>VIBL01000109.1:0-1475000 GCA_008271625.1 Lutraria rhynchaena | reverse complement strand
CATGCATTAATAAATACATATATAAATATAAGAGTCGTGAGTCCTTATGTGCGTGTTTGTGTGTGTGTGTTAATTATAATGAGATTATTAATTATTATTATTAATTCCCCATCCAATTGCTGGTACCGGTTGATTTCGGGTATACTACTAAGTGTGAGTTTTTTTTCTAAGTGTTTCTTGTTGCCTGTATTTATTATTAATTACTAATGCAATTCGATGAGCGCTTGTACACAGTACTAACAGCATAATAATTATATTGTTTGGTTGTGGCAATTATGTGTCATTTGAATAAAACGGCGCGATTTGTGCGGCCTTTCATCGTGAGACAGACACTTGCAAAGCTGGACTTTTCACCGGCCCCTTTATCATGATGATGTATGTATTGGGCCAAGGTTTAGCGGGGTTTCATTGGTCCAGCCTGCATACGAATAATAAGAAAAATAAGACAATTTTGTCTGTCTCCTGTTCTCATCCAGTGATGTCGAGGCACGACTTCGTAGTCAGTAACCGTCTTCTGGCCCATAGAAACACGCGAACACTTAGAAAAATCCACTTCGCTCGCTGATATTTAGGTCGTGTTTCTTTGTCGGCCGAAAAACACTGATAAATCCCGTTTCGGGTCCAAGTTACTCATTATTTTTGTCATTCATGTCTACAACACGAGCCATTGTGTCGATTTTCAGGGTATTTCTGCGCGAACAACTGATTTTGCAGTAAATATTAACGAAAATGCATGACGTAGACCGTGCCAGCAGTGCGAGCCGCTCACTACAAGGGTCATGTTTATGCGCGTAACTTTTTCAAATGATAGAGACAAAATGTTATTAGCATCTTGTAGCGACATTCCTAAGCTTCAAAATGGTATATAATTTGTGTGATTTGAACCAGTATTAAGGTGACAATCTTCCGATAGGCACGCTAGAGAAAACACAAAACGCAGTACACGTGTTGAGCACCTGCGGTATTTCTGTCAGGTCCGCGCGCACATTTTTTCAAGGACGGACTGACCTACTTACCGATATATTGTTTCCTGTACAGTTCTAACGCACTCATTCTGTTCCCGTGAATACGAAAATGACTGACGCTGTCGATGCTGCATGTAAATTTCGTAATTGAATGTATAGTTAATCCCTCCTGTTACAGGGGGTACGAAATTTTTTTAAAATTAGAACTAAAATGGTTAGATTTGGAAGGATTCGGGGCACTGAATACGATTTCTTTGACCAAACATTTTATTTAAAAGCCCCGTTATTATATCCAATTACGGTCTAACCCCCTCAGCTTTTAACTTGGGTGCCTTTTTTGTTATTTATATCCTCACTTTTCAAATGATGTTTTGCACGTTCGTAAGTGCATATCGATGGTGTGAAACAATTGTTAAGTAGCGATAAGAACTTTATCAAACTGTTATCTGAAAAAAATGAACCCTAAGATGATAGGTACAATAAATCAAAAGTTCTTTCTCTACTTTTGTCTTGGTGAATGTTTTAGTCTCCTACCGGTGTTCACACCGAAGGGGATAATATGTATGCCCTCCGTCTGTCCGTTCAAAACTAGATCCCGCGATAACTCAGTAACTAAAAAGCTAGCTTGATGAAAGTTGGTATGTGAATATGTGGCAATGTGTAAGTTATGCGCGTCATTTTGTTTTCTCCATCGCGAAAGAATTGTGGTTGCTATGGTAACAGAATTAGTAAAATTGTGGCCAAAACTTCTGGATCCTGCGGTAACTCAATAACTAAACAACCTAGGATGATGAAAGTTGGTGTGTGAATAGGTAGCAATGCGAAGATTATGCAGATTAAAACTGTAGTTACCATGGTAACGGAAAAAGTAAAAATATCCACAAAAGTATTGATTCTGTTGTACCTTTTCACAGTTCAAGATAGGTAAATGAAATTTGGTATTTGAGTGAGTAATATATTAAATAATTTGTTGTCTCCCAGGGTTACAATTCTGGTCACCATGGTAATGTTAATACATGTTGCAAAATCTGGATACTGCAATAACAAACTTTATTTATGAAATTCTGTATTGATTATTTGATGGTGTTGTATTTAATGCAAGTGTGACAATTATACAAATTAATTACCATATTGAGTCAAGGCGGAGCCAGTAGGGGACATTATGTGTATATGTTTTGTATACACGTGGTTACTGTCATAGTATTATAATATTTATCTGTGTCATGATTACAGTACAGCGTTTTTTGTTCTGTACATTTGAGGATTATAATTTTGTCTGTGACTGAAAAAATTAGGCCAAATGAGCAAAAAATGGCATTTCGATGTTTTCATTTTTTTTAATAAACATCCTATCAAGGACATAACCTGAAATTTTCAATCTCAATTCACAGACATTATGTATCCATGGCAACTTAAATAAGACCACTGACATCACGAAACATCATAAAATGACAAATCTTGAAATGTCAAGATTTATTTGGACTTTAAATAAACACATAAACAAATTTCTACGTTTCCTATTTATTTTTTATACAGTGCTCCTTGCAAACAGCAACACTTGTTGGAGTCGCAATAAAGTGTTGTTCTTTGGAGGAAGTTGTTGTTGGGAGGGAATTGATACATTCGCGACAGGTGTTTTTTATGTATATGTGTGCGTTTTACAGTCGTTTCTTGGAAGGAATTGGTCTTTGCAGGTGACGTTATGGGAGGGAGCAGTGTAATTGTATGTAAAGTAGTTAAAATGATGACTATTTTGAAACATTCTATCCAGGTAAATCACGAAATAATTATTTCTGTTGCCTAGCAACAAAACTTATAAAATACTGTAGCAAGATGGACATAATAAGTAGGGTACTTTAATTAACAGAGAACCATCACAACATAACAAAACGTTTATTTCATAACATTTTAAACATTTATTAAAAGGATGAAATTATGAAAGAAAGAAAAAACACAAACAAACAAACGAACAAACTAACTAACTAAACACATGAATTAAAGTAGAGAGAATTTAAACTGTCTCTTGTCCAGTATAATAAAAGTACTACAGTCTGCAGCTTGTTACACTTAACATTGTTAAATACAAAACAAAGTAACTTCTTGATAAATGTACACAAAGCTGAGCTACTTCAGCACTAGGATCCTCTAGGAGTGGAAAACTGCTCTGTCTGTGTACAACAAAATATCATTCTGTCTACATCTGTATACAACAAAATATCATTCTGTCTACATCCAAGTACACCAAAATATCATTCTGTCTACATCTGTGTACAACAAAATATCATTATGTCTATATCTGTGTACATCAAAATATCATTCTGTCTACATCTGTGTACAACAAAATATCATTCTGTCTACATCTGTGTACAACAAAATATCATTCTGTCTACATCTGTGCACAACAAAATATTCTGTCTACATCCAAGTATACCAAAATATCATTATGTCTACATCTGTGCACAACAAAATATCATTCTGTCTACATCTGTGTACAACAAAATACCATTATGTCTACATCTATGTACAACAAAATATCATTATGTCTACATCTATGTACATCAAAATATCATTATGTCTACATCTGTGCACAACAAAATATCATTCTGTCTACATCTGTGTACAACAAAATACCATTATGTCTACATCTGTATACAACAAAATATCATTATGTCTACATCTGTGTTCATCAAAATATCATTCTGTCTTCATCTGTGTACAACAAAATATCATTCTGTCTACATACAAATATTGTGTACACGCTTGAAAAAAACACAAGATTAGTGTATTCTCACATATAACCATCAGATAAAGTAACTTCCTGGAGCACACTGAAGTGAAATTATGCAAAAACTCTCAACATTATCAGCATTTAAGTGTCACAATGCCCCAGTGTTACAGAAGTATTACGGTGTCTCTAATTCCATATTGTTAAATAGTTGATCAACTCTTAGTAACATAACACAAATTTAAATGAATGAACAAATGGATAAATGAATAATATTTACATTACCCGTAAAACACTCTAGTAAGGAATCTACAATGCATACATACTACCACATCTAGAATACTGTTGCTCTGTCTAGGGAAATTGAAATACTGGTCTTACATATAGACTTAGAAAGTTCAAAAATGTGCAGCAAGAATTATCCTTGATAAGAACTTTCATACTCCTTTGAATGAACTTTTCATAAATCTAGACTGGATGACAATTACTGACTAAATTAAATACAAAATATCTCTATCAGTTCTATATACAGTATCTATGTAAATAAATTGTCTGTGATAGTACAAGCCCAAATAACTCAATTGGTAGTGCAACTGACTTGTAAGCAGAAGGTCACATGTTTGAACCCCGCATCAGGAACTTTATTTTCTGTCTCTTATTATATATCTATCTTAATAAATAAATCCCTAAATAATTTGTGTCCAACCTATTTCATGAATAAATTAGAATTTACAGGGAAATCTCTTGATTATTCTGGACTTACTGTTTAGAACTCTCTCCCTGAAGATAAACATAATGCCCAAAGTTTATGTGCCTTCAAAAGCAAATACATTTCTTATGGAAAACTTAATCATTAACACAATAAAACAATAACAGCAACCACAAAGTTAAAATATACACACACATATCTGAAGTACACAAAACTGAGTATCAGGGACTACAGCAAGCCAAGTAAAATATTTAAAATATCAATTCATGTTTCATGTCATATTTAGGTGTAATAAACTGTTTGTCAGCAATGTCTGTTTATTCCTCTTTTCATCCACATAAAATTAAATCTTAATACATTAATTGAACAAGGCACTTTTTCTTTTCACCATTGTAAAAACTTCATGTGTCTCATCATCAAGAATTCTCTCCCTTAAAGCAATACTGGTTTGGGACAAATTCCTTGTCTGCTTTCAATTATATAACAAAATTCTTTAATTTGTTCAAACAGGTACCCTTATCTGGCTGGCTCGATTCTGGGCTGTGCTAGTTCATTCAGAACAGCTGAAGAGTCAATCACTGTATTTTTTGTAACAAATTACACTTTACAGCTGGAGAATCTAATTCAGTTTTGTATGTCACTACACCTAGCTCAGAACTGACAAATGAAATCTCCAGATACTGAAATTGATGCTTCAATGACATAAAGTGCAGTTGAAGAAACTGCCTCCAATCAAAGAACTGTACATCTAGTCTCTCCTTCATATTATTAAATTTCCTTTTTGGTTTCTTAAGTTTAGCATCACCTGAAAATACAACATGATAATTTTAGTTTGTTTGTTTATTGGTGTTTTATGGTGCATCAACATGTAATGGTCATGTAGCGTGCATCAATATGAAAACAATAACAATGATAAGTTATAATAATATAATGTAGAAATGAGATAATGTAGAAATGAGATAATGTAAAAATAAGATAATGCAAAAATGAGATAATGTAAAAATGAGAACGAAGGAGATATGAATTAATTAAAAATTGGATGGTTGCAACAATAATAGTGTGTAATAGTTTACAATGTTGAAAGGAGAGGATAAAAAGTTATCACAGTTTATTGTAAAGTCTGATTTCCTTCAAGTAGTTGATACTTGTTTTAGGTGAAACAGTTTTGAAAAGGGTGTTAGCTAAACGAGATTGACCAATACTGCATCTAGATGATATTACCGCTTCTCGACAAATGGACCAGTAAGAGGAGTGCCCTTTCGCCGAGGGCTGGCTTGACTGAGTGAAATTTGTTGTTAATGTCAGCATTGGATAATAATTTTAGTGGTGTTGCATAAATACTAATGATATAATTGAGAACTTACAGGTATGTCTGCTTGATGTCATGGATTGTAACCAGTAAAATCAAAATTTGTTCAAACAGATACCTACTTCATGAAAAAAATGAAAATTTACCTCAAATATGGTGATTCGGAACAGACAAACATCGAATGAAAGTTTATCACTAAAATTGACCCACTGTCTGTCTCAGAACTTGATGCTTTATATATGACGTAAGATATTTCTGTTGGTGACACTGGTTTTGCTGCAAGTAGATAAATGACAACATGTTTCTAACCTGTATACAATGATTATGAAGTTTTGGTGCAACTGAGTAAAACAGTATTTGACATAATTTCTTATTTATGATATGAATTAAACTGTAAAGATATATATTTTGAGTCATATTATTTCGTTTCATTCAACCCTTGCTTACATCCAATTTATTACTCTGATAACCATCATTACTGGTAAGTTGAGCCAACTTCTGCTGTTTTGATAATGTCAAAGTGTTTTCTACTTAGTAACATATGAGTGGACTGCAGAATTATTTGCATGAATATTTTGTCAAATAATTAATGTTTATTTATCAACTTACATAGAGGAATTCAGTTTTTGCTTTCTGTGAAAATACTTCAATCAAATTTGGACAAAGTAAAATGAAAGTTTATCATCTACACATTGATATTAATTAGTTTTGCATTATGTGAGTTTCAATACAAGATTATAAATTCTTGAAACAAACACATCTTGTAGAGTTTTCTCCAAATTGAATACGTTTTTTTTTGTTACAGCAAATTCAAACAATATTTGTTCAACAATTATATTTAACAATTTACATTCTTTGACAATCAACTATAGGTGACTTTGTGCAGATGTAATATTCAGTTTCAATGTACAGATGGCACATACAGTTATAATGCACAGATTTATCAAGTAGGTGTTATGTACAGATATCTTATGGTATAGTCACCCCACAAATGACAGTTTTTTCTAGCCTGGTAAAATGTTAATTTTGATGTATTCCTTACATGTATTCAAAAATTAATAAACAAAATGTATTTTAAATGATATGTTTGTGAACCCATTAAACTGACTTATTGCAATTTTATACCATGTTGCTTATATATTCAGAATTGAATCAATCATAACATCTAGTGTATTGAAGACAGTGATAACATTATGAGAAGGTCATGTGTTAAAATCAATTCTCAATAAATGCATGAAATCAAAAGCACCAATGTCAAATTCAGGAACATTAACAAGTATGACAAATAAATATTTTATTTTCAAATATTATATAATGTACTCACTTTGTTCTGAGGTAATTAAAATCTCAAAGTCATTCTCAGCATTGTCTGTACATGATGAAAGAAATATTATAATAATAAGAATAATTTCAAGGAAAGTTTTACTACAACTGCTATTTTTCACTTACATATTAATCCTATACACAAGTAATCAAGAAAAAAATATATGTGAAAATTCATCATCTTGGTGACAACATTTATGTTTGACAATGTTCAGATATAATAACTGAGTGTGTGTTTATCCTGCATGATGAATGATGAATTAACTGATGATAACCAAAAATGTAAAAAATACTAAGATTATTGTCTATATCATCATTAAAAAACTTTATACAAAATATAATAAATAGCAGGTGATTTATCAGTGTTCAGGCATCAAAGCTTCTACATTAACTATTGGTAACATTTATACAATGAGAAAGGTTATTTCATAAAGCACAACTTACCATCAGTGTCAAACCCTGTGGTAATGCCAGAGACACTTGGCCTTTCAGCTACTAGGCAGTGGA
Source organism: Lutraria rhynchaena (assembly GCA_008271625.1). Lineage (NCBI taxonomy): Eukaryota > Metazoa > Mollusca > Bivalvia > Venerida > Mactridae > Lutraria > Lutraria rhynchaena. Next base: position 1,467,462 of record VIBL01000109.1, on the reverse strand, counting down.
GTCTGCTCTGCTGGTGTACACTTTGGAGCCATAGAACCACCACCAGTCTTATATCTGTTTGATCTTGCCAGATCGAGTTTTGTCTTGGCTGAAGAAGGAACTTTACAAAATTATACAATCAATCCTCATGTCATGACATGCAATTCACAAAAAAATTATGTGAACAGAAATAGTTTAATTCCACTGTACTGGTATGATTAATTTGTCTTCAACAATATCTGTTATCCAGGTAGAAATCGCAAACTGTCAACACAAAACTTAGTACAATTAACTAGAACTAGCTTATGCATGAAAACTGAATAGTTGTAATTTCTTTACAAATATCAATACAGCATAATGACTTAAACCTGAACTGAAATATGTACAGTACCACTCTTAATGTTGCTAAATTCCTTCTTTTTGACTGAAAACTTCTTATTTGGAATAGAAAAATTGACTTGAAAATATAAATTTGTATGTTCTATATGAGCTAGTCACAAATGTTTCGTGTACAATTAATTAATACAATCCAATCATATGACTTCATCATACCGATAGACTGTTCAGTAAGCAGAAAAATATGCAACATTCCATTAATGAAATGAACACGCTATAATATGTGGATTGAAAGACTGTAAATTTTGATAAAGGAGATAAATGAAAATTAGGGAAGTAATTATTAATTACTAAACCTTTGCAAGTTCCAGGGGTTCCATAGGGGAATCAAAATTGTCAATGATATTAAACTTGTTTTTAGACTTTGTGGAACATTGTTGAGTGCAGACATCCATTGATGCACAATTTTGATCACTATTAGATGTGTTTAACAGTCAATTCACATTAAATCTCCACATAAACTATTCACATACCTATTCATAATCTCTGCTCAGAACCTCATCCATGACTGACAAATACTCTCTATATTGGTGCTCTTAATGGCACAGAATCTACAAACATGTGTGTCTTCCTCCCGAGAAGTCCATTTTTTTTTTTGATTTCAAGCAGCGGCTTGTTTTTCCATTGTACAGAGTATAAGTGCAGACAAAATGTCAACATCTGGTTGTTGGGCCGCTAACGTATTTAATAAATGCACCTCAAATTCAAGCTCAGCAGAGAACGAACTCAGAAAGTTTTATAACCTCAGCCTGAGATGGAATCTTGACTGAGCTGAGAGGTTGAGTTTGGAGATGAGATTTCAAAAAGTTGTATAACCTCAGGACCAGCAATCATCAAGCTATACTTAACTCTGTCATGTAGTCTTGAATAAAAAATACATCATACGGTTAAACCCCAATTATTCAAATATGCTTGGGTCCGAAAATATCATTTGGATAATTCATGATTTCGAATAATCCGTTTCAGTACAATAATACTGGTCAATGGTGCAGACTGGTCATTACAGGGAGTTATCTTCTGCTTTACTTGTTTACAAAAATGTGTCATAGTGTTTGAATTCGTTTTCCAATTTAGAATGATGTAAGCAATGAAATGTGTATCATTTTATACAGATCACACTAAATATTTGTAGTGATTAGTATAAGAATTGTTACAAACAGTATGAACAACTTGAACAATAAAGCATGTTTTGTATAACTCATTAATAATTTGGACAATTAAGTAAACACACTGGGTTCTTTAAAATATACAGGAACAAAATCAGGAAATATTTCGGATAGAACCAGGTATCCAGATAATCAGTTTTAATATAACCAATGTTTTACTGTATGTTAAGAGATTAAAACTAAACTAGTGTGATTCAGTAAGGTTTCAGTAATGCTTCAGTTGTGATATAAATTTGTTCTAAAGAAAAATAATTAAGTATCAGTAAAAAAAAATTAACATCACATAAAAACATATTATTAAATCTACATTAAGAAAATAAAAGATAATACAGACCTACTCTTCAATGCACCAGATTACATTTTTCTTGTTTTGGCCCCCACAATTCACATACCAGATTACAACATTTTTCTTGTTTTGGCCCCCACAATTCACATACCAGATTACAACATTTTTCTTGTTTTGGCCCCCACAATTCACATACCAGATTACAACATTTTTCTTGTTTTGGCCCCCACAATTCACATACCAGATTACAACATTTTTCTTGTTTTGGCCCCCACAATTCACATACCAGATTACAACATTTTTCTTGTTTTGGCCATTGGTTATTCAGAACAAACTGATCTCTGAATAATGACCACCTGTCAATAAAGGCCACATTTTGTCTTCCCCAAGGGTGGCCTTTGTTCACATGTTTGACTGTAGATTTAATGTTTGTTTATCTGAAAATATAGGAGATATAAATATTAGATGAAGATTTAAAATTTACTGCGTAAATGAATATATGTATATGAGTAAAACCTTTCTCAATGTCTCAACAGAAAGTGTAAATGTTATAAGAAATGTATAGTATACTACACCAATGAGATAATGACAATTACCGATACAAGACCTCAATATCTATAATATACTTCAAAGTTATATGTAATATTTCTTCTAACAAAGCTTATCCTAGGCATGTATAATATCAAAGTTATCTATGCCAAGAAATTCTCTATTTATTGTGATACATTTAGAGTGTTGTACAAAATTACCTGAACCCTAACAGCATACACCAAATATGTTGTACTTCTGGGGAGTCTTGAAGTAAATTAGGCCTGTTTGCTGGCTGAGATGAGGGTAGTGCAACTGCTGTACAAAATTCCACAATTAGCAAAATGTTTCTTCCACTGTACAGGGATAATTGCCTGAAAATATAAAATGCATTAATATAATAATTCTTCAGTTGAACTGACTTGGACCCAAATTTGTACTTCAGCATTACACAATGCAATATTAGAATTATTTTAATATACTAGAATTATTTTGTTATCAGTCATGTGTTGACATCAATTTATAAAACATTCGCATTGTGATTCATTTAATAATTGGTGAAAAAAGTGTTGACATTACTGACACAAGTCTGTACAAGGTTTACTGATTGTAATGTGTGGACAAACATTAATCTATAGTCTTTGAAATGTTCACAAACTGACACTTCTAGAATCTAGTTCTAGTGCATAGGCGGATCCAGGATTTCTAGTTGGGGGGGGGGGGCGAAAACTGAACAAGAAAGCTGGGGGTCCAGGGGGGACATCAGGATCCCCGGTGGGTCCTGGGCGAATTGTATGCTATGTCATTGTGTTACTGTACTCGCAACTTATTGCATGTGTAGCATGTGAAATTTTTTGGACATTTAATGATTTATATAAATATATTTTCATGTAAATATCATATTTCATGATCTAAAAAACCTTTGCCTTGGCAATTTTAGGGCGTACACCGGGTCTGCACCCCCCCCCCCCCTGGATCTGCCTCTGTAGTGCTACATTTTTATACATTTGGTATATATCAGACACTGTTTAATCAGATGGTAGCAATAAATGTGGATCAAATCATTTGTAATTAGCATATCACACTGGCTATCCCAAAGCGTTATCTTAAGCATTTTGACAAATATATGTTGTTACTCTTTTCCCATCAGTAAATGATAGATTGTTTGATGACTTCTTAAAATTTTAGCTGAACCATGCATTTGTGACCACAAATCTTCATTAACAAGAGATTTTGCAATGCTTACAATTTCTCCTCATTAATGTCATATGCAAAACAAAAAAACCTTCTGCAGACAGAATGGCCATGAAAATAAATCATCTGAGAAGGTCTGTCTCTTATGTAACAATAGTGAAATATACCTTCAAGTTGACTTAAGCCATTTCAGTATTTTCTGAATTCATAATATCCTCTCCTTGCTTCAGTTGTGAAGTCATTTTAAAAGCACCGTAGTAATAGGGTAATTTAAACGCTTTTTGGCAAATTGAAATTTTACAAATTGCATTTTATCCAATCAAAATTCACTATGGCATTATGTTAAACGACTTGTTACTCTGTGGCATAACAACTCATCATAAACAGTGTAATTAGTTCAACTAAATTCTCATCAGACTCAATTATCAGTAATAACAGTGATGTCATAGAATTTTGAAAATACAACTCATCAATATAGTTCAGTTCGTCCACAAACAACGTTGATACGGATAAACATTTTCATTTCACATACTATATTTCATTTTAATTTCGCCGATTCACCACAATTCCTGTGTTGCTATAAACACTCAAACCTCAGGCTCAGTCGTAACCACTTCCGGGTCAGGTCACAAATAAATTACTAAATTGCATTATTCAGCATTTTCAACAATTAATACAGTAAAGACAAAACAACTTTCCTCTGATATTGATTCAGACATTCACAGCAAAATGTAAACCACGACTTGCGCTGACACAGTTGAAATCGCAATTTAAAACATCCGTGTTAGTAACATTAACATAGTCACAGGTCAGCAGCTTCATCTTGACCCTTGACCCCGACATAAATGCATTATTTTCGTTCCGACCAAATGAGATCACGATGATTAAATTATATATGTTCTAAATTAATATATAATCGTACAACAAGATAGCAACAGTTTATTGAACGTATAATACAGCAATTGATGTTACTGTCAAAATTTATGTATAAAGGCAAACGTGTATTCCCCGGTCCTAAAGCTAAACCCCAAAAAATAATTGATTTCACGGCCCTGGTGTTTTTTTTTTTATTTTAAGCCGGTTATATAAAATATATCATATTAAAAATAAAGCTCTCAGCTTTCAGAAAATGTAAAAATATTATATATATCTTGTCCGAAAATTTGTTTTTGAACCATGTGAATTTCATCAAAATTTCGACAAAAATTGTCCCTTAAGTTTGGGTATGAATTCCACGGTCTTAGGTTTATTTTTCAGCTCATATTAATTTTAAATTGTTAAAGCATTAAAGTTAAAGCTCTCAGCTTTCAGAAAATGTCAACTTTTTGAAAATCGGTTCATGATAAATATGTTTTGAGTACTTCACAAAGTTGCAGAAACATTTTTAGCTGAATTATTTCTAAACAATTAGTCCGTTTTATTAACACTACATGTAAACGTTGAAACTGTTTCTAAATTCAATACTTTATAAAAACAACATATTTTTAATTCCTTACCAAAATATTTTTGTCAAAACACAAAATTTTGAGGTACAAGATTTTGCGACAATGGGCAAGTTCGAATTCAGATTCCCTAGTTTCAAAAAGTTATTTTGTGGGAAAAAAAGAGTTGCGAAGTTTGGAACCCATCGACAACATATTTTACACAAATAATCAAATTATCTACTAATATATTTATATGATAATCATAATACTCAAAAATAAATACATATACATTGTTGTATACTAATATAGTTTATCTCAGTTATGCAAACTTAGAACAAATCAGAACTTAATTTGCACTCACAGACTGCCTTATAGGTGACAACATGTGAGAAATAAATCTTCAAATACAACAGTGGACACATAGAAGAACTCAAGGACGGATTAGGGGGCGGGGGCACACTTTATAATCTGCTAAGCATCAGTAAAAAAACGTCAGTTATGTGCTGATTGTGTCCATATATTACATAAACATGCTATATCTCTAGACTTTACGCCCCCCCTCCTTACCAAAACTCCTAGCTGTATCCGCTTCTGGAATATGATGAAAATACTATTTGTTTTAATAAACTTCAAATTGGAAAGAGAAAGACCGCGACCGCGGTCCAGTGGTTAGTGCGCTGAACTTAATTGTAACCCGGCGATCCTGGTTCAAATCCTAGCCGCGACAAGTCGTGCCTCTCTATGAAAATTTGACAAAAATATCGAGTGGGCAAGTTTCCGGCTTTTTTGTGGAACGGTAAGTTATTAATGGTTAGCATGCAATCTAGGAAAACTGGTTAGGTGAACCAGTTGTCGTATATAACTGAAAATCGTTGAAACCATTAAACCCAATAGTATTTTGACTAACACCATATTCATTAATAGTATTTTGTCTAACATCATACTCAACAAGCATTTTCACAAACGCATAAATATAGCATTTTGGCCGACACTATGTTCATCAATAGCAGCTTGACTAACATTATACTAATCAATACTAGCTTGACTAACATCACACTCATCAATACCACCTTGACTAACATCATACTCATCAGCAGCATTTTTACTAATATCATGCACAGGTAAATTTGATTTTTCATCAATAGACAAATGATTAGAAAAATCAACAATATATTTTTGATTATCATCACATTCAACAACAAAACTTTAATTAACATCATGCTTACGTAAATCTGGATTTTCATCGACGAGCAAATTTGTAGCATCATCGTTCACTTTGTTTTCTTGCCAATGAATAGTTTGTATCGTTCTTAAGCGTTTAGATATATATTTGTTTCAATAAATGTACCGTGTATGATCGAAGCTTTGTTTGTGCTCTTCGTCTGTTGTGCAAGTTTTAGATTGAAGTTTTAAGACACTTTCATTAAACACAATTTTTGGCCTGATCGATTTACATTTTCTTAAAAAAAGCTTGTTAAAATCATATTTGCGGTTACTGAAATAAAGCGATTAAGTTTGGTTTAGCATACAGTGATAACATGTCATTTTTATTATAATTTCTAATAACTTTTTTAAGCACAAGAAATGTTTCTAAAGAAACTGCTTGTTTTTGCTTAAATGTGAAAAGTTCTTAACACTCTTAATTTGTAAAAAATCTATTAATTTTACAATGTCTTTGCCGTAATTCGATTGTGTAAGTAACATTGTATGATATTGTTCCAGATGTAATAAATACAAGTATTAATAATATAAGAAAAAAGTAGTTGATTAATTGTATATATTATACTGTCTACACTAGAAGCAAATCGAAATATTGCTAGGTAAAACATGTACAATTCAAGGGAGGTAATAAGTTAGATGGACTTAAATGTTTTCGTGAGAGTTGCTTCTATATACATATATATATATCAGGTTCCCATTTAGTTGTCTTATTATAAGTTGCGGAAAACTTCAGGCAACAGTTGTAGTGTTTTGTTACAAGTGTCAGACTGTTGTATTAAACACATGTATACTGAACAAGAGGATCTAGTAGTTTGTGTTTCCTTTTTAAAAAATACTTCGTCAAAATGTTGAGTTCTCTCAGTACTTTGATGCGAGACATCTTTTTCAAAACATATATTTACCTGTCTATAAATAGATAGGACAATGACCATTTTCACGAGTCATTATAAATACCAGACAATGTCTAGACAGAGTATTATTATGAAATTCCTATCATTGTTCTGTTTGAGGCGTGATTGACGTCAGTACGAGGCATGTATGGCGTGTTTTCATGTGAGTGAAATTATGAGCAGTCTATTCTTTTGTGATAGAAATAATCTTTACACCGTAAATGCCGGCCAATTGTAATAACTTATTGTTGTACATTTACGTCATCAAATAACTGGACATAATTCGATAATGACCATATCGTAAGATTTGTAAAAAAAACTACGTGACCATTGACGTATGTAGCTTCGTGCATTTCATCGAGCACGAGAAATCACGTGAACATCTGCTCAACCATATGGGCCATCGTCAATTGATGACCTCATTCGATAATTAGTTGTTTTTAAAGATTTTAAATGTATTGAATTCAAAGAAATTAGTAACATGTGTATATTTCCTTCGTTTGAAAACAAAACAACTGTATGACTGTATAACTTAGTCATAATTCTGCAAACCTGCAAGGAAAAAATTGCTTCTTTTGAAATGATACACCAAGTACCTTCTCAACAGAGCATAAAACATCTAATTAATAAGAAATAGCAAATTCTCCATGAAAAGAATACCGATTCGGAAAACCTAACCAGTTGCCCGCTTTATCTGGCCGATTAAAGAACGTATTCTCGTCCAGGAGTGAATTATCTGTCCATTGTCTGTTGCTCACGGGTGTCCGCTAGCATAAGTTAAACAATATACCGCTTAAGCTCATCTGGAAACACTCAGTTTGCTGTTCCTATAAACAGGACCAAAATAGCTTCTTGGAACACCAAATCAGGACCTGCACATAACATGCGCTGAAAACATGCGCTCGGCCAAATAGAACTTTCCAAGTGTCATTCATTCAAAATGTAAAAGAAAAAACATGTTTCTGGTGCTTTTTTCATTTTTATTTTTTCATGCAACTCTCACACACCATAGGCGGATCCAGGATTTCTAGTTAGGGTGAGGGGGACTGAACAAGTAGGCTGGAGGTCCAGTTTCAAGGCGAATTGTACGTTATGTTATTGAGTTACTGTATTTACTGTATCCGCAACTTTTTTTGGACATTTATATATATTTTCATGTAAATATCATATTTCATGATAGAAAAAACCTTTGCTTGGGCAATTGTACGCCTGGTCCCCCCCCCCTGGATCCGCCTATGCACACTTAATAAATTTAACTGCTTTAATGATGTTTTTAAGTACCACTAATAACATGGTTCAAGGTCCCTGCATTGTTGAAATTTATAATATATCAGATTGTTACTATGTTGGGCTAGCAACCACAATCTAAATGGGTGCGTATCATTATGTCGCTCATTTGCACAACAGTCAACATTGTATGATCTGTAACACAACATATTTAATAAAGGCCAGCATTCATTAATTACTCATTCTAGTTACACAGGTTGACAGTTACATTGTGTCGTGCTAGTCATTTATTGTTTTTGTATTTTTTGCTTGCAGATACTACTTGCAGCATTTATATTTCTTTATTTCAACTATAAATTATTACATTTCATTGTTAATGTGAGGTAACTATTCCAAAAGACCTAAACTGGACCCACCATATAAATAACATCACCTCCTTAAAACTCCTTAAGATTTATCCAAAGAAGCATCAAAACCCAAAACAGGCAAGTCAAAACTTCAGCATATGTAATCTATGTAAGACCGCAACTAGAACACAGCTCAATAATACGGCACCCTTGGCAGAAACATCTAACAAAGTTAGATATAAAGTTGTAAATGTACAAAGAGCTGCGGCTAGATATGTTTGCAGTAATTTGATTTCCAAAGTAGTGTCACACAAATGTTACATAATCTTGGCAGGCCCTCCCGAGATAGCCGCAGACTCCATTCCCCTCCTATATTTCTCCGCAAAATCCAGAACAGCCTTGGACTTGTTGATCATAACCACCTCATCCCAACTAGAAATTTGAACTTCCTGATCCCCCAGTCTCGTACCTTTCTTCAAGGAAAGGCTGGAGACAGCTCCTTTCTAGTTCCCTAAATGTTTTTTAATCTTAACCTTGCACTTTTTTATCTGTCAACTTTTATCTCTTAACTGAGCACTTAATATTTTTAACAGTTTTCCTGACAAGCGCCTCCCGGTTATATCAGGTGGACAACCGCTGGTTTTTTAAGCTAACCCAGGATTCCAGGGCTAGCCGCACACACACGCACGCTCACTCACGGCACCAATGTAATAGGAGGCAGAAAATAAAGTTCTCAATGCGGGACTAGAACCTGCGACCTTCTGCTTGCAAGTCCGCTGCTCTACCAACTGAGCTAATCGGGCTGACGCTCATACAAACTACTATAAACATATGTATACAGCCCTGTTACAATATCAAGACAAAGACAAGATCGGGGAAATTAATGTGTTAGGACGCCTGTCAGTAAATTTATACCGATTTTTATGAAATATTTCAAAAACAAATAACTTTGTACAAATGTTTCATTTGTTATTCATACTTATTGTATTTATTTGTATTCTACCCTCGCTTTGTATTTGTTTCCGTAGAATCGATATTAGACACGAAACCTATAATCCTGAGATGTGTTCACCAAAGTCACGTGCTTATCACATGATTGTTAACTTGATGACGCGACCGCTTCTAGAATAATACTCCCGCTCATTTTTACCTGAAAACGCGCCATTCAGTGAAGTTTGACCTGCGCTAGCTTAAGAGGTTACCTGCGTCTAGAAAATTTAAAAGGCGTTGGAACAGTTGTTATTTTGATGATTGATGACAATTCACTCTGAAAAATCATCGTTTTGTGTGTGCCTAGTGTTATGTGTTCTGTTTTGTGTTCCAGTGACGCCAGAATTTGTGTTTGATAAAAAAGAAGACCCAGCGAATTGCCGACATGGACCAGATTCTATTTATTAAGTGATACCATGGAGACAGTTGAGACTCATTCCATTTATGGATGGACTTGTGTAAACGGACGAATTCTTTCATGTGGTGTGTTGATATTTCTTTAATGATACTGAATTTGTTATTGAGTTTAGGAGATTCTGTTTCTGTTATGTGACCAGCTGAGGTTGGAAAATAAAACATCACACTGGCGGACAATTTCTGGTAAGCTGTTATTGTTCTTCTAATCAACTTGAAGTGGTGATCAATATTTCTAGGTAATCGCCCGATCATTTACGTACTGCGAACCATTTGTGTCTTAGAAGTAAGAATGTGGAGGAAGTAGATCTAATATTTGCCATGTCTATTGATATCCTGTTTACATATGACAATATTTCTTTCTGTTGCTTATATCAGCGTTGTCAACATGTCTGATGCTAGACTTTTCATATTGATAGTTTTCATGATATTAACATGTAACAGGCACTTTGTCTGTTCTGTAGGCTGGGTGGTAGAAGTGAGTGGTTTAGAACATTGGTGGTTGCAACAATTATGTTGCACAAATCATGTTAAATTATTGCAGATCTATTCAATACACTTAATTCTAGCTCCTGGAGATAATATTACGTTGAGGTGATTCTAGATTTATTAAATTAGACTATAAAATAAAAAAAGGCTTTAGATACAATGTTTTATGTAAAGCAGACCTGGGGATATCATAATCTTTAATATTATGATTATTAATCAATTAACAATCCCATTAATCATGCAGGCATTCAATCACAGAACTTTGTGATTATTTTGATAATAATTTAATCAATTAATTCTACAAAAATGGGTAAAAATCATGATTATTTTCAATTACTTTATGATTAATTTTGATTTTAAAGTGCAAAACCAAACCCTGAGGGGTTGTTAGTTATAAAATCAATATTCAGGTGACACCTTGATGTTATTCACACCAAATGATTGTCCCAAACTGATGTGATATTTTGCCTTAGGGTATGATTAAGTCTATTCAAAAGATGTGTAGAGTTAGTGATATGTTTTATTATTTAGTGCAACTCAGATTTAATCAAATACAAATACAAATGTGTACATATACATGAGTTACACATCTTGTAATACAAAAAAGAATGTGAGGCTTGACAATTTGGGAGAGATACCTCATAGAAATGTAATAAGGGAATAACATAATTGTAATATATTTGTCAATTTTGGAGTAAATCAATAAATTTCCAAAATTTCTTTTCATTTTTTTCAAGTGAGACTTCATAATGCTGAAAATGACAATTTTTTAGCATGTTTCAGTGCATATCTCAATAATGGGTAATTCTATCCTCTTGGAATGTTGAGAGGAGTAAGGTAACTGTCAAGCAAGTCATATTTTAGGATTAGTTCCTATCTTGTATATTTTTTCTGTACCATTGATATAACAACAAAAAAAAACAGATCAATACCATTACCATGTTTTAGCTGTCTGTTATAGGTTTTTAATACACAAAGTTTAAAGAAAACTTTTTTTTTAGATCAAAAGAAACATACTATGAATAATCTGGCCTACATACCAACAAACTTTACATTACAAGTGAAAACGAGCCCAGGGTTCAACTTCCCCTTGACAGCTGCGACTGGAAGTTAAAAGACGACATACAGACAATTTCAAGTAAGTCGTTGTTGCTGTTTTTGTTCTTGCTGTTCCAATGAAATTATTTATTACTCAATCAGGGCTTTTTTTCATATGTTGGGGGTAGGGGTCTTTTTCTTAAATTTGGGGAAGTTAACACTGTATTTGCAAAATGAAGAAAACATTTGATGTAAACTGAATTTTTTGGGGAAAACTGCATGATTTGAAGGATTTTTCCTGAGGGAAAATGCCTATAAATGGCCCCTCCTTTCAGAAGAAAAAAAACCCTGTCAATACTCAGTATTACCTTTGTATGTTACTGTGCATGATTTGTTTAGTGTTCAAATAAAGATATTTAAATCTTCTATTTAAGGTGGAACTTTCATGACCTACTCTTAGAACATGTAATTACTGTAGTTTGGAAATATAGAGGCTAATTTAACACAATATGTTCAGTCACAAATTGTTGATTCTACTCCTTTAGTCTAACTTGTACTTGCTATAACTGTGACTTGAAACAATTACAACAAAATCCTAAATAATTGTTTATTTACTTAATTATTCATTATTGAAATAATGAACATGAAACTATGGCACATTGTATTTAAACAATAAGGACTACAATTAAGAAAAAAATGCTCTAATTTGATATTGATCAACTTATAATGAGTCATTTTTCTATGATTTCTTTAAAATTCTTAATGTTTCTGTAAAGTTTATTACAATTCTGGACATTATAGATTTTATATAGGGTAGATATTTACTTAAGTTTGGAAATTAATAACAAACAATAATCTGGCCTACGTACCAACAAACTATGTTATAAATGAAAATGAGTCTAGGGTTCAACTTCCCCTTGACAGCAGCGGCTGGAAGTTAAAAGACAACATGCAGACAATTTCAAGTAAGTCATTGTTGTTGTTGTTTTTTTTGTTGTTCCAGTGAAATTATTTATTATTCAATCAGGGCTTTTTTCATAGGTAGAAGAAGGGGCCTTTTTCTGAAAATTGGGAAATTAACACAGTCTGTTTGCGATAGGGGGAAGAAAAAACTTAATGTAAACTGAACTTTTGGGGAAAACTGCATGATTTGAAAGATTTTTCCTGAGGAAAAAATACCTATAAATGGCCCCTGCTACAGAAGGAAAAAGCCCTGTCAATACTGAGTATTACCATTGTTTGTTACTGTGTGTAGTTTGTTTAGAGTTCAATTAAGACATTAAAATCTTCTATAAAAGGTGAAAATTTCATGTTTTACTCTCAGAACATACAATTACTGTAGTGTGAAGATATACAGGCTAATTTATAGAGGTGAAACGATTCAAAAAATTTCGATTCGATTCGATTTCGATTTTTCATCCCACGATTCAATTTTTCGATTCGATTTTCGATTTTAAAAGGAATTAAATAGGACAAGAATAAAATAGCTATCCCACTAGTTTACGATGGAATGTATTTTCTTAAATACTGTAAACAATGGAACAAACGAAACATAAAACTTGTGAATAGGAAAAACTGAAACAGTAAAGAGCCAGACGACACGAGAAGAATGCTGATCTCGTTAGATTTCAGTCATTTTGACTCGCATACTACGGAAAATGAAAGTAGGTATTACCAAAAAAAAATCGAATCGAAATTGCCGTCATTGAATCGAATCGAATCAAATCGAATCGAGCATGAAAAATCGCGGTTCGCAATGGATCGCGATTAATCGTTTCACCTCTACTAATTTAACACAATATATTCAGTCACAAATTGATGATTCTACTCCTTTGGTCTAACTTGTACTTGCTGTAACTGTGACTTGTAAAAATTACAACAACATCCTAAATAAATGTTTATTTACTTAATTATTCATTATTGAAATAATGAACATAAAACTATAGCACATTGTATTTAAACAGTAAGGATAACGATTAAGACACAATACACTATTGTGACATTGATCAACTTATAATGAGTGATTTCTCTATGATTTCTTTAAAATAGTTAATGTTTCTCTTTTCTCTTTTACATTCTGTACTTGTTCTATATTTTGTATGGTGTAGACATGTTTGGGAAATAATAACAAACAAATAAACTTAAAAAAGCAACAAAGTGATGCCTAATTTCAAATTAAATAATCAAAATATGTTTTCGCATGTTTTTAAAACAACCAATTACTGACATTGACTTATGCCACTCATAGATTGGCATAGATAGGTGATAAGAGTGAGAAGGTTGAGTAGATATTGATAGTTGACAGGTTGAGAAATTTAAAGACACTTCTGGTAGTTTCTAGTACATCTTAATATGCATCTGTTAAGGTGATTTTAGTAATTTTTACTTTGTTTAAATGAAAGTTCAGGGCATTTCCGTCCTATCACCAGCGGCCGAATATAGGCGCTGTTCCCAATCCAAAATAGCCTTATTTTTTCCCAATTTCAATAATAAATTCCCAAGCAGCTGCAAAAAATGACATTGATATAAGTTATGGCACACTTGGATTGCGTTGAACTTGAAATAGTTGTCAAAATGATGGTTCTGTGTTTGTGCGTCTGTTCATGGGTGTTTCTGTGTGTTAGGCCATCAGACTTTGTTTGGACCATAACTTCCCTATGCATCAATGAATTTTAAAATGACTTGGCACAATTGTTCACCATGATGAGATAGTGTGTATCATGCACAAGATCCTTGATCACATTTTAGCAGCTAAGGTCACACTTGCGGTTTAAAGGGCAAAAATTGGTGCGTTTTACCTTGTCCAGACTGTAACTTCTTTCAGCAATGATGGTTTTTAAAACAACATGGCGTAATTGTTCCTTCATGAGACGGTGTGTCATGCACAAGACACAGGTCAGTATCTTCAATGTCAAGGTCACACTAAGGGTTTAATGGGACAAAATTGGCCGGTTTTAGTATGTCTGACTTTGTCCGGACCATAACTTCTTAATGCACCATTGGATTTTAAAATAACTTGGCACAGTTGTTCACCATGATGAGATGGTGTGTTATGCACAAGGATTAGGTCCATATCTCAAAGGTCAAAGTCACATTTAGGGTTTAAAGGACAAAGATGTGCGTGTTTTACATTGTCCTAACTGCATCTTCATTCAGCATTGATTCTGTATAATCAAACTAAAAGATACCCTAAATTATTTAATAATTTCACCTTGAAATCAATAACATTCAACTTAAAAAAGATGGTTATTTGTCCATCCGTATGTGCATGGATAAAAAAATGACAAGGTCATTCCCTTAAAAACCAATAGACAACATTTTCAGATGATAACAAGTGTCTTAGTGGGCTCAGTATGTTGTCATTTGGCGACTTTAAGTTTTGAATATTTGGCAAAAATTTGCCCTGCAAAGTATGATTATTTTTTATATATCAAATAGATCTTTATTTAAACTATTTACACATGAAAAATAAAAAGAATCTGTCCATCCTTTTTCTTATTATGTTGAAAAAATAATTAAATTTTCATTATTTTTAGCCGTAAAACATTGGCTTTAATCAGTGGTAAAAAGGGAAATATTTATATGTGATTTTTTTGTGAGAAAATATGTTGATGCATTGCATACCAATTGAACAAAACAAAATAAACTAATTTTTGATGGTATTTGTTCTTTTATCCTTGTTTTGAAAGGAAGTACTTAAATTTTTCATTTCTTCAGTGGGGTTGTCCCTCTTTAATGCTGCTATGTCTGAAATAAGCACCACAACCTACCATTTTATGTGTTGATATCTAACACTTATATGTTATAGAAGTATTTAAGAAAGTTACAAGAAAATAGGTTTATAGGAATAAACTACCAGATATGTCCTTCAGTCACTTTAGTTATTGGATTTTTTCGAGATCCAATCATAACCTACTAACACATGTCTTACACTCTTCTATGAAATTGTCTTCACTTGGAGCTCTCTGACATTTGTCAGTCACTTTTGTAACTGTCTTTTCTTGGTAAATTGTCTACATAATAATAGGCAGAATTTGAGCATCATATATAGTTTGTGAGAAGTTAGCTGCTGTCACTTTTGCCAAAGCTCATGGAAATAGGGTAGCTGGACTAGAATATGGTACTAATGAGAACAATGTCCAAACATGGTACTGATAGAAGGAAGTTGTTGCTGAATTGTCACCTTAGTGCAACAAATTTTATTTGGTGCAACAATGTTTTACCTTGTTTAAACTAAGTGAAATACAAACTGATAATTGTATTAATACACAAATAACCAGAAGATTCAATTTGTTTAAGAAAAAAAAGGCTTAATATCTCTTTATATTTTGACCACCTTTTTTTGCTTGAGATTTCTGGCTGATAGTTAGGTTTATTATTTAAACACTGTTTGGATTACTTGAATTGATTTTTTTGTTGTTATCTAGGAATCCTTTTCTTATCTATATATGATCAAGATTATTAATCATAATCCAGTAAAATTTTTTACCTTTTGTGTTCAGTGTTTGTTGAGAAGATTTTTATTTTTATGAAAAATTGTTTAAAGTCCTGAAAATCTTTTAGATACATAATTAAATATATATATCAACCAAATAAGAAAATTCAGTGGTAAATATTTGAGTATAGAATAAAGATTAAGAGTTAGAAATAAAGATTATAAATTGGAATTACTTTTTTTTCATTGTAATAAAAATCTACATAGTACTTAGATTTAGATCTTTAAATCATCTACAAGAAGTCAATATAAAAATCCTATGTTTCAGTTTACAGAAGTGTTTTAAATGCATTTATTTACTTGTTTCATTATTTTTTTTAATAAATTATTATTGAAAAAGTATGAAACACACAAACAAATCTAAATTTAAAATATGAGATAAAACTCGTTGCACCAAACAATTAAGCATTTGATGTACAACCTTTGGACAAATATTGTTTTGACAAGTTAAAATTGATAATGTAAGTTTGATATTGCTATATTTATTTTAATTTATTAAATCATTTTCTACGAAAAAAATCAATTTTGAAAAAAAAATATCAGATAGAACCTTGTTGCACTGAGATGACAATGTGTCATTTTCAAAAGGATAATGCTGTCCCGGACAGTGAAATGACCAAAGAGGATTGTTGTACAAGAGAAGGACTGAATGGATCAGGTTCTTGTACTGGAATGGGTCAAGAAAGTGTGGGGGAGAAGATTACGCAGGATGACAAATCCTTTACTGTTATTGGATGTATTCCTGTTCATCTTATCCTGGTTGTGAGGATGATGTTAACAGAGGGTTGTAGGATGACACTTGCTATCATCCTGGGGGAATGGCCTTGGATTTACAACCCCTAGACAGGTTCATCGATAGGCTGATAGAGGGAATCCCTTAACAGAAATGGACTGAGTAGTCTGCGGACACCCTACATACATGCACATCCGGTGGCAGAATTTGAAATCCCGAGCTAGACAAGACCTTCCAAACACTTTTCGACCTCTGGGGTGAATTGGGCATACCTATCGTTGTAAAAGCCTTAAAAAATGTTGTACATCTAACAACTTTGGTGGCACTGAAAATGCGTACTGTATGAGGAATACTGATGATGATGGTGAAACTGTTTTGAAATTGCATATTACACTGACACAAACATAACAGAATGAATTGAATGAGTACTACTAGTACTTTAATTTGTCACACAAAAAAAATTATTCCTTTTTGTATATTGATTTACTTTTGGTACCTTTATCCTTATGATTTATTTGCCATACACCACAAGTAAATTTCACATTATTATCTGCCTAAAGTGATCAGTTGAAAATATTGATAACGACTAGTCAGAAGGCTTGCTACTTGAACGTCACATGGTTGGCAAGTGGGTTGTGGAAATTTTCTGAAGACTGATCTATCCATAATACAGTCAGTCTATATCAAGTTTACGCTGACAATGGTACATTTATCAGTATTTTGTGGTGAAAAGTTCTATAATTGTATAGTACCCAGGAGCACACACATTTATGTATTTAGAAATGAAACATTGAAATTCAGGGGAACATTGATTTGGGCATGGAGGTTAAGCAGTCATTTCTGTCACTTTTAGGAAATTAACCAGTTTTCTGTTTAAATATTTTTACCTATTTTAAGTTTTAGATATATGACCATACACTGGGACTAGCAAATTTATTGAAATTTGGCCATAACATGAACAATTTACATAACTTATATATAGGAGGTCACTCAGTGATTAGCTTTTTATTATTGATGTTCTTCTAAAAAAAAAAAAACTTAAACATAACTCAACATAATTACTCAGAATTTGTAATGGCAGGACAGTGTCATTATAAAAAAAGTCTTACTTTAAATGAATGGACCCAGTACAATATTTAGCACTAGGGTAGTATGTACAAATGAAGTGCTGCTTACCTTCTCAATATATATGTACAGAATAAAATCAGCCAGACATCTGTGTTACTAACGTCTGACAGGAACTGCTAAACCATGTGACTAATTTTGAAGAAACAAAGCAAAAGTTACAAAAACTGGGCAAATAGCTCCTGATAATATTTCACATGACAGATATATAATACTGGCTTATTAAAATGCCATTTTTTAAAACCAATCAGCAGGTATTTGTTCTATTAGTACTTACCTGCAATAGTCATCTGATGTATATCGATGACAGTATATATATATCAACAAAGCACTAGGCTTAAATGATACATGCAAGTATTTGGGTACTAGTAACGTTCAGAGCCCAAATTTTGAGAGTAAAGTTTTTAAGCTATGATGTGCAAGAAATGATTTATTTGATATCATATGATCATCAGTGTATTGGGAGAAAGTCACTGATGAGAAGAAATAAGAATTTAATCAGCATGTGTATATATAGCCATGTTTTTTGTTTTGTTAAAAAGTGATCCTCTGGAAAAACAAGGAATTTGGTTTTCACCTTTTTGTATTTTGTTTCTGAAAATGTATTAAAAGGCATGAAATGGCATTGACTGTCAGACTTTTGTAATAATAACCAGCCTTATAATCAGATTTTTTTAGTTTTTACAGCTACTCGATTAACTGGACTGCATTTAATTAATTCAATTCTTCTCATTTGGTGTGATGTACCACTGAGAGTCTTTTAATTCCTAATAGTCCATAGAATTCTGACTTATGAATATTCTAATTCACCATTACTTGATGCCTGAGATGGAGATTGCACTTCTTTGTAGTACTTATCCATGATGCTTGATTGTGTACTGGGTAATTCAAACAGAGTGAGTTATGACACTAATCCTTCTGTCATAAAGTCAGGGTGAATTTATGTTTTTTGTTATAAAAACGATCTGTTTATAATGATTGTGTGTCTGATCTGACCAATGACTGTAACAATCAGATTGTGAACAACTTTTTCCAAGGGAGAACACTTTAGTATTCTTAACTTTTTAACATTTTAGAAACTAATTGATTTTTAAAACGATTTTATTTATCTTTTAAATTTTGATCATGTGAATCTTAATATTCATGTATTAAAGATTTTGTATTTTATTTAAACTTATTTTTTGTGACCTTATTTTGATTCACCCAAAGAGGGTCACTATAGACAGTCTAGACTGTATAATGTAGAACAAGCTATTAGTGGCTACCTTCCATTTTGAATCTAAATAAAGGGTGTATGGTATCATAAGGTTTGTGTATTCAACAACAATATTAATATCTAAAATGTATTTAATAAGTATAAATTATTCTAAAGTATATGTTGATGTTCAATATGTTGATTTTCTGAAATAATGGCATCAATGTGTGTGTGTATCTTGGGGTACTATTGTATAAATATCGTGTAATTGTCAATAACAATTGTAATAGTTGTGTTTTTGTCTACCAATGTCAAATACTGAATACTATAAATGTATACATATATGACTGCCATTGTCCAATATACCTATGTTAACATAATGGAAAATGGTCACCATGACCTTCATGGAAAAAATAAGGAAAAAATTTCATACATAAAACCAACAGAAAATATGTACGTAAATTAAAACTTTTAAAAAATTCACAATATATCGTGATATGTGTCACAAAATGACATGCAATATCCTGATATATCATAATACGCATTTAAGGATTAATAACCAGCTCTATCACCATTACAGTCTTTATCATCATCATCATCATCATCATCATCATCGTTCTGAAGTGGAACATTAGATGCATCTACAAGAATTCCTCATACAGTTAGTCGTCTTCAGTACCATATAGTAAAACTTTGTTATTGTGAGGATTATTATCACAAACACCTGACTTGTCTCGAGGAGTTTTTTGTGTCCCGTCTATTTGATTCTTGGGCCACAGCAGTGTTTATTACCTTGATTTTCTCAAAAAGTGCCATGTTGTATCAAGCTTGCTCCTGATACACTGGTATTTATGTGCCAATGAGTGTAAGTTACACAATTAAAGAACAGAATTTTAATTGAGTACTTTGTATTATGAAAAGCTTGCGTTAAAAACTTATTATGTAAATTTAGTTATGAGAAATAGAACCATAAGCATTACGTTAATGAAGTAATACATTGTTAATTAATCTTGTGTGTATTTGCAAACCATTTCTGAGATGATGCATGCATGTTTGACTTTACAAAGTAACTTTCAGATTGTATAACTGAGATGTTTCACCACATAGAAGTAATACGATTTTCCGATGTGAAATTGTACTGTAAAAAACACAAATATATTTATAAAGAGAAAACTTTTACTTAATCAGTTCAATTTAACAATCGACAAACATGTATACTTCTCTGACTT
This sequence comes from Lutraria rhynchaena, assembly GCA_008271625.1. NCBI lineage: Eukaryota > Metazoa > Mollusca > Bivalvia > Venerida > Mactridae > Lutraria > Lutraria rhynchaena. The sequence continues at coordinate 1,447,096 of VIBL01000109.1, read as the reverse complement.
CATTTTACGTAAGCATTTAGTAATATTATGTAAAACATGGCACAAAACTTATACAATCAACAAACATGTCCCGTGTTGGTACAAGCACCTGATTTATGTTGGGCATTTAGTATATTCCGATAACTCCTTGAGACAATGAAGTTTTACTATACAACATTCTTGAAGGCTTAAACATCGATGGCTGTGTCCAGTTCATCCTAAGCGTCGACCGACCATTTACAGATTTGACAGCTCGGGTTCTGCCTCCGGACATGTATGCATGTATTTATGTTTATATGTATGTTGGCTGCCCACATACTACTCCGTTCATTTCCGTTGGAGTACCCTTCATCAGCTTATTGATGGGCCGGTCTAGGGGTTGTGAATCCGAAGTCATTCCACCCCGGATGATAGCAGTGTTGTCTTACAATTCTCCGTAACATTGTCTTCACAATCAGGGTTTGCTGAGCATGGAATGCATTCAAGATCAGTAAGGCCTGTCGTGCTGCCTGGTCTTCAAACCCACACCTTCCGGACCCAATCCAATACAAAGCCTCATCCATCCAGCCTTGGTAAAGTACATAACGATCAGCTTTGGCCATTTCGCTGTCTTGGGCAGTGTTATCCTTTAAAAAGAACACATGGCAGCAGCCAAAATAATGGTTAAAGCTGTAGGACTTTTTTCTACAAATATCAAAAATGTCTTTACATGAATCAATTAGTATTCTTCTACCATGAAAGAAATAGTATTTTGGTTCACAGGTTTTCTTTCCTTTAGTAAAGAAGTAGGTATATGTTATGTTATTTATATATCATATTTCCATAACATATACCTATTTCTTTAGTGAAGAAAAGAAAACTTGAACTAAAATATTTTCTTTCATGGTAGAAGAATACTAATTGATTTATTTAAAAAAAAATTAATACTATAAATTAACATAACATAACATTTTTCTTTTTTTTAGTTAAGTAGTTGGTATATCTTATGTTAAAGTTCTCCTGAGAACAAAATTCTGTATAAGGAATAATGCTGAAAATGCTGATTCTTTCATACATTCATGGATTTTGTTTTTATGACTGTTCTTTTGCAATTTCATTTATTTGGTGTCTATAGAGTCATACCAGTAAAAAAAGTATCTCATGAAAAAATGTCCTGCAGCTTTAGAATATATTTAGATATAAGAAAACTGAAAGGAAAAACTTCAAAAATCTTCTTGTCAGAAACTGCTAGCCCTAGAATTTTGGTATTTGATATTTAGCATCACCTAGTGGTCCTTTATTAAGTCTGCTCAAATTATGCCTCTGGATTCAAAATTGGCCCCGCCCCGCGGTCCCTTGTTTTACATAGACTTATATGGTGAAACCTTAAAAAATCTTCTTGTCACAAACCACAAGACCTAGAGCTTTGGTATTTGGTGTTTAGCATCACCTACTGGTCCTTTATTATATTTGCTCAAATTATGCCCCTGGGGTCAAAATGGGCCCCACCCAGGAGGCCCTAGTTTTACATAGATTTTTACAGTGAAATCTTAAAAACTTCTTCTCTTAAAAAATCTTCATGTCCCAAAACGCAAGGACTAGAACTTTGATATTTGGTATGTCACATAGTAATCCTTAGTTGCCATTAAGGGAGCATACATGTTTAACAAACATTTCTTGTTTCATAAACACTTTCAGTTTACAATATTCCTCAGGTGAGTGACCTAAGGCCCTTGAGCCCTCTTGTTTAATTAATGGTAATTAACTATAAATATATTAACTATATTTAATAAAACTGATTACTTCCCTTTTTCACAAAACTGACAATGATACATTTTGCTTAGTCAAGAGATTATGAAAGTTTGTTTCTAAATGACAAATTATGTTTGTCCAAGGACTTAGAGGGCACTGTTTATTTACTGATTCATTATATAGAATGGCTGGGGGAGACAGCCATTTTCATTTATTTGGGTGGCTCCAGGCATGTAGTCTCTTATTCTTGTAGAATATCAAATTGCTGTTTGAGCTTTTCAACTTGGTCAACTGCCTTAGACCAACAGTGGGAAGGGGGATGTTCTGGCATCAACAATGGTCTTCTCTGAACGTACCTGCCAGATTTCCTTCAAATTTGCTTTGTAGTAGTCTTGTGTACTTCTAACTGCAATTTGCTCATATTACACCAGTTGACTGTTTTTAGGGGCCACTAGAGCTTAAACTAGAATAATCGTTTTCTTCTCATAACATTTTCTTCTCATGAACCCAATGGATGGATCATCACCAAATTTGGTCTGTAGCATGCTTGGGTCAACACCAATATCCCATTATAGTATCCTTTGATGGTCCTTTATCAAGTTTATTATTCACCTTTATCTGCCCAGAAGTATTATCTGTTTAGTAATGAGTTAGCTTTCATTTATTCTGTTGAGTGATGCAAGGCCATTTAAAATCCCAGTCCCTGTCTTGATTCTTGTGTAAAAAAATTAATTGATGAGCTCCACCCCATTCGCAGGTTTGAAAATTAAATCAGGGCAAAGCTAGTTAATGTATGCAGGCATCCCATTAATGATCATTTCTGTAACAAAGTCTTGTTTGGGTAATGTCTCTGCTACCCTGCATTCTCCAAGCCACAGATTATGGTTGTATATTACTTTTGCAGGAGGTTCTATTCTCTGGAATTCCAACATCACTAATCACAAAAACAATGGGGTCAACTGCTGGACCAGGGCAAGAATGATTTTAACACATTTGATTGTATGCACATATAATGCACTTAAGATAAGAATCAACAAAAAGGCATTTGACAGGTGTCACTAAATATGTTGCAGGTCTGTTAAACACAAAAAGATAAATACTGTCTTTGGGGCCATTTGTATGGAGCTAGTGTATGTCTGGCAATTTAGTAGAATGGTGGTTGCTTAAAATGGTGCTTAATGATGATTTTTTGCTCAAAATATATTATTGCTGGTTGACAGTTCCTTCACTTTTTACATCTAAGCAAACTGATTAACTGGTTAAGGTGCCCTTTAGACAGAATTTTTTTACATAACAAGTATTTATGACATTTTGAAGTAGTTCATAAATTTGAAATAAAAGATAATTATATTCATTATACAATCAATAAATTAAGCTCATCTTTTGGAATCAGCAGACTAAAATTTATAAACCGAATAATTACTACCCAAAGTATACTTTGTATAATAACCAGGCCCCAGTTTCACAAAAAAAGTTTGTGCACACTATTTTGAAAGTATTTTACGACTATTTTTGTATTATTTGTACCTTATTTTCTTTGAAAAACTGTATTTCTTGCAAAATTATAACTCTAAGTCAAAAATTTGTATTGAAAACATAGAATTATCTCGCTAAATTAATTTTTTACTTGAGCACGTTTTAACAGACTTAAGTTTTTGCTCAAGTGTTTTTATTCTTTTTAGGTACTATTTTCCATGAAAATCAATGTTATGTCTGTTCATCTTTTAAAGTGGCACCAGTATTACTCACCAAGATCCAATATTAAGCCTGTAATATATTTTAACACCTGAAATTTGAATTGGAAAATAGTTTGCTCAAACTTAAGTTTTCTCTTGAAACTGGGCCCAGAAAATTCATGCAGACTAGGATGCAGACCACTATTCTTATGACACAAAAACAAGCATGCTCAAGTGAACACATTAAATATTTCCCTCATTATCATTAAGAAAAAAATATGCATCTTTTACAAGGCGTACTTGGTTTAATATAAGATATACTTAAAGTGAATTTTAACTTGTGATAAAATATTTGGTATAGTTTGCAATTGTGTACCTGTTTTAGACAATAAAATGATATACACTTACAATCATGCATTATACAATCAATGCTGAGCTATATTGATATAGTATTACCATGGTAATAATAATGACTTTTATATACAGAAAATTGTTTATATTGTTAGTGTAGAAATGTGTTCATATTTTGGTCAACATGTCTATACATGTTTAATATTTCCATCATAATCAAAAGTTGAGTCCGTAAATCAAAACTTGAAGTCCATGAAATATCATCCAGGTTCAGTTCATGAAGAAAAGTCATTAACACACACAATTGTATTAATGATTAATAATTTTTCTTCTTCTTTATGTTCGTCTGCTTCTGTTTCTGGTCATGAAGCACTTCAGTTGGTGTAGGTAGGGAACACTCTGGTGCGTTCATAACGTCTGCCTTTGTTTAGCATCTCGCGTCTCGCCTTTAAAAGCTAGGTATTTTTTCATGTGTAGCTGAACTGTTTGGCATAGATTTCTCATGAGCCACAAAAATCACGTGCTTTACCGCTTGATAGGTTTAGGTAACAATGTAGGACGATTTTGTTTGGTCCTTGTCCTCTTCGCTGTCCTCCAGGTCAGAGGAATGTTCCCCTGCGCCCTCAGAATCAGTGCTTCTACCATCTGAATCATAGAAACACTATGTTTGTTTATGTCTGGGGCATTCTGGGAAGGGGTGCCTGGACTTGAAACACTTTTTGCATTCCCTTGGCCTTGCTGCCATTCATTTTGTTTGTCTGAAATGTATTACATGACCTTTTAACATATTGCTTTGGGTAAATTTCCACCATACATAAATAATCATAAACCTATATTCAATTCAACAGTAGAAACAAACAAAATAAGCAGTGAATGACCACAATTCCCACAGCCTGACTTTTTAAAGCTCTGAAAGTTATTTCTTCTGTTAGAAAAATGTTGATTTCTATTTGAATTTTTGATTGATTTTGTGCCAAGATATCAATATTGTTGTATACTTAATTTTGTAAACCAGACACAGTTTATTATTTGTACCATGTGACTGTTCATTAGCCTACCGCATTGGATGCACATGGTTGCTAACATATTCCATATTCACTCTGACTACTGAGTGACAAGTTTTTATATCAGTATCTACTTTCATTTCTACAATATTATCTTCTGTTTTTCTCAGCTCAATCTTGAATTTGTCATAGTCATGACATCATTCTTGTAGGCAGCTTGTTGTTTGATTTCTTTGCTTAAACCTTCATATAGGACTCTTTTTAGTTGTTCATCATCACTTTTTTTCATCTGATATTCTTTCCATAGGACCCCCAGCTGGGTGGGGGTTAGAATTCCCCAGCTGTCGCACTACAGAGGGGTAAGACCCCCCCCACTGCCTGCTCGTTTGCCGTGGGCTGCAACCCGTGTCGCTTAATTTGGGCTAAACGGGAGGTCAGGAAAGTCCGTCCTGATCAATCGGCTGGTCATGACTTGCCCTAGGTCATTTTTCATTTCATTAGTTCATAGGCTTCTCTTTTTTAAAAAAAAATGACCTAGAAGGCGGTGGCTCATGGGCTAATAGTTTTTTTTACTTGTATCTACCTGAAATTTTCCCTTTCTACATCAACTATAGCCATCAATATTTAAACTGAAAATGAAATTTATTCATAAAATGTGATACTATGGCCATGTTAGAAATCATTTTAGTATGAATGTGGGTATTGAAAAATGTAATTACAAGCAAAACATATACACATTACAAGAAGGCAGCAAACATTGTTTTAGCAATGTTTTAGATTTGTATTAGAAACTTAGGTGCCAACGTTCATTTTTGCTTTATAAACATACCAGTCAAGAAGGGACATAACAGCAAGGTTCGAATTAGCAATATTTCCTACTAGCTAAAATTAGCTTGTTCCTTTTTTGTTTACTGGCTAAAATGAAGAGAGACTAGCTGTAATTTAGAACGAAATTTTATTAACCTATAATAACAAATTTCTTGGTCCATGTGGGGTTTTATTTGACCTCTTCTTCCTCTGACAACTTAGTCACCATGCACTCGCTTAAATATGCGATAATATGCTATTCCAAAATTCTACAAGCTATTAGCAAGTATGTGCAAACCCTGATAACACTGACCTGGGTATCATATTTTGATATACTGTAAAACCTCGAATATGAGACCACCATTGGCACTGGATAAAATCAGTCATAATAATGAGGTGGTCTCATTATGAAGTTGAATTATAGATGAGTTATTGGAAGCCAGTTGGAAAATAGGTGGTCTTTATAACAAAGTGGTTGTAATATTGAGATGATTGCTGTTTGAGGTTTTACTATAGAAAGAAAAGTTTCAGTCCTGGTTACATTCAATTCTCTAAACCATTCTCATGGTAAAAGAACAATATTCAATATGCAATAGTTATAAAAATAACTTATTATCTTTTCTTGGCATCTTTGCTTCTTTGTTCTGGGCTCTTGCACAGGATTGTCTATCCTCATCTTCAACATGATTACTAACTTCTAATTCCTGTTTTTTTCACACTGTTAAAAGAAATGGGTGGAATTTCCATCGCAGCAACAAATTTTGAATATGTGAATGACCCGATCCAATATATGCAACATTCCTGAAACACATGCATTTAGTAATTACCAAAATATCTGTCACATTAGCTAAACTTGGGTAGTGTGATTATTTGTAAATATTTGAATGTAAACCCTAAATTAGCATTGTGATTACCTAATTTATATAGTGCATAACATGAACTATTTCATGATTGTAAAGTGCTCTTTAATGTATTGTCATGTACAATTGAAGCTCAATGGTTAAATTCAGAGTCAGGAATCTGATATGATGTTGAATGTGAAGTACAGCATATTGTTGAAAGTTCGTCTGTTAGAAAATATGTTGGTTTCTATTAGAATTTACGTCACTTATTGATTGATTTTGTGCCAAGATAAGTTAAATAATAGGGGAGTTATTGATAGTCCAAGAATAAGTGGTCATTATAATAAGGTGGTCTTAATATTGAGGTGGAAGCTATGTTAGGTTTTACTGTATTTGTACTCCTACAAGATTGTCTTTTCCAGTCAGGTTCTTGTTCAAATATATCACTGTTTTGTACAGATCAAAGTAGTTCAACCTTTAAGTGAAGCCTTTAAGTATATAGAATTTATATCATGGATTAAAATGGTAGTATATTTCTACATGCAACATATAGCATACAAAGCTAGACAATTCAACAGTAATAAATACAGTGTAACCTCTCCAAAGCAACAACTTTTGGGAGAAGCTAAATAATGTTGTTGTTGAGAGGTTAAATTAATAGTCATACAGTGAAAAAAATCATGCTGTTGTTGAAATCATGGGAGGCTGTTGCTCAAGGGAGGGTTACTCTGGAGAGGTTGCACTGTATAACATATAGAACACTTCATACATAAAAAAAATTTAAACCTACCATTCAATTCAATAGTTGAAACAAACAAAATATACAGTGAATGACCATAATACCTTGTCTGAATTTTAAAGCCTTGAAAGTTATTTCTTCTGTTAGAAAAATGTTGGTTTCTATTAGAATTCTTGACATTTATTGATTGATTTTGTGCTAAGATATCAGCTTGTTGATTTTATTCTAATATATTTACACCACTAATTGCATTCATTATAATTTTTGTTAGAAGCCTTTGATAAATTAATTTGAGGAGGTTACACCATATAAGCACTTTCTGATTGTTCTGTAGTTTCAATTAATTGTTTTAAGGCATAATAAGCCCTAATATGTGTGATAATAACCCACCATTTATAGCACTTAAAATATTTTCTGAGGATATGTCAGCTAACTGACCTCTAGCTTCAACTTCAAATGCTAAATTTCATACTGATTGATTAGCTTTCTACTTTATTTGGAACAATTCTGACATAATTCTAATTGGATCTATTTTCTTTGAAAATTTCTGAATAATTTGTTTTATATCTTCTTTAATTTCTTGACTTAAGTTATTTTACCAGTCAAGTGTTGCTCCCATTACTAAAAACATGTCAAAAGATTTAGCCAGTAAACTGATTGCAGTTCCCATTGCAGCACCACAATACTCATAATTCCTAAACCGACCTTTAGCATCATTCTTACAACTTTCCAACTAAATCATTTTCAAAGGAGGTGCACCTGATTTGATGTTTGTCTACTAGCATTGGTCCATATTGTTGACTCATGTTGTCTTCTGTTTGAGGAAACATTATTGTTGAAATTTCTTATATGCTCATTGCCTTTGTCTCTTGTTGTTTATGTTGGTCCTTGTGATCTCAATTGATACATCTCGATTTGACCTTGACCTTCACCAGATTTAGACTTGAAATGTTTTAAATGGGCTATTTCTTGGTTAACTAGATTTTACCATTTTGTCCAGCACCAACAGTGCTTACTAGAATGTTTTGATATTTATAGAGTTGTTGCCTTGGACTGTTCCCAATCCACCCATATCACCCAACCTTGATTTGACCTTCACCTCTACTGGATTTGGCTTTTTTATGTTTTAAATGGTCTTTTTCTTGGTTAACAAGAAATTACTAATTCCTCTATCACCAAAACCACTTACTAGAATGCTTTGACACTTATACAGTTATTGCCTTGGACCATTCTCAAACCACCCATGTCACTCATTTTAGCCTTGACTTTGACCAGATTTGGACTAGTAATGTTTTAAAATGGGCTATTTCTTGGTTAACTAGATTTTACCTTTTCTTATAGCACCATCTCTGCTTACTGTAACGTTTGATACTTAAACAGTTGTTGCCTAAGAATACAGTTTTGTACATTTTAACTCTACAAATATTGTTGAGAGGTTGTTGCTCTGGAGAGGTTAGATTAATAGTTAAAATTATAATAGGACGAAATCATGCTGTTGTTGGAGGTTGTTGCTCAAGCAAGAGCCAATCTGGAGAGGTTGCACTGTATTGCAAAAGATTTTTTCTTGCATTTTATAACTTTTTGTGTGTAGTGTCTGTTATAAACCTTATCTAAGTTGTAATTTTTAATGATGTTGATTCAAAGCACAACAAATTTTATGCTACCCTTAAATGAGAAACAATGAAACTATTGCAACATAAACTTTTAATGTTTACAGTCATGAATTAAAGAATTTTGAATTTCAATATTTTCTAAAGAACAATCATTCTTGTGAAAACCTTTAGTTTTTTGAATAATATTTTTTCAAGTGAGGTTGCATAATGCTAAAAAATGGCCATTTTGTGAGCATATTATTATGTTCTAGAAATATCAGAATGAATATCCTAAATTTTAATGCTGTTCCGGTGGTTGATGTGTGGTATAGCTGCTAACTGTAGAATGTGAATTAAGATGCTTATAAATATCCAGATGTTGCTGATTGATTGTTGTTCTTTAGATGTTGTGGATTAAACACAAAGTTCTATGTATCTTCAATATGATTTATTTATCAACAACAACAACAGTTTTAGAATTCCTAGTTTTTTAAAATTAACACCAAAATCAAAATAAGAACACAAAGTGTCAGTCAGAAATATTTTAAGATAAACACAAAATTAATTCAACATCACATAGATAGTATCCTAAGTAAAGTATACAAGTGTCACAAAAACAAATGAATTTAAGTCAAACTATATATCCTTTGTTCCCTTTTTTCTATTTATCTTTTTTTAAACTCAACTTCCCTGATATATAGTCTTTTTAACGGAGGTGTGGCTTATTTCTAAAATAGCACAATTTATTAACTGATTGACAAAAATGCAAACAATTTAAAAGACTATGTGGTTTTAAAAAAATATGTAGTTTTACTCAATATTAAATTAAAACTTGATTCTTATAAAATCTATAAATTGATAAGTAATCAGACAAAAATGTATTTAGACATACCTAACTTATTATCCAAGCCATACAAACAGAGAGATGGTAAAAACAATCCATCAGTTTACAGTACTTATTAATTTTAGAGAAGTTGTCAAATTTTAATTCCTTATATTGGTTTTACAAGAATTTGATTTAAGGTCAATATTAAAATCAATTAAAATCATTGCATTAAATATATATTTTAAAGAACTGAAATCTGCATTTTTAGACATTGACTTTGACACCAAACATGCCCTGGTTATCCTTAATATATGCTAGGACCAATATACACATGTATATATTGGTCCCAGATATATGTGACATGTATTTTTCTAATTTTATAATAATTTTACTAATTGTACAATAACCAAAAAAAACAATGAAAAAATATGCATCATTAAAATGTTTCAATGTGTATATCAAGGATGTAATATACAAATGTACTAGCCTTAGACATGCACAATCCACCCATATTAACCAACCTCGATTTGACTTTGACCCCCCCCTGAACCTTTTTGAAAGTTGCGAAAAAAATCACTGATTAGGTCCATACAATAAACATATAAGCATCAAAATTCCAATTGTAACAGAATTACAGACATAGTAGCAAATGAAAGATGTTAAATTTTGAGTTCTGAATAATAGGGCAGAGGGATATTTGTCTTGTCTATTGTCCACAGAAAACCCACAGACAAAGTTCTATTTGTCTATTTTTTTACCACTTAAAAAGTAGTTCTGCAAATATCAGTATTGGTCGAGTGGTTAATGTTGTAAAAAACAATTACATGCGCAGATTAATTAAATTATGTGGAACTACAATTCTTAAAGCAAATATGTAAAACCTGGAACCATGACATGTGCAATTGACTTGAGGCATCCAATTTGTGCTAAATAATTATTGTATTCTGTGAACTAATCTGTGAAAAAAGTCCTGGCCCCCAGCTGGAGGGGGGGTTAGAATTCCCCAGCTGTCGCACTACAGAGGGGTAAGACCCCCCCACTGTGCCTGCCTGTTTGCCGTGGGCTGGACCTGTATCCTGGAACCTTCCTGTCTATACTCTATCCATTTTACTCGATTTTTTCATTTTATTTGCTTTATACCGTATCTTGCTTGTGCAACTTTAGCATAGTGAAAATGCAGTCCCACTTCATCATTTTATCATTTTTAACAATAATTGAACAATTTGGCAACAAAAATGGGAATTTCTCTGTTAGCTAGATTATACCCTTTTATATAGCATCAATGCTATTTTACTTTTTTATCTAACACAGACCCTGCTTACCTGTACTGATTTTGGTTGTTATCACATATTTTTATTGCTTTTATTAGATTTGGTTATTTTTAGTATATATATATTAGATATATAGAATATATCAGCATCTTAGTGCAAGACAGCGATAAGTCCATTTCCCAAAACTTCAGAAGAGCCAAAAACCTAAACTAAAAACCTAAATTGTTATATAGACTATTCTTTGACTAAAATACTGTTTACTTTTTATACCATATTTTAAATTAAGAGAATAATGAAAAAGGATTTTGCCTCCAACAGCTATGATATGCATGAATAACTTTAAAATTCACTTTGAGAAAGAGTGCGTTAATAAATTAGTATCCCTCATGACTTTAATAAAACGCCAAACAGTATCCTGTGTTTAAAACAATAGTCAGAAAAAATGTAGTTTGACCATGATGGTTAGGTTTTCAAAATAAAGATTTAGGGTAGGTTTTCGAGAAACTAGGGGCTAGGGTAGCTAGGTAGTGCCAGGTTGTCCTAAACACCAATTAATTATATGGACCACTGTTAATAGGACTAACATGTGAGCACAAATACGCCATAAAAGATATTTAAATGACTAGAACAATAAAAAGACATTGTTCATGACCACCTTACAATTGACCCTGATCCTAAACCTAATAAAAAAACATCCAAACCAACCTTATCTATTAAACCTATCTACAGCCATTTGCTACAATCATAATACTACATTAAACACAAATTGGTAATCTTGAACATACTAAGTTAAAGATTTCTTTGATACCAAAATTTTGGCACCCATGCAATGCCAGTCAACACTTGGAAATCTAATACCAGATTTTATTTTTAAAATATTGCTTTCGATAGTTTTCACTATTTCTTTTTTCTTTTTTTTTTGTCAAACCCTTGGTAACCTACCCGCCCGATGCTGCTAAACATAGAATCAATTTGGTATGGCCATAATATTTTCTTAAAACATAATGCTTTTCATATACATTAAAAAAATAGTTATTTAAAAATGAAATTGCCTGCTTCACTTACCTTGTTTTATCCAAAATGTCCAGTTTTTTTTAAAGAAATGCCTTTTATTCTAATTAAAATTCGACATACAATCATGTCTGTGTTTGCAGCCATCTCCAAATAAAGACCACCCTATGAATTAAGGACATTCTTTGAAAACTAACTCCAATTATTTAGAACAAACTATCTTCCAAATAAATTCCATCTGTCAATAAAGACCACATTTTGTCTTTCCCAAGGGTGGCCTTTGTTCACAAGTTTGACTGTAATTAAACAAGTTAAATACAATATTATTTTTATGTATTAATTTTATTTTTATTCATCAGTTAAATAATCATACAATGCTGTAGCCAGACCCATATTTAAACCAAGGCAATCTAGGGGGTCTGAGTCATGCTTTCTCAGAATTTTTTTACTTAAGCCTGCCATTTTTCCTCATTACCTGCCCAAATTTTAACTGAGACATGTGCCTCAATATTCCTTAGTTTAGCTATGGCGATGTCATAACTATAATAAAAATAGAGCTGACCAGTTTTGTGGATCTTATGCTAAGTAATGCTTCAAATCATTCTGTAAATACAATAAACTGCTGTTCATGCAGCATTAAGTGAAGACCAAGGTCTTTTCCATTCATAGTAAAAACTATACCCAGATAAGTGAATTTCACAAATAATTTGAGTTTTTCCGTTATAAATAAAATTGTAGTTTTGATAATTCAAAGAGCCTTTTTTAATAATCATTACCTTGCTTTTTTTGTATATTTACTATTAGTTTCCATCTTTTACTATAACTGATGAGAATATTTATATCTTTCTGAAGTTCTTTGCTAGTATCAGCAAATATAACTATGTCATCAGCGTAAAGTAGTAGAAATAATTTTAACATCCCAATATCAATACCTTCAAAGCCATTTATGTTTTGTTCTTGCACAATGCATTAAATGTATTTATGGGAAAATCATTGGTGCAGTAAGTAGATAAGTGCACGTATCTACTTACTGCACCAAAAAAAATAAACAATATGAATGTTACAATTTGACATTTTCTTTAAAGGTAAAGTTTAATTGAACTATCACTCCAGTACTTATTTAGGATATGTATGGCATCATTTCGAATCATTTAATGCAAAAATATCATTTTTGAAAAAAAAGTCGCTTATTGCAATTATATATACTGTGGTTTCACTAATGTCCATTGGGGATTTAACTTTGTGGATTTTGAGGGTTGGCTGATAGATGAAGTCAAATTCCCCATGTATATAAATGCTGAGATATCGGTCAACCATCCAAAATTCTGTGAAATCCAAAATAGTCCAACTTAATTGTACTGCTATAGAACTTCCATTATGGTTCAAAATTGGAAAATAACCAGCTCCAACGATCTGTTATTGTTTAAGTAAGACATCAGTTAAGTATGTTCATCAAATTTAACTAAGAAACATGTCCCAGTTTATGTCCAATGATAATTGTGAAACACAAATGGTCCCATATAATTTTGCTCCATCTTTGCACCAGGTCCAGACATGTGTGCATAAGTAGCCTAACTGTTGTGAGCCCTGCAAAATATAAACATGCAAAGATAAAATAACTTAAATATATATATATATATATAACACTCTTATAATTTTAATTTCAAATTCGTACAAATTTTAAAACCTGTAAAATAAAATTGTATTTTTTCTATTTTGTAGATGAACACATTATTGATGAAATAATTTAATGAGAGATAATGAAAGTAAACCAAAATAAATACCTTTTTTCCAACATTCAGCACTTTTACAACTGGACTTACTAAGGACTGAGTCCAGATTGATCTTCCAGGCCTCACTTTGGATCACAATATTCAGTGACTGGCCCTTTGTATTAAAATCCCCAAAGTCTGATTGGATGGTCAAAGTGTGTAGGTCATTATCAGACCATCAGTATATTGATGATAATTCTCCCTTTAAAACCTTCAAACCCTGTAAACACCAATATTATTATTTATTATTAATTGCCTTTGCCTGATTCAACAGCATCACTGATCAAAGACAAATCTTAGTATTCAGGATATGTAAGGGACTATCCTCCTTGTAAAAAAAGTTTCATCCCTCTGTGTAGGAAGTATTTTAGCTGTAAAATAGTTTGTGCATTATAATTTCACTTATCACATTTTTGTCCCTTTTAATTAGTTAATTTTATGGCCTTTTGTGCAAGTTCACCCAAATATATTATTTTTGTTTTCTAATATTTAAATCATTGTTTTAATTACTACAGAGAGGGTGAATAACAATTTTATAACTACCAGTTCTGTATAATTCATAATCTCTTTTTTTAGATACATATTATTAAGTAATTACAATTTTGGTTCTGGGGGTTATTTTTGAAACCATCATACTCTCCGGTATGTATCAAAGTCTTCATCAAACTCATATAAATGTGGCTGGCCGCAAAGAACAAGTGTTTCTGATTTCTAGATGAAGCAAACGTTACATCAGAATCACTCAAGAGTTTGCATTCTCTTATATATGTTGTAAAAGAGAATGCAAACCACATATCGGAAGTACTCATTTATTATGGTATCCAACTGGGCAAAAATTAATCTTTATTTACATTATACCCAAGTTAAATGAATATCAGGCTGGTAGTTAATATACTGTTACATCAATTGCATGATATACTCTTACATCTGACCTGACAAAATAGAAAAACAAAAAATTAGTGGCCAAATTTTAATTTTAAATACTAAATTAGCTATGAAAGAAAATAAGCAATTAATCCTATCTGAATAGAGTACTGTAGTTAAATGTTAAATAAAAAATTAGATAACCTTTATTAACTAAGTATTAGTGAAATAGTGTAATAATATCATAACAAGTTTAAAATATAGACATACATATAAACATTCACGAAAATAGTAAAATGACCTACCCTTGCAAGATTGTTTTAAAAATTTTTATGTATAAAAATTAGCTTACAACACACTATAGATTATTGTTAAAGATAGTGAAGGCATGCCCATATAGGAATACCCCAGAGGTGAGGGTTACAAACGAGCTGACATTTTATGTATAAATATTATACTGCACCTTCTAAAAACTAATGTTAATTAATTGATCACTCAGGCCCCTCTGCTTACTGTTGTTTTACTCCACAGATAAGATTGAAGCTGTTAATTTCTTGGATATATTCTCATGGAGTTATTCGCCTTTTTTATTTGTCTATAGACAAAATCTAGTGTGCACTTCTTCTCCAAAATGGCTTATTGGATGTTTATAAAACTTTGCCAGTATATTAGGCATTAGGTCTTCTTACGCATATTTTACAAAACAAAATATTTGGATTTATTTGCATGGAGTTATGCCACCTTTTTTATTTGTCCATACACAAAATTGCCCCAGCTGGGTGGGGGTTAGAATTCCCCAGCTGTCGCACTACAGAGGGGTAAGACTCCCCCACTGTGCCTGCCCGTTTGCCGTGGGCTGCAACCCGTGTCGCCTGATGACAGGAACCTGGTGGTTCAGTTTGACCAGAGTATGGTCGTAAATTCTGTGTCTCTGCAACACACCACTTTGACCTTAATTTAGGCTAAACGGGAGGTCAGGAAGGCCCGTCCTGATCAATCGGCTGGTCATGACGTGCCCTAGGTCATTTTTCATTTTATTAGTTCATAAATACATGAATATGTACAGTCGGAAAAAATGACCTAGAAGGCGGTGGCTCATGGGCTAATCTGATGAAATGTGATAATTTTTTATACACTCTTTTTTAACTTTGAAAAGTTTTATACATCCATATCATTCTAACTAATTCCCATTTTTACATTATCTTATATATAAGTCAAATATACAGTGTAAAACATGAATAAAATGTCATCTTGTAGGGTTTTCAAAAGAGTTGATTGCTCAACTGTTCTGACAATATTCTAAATTCTGTATGTATTCCCATATTGTGATGGAATTTATATACGCACACTAAGAATGATCTTATGAGAATGTACTTAAGTAATATAAGTTTGATTGCTGACATAATGCTTACTTTGATTTCAGACTTTTGATAGTGTCATTTATAATCTGACTTTGTTATTTTATTTAAGAAATTTGATGTGTTTCGTGTCCTCAGATGACCCATGTTCAAACTTGTTCAAAATATCATGAGGTCAAACATTTTCAAATAGCAACCACTTCAATATTATGACCACCTTATTATTATGACCACTTACATATTTTTATTTTTCTATTTGTCTATAGACAAAATCTTGTGCACGCTTCTTCTCTGAAATGGCTGGTTGGATATTTATCAAACTTTACGAGTACATTGGGCATTAGGTCATTTTGCACATATTCAAAAGAAAAAATATTTGGCTTTATTTTCATGGAGTTATGCCCCTTTTTTATTTGTGTTTAGACAAAATCTTGTGTTTGCTTCTTCTCTGAAACGGCTGGTTGGATTGGTATGAAACTTTACCAACACATTAGGCATTAGGTCTACTTGCGCATATTGTAAAAAAAATTATACAGATTTTATTTTTACAGAGTTATGCCCATTTTTATATTTCTATAGACAAAATCTTGTTTTCCCTTCTTCTCTGAAATGGTTAGTTGGATTGGTGTGAAACTTTGCCGACACATTCTCAAACAGCAACCACCTCAATATTATGACCACCTTGTTATTATGACCACTTATTATATATTTTTATTTTTCTATTTGTCTATAGACAAAATCTTGTGCATGCTTCTTCTCTGAAATGGCTGGTTGGATGTTTATCAAACTTTATGAGTACATTGGGCATTAGGTCTTCTTGCACATATTTTTAAAAAAATATGTTTGGCTTTATTTTCACGGTGTTATGCCCCTTTTTTATTTCCGATAGGCAAAATCTTGTGCGCGCTTCTTCTCATAATGGCTTGTAGGATGTTTACAAAACCTTACAAGTACATTAGGCATATTAAAAAAAGTCTTATGTTTACGTAGGTATGCCCCTTTTTTATTTGTCGTTTCAACAGAATCTTGTGTGCCCTTGTCCTGAATGTCTTGTTCTAAGTTATTAAGTCTTTAAAAATAGGGCTTTGTGGGGGGTATTTAATCACCTACAATGATAGTTCTAGTTTTTAAACTGACTTTCAATAACTCAGGTATGATTTAATATGATAATGAGACCACCTTATTATTAAAACCAATTTATTCACAGGGTGGTCTTTATTCAAAGATACCTAAAATAAGTGACATGAAGCCTTAATTTTAACAATGAGACCACCTTATTATGATATTGCTTAAATTAATCTTTGTTGTGATAAATTATAAATTTTTATGTGTATTTCAATAAAAGATTTGATTTTAATCCCAGTTTACTTCTAAATTTTGCTTTAAACGTTTTTATGTAGGATTTTTCATTAAAATATTCTTTTTAAACGTTTTTATTTAGGATTTCTGTTTAAAATTGCTTTAAAACGTTTTTATTTAGGACTTTTTTTAAAATTTGCTTTTTAAAAGTTCTTTTTTAGAAAAGCAAGGTAGACCTCTGGCATGGCTTAAAAACCTGTAAGTAACCTTGCTTTTCATTTCGATTTGCTTTTAAACGTTTTTTTTTTAGAAAAGCAAGGTAGACCTCTGGCATGGCTTAAAAACCTGTAAGTAACCTTGCTTTTCATTTCGATTTGCTTTTAAACGTTCTTTTTTGGAAAAGCAAGGTAGACCTCTGGCATGGCTTAAAAACCTGTAAGTAACCTTGCTTTTCATTTCGAATTGCTTTTAAACATTTTTTTAGGATTTTTCTTTAAAATCTGTTTTTTTAACGTTTTTATTTAGGATTTTTCATTATATTTTGTTTTTAAACATTTTTATTTAGGACTTTGGTTTAGAATTTGCTTTTAATTATTTTTATGTAGGACATTTGTTTAAAATTTGCTTTTTTAACCCTTTTATGGAGGACTTTTGTTTAATATTTGCTTTTAAGCATCTTTTATTCTGGACTTTTGTTTACAATTTGCTTTTAAATGTTTTTATATATGACTTCATTAAATTTTTAAATGTTTTTATTCACTTTTAAACACTTTTATTGGGGATTTTCTTTATAATTTGCTTTTAAACGTCTTTATTTAGGACTTTAAAACGTTTTTTCTTTACAATGTCATTAATATGACATTGTAATTTTTTTATTGTTATAAATATTAATTTTACCAAATTATAGTTAAAATTAAAATTAAGGCTTCATGTTGCTTCTTGTAGTTAATATTCTTCCTGTCGCATTTTTGTGAGAAAGCAAAATAGATCATACCTGTTTTATACAACGTTGTGGGTTAAAGAATTGAGATTAATGTCCATTATTTAGGATGCATGTTTTTGTATTTGAATAAAGTGTCTTAATCCAATTTATAAACATCTCTTGAAAACCAAAATATTTTAGACCACTGAACATAAAATTCCACTTCACAGTGTCAAATACCTTTTTAAAGTCTAAGAATAAAATTGCACTGTTTAATCTCTGTTCATCTGTAAAATCAATTACATCCTGTATTTGTCTTATTTTGTATTATATAAATCGACTTTTATCCTTGTTGATCAGCATTTACAATTTTATTGATAACTTTTTGTATCCTGTTTGACAGGATTTTAGCTAATATTTTGTGGTCATTATTGAGTAGTGTGATTGGCCGCCAGTTTTTAAGTTCATGGGGATTCCCTTTTTTATATAATAGTGATAATGCACCCTTTTTTGTGAAGGGGAAAGTTTGGTGAGCAAGAAACCTTCATTAAGAGAGTCGGTCACTAGCTGACTGATAATAGACCAAAATTGTTAAGCTGTCTAGCCCTGGACTTTTATCATTTTTCCTGGTAGTAACTGCATTTTCACATTCAGAAAGGCTAAGGAAACCTTCAAATAATTATACTACAGTATCATTGAGTACATAATCAGTATTCGATTCATTAAGGTATGTATTGATTTCTGCTGTATTGCGAGAATTTGACTTATAAAGCGTTTCATAAAACTTAGCTTCTTCTCGTAAAATTAATTTCGTGTCGGTTATAATTTGATCCCCCAATTTTAAAGTACTTAATGTTTTTCGAGTCTGTTTCGATTTTTTGAGGCTTAAAAAATATTTATTATTATTTTCAAATTGCTTTAGTTGGAATACTTTTGATCTTATTTTAGCACCTTTGGCCTTTTCGTTATAATAAGTTTGATATTTTATTTTGATATTTTGAATACTGTTCTTCACATAATCTGATTTTGGTTCAATTTCATAAAGTTCAGAGAGCTCCTTTTCTAATAATGTTATTCTTTCTTTTTTGCTTTTCGATTTTTGTATGCAATTTGTAGTAATAGTGTCATGAATTTTAAAAATTTCTCATAAGGTTTGTTTTGTTATATTTTCGTGCTTTCTGGAAAATGCATTTAATGTATTATTCATTAGCTTGATGTATTCTAAATCTTTAAGAAAACTGTTGTTAAATTTCCAGTATCCCGGTCCTCATGATGAAGGGGAGTTGATCTTTAAAGAAACTGCTTGATGATAAGTAATTGAAATTTGCGCAGGTCTTATGTCGGAGCTGAAAATCTGGCAAACTAGGCCATCCAAATGGCCATATCCAGTTAAAATCAAAGTCACCAGGATCATTACACATTAACCTAGCTGTCCTCTCATCAATTCGTATATCAGTAAATTTAGCTATGCATTGTTTTAATTTTGTCTCCCATTTTTCTTCATTATAATAATTTTGATAAGGAGCTTCATTTTTCTCAACTTTATTTAATGTAGGTGTTACTGGTGCATCAACATCATCCCATTCCAAATAATATGGTGTATCTTCACCTTTATTAGGGGATAATGCAGGATTGTCTATAGGTTTAATAGGTGACTAATTTCCTATCTTTTCATAAAATGATTCATATTGTTTTATCATAATGATATTAAAAATAATTGGCGCAATTTTTTGTGCTATAGTAACATAATCTAACATATTTAATATTTCTGGTATAATCCTATTTTGGTGCATAAATAAAAATTGTTGTGTAACTACAGTTTGGTTAACAAATAATTTCTTATTATCTAAATGATTTTCTATACTCAATATGCTAGCCATAGGTGAAGTTCTGTTTTAAAATATAATGTTCTTCATTAGCATCCTGTAATAAATAGGTACATAATTAGTAATTAATGTATCATAATGTCCCCAATTCAGTGTTTTACTATCAAGTAACATAACTAAAAGGTAACACCATCTCAAATTCTCCTTTTTGTCGGTAAGATAAATAGGAATAATGTTGATTTAAATTATGTTCATATATCTACTGTTCATACATCTTTCCATCTTTTACTTGTACTTTTGACACTGTAAACCATGGTGCATAATCATCAAATCCAATCTCATGATATAAATCATATTACCACATATATTTAAGTGGCACATCCTATTAGAGGTGAAACGATTCAAAAAATTTCGATTCGATTCGATTTCGATTTTTCATCCCACGATTCAATTTTTCGATTCGATTTTCGATTTTAAAAGGAATTAAATAGGACAAGAATAAAATAGCTATCCCACTAGTTTACGATGGAATGTATTTTCTTAAATACTGTAAACAATGGAACAAACGAAACATAAAAGCGCCTAGACAACTGGGATTTAGTTAACGTTTTCGGAACGTAATACATGGAGCGAAAAGAGCCTGACGGCACGAGAAGAATGCTGATCTCGTTAGATTTCAGTCATTTTGACTCGCATACTACGGAAAATGAAAGTAGGTATTACCAAAAAAAAATCGAATCGAAATTGCCGTCATTGAATCGAATCGAATCGAATCGAGCATGAAAAATCGCGGTTCGCAATGGATCGCGATTAATCGTTTCACCTCTACATCCTATGTATGTCCCTGTCATAATTAAAAATCTACCTTTTTTCTGTTTATTAAACTGACTCGTCATCTTTAATTTATCCACCGTTCTTCTCCTAATACAATCTCTTCTATCCTGGCCTTTTTACTTTTATGTCCTAATGAGGTTAAATCAAAATCGTCATGACTGCTTCCTAATGTGTTGTAAATTGCTCATCCAACGTTCCCCGCAGTACTCAGTCCTGCAACGGGCTCAGAAATGTGTAAAGGTGAAGTAGGCTGAATAAATTCTATAGCCCCAGTAGTTCTCATAAAATACAATTTGAATGCCGTAAAATTTTAGTCGGCAGGTGAAATATTGGGTCTGTCAAGGTAACCGGAAACAAACCTTTTAATTATGCACTGATTATTTTAACTAACTGACCTCAAAATAAAGGCCATCTGTCAATAAAATCCACATTTTGTCTTTCCTGAGGGTGGTCTTTGTTCACAGGTATTCATAAAATATGAAGTTACTGCAGTAATATACACCAGGTGTGTAGCTAACTATAAGCAAGGTCATGGCTGAATCCACATGATTCTGACAAAGTACTATATATGGTGCCTCAGAGCACCCAGAATGTACCAGACTGTGTCGTTATTCAAAATTTTCCCAGGACCACTCCCATTGCACAATTATGAAACCGCATAAATAGAGAGCTTGCTACACTGCTGCACCAACATATCATATCACCTGCTGTAACAGTCATTTTGACATTGATTGTTAAATGAAGATAACATATAAAGTAAAAAAGTAGTGTGCAGAAACTTTAATGTTTAATGGTGTTTTATGGCGTATCAACTACTAATGGTCATGTAGCGCACATTTAAATAAAAGGGAAAACAAAAGGACAATATATCAATAAGAATTATTTAAAAAGCAATTTTGACCAAAATTTTAAATTGAAAGGGGGCATAACTCCAAACATATAGCTTTCAGAATAATGCCGACTTTGTCCTGCAACTGTAACTTGTTATGATTATCAAGTATTTCCAAGTGTTGTGTTGATACCTTTGAATAAGATTAAATAAGCAATTTTGACCAAAACTCAAATTTAAAATTGGGCATTGCTCCAAAAATATTGCTTTCAAGGTAATGCTGCTTGTTTAACAACTACACCTTGTCATGATTATCAAGTATTCTAAGTTTTGTATTGATACTTTTGATTGTTTTCAAATAATTCTATTTCAAAAGCAACTTTGACTAAAATTCCAAGTTGAAAAGAGGCGTAACTTGAAAAATATAGCTTTCAGAATAATGCCCCATGTCTTGCAACTGTGTCTTGTCATGATAATTAAGCATTCCCAGTGTTGTGTTGATACCTTTGTTTTCAAATTATTCTATTTAAGAAGCAGTTTTGACCAAAATTCTATGTTAAATAGGGGCATAACTCCAAAAATATTACTATCAGGGTGATGCCCCTTGTTGTGTTTGAATATTTATTTAAAATACAGTTCCTCATGAGCAAGTTTATACCAACAATGGTACATTTACCAGTATTATAGGTATTTATCAGTACCCAGGCGACACACACATTGAAATACAGAGAAACATGAATTTGAATGTAGAAGTAAAGCTGTCATTTCTGTCACTAAGAAATTAATTAGTGTTTTGTTTTTATACATCTTTTCCCTTTTTTACTTTTTGGTTTTACAAAGGGCTAGCAAATTTATTGAAATTTATCTAACTATTCACTTGGTTACTTATGGGAAGTCATTCATTAATTAACTTTTTATTATAGACATTCATCTAGTTTAAAAAAACTGGAACAAAATTTAACATAATTTAATGTACTTGGAATTTGAAATGGCAGGAAAGTGTCTTTATAAAAAAATACTGACTTTAAATGAATGGACACAGTACAGTATATAGCACTTGGGTAGTACATGCAAAAAAAGGAGTGCTGCTTACCTTCTCATATATTTACCTTGGAACCTTGTGATTTATATAGAATGAAACAAAGAGCACAAAGTTTCAAAAACCAGGCAAAACAATGTGAAATAATCCTTGATAATGTTTTACAAAACAAATATAATTAATGTCTTATTGAAATGCTATTTTAATTTAGCACCAAACAGTGAGTATTTGTTCTTTCACTGTTTATCTGTGATAGTCAACTTGTATTATTTATTTTTGTGGGAATTAAAATGGCTATTTCGTTAGGATGTGAATTTGTGGATTTTGATTTTTTTAAAGAAAAATTTGCCTTATCGTTCTCTGTCATTTTCTTCTTGAAATGTCCTCGCTAATGAAGTAAAAATACTGATAAATGGCCCTCACATGTCAAAAGTAGATCCCCATGAAAAGTTATACAAATGTGACAGATATCTGCTGATAATCTTCAATACACATGTCAAATTTGACATCTTTTATTTGCAAATTGACAATGGTTCAAGGATGGTTCAAAATTTTAAAGGACCTTTCATGTTCACACGATTCTTAGGTACGAAATCCACGAAAGTAAATCCTCAAAAAAATTAGTAAAACCACAGTAGTTTGGTGACTAATCTAAAAAAGTGCTAGGCTTAATTTATACATCCAAGTATTTGGGTACTGGCAATGCACGGAGCCCAATGTTTGGACTAAAATTTTAAGCTATGATGTGCAATAAATGATTGTAATGATCATCAGTGTATTGAAGAAAGCCACTGATGAAAAGAAATCATAATTTAAGTGGCATATGTAAATTTAGTCGCATGTTTGTTGTCTTACTTTTCTCAGGAAGTGGGCACATCTTTGTGCTTGACAGTAATTCTTGTTGGTCATGTGTACTTGAGTTTTCAATTAGTTAAGTGTCAGTAAGAAAACTGCATTAAGTAATGAGGGAAATGTAAGATTCACACTGCTTTGAACCTCTTGAAGAATGAGATTGACTATTTTGGTGTTCTATTGAAAATGTATTAGAACAAAATCGCAAAATGGATAAGCTTTGAAACTTAGACCTTTAGACATTTGTAATTATAACCAATCTTGTAATTAGATGTTTTTATTTGTAAATAGATGTTTTTATTTTTTACTGCTGCTGGATTAGCAAGATTGAATTTAATAATTTGATCTTTGGTTCTGCACATTTAGTGTGACATACTGCTGAGAGTTTTTTAGTTCCTAATAGAATTCTTGACTGTTAAAACCATTATCATTACTGAACACCTGAGATAGGTATGGCACTTCTTTGTAGTACTCATCCATGATGCTTGTATGTGTACTGGTTAATTCAAACAAATTGAGGTCTGACACTAATCTTTATAATCATGAAGTTAGAGCAAATTTATGTATAATGTAGAACAAACTATAAGTGATTTGCTTCCACTTTGTATCTGAGAAAAGGGTGAATTGTATCATAAGGTTTTTATATCTAACAATTTCAATATCTAACATGTACTTTTTGTACCAAATTACTTATATTGATGTTAGAGATGTTGATTTTCCAAAATAATAACATGTGTGTGTCTCTGGTGTACTGTTGTAAATATATTAAGTGTAATTGTCAGTAACTATTATTTCTTTGAATTGTAGTAGACATTTTTTGTTTACCAAAGCCACCATCTTGCCATACCACTCTATCTCAAGTTAAGCTACACTTTACATACTTTCAATCATACATGAGGCATATTTCAGATACAAGGATCTTTCTTAATTGCAAGCATCACTTCAATGAACTGATAATGTCCAGTACCTTGCTTCCATACCAGGATGTATAAAGTGTGTGATTTAAGCACAAAATTACAAGTCATTTCATGGAATGATTCTAATGATGTCTGTTCAGCAGGTGACAACAAGCATGCAACCTTTCTAAAATCTGGCAAGCATAAGTATAAAAAACATCAGTTATGTGCTGATTGTGTCCATATTCAACATTAACATCTAGACTTTACCCCCCCCCCCCCCCTAACCAAAAGTCCTGTATCCACCCGTGGACAGATTCTTGACATTATTCACAAGTTTATTCACAGATTTGGCTCTGGCTTACATCTTCTCACATCTTTTCTTTTTTCTAGCAGCCTCTTATTTCTTGAAAATTTCTTGTAAAAAAACTATTGTATTTTTAATATATTGTACATTAAACAATAAATTGTTCGCAACTATTTTTGTACAAATAAAGGGTATGGAGTTTTTATTTTGTATAGGGATATGAATATTTTTCTAGAATGTTAGTTTTATCAATTTTTTGGTTTAGCAAAGAGTATGAAAAACAAACTTCAGTTCCATGTTGTTAATTTCTGTGCTTCATGAATATTACAGAAATGTAATATTGACATGTGGTATGGGGCAAATAAATTGTTAGAACGAGGCTAATGAAAATATTGATTTGAAAGGAATTTTGATTTTGGGTTGTTTTTTTGTGACAATTTGAAGAGCTGATTATACTTAAGAAATGTGGGTAGTCCTGAAAAGGACTCTTACCCGTCCTGAAAGAGACTAAAAAGGAATACTTATTACATGTACTCAGGCTGCTCATTAGACATCAGAAGTTAAGGGTAAAACATGACCTGTGGTCAATGTAATTTCATTGAAGAGTCAACAAAATTTCCAACTAATATAACTGTAAATTTGACACTTTGGTACAAATTCTCAAGAGTCAGAAGCTTTATTTTGCTAATTCCAAGAGTCAAAATGCCATTTTAAGGGTCTAATGAGAGCTCTGTGTACATATAGAAAATGAAAATAATTATTTCTGAAAAAGTTGTATTCCTACATGACTTATCCAGGAAAAGTAAAACGTTTTTAACACAATAATTTTAACTCACCATATTGCAGAATGATTTATGGCCAGTTATTAGAGCCAAAAGTGAAATACATGAATAACTTTCAGAACACTTAGTACAAGCCAATTTAGAACTGTTTAAATTTTAAACCACACTAGTATCATGAGTTTATAACACCAAAAAGATCATAGTCTGAAAAACTTCACTGAACTGCCAGTATTTATGTTTTAACACCAACAAATAACAGTTTCAGTCTTTCTCAAACAACCCTAACATTGCCTTTCTTAATATGTGATATGATCTGTAACAATGAAACCAGAGATTTGCAGTTGTCCACTCTGGTCTGAGGCTGCAACAGGCTGACTCAGGGGATCAGCCACTTCACGCACTTCCTTTAGGCTTATCTTTGGGTGCTTACAACTAATATGGTCGGCCTAGTTTGTTGTGTTACCCGAATATTTGAGGGTAGTATGCCACAATTTACTTGCTATTTTTGTTTTGTCAACTTTTCGCTAGATTTAACGAAGCCATAGTATTTCCAAACTGCAGATTTTCCTTTGGGATTGTCAATGATTTCAAACGACACAGACGACATTTTGATGCTACAAAATTTAAAATACCCGGTATTCATGACATGATCTATCCATCTAAATTTTTTTAGTAGAACATTCTAACAATCCTTTCAAATAAAAAATGATTATTTATGTATGCAGCTATAGTTTTCTATCTATTAAGATTTTGTTTGAAAATCATAACTTATGTTATTCTAATGTGGAGTGATGGATGATAACAGGCCGGATATTTGTATTATAATTAGTTATTGAACTGGTCCCCGTTCCATGTAGCAGTGTATAGTTCCTATCACTACATTATTTTTTAAAAATTAGATTTACTAATTTAAGGGAGCCATGTAACTGTGGTGTTTTTCTCTTAGATATTAATATTTGTAGATGTATTAAGTCATTTATTTTTGCGTTTTAGTAAACCATGTTATTTTGGCGTAAGCCTAGAGTAGCCTCCCTTATCTGAAAAGTTTTGGAAGATTATAGCCTGAAATTGGAATTCAAACTGAAGTTACTGAAGTTTAAAAAAAAATTATTGTAAAAGTCGATTGTTGTTCTTACTATCGCCAATTGTTATCGATAGTTCAAATCAAAGTAGACTATTGACTATTGTGCCCTTTGATATTGTGATTAATTGGTACTATCGCCTATCATTACCCCTCTACTTTCTCAATCCATTTGAATACAAGAGTCTGGCCCCAGTTTCACGAAAAAACTTAAGTTTGAGTACACTATTTTGAAAGTATTTTATAACTATATTTGTATTATTTGTACCTTATTTTCTTTGAAAAGCAATGTATTTCTTGCGAAATTATAACTCTAAGTCAAAAATTTGTGTTGAAAACATAGAATTATCTTGCTGAATTAATTTTTTACTTGAGCACATTTAAGCTGTGGTACATTGTTTCTGTAAATTTATAAAATTAAAAAATATTTTACACAAAGCAATTTACTATCAATATACTTCTATGAATGAGACAATGTTTTATTTGAATTGTTTTGTATTCTGAAAATACTGATTCTTTATACAGTCATGGATTTTGTAAAATAAAATACAATTTCATTAGTTAGGTATCTTTATAGAGTCGTATCAGTAAGAAAAGTATTATATGAAAAAATTTCCTGCTGCTTTAAAATACATTTAGCTATAGATATATATGAGAAACTTGAATGATTCAATGAAAGATAAAATATACAGTGCAACCTCTGCAGAACAGCCCTCTTGTAAACAACAACCCCCCTTCAACAACAGCATGATTTTTTCCCATTGTATGATTTAACTATTAATTTAATCTCTCTAGAGCAACAACCTCTCAACAACAACATATTTTATGCTTAACCCAATTGGTGTTGCTTTGGAGAGGTGGCACTGTATTTAAAACGATTTAGTATGCACATCTGCAGACAAAATCTTGTGTGTACTTTTTTTCTTGTTGGATTTTTATAAAACTTAGGTTTGTTTGCTGTTGACAATCACACTTTTGGCATGAAGTACTCAGAGTGAGCTATATTGATGGGTCTCTGTCCGGGGTCCGTGTGTGTACGGTGTGTATTGTGTGGCGTCGCGATTCACCTTGTGAACACTCTAGAGGTCACATTTTTGGTCAAAGGGTTCTGAAAATTGGTCTGTCTTGATGATACCTCAAACGAGATTGAAAAAGGGCTATCTAGGGTCAACAGCTAGGTCACTGGGTCAAATGGAAGAAAAACCTTGTGGACACTCTAGAGGCCACATGTTTCATCAAAGGGTCTTGAAAATTGGTCAGTGGCTTAGTCTTGATAAAAAAACTCAGTTTTATCCACTCTGTAATTTGAATACCCCAAATTAATTGTTCCACAAGCCCCAAGTGAAAGTCTTCTTTCTTGTTGATGTGGCTGAGACATCCTTATAAATTACCAGGATGTACATGTTCACTTGTGCACAATTCAACATCAACTAGAAGACTTCAAGAGGTAATGCCACTATTTCTTTCCATCAGGCCTTACACTATAGTTAATTGTAAGTTGATCATGTACATCAAATTCACCCATAAACATATAAGTTTGAATACTTTGGGGCTGATTAACCTTTACTATGTCTACCATGATATGGCTCTGAGAATCTTTTATGTCGAATGTAGAAATTCAAGCTCTGCAAAGGGGTAGGCCAATATTTTTATTTTTATTGGTAATTTATTTTTTAAAAGTGACCTGTATCTAAAATTCCATTTTTATCCAGTGTAAACTCCCATAAAACTATTTTGGTGCCCAGTTCATAGAGGCATGGAATGAAGCTAGGCGGCAGATCGGCAGCCAGATCATGTGACTGTAGACACCAAGGTCAAACTCTCACCCACTGCTACACTGTTTGGTTCACTTCACTCTCAGACTTGAGCTAAAAGCTGCCCTGGTAAACACTTGTTTAACCTTCAACCTTGAGATTATTCTCAACCCTAACAAGGAAGTTCAGCGCTTAGTCTTCCAAGCCATAGAAACAAATATAAAATCTTGCCATATGAGAGATAAAATCTAAGTCCCGAGATCTAGACATGTGTGCATATGTAGCCAAATTGTTGTGAATTCTGGACAATATAAACATAAAAAGATAAAACATTTTACTATAAATGTATAATACTTAAACAAACAATCTTCTTTAATGTCATGTTACCTTAGTTGTTACATGAATTACCTTATTCATGATATCAAGTACAGATTTCTCACTCAGTTGGGCTGCAAATTATTTTTATCATTTCTTTAATTAAACACAATCAGAAATTTTCAAGTTTGTGCTTTTTATACAGAAAAGTAATATATTAAATGTTAAAACTTCAACAAACCTATAATCATCATATTTCTTTGTTGAGGAGTTTAACTCATATTACAGAATAGATATAATTGTCTTTATGCTAATTTTGAATTTCCCCCTTTTTATCCACTCTATAAATAGGTTACAACAAATAGCAACCACCTCAATATCATGACCACCCCATTATAGTGACCACTTTTTTTCAGACCAGCTTTCAATAACTCACCTATAAATCAACTTGATATCGAAACCACTTTATTATTACGATGATTTTTCATGTCCTGAAGGTGATCTCATTATTGAGGATTTTCTGTACTTTTATTTTTTAAGGTAAATAAACACATAAATAATCATGTACACTAACATCCCCCTCTTTTTATAAAACATCAGGGTTTTCCTTCTAAAACAGGGGCTATTTATAGATGTCTTCCCGTGAGGAAAAATCATGCAGTTTTCCCCCCAAAATTCAAGTTTTTTCTTCCCCTTTTTGCAAAAATACTGTGTTTTTTTCAGAGTTAAGAAAAAGGCCCCTTCCTTTGCCTGTGAAAAAATCCCTGAAACTTATTAAGTATTAATTAATAATAATTAAATAATCTGGGTGTGACAGGATTGCTCAATCAACAGCCGTGGTACAATATATATAATTTAGCCCAAATTGAACCTCCAGGCCACTGTCTGGATCCCAATACTTAATGAAAGGCTCTTTATATTAAAATCCCCAATATTTATTTATTTATTTGTAATAAAAAAAT
The DNA here is from genome assembly GCA_008271625.1 of Lutraria rhynchaena. Lineage (NCBI taxonomy): Eukaryota > Metazoa > Mollusca > Bivalvia > Venerida > Mactridae > Lutraria > Lutraria rhynchaena. The sequence continues at coordinate 1,417,575 of VIBL01000109.1, read as the reverse complement.
AGACAGATTATGGAATTATTTGTATGAAAAAAAATCGAAATATTGTTTGTTTAACAGAAAATGCCATTTATTGGTGTAATGGAACAAAGATTATTTGGCCAAAAAAAAATAAAAATGAAATATCATTTATTAGTTTAATTTTAATAAAAATCGTGATAAATTATGAAATTATTATTTGAAATAAAATCAAAATATCATTTATTGATTTAATAAAGAAAATGATAGATTATGAAATTATTGAAATGCCAATAAATGAAAAAAAAAATTTTGTGATAGATTATAAAATTATACTATAAACTGGTTTCCCCTCTAAATCAGCAAAATATTCTGGTCCTGACTTCATTACTATATAATTAAATAATCCTCTCTAAACTGGCATTCCCTCTAAACCGGCCAAATGTCCTGGTCTTGGGCAAAAATAAGAAAAGGTTTGTTTCTGGTTACCTGACCGACCCAATATTTCACCTGTCGACTCATAAGTTTTTACGGCATCCAAATCAGAGAGCTATACTGTAATTTTCACAACTCATTAGTACTGCAGCACACATATGCTCATACAGTGTTCCAGTATATGGAAAAAGCCCTGGACCCAATAACTTGTTAAATGAATTTTAAAACCTGAAAAATGCAATTATTAAATGTTATTTTTGATACAGGGTTATTCCCAGATTCATGGTCGGGAGGCCACATTATACCAATAAATAAAAAACATTCATTAAACAATCCAGAAAATTACAGTGGAATAACACTATTAAGTGTTTTAGGAAAATTATTTGCAAGAATTTTAAACAACCGTTTGAATAAATGGGCTGAATGCCATAATGTTTACGTTGAGACTCAGGCAGTGTTTAGAGCTGGTATGTGCATAACTGACAACATTTTTGTTCTACACAGTTTAATTACTCACATGATTATAAATAGCAAGAAATTAGTTTGTAGTTTTTTTATAGATTTCAGTAAAGCCTTTGATTATGTTGAGAGAAATAGTCTTTGGCCTAAATTAATTAAATTAGGTATTCAAGGGAAATGTTTACTATCATAAAAAGCATGTACTCAAATATAAAATCTCGAGTATAATTCAACAACTTACTTAGTGAGGAATTCATTTATGTTAGGTGTTAGACAGAGAGAGTGTTTATCACCTTTTTTTCTCTATGTATATTAATGATTTGGGAGAACATTTAATTTTTAATAAATTTGAATGTAAAGATATTGTTATGACTAAGCTTTTTCCCATACAGTGCAACCTTTCCAGAGCGGCCCTCTCTTGAGTGACAACCTCCCTTCAAGAGCAGTATGCCTTTTCCCCACTGTACGATTTGACTATTAATTTAACCTCTCTAGAGCGGCCACCTCTCAACAACAACATAATTTTGTGCCTCCCAAAGGGTGTTGCTTTGGAGAGGTTGCACTGTACTTTATACAGACGACATTATAATTTTCTCCGAATCAGCCGAGGGTCTGCAAAAAGGCTTTGATTTGTTGTAGGATTACTGCCAAAACTGGAAATTAAGAATTAATGTTCAAAAAACTAAAGTTATTGTGTTTAGAAAAGCGGGTCGATTACCTCATAACACACAATTTGCATTTAATGGCGAAATCATAGAAATTGTCATTTGTTTCTCTTATCTCGGATCCAAGGAGGATCTTTTAACATTGCACAGTCTTGACTAGCAGGAAAAGCACAAAAAGCCATTTTGCAATTAAACAAGTATCTTTTAAATTTCTCAGATCTTACGATTAGCCATAGATTAGATTTATTTGTTAAACTAATTTTACCTATTCTAAACTACTCATGTGAAGTTTGGGGTTTTCAAAATGCACCTAATATAAAAAGAATACATACTCATTATTGCAAACACATTCTAAGTGTTAAACGGTGTACTCAAAATGATTTTGTTTATGGAATTTTAGACAGATTTGATTTGAGTTTTTATAGATATAATAGGATTATCAATTTTTGATTTAAGATTATTAACAAGGATGAAACCAATTATTGTAAAATTATATACAAGTTATTAAAATTAGACGCAGAAAATTTCCCTAATAAGTGTCTTGGGTAACCTTAGTCCGCAATCTTCTTTCAACCTTAGGATTTTATGAGGTGTGGTTAAATCAAGGCATTAGCAATAAACGGATACTTTTTAACGTTTTTAGACAAAGACTAAGGGATAGTAAAGTACAAAATTGGGACAATTGTTCATATAATTCTCTCAGGGTAATCACCTATCATTCACTTATTAACTTTGATTTTCGGTTTTATCTAAGAGCAGTAAACATTAGTAAATACAGAACATCAATGACAAGATTGATTGTTGCCTTTCATAATCTTAACATTGAATCTGGTAGATAGCATAGACCGAGAGTATACCTTGTGAAATTAGAAAATGTCCCGTCTGTATCATAATCGAGGATGAATATCTTTTTATTTTAGAATGTTCAATGTATACAAATATTAGGAAACAATATATTAAAAGATATTTTTGGACCCACCCCAGTATATTTAAACTGAAACAGCTTTTTGAAAGTAGAAACGAAAATGAAATTAAAAGTCTGAACGTCTACATTTTTAAAGCTTTTGACACTCCCAAATCGTTAATGTAATATTTACAAATATTTATTGTCTTATACACTATAAACTATGACAATCTCTGCCCTAAAAATTTACGTTATTGCAAATTGTTCACTTATTTGTATGTATTTATATTAGCCTAATTAATAGCATTTTGAAAAATTATCTAAATACGTTTATTATTTTTATAGCAGAGTTTATTTTTTTATTCATGTGAAAATAATGTATATTATGCTTTTTTCTTTCATTTGCAAAATATGCATTTAATCATTGATTTATTTGCATGTACTACTTTCTTGTTCATCTTAAGAACTTTTTTATATCTTACTGTCATTTGTAAATTATGCACTTAACCATTGTTCACTAGCGTCTATTTAATCTATTCTCATATTAAGAGCTATTTCATGTGTCATTGAAAACTGCGCTGCCAGACGACTACTTATTCCTACAAAATGGAAAACATAGTGCACCTTCTCCGCTACTGCCCGGTGTCATCTCTTATTAACCATCTTTAAATTAGATAGTTACAAAAATATCTCTTTAAATATTTTACGTTAGTTACATCTATTGTTTATAACTTTGCAGATAGAATTATGAAAATGTAGCATTTATTATTTCATGTATCTGTATGAGGTATTTATCTTTCGAATTTGTATATATCTTGTATTTACCATCGCCATTGTCACGTATCTTTAATTTTGATGTTTGTAATTGTAGTTTTCACATGGGCCTAAGCGCCTACTGATTTCTAAATAAGCTTTACCACATTACCACATATATGTTAAAGAAAAATCCCTACCTACCAACCCATTGTTTTTTGGGCATATAACGGGAAACAAACATTTTTAGGTTTTAGTATTTCTTTTTCTTTGTTGTTTGCATGAGAGTCTGCGTTTTATACCCACCACTAGTTATGTTAATCTGCCTGCCCCGAATATGACTGAAAAATTGTTGTCATTAAACACCAACTCAAACAAACAAACAAACACAACAAAAGCAATACATGTGAATCAATGGTACTGTAATGTTAATATTTATTTAACAATTATCTGATAAGAATTAGATATTTGTTTGATTACATTTTTATTCTAGGCTGGGTCTGTTGCTGTACTTTTTGAATTCGGCATTTTTTTCCACGGCATTTTGGCATGAAGAAAATTTGTTTTATAATACATGTATTGCATTTAGGCCCAAAAAAATAGGTTTGCCTCCAGTTACCTGACTGACCCATCTTTTACCTGCCGAAGTTTTTATGGCATCCAAATTGTAGTGTTATATTGTAATTTTCACAACAGTGTTGCTGATATATGTAAAAAAAAAACATGAAAGAAAAAAAATCCCTACCTACCAACTCATATTTTTTGGGCATGTAACCAGAAACAACCCCTTTTTTGTTTAGACCTTAGTAGATACTGTAGTTTAGGGTTGAGACAATAAGTTGTCACAACATGACATGGATCACATAAAGGAGTAAGGGTCACTATCAATTGCTAGTAAAATGGGGTCGTAAGTTACAACTCAACTTTCACAACAGAACTATGAGAATGTACTGTACATATACCAGCAACTACAAACAATATATCACATCCTTTAATAACACATCAACAAAACATACCCAACTTTCATGTCACAGGCGTTCAACAGATAAGGTACTGGAACTATGCCAGTGTCCAAATTTCTTTAATGTCCAAGTCAAGCAAAGACCAAAATTAAGATGTAAAGGTCAGCATTGTTAAATGTGGTAACAAAATCATGATTTAAAGACGATTTCTGCATTTTGTTTTCTTCAAGAACAAAGTTTGATGGGTGCAGTTAAACAATAATGGAATCACTACAAGAAAATAGCTAACAGTTGTTTTCATGTCAATTGTTTACTATTAAAACTATGTGTATATGTGAGTGTATTGTTGGCCAGCAACATTTGTAAAAATATACAACTTGAAGTCAAATGGTAAAAATAATTTACATGTTTTTTTGATGCTAAGAGAGAGAAAAGCACCATATATGTTATATATCAGGGAAGTATTAAATGATTGAATGATTGAATGATTTTTTCTGAATGGAAACTAGGCTTGTTGTAGTAATTAATCATAGTCAAGAGCACTGTGGAAAGTGTTTCTGAAAGCAGTACTTGTCAGGATAAGATTATCAACATCTGGAGTGTCCGCAACACAACGTCTGGTTCCTCTGTAGTGACGTCATTTGCTGGCGTGGACGTTGTAAAACTAGAGGTGGCGCTTTGATCTGAAATTTTTGGAGAAAGGAGTCTCCCAGCAACTGTTGTCATGGTTACGGGTATATCTGATGTTACTATGCTAGTTTGTGTTTTGTTGTCAATATAAGTCGTCGGTTGATATGTTGCCATGTTCGTTGAATATTGTCTTTCCAGAATTTCTATTATTGTTGCTGTTTCTACTGATGACAGCGTTGTTGGAGTTAGATGTATAATTTGATCAATATGCTTGCTTATGGCTTTATTTATCTGTGATTATTTTTGTGACTACTCCAATGATACAGATTTAGTATTTTCCGACGCATGTACACCAACGTCTTTTTCTGCTTTCACAGATGGATGTTGCGTATTTCTCGAAAATATGATTCTTGTTCTTTTGCCTCCTTTCTGCATATCGATGATAGCTTTGCCTTCACGGATATTATTTTGGGTGTATCGTCCCTGCTTCTGTTTATCTCAAAATGTAAACTCAGTTTACGTGTGGGATTTCATTTGACTGGTATTGTTCTAGTGGCACCAAGATTAGCATTTACAAGTGAATGTTTTTTGGCCAAATTTTCCCTTTGTTTTACAGAAACTTGTCATATCTGGGTGCCACAACTTGTCGATTTCTTTGTTGAAGTTGGTCTAAATATTTGTCAATTGGTCTAACATGAAAGAGGATGGAATTCTCTCTTGAGAATGTATTTCTGTTACTGTCGCCTCTCATAAGTGCGTCCAACAGCTGATTACCTAATGGTTTGGGATGCTGTGGAAGCCTGCTGCATCGCCATGGTAATCTTTCACTGGATTGTAAATTTGGATTCAAGACAATTGATCTATATGTAGAAGGATGCAGCATTTGGTTTCCTCTGATATCTTCCTTGTATTTAATGAGGCGGCGTGCTGATAATCTTCTTGGAATTGTTTCTCCTGCAGTCTGCAAAAAGTTACAATATGTATTAGTACAGGATTTATAATTTTTTGTATGTTATTATCTCTTAATAATGCCTGTACAATTTTTCAATTAGTGTAAGAGTGACCGTGAAAAAATGAAAGTTTGTTTGTCAGCTTTTTGTTATTATTTAACAAATATCAGATATTACGCTTAAATCAAAATTAAGTGTGTTTGCCCTTTACCGACCAACTGTAAAAAAAATGCTGACTCAAAAAATTTTATTCCCGAAATCCAAAACATATTTTTTTTCATTTACATGTTTTCGCAAATAAGATATTTCCTTGCTTTATCTGATGTTAAGTTAAACAAAATGATCTCTGAATAAAACCAACAGATCCTCTCTTAAAATCTGGGGTTGGTGAAGGGCAAACAAAGTATTTTTTAATTATATCCTTACATGGAATTTATTATTTCATTGACAAGAACAAAGCAAAAACATTCTTGTACTAGACTTGTGATATGGCTTAGGTTACAGAAATTTAGTAAAAAGTATTTGAAATGAACTAAACCTGATTCTGTCATTGAAGAACCTTTTCTGTGAACATATAAGTGCAATTTATGCTTAATCAGCAATTCTATAAATCTAGAATTTAATGTTAACACTTAATTATTTTTCACTCGGTTTAATGCTGTTTTCAACATTTTTTCTGTTATATGCAGTGGCCTATTCTTCTAACCATCTTTCACCTGTATAATCAAATATGCCGTGACTAGGATTTAGCCCAGATTGCCGGGTTACAAGTCCAGCACACTAACCACTGGACCATGGGTGAGGCCTATGATTTATTAATTTATTGAATATATTTGAAAACGAATTTTGCCATCCTACCTAACATTTTTTCATTAGGCAGATCTTAATGGAAATATGGTACTTAATTTTTTCGCCTAACAAGGGATAAACATGTTTGAAGAATTAATCGTCTACTTAGAGAGCAAAATGGCGAGATTCAAAACACAGTATATGCTTTGAATGATTCTGTTGTCTCGTAAAGAAAATATCTAAACTGAGCAATGAACCCTGAGAAAATTAACTAATTTTTTAGAAACTACAGTCAAACCTGTGAACAAAGGCCACCCTGAGGAAAAGACAAAATGTGGCCTTTATTGACATGTGGCCTTTATTCAGAGATCAGTTTGTTCTAAATAATCACTGATGGTTTTTGAAAGAATGGCCTTTATTCACATGGTGGTCTTTATTCAGAGGTGGCTGCAAACACAAGTTTGACTTTACATCAGTTTTTATTAAAATCTAGCACTCACAACATTCTATGTGCCTGGAACAAAATGAGTTTCGGACAAACTTGTTGGACGCAAAAGTAGTTAGCAATTTCTTAAAAAAAAAATTAGAAAGATCTCTTACCCTGTACAAAATGGACCTTCCTTCTATTTTTGTTGTTGTCAGGGTAGAGCCCCTGAATCATATTAGCTATATAAGTACACTTGAAAATAACTGACTATTAAACTCTTTAGCGACGTGATTGAGTGTCCACCTACTGTGCTAGGGGTCCCGGGTTTGATCCCCGGTTGGAACCATGGAATTTTCTCGCTCCCAATTAACTATAGTTACATTATTGGATAGGTTACCTTGTTATTAAGACCATCAGGCAGACTGACTGAAAATAGTCTTATTATTGAGACCCAACATATTCTAAGGCCATATCATCAATTTTTTCCTTCTTCGTTTGGGTCTGGTAAACGGACCCTTCTCAATCTAAAATAGAGACATTTTACCCAATTCCTGACCTAAAGATTCCCAATTTTGGCATCAAACATGCATTTTTCCCAAATGCATGAGACCCAGATGCTTTACCAAAATTGCAAAACAAATCACTGCTTATCATTCGCACATTTTCATTGAAGTCATTTACTATTTCAGTTTTATTCCTTTTTAAATCAGTTTCAATCCAGGGCTTTTTTTCACAGGTAAGGGCAAGGGACCTTATCTCAACTTTGGGGAAAAATAACATGGTATTTTTGCAGAAAGGGGAGGAAGAAACTTAGTTTAAACTGAATTTTTTGGGAAAACTGCATGACTTTCAAGATTTTTACTAAGGGGAAACGCCTATAAACGGCCCCTGCTATCAGTCTGCGAAAAATGTGTATAGTCAGAGCTCAGGCTATAAAAATCTGGCAGCGTTTATTGAGCGTTTAGTTGTAATTAAATCAGACATGAACTGAATTTGGATATGCTTTGTGTGCAAAACTATTAGTGCATAGATATGTTATCAGCCCTGCATCGGGAATTTTATTTTCTGCATCCTATTACAGAGTTGTTTGGAGTAGACTAATTTTCCCTTCCTGCCATTATAAGTATTAAAATTTAAATTGTTCAGTATGTCTCATCAATTGTGAACAATTGCTGACATTGCTAACATTTAATTTGTTTTTATAAATACTAACATAGTTTGAATATTGTATTTTAATATCACTGACATTCAGTGAATTAACTTTTGAATTTCTCTGCTTGACTCAAATTGATACAATTTCATTACAAACATGGCCCAGTTACCCAGATAATCGCCTTGTTTACATTGCATACCGTTTTACAAGAGATATGGTGATTTCTTTGCGTAACCATTTTTTATCAGTTGTTAAAACAAGTTTGAAATATTCAGGTACTCAGATAAGTAGAGCTGTGTGTTAAAATTTGAAAGCTAGGTCTCCAGGTCAAATCACTGGAGAACCTTGTTAACCTTCTGGAGGTCGCAGTTTTGATTGGATCTTTGTATAACTGTGTCAGAATGTTTGTATTAATGATATTATGAACAGGTTTGAACATGGGTAAATTCAGGTTAAAAACTAGGTCACCAGGTCAAATCATAGGAAAACCATTGCAATCTTTACTCAGGTGAGCGAAAAAGGGCCATCTTGGCCCCTTGTTTCCTTTTAGATCTTCCGCCCATGACATATTACTTGTAATTATTCGGCATTATTAATAGTTCCCCACCCCCCTGCTTAAGGATGACTTACAACTTATTATATTAAGACCTAAATAATACGACCACTTTTGGGACTCGAGAAATTTATACTCATTATGACTGGGTCTCATTATCAATTACTGGGAGAATATAAAAGACATGCCCTGCCCTAGTAATTTTACTGTGTTTCACTTTAGTTACAGTCTAAATGTGTGTTACAGCCACCTCTGAATAAAGGCCACCTTTTGAATAAAGGTCATTCTTTGAAAAACTGTCACTGATTATATAGAAAAAAAAACGACCTCCAAATAACGGCACTTGTAATAAAGGCAACATTTTGTCTTTCCCAAGGATGGCCTTTGTACACAGGTTTGACTGTTATTTTATTCCAATTATTTCATCAATTAATTTATTTAATTAAGGTAAAACCTGGGTGATGAGCAATATTAAGAGTCTAAAATTGCACACTGTGTTGTTATTTTGTATCATATTGTGCAACTAAATCCAAAATATTAAAAAATATTACTGCGTTGTTTAACAGCTATAAGCATTTTTTGTAATTACCCATTTTCAAATAGTCTGACACCTTATTTATACAATACTCTATTTTTTCTGAAAAAAAGAACAAATCAATATGTTTCAACAAATATTCTATGTATGTAAAAATAAAACACTTTTACCATCTGTTTTTTTTTCCTATCAAATCGATAAACAAGTGTATCCCTTTAAATTTTTTCATGCAAAAAATGCTTAAAATATCTTAATTGTGACTAGACAGGCAATTTTTTGTCCAAATGACATACCAAGTCAAAATTGATTTATTGTCATTTTCTTACATGAAAATTTGTGTAGATTCAGAAAACAATGCTTTTTTAACACCTTCAAGTATTTTATGGGATTTTTAAAGGTTTTAATGAATGCTATAGCAACAGACAAGTAGTTTTTTTAGGCAATTTCTGACTATGTTTGCCCTAAAATATGAGACTTAAAACTTAGAATATTTGATATTTATTTTTGATTGCAGAAATGTCATAACAACAAGTAAATACAACTTAATCAGTCAAAATTTACATATTCAATATAAAGCAACAATTTGGTTGCCATGGCAACAAAAATATGTGAAAACACCAAAATTGTGAGTCTTTTCACTGAAACTGCTTCTAAATTCAATTTATATTGCAGAAATTGTGTCCAAAAATAGGACAGTTATGTGAAATACACAATCATTTATGCTATACAAATCAAAAACTGAAGTGTCCATCAAATGAAGACCATTTAAACATAAATGCAGTCACTACAGTAAAATCAAAATTATGTCGCATTTCAGCTGTTTTTGTTGAAATTACTTGCTACCTAGAAAATCATATGTACATATATCGACACTATATACCTTTGTATTTTATATGCTTCCTTACATAGATATGGTGCAGTGATATTTTCCATCACTTCTTAGAAGTTACATTTTACACAAATGATTGCTTTGGTGACAAAAATGAGAAAAAGCTACAAATTTGCTTAATTTTCACTAGAACTGTTGAGACAGTGCGATTTCTTTTGCAGTAATTAAGTATCAAATTAATTGGAATATGTAGTTATTAATAATTCATGTATTACAGTAAATCAAATGTCAAAATCAAAGTTTTTTGTGAATAAGGACCAAGCACAGCAGACACTAGCAAAATTCAAATTCTGTTGGATTTCACTCACTATGAAGAACATCACACAACAACACATGGCACTGCAGTATGTGTTAACAAATATTATATGTATTTTACATGGATGTGGTGCATTTACAATTCTATCATTTCATGAAATATATATATATGCTATAATGGTTGCCAAGGCAACAGTAATAAAAAATTAACAAAATTGCTTAATTTCCACTAGAACCATTGAGATAGTCTGCTTTTTATAAGAGTGACTGAGTACAAAATAGACTAGAATATGTAGTTTTCAATTCTTAGTTTGAATGAATTGCCAAAAAATTAAATTTCATAAATTAACATGTGTTCCCCAACAAAATACGTTGCTCTAGAAATATCATATTTCCTTTGACATACTTCTTAGTATTTGGAGATAACAGTTAACAGTGCTAATCAGTAACAAAAAATTACGATGTAACTGTCTCACACGCTTTGCATGTGATACATTTTTACGGACATTGAACACAGGCTGGTCACAGTACGGCTGAGCAAGTATCACATACGAATCTTGCTCCCACTTATCAGCTAACTTATGTTTTCCTCTGAGGGAAACATTTCATACTAAAACCAAATCTCCAGGACGCAATGAAGCATCTGTGGTTTTATCATACTGGGTTTTGTTACACAATGCTGCTTTATTAGCAGACGTTTTAGTCTTTTCATAGGCTGAACATAGGCGCTCTCTTAATTTTCGGACATACTCAGTCTTTGATTTACTACCATCTTTGTTGGTAGGCAACCCAAGGAGGGCGTCAATAGCTAAACACGGTTGTCTGCCCAACATAAGATAATACAGAGAGTAACCTGTAGATGGGTATGGAGTAATATTATACGCATGCGCAAGCGGGCATATGTGTGATTTCCAATCATGTTTTTGCTCTGACTCTAGTTTACCCAGCATTTTTAGTAAAGTCTGATTAAATCTTTCAACCATTCTGTTTCTCATAGGGTGATATGGCGTTAAGCGAGATTTGACTATCCCCGCTAACTGACAAAGCTTTTCTATTAAAGAGGACTCAAAATTTGCACCTTGATCACTGTGAATGCGTGCAGGAAAACCATTATGGACAAAATATTTGTCAAAAAGTACTTTGGCTGTGGTTTTCGCAGTTTGATTTGATGTGGGAAAGGCTTGGGCGTACCTTGTAAAATGGTCGGTTATTACCAGGACATTTTCAAACCCACCCTTCGATCTCTCTAGACTGAGAAAATCAATACATACTAACTCCAAGGAGAACTTGACTGAATGTTTTTCAGTGTATCTTTACCTGGTTGTGATTTATGTTGTATACACTTGGGACATGACGCAACGCGCTCTATACTGTACGAGTCCATACCCGGCCAATATACACGTTGTTTTACCAGAGACAATGTACGGTCGCGTCCATGATGCCCAAGGTCACAACAAAGGGCTAAGCATATATTGTCCCGTAACCTTTCTGGTAAATAAGTTGTCTGTATTCCTGACCATTAACAACTCTATGTCTGTACAAGACACCATCATAGACCTCTAACTTATCCCAGTCACAAAATACTTTAAAACAGAAGATAATAATGATGTATTCTGCTTAGCAGAGGGTTTCGTCCCATCTTTGAGGTAAGCATGTAACTCTGACAGTGTCGGTTCTTGAAGCTGAGCAAGTTTCCAGTTCTTGGAACTCAAAGAGAAACTAGAAAGGACATCTTCTGGAATTTCTACATCTCTGCTGGTATCTACAATCGGTAATGATTCTGGGTTGACAACACTATACGCTAAAAGCAGTTCTTCTGCAGAAGCTGTAGCAACTATGGCCATGGTGGAAATCTGACCTAGCGATTTAAGTGGAATCCTTGACATGCCGTCAGAATCAGAACTTAATCTGCCAGCCCTGTACTTTGGAATGAAATCGTAGTTAGCGAGCGCTGCAATCCAACATTGACCAGTGGCGTCAAGTTTTGCTGATGAAGTAACATACGTCAATGGATTGTTATCTGTTACGACTTCAAACTTGGTTCCATAAAAATAATCGTGAAATTTTTCAGTCACTGCCCATTTAAGCACTAAGAACTCAAGTTCGTGGGCCAGATAGTTCTTCTCAGTTGGTTTTAAGGACCTACTGGCGTACGCTTTAACTTCTTCCTCAACCTCCACCTGCCAATATCCAGCCTTCAGATCTAACTTCGAAAAGTATTTGGCACCCGACTTTGCATGTACAGAATTTTCAATTCTAGGAATCCCGTAACCGTCTTTCTTTGTTCTTAAGTTTAGTTTCCTATAGTCCAGGCATAGTCTGATGGTTCCGTCTTTCATCCTGGCTACAACGATGTTGTAACTCCATGGGCTTCTTGATGGACGGATCATTCCTATATCCAACATCTCTTGTATATGTTCCTTAACCTCTCCGTATATGCCAGGGGGTATTCTTCTTACTTGGTCTTTAAACGGTTCTTCATTGGTAAGTTTTATGCTGTGCTTTATTTTATCAGTAAATCCTAAGTCTTTAGTTGATGAAGGGAATATATTGCTCCATTTGTTAAGAACATTGTTTAGTTTTAGTTTGTGTCGCTGTTCATTAGAGAGTTCAATATTATCCAGGTTCAGTGTTGTTTTGGTAGTTGGACTTTTCTCTTTTAACTGTTCATTGGACATCACTTCTTCTCTGATGATATTTACTTCTTGTAGTTTGCATAAGTGTTGTTTTGCCTTAATGCGTATTGGTCGCGCCGATATATTGTACATCTTCACTGGAATCCTTGCGCTTTTCCCAGCTGATTTGACCTCTATTACTCTAGGGCATATTAGTGCACTATGTTGAGCATCGTCGACAGGTTCTGTTATTGCTGCTTCAATCACTTGCTGTTTCCGCAAAAATCCTGTGACCGTCCTTGCTTCTCCCGGGTGTAACTTTATATCATGCGTAGCTTTAACCATACCAATATCTGATGTCATCTCAGCTAATGCCACCTGCCATACATCTGGTAGAGTGTCTGTTGCCTTTTTCACTTCTCTTATTACAGTAGTGCCAATGATCATGGGTACCTTTGCATCATACCTTCCAACAGAAGTCACCAAAATCAAAGTTGCTATGCTTTTGTCCATGCATTCAAGTCTTATATCTGCTTCAATATATCCGGATTAAGGGATGATTCCACCATCAGCGCTTTTGACTTCAATGTCGAAGTTATTTAAAGACTTCAGTTCTGGTTTAGGGTCCAATGTTAAATAATATTCCTTATCAATAGTGGTAACTTGGGAACCGCTGTCTATCAATGCTAGACACATTGAGTTATTAAACGAAACACGTGCACCATTCAATGGTCCTATTAATCTATCTTTCACATGAATGTTTGATTGGAGGCTACTATTTCCTCGTAAGCTCTCATCCCCCTCTTCGATCAGAGCTACTGGTTGTTTGAATTTGCCTCTTGTTGTTCAGCTCCATAACTTCTTCCTCTTCCATTATAATGGCAGCGCCAATTAGATCTGCCTCTTCCCCTGTCTGATCGCCATGCATTATCTCCATTGGTGTCACGGTGTTCCAACTTTCCTAATCGTCCACTTATATCTTTCAACTGCTCTGTTAATTCAGTAAGCAATCTATTTGTTGATCAACTTGCTGAGTTTTAAGATGTGTGCCGGCTTTTTCATCTTCTTTCATGTTGATCATCTCTACTTCTTCTTGTCACACCAGTTTCCTTAATTCTTCAAAAGAATCTGCAGTTTCATAGTAAGTTCTTGTTGCATTACGCAATTCATCATTGTATAAATGTCTCCAAAACCTGCTTCTGAGCATTTGCTCCCATTCACTTTCAAGTAACTGTCCCTTTTCAATGGCCGTCTGAACCAGACTTTCTAATCTAATTCCCCATTCTGAAATGCTGTCCTATTTCAATTCAGCAGTTTGATAAAACTCTGTTATTACAGAATCGTTTGATCTGACATTGCCATAAACGTGTTCAAGCTTGCGTAATATTTCATAAGTTGTAGCATGTGGCGTCATAGTGAGAAGAATTTTCCTTGAACTTCCAGTTAATGAATTTCAAACTGCTTGTCTGAGTATTTCCTCATTATAAATCCCACAACTACTAATGGCTTCAACTTCAAGTTTCCATTCATCAAATGTATTTTCTGTAAATTTTGGAATGCTTGGTTTAATAACCGGTGTTGAGATATTCCTTGTTGTTCTGTTCAACGTATCAGTGTCATCATCCTCATCTAATTGCCTTAGTGTTAGCTCTTTGTTTAATAATCTCTTTTCCATCATTTCCCTTTCTTTCCTTAACTTCGCCATTCTTTCATCTTTTCTTTTCTGCTTACTCAACGATTTTTCTTAATTTTTTTCCATAATACATCTCTCTCTTTCCTTCTTTTCCAAGATCTCTCTTTTAATACTTCTTTCCTCATTTGATTCTTCATCACTTGAATTCAATTCCTCCATGTGTGTCTCTGAACTGACCTGGTTCCTGAAAGGGGAAAGAGAATACTGTTGCAACTTTTTGTGATTCCATTTCAATTCTCTATCAGTATCAGCCCGATACTCAGTATGTGATTTCTTTCTATCAGCTCGTAACAACTTTCTGTTCTCAACAACACTATCTCTTAGCCTGTTAAGTTCTTGTAATTGTTTGTCTATCACATCTCCTCTTTTTTGTTTAGAACATTTAGTGCCTTTATTCAGAGAAATATTCATCATATCATTTACTTTTTCAACTTCAGAGTCTCTCCTTTGTCTCTCTCTTAACCTACTCCTAAGTTCTTTCTCTGACAAGAACTCCGCCATGTTCAATTTAACACTAAATTCCAACATAAAATAGTTTTCAATTCACTTACACTAATCACTATCACAATTCACTATTCAATTCCAATTCACAAGTTTCACAATTGACAACATCATACAAAACTAACATCAAGTACTATAAAAGCAAAAAAAAAATCAAAACTCAAAGTCCAACAAACTCAGAATCAAAATTGATACTGACATTAGCATGTCACAATCAATAAGTACAACCTTATGATGCCATACATCTATCAACAAGCCTCTCTTATATTAGTATTTGTTATTATTTATGTTATTTATCAAGTATGTGTATTAAATAATTTCTCTATTTTTTTTCTGATATCCTTTATACTTATTTTAATATAACTTATTAATTATTAATTATGCAAATGCACAAACAATTAATTTCATTAATTAATAATTTTTAACAATCAGTCAATTAAATCAATTAATCTGAACTTAATGTTGTTATATTTGCAAAGTTATTTTCCAAAATTCTATTAACTAATTTATTTTATAATTATTATCTATTTTACTATTTTATACACTCACTTACTATGAATTGTTATTTGAATATTATTAATTCTCAGTTATTAATTTTCAACTATCAACTTTCAGTTATTTATTAATATATTAACTATTAATATCTTATTATCAATTAATATATATGATTACTTGTTATTTATCAACTTATTGATTATCAATCACCAATTATCAATTATTATTATTATTTTATTTATTTATTTATTTTTCTCATGTTTGCAATTTCTAATACTAACGTTTAAGTTTGATATTTGAAATTTATAAGTTTAACCCAACAAGTAACAAATATCCTTGATATATAAGTTACAAGTACATTTATCTATTATGTTAAGTTTATCCTAATTTATTATTGACAGTTTATTATTGCATTTATTTTAATGTACCGTTAATATCTATCATCATATTATATCAAATTATATTATATCTAATTAAGTTTATTTATACCACAACGCAGTGAGTTAATTGTATACAACAATTATATTTAAATTATCTAATGCAGAAATGAGCAAGTTATTTTTCTAAATAACGAGCTTCAATTCGTATCAGTATATTTTACGAAGTTTCACTTTTATTCAACCACTTGAGTATACCCTGTAACAAATCATACAAGATTCACATCCGTATGTTCCACGCTTGCGCAACACCGACTTCCATTTATTCTCAATTCTAATGCAAGAATGCAACTTTTCGTATATAACGTGTTTTATCGTATTTCGCTACTTTTAAACCGTATGTGAAAATTAAATCTTCACATCGACAGTTTGAAAAGTCCGCTAGCGACATGTGTTTTAGGAAAAAATGCTTCAGCTAATACGGGTAATAAGTTACGCAATCAGTTACATAATATACAATGGGCTATCTAATCAATTATGAATTACATCACATCTCAAGCTAATTTTTCCAATGCTAAAAACACTAACTGACTACGTTTAACTCACAAGGGTAGAGAACTGATCAATACTAACTTGTTCTACAACTTTACTATGCTAACATACAAGACCAACTGATGCACGGGTTAATGATGCGCGTGTTAATTGTATTGTACAGAACCTGTTTTAGCAAGTGACACGATAGGATGACCTTACTGTAAACTTCGATAATAAAATCTTAGGGTGTGGCAAAAATATTTAACCGGCAGGCATTACAATTTAACTAAATTTTAAACATTTCAACAATGCAAAAAAACATATGATAAACATGCAATTTATAAAATAATGCATAAAAGAATTAGGCAAATTTGAAATTACAATAAAATGGTCAAACTGATAGTATAATTAATGTCAAATTTGTCACAATACATAAAACTCACGACAGTTCCAGCGGCGAATTGTAGAATCTTGAAGAAAGTTATATTTTACTGGCTAGCTAGTACAAACAATGAATTCCAGAATAATTAAGAAATAATAACATGCCTTAGTCTGTGTATTTCGCTGAATGTCTATACACTGTACTGATGCATGCACGTTGATGAACCACTAAGGCCCCACATTGGGAACCATTGTTGTCGGGTGCAACTCTGCATATATGGGTGTGGATGCCATGTGTTGGCAGAGGTGGGGTCAACAATTATAAAACCGTGAAGGTTTAACTGGTTTAATACGTAATATAATCTCCCACTAGTTCTACAAGATATAATTACATAGTATTAACAATTGCAATTTAACATGCTGAGCAATAATATATGAAAAAGATAATAAATAGCATTATGGTCAATATGATACAATATTTGACATTAGTATTACATAACATTCTTATAACTTAATATTATAAAACAACATTCTACAATATTATAATTAAGCAAAACAATAGAATATATATTTTAAACAGTTACCTGCCGGCTGATAAAGTATCGCGCGACAATAGGAAAAAAATAATTTACGAATGCATCGTATGATGGTCTGACTGAAAGTGAGGTGTGGGGGAAATCATGTGCGTTAGTCACGTGATAAAATTTAAGCAAGTCTCGTGAAAATCACTGTTAGGTTAGATGGCATTAATTTATAGATGTTAGTTACTGTTCTTTGTGGACTATAAAATATTACTAAAGAAGACTACCACTACATTAAAAATCTAAACTATGACATTTGTACTTATATATAAAACACACAAAATCACAAATGAAATAATACATGTATTTGATCAAAATTGAATGAAATTTTCATTCCAATTAACTTGTATCAGTAAGCATTTACAACTTGACAGTTGAAGTACTATGCAAAGCTATTCCACTAATTTGATATGGGTGTCTACATCCACATTATGCATTGGTATTTCATTTCAGCATATTAAATCCCCTACTTCAGAAATTTAGATTGTGTGTTCTTGGGTTTAGCAGAAGCTGTTATCAAATATACCAGAGATTTAGCACATGATGGGTAGAAAAAAAAATTACCATATTACAACTTCTTGTGGTTGACTGGATCTGAATATTCAAATATTTTAATACAAGTATTTGCAACATGGGAAATTTAACAAAAACACTTAATTATCAAGGAAACTTTCCCTAGATTAGCAAACTTAAGGATGTTGGATTTTTTTATCTACCAACAGGCACTGAAAAGTGCTGGCAACAGAAAGGTTACAGTAGTCAATCAACTTCTTTAAAACCAAAATAAACATATGTAAATTTATAATACCTATTGGGGATATTATGGGTAGAAGACCTGCTGGGCTTAATTAAAACTATAGTGACAGGTGATGTCTTGACTGCATGGAGACTTTCCTGAAAAATAGGATAAATATTAAGTATGTATAAATGACTTTTTAAAATTGACATAAAGGCTTTGATAAAATGCATTGAAAAGTTACTTTGATATTTATGATGATGATGACAACTTTATTTTCATTCTGATTGCATTACTAATTTGACCTTGTGGTTTCAGACATTCTAACCAAAACCGTCACTGATACCAGGTAATTTTATGTCGAGCATGCAATAAAATATATACTGCAGTACTTATGGATCCTGAAACTGAGCTACCCAAGCTTCATGAGTGAAAAGTGATGATGCTGAAACTTAATATTATATGTATTCAATACTCAGTAAAGATGTGATAAGATGCGGGAATGGGATCGATGGTGTTACAGTTATTAAAACAACGCCACTTATTTATATTACAAGGTGTTTATAAATTATATATGTCCACATAATTATGTCAAAATTTCCCCAAATATCAGCATGAAAATACTCTATAAAATATTATAATTATAAAATTGAGTATATCTAATATATCTTGAATTGTTCTGTTCGTAAATCTGAGTGAGAATTTTTCTTGTATACTTACGTCTCTTTTTAATAATACTCGTTTTTTCATCATGTTATCCGCAGGGTGGTTGTGTTTAGAAGTTCCCTATGAAAAATGTCACCTCTCTGTGTGACACTTGCGTAATTCAGGACTGGTAGTCATTAAAAAATTTGATCACCCTCTGTGTAGTAATTAAAACAATAATTGAAATAGTTAAAGATAAAAAATAATGTCTTCTGGGTGAGCAAACAGAAAACAGCTAACTTTTTAGGGCCATAAAAATAACTAAGTAAAAGGGGACAAAAAGTGATAACTGTTAAAACTATATTACATATACATATTTACAACTAAAATACTTTCTACACAGAGGGATGAAACTGTATTTAAAATAGGAGTAGTTCTCTATGTACCCTATAATATTAAGACTAGTTTTTTGATCAGTGATGTTGGTGGATCAGGTATAGGCAACTTGTAACAAAACAAAAATTCTGTGTTGATAGTGCATGCCATGATTCCACAGACTGTGGGCATTATAGTCTACACAGTGCTTTGGTGGCATGCACTATTTGTCAAGTTATATATAATTGGTATTTACTGGGTTTGAAGTTTTTAAAGGGGTATTAAAATGTACTGATGGTCTGATAGTGACTTTAGCACTTTGATCAGATCGATCAGTTTTGGGGAATTATAATAAAAGGGCCTGTCATTGAATATTGGGATCCAGAGTGTGGCCTAGAAGCTCAATCTGGGCTCTGTCATGTTTATTGTCCCATGACTGTTAATTGAGCTATCTGGTCACACCCAGACCCCAATAACAACTGTTGTTTAGCTAGTAGGGTTTTAACTGGGGCTGTCTGTTTTACATTTCAGTACTCCTGTAATGGGTGGGCCAGAGTTCACTCCCTTTCCCAGTCCAGACATAAGTGTGCTAGATTGTAGGAAAAAGGTATTTATTATCTTTTATTGTTATTAGATATCATTGATTTAATTAATTCATTTTGTATTTGTTTACAAAAGAAAAGAGAAAAACAGTAAAAGAAAGGGAAATTAGACTGTTTTCCCTAAAGGTCTACACCTTTATATGTATTGAATAATGAAAAAATAATTTAAGATTAAACATAGACATTAACTGCTATGAGGTATATTTTTGCCTCTGTAATAAAGATGTTTGTTATTACTTAAAAAAAATGATAATAATAATAATGCGTATTTATATTAGAGTTTGTATGATTATATTATATTATTATTGTCACAGAGACAATGCTAGACATGAAAAATAATATAATTAAGAGATTTATTTTGCAGCCCGACTGATTGTGCAGTATATAATTAATTAATAACATTTGTAAAATATTTCACGTAAGAA
Source organism: Lutraria rhynchaena (assembly GCA_008271625.1). Taxonomy (NCBI): domain Eukaryota; kingdom Metazoa; phylum Mollusca; class Bivalvia; order Venerida; family Mactridae; genus Lutraria; species Lutraria rhynchaena. The sequence goes on along the minus strand of VIBL01000109.1, from coordinate 1,397,301 downwards.
TAGAGGCATCATAAAATTAAAAGAAAAAAAGATTATTTGATAATAAAAGTTTTTTTGTTCATATTAAAACATATGATACCATTTTATATAGGTAATTCATGTATCAATGAGGGTATCATGTTGTTAAAAATGGATTATTCCTTTGAATAGTTTGTTATTATACTAAAATAAATGACAACAAATGAACAAATTAAAATAACTCATGTGTCAACAAGGACCATTTAAAATTCAAAATACAATCGAAAAAAGATACTTTATCTTTAATGCAGGAACCACAATAGTTGGGCTGCTTGTTCACACTTGCCTGAACCTGGGGCCTTAGATTTTATTTGTCATCTGACAAGATTTTATGTATTTTTCCAAGGCTTGAAAGACTGAGCTTTTTACTGCCCTGTTTGGATTGAGAATATTCTCAAGACTAAAAACCGAGCCTAAGTTTACAAGGGCAGCTTTAGCTCTAGTCTGGGAGTGAAGTGAACCCCGCAGTATAGCAGATAGTGACTGGTTGTGTTCAATACGCTGCACTGGGTGCAAATAGAGTCCAGTCCCAGAGTATGTTTTCCATGGGCTCCAGACAACAGATTTGCCCCCAGTCTCAGATGGGTGATGCATTTGTCTATCCTTTGATCTGAGGAATAGACATCAGGCCATCTGAGCCCCATTGAGTATTAGACCTGACCAATGAACTTACCTCAGTGGGTGAGAGATCGACTTTAGTATCTACAGTCGCATGATCCAGGCCAGATTTGGCAGCTCTGTCCGCCGCCTTGTTTCCTTCCACACCTATATGAGCTGGGCACCAAACTAGAGTAATATCCAGACCGGCTTGTCAGATAGAATAATTTAGGATGATAATTTGTTCTAAAAGGTCTGGTCTGGATTTACTGTGATAATTTTGAATTGATTGCAGTGCCGAAGGTGAATCCGAATAAATAATTGATTTTTTTGGTTGATGATGAAAGACCCAGCCCACTAACTTGATTAGGGGTATCATTTCTACTGAAAAGATTCAAAGATTATCACACTTTTGAGCGAATCTTCATCAGACCTGGTCAGAATGTTCAGCTCAATGATGTCTTGGACAAGTTCAAACATGGGTCATCTGGTTCAAAACTAGGTCACCAGGTCAAATAGAATGGAAATTTTGTTAACACTCAAGAAATTACAGATTTATTTGGATCTTCATGAAACTTTGCCAGAATGTTTGTATTAATGATCTTGTAAATCTGTTTGAATATGTGTTATCTCCAGTCAAAAACTAGGTCACTAGGTCAACACACCAGAAAACCTTGTTAATGCCCTAAAGGTTGCAATTTTGATTGGATCTTCATCAAACTTTGTCAAAAAGTTAGTTTTAATGATATCTTGGACAAGTTTTAACATGGGTCATCAGGGCTCAAAAACTAGGTCACCAGGTCAAATCATAGAAAAACCTTGTTAACACTCTAGAGATCACAGTTTTGATTGGATCTGCACCAAACCTTGTCAAAATGATTGTTTTATAGTCTGATAAACACACACAAAGAGTGTCTACTAAACACTCATATAGTCTGATAAACACAAATATAGCCTGGCAAACACATAAATCTGACAAATACACAAATAGTCTAACAAACACCCATACAGTCTGACATGTACATATTGTCTTAAACATGCATACAATCTAACAAATATATTGACAGTCTGATAAACACACATGCAGTCTGATTGACACACATATAGTCTGATAAACACACATACAATCTAGCAAACACACCTGCAGTCTAATAAACACACATATAGGCTGACAAACACATACAGTCTGCCAAACACACATATAATCTGACAAGTACACATATAGTCTAACAAAAACCCATACAGTCTGAAAATACATATTGTCTAAAACATGCATACAATCTAACTCACATAGTGTCTGAGAAACACACATATAGTCTGATAAACACACATACAATCTAACAAACACACCTCCAGTCTGATAAACACATCTCCAGTCTGATTAACATACATATAGTCTGATAAACACACTAATAGCTTGATAAACATGCATACATTCTAACAAACTTGTCTGAAAATTACTGATTGTAATCAGTCCAAGAATATATAATTGATTCATCAGGGACAAAAGTCAGTGATTATTTGATTAAAACGGAGTACATAAGAAATGACCAAAAATGTTAGTACTGCATAAACTTATCATCCCTTATAATAAATAGTACAACATCAATAAAAATGATATATTTAATGCCTTAACTTTTTTTAGGTGATTGAGTAAACATAACATCATGATATGTTCTGAAACAAAAGCGCTATCGCAAAATACGCCCATTTGTAATTTGTGATGGCAAGTAGAATATGGGTATATGTAGATTGAATTTAAGTTATTAAGCTAAACCAAGCCATTTTTGACCCTCAGCTTTTGGCGTCTAGTGAAAATCTGTGCAAATAATTATATATTAATGATAATTTATTAATGTTCATTTTTTTTAAATGTGTGTCCTAACTATAGTTTTATATAATGGGATTAATTTTCATTGTTTACAATATCAATTTATCAAGCTTACAGGTATGAGTTGAAATAAATTTTTGTTTTGATAAGAAAGTTGGTGACTGCATGGAAAACACCTTTTTGTTTGAAACAAGTTTGCAAGTTTCGGTGTGTTTTTTAAATTTATAAAGCAGTTTTTTATTGGTCAACTGAATCTTGTTTTGTAAGTTGCTTATATATAACCTGGTAATTCATTGGATAACACGTAGAATATTGTCCTATCAGGTTCACATGACTAAAAGCGGGAAAAATCAGTAGCTCACAGGCAAGCATGCTGGTCAGACATGGTTTTTGATTGAGAAGTTTTTTGAAAGATTTATGACATGGAGTTTACAGGTAAGTGGACTTGTTACAATTAGCATTTATGTGTTGGCCTTTATAAAGTTGTATTGAAAATGAAAATGGTTGTTCCATTTCTGGTATAAGTGAAGTGTGTAAAAATGTGTAGTGATTGTAGGAATACATTTCAACAGCCTTGCTGTTAGGTTAACTCTTTAGTGATGTTGTTTAGTGTCTGCCTACAGTGCTAGGGTCCTGTGTTCAATCCCCAGTTTGGACCGTAGAATTTTTCACATTGCATTTGTAGTATGAATGCTTATAACTTCTTTCATTTTTGATATTTGTCCAATTCATTTAAAACTTTGTGTAGGGGTCAGGAAATATCTAATTTAAGGTTATTTGTACTTTTTTACCGAAAACAAATTTTTAGGTTTTTGGCCTTTTCAACTTTTTTGCACAGAAAAGTTTTGTTAAATAACTTTTTTATTGGATGAATATTTTTCAACCAAATTTGTTACATAGGTAGTTTGTATGAAGGTCTTAATGTGACAAAAATTTTGGGGTCACTGGGGGTCGATATCAAGGTCAAGGTTATTGTTACTAAAATTAAATAGTTTTTTATCTAATATTTTGATTTGAATGAATATTTTTCGACCACATTTGTTACTTACATAGTTCGTATAAAGGTCTTGATGTAGGAAACAGATGGGGCCACCGCGGTCAATTTCAAGGTCAAGGTCCTTGCTAGTAATATGAAATAGTTTCTGATCAATTATTTTTATAGTGAAAATTTATGAACATGTGATGAATACATTATAACATTTCATTGTTTCTGACAAGCACTTGATAGTCCAGCATATTGTCCTCTGACAGCTTTTGGAAAAACTCTGAAAGTTAATGTGAACACTTTTATTACTTTTTGGAGACAGATGTTTGGTGCAATGTTGCCTAATATAGCAAGCAGCTTACTTGAGCAGAGAATTAATTCTGTTGCATTATTATATCTTTTTATTATTTCTTTCAAGCAGAAATATACATCATCTTTGGGATATTGACTCCATAAGATCTTGGCATTCGCCATGTTCATGAGCGATCCAAAATGCTGATTCTGTGGGCAGCTTGATCATATACTTGGCTGATGATGTTGGCTCAGTCGAGGTCCTTACTGGCTCAGGCTGAAGTGATGTACAAATCTCCGTTCACAGTAAGTGTTGTTGATTCTATATATCTGTACATGTACAATGATTTACTTAACATAGTTATGTGTAGTAAGGACACTTGATGTAGTAGGGACACTTGGTGTAGTAAGGAAACTTGATGTAGTAAGGACACTGTATAGTAAGGACACTTGATGTAGTAGGGACACTTGGTGTAGTAAGGAAACTTGATGTAGTAAGGACACTGTATAGTAAGGACACTGTAGTAAGGACACGTGATGTAGTAAGGAGACTTGATGTAGTAAGGACACTGTGTAGTAAGGACACTTGATGTAGTAAGGACACTTGATGTAGTAGGGACACTTGGTGTAGTAAGGAAACTTGATGTAGTAAGGACACTGTATAGTAAGGACACTTGATGTAGTAGGGACACTTGGTGTAGTAAGGAAACTTGATGTAGTAAGGACACTGTATAGTAAGGACACTGTAGTAAGGAGACTTGATGTAGTAAGGACACTGTGTAGTAAGGACATTTGATATAGTAAGGACACTTGATATAGTCAGGACACTTGGGGTAGTGAGGACGCTTGATATAGTCAGGACACTTGATATAGTAAGGACACTTGATATAGTCAGGACGCTTGATATAGTAAGGACACTTGATATAGTCAGGACACTTGGGGTAGTGAGGACGCTTGATATAGTAAAGATACTAGTGTAGTGGATTAAAGCACACTGTACATGGAACCCATTATGGATTATTTTTCTGTTCTTTCACAGTAAGTTTGTAGTCCGCTGATGTCTATTTATTCTGAGATTTGGTAGGAAATACTTCTTAAAGAAACACTTGTACCTGTCACTTGTTTCCTTAAAACTTGTCCAGATTTGTGTGATTTAGTTACAATATAACAGAAAGTTTTCAAGCTGCTTGTAAGTCTCTCCATTTTTTCTGATTACAGGTTGATAATGACTCCATCATATCTTGGCTTTCACCGTGTTCTTGAGCAATACAATGGGAAATGCTGGACGCACTGATCATATACTTGGCTGAAGCCAATGATGGTGTTGGCTCAGTCATGGCCCTTACTGACTTTGGCTGATATTATGTACAAATCTCCCTTAGGTAAGTGATGTTGGTTCTGTATATCTGTACTTGTGCAATGATTTAGTTAACGTTTAGCCACTTTGGGTAATTAAAAAGGTCAATCTTGTGATCATCTGTTTAAAAACAGATTAATACATAACTTCACCATTTGCTACATAACTTTTGAATTTTCTTAAGTTTTGATCTGCTTTTTTTGCTTTCATGATTGAGGTTACATTGTACATAATTGATAAACACATTTCACAAGCTCCTACCTCATGTAACTTTTGTTTACAGAAATATGTGTTGACTCCTAAGTTTCTGGGTTTCTTTGTGGATGCAAGGAATCAATGATGGAAATAAAGCTCTGATGGCTGCTTAGTGATTAGACTATAGACTTGGAGAAGGAATTTAAAAATTATATACAGTAGAAACTCGTTATATCGAAGTTCAAGGGACTTCATAAAATTGTTTGATATAAATGAACTTTGATATAATCAGACAAATTTGACAACTGGGTTTACTTTTTAGAGTGATCGTTGGTGTGTTTTAATGATTATTTAATCGTGCTATTTTGTGTATGGGATAGGGACAAAACACAGCATTTATAATTTTGATCTATTTAAAACATCCAACATGTATGTGAAAAACATAAATAAAAAAAATACAAACTTATTTCCACGAACGGATTTTATAATCGCGCGTATATACACTGACTTGATGCACAAAAATGAATTTGAAATAAGTTGATTTGTTTGATATGTAAAAAGGATAAAATTCAGGATTTATGATTATATTAATATAAGTGGGAATTCAATATAAGCGAGTTTGGTATAATGAGTTTCTAGTGTATTTTTATTACATTCAGTTTTCTGAGTGTTGGTTTGTGGCTGTTGCAGCATGTGTGTGAATCTATCAGTTGTTTCGTTTATTGTGTTTTGAGAGTTTGGATGCACAAACAAATAGAGCACTGTGCAAAAAAACAAACCCACCAACATGACTTCTACTCACAGGCAACAGTGATGGGCATGTCAAAGTAAGCACTGAAATCAAAGATGCCTAACTCATCACAAAAATTCTCTTCCATAGAAAACTTGTCAAAGAATACAAAAATAAAGAATTCTGAAGCACCAACCAAGGGAATGATGGTGCACTTTAACCAGTTCAAGCACTGGGCTTGTATTCAAAGGCATTTTCCTATGAAGGGAATTTTTGGGTTGAGTTGGGCGTCTGATCCTTAACTTTGACATGCCTGTCACTACTGCCTGTGAGTAGAAGTCAAGTTGATGGGTTTGTTTTTACACAGTGCTGTATTTCTGTATTGTTGTTTACTTGATGATGCAGATATTATTTCCTGTGAATGTTTATTCTTGTCATTGTATATTGTGGAAATAAACAAATACCATGCTTTGTTAGTTGGCATTTTTAAATACATACATAAATTTAGGTGTGTCACTTGATTATTAACACAATTCAAGTAATATACTTTGTTAGTAAACTGGTGACTGACCTAAATTAGAACTGATAAAAACTGTAGAAACACAAGAAAATAAAATGAACAGATTTATTTACCTGAGTATTTCATACTACGCAGAAAAGTTTAAATACACAATTACAGCACACAAAAGAAAAACAGCATTTTTACTACACAGAAAATTCATATTAGTCAAAGAAAAGCAAATGTATATCATATACAAGTATTTACAAACTTCACACTACTGTCAGAAAAGCAAGTTAAATATACAAGTACGGAACAAATGTATTTTTTTATAACACAAGAAAAAGAGAAAACTGGTAAATATACTGAAAGACATGAAAAAAGCAGGAAGGAAATTTTGCATAAAAAAAAAAAGAAAAACGCCAAAATTCAAGGGAAAAATTTTTGATAAGTCCATAATCTGTTCTGGACTTTTCACATGCCACAAAATGCGAAAAAATGGGTTCTCCAGTTTTACAGCTGTACCTTTTTACAATAGCCGTACTATATACCCATATAATCTATAAAATCTCAAATTAAGAAAACACATGAAACAACAACAGAACAGTGGTTACATGTACATTTTTAAAGATGGTGTAGCCTGTTTTCATAGACATCCCAACAACAATGATGGCACTCAAAGATCTTGAGTCTAAAAAGTGCCATCTTGGCAATGATATGTCTTTGAAACAGGTTACACAAGTGTGCCCATACAACTTTTTGGTAATACAGCAAGCAAAATTTATGAAGAAACCACTTGATTCTAAGGCCAAAAGCGTGAATTATAAGCGCAATGTAATGTTTTTTTCTGCCGGTAGACATTAAACATGCCGAATCATAAAGCATCTTCAAGAAAAAGCTTAAAACATACTATCTCGGAAAATTCTATGAATTCTTTAAATTACAATCATCACTTTAAAGGTGGTCATCATCTTTATTCTGTTTTATTTAATTTCTGTATTTATTCTAAACAAATTTTCTAATGATATTTTTTCGATTATTTTTATCTATTTATGTACAACACATTTGATTTGAGGCGTTTAATCAAGTATAACTTTACTGTCTTTTTATAAATGAACAAATTTAGCCCGAAAATCGGAATACTGTATTCTGCGAAACAAAATTTTTCAGAAATAATATTTTTCCCATTTTCAAGCAAAAGTATTCATCAATCAAAAAACATTACATTGTGCTTGTAGTTCACTCTTTTGGCCTTAGCCTCCACTTTATTTGGTCATATCTGATAAAGAAATAAAGAACTTATGTGAAGCTGAAGATTTCGAATCAATCAGTTCGATAACTTTGCTTGCTGTATTATCAAAAAAATGAAGTCACATGGTATGGGCACACAGCTAAAACATGGTTTTGGTGCTGATCACGAATGTTTGTTCTTTTATAAATGTTGAAATTCAAAATTCTGTAGTGTCTGTAACCATTAAAAGTTTATTTTGCAATAGTTTCATTGTTTCTCGTACATCAGCTAATGCATAAATTGGCCAAAATTTGTACTGCTATGAATTAACATCATTGAAAATTACTACCAAGAAAAGGTTAAACACTTCACAAAAAGGTAAAAACCAAAGAAAAAATCTCCTAATATACTGCACAATAGAAATGGTGAATAAATGATGCATGCACGTTAGGGAAAAACTTGATTTGTGCAGGGGAACTTTGTACTTAACTCCAATAAAATATGCTATCAAAAATTTACTTCTTTGAGCTAGTGAGACTACTATCAGCCCCTATACCATGTTTCAGCCTACATGTAACCTTTATAATAACTGTCTGAGGTATGACATTCATTTTGGGTCGTTTGAGGGTCAAATAAAATAACACAAACACACAGATATAAACATTAACAAGCCTAACAGCAAAATATCTGCTTCTACACTCATCCAGGTTATTCTTCTGCAACCATGTAGAACCTGAAATCACAGAAAAAATGGTGATTGTAAGAGTTATCATAAACTTTGTCCAGTCACTTCTCATTCCATTAGGTAGGTCAACTTGACATGATTATGAAGATCATTAAGTGGATAACAGTGCTAGTCTTTCTAACATCATATCAAGTCATAGTTATAGTTTCTTCACTTTCTTCCTACACTTTTTACTGGTTAATTATACTGTACTAGTGTTAGTATAGTTTATATTGTTAGTGAGAACTGCATCACATCTGCCTCACAGATAACCTGAAAACAGATCAGTTCTGACTTCCAAAGCTCTTCAACATTAATTAGTTAAATGTTAAAAAGTAATGGAATCCCATCTTAGGTCTGGAAGAACTTCCCCTCAGTTTTCATCCTTGGGAAGAACCTATAGAAACAATTTATCAATTGGCTCTCACCTTTCAAATGTTGTTTGTATTCTTCTTCAAGGTGTCCACATTGATGAACCGATGTTGTACAAAAACACTTCTACAAGATGCAAGCTTGGAAGTAAAAAGTCAACTTTAAACTGCAAAGCAAAACAAAAATCAATGCAGAATCATGTTCAATGACAGTTTATTAAACATTTCAGCAGCATTTGTTATAAAATATAGATTTTGAAATTTACAGAAAATGTAGCAGAATGATAAGCTACAAGTTATATTGTATCCAGGTTAGAATTTACAGTTTTTTTGTATGTTTGTAAGCTACAAGTTATATTGTATCCAGGTTAGAATTTACAGTTTGTTTGCTGAATTGAGATACAATTTTAACTTAATACCAAAATTGTCAAGAACAACTGAACAGCCATATAACTGTCTGTATTCCACAAATGTTTGTAGAAAACTTCAAAGACACTATTTAAAGCTACTAGTCACTAGAAAACCCAAAACAACGCACAAACATCACCCAACCTCCCTACTCTACTCTATACTCTATCATAATTGAAAAACATTAAGAAAACAATTTAAGATTAAACTGATTTAAGAACATAGTTTGCAACAAGCCATGAACTTGAAATCATCCTTCATTAATCCGGAATGATTAACAATAAACAAGATACAAAAAAAATATAACTTCACAACCTACAAAAATAATATTTCTACAGAATACAAATAACATGAAATATTTATCATTATGTAATACCAACTACAGTCGACTCTCGTTATCTAGACTCCTCATATGTCGATTTTCCGTTATCTCGACAAGATTTGTTAGGTCCCAAAATTATTTCTTCTTTATCTATAATAAAAATGGATGTTTATGTTGATCTTTTTATCACGACAATTCCAGTATGTCGACTCGAAAATCTAAGTCCCAAACTTCTAATTTGCTATATGATTTCACAGTTTATCTCGACTCGAGAAATTATCAGTGGCTACCGCTGGAGGTGTGAATAACACCACGCACCAATAATCACTCTCTACTAATTGGTGTCGCAAACTGACGCTATAAACGAGTGTCGTTGATTACTCAACGTTTGTTTGTTTACATACCCAAGCTGAATAAACAAAAGTGTTTATGCAATTAAAATGTCATTTAATTCGTGTCAAAAATTGAGCAATTTTACAGGATGTATATATAGAGTTCTGATTTTCATTCTTTGATATTAATATCTAAATGAAAATATCAAATTGACTGTGTCATGTTTTCAGTTTTAGTTGTTTTTAACCATTTGCAGTTCTCACGAAGTGTAATTTTTCTGGTGTTCAAGCACTGCAGAGTAACCCCCCTTTACATTAAGTGTGCTATAAGCCTATCCCAGAACAATAAGGTATTTACAACCAAAAATAATGAATGCAAGTCACATGGTGCAAAATACGGAAACCATGTTCAATGTTAGTTGTTTTTAATCAACCAGCGAGGATATTAGCTACAAGAGAAACAAAAGAATAATCCTATTGCTGAAGTTTAGGAAAACAACAAAAATACCCCAACTACCCCAATTACTGATAACTCGACAAACTGATATCTCGACTTAATTCTGACGGTCCCGACGATATCGAGATAATGAGAGTCGACTGTATGTCAGAGAATAAACTCAAAAATAGAGGAAAATATAGGAATATTGGAATCAGCTGACTACGTTGAATTTGTTGAGAGATGACCATTGTTGGGGGTGACCATTGTTGATAGGTGACTATTATTAGGAGATGACCACTGTTAGCAGGTGACAGTTCAGGTTTCACTGTATGGGGAATTGAAATGGCTATTGGTGAGAGGTGACCAGTGTTGAGAGGTGACCATTGTTGTGAGGTGACCATTGTTGACAGGGGACTATTGTTGGGACCATTGTTGACAGGTGACTATTGTTGACAGGTGACCATTGTTGACAGGTGACTATTGTTGGGACAATTGTTGACAGGTGACCATTCAGGAAGGTTTCACTGCATAACATTACTTTTGGGATGCTTCAAATTCTAATTCATTTTCAGATTAAAAAATGAAATTTCTATATGACTGATCACACAGAAATTACCATTGTTTGCACTTTGTTGAAACAGTTACCCTTCTGTTAGTGTCCTCAAGAAGAAAAATCATCATCCAGGTCATAGCCAGGCATTCCAGCATCAATACACCCAATAATATCAGTCAATGGTTCCTTTCTTAAATATTTTCTCAACTCTTCTGATGTGAAATGACGATCCGGCTCTGAAATTTGTAAACTGATGATATAAGAGTGAAGTCACACAAACATACTGGAGTATATGTTTGAAGGATTTGTTATAGACTTAAAATAATTAAGTTGAATAAAACATGTTGTTAGCATGGTATCTCAGTACTGTGTCCTTTATAACGACTTTAAGCACTTGATAGCATATTAGGTCATACTATATTGCATCTATGTTTAGCGAAACATCGAGGTTCAAAAACCTATCTAGCTATCTGGAAAAAACAAACAAGTACCTCCGGAGAAAAACACAAATTTAGTGCTTAATTGCTACGAAACATTAGCTTCTATCAACAGTTCAAACAGTCTCTCAATGAGAATAAACATGCTTCATCTTATAAATCAAAACAAAAGCATAATATTGATCAATTATGACGACTGGAAGGCGTATTGATACAAAGTAAGTCATTCCAGCATGCAATGGTTCAATAAAGGTACTTCAAGAGATCAAATATTCAATATTACAATGTTTTTTTTATTTGACTCAAGTGATCAAAATCTTTCCGTCCGTGGACACTAAACATAGATACGATTTGGTATGGCCTTAGGTAGTGTCTTCATAGACATAAATAAATATTGACCAGTTTCTCATATGCGATATTTATCAACTGAGATATAATTCAAAATATGCCTAATTATCCTTGTTTAGCTTTCAAAATGATATAAGTTCATATCACATCTAGTCATGCTTAGGCAAAAATTGTCTTTGGTATAAGTTGACAGATTGGAAGGTCTCCACCTCCCGTTTCTTGAAGAGGTACAGAGATTTGTATAGGGTGCATGTGTAAATATTAAGGCTACTGTGTTATGAAGCCTATTGCAGGGTTCGAATTTAGCGATATTTTCTACAAGCTAAAATTAGCTTGTGCTTTTCTTGTTTACTAGCTAAAATGAAAAGCGACTGGCTAAAATTTGGAAAAAAATTTTATTAATCAATAATTAACAAATTATTAATTTCTTGGACCATATGGAGTTTTATTTGGCCTCTTCCTCTAACCACTTAGCCACCATACATTCCGGCAGTGTTTTTTTAGGGATAGGGGAAGACACTGGACACTGGTCAAAAGGGGAAAAATCATGCGAAAAGGGATATTTGGGTAAATTTATCAAATATAAATACACAGTCACATAACCAAAACCAATGTTTTCATGAATCAATTATTATGACAACAGCTTTCAAAACAACATATCTCTGTCTTTTCTACATATGAACAGGTCTACCACACTTCATAGTCTTGATCAGTCAGATTTTCTGGCCGGGATCTAGTGTTGGTTCCTGTTACTGTGTATATCATTCTACTATCACAGGGAATAAGCTCTTTCGGATTTCGACGGACATCGTTATAAAAGTTGGGAAATCCTGATCGGTTAGCTTAATCATTCCAAAACATAAACTCAACCTAAAGATGCCGATAAACCTTGTTCTGATAGATATTTTGGCAGAATTAAATCTACTAAAACTGAAATGCAAACTTTTGCTATTTTTTGAATAACTTTAAAGTGGAATTAAGATTCTTTGGGGAAAAAATGTCAAGGGGAAGACGCCATTTTTTGGCTTTACTTACTTAGTAAAAAAACTCTGATTCGCTAAAATATGCATGCGGCTTTTATTGCCACTCGCTACTCAGAAATTCTACCAGCTATTAGCAAGCATATGTGCCTAAATTCAAACTCTGTATTGTGTATGTTTGCAATGAAGTGTTTGTTATTTAAATGTTTCTGTCGTTGTGTTATGTATTTATCATATGTCATATTTGTGGAATCGAGTGGGAGTGTGCCTGTGTTTAATTTTTTTTTCATGTGACTTATTGCCGTTTTTCAACAATTTTTCAGTTATATACGGCAACCAGTTCACCTAAACAGTTTTCCTGGACTGTATACTAACCAGTACTAACTTACCCTTCCACAAGGAACTGGCAACTTCTCCACATATGGAGGAAAATTGACATTTTTGTCAAATTTTCATTGAAGGGTATGACCTGCCGTGACCGTATCTCTGGGTTACAAGTCCACCGCACTAACCACTGGACCATGGCCTGTGTTGAATTTACTGTTATTAGCTGCATATTATTTATTGTTGTTATTGTGATATGTATTTGTTGTATACTGTTTTGTTGCATTATGCATTTCGTAAATACATTTTATGTAAACATATACAGTAAAGTTCCACCTAACGACCGGTCCTATAATACAACCGTCCTGCTAATACAACCTCTTTTCTAAAGTACCAAGTTTTTTCCTTTTCATTTCAATTATTAAAAGGTCTAATAATACGACTGGTCAGCTATTCCATATCACAACCACTTTATAAGACCCAATCTGTAAATTACTGTTGTTTAAGGTCCCGCTAGAGCGACCAAAAACAAGTTGATCATTATCAGGCTGTATGTATGTCATACCTGACCGCTGGTGTTAAATTATTGTTGTTGTCATTTACGACACACCAATTTACAGCATACGACTGCTTTATAGCATGCAGAAATTGTAGCACTGAAGGGGCCAAAATGTATCGTAGTTGAGAAATTAATTAGAATCATAGGGGATAATTGCTAATGTCGGCATTTCTGATCGTAGACATGATACATACGTAGTAATCTTAAAATGACAATTTGGTTTAAAAAGACCCGTCAGTTGCCTCGATATTGACACATTCCACAATTTATGACATAATTTCAGCATGTAATTCAGCCGAGTGCAAATTTATTTTGAAATGAAATTCATCCCTGATGACGTATTGCATGTCATTGATGACATGTTTCTTGGTAACATGACAACTGTAATCTCACTTGTCAATATGAAATATTTATATTAATTAATAATGAAAAAATCAAGTTTCATGGTTTCCCAGATTTAGTAGTCCAAATGGACTACACGTAAGGAGGATTTTATAGTCTGGGCCATTTTTCATAGCCTCGGACTCGGACTATTCATTGAGCGTGCGGTGAAACGCTTTCAGTACTACATTTTTCAGTACTTGCAAGTTTTGCAATTTTACGGAATGTCACATATGCATTTTATTTTTTACTTGCAATTTTTGAGTTATGAGAGTTAAATTCTAGCCCTGCCACAGGGATTTCCCTGACGCAATTCAGCCAAGGGACTCGCATTGTGAGTAACCATCGCATCCTTGGGACCACTTCCGACTCGGTTTTGCCCTTGGTATTTTCTGTGTGGGACCCCAAAATCCCAAGGGACCTCTAAAATGTTTGAGATGGGAGTCCTGGGAACCCTGGGGTGAAAAATCTTAGGGAAAACCCTGCTGCTAGTAACATGTTTCCATTTTATGACCAGGGACCTGCTATGTCTGAACGTAGGAATAGGGTAAGCCTGTGGATAATGAAAACCTGGTTTTTGTGACAATTCCTGTCACTTGTGATTATTTTTTAGCAGTTGAAATACAAAGAATAACCAAAATGCAGTCTACAATCGACTTGAATTTTGACCTTTGCACTTTATTTTCCCAACATGTAAACTTAAAAAGGATATACAATGTATACAATGTCATTATTATGTATAGTTGTTAATATTGCCCCCCCCCCCTCACCAATTATACCCTTATTTTTTTCCCCAAATCAGCTATTTAGCGCTTAATTTTTCCCCTCTGAAAAGGCCCGCCCCTTTCCCCAAACTCGGAAAAAAAAGTGGTATTGCGGAGGAAGTTTGTTTTGACAAGCCTAAGGATACTCCAAGGCAGTCTTTTGCTGATAAACGCTTGTACATGAAAGATTATGAGAAAAATAAGCGCGCCCAAACATTCAATAGCAATTGGAGCATTGATCATACTTGGTTAAGAAACACAGATAATGGCATGATCTGTACCTACAGCACTATATGTATAGTGATAATAAAAGTTCTTCGTTTGTAGTTGGCTGCCAAAGCTACAAGCTTGACAGTGTTATGAAATACAAATCCAGCAAAGAAAAAAAATCCTTAATCTTTAAGGAAAAGCAAACACTAGTTAGTGAGTCAGAGGCTGGCAAGGCAAAGTGCTCTGCTGGGGGGGTATTTGATCTCTTATCAGTGATAGTTCTAGTTAAGTCTATTGTCCAGTGTGAAATATTTTGGTATTAATATAATGTGAAAGTACGAAAAAATTCTGTTTTTTAAGTTAAAACATGTAGTTTTCAAGTTGAGCCCCCAAATTTCTAGGTGGGCTCCAAAATTTTAAAAGTTAGGGGCACAGATGGCAACCAAGAAAAAGGCGCTAGTTTGTATCCCTGCTAAGACCACTTTTTGTCAGAACATTGGGTGGTCTTAACAGCGGAACTTAACTGTATTAGTAACTGTTTCATTGAATGTTTGAACTGAACAAAATGTTTGTTCTGTAAACAACCTCCCTTCAACAACATGATCTTTTCTAAGTGTATAATTTAACTATTAATTTAACCTCTCTAGAGCAACAACCTCTGAACAAAAACATAATTTTGCTCCTCCAAATGGGTGTTGCTTGGAGAGGTTGCACTGTATTGTTATAATGAGATGTATTTGTAGCATATTGTTTTGAAGTGCTATGCGTTTTATGAAAATATGTATATTAGTATACTAGCTATATATGAAGAGTTTGTTTTATTTTTGTATATAAACAATGGCATATGTTAAGGAAGGTTACGTAGCATCAACAAGAGGGCCATGACGGCCCTTTTTTGCTCACCTGAGTAAAGATTGCAACTTCTATGATTTCCTGTGATTTGACTAGGAGACCTAGTTTTTAACCCGAGTTGACCCATGTCCAAACCTGTTCACAATATCATTAATACAAACATTCCGACAAAGTTTGGGGAAAATCAAATCAAAACTGTGACTTCTAGAGTGTAAACAAGGTTTTCAGGAGATTTGACCAAGTTTCCTAGTTTGTGACCACAGATGATCCATGTCCAACCCTGTCCAAGACATCATTAAAACAATCATGTTGATGTAGTTTAATGAAAATACAATAAAAACCCTGACCTCTATGGAGTGTAAACAACATTTTCCAATGATTTGACCTGGTGACCTAGTTAGTGACCCCAGATGACCCATGTCTGATCTTGTCCAAGATATCATTGAGACAAGCATTCTTACCAGGTCTGATGAAGATTCACTCAAACGGACATAATTCTGCTAAAAATGATAGAACCACAAAACCCCAACAACATGTGCTGGGGTACTTAGTGACAATAGTTATGTGAAAGTTTGGTCAAAATCCCCTGAGAAATGTAGGAGTTGTGCACAGAATATTACATGATCAAAATAAAGGGCCATAATTCTACCAAAAATAACCAAATCACAAAACCCGGAGTATATACGCTAGGGTACTTGCTGACAATAATTTTGTGAAAGATTCGTTGAAATCCCTTGAGAAATGTAGGAGAAGTTGCGCACAGATTTTGACATGTGCAAAATTTAAAGTTTCGTGTAACAGTGACCTTGATCTTTGACCTAGGACCACCAAATACAATTCCAAAGGAAGTCTTTATGTAAGCATGCTATGTATAAAATTTAGTGAAACAAAAGTTGTTGAGAGGAAACCAATTGTTGACACAAACCACATGTGGGTGTCAAGTAGTCAACTAGTATAATATGAGCAAATTATAAAAAACAAGAGGGCCATGATGGCACCGCATAGCTCACCAGAATAAATGTAAATTAATTTGTTATTGAAAAGGTTATAAAGGTACACTTGTGGGCAGATAATGGGGAACAATAATAAACTTGATACAGGACCATCAGAGGAATACAAAGGAATATTCGTGATGACTGAAGGATGCTACAGACCAAATTTGGCGATGACCCAACCACTGGTTCATGAAAAGAAGTCATTTTAAGGAATTTCTATTTTAAACTCTAGCCGCCCCTAAAGGAGCCAAACATTTTTATATGAGCATACCTGATAGATGATCATGTAAGAATGCTACAACACAAGTTTGATAATAATCCATCCACAGAATCATGAGATGATTTCTATTTTTAACTCTAGCTATCCCTAACAGGGGCAGATCAAATTTATTTGAGCAAACATGAGAGAGGACTACTTAAGGATGCTACAAACCAAGTCTACGGATGATCCATCCATTGCATCATGAGAAGATGTTTAAAAATATTCATATTTTTAGCTCTAGTGGCCCCTAAAAGGGGCCAACCATTTTTATCTGAGCAAATCTGACAAAAGACTATCTAAGGATGCTACAGACCAAGTTTGGTGATGAACCATCCATTGGTTCATGAGAAGAAAATGATTAAAGGTTTTTCTATTTTTAGCCCTAGTGACCCCTAAAAGGGGTCAAGTGGTATAATATGAGCAAATTGCAGTTAGAACGTCAAAAGGCTTCTACACAGCAAATTTGAAGTAAATCTGACTGGTAGTTACTGAGGAGATCATTGTTGACACCAGACGCCTGAGAATCCACCCACCCATCCTAACATCTCACCCTGAACCTTCTGTTCTGGTGAGCTAAAAATGCAGTTAGAACGTCAAAAGGATTCTACATAGCATATCTGAACTAAATCTGACCAGCAGTTTTCAAGAAGACCATTGTTGACACCATACAACAGGTGCTGGAGTATCCACCGACCCATCCTAACAGTACATCCTGAAACTTTTTTACCATTTTACCATGTATTAGAATGTCAAAATCTTTAGGCTTTAATAAAATCAAACTTATACATACCATAGCTTGTTCTTTCAAGCCACTGATTTCTGATGCCATCCAGAGTCACAGTGTGAAGTTTCAACTTTGTGCTGTTGACAGTTTGAAGTCATCTCAATGTTTTTCCTACTCTCAATTTTGTAGTAAAATAAGCACTTTCACATGCATATTGTGAACTTGTCAATATGATTTCTTGTGGCCTGTCTGTAGTACTCAAATCCCTCTGAATAGAAATAATTTTAAGTACATTTTGAAAATGATTTCAAAGAGTTACTCTGATACTGGGGTTACAACTGTTGGTTTCTGGCTTTAAGTTTTGATTGTCAATTATCCAATTTCGAGACTGAACAACAATATGAGGGTTGAATGTTATCAACAATACTGAATTAACAACAGTCTTGAATGTAAGATTCAAGTAAAAAATAATCATTGGTTTCTGGCTTAAAATTATTATGAATAACTAAGACTAATTTTGTTCCAGGCCTCAACCCCGATGTTTTTTTAAAACATATTTTGATGGTTTTATATGGTTTCAATACTGTCACATAGCAATGTTTAGATAGATATCAATCACGCACTAATTAACAACTTTTCTACATAATTCAAGTCTTAAGTCAATATAAACTCACCAAAATTCCGATCATAACAAGTAAACAAGAAGTAAATCTTAGAAAACAAATTTTAGACCGTTCTTTTTTGAATGCAGCCAAGTTTGTTAAAAGATTCAAAATCAGTGAAACAATCATTAGAATCAGCATGATTAATTTTGTTCAATTAATAAAATGAAATACACTGATATGCATGTGATTTTTCAAGCAATTTAATTAAATCCAAAAATCAATTAAGTATCAAAAAGTCAAATGAAGTATTCATCAACAAAGTAGTAAAGTCTCAAAATATCCTTCCCAAAATATTCTAAATATCAAAAATCGATGTGATCAGAATCCTCTAAGTATCTAAAATATAACATCAACAATGAAAAGAAAAAAGTCTAAATCATATTAGTACAAATAGTAAGTATTAACCAGTTCAAAGTTCAGCTCCAAAATTCAGTTGCAGGGTGATTAAAAGAGCAGGTGCAAGCTATTATATACCAAAAAATACTGTCTTTGATTAGTCAACAACCAGAACTTATGACACTTTGTGATTGGCTGATAAGCCCTGGTCAAGATGTTTTTCAGTGCAGTTTCAATGATTGACAAGTCTGGGACTGATCTGGAACTGATAAGCACTGCCTAATTGAATTAATTAGCTTGTGATGACTCATTGTTTTGACAAACATGTAAACAACTAATTAAAAATACCCTAATCTGTAATTAATCCTCAATTATTGATCAAATCTTTAAAATACAGACCATCATCTTATTTAGCAAAAAGTACTGTTCAATATGAACCTAAACATGACTTCGTTACTATGAAAACTAAGGATTTTGCAATATACCCATTTAAATAGGGCTTCTATTAAGATAATAAGCACACACATGTGGTGTTAACAAATGTAGTGATGTACATCACAAAATCAAGATACTCATCTTAATCTACATCAGAAGCTGATCATTTTAAAACTAAACATGACTATATAGCTATAAAAACTAGGAATTTGGTTGTTTAATATCTAACAATGCTAAATATTCAATTCAACAATATGAGACTCAAGTGAATAAGTGTATTTCGAAAATAATCCAAATACCTTGCTAAAATATCATTTTCATTAAGGTATCGTGAGTGGCTATATGGTGATATCAAGTTTTACTAATTTATAGTTTTAAAAGTCAACCATAATTGTATACATTAATAAACCCACTATACAGAGTCTATTGCAAGTGATTTGAAACAAATATTTTACTTGGTCTGTCTTCTATAAACCAATATCGCACGTAATTTTCATATTTTTGAATAAAGATCACTACTCTGTATATAAGAATATATTACAACAATTAGACTTAAAATAACAATCATGGTATCATGCAGGGAACCGTGTCACAGATTTTTGATAACGCCCTCCGTTCAAAAGATATTTGACTTTAAAGAAATTCCGTTGCCTGAACCCCGCTGACAATTACGTAATACGTCATAGATAAAAAACGAAAATACATATCAAAATTCTGTGACACGGTTCCCTAGATAAGCATTTCCACTACAAAATACCGAAAACCGCTTTGAAATCCATCTTCAAATAAGGCGGCAATCTTTGTTCAAAAATAGCACCCACTGCGTTTTTTTCTAAGCGAGAAATTAACAATAAAAGTGTCAGATCATTATCACCTTGTGTAATCAACAATTATTCTATAAATTAATACAGCCTACTAAAATTTGATAACCAATCAAATTTGTTCATCGTTAGCGGATCAATTAGTGAAACCGCCCACCATTTTAGATGACTCTAAAGAGCTTAATTACGAATTATTTGTCAAAATAGTATCATATCGTACCGATGCAATACACAGTACATCAGATTTCTCGTCAACCGAGAGGCTCTCAACGGGGAAAACGGCTGATTGGGAAATCGAGTTGTAGATGGCTGGGGAAACCGCTGTATAAATTAAATGAAAGGTAGCCATGCATTTAGTGTAAAAATAAGAACTTAAGATGTAATTGATTTGTAGAAAACTGTCTATGTTTTATGTCTGTTAATGTAATCATTTAAAAACATACTGATATATAAAGGTAATTGGATATATAACAGAATAGTATAAGATTCTCGAAAAACATGCACGTCCGATGTCCATAAGACGTTACTGTTTTTCATCCTATTGTTTGTTTGATAGCTTTCAATATTTTACCAAAATGTACAGAGTTGCTTAATAAAAGTGCACGCTGAAATAACTTTATTTTATTGATTATATCAATGAATAGCGAAAATAATAATTTTCGTTGACCCAGTTTCCCTGTATTAATTTACTGGCAATTCAAATATATTGTAGTTTTATAACTTTAAATGTGTTTGAAACCTGACTCTGGAATATATAAATTTAATTAAACTTGTAAAAATGGTACACCATAACATTAACAGGGTAACTATCTTTGACAGCTCGTTTTCTTATCGTGCGCGTTTTATTGCAAGGTGCATGAAGTGTCTGCAAACCATATTGCTGTTTATTATATCTCCCGCTAAAACATAAAGAAATGTGTGATGCGACATATATAAGGTCTAAATTGACCCATATTGATAGTCTAATTAACAAGGCGTTAGAGTATGATATCGATATCACACTTCAATAAGACCACCGTTCCGGATCAGTTATTTCATCATATATTTTATAATTAGATAACATTAGATGTTAGTAGCCCAATCGACCAAGGTGTTAATGAATTCACACCTTTCTTGCACATCAAATGATTGTTGCAGTTATATATTTATTACGTAATTTTCCACCATAAAGTTTCCATTTTCACAATATGTCACGTCACTATGGTCAAGTTTTTTACAGGATATAGATTTATGCAGTTCGGTATCTTTAGCATTCGTAAACCAATTTCCGCGAGAAAGAGATTTATAACTACATTTTTCACTTTTTGAGAACACTCTAACACCTTGCTTAGCCTTATTTTTCTTATTTCCCATTTTAATCCGCTTGATGTTGATAATCTGTCGAATTTTAAATACTTATGTTAACATACGGCAAGCGATACCAAATTTAATATCGATTGATACAAATTTGCCCCTAAGGAGCCCCTTACAACGCCGCATCCTAGATCGTTCTCGCTGATAAAGTGGAGTCGATATGGGGGTGCAGTTTTTATCGCGATAAAACACTATTTTTGCATATTCGGATCGATTTTTTTGTTGCATGGTATGATAGTATGATATTTAATTATTGTTAATAACTTAAAATGTTATTTTCGCTTATTTTTACGTTTGTAGCCACTTACGCTACCTTAATCATATTTGTATTATCTATGATTTAAATCTATGTCTAGAGCTAAAAATCTACCTCTGGCCCCTAAGAGATTGTGGATTGATAATTATACTAGACTGACTTTGCTGCCAGCAGGGGTCCTTTTGATCTGTAGCTACAAATTAACAATGTAGCCCCTAGTATTATAGTGTTATGGCTACAGGCAATATGGAGAATTTAGTGTATTGACTGCCTGAGATAGCAAATATAGAAAAGGGGACCATCAACATAAAAAGGGATCCAATCATGATAAAAATGGGTCAAAACGCAAAACCCAGGAACTTCACACATTCAAACCATTACGAATAACAACAATCATAATGATGTATAATTGTTGTAAAGGTCAAATCGAGGTTGGGTGATATGGGTTGACTGAGAATGGTCTAAAGTTCAAAGGTAGCAACAATGTAAGAAATAAAGCATTCTAGTAAGCAATGTTGGTTTTGTAGTCCAAATCCAAGCAAGGCGGGGTGGGGGGGGGGGCATAAAAAAATACAAATTACAAATTTTACCATGGATAATATTAGAGTATTCAACTGATTTAAACTGACTACACAAAATATTCATTATGAATTTCTTAGTACTAGTACCGAGATGACAATAATTTACCAATATCCCAACAATGAAATCAACAGATAAGTATTCACCATTCAACAATAATTCAACAATATCGTTAAAACGAAGAGATGAAAAATACATTGGAAATATCCAGTGTAGAGTGCAAAGCCCTATTTTGGAGAATGGATACATAATAAAGATGTAAAAACTAACATACCTTGGTCCACAATATAATTTCATTACCTAACTATAAAATGACTAAAACTCTAAAAAGAGGTAAAATATCTACCTATCATGTGTCAGTGAGTTAACAACCTGCTAGAAAAACTGGTTCTCCTCAAATAGTAGTGTTCACTTTTTCAAAAAACATGAGAATTTCATGGTAAAAACCTATTGACAAAAGGAGTGACAGGAAAGCATTCAACCATTTTAAACTGAACACAAATTTTTTGTGTACGAAAGGATTAGTGGTAGAATACTGAATAACCCATCTACAATGAATTGACCAGAGTAAAATTTGATGTGTACATGACACAGGACAGAGAGTGTGTTTAACTAAATGAACAAAACAAGTACCAAATAATCAAGAAACGTTTTGTTTTTTGGATAGAATAACAGTTTTAGCCCAAAAACGAGACAACTATTTTGCCGCACAAAATTTTGCAGAAAAATACAGTTTTCAAGTTTTTGGACAAAAACTGTACATCTATCAAAAAAAAAATACACTGCACACCTTGCATTGCATTTACATTGTTTCAATATTGATAAAAGCATTGTGGGAACATTGACCATGTTGTTTTAAAAATGTCGAAATGTTCTGTATACATTCTGAATGCATGTTTTTGTCTAACAGTTAGGCCATACCAAATCATATCTATGTTTAGCATCAGCCGACAGAAAGGTTTTGATCACCTGAGTGAAATAAAAAAACATATTATAATATTGAATATTTGATCACTTGAAATGTCTTTATTGGACCATTACATGCTGGAACAATTTATTTTGCTATTGGACCATTACATGCAGGAACAATTTATTTTGTATCAATGTGCATTCCAGTCGTCAAAATTTATCAATATTATGCTTTTGCTTTGATTTAAGAAATGAAACATATTTATTCCCACTGAGTGACTGTTTGAACTTCTGATAGAAGCTAATAATTCAGTAAGAAATTTGAGTTTTTTCCCCGAGGCACTTGTTTGTTTTTCTGGATAGCTAGAAAGGTTTTTGAACCTCAATGTTACGCTAAACATAGACACAATTTGGTATGACCTTAGGTTGAGGTAAACAATCCTGATTGATCATTTCAGTCCTACCGGTACATGCACAGTAACAGAAATACCAGTATACCATAAGAACCCTGCTGAATGCAGGGTTTCCACAGGACATTACATTTTTTCAGCCACATGTACGGAGAGGAGGGTCTGTGATACAAAAAAGTATACTTCATTTGATTTTTTTTCACCACTTGCAGATTTTTTTTCACCATTTGCGAAACTGGCAAATGGCAGCAGAGACCCTGGATTGGACCTCATGTCAGCTATTACTTGCACTCAAAAACCTTCACTTACCAAGAATATTTGTTATTGTGTAACAAGTATGTTGGTGTCTGACACTACAAAGCAAGATTACAATTAATCTTTACTGCTCAACATGTAAAACAATGTTGTTAGTTCAGGATCAATGGACATTCCAACTGGACCTGATGTACTAAAATGCTCAGGTCTTACTGATTTTCAAACAGCATAAAAACTGAGGAGGGAAGTACATCCCTGATTCACTAAGCTAACATGGAAAACCAGGAGGAGGACTGGTAGGCATCATGCATGATGTATACAACACTTTAGTGAAAGGTAGGGAAATGAATGTTCATACCAGGAAAGACAAAAGTTTGGAGGAGGAAATAAAAATGCCTGTCAATGTACTAAAAAATGAAAAATTGAAGATAAAAATTCTGGGCCAAGTTTTAATGATCTGATCAGGAAGTCAGAAACAGAAGCAAAAGACTTAACATGCACATTATTCATTGTTTTATATCAACCATATCTAGTGTGTTAATGGAATTAAAATATGGTAATAAATATATTTTTATCATAAAATATACTTTCACTTTGTTTCCTTTAAATATAATTGGTAATGCGCACAACAGCCATAAAATGCTCAGAAAAATATTTTAAAAATGAGAATTCATTGATATTGGAAGAAATGTGTACTGTTTAGAGTGTGTCGGTACAAAATATAGCCATCTAAGTTTGTGAAATCGTTCAAGAATAACTAAAATACACACATCAGTCATGTATACCCCAAGTACGATCCTGGCTGGAAAGCACTAAATGACAGACTTCCCGAAAGTTGCCGAACTGTTGGAAATGTCAGGCAATTTGCAAGCAGGTCCAATAACTTTTCGGCAAGTACCGGACCAGATGTCCAGCAGTCAGGCACGATCTACAGCATTTATCCCTTATTTATAATATATATTCGATCAGACAAATTTCGTTTGGTCAGACAGAAATCCTAACTTTGCCTGACCAAAAGTCATGCAATATTCCAGCAGTTTTAAGAAGCCTGAAATGACTATCCATTACACACAACACGTTATTTATTCATTTGATAATAAAATATTTGTGTATACCTTTCGTTACTGGTAGTATAAAATGATGTGCTGGAATATCCTTCAAGAAAACTAAAAGGGCACAAATAGCGCAAATTCGCGAAAACATATGGCATTCGCATGACTAGCAGTAACAACACAAATAACGACTGTCAGAAATTAACTTTCCTTCAAGTGCATTACATGTAATCAACAAGAACCAACACTTACGTGGTAGAAGCTCAAATACAGAGAAAACTCAAGTTCCGTGCACCCACGTGTGAAGAAATGCTAAGCATGTGTTTCTACAAGGGAGACAAATCTGAACGACTGAAATCAAAGCACTCAAAGCTCCCGAAACATGAATCAAACCTATCTCAACAAATTCTTCGTTTAGGACATCAGTTATCCAAAGCAAAAAAATAAAAAAGTAAAACTAGATCGAATCAAAATTCACTTACTGTCAGAGACGTTCATTTACTCTCAAAAAGTTGATAACAGAAAAATACAAAAGCAATGTCTAGTTTATTACCAACATGCAAAGCAACAAAGTTACAAATTTAAGCAAAAATAAAACATATACTATGACATACACTGTAGCCATTAATTAAAGGAAGTAAGACATGAGGCCATCCTTAAAAATTGTTTGTTTGCCACTACCAACCAATACTTTTTGAGATAAGTCTGTAGGTAGGTAATTTTTTTGTCTACCCACTAGACTAAAATTTAAACTATTACAATCCTAGTCATAAAATACAAAAAAAAAACATATATTCAAATACTGCATTTTAATTTTTCAAAGTTGTCATGTTTTCTTCATCTAAAAATGTTTCCATGCATTTACATTTTATAGTGTTCCTTTTTAACTCGCCAGACAAATCACTGAATATGTCATCCCACAACCATTCCCAGTCTCCAGGTCAAAACAGTAGATTTTGTCATTAAGATTTTCGGATTCAATGTTTGTGTTTCAACATAACTACACATCGTTGCAGATTTGGCAAAGTTTTTCTGAAGGTTCTGTGCCCTAATCAATTAATATTCATCTTTTCCATTGGAGTTTCAATATGCATGAAAAATTAAACAATATAATCCTGTGGACTATTTTTGCAAAACTTTTATAGTCCGAAACCAAATTAAATAAGATTAAACAATTACTTGCCAGTGAGAAAAATTGTTTTCAATTCTTCATAATTTTTAAATGGCATAATTCAGTGTAAAATTTAAAGAAAACAAGAAAGCACCCAATCCTGTTTTACATTATTAATATAACGCCACTTCTCTTATGTTTCAATCAAGAAATACGGATAATCTGCTTTAAAACATGACTGAAATTCATAGGATTTTCAATTTAAGTTTCTGGAAAATCCATTTGTCAAAATGGAAAACCAAGCAATCACTCGGCAACCTTGTCAGCCTTGGCGTAGGCACACCCATAGTACATGTTTCTAGCACCTTCAATGACTGCCAGCTTGAGCTGTTGTTGGAGCGTTTGGCCGCCTGATAACGTTTCTGCACATTGCAAGCTGTCCCGCACAGATGTGAACAAATACACATTGCTATTTTGTTGTGTGTCAAGGTGGTTGGATAAGAGGCATATAGGGGGAAAAGAATACAATTATCATATGATAATGGTGTTTTCAAAGGCATTGGTGCTGTTTTGCCAAATGAGGTCTTAGTCAGGTGTACAAGTTTAACATCTTCAGCTGTTCTCATTTGGCAGTTAAGTTCTCAGTTGGATATATGTGATTTTTAGCACAAGTGCTTTTGTTTTATTCTGAATTAAAAAAATAGACATTAAAAATTGTTAACATGGCAAACAAGCTGTTGGCATTCGCTTTCATAGAAATTATCATATTCATATTAGAATGTCCTTGGTTGGAGTAAATTTGCTGGTCTGAGTTCTGTCAAAATTTAAAAAAATAAAAAAAACGTCTAGTTAACATATGATGAAGGATGTGCCTAAAAAAATAGAAATTGACTTTAATGGTGAAAATCAGTCAGTAAGGAATAAAATACTACATCAGTCTAATCTGAAAATGGCTATACAGTTCCATATAATGACAAAACCTTGAAACCAAATTAATCAACAGGCAAGAAGAATACAACAACCTTGTGTACTTCAACCCCTGGATATCTAACTGAGGTACATGCCTCAGAGCAAGCACTTTTCCAAGGAACTGAATCGTGTGAATACCCTATATGATGAATTCAAAATTGTTTAGCACATGATAGAAATCAAAATTCTTCAGAGAATGATCCTGTCAAAGAGCCACACTTGGAATAATCAAGGATTGCGATTTTTTTTTGTTGATTGAATATTTTATAACTTCTATGCCTATATACAGCTACACACTTTTCATTTCAGAGGAAGAAAATGAAGGATGTAATAATCACAGTCATAATGATATATGTATGGATAAGCCCGGCATATAAAAACAGAGTAATCCATTGCTTACATGATAATATGGTAATGTGTGAAAGTGGATTTTGTGATCCACGTAATGGAAATATTGATGATACAATAGATCTATCAAGTGTAGATGATATAAATTTCAAGTGTGATATTAAAACACTAATTAGTATCAAGAGTATAAACGTGGATGATGAACGATACACCTCAGACATGGATAGTTTTACAACTACAAGTGACATAAGATGCAATATTTACAACATTGATTGCTCAGAAACAAACCCAAACACTGTCAACTATGGAATCTTGTAGAGAGCCAACAGACATTTTAGACAAACACATGCAATAATTAGTTCTATGAATGTATTTAGCTTAAGGCAAGACTTAATATGCCAGAATTTATCTGTTTGATGAAGAAGTGCTCTATTACATATGTTCTTCAAAGCAAAGTGGATAATCTTGTTGTATGAAGGTGCCAGATCTTTCCTATGTGGCTTTTTTGTGTTTTGAAAATGTGACAGTTATTTTTCCATATACATGTAAAAGTTTTGTCCATATATTTTTTTGCTTTGTATGACTTGAGTGATTTCTGCTTGACACATTTTGTGAACATTGTACCTGAAAATGTTTTATTAACATTTTACTCACATTTATTATGGTTAATGGTTTATCCTGTTCTAACTACCTGGTAATAAATAAAGGTAAAGTAATAGAAAAATCAATAAACATCCATTCTAGTAATGCAATGGAAATTATAAACAGGCATATTGCTGATATTACATTCAAGCATATTGTTGTACAATTAACAAAACTTTATTTGATATCATTTTGAATCATATTCAGATGTTTTCTGGTCTTGTATACATAGATCATATGTGCAAATTGTTTGTATGTTGTGAATAATTAGTGCCAAGCAAGTGATAAGTGTGATGTTTTATTACTTAGATATGTACTGCTGTTTTTAGACTTATGCATTATCATTTTTTATTAATCACTGTTACTTACATTTGACTGCTAGGAAGAGGTGAAATTTAATTAGGAGACTATGCCCAACTTTAAACTGATGGATTCTTTATAAAAATATTATTGTTAGTTTTTTTTTGCTTCAATGATTGATGCATTCTGAAAATAGTTTTTGTCATCAAATGATTTATTTTGTTATAACTGCTAAGTAGAGGTGATAGATGCTGCAGTCTGGTATTAGGAAAATGTTTGTGCAACTTATTACTCAATCAAATTACCTTTTTAACCAACTATAATATACCTGTCATTTGTACAATATCTGATTCTTTTATATAAGTAAATTCTACTACAGTATTGTGTTGTAATTAATTTTGTAGTATAACTACTGTGTATTCAAGTTTCTGTCGCCAGTATACATATATTCATGTATGCACGTGTGTTGCGTTCATATGTTAAGTTGATAAATGTAATTTGTGCAATGATAAATAAATTACATGAATCAACATTTTATCTTATGTTTTATATTTGTAAAATCTGAGGCTTCCAGTTCTACAGTTTCTTATTTTACCTCCAAGTACTGTGCTGTACACAAATACACAATTTGTACACTCATCATATGATTTTTTTCAGTTTTACCAAAACAACATAGAAAGATGTGGCCAACTTTAATATATTTATTTTACAACCCTTCAATAACACAATCATAAAATCCGTGTAATCACAGCAGAGATTTCAACAAAATGTCAATTATCAATAAATAATTATTCAGATAAAAACAAATTGTTTTATGGACAAAAATTACAATTATTAACATTAAAATATGAGAAATATCATTCATAAAAAATTCTTACACATACAAATTATGTAGAATGGGATACATTCAAGCTATGAACCTACCAATTTCTGTCACTTCCCAACAACCACCACCACTCACCTACAACAACTTGCAAATCTCGGCCACCTCTCAACCACAAAAACCACCTCTTAACATTAACAGCCTAAAATCTCTGCTAATTCCATTTAACAGTCACTTCACAACCATTACAACTTTCAAACCTCAGCTACCAGCCACATCAGCCGTGTTTTAACTAGAGTAATTTTAAAAGCTCAATTACCTCCAAACTCATCCAGCTCGCAATCGCAGTTACCTGCAAATTTCTGCTTCCATCCAACAACAACATTCTGTCAAATATGACAACTTGCAAATGTAACCTACATGCCACAACAGTGATCTTTCAACTACAGTGACCTGCAAATTTCAGCTACCTCCAAACAACAACCACCTTTCAACCATGACAACTTGCAAACCTACCCTACCTACCATATCAATCATCTTTCAATTAACATAACCTGCAAACAAAGCCAATGTTTTCTAATATTGACGGTTAAAGAGAGTAAGTTCAATACTGGTAATATTATTATATTGTTTAAACAATGTATGTTGAAGTTGTTTTTTTCAGAAATGTGCAAAACAATACCAAACATACAATATATATCACTCAACAACTTCGAATGAATATCTGATTACAAGAAATGTACAACATCACATAACAACTTCACACGAATATAAGAATTTAACAAACATACAATTTCACATAACAAGTTCAAATGAGTATTACAATGAAACGGCATACAATATCGCATTTCAACCTCCCATGAAGATCTCTGTATAACAAACTTACAATATCACATAACCACTATTCATGATGATGTGAATGTAACAAATATACAATATTACATTACAACTTCACGTAAGTATTAAATTCCAACGAGCATACAATATCATATAACTTCACCTGAAGATCTGATTATAACATATGTATTAAATCACATAGCAACTTCACATGAATATTAGACTGAATCAAACGTATAATATCTTGTACCACTTTACATGAATGTCAGTGTAACAAATGTCTCAAGCAATTGCACGTGTTCTTTGAGCATTAATTGATCTGTAAGAACGAGCTTTGTTTTTTGCCTATTATAACACTCAAACAAAAGAATTAACTACACACAACAAATTAATAATTTTAAACAATATAATTCAAATTCTGCACTGTGTTGTATAATATTACCAGCATCTAATTTTACAGTTCCCTAAGTTTGAACATAGCTTCATCATTGTATGAAACATTCTTAAAATATCAAGTACCAGGTACATAATTTTTATTTTCTTTTATTTCAAAATAAATGTATGAGAAAGCATTAATTCATTAAAGCTATCTTAATTAATCTAACCAGAACTTGGTTAATATTTCAATTAATTGAATATGCTTTCAAAGAATCACTTAATTTGAATGCATCAGCGCTTCAAAGTAATAAAATACATTTGTTGTATGCCTATGTTCTACTGACCAGTGCATATAACATGCAAAGTGATTGAACCCAAAAAGAAATATTTAATGCAATAAATTGAACTGCTTCCATATCCACAGCCAACAAGTCAGATTTTACAAATACAAAACTTAAAGCATCTAATGGACATAAGTACAGCCTAGTGACATCTGAATGTTAAGACTTGAAAAACTTGAAAAGCATGTCAGTAAAACAAGAATTTGCAGGCCAACAATTGATTCCCATATTTTTTAATTTTCCTGTATTTATAAAAGCCTTTAGTACTTCTTGTATTCTCCTATATTTTGTAAAATATTCCTAAATTTTTTACCAATACAGATATAAAAATATTAATTGATTTGAGGCTGCCTCTATATATATTCATTCTGAGCTTAAAGCTGCCCTTTGACTTCCAAAGCATCCCCATTTTGCAAAAATGTTGCTGATATGCACTGATGGCTCATCCAACTCTGATGAATATTAGGCCAAACTGCAATATTGAAGAAAGAGCATTATTAATTTTGGTTCTTCCCCAATGATGGAAAACTGATGGGGAATGTATTTTTCTCTCAGCAATCAGTTGAAAGAGAACATGCATATAGACACCACATTTGATTGTGATATAACATTTAAACACACATATTTTTATGATATTAGTTTTATGATTTCCAAGCAGTCTAATATAAGACTGGTTAAAGATATTATTAACTATATATGATGCAATGTTTTGAATAGTAGATATTGATCTCATTAATGTGGGTTTTAAATATTTGTTCATAAACACCCAAACATTAAGGATGGATAATTTTGCCAAACATTCCCTGAGTTTACACATTTATGTAGTAGTTTCAGGTTGGAACTATTTAAATTGTCAATACAAGCATAATTATTATCTAAATCAAAAATTGAATGGGGTTTTCCTTCTATAAATCCTGAAGTTTTGGATAATTATGTTTGTAGTTTGAACTGTATTACTGAAGTTTTTGGTGTTTCAAATATTAAGTACAGTTTATAATGTATATGTTGCTTATAAATTGTTTAAATAAAAATATTTCAGGTGTCCACTTTTAATGACCATAGTGTTGGTGCGGCTTGTTTGCTGTGATGGAGACACTGTACTGTATCTAGCCAGTAAATGTAAGTAAATTATTTCTTATATGTTGCTGAAAGAAACTTTTTCATAAAAAATTCAAATGTTTTGTTCATAAATATCTTATAAATTTCTATATTTTTTTGGGAAAACATTCCTTTAATTTTCATCTATTTTGGTCATAACTCCATTACAGCCTAGACTTAGTTCGTAGAATTAGTTCGTATCTGCAGAGTATCCGAACAAAGATACTATCATACAAAATTAGTTTGTATCAGCACTGTATCTAACAAAGATACTATCATACAATATAAGTTTGTATCAGCACTGTATCTAACAAAGATACTATCATACAAAATTAGTTTGTATAAGCACTGTATCTAACAAAGATACTATCATACAAAATTAGTTTGTATCAGCACTGTATCTAACAAAGATACTATCATACAAAATTAGTTTGTATAAGCACTGTATCTAACAAAGATACTACCATACAAAATTAGTTTGTATCAGCACAGTATCCTAACAAAGATACTATCATACAAGGTATATATGAAATTCATACAATCTACAGCAGAATTAATTCATTAGCAACCAACAAGCTTCTATGCAAAGGGTGCATTAAAAATTATCAATGGTACATATTTTCCGATGATTGCACTCACTTGGTATTAGTGCAAGGCAGTTTCAATAAAATCTTTATCTATTACATATTATTCATAATAACACTGTACTTGTGAATACCATGATTATGATACTCACCTTTAGATATGGTACTCAAATAAAATGACACTTTGACAGCATCTCATTCCATTGTATTACCAATCAGAGAAACAAAGATCTTATAATTACTGAAATGAAAAAAGTAAAAAAAAATACATTAACAAAAATAACAAATAATAATAATAATAATAATAAAAAAATAAACAACACAATAGAAAACAATAACAAAATAAATAATAATAATAATAAAATAAACAATACAATAGAAAACAATAACAAAATAAATAATAATAATAATAATAAAAAAACAATACAATAGAAAACAATAACAAAATAAATAATAATAATAATAAAATAAACAATACAATAGAAAACAATAACAAAATAAATAATAATAATAATAAAAAGTTAGCGGAATCTGAGTAAGTGAACCTTAATGACTGTTCAGGGGAAGGCTAGTGAGTTTTAGTGTAAGTTAAGTGATAGTTGGTGAAGTCGTGTTAAGAGACAGGTGCAACTGAGATGGACATCAACATGCATTATTCAGATACTGCGTTTTGATCAGTGGGTGAATACTAATCAAAACACAATGACTAAATAAGCAATAAATGTCAAACTCAGATCCTCCATACTTGGGAACCATTGAGGATAATCAGACAGGAAGCAATTCTGCACCAAAAGAGTGTTTTAGTGAAGGAGTTGGGTCAAGCAAAAAATAAATGACACAGAACAACAACAATTCAGTACAACATTCATTCCATTCAACAACAATTAGCATATATAGAATCCTGGTGGTGGTAGGTCACACCCTTCAATGAAAATTTGACAAAAATATCGATTTTCCTCCATGTGCGGGGAAGTTGTCAGCTCCTTGTAGAAGGGTAATTTAGTACTGGTTAGCATACAGTCCAGTAAAACTGGTTAGGTGAATGGGCCACCATATTTGACTGAATATCACATAAAAAAATTCATATAACCTTAGATAGTTAGTGTTAGAGGAATGTTATTGAGTATTTGTGAAACTTAAGTGGAAGTTGGTGAAAGTCGTGTTAAGAGACAGGTGCAACTGAGATGAACATCAACATGCATTATTCAGATACTGCGTTTTGATCAGTGGGTGAATACCAATCAAAACACAATGACTAAATAAGCAATATGTCAAACTCAGATCCTCCATACTTGGGAACCATTGAGGATAATCAGACAGGAAGCAATTCTGCACCAAAAGAGTGTTTTAGTGAAGGAGATGGAACAAGAAAAAAAACACGAAAAATGACACATAACAACATAGATTCAGCAACAAGTCAGTTCAATATCCATTCCATTCAACAACAATTAGCATATATAGAATCCTGGTGGTGGCAGGTCATACCCTTCAATGAAAATTTGACAAAAATATCGATTTTCCTCTATGTGCGGGGAAGTTGTCAGCTCCTTGTAGAAGGGTAATTTAGTACTGGTTAGTATACAGTCCAGGCAAATTGGTTAGATGAATGCACCACCATATTTGACTGAATATCACATAAAAAAATTCATATAACCTTAGATAGTTAGTGTTAGAGGAATGTTATTGAGTATTTGTGAAACTTAAGTGGAAGTTGGTGAAAGTCGTGTTAAGAGATTGGTGCAACTGAGATGGACATTAACATGCATTATTCAGATACTGCGTTTTGATCAGCGGGTGAATACCAATCAAAACACAATGACTAAATAAGCAATATGTCAAACTCAGATCCTCCATACATGGGAACCATTGAGGATAATCAGACAGGAAGCAATTCTGCACCAAAAGAGTGTTTTAGTGAAGGAGATGGAACAAGAAAAAAAACACAAAAAATGACACATAACAACATAGATTCAGCAACAAGTCAGTTCAACATTCATTTGATTCAACAACAAATAGCATATATAGAATCCTGGTGGTGGCAGGTCATACCCTTCAATGAAAATTTGACAAAAATGTCGATTTTCCTCTATGTGTGGGGAAGTTGTCAGCTCCTTGTACAAGGGTAATTTAGTACTGGTTAGTATACAGTCCAGGCAAACTGGTTAGGTGAATGCACCACCCTATTTGACTGAATATCACATAAAAAAATTAATATAACCTTAGATAGTTAGTGTTAGAGGAATGTTATTGAGTATTTGTGAAGCTTAAGTGGAAGTTGGTGAAAGTCGTGTTAAGAGACTGGTGCAACTGAGATGGACATTAACATGCAATATTCAGATACTGCGTTTTGATCAGTGGGTGAATACCAATCAAAACACAATGACTAAATAAGCAATAAATGTCAAACTCAGATCCTCCATACATGGGAACCATTGAGGATAATCAGACAGGAAGCAATTCTGCACCAAAAGAGTGTTTTAGTGAAGGAGTTGGGTCAAGCAAAAATAAAATGACACAGAACAACAACAATTCAATACAACATTCATTCAATTCAACAACAATGAGCATATATAGAATCCCGGTGGTGGCAGGTCATACCCTTCAATGAAAATTTAACAAAAATATCGATTTTCCTCCATGTGTGGGGAAGTTGTCAGATCCTTGTAGAAGGGTAATTTAGTACTGGTTAGTATACAGTCCAGGCAAACTGGTTAGATGAATGCACCACCATATTTGACTGAATATCACATAAAAAAATTAATATAACCTTAGATAGTTAGTGTTAGAGGAATGTTATTGAGTATTTGTGAAACTTAAGTGGAAGTTGGTGAAAGTCGTGTTAAGAGATTGGTGCAACTGAGATGGACATTAACATGCATTATTCAGATACTGCGTTTTGATCAGCGGGTGAATACCAATCAAAACACAATGACTAAATAAGCAATATGTCAAACTCAGATCCTCCATACATGGGAACCATTGAGGATAATCAGACAGGAAGCAATTCTGCACCAAAAGAGTGTTTTAGTGAAGGAGATGGAACAAGAAAAAAAAACACAAAAAATGACACATAACAACATAGATTCAGCAACAAGTCAGTTCAAAATTCATTCCATTCAACAACAATTAGCATATATAGAATCCAGGTGGTGGCAAGTCACACCCTTCAATGAAAATTTGACAAAAATATCGATTTTCCTCCATGTGTGGGGAAGTTGTCAGCTCCTTGTAGAAGGGTAATTTAGTACTGGTTAGCATACAGTCAAGGAAAACTGGTTAGGTGAATGGGCCGCCATATTTAACTGAATATTACATAAAAACATACAAAACAAGTATTAATAGAACCATCTGTTGCACCACTTTGTCCATTGACAATTCAACAGAATCCTTGATAAATTAAAGCTCTTAGCCAACAGTACTGAACTATAGACTCATCAGTGAGTATCAAGATTTACAGGACAAACTCCAGATTCATCAAAAAGAACACTGCCACAAGACACACAACAAAGACATAGCCGTGATAATCATGTGTTACAGGAATGTCCTCCTTATAAAGTGAGAACATTGGACTGCAAGGATGAAATCCAGATATATCAGTGAGACATGAAATGCAGATATGAACTCCCAAATCATCAATCAGTCTGTGAACTGCGGTTATGTACCCTAGATTCATCAGAAAGAACGTGGGCTGTAGACATAAACTCCAAATTTACCAGTGAAATCATGACTGAAGGGATGGACTCCACAGGGAGACAGAACAACACGCGATTCAACAACAATTAGTATTACCAGAACCTTCCATTGCACCATTTTGTCCATTGACAATTCAACAAAATCCTTGATAAATTAAAGCTCTTAGCCAACAGTACTGAACTATAGACTCATCAGTGAGTATCAAGATTTACAGAACAAACTCCAGATTCATAAAAAAGAACACT
Organism: Lutraria rhynchaena; assembly: GCA_008271625.1. NCBI lineage: Eukaryota > Metazoa > Mollusca > Bivalvia > Venerida > Mactridae > Lutraria > Lutraria rhynchaena. The sequence goes on along the minus strand of VIBL01000109.1, from coordinate 1,361,142 downwards.
GCCACAAGACACACAACAAAGACATAGCCGTGATAATCATGTGTTACAGGAATGTCCTCCTTATAAAGTGAGAACATTGGACTGCAAGGATGAAATCCAGATATATCAGTGAGACATGAAATGCAGATATGAACTCCCAAATCATCAATCAGTTTGTGAACTGCGGTTATGTACCCTAGATTCATCAGCAAGAACGTGGGCTGTAGACATGAACTCCAAATTTAACAGTGAAATCATGACTGAAGGGATGGACTCCACAGTGAGGCAGAACAACATGTGATTCAACAACAATTAGTACTACCGGAACCTTCCGTTACACCACTTTGTCCAATGACAATCCAACAGAATTCTTGATAAATCAAAACTGGTAGCCAGCAATACTGATTATAGACAACTCAGTATCAAGATACACAGGACAAACTCCATATTCATCAAAAAGAACAACACAACAAAATAACATGGACCAACAACATAGATTCAACAACAATTCAATTCAACATTCATTTGATACAACAACAATTAGCGTATATAGAGTTCCGGTGGTGGCAAGTCACACCCTTCAATGAAAATCTGACAAAAATGTTGATTTTCCTCCATATGTGGGGAAGTTGCCAGCTCCTTGTGGAAGGGTAATTTAGTACTGGTTAATATACAGTCCAGGAAAACTGGTTAGGTGAATGGGCCACTATATTTGACTGAATATCAAGTAAAAACAAACAAAACATGACGTGTTAGAGACGGGTGCTATTGAGATGAACATTGACATGCATTATTCAGATACTGCATTTTGATCAGCGGGCGAATACTAATCAAAATACAATGGCTGAATAAGCAATTAATGTCACACCCTTCAATGAAAATTTAACAAAAATGTCGATTTTCCTCCATGTGTGGGGAAGTTGCCAGCTCCTTGTGGAAGGGTAATTTAGTACTGGTTAATATACAGTCCAGGAAAACTGGTTAGGTGAATGGGCCACTATATTTGACTGAATATCAAGTAAAAACAAACAAAACAAGACGTGTTAGAGACGGGTGCTATTGAGATGAACATTGACATGCATTATTCAGATACTGCATTTTGATCAGCGGGCGCATACTAATCAAAATACAATGGCTAAATAAGCAATTAATGTCAAACTCAGATCCTCCATACTTGGGAACCATTGAGGATAATCAGACAGGAAGCAATTCTGCACCAAAAGAGTGTTTTAGTGAAGGAGATGGAACAAGAAAAAAAACACAAAAAATGACACATAACAACATAGATTCAGCAACAAGTCAGTTCAATATTCATTCCATTCAACAACAATTAGCATATATAGAATCCCGGTGGTGGCAGGTCACACCCTTCATTGAAAATTTAACAAAAATGTCGATTTTCCTCCATGTGTGGGGAAGTCGTCAGCTCCTTGTAGAAGGGTAATTTAGTACTGGTTAATATACAGTCCAGGAAAACTGGTTAGGTGAATGGGCCACTATATTTGACTGAATATCAAGTAAAAACAAACAAAACAAGACGTGTTAGAGACGGGTGCTATTGAGATGAACATTGACATGCATTATTCAGATACTGCATTTTGATCAGCGGGCGCATACTAATCAAAATACAATGGCTAAATAAGCAATTAATGTCAAACTCAGATCCTCCATACTTGGGAACCATTGAGGATAATCAGACAGGAAGCAATTCTGCACCAAAAGAGTGTTTTAGTGAAGAAGATGGAACATGAAAAAAAAAACACAAAAAATGACACATAACAACATAGATTCAGCAACAAGTCAGTTCAACATTCATTCCATTCAACAACAATTAGCATATATAGAATCCCAGTGGTGGCAGGTCACACCCTTCGATGAAAATTTAACAAAAATGTTGATTTTCCTCAAGGTGTGGGGAAGTTGTCAACTCCTTGTGGAAGGGTAATTTAGTACTGGTTAGCATACAGTCCAGGAAAACTGGTTAGGTGAATGGACCACCATATATGACTGAAAATCACATAAAAACGTACAAAACAAGTATTAATAGAACCATCTGTTGCACCACTTTGTCCATTGACAATTCAACAGAATCCTTGATAAATTAAAGCTCTTAGCCAACAGTACTGAACTATAGACTCATCAGTGAGTATCAAGATTTACAGGACAAACTCCAGATTCATCAAAAAGAACACTGCCACAAGACACACAACAAAGACATAGCCGTGATAATCATGTGTTACAGGAATGTACTCCTTATAAAGTGAGAACATTGGACTGCAAGGATGAAATCCAGATATATCAGTGAGACATGAAATGCAGATATGAACTCCCAAATCATAATCAGTTTGTGAACTGCGGTTATGTACCCTAGATTCATCAGAAAGAACGTGGGCTGTAAACATGAACTCCAAATTTACCAGTGAAATCATGACTGAAGGGATGGACTCCACAGTGAGACAAAACACTCGAATCAACAACAATTAGTATTACCGGAACCTTCCATTGCACCATTTTGTCCATTGACAATTCAACAGAATCCTTGATAAATTAAAGCTCTTAGCCAACAGTACTGAACTATAGACTCATCAGTGAGTATCAAGATTTACAGAACAAACTCCAGATTCATCAAAAAGAACAACACCACAAGACACACAACAAAGACATAGCCGTGATAATCATGTGTTACAGGAATGTCCTCCTTATAAAGTGAGAACATTGGACTACAAGGATGAAATCCAGATATATCAGTGAGACATGAAATGCAGATATGAACTCCCAAATCATCAATCAGTTTGTGAACTGCGGTTATGTACCCTAGATTCATCAGAAAGAACGTGGGCTGTAGACATGAACTCCAAATTTACCAGTGAAATCATGACTGAAGGGATGGACTCCACAGTGAGACAGAACAACATGTGATTCAACAACAATTAGTATTACCAGAACCTTCCGTTGCACCATTTTGTCTATTAACATTCCGACAGAATCCTTGATAAAGTCAGTACTGGTTAGTGTACAGTCCAGGAAAACTGGTTAGGTGAATGGACCACCATATATGACTGAATATAACAGTGAGATTATGATTAAATGGATGGACACCATAGTGAAATAGAACAACACCTGATTCAATGACAATTAGTATTAACAGAACCTTCCTTACATCACTTTGACAACTGACAATCTGATATAATCCATGATAAAGTTGGTACTGGTTAATGTACAGTCAATGAAAACTGGTTAGGTGAATGGGCCACCGTATTGAACTGAATATCACAAAGAAACAAACAAAACAAGTATAAATAGAACCTTACGTTGCACCATTGTTGACTTATCACTAGATTCATGAAAAAAAACGACACTAAGAAACCATACTTACAACATACAGTAGAGTTCACTTACTGGAATCTTCTCTACGCCGTCTCAGCATTGGCAATCTGTTTTGGTACGGAGCATAGTTGATTGGCTAAAGCTGTCAATTGGTCATCTTGATTCAGGAACAATTCAGGACAGTCCTCATCTGTCGGAATAATAAACATGTGGTTATTGTATAAATACTGGATAATGAAGTCAATATTGCATGATGAAATCTACATTCACACATTCAGCTATGTTTGTGTTTTTTCTATTGTTCATTTACCTGGGACCAATTTGTCCTAGATATTATTCTACAAGATGACAAAAAGAAAAACAGTCAATTTAGCCATACTGAAATTTATTCTTTATGAAAATGTAAGTTTGGCAGGATGAAAAATGGTTTTAAATACTAAAATATGCATTATACACAAAATGCGTAAAAATGGGAAACCTGTGAGGCTAATGATTCTGCACCAAGTGTGGGTTAGTGGAACCTAAGCGCAAGTGAGGGGAATGCTAGGAATACTTAAGAAATAAAGGTAAGACAAACAAAAAATTTACTAACCATCCACCTGTCCCTGATAAAACATCCATTGAGATACATTTTATGCAACTTATGATCTTCAATGATCCACATTAATGTTGTAACTAACTTCATTGGCGATGGTTGACACTATCTGACCTCAATGTGGCTATTCCTGTAACATTATAAGTTAAAATATAAATGAATATTCATTCACAAACAAATTAAAAACAATAATGCAATGAAAGAAATGTATGCTCCACAGCTGCATTTTAATAAATAGTTCAAATTTATAAAGGTCAAGAAACATTTCAATCATTCTTTTTAACCTATATTTTCCCAGTCATAGGTAACATGAGGGTCAGGGATACATCCCACATTAATCATATTAATCATTCAGCTTACCATAATCTATTTTAATATATGTCAAGTCTACTTAAAGATATAGTCAGCAAGGTTCCTATTCACAACCCATAAGATAAAAAATAATCAGTTTTTCTTCACGGATTGGGGAAGGGGCCTGTCTTAAATTTGGGAAAAAAATAATACAGTATTTTTTCAAAAGGGGAAGAAAAAACTTGTTGCTGACTGATCCACTAATAACTGCCAGTACGAAAAATTTTATCACTACAAATTGCAGTCTGCAAAAAATAAGAATAGTCCAAGCCCAAAGCTATATAAAAAAAATACTAGAGCTATAAAAATATTGCAAAGTTGTAGTCTGACAGGCTATAACATTTCGGCAACATAAATTTCCTGTTTCGTTTTCTCAGAGGGATAAGCAAATTAAACTCAATCAGGAAATTGTGTCACTCCTTATTCAAAATTTTGGACTATAAAAATATGGTTTGGACTATAACTTTTTCTGCAAAATATAGTCCAAATGACAGTAGGTAAAAAAGTTTTTCATGCAGACTGAAATTGAATGTGGATTATTTCATACATTTCTTTTCTATTATCATTGAAAATATTTCCTCTAGCTTCATGGTCAATTTATGTGTCTAATATAAAAAATAATATGACCGACTGACCCAGTTCAAAACAAAAAAGTGTGGTCAGCAATGGCAAACAAGCAATTTTTTAGGGTGACCTATGCCATGCAACAGATAACAGCAAATGAATAAGTATCTTCAAGTTGCTGATCATGCCGCTGAATTTCCAAGGAATCATCCTATGTATGACAGGTGTGGGAAAGTAAGACCAGTGTTAGATCATGTGTCAACATTTACAAATTGTGACATGCTGTCTCATGATGAGGTCAGTGTATGATTGCCCAGCCAACAAGCATTAGTTCACCGATGTTTTTCCAAATGTTTTACTTTTTAGATTGTATGAAATTATCAACAGCAAGCAATTGTATTATGCCAATCATCAGCTTTGTGAAAGTTGACACTGCTTACTAGTATTATGTAAAAATAATGTGGCAGTTTATACAAAAATCATAATTTATTTTTTTTAATTGATTTTAAGCTGGGCTGCTTGATTACTTAAGTTATGAGCCAGGCTGGCTAATTGAATTTTAGGGTTAATTTATATCCCTGGATTATTAAATGAGCAGCAACAATGTGGTGTTATGTTGATACATAAACATTAATCCAAAAATCTAATTATTGGCTGTGTTTGAATATGACCCAGAATGGTTGTGGGATTATATATTCAATGATTTGTCTGGTGATTTAAAAAGGAACACTATAAAATGAAAATACATTGAAACAGTTTTAACTAATACAAATAAAAAAAACATGAACACTAAACATTAAAATGCAGTATTTAATTGTACATATTCTTTGTCTTTTATCACTATAAGGATTGTAATATTATAATTTAAATCATAGATGTGTATGACAAAATAGTATTTAATGCCTATGCACCAATCCAACTGAAAAAGTATGGGTCGGAAGTGGCAAACCAACAATTTTAAGGATGGCCATACTGCTGTACTTTAAGTTATATCAGTAATGTTTTCTCTTAACTAACAGAAATAAGTAATAGATAAAGATATTCCAATCATTTTTGATGTCTGTAAATATTTATGCCATACTCTCCCCGATATTCATGATTTTTGTCCAAATTAACAAAGTGTCTGAGGAAACAAATCGTCTAAAAAATGCCATCTGGCGTTTTAATACCGACGACATGTGGTGTGATATTTTTGAGATAACCACAGGTGTAGATGTATCCAAAGATGTATTGGACCATTTTCGAGAAATGTTTGAAAAGTACCAAACAGATACATTTGATGCCAATCCCTATGATCAAATAAACAACAATTTCAATATATTGTGTAACAGTGTTGTATATATAATATATGTGTTTATAGTAGTTTGTATGTCTGTCTGCCCGATTAGCTCAGTTGGTAGAGCAGCTGACTTGCAAGCAGAAGGTCGCGGGTTCGAGCCCCGCATCGGGAACATTATTTTCTGCCTCCTATTACATTGGTGCCGTGAGTGTGTGGCTAGCCTTGGAATCCTAGAGCTAGGGTGAAGCAAAGGCTGGGTTAGCTTACAGAACCTGTGGTTGTCGCATAATAATTGATTAAAGGAAGGAGGAATGTAACAGTGTTGTATATATAATATATGTGTTTATAGTAGTTTGTATGTCTGTCTGCCCGATTAGCTCAGTTGGTAGAGCAGCTGACTTGCAAGCAGAAGGTCGCGGGTTCGAGCCCCGCATCAGGAACATTATTTTCTGCCTCCTATTACAATTGCAATACAGGTTTTGCATATTGTAATTTGCAACACGGTTTTTACCATATTGTTACACCCCCAACAAACACACAATTATTTAGTTGTGGCCTGAGGTGAATCATGAATCACCCTAGTATCAGTGTAATGTGCATTTTTGATACATCAGATCCCTGCTTCTGTGAGAATTCCTCATACAGTATGTCATCTTCAGAGAATTACAAGTTAAAGGGAGGGGCCTTACTAAAATTTGAGGAAAAATAACACGTTACTTTTTGCAAAAGGGGAAGAAAAAAGTTGATGTAAACTGAATTTTAGGGGAAAACTACAAGATTTTAAAGATTTTTTCCTGAGGGGAAGACCCATATAAAAGGCCCCTCCTATAGAAGGAAAAAACCTTGGGTTTACAACCTCTAGAGGTGTCCATCAATAAGCTGATGAAGGGTATCTTTCAACGGGAATGGAATGAGTGGTATGCAGACAGTTAACATACATACCTGTTCAGAGGCAGAATTCAAAATCCCATGCCAGATGGGATCTACAGTGGCATTGTTGATGCCTGGGACACACACAGCCTTGTTAGCTCAGCTGAGCACATAGTCCAAAAATGAAAGAATTAGTCCGTCATCTCAACTAAAGTCCATCAACAGATGAAGTGTCTAAACTTGAACCACTTTATCAACATGGAGTCTCCATTTCGCGCCATTCGCTGGATTCAAATTCTAGAGTCATAGGAACACAAAATACAACAAAGAAGACTCGGAGCACGTAAAACGATGATTTTTCAGAGCTAGTTGACATCAATTATCCAAATTATGAATGTTTAAACGCAGTTAACATTTTCTAAACACAGATATCATCACATTGTTATGCAAGCGCAACGCAAAATTCAAATCGCACGCTTTTCTTGAGGTACAAATGAGCGGGATTTTAGGTTTCCGGTCCAATAAGGAAACAAGTTGAGAGCATGATGTGAACGGGAACCAGCCGGTTACTGGTTGTAAAACTGGTTCCCGTTGACTCTAAACTGGTACCCGAAAAAACTTCATTTTTTTAGAGAGAGGGAAATGTAACCATATCATGTTTCTTGAATTACTCTGGTAAAATTCCACTGTATCATGTTCTGCTGCATTGGTCAGTCTCTATTATACATCTGTTTATTTCCCACCAGTGCGGCAGTTAATTTCAAAAAGTTGTAGTAGAAACACACTTGTGTTCTTAGCTTCTTTATCCCCACATTTGTGGTACAGGAACTCAACATATGATATAATATATAATTATATATATAATTTGGAATAATACCCAAGCATAAATACATTACGCATCAAGTTGCTGTTTGTGGCGGAACACGTAACAGGAGGTCAGTTTGTTCTAAATAATCAGTGACGGTATCAAATTTGATGATTCATAATAAACGAGGAAAAACCTGAACCCACCTTAATCATTCTTTGGGAAACCGGTTAATAATTTTACATCAGACACCCGACAACTCAGAACGTAACAAAATATATTCATTTATTCCAAATATAGTCAGTGCTTCAAAGAAATTACCAAGTTGATATAAAAAGGGAGAAGGTGCGTTATGGACATAATCATTTACGGCAGACCCGACCACCTCCCGAAAAATGTTCATTTATTGTATGTTTATATAAAGAAGAAATATTTTATTTCCAAAAAGGCTGAAAAGCCCACAAGGATGTAAATATGTTATTAATGATATTAATGATAATTGTAGCGGTCGTGATTGTATCATAATGTTGAAATGGACTATATACATGTATCCATACATAATTTTACGCGAATAGAACATTCCTGGATTAAATTTTTGCGCTGAATCAGTGTATTTTAGAGATATTTACGGTTAGCACGCGTTGTCATTCCTCTACGTGATGTTTTAAGATGTATTTAGTTTGGTGTTGCAAGGTCGACTAAACGAAATTGACGATTTTTCAGAGGAAAAAGATTAAATATCTGCTTCATTGTTTTGAATTGGACAAAATGTTTATTGGTTATGTGTAGTATAATGTATCAGCTATCTGTTATTACACCAGTTATTAGAAATTTGAGCGATAAATAAAAATAAATTGAAAAATAAAAAATAGACCCTAGGGCCGTAAAATTCGGACCCGAAAAGAAGCGACAATTTTTATCGAAATTTTGATGAACTTCACATAACTCAAAAACATGTAGTAGGAAAAGATTAATTATTTTTTCACATTTGTCTATGTCAGGGGTGCCCATGGACTGGCTCGAACTAGACTAGAGTTTGAAGTTTCATTCAATTGGACAATCATCAGAATACCACCGAACACAAAATTAGTTTAAAACATTTTTTTTTAAAATGATACGACTGCTCGGTGTGAATTTCTATTTTGACGAATCGATTTAGTTGAGTCTGTCCTATTACCAAATGTGGCGTCTGGCCTATTTACGTTCGTAATGAAAGTTCGCAAGAAAACGTGGATTTTTCATCACAGTAATAAAGCATTAATGATAATTTTGCGCTTCATGTCATATATTTCTTTAGCCGAGCTCAATTGAATTTGCATATACTCAGTTAAAGACCGACAACACGTTAAAACTTATTTGTAACCTTATTTCGCGATGCCGTAGAGATATTTTATTTGTTGTCATATGCAATATGCCGGTCACACATTACGAAAATACAGAATTCTCTGCTTTTTGTGCTTAATATTGCTGGTATGAATTGATATTTACTTTCAGCTACAAAGGCGACTTGTTGATACATTCAAGTAGACCAGCAAGGCTTTCCCTAAGATTTTTCTCCTGAGGGTCCCCGGGACTCCATCTCCAACATTTTAGGGGTCCCTTGAGATTTTTGGGGTTCCATACAGAAAATGCAAAGGGCAAATTCCAAGTCGGAATTGGTCCCAAGGATACAATGGTCAATCTCAATATCGCATTAGGGATGCAAGAAACCTTTACCAGAGACCTATACAACACTATAGTTCTTTGGGTATACAGTTACCTTGGTTTAGACTAAGATTGTCACATTTGATATTGCAAAAGATGGCATTTTTGTTAAAGTCAATAAAGTTGACTGTTACAATTAAATACCCAAGATACTACTACTTATAACTACACTCAGCAATATTTTCACATTATCTTTTTGTAAAAAACAAGGTGATACAATCAATAATCCTTCTGAAGTTCTTCTCACCATAAAGTTAGCATTTATTTTCAACCAGGAAGGATGTAATATTATTATACATTACATTCTTGCAGGGTAGCATCTTCTACACTTTAAAACTTAATTCGGCCATCTTTCTAGTATTTACTCCTTTAAGTTACTACATATAAGCTGGGCAACATTGTTGTTAGAATAATTTGTACATTAATTTTTTAATACTTTCAGATGGATGAGACAACGAAAAAACTACCCCCTGGTTGGGTTGCCAGGCAATCTAAGACTTATCCAGATAGAGTGTACTATTTCAATACCGATTCTGGTTTGAGCTCTTGGGAATTCCCGGATATCATTGAATGTTATATAGTAAGTTTACCTTATTTATATGTTTACCTGGGAAATGCTGAACTTTATATGTTATGTATTTTATTGAATACTACTTGATGCTTTTATTGCTGTCTCAGTTTATAGGAAGTTAATGGGCTGTCATGTTTACATGGTTCCATTTAAACATTGTAACCCTAGGTCTTATTGATGCCCACCATAAATACTATTACTAGACAGATTGATTACATTAATTTCCATGATTTGGGGTGTTGTAATGAATAGAATGATTAAGATATAGAATATTTCGATCAACTTTTTTATTTAGCTAATTAAAAGATTTTATAACACGATAGGTTTTAAAAGCTGTTATCAAAGTTCCCGTTTTTTTGTGTTGTGCTTGCATACTCAAGTCTTCACTTTTATGAACTTCTGCTTGAATTTCAAGTTATTTTTCATTGTACCGGTGCTCCCTTTGGAGTAAGTAACTTCAGAGAAGCATTTTATATTAATCTTTTCAGCAGTAGATCTATTGTTATTTACTCTTATGTTGTTCTAAACTTGTGACTTTTTCTTGGTTTTCATGATGGCAATTCTAAGACAGTGAGAGAAAGTTTAGAAAGATGAAAGTTAAATTTTGTTCTTTATGTAAGGATAGATGATGTCAAAATAGAGTTGTTATATCTTCGTCGTTTGATGGGTACTCCGTTCATGAACTTAAATTGCCTTTAAATCATCATTTATTATTTTATGTATGTAAATGTGACAGTTAACATGTGGATTTTTTTATTTGTCTTTGAATTCTTTATGGTTTTATTTTTATATTGACCATTTCTAATAATATGCATTTGTAATAACAGAAGTTGACTTTGTAATAAATCTAATTGAAAAGTTTGCAATTTTGACATTTATGGAATATTGACAGTTACATTAAATACAATGTACCTCAATAGTTAATTTCAAGTATCAGAAGTGTTATATATGCTTCCTAGCCATTAGTTACTGTTACAGAATAATAAAGATGCGGGCAACCCAAATTTGGTTACTGCAAGTACGTCAACTGTTGTGCAGTCATCTCAGAAAACACTGGACAAGCCAGATGCCAGTAATGTATCAAAATTTGAAAACAACAAGAAAAGAAATATGTTTAATCCATCTCATAACCACTTGTTCCAAGGCCTGTCAGCTACCCATGGCACCAGGAACAAAACTAAAGGCCTTGGAGTAAGTGCTGAACCACTCGAAAAACACAGACCAAAAATTTGGAAAACATCTAGAAATCATCCATATTGTTCTGACTCACTAGGAAAAAACACAAAAAAGTCACCATCGAAGCAAAGTGTGTCCTCATCAAAGCTTAATACCACTAAAATTGATCATTTTGCTCAAAAGCTTGACACATCCAGAACTGCAAAATCTGAGAAGAAAAATAGAAGTGTTCCATCTGAAATCAAGAAAACTAGACAAAGCAGTCTTAACTCATTGTCATCACCAGCTGATGACCATATTAAATTTGATTTGAATGATTCAAGACACATAAGGAATTTGAATAAGACTGTTACCAAGGTTGATAATTCATTGATAAACAAGTTGAAGCATGGTAAAGGTGCTGTAAATGTGGATTCTAAGCATGAATCACTGAAGTCCAAGATGAAGCACAGCCAAGAATTAAAAAATGCTTCTACTAAAGATCCCAAGAGTAATGTTACTGAATTGATTGTGAAACGAAAAGTGATCAAATCATCAAATATAAGTGATACTAAATCAAAGCAGCCTGTTATAAAAAATGATTCAAAAGAAGGAGAAAAATATTCAATGAAGCGAAAATCTGATTATAATGATAAGTTTGAGTCTGCATCTAAAACGAAATGTACACCAAACACAAACTTAGTGAATTCAAAAAGTAATTCAGATGTATCCAACATAGGTACTATCGTAAAGTCTGCTGATAATAGATCAAAGACAGAAAGTAATGAGCTAAATTCTTCTAAACATAAACAGAAATTTGCTTGGAAAATACAGAAGCCTAAGGGAAGTAATCTTGTAAATCCACCTAAGGAAGCTTTAAACGCTAAATTGAAGGAGTCCAAAAAAATTGTTGTGGAGGAAAAGAAAGATATTATACATAAGACAGAAGAAACACTCTGTGATTTAAGAAAAGTTGTTCGCACAATACAACAAAACATACAAACCAATCGGGATGTGTCTCTGAAAGACAATAAATTACCTAATTTGAATCAAACAAATAAAAGTGTTTCAAAACAAAATGTAAAGAATTCAAGTTATGTAGAAAACAATGATTTATCAGTGCACACTCATGTAAAACTAAAACCAGATGTTACAGAGAACGTTTCTCCAACAGAGCCAGTCATTGTAAGTGATGATGAAGATAATGAACATAAGACAACAGAGTATAAAGTTTTCATTGGTGACAAAAACAAATTGCTCAATATACAGTCATGGATCAACAATATTCAAGAGGGATCAGCATCTCATAGTCCTGCATATGATGGCCAGGTAAACTTTAAATTATAAAAATTGCAGTCATTTACTTTCAGTATTTTTCAATGGATAATAACTGTAGTTATGTAACAAAACTATCCTAACTTTAACTTCAGCCAATCATTTGTCTTGCATTGTTAAATATTCTATTTATTTGAGCTTCAGTGTGTTCTTACAGTTAATTTTTATATTGTACTTTTAAATATTTTGTACTAATATTAGTGTTACGATGATGACCAATTAAGAGTTTTAGCTATACTGTCATGAATTATCTTTCAGCTAAATCTGAGCAACGTGAATGAATCTTTGGACAGTGGATACATTTCACCAGCTCAGAAACGAGGTATGATTGTACCATGTTCATGTAAAAGGATTTTGATATCTTTTCTATTGTCAATCACAAAACTCATTTTGAAAGCATTAGTATTTAAGATAAACACATAAAAGTGCACTATACATTGTTCAATATTTCCTTCTTTTACATTAGTCTTACTAAATAATGATTGAGGGGGCCTCAGTGGTTATGCAGGGTTTTACTAGATGTCAAAAGTTTAGGGTCAAAAATGATCCTTGGATGATGATAATTTGGATAGTCAAAGGAAACCCTTCTAATTTTATTATAAATTTGACCCTTTGGTACAAATTCTCAAGAGTCAAAAGCTTTATTTTGATTTCAAGAGTCAAAATGCTGTTTTAAGGGTAGAATTAAACCCCTGGGTTATGGTCTCTGGCTAGTAATCACTAGCCCCTACCACTGTTTGTTCAAATCCCACCTGAAAAAGTGAGGAAGCTGGCCAGCTAGGTAATCGAAGATCAGTGGTTTTGCCCAGGTATGCAGCTGGGGTCCTCCTCTACTGTTAAAGCTTGAAATAGTCACCACATGACCCTTGCTGTTCATGTGACATTAAACCCTAGTAAAAAAATGATTGCTCAAATATTATGCATATTGATAGTATGCATTTGTAAAATTAATTCTGGGATTCTACGCTTATTATTGTTTATTCATGTCTAACTTTCAAATCAGTCTTTATTAAAAGATATAGAATTGAACATTTTTAGTAACACAAAGGTGTCTGTCCATACCTGTCTAATAACATTGACTGGTATTTTTTATCAAAAAATGCTATCAAAGATATATGTTTTCTTCTGACAATGTACAAAATTTTGACATTACTTCTTGTTGTTTGTTATGATTTTATGTTATTCCTTGATTGGTTCTATCATGTAGGCTGGCCAGGAAAGCTGAAAAAATCTGATATCGCAAGTAGAGATATGGTTGATATGGACATTGAAGAGTGCTTACTACCAGCTCCTGGTCGTGATGTTAATGCTATTGAAGAAGATGAGGTAGAAGATATGGATATAGACACAGTCCTTGTTGAAGTCAGAAAGGAAGTGAAAAATGATGGAAATAGAGATTTAAGTGGTCTTATAGATTGGTCTCATCCTCATCCTAATGACCATGTTGGAACTGTAGATAAAGTAAGAAATGTTTATTATTTTGTGTTTTATGAAGTGATAATTGTCCTCCCTTGGCTGTCAATTTCAACTTATGAATATTTATGGTAATGCTTGCATTTTAATTTTAATTGTGAGCATTTATTTGGTAATAGATAGATGATTTTGAATGGTGATAGATTGTGTTATTGGCTGACATTGTTCAATTATGAAAGTAAATTCATCATGTAACATTTCAGACTGTTTTAGTTGTCTTGGATACCAACATTATCATGTCAAACCTGAGTTTATTGAAGAATTTGAAGAATTATACATTACCAGGTAAATAAATTTTAAATTTTATTCTGTTAGAAATAGGCATTTTTCAATTTTCATGCAAAAATGTTTTTGTTACCTTGGTAACAGCTCTTAAAATAATTTTTTAGGAGTCATGTTTTCCTCAAATATGGTGAACAATGATCATATAATAAAAGTTTTGAGAGAATTAGCAATTTCTTTAACTAAATGAACATGCCCCTTTGATAAAGTTATCTTACAAGTTCTGATATTTTTTTGACTCTGCGTTACGATTCTGTGTTCTAAAGTTCCCAAATGTAACAATGATGTTTGATTAAATTTGGTCAAATCATTGTTTCAAAGTTTTGTCCGAAATTGTAAATAATTGGTGTCCAGTAAAACCTCACTAGGTGCTTACTTTTTAGACCAGTTTTATATATTTCTACTGAAGACTGATTCTCTTTGATCCCTTTTTCACTTTCAGTCCAGTGGATTATTTATTTTCCTGCCATAAAGGTTGGCTTTCAAATAGACTTTTTTGAATTATAGGCATTTTTTCTGGTTCAACAGTTTTAGTTGATCTGATTCTTTTAACACATTTATATGTAAATAAATAAGATAGAATTTTGTGACAACCACTGTTTCTTTACAAAATCACTTGTGTTTATTTGTGCTGTTTATTTACCATATTTTTGTCATTTACTTTGTTAGGAAACATCAAACCAAGTCTTTACATTCCATGGATTGTGTTATGTGAACTTGACAGACTAAAAATGAACAAAAATAAGCCGCTTGTTGTAGAGGTATGTAAACTTGTAATTTGATTGATAAAATCGTCGAAAAGGCGTATTACTTTTCTGTGCCTAGCGAAGTGTAAAATATGGTCCTACAGTGTCATATTTATACCGAGAACATGATTGTTATCTAAGAAGTAAGTGGCGAAAATTCTATTGGTGACTGCTGAAATGTTGCTATACATTATTGTCTTTATGTATGTGTATATTTTTAACATCTTCCCCCTGAGTATTCTTGCATTAAATTACTGAGACTTGTGATAGATTTATTACATTGTATGCTAATAAATCTGTGTTAAGTGAGTGTATATATATAGTCTTTATATAAAGCTTCAAAGAAACTTGAATTCATAATTCTGTATTGCCAGTCTTCATGATAGCCTACTAGCACTACGCCAGAGTCTAGTAAATTTTTGTTAAGGGTATTGAACTTTCTCAAAATTATGTATTCAGGCTGGTGGGAAATTGTTTATTTTAGATAGCTTACCTTCATGTCTGGCTAGTGCTTCAAAAAATTAGTTTGGACACTGTAATACTCAACTTGACTCAAACATCGATTAATGTTAGATAATTTCTTTGAAATTTTTAATGTAAAATCATGACTATTAGGAGTAGAATATGGTTAAAAAGTCTACATTTAGACTTTACAGGATTAAACTAATATCATAGTTTCGGTACTGTTGATAAAAGTTGTAAAACATCACAGTACCTGTTTAAAATTCTGATAGAATTAGTGAGTAGTTGTATTAAGTACGAAATTTGTTCTTTTTTGTTTGTTTTTCAGCTAGCACAGAAAGGAATACATTTTCTGAAGGATATGTTTAAGAATAAACATCCAAGAATTATGGGACAGACTCCCAAACAGGTAAGTCAACTTATAATGCCAGACGTTTGCTTCCATTTGGAGAAAAAATCTTAAACTTGGTTTGTAATTAAATCTTGGGTCTGTCAAGTTACAAACATGAAATCTATGAGTGGCGATCAGAAAATTTACCATTTCTTTCAAAGGAGCAGGTGCTGTAACTACACTTGTTCAATGGAGGTAAAGAAATATTGGTTGCTTTTAAATACAGAATTCCCAGCTTAGTTCCACTTTAATCAATGTTACAAGTTATATTATGGTGTTTATTTGATTTATGATTATATTTTTTTTTCAAAATCGCAGATTTCTGTGTCTTAATTCTTTGATAGAAGGATTTGCCTCAGACATGATTTGTGAAAAATTCTTATGGTTATTTTATAAATGTTTATATGGTATTACACAACGATGTATATTTTTATACAGTCTGATGAAGCAGCTGTCACTTTTAAATCTGCCTGTAATGATGATATGATATTACAAGCCTGTCTACAGTGTCAGCAGAAGTGTATGTATTTAACTTACATGTTGGTATTAGTGACACAGTTAAACAGAAAGTTGTTTTAGGGGTCCCAGTTGTTGAGTGGTTATGGTCTCTGACTAGTAAACACCGGCCCCTTACTACTGTGAGTTTGAATCCCTCTGAGACCCAATTTCACATTTGAGGAAGCTGTCAAGTTGCCTTATATAAGGTTGGTGGTTATACCTATGTTTACATATGCCTGGGGTCTTCCTCCACTGTTAAAGCTCAAAAAGTCACCAAACTTAACCTGACTGTTTGTGTGATGTTAAACCCCTAAAAAACTTTTTATGATAGAAGTGTTTTAATAAAAGTCTTTTGCATGATGGTGTTTCACTTTTTCATTTTGTGGTATTAAATAGTTGAACTATCTAAAATGAATAGAAATGTTTGTGACATGAAGAAGTTAGTTTATCTCTACAAATAGTGTAAAATCTATTACATTTTACATACATGTATAAAACTTGACGCTACTTTACTATAGACCATGTATTGAATGACTCTTTTTGAAAGACCTATTTATTAGATTTATTTTTTGTTTTTCTAAATATTTTTTACTAAGAAGGAAAAGGATTTGTTACTACAACACTTGTTTAGGGATGTAAAAAATTGCTTACACAGTGGAAATATGCTTTATTTATATTTAAACCTTGCCTTACATCATGTTCATATTCATAGTAAGTCAATGAATTAATGTTAGTAAATGACAAAACCCTTGAAGTTGCTTTTTTAAATTTTATTACTGAACAATATGGTCAGTCTGGAATTAAGTCCATTTAAAACTTGGATAAAATTTTTAGATCCAGCATTTCCCAAAGTTATATATTACTAATACTGATAATTTCTGTTTTAGATGAAGCTGTGGTATTGTTCAGTAATGATAACAATCTGGCTGTGAAGTCTTTTGTTATGAACATTCCTGTATATAATTGCAAGGTATGGCATACTATTCTGTCTAAATTGTGCTGTAAACAACTTAAAGCCAACAGTTAGATTTTCGATTTTATACATTGATACCTGATTTTAACCGAACTCTTCACGGGATATATACCTTGCAGTATAATATTTACTGTTTCCTCAGACATCTAAGGAAAATTCAGTTTTATATTTTTTTATTCTTCTTCCATTCTTTGTTTTTCAATTATCTATGCAATCCATGTATTAGTGAAATATATCAATGCAAGTATTTAAGATGAAAGACCGACATTAAGTGGACAAAATCTAAAAGCTTATGAAATTGGGTAGTCTTAAGAAATTGATGTATCATGAACTCTATCATTATTACCTAAAGTGGTCAAATATTCAAACTCTTTCATACTTTCCACTTACAAGGCAGATAGTTGTATACTGTAGTTCATCTTTGCCTATATTACATATGTTTTTACTTTCTTTTTCAGGACATTTACTTTGGTTTGAGGGAAGCTGCACAAAATTTATCTAAATCCACAGTTCAGACAAGTGTTGTCAAGGACCAGACTGCTTCACATACTAATACTCCTGTTAATGGTGCTCAGACTGGTTCAATACCTGATCCATTTTCATCATTTCAAACTGTCACTCAGCCCCAATCTCCTGTTACTGCATCTTGGACTGGTTCCTTTCCTAATGATTTTTCTTCTGTTCAGACTGGTTCCCCAACTCCTTGTGTCGATTACCAGGCAGGTTCAGTTTCAAATCATTCTTTTCAGACTGGTTTACCTCCTAATACCCTTGATATTGTTGCCCAGACTGGTTTAGTTCCAAATCAGACTTTGAAGCCTTGTCAGAGTGGAACCCTACCTTGCCAAGCAACTACCAGTGTAAACTATCCTGATAGACATGTCACCATCTCACCCAGTCTGTCTTTATTACCTAATGAACCAAACAAGGTGTGTTCACAACCTCAGGTTCGAAAAGGACAGAAGTCATCTTTTACAGATACATTACCTTTGTGCAAATCTGAACCTAAACCCAGTCTGGCCAATGAGATATTACAGGAAGAGAATACTTACGATGAAGACATACTGGTTAGTAGTTTTTGTAGGGAAGAAAATCAACCTTTGATAAATAATTTTATTTGTTTTTCTGATCAATTTGTTATAAGACTGATTTGTCTTATTTTTCTAGTTTACATTTTTGTATGCTTCATTTAAATTACTTTTTGGGATTTGACCTGGTCCACTTTAATGTTTATACTTTATTGTGTGAAGAGTCTATCAATTGTACATTTACAAGTACAGTCATGCATTATTGAAAAGTCACCTGTTAGCTTAGTTCACAATTATGGACACAATAGACCAATTAAGCCATTCAAGGAAGGCTAACTTTATTTATTGACCAAATTTTTTACACTCTGTTTGGTACCCTTTGTTCTCAGGTTTGATTGTAGTTATTTTAATTGGAACTGTTTGCTTTCCTGTTAATGGTGCTCAGACTGGGTCACAGGTATGACTGTAGTTATTTTGATTGTCTCTTGTTGTTTGTTATAACATTTTGTGTAACCTCTTTACTTCAGATTGCCGATATATTTCGTAAAATGAAAAACTTGCTGAAGGAAGCCCTAGATGATGTACTTCAAAATGAGATGCAAAGTATTTATGGTGAATTATGGTAAGTTATTCTCTGTGGCAGAATTTACTACTAACTAACTCACTGCCCAATTAGAAGTTAAAAATCACCGTCTCAAAGAGAATTTTTATCAACTTTGTGTTTTAAGTATCATTACAATAATTTACTGTAAGCACAAAATATGGACTTTAGGTTAACTGTTTAATATTTGAAATTTCTCTTACATGTGAGCAGTTGTTGTACAATCTGGATAAAATCAACTAATTTTTGAACTTGATGAAATGCCTTACTTGTGAGATTTTTGTTGTGGAAATATAGATGAGTCTCATTTATCTTAAAAAATAAACTTCTGTTAGTTTATGTCAGTCTGAAATCTCTTTTCTATTGTATTTTTTTTTTGGTTAAAATTGACTTAATTAAAGTATTCAATTGATTTCAGGTTACAAATAGTTTACAAGAAACCACCATGGTCCCTGAATGATATACTGGTCAACTTACAGAAGTATGTATGCTGTTATATGTGGATGCTTTATTCTGAAAACTTGTCATTCATTTCTTTATAATGTGGCTTTGTTTGTTTTCTGATATTTGTCATTTGTAATTATTGTATATAATTATAGTATATAATTATGGCATTTTTTGTTAAATAAATTGTTACATAAATTTACAATTTATTGAAGACATTTTTGGCATCGTTATTCCAATGTTTTATATGTTAGAATGCACTATTGTATCTTATATTTTAGACACTGGAGAGCTGTGTTTAATATGGTATTTAGTAGGCAATATTTAAAACATGTTGACCATCTTCTTATGTCCACAGCGAAAGTCAAAAGTAAGTGAATATATCTTATATATATAATACAGGTATTCTATTTATCTGATTATTTAGTAGGCTTTCAATGCTTACATTATCATCATCTTGTTACATGTAACTTAATTCTAGTTTTTGGCTCTGTTAGATAAGGTGATGGATTGTAGGAAAGTTGACCTGTTAGTTCGAGACCTGGATGAAGCATATGTTCTTCATGGCAATTTGTTGAAAATGTTTGGTTCCAAGATCATTTGGGAGGAACAGAATAGTTCTGGTTGGTCACTTGGGAGAGTCAAGTCCGCTGACCATTGTACATAATATTATGTTGAATGTTCAAAGTAAATTATGAAGACCCTGTCCTTACACATTAAAAAACTTCTGGAATTTAAACAAGCCATAAATAAATTTTATTTATTCATTTTTTATAATGTTTAATTACAAATGTGTAATTGGGGTATAAATTTTTGAAGTATGCATCACAATTTTTGTATGAACTGTTCAAATTTGTATACTATCATATAAGCATAAAATAAATATTCACATTTCTTTGATTGTAGTGAATGGAATGTGTGATTTATTATCTATGGTTGAAGTCATTTGTGACTTACTGGAAAAAGTCAAGAATTCAAAAAAGTAAGTTTATTTATTGCAATAAATAATTGCTTGTTGAAATGTGTTCCATACATACAAGTTGAAATGAATAACAATTAGTTAAACTAATTTGTTATTGAATTGTGTTAGATTGGTTAAGGTAAGGTGCTGGAATTCTTTGTGCATATAAAACATAGCTGCCCCTCTCTGTTTCATTTCCAACAATTTATTAATAATATGTAAAACTATTGATTGCTTCTATTTGATGTAATTACTATTTCTGTAGTGTGTCTGATTACAGATAGTATTCTTTTGTTTCTTATGACTTTACATGTTATCTCATTATATCTTATTGATGCTAGTTTTGTATAAGTTCTTCAATTTTTGTAGTGGCCTTAGTTGTTGAATGGTTATGGTTTTTGACTTGTAATCAGTAGCCCAGCGCTGCTGTGAGTTCGAATCCCACCTGGGACCAAATTTTGCATGTAAGAAAGCTGTTCAGTTAGCTTATGGAAGGTCGGTGGTTGTACCCAGGTGAAAGCCTGGGGTCTTTCTCCACTTTAAAGCTGAAAAGTCGCCATATGACCCTGGCTGTTGGTGTGAAGTTAAACTCTAGTGAAACAAATACATTTTTTGCTGTAGTTCCACATAAAACAATCCTCCTGACATTACTGTAACTGTAAAAAATCTTTGTTAACAATTTCAAATTTGTTCTTTTAGGTATGGACCAAAAGTCTTAGTTGTTTACAATACTGTGATAGCCGTGAGAGATCTTTGCTCAAGTGTTCAAAGAGGAGAAGTTTGTGATAAAAAGGTGTGTACCGGCATTACTTTTAGAAGGATTGATTTGTTGAACTAAAGGATAAAATGTGTAAAGTTGTAATGAATGTAATAATTCTGAGTTCTGAGCCCAGTCTCAGATTTCAGTCTTGCCATAATTCAAAGTCTCCAATTATATTGTTAAGCTGAAAAAAATCATTGATAATTGGTCACTGTTTAATATAAGTAGTTGATGTATTTTAACTTGCAGCATGAATATAAGAATCATATACTGATCCCCTCCTCTGTAATATAGTTTCTCTATCTTTATTTCAGCTCATTTCATGTAGCTCACAAAATGAGCCTCAAATTTCCTTACAGTCTTCTGCCAAAAAGTATGTTGTAATAACTGCTGATGATCTCAAACCTTCTAGAAAAAAATCACAGAATTCTACTGAGAAGGCTGAGAAAACTAGCCAGCAATTCTTGAAAGCTGATAATTTTTCTATGAATACTGAGTTGGCACCTTCTTGTGTTGTGACACCATCGATGCAGCCTGATACCCAGCCATGTGTTCAACAAATTGATAACCAGTCATGTACTCTACAGCCCAATAATCAGTCATGTGTTCTACAGAATGATACCCAGTCATGTGTTCTACAGACTGATAACCAGTCATGTGCTCTACAGTCAGATAACCAGTCATGTGTTGTTCAGTGTGACGACCAGTCTTGTGTTGTACAGTGTGACGACCAACCGTGTGTTGTACAGTGTGACGACCAGTCATGTAGTCAGCCTGGTCCTAGTAATTGTATTAATCTGGATGCTGCTTCTAATTCAGAATCTCAAGAAATGATTGCTGGGGAGAGATTATCTAACATTTGGAAGTTCATTTACCAATATTGGTATGGAAAATATCCTATTACATGTACTGTAAAACCTCGATTTACAACCACCTCAATATAACAACCTCCTCATTATAATGACCACACAATTTTAGACCTGTTATCTATATTTCTTCTGTATTTGAAGTTGATTATTAGACCAGCTCAATATTAAGACCACTCTTTTTGGGTCAAGATGGTGGCCTTGATTCCAGGATTTTACAGTACATTGAAAACCACTTAAAGTTTAAGCTCTTTCATTTTGCTCATTTTGTTGAATACATGAGAATTTCAATTAAACAATTAGTTGATATTTTTGTATTATTCAATCTGTATGTTAAAGCACCTTCTTTTTCTTCAAATACTGATAGTATTAACTTCACTCACAATTGTTTGCCTTTGTAGGATTTAGTATTGAAAATTTGTCATCGTCTTCTGTGACTGAGGCATATTTGTGATTATTTTAGTAGTTGTGTATTTATTGCATTATTTTGTAACTTATGCATCATATTGAATAGTAAAATCAATAGATTGACATAATGCTCATGACATCTATGAATTATTGACCATTTCACATATAGATGGTGGGGAAACAGTTTAGTACTAATTAGGTGAACTATCTGGTATACTACAGAAATACTGTTGATATATTTTCCCCAGGGTTTAATGTCACTCCAACAGCCAAGGTCATTTGGGGACTTTTCAGCTTTAATGGTAGGGGAAGACCCCAGATGTATACCTGTGTAGAATCACCAACCTTATATAAGCTAGTTGGACAGGTTCCTATTGTAAAATTTGGTCTCAAGTTGAAATCGAACTCACAGCTCTGTGGGGCTAGTGACTACTAGTTAGAGATGATATCCACAGAGGCCCTCTGTTGTTGATAAATAGTGTTAACTCAAAAGTAAAGGATTCTAATTTTCTATTTTAGTGAACAGTTTCACAAGTCTGTCCTGATGAACGATCCATCACCAGAAATACAGAAGGAAGTGACACCAATGTTGCAAATGTTGGTTTCCATAGCAATAGAACTCAGGAAATATTTTGTTGGGTATGTTTATGTTTTCTTGTGCGCTAATATTTTAATTTAGTTATTTACAATGGATAATACTTCACAACTTATGTGAAATTAACTATTAATTTGGATTTACTATATGTACTAGTGATGGTGATCGGTCAGGAAATATCACAATCAAATATCGGTTTAATCAGGTGGATTATAATAGGTAACTTTCCGATTATCAATCAGTTGGAGACTGGAAGCTGAATAATCAATGTAGGGTTTAATCAACATTAAAATTTATACATTAATTAGTAATTACAAGATTGTGTCAAATTATGGTGTTGTATTACATTCACCTTAGGGTAAAAATCACAAATACTGGTTAATTAATAGAGATTATTGATCTTTATTACACATTTAACAACAGTAAAAAATGAAAACATTAATTGACTTGGCAAAACATGACTAGAGTTAAATCCAAAGTCAATATAAAAAATGGTAGAGATCATAATTATTTTGATACATACATGAACTATTTGAACAAAATAAAAGTAATAAAAAAACACTCAGTTACTTCCCTTTTATGTAAAGTATAAAAACTACCATTATCGCGATGTCGCGATTGTCCACATCGTAATCGATCGTCGCATAGACCTGGATTTTTGTAACTGATGTCGGCAACTTAGCGATAATCAGACCATCACTAATATGTGCTGATGTACTTATTTTGTTAATAGTAGCTTAATCTAATCTTTTTTTTTCAGATTGATCGAGTTATCAGTTGAGAGCCTTAAAGATTATGAGCAAGAATTTACATCTCTCAGTGAAATCTGTAATAATTTCTTCACCCATCTTAATGTACAGGTAAGACGTACTGGTTTGTAGTTGCTAGGTAACCAGACATTTGCCACTGTGCTACAATTTGCAAAGGCAGACTTTTCCCCTCCTAGATATAATATTTCAGCCATCTGTCTTGATTATGCTTGCCTGGATCACTAGTTTGGGAATTTTAATGTACAGATTTTACTTTTATAATATTCATTTACATGTCAAGATTTTATGATGTTACTGTATGTGGTTATATTTTCAGGACTACACAAGTAGTGGAACTGTAACACCCTTACAATTATTGATACTTTACAGTAAACCAGAACACAGGTATTCTTATTTTCCACTTTTTTGTATAATTATATTCAACAAAGATTTTTGCCTCTGTAAGTCCAGGGTGTTTGCTTTCTAACAAGAACAGTTTTCTGTTGAGCAGAATTCTAGTGAGCTTGGTATAGGTGCCGCAATGGCTGTTGGTTCAGTTGTATTTGTACCGCCTTCAGTGTGTCTAAATTAAATGCTTATGCATTTTTTCTGACTAAAAAATTCCTCATGAGGGTCACACAGGTTTTTGTTTAATTTGTTTCCCTTGTATTTTCAGATCAACTTTATCTAGATTTCACAGTCAACTTGATGAGATGATGAATCTGATGTATCAGTGCCTTCATAAACTTTGTCCTGATGATTGACCCATAAACTTTGTTGGATACATCAAACTTACTCATGATTCCCAATCAGAATTGTCTTTTAATGCTTTGCCTCATAGGCATATTTTGGACTCTTCAAAATTCAAAGCAAATATACAAAACATCAATTTATTGAAGAAAATTGAGTTATTTCTCTCTTCAATGCTGAAAACATGAAGGCAATCGAAGCAATTACTCATTACAAGCAATGGTTTCTTTTGCCACCATGGTTTCAAAAGTCGTCTGGTTTAGATGTGGGGAAATGCGGTATGATGAGGTGATGGGTTAACAGAAACAGGATGACTTTGACCTGAAATACATAAACAGAACATTTTCTTTTTGTAACAAGGTTAATTCTGTTCCAGTTTTAGGACTTTTTAGAATTTTAGAGCTCAGGTTTTTTTTTTTTTGTAAAATGGAGTCTTTCCTTACTTGAATAAACTTTGTATCATCATATTTACCCATTTATTTCAAAGATTTGATTTTTGCCATTTTAACAATATTGAAATTATGTCCTAAAGTATGAAATCATTTCATTTGCAAACTTTTTCATGCTTTCAGTAAATCGGGTGATTGAAGTGTACCTACTTTTTGATAGTTATTGTTTGTAGTATTAATAGTAACCCGAAATTGTAACTACAGGTGGCACACAGTATTATGGTGACTCCATTTAAGCATTTTGTAAGTAAACATTCATAATAATTAAAAAAGTGTGATTTAAGAAACATTTCAAAGGAACTTCATGGTTGACTGGCTATGGTCTCTGACTAGCAATTGCTGGCTGCTCACCACTGTGAGCTGTAATCCCACCCAAGACCAAATTTTACATGCTTGGAAGCTGTCAAGTTAACTTATGGATGGTTTTATGTTCTACCTAGGTGTATGCCTGGGGGTTTCCTCCACCTTTCAAGTTGCAAAAGTCGCCAAATTCACCTTGCTGTTGGTGATAGTAAGCCTTGAGAAAAAAACAAACATTTCAAGTGTGTTTGTAGATAATACAAAACTAAAAATGAACATGAAATAGTTTCAAGTTATGATGATCTTATTAAAACGTGCAATTATAACATGTACATTGCATTTGGAACCTTTGTTTTCATGTTTACGTTTAAATTTACCATAATGTCATGTGGCACCAATATTTTCTGTACAGTTTTTATTCTCAAACATGGATTTATTAACTTGGAAAATTTATGCTTTAGGCATGACAAAGCTAGTCATTTTGTGAAAATAAAGGTGTATCTCTAGTCTTTGTCCTGTTCAATGTCAGAAAGTCCATTATTTAAGCAGATTACCTAAAGAAGAAATGTTCTGTATTTATTTGGTTTCTTGCTGTGACTGTGGTCCTGTGGTAAGTGTGCATGACTTGTAATTGGCAATGGTTCCAATCCTAGTTGTGGCTGGTCATGCCTTTCTATGAAATTTTGACAAAAATGTTGTTTTTCTCTATAGGTGGAGATGTTGCCGGCTCCTTGTGTGAAAGGATAAGTTAGTACTGGTTAGAATACAGTCCAGGAAAACTGGTTAGGTGAACTGGCTGCCATATAAAACTGAAAAATAGTTGAAAAACAGTGTTAAACCGAGTGAAAAAAACATGTGATTTCTGTTATTTGAAATATGACTACATCATTGATTGCATTTATAATGTTACTACTCAGGAAATAATTATTTGTCCTCTTTTGTATAAAATGCAAGTTGTATGGGGCTAAACCATGGGTGCTATTTTTGTATGTATTATGTTATTACCTATGTTATTTTTTTTTTCTATTATAAATCATGGTGAAATAGTCTCCCAGTGATAAGTTATACTTCCATTATTTCATTCAGATGATGTTTTCTTTGTAATGAATGCATGTTTCATTTGTTGAATCTTTTATTTATTTTTGAGGTTTGGCGATTGTCTGAAAATAGATGTCACAGTGTCTGGTCACATATGTGCCTTTTTTATCTTGCTAAATGAAAATTGGAAGTTTTTGTGAAATTCATTAAAATTCATTAGGTCGTTAAATTTTTTTTTCTCTTTGAAAATTTTTCATCACATTTAACCAGTATAATTTTAATGCATTCAGTATGTTGTGATATAAATTATTGTATGAGAAAAATATAGATTTTTCATTGATAGATGAAGATTAGTATGGAACTATTCAAGGTACCAGGTGTATATTTATTTTGTAAAAAGTTCACTTTATGTTAAATTTTCACATTTATTTGTGTTTTCTTCTTTTTTTCACCTATTTTCATTTCTGTGTACTAAATGATTTTTCATTACTTTTAGTATCAAATTGTACATTTATATTGCTTTTCAGGAGATATCAATCACTTATGTAAAGTCTTAACTTCTGTTATTTATTTTTTGAAACTCTGTTGTTTAAAATAGTACATATTGTAAGCACAATCAACGTTTATACATGATTCAAATGTTGTGTGTATTTGCTCTTAATATGTTTAAGACTTAAAATGTAGATAAATATCTTCAGTGTTGAAGTCAAAATGTGGTGTAATTAAGTTTGAATTTCGTGTTTTTTATGTTTTCATGACCTATCAACGAAATCAACATTTATGAAGAACACTTACTCCTCAATATATATCAATATAGCCATATCTTAGCTAAGAAAGCATTTATAAGCTTAAACTCTTGCCATCTCTTGAGTATGAATTAGAAGGTAATGTTCTCATATTTTGTTTTTTATGCAAGCTTTTTAGAGTAAGTGCCAGAAGTTAATGCCATTGAAGGAATTTTTGTTCAAGAAGTTCTGTCGTATAATCTCAGATGTGCTTATGAAATGTCACACAGAACTTGTGGTGGTAGGTAACAGTTTAAAAACCTGAATCATATCACTTCTTTCACACCACTGATTTACTGATTTTGCCTTTGCATTAAAAGGTGCATCAGAAATTTCGAGCACTGGTCAGCTGACTGCTCTTTATAATTAAAGTACTGTTTTATATTATTTTTTGACCATAAAAGAAACATTGATGTAGATTTTTACATGTTACATTGAATGAGAAGGGATTTTTTCTGGAAATGAAAAATAGAGGGTTAGGAAATTTGAACTCTTTGTGTCTTTGTATGTATTATAATCTGGTCTTGTTTCCTTGAGAAAAACTCCTGAAGGTGTGGTGTTGCTCAATCCAGTGCTTATTGAATTGTATCCAAATGTAAGAAGTGACGCCTGAGGAAAGACCTTGTATTTTACTCAGAGATAGTTTTCATTGGACGGGGGCTTTGGTTAGAAGTTTATCACTCATTTTCAATATGCATTGAAGACTCAAAGAATGAATGTGAGATGATTGTATCATCATTTTTGTACACAAATAAATGATAAATTTAATTTGGCTTCAACCCCCAATTCTTGTATTTAGGTGTAAAAAAATGTTTGTTTCTGGTTAGCCAACCTACCCCAATTTTTCCCTGCAACCCTAGACTTTTTATCAGGCCCAAGAATGATACATCCACTGTCTCACTTTTGTCACCTTTCAGCGCAAAAATAATCTCAATAGTGGTATTCAAGACTAATAAAAAAAGAAATGCCCTACCTACTCTATTTTTAATGAGCATGTGACCAGAAACAAACAATTTTTTACGCATCAGTACAAATATGGCTTTGGCAGCTTTGTAGGCTTTTCTCTGGTTTTATTTAACTATATAATAATGAACTTTACTCTTTTATAATTGTGTGTGTTACTACTGTTTGTATTGTTTCAAAACTTTGTCTATTTATACTATATAAAATCATACTTTCAAAATGAATGTCAGAATGATTTTTTTTGTTTGTGCTTCATATTATATGTCTACAACTGTAGCAAACATCCAACTTGTGATAAATATGTTATTCAAATTCTGTTTCTATAGTTCAGTTGTGATAATTCAAAATAAAAGTTCAATTGAAATTTCAAAAATGTTTTTTCTTCGTTCTTCTTTCCTCATACATAAATACTTCAAACTCATATGTAATCCACACCTCTTATGTTTTCCTGTGGCCATTCAAACGTACTTTAGCATTGTATGCATCTTAATCATTATCATAAACTTAGCTAAAACTGGCGGAAATTACACTGTTATTGAGACAAAAATTTTCATACAACTTAGTAAAACATGTTTTTTGTCTTATTTTGTGGATGCAACAATATTGCAAATGCTGCTTATTATCAAATGTTAATAATACAAACACTTGACAAATTAAGCTTTACTCACTAAATAAAAGAAAACGTTATCACTGGCCTACCTTGCCTGTGCATTCATAACAGACTAAATATGGCAGTTTTGCTTATTCTACAAGTAAGTTAGATAAGAGCAGAGACGTGTCATTGAGAGAAGAACAATGCTCTTGGTTTTAAGCATAATTTTTTCGGCAGCTTGTCCAGGAAGTGCTGATACTGATATTAAAGGCCTTCATGAAAGGATAGAGGCTCTGGAAGCCAGAGGTATGTGTTTCTTTTTTAGCATTGATGTTTCATTATTATGAAGTAAAATTAGATCCATTTATCTTATTCATATCTTAAGAATCATATGTGAGAATGAACAGCCATTCTTATCTTCCTGCTGAAAGTTTTTTCATATTTCCATTGTTACAAACCGAATTGAAAATAATTTTTAAAATGCACAAAAAGCAGGCAATAAACATCTTTTTTACTTAGACTTGGAGCATTCATTCAATTCTAAAAATTGCTTTAATTGATCAGATTAAAGGTTGACTTTCAACCATTGTAGATGAACTACAGGCTTCAAGAATTGAACAACTTTAGCAACAATCTAGCAGTTACCTTGTCGAGATACAAACTCTCCATAAAGTCAACGAAGCTCTACAGAATGAAATCAACATGATGACTTTAGAATCCAAACAAAAGGACAAGATATCAAAACTTGAGAAGAACATTGAAGATTTGATGCTCAGGACAAGAGAAGATCAAGGTGTTATAAAAACACTGCACATAGAGATGAATAAACTAGAAAGGAAGATTTCTGAAATAGACATCTTACATGACTACCAACAAAAAGTTCAAAGTCATCGTCACAAAAACAAGAAATATAGCAAAACAAAAGAAACTAAAACGTTGGACTTGAATGACCCTCAAAAAGAACATAAAGTTAGAGAAAAAGTCATTAACCATGCATTGTATCAGGGCCTAAAGAAATCTTCAAATGATGAATACAATAAAGTTATGTTTTTTCCTCAAGCTGTGAATAAAACAGTTCACATTGAAAAACAAAATAAAAAGAAACAAACCACAGATATTGTAGCATTCCATGCTGTTGTCAGTCCACTTTCTGTGGACCACTTAGGCAATCATGAAAATATCCAATTTGATCTAACTTTGTTGAATCTGGGTGGAGGTTACCATAATCAGCATGGCATCTTTATAGCACAAAGGTCTGGAATCTATTTGATTTCTGTTTCTGTGGCAGCACATAAACAGACCTACTTCATAGCAGATATTTTAAAAGATGGCACAAAACTAGCAGGTTTACTAGGAGGATCTGAAGAATTTTACACACAAGGTGCAGAAACTATAGTGACACAAATGGATGCTGGGAATGAGATATGGGTGAAGCATTCATATCCCTCTGATGGTCAAATATGGGGCAATTTCTATACAAGTTTTACAGGATTCCTTCTCACTGAAACTTAAAGGGACAATATTTCATACACAACTGCATAAATAATTCCTTCTTGAAATTTAATGGCATATTATGAAACTAACATAATAATATAACAGTGTAAGATTCAAGAATTGCTTATTAGAATTATTTATTTTTTTTTTGTCTTCAGTTCTGAGTTGAAGAATATTTAAAATTTTATGGCAATAAAAAAAAATAATTAGTAGCTGTTTTAAACAGCAGACATGAAGTCACAATAAATAAAAACCTACATTCCCATCTCACATTCATATACGTAGAATATATGATGTCCAATTTTCTTAAGTTTTAAAGGCAAAAATTGCTGAAATAAAAAACAAAATAAAATATATAGATTTGATTTTAAGCAAACAAGGTCAGAATCTAATTATGTGTTTCCTATGGCCTAAAAAGATAAGAAAAATAACATATCAAATTAGATGAACTTTTATTTCTATTTAGAACTTCAGTATTTAATGTACACAATGAAAAGTGACAATTATAATGAACCTATTTACAGTATATACAAAACCAGTTTTATGAGCCATAATCGAAAAATATCAGTGTTAGCTATCAATTGGCCCACAGAATAAGCTTTTTTTTTAATGATTCAACCAACCATAATGTTGCGATACAAAGAAATTGTCTACAAAAAATGTTGTGCTCTTTTTAATGAATCAATCTCCACATTACACAAAATTATCATTTCTACAAAAGCTGGAAATAATACCAGGTTTAGAAACAACAGCCATTTTTCCACAATGTGGCTCCATGAAATAACCGTCAAAGCAGTGCTAATAAAATTATCTTTTAACACACTTAATGTTATTTAATGACAATCAATACTCAAAAAATAAACACACATTCAAATGATGAATACAATTATGAAGATGATACATTACACACAGTTGGTATGCATAAATTAAGACCAAGAATCCAAAATTCAAATGAACGAAGGTCTATCAAATAATCTGAGTCATACAACAAGTTAGGACTTAGTAAACATGAACACAAACAAACAAACACAACTGAAAACATATGAAACAAACCAAAAAGTGTGTAAGAGTGAACATTGTTTACTATGGACTTGAGATATTAGGTAATGACAGGTAATGTAACATCACTGATCAAAAAAGGTTTGTTTACATGATTTTAATCATTTTGATGTGGTAACATAAAAAATGCAGTCAATGTATTAATGATGGTTCTGATATGTTTCAGTCATGAGTAGTACAGCTCTATATTCATTCCATCATGTATTTCATCTGAGAGAAAGTTAAAGAAATAATGGTGAAAGTAAAGACAAGTTTACAAGTCAAAACCAAAATGAACCTATCAATGTTTTACAAAACCAAAATGGGCAGTTGGACAACAGGGACAGGCAGATGATAAGCAAAGCGCAGACAGATTATATAATAGGGGATCAAACAGGATAAAACATGATGTGTTATCACTAGAACAACTTCAGGATACATTGGATATGGTCAGAAGGATTTGTTACGCATGATTGATTACAAAGTTTGTCTTTCTCCCATAAAATGCCATTTTGACTCTTGGAATTAATAAAATAATGCTTTTGACTCATGAGAATTGGTTCCAAAGGGTAAAATTTACTGTAATATTATACATAGGAAATTTTGCTGACCCTTAAAATTATCATCAGCCAAGGATCATTTTGACCCTCAACTTCTGACATCTAGTGAGTACCTTGGGTAATACACATCATCTTCAGGTAAATGTGTGTTTATAAAGAAAGGATACAATCTCCCAATGTAATATGGTCTTTGAAAATAGTGTACCTGAAATAAAAAAGTAAATTCACTTACAAATAACACAAAAAATTCTTTCATAGGGTTGACTTAAGTGACCAATACAAACTCGAGCACAAATGTTGCATTTGAGCCCTTTTAAACAGAAAATTCGCAAATGTAGCAGTGAAAACAGTCTTTAAAATTTACCAAAATTTGTTAAAATTATTCTCATCAAGCTTAAAAACTTGCATTTAGAGCCTCATCTTAAATTTTACTATCTCAAATAAAATAACAAGGTGGTTAACAAGAACAGAACTAGGCAAAACCACTTACCATTTTTTCAGTACAATCTTTTCTGGTCTGGTACCAGTCTGTGCTGCTATGAGCAGTTTCAGATCTTTTATGGTGTCATCTTCACTGTGACAGCAAGTTAAGGATTTAAACTGGCAAGGTTTAACCTCAAGATTTAGTTTCCTGCATGAAAATATCTTTGCAGGCAAGACTAGTATAGGAAGCAAATAGGTTATAATTACATATATTCAGATTCAATTATGCTGCTTACTTCGTAAGATATTAAATGAAATAGTAAATTAATGTTTTACAGCATCAGCATAAGTACAATTTGACACTCATTTAATTTTGTATGAAATAATAAATTTTAACCAGTTATCCATACATCTTCATAATATTTAAATTCAAATATCACAATAAGCAGGTCAGGAAATACAATAATGACAATTTACAATCAAATTCAGAGACAAAAATCATTTCAATCTCACATGATGCTAGTAAATCTACAAATGATTATTAATTTGACAACTTTTTTTTCAAGGATACTTGCACTTGACACGGACCTTTTTTCCTAATCTGTCATTGCATGTGACTTCCAGCATTTTCAACAAATTGACTTAGACCTGAAATACAAAAAAATCTTTTGTAACAGTTTCAATTCTGTTCCATATTGTACTTGAAATAATTATGACTCATGTGTTTCTGTTGATATAAACTGGGTTACTTTGTGTTGAGTAATGAGGTTCAGCTTGTGTACTGTAATTTTCCAGACAACAATTGATAAAATAAAATAAACTTAAGTTTAACAAATACATGCATTTTCTATATGAGCTAGTTTCTTATTAAGTTAAGTTTAGACATCAATAGTATCACTAAATAAACATGCAATTTAAATAAGTAAAGTAATACAGAAGTCAAAATAACCAAGTAGACTCAGAGTAATTCTATGCAATTGTTATGCAATGATTATGATAGCAGAAAATATTTCCAAGAGGTATCTAACTAAGCCAGAGCCTTCAGTTTTGAATTAAAAAAAAAATGAACCGACTAAATGGTCTAAAAGGTATATAATTATTGTCACTGTTACACATTACTAGGAAATAAAAAACTGAGAATTACATTTATA
The DNA here is from genome assembly GCA_008271625.1 of Lutraria rhynchaena. Lineage (NCBI taxonomy): Eukaryota > Metazoa > Mollusca > Bivalvia > Venerida > Mactridae > Lutraria > Lutraria rhynchaena. The sequence continues at coordinate 1,327,827 of VIBL01000109.1, read as the reverse complement.
GATTACAGAATGTCTAAATATTATAAATATTTATAATTTCACCATTCCTTGTTATTTTCAGGTTACAGTACACAGTACTTCAAATGCATCATATAGTCACCAATTTATCTGGTCATGTCACACATAGTTTTCAAAATGGAATTCCAAAATGATCAGTGTGTCTTTTAGTAAAATAAAAACAATTTACTGATATCATGCTAAAGTATTTAGGACTTGTAGATGTCAAATTTCAGATGATAGAATAGGTTTCTCCAACATCTATAACTGCTTTAATTTAGAATGAAAATATATGATAAATTTTCAATTTCAATGTGTTTCAAATATTCATATGTTCATCTGGAAGCACATCTGTGTTAATAATGTGTAATAAGTAAACATGTATGTTGTGGACTTTTTTTTCGTTTTTCCATGCACCGTCAGGATCAAGTCAGTAATTATCAACATAATAATGAGACATTCAGTAATCTATAACTGTCAATATAGGTTCATTTCAAGTTCCTTCTTGACTGACAGAAAATAAATGTAAAAGTTTGAGTCTAGAGAGCGTAAGTCGACTCAAATGTGACTATCCGAATTTACAAGCTTATCCGACAACTAATGACATTCACGAAACTAGGATTTTAAACACCCGAACAACACTGGAAGGAAATCATTACTTTAAATGAAACAACGTTGTGATTGGGTCGCATTCACCGAAACGGAATTAATACAATAACTTACAACTTTTTAAAAATGACTTATACTTTCAACTGAGCGTTTTCCTCTCGTAGTGCGTGCGAATAACTTATTCATATTAGTTTCTACAAGGTTAGATACATATAAAATTATAAGCTCTGATACCAACTTTGCACAAGGAAGTCCCAACAGTTGAGTTATTATGACTTAGGTAAAAATCTTAACAACATTATATATCACTAAAATGAATATTGATTGTACGCAGATGAACATCTATCTTTGAACATCATTTTTGCAAACAATAATTTGTGACATTGACAGAATGAAATGAATGACTGACATCTTGAATATGTCGTTGACGGATCGAGTTGATGGATATTTCTCACCATAGAAGAACTCATCACTAGTGCATCAATAAAAAACAAAACTGCAAAATTTTCTTTGCTTTTTAAGATATCATTTTCGAGTTAAAGTATAGGTCTCCAATCCTTTTATAATTTAGAGTTACATTTACATTCATCGTGGATATGTACAGATCAACATCAACCAATTAGCCAGTCTTTGAACGTGCATCTTAAAAGAGCATTCTTTGTTGTTTGTTTCTTGAACACCAGTCAAATTTTATTACGGCCAAGAAGATGATGCTATATTTTGTTGTTGTTGTTGATGTTGTTTTGTAGGGGGTATGCTGTTTTTGTATGGTTAACTGTGTTGTTGCGGTATGGTCTAGAAAAATGGCTTACAAAATAAGTGATATTTGAGCACTTAACACACGAACATTTACATTCTGCAGGCCATAACAAATTGTTCATTTTATATGAAGTTATCATTCACAGAAACCTTCTTACAATACAACTGGCAAAAAATCCTGATCTTACGACAAACAAACCCACATATTCTCGTGGTCAAATCATACATTTTATACACCCCATTGCACAACTAAAGTGTCTGCACGTGCTAAGAGTCCACTAGAATCAGTCCAATATGACACAGACCCTACAGTTTACTTCTTATTTATCGGGATGTCTGGCAGACAAACGATACATTGTAGATATAGATAATTATGTTAGATGTTTTTTTTTATTTTATCGAATACCCATTAGTATAGATTCATGTTTAGTCCTGATTTAAGCTATCCTGAATAATTACAAAATGGCTGTAAACTTCTGAGCCCTGTCGTTTCAAATAAATACAATTTGAACATCGCAATTGACTTTTTTGTCATTTCCAGAAGAGATGATGGGCACAGAATAACAAGATAAAAGCATTTAAAATTATCTATGATTATAACACGCTTGTTTGCAGTACACCCGTAAGCACGTGTCTCGCGTTTGATTCAATTATGGAACAGGTACAGACTAAAATTCAGATTCGTTTGAAGTATAAAAACACGACTTGAGGATATGTTTTATTTTATTTAACATGCTTATTGCCATGAAAATACAACAAGGTAATGCATCTTGTCATTTAATGATCACGAGGATATTTTTACCCATTGAATCACAAATTCTCCTTCTGTAATCGAATAATCAACTGAAAATATAAGAATCATCGCTCAATTAAACGATTCATTTCGTAAGGAGCGATCTCCTTTTACTAATCGTGTACCTTTAGGGAGAAAGAAGTGTCTGTACTTTGTTGTCTACGCATTTGATAATATAATACCTCGAATAACGTGGACTTCTTTTAGGGCAATAATCTACATACAGCTAGGTAATCTCCCATAACAGTATCTTAGTCTTTGCAAATGGAGATCACTGTTCAGTACATTTATGTAAAAACTCAGATTAAGGAGGTGAAACAGGCACAACTATTGACCTAAGGTAAATATGATTCGACAATTGCTTGACATCAACTTCAGTTTTAAGAAGAGAGACCTGGCACACAAAATGGATAAGTTAACTTGCCATTTCTATCAAAGAATTTGAATATATATGGCATATCAATGTTTTCTTCGATTACGTCATCCCTGTTTACATCTAGGTTAGTGAACAGAATAACACCCTGAGCAGACCCTCCTAATTGATCTGCGGACCACAACGTCAAAAATTCCGTTGTTGTAATATTACCATTTCCTGTAAAAATACAACAAAACGAATGACTACTACAAAACCTCGCTATGAGATCGTTTAATTTTTATTTCAAAGACCACCTCGTTACATTGATCACGTATTTTCCGACAAGGCTTTTGTTTTTCTTAATATATATATATATATATACGTATATTACACACAGAATTATTAATAGAAAATAGTAAACACTTCGCAAATTTCGGCAAATTTCACTCAATCTTAAACCAGCGTAAGGTACAAGAAAAACTTACGAAATCGTTGTTTTTACACCAAAACGGGTTTGAGTAGCTTGGTTCAATGTCCCTTTTCGACAATAAAAATTGTTGTCATGATTTCTCGATCATAAATATGACCATATATCCAAAATTATCAATACATTACTGTTGGTCACATTTGTTACGACATACACGCACTTACCATCGGAATCAAAATCAGCAAACACTAGTTTAAATTCATCGTACGTGAGATGAGTATCATTACTCTTATCAGCAAGATGAAATATCATCCTAGCCTGGGGACTATCATCAATGAGTCCACCACCACCATGTGAAGGTTCGCACATTCTGTGAAAAGCACATTTGTTGAACAGGTCTAGTACGAAGTAAATAAAAGACATTTGTGTCAGTTCAATGTCCCTTAAGCTTTGATATTCACGTGTTGACCGTTTGGTCTGATGAAAAGAACAAATTGAAATATAACACAAAGAACAAATTACTGGAAAAGCTCGCCAGTTCGGCATCGTCCGTAGACAGCATCTCAATAGACAGAAAGGTCGACAGGTTCGGGACTTAAAACTAAAATAGGCTGATGTTTACTTGCGAAAAAGCGGCAAAATCTATTATTAATTTTGTTCGTTGAATGGAAAGAAAACGGTAAGCACTGCTAGAGTACACAGAAAAGGTTTAAATAAACTGTTGATAAACTACATATAGATTAACCCCAATCCTTGCAGACAGGCGGACGGACTGACGGTCTGACGAACTGAAAAAATCTGATGTATATTGTGTATCACACTCTCTTCAGTAAAATGGAAGTATACATCATTATCCCACATCGGAAGCTGATGTTACTTACACAACATACACACAGGCACTGGCGATCACGAGGATGTGACTCACAGAGATCTGAAACCACGTGATATTAGTACATATTAGTGGTTATAACATTATTGTAATCAATATACATGTACATGGATTTTTAATTATTTATTTGTTATGCTATATTTATGTTCCGGTGTTATGTATTTTTATTTTGTAGGCTACTGATGGAAGAGTTGACGAAATAACAAAATGATTGGTACGAAAATGTAATAATTCTTAAAACAACAAAAATCTTAAACACTTTAGTTAAATTGATTAAAAGCTAAATATTTAATACCTTTTTACAAAACAAGATTGCTAAATTTTACATAAATGGATACACTTAAACTTTCACTCACCATGTTTGAACTTTGATAACGGAATGAAGGAATTTTTCAAACGATGTCTTATCAATAAAATGAACTCATATTATAAGGTCCATGCCGTCACATGTTCTATGTAAACATTTCAAATCACTATATTTACATGAACAACTTACGTGGCAACTTATGTACAGATGTTTCTGGCGTACTTTTGTACCAGAACTATTCCTATCAAGCAGCATTCTAAATGTTTGCAGAAATCAGATTCTAACAAGTATTAGGCGTAAAAAATAGGTTTATTTCCGGTTACCTTTCACCTGCCGACTCAAAAGTTTTTACGGCATCCAAATCATAGTGTTATATTGTAATTTTCACAACAGTTTTGCTGATGTATGTAAAAAAAAAAACGTAAAATAAAACAACCCCTACCTACCGACCCATATTTTTTGGGGCATGAAACCGGAAACAAACTTTTTTGTTTAGGCCTTATATAAAAAGTACTTAGCGCATTTTGTCCTTCCTCTAATGGCTTTGTCATAGTGCTAAACCAACCACACTGAATTTCATTTTTCAAGAGATATCCGGAGTCTATTTCATAGACTTGTCGTTGGTAAGATGGCAGTTTTTAAACTTACTCTTGCTAATGATAAGTTTTTCAGACATTTTCCTTTAACAGCTAAAATGCAGCGTGTAGATCTACAAACCACAAATCAATGTTCTAAAGCACATCTTATTTACAAACATGGAGGATGCATCAAGATTTTTATGTTTCAAGTTTTTATTGTGAAACTGAGCCGACGAATATGTCACATAAGACATATATCATTTTTACGGTCGATTTGTCACGTATAAGGCCTATTACTGGTCTGTTTTTACTGTCGATCATATGATAAAAAATATAAATAATTGACCTAATGTGTAAGCGCGGGGACGTCGGATCAAAACAAAATTATATATATATATATCCGCGCGGGCCATTTATGAAGCAAGTACACATTTCTCCTTGTACTGTACCAACTTTTCAATCGCAATATGCCATGAAAATGTTTGATTTTTTTTTGTTGGAAGTTTGGTTTTTAAATTTGTATTGTATTCGTCGTAATTTACTGATATTCAATGAAACAAGGAATGTTAATTCGAGTAATATTGAATACATGAACATACAAAAACATTATAGTTATGCATGTAGGTCATATATGACTGAAAAAATACAAAAGCTCGGATACCTTGTCCCACTAATAAGACAAAGTTGGATCGGTGACCCAAAGTCTAGAGTTTCAATTGAGTAGCGGTCTCATGTCTATGAGATTTTAAGAAAATCTAAGGCAGCATCTGTAAATGATCCATGCATTAGTAAGATGTCAAATTATGTATGTCGAAAATTGCAAGAGCAGGCATGTCCTAAATGTGTTAACAACGCAATATTGTGGACTGAATAATGCTGAGGGTCATAATTCTGATATAAATAGGTGGATCATAATGGCAAAAAGACGGCTTATCTCCCATGTGTGCGAATTCTCCACAAAGAACAAATAATACTTATATAAGGTTTCCCTCGACAGACCGATTTTATATATTTTGAGTTTTATGCCCTATTGATCAGTCAAGATCGATTCAACGTCTGCATTCCACCTAACGCGTCTCCTCAATTTCTTGGCTGTCTGACCAGTACACGCCATCTCCTTGTTAGTAACGGGCAACTGTTGGATTTCAAACAAGATGACTCCAACGAAAGAGGTCAATAACTTAAAGAAAAAACATAAGGCGGTTGCGACATTTAACGGTAAGAGACTTCGCGACATTTAACGGCGGTTGCGACATGTAACAGTAAATACGATATTTGGCGGCGATGCGACATATGACAGCGCCACAACGTGAATACAAAGGTTATGTTTTTTCTGTTCATTTGGTTGTCGTCGTGACTGTACGGTGCTTTTTAAGTCATTGTTGACTTGATGTTTTCCCATTACACCATAAGACAGGTGAAAGGTTTCACCGTGTATAGAAATCCTATCTGCATAAACAGTTAGATTATAAAACGAAGCGATATAAAGTCAATGGAATCAATGTACTTTTAACTTTAACTTTTATTTCATGCGTATACAGTAAAACCTCGATAACGAGGCCACCTTCATGACCTTAACATTGGTCCTATATTGATGAAGTGGTCTTATTATCAAGCTGAATTCTATTTTGTTTATTTTGATAATTTCAACCACTGTGTAACAAATTCCTCCTCTGACACGTTACCGTCCTCTGAAAAAAGGAATTATTGCATTGAAAATACTACAGTCACAAATGTTCTATCTAATACGATTTTTGTTGAATGATCGACATATATTTGTGGAAGTGAACCTTTCCAATAAAATTGAATCTTTCAAATAAATTCCCGTTGTCTTGTTGTCTACATTGATGATTTAAAAAGGACTAATTTTCAAGCTAAGCGAAAAAGAGAGATAACGTAGGACAAGCAGTGCCAATCATAAACTTCAAAATTTCCAGTGTTTGAGAATCAATCAAATGAATTTGTACATTTGAAAACTCACTGTTCCTGATTCCAGTGACAAATTAATGCAGAGAAGTTGAAAGTTATTTGCGGTGAACACTTTGCTAGTTCAGAATCTATTAATACTAGCGTCGGTAAATAAGGCATAAAACCCAGAAAATAAGGAAATGTTTAAAACTGATAACCAACATGGCTATATTAATGAACTGACACACCATATGCTGACTCTACACGGACTTAATTGAGTTCATTATCAAGTTGAAATTATCTGCATAAGGAAAATGTCATCTCATGGGTCATATTTTAAAAATTAATGCAAAGACGAACTCAACTATTAACATGTATTTTTTTCTTCACGAACGAAATGAATCGAAAGTACACATCAAGGAAGGCCTTGAAACTAACCAGATATAAACAACAAAGACATTACACACTAAACATTGAGATGTAACATGTTCTATGAAAGACGAGTTATGGACATATAATCTAGATGGTCATCGAATATGCATTCCTGTCGTAGGGTATTTATGAAGGTTGATTTGAGGAAATATATAGTGAATTTAAACATTTAATCTTATAAAATGTTTTTGCAGAAAATGCCTTTCGTTAAATTCATGGTCCTTCATAGTAACTGTGCTTTCAGTACTTTGATTATACTCGGTGAAAAGGTGCGAGAATAGGTTAACATTCGGACCTCAGAGATACATGTATTAATGTTTATTAAACTACCACCGCAGTGGGTGTATAAAAGGTCATTTAAATTTACCCAAAAACTTACGATCTCTGTCAAAGAATCTAAAAATGTATGGCATATCATGAGCTTCAATGACGAAATCCTTGTTAGCGTCAAGATTAAGAAAGAGTCGCAGTGATTCTGTCATTCCACCAAGGTGTTTGATTCGCCATAATGCAAAGAACTCGGACACCGTGACGTTACCATCTCCTGAATGAAGGAATGAATGACTGAATCACCAAATCACTGTATAAATCATTACAGAACGAGCACGCCGTTTATTACTTATGTTTAATACTTATGTTTAATACTTATGTTTAATACTTATGTTTAATACTTATGTTTAATACTAATGTTTAATACTTATGTTTAATACTGTATTTCATATTACTTCATCCCCGCATCTGAAGCAGACAATTTCGAAAACATTGTGACAAAAGATACCATTGTTCGTAACAATCATTGGGTTCTTTTACTACAACGAATTCCACTCTATCATTGAGAACTATCCCAATTTTCTTTGATGATAAATTGATGATTTGTATATTAACTTTGAATTTGGAGGACTCCAAAATATGCTTATGAGGCAATGGGTTAAATTCAAAACTTGTTAATAATTGGAAAACAGAAATATTTTAAAACTAGGGTCAGCTATTAAACATTCCAAAATTGTGCGCACTGCGTTTGTACAGGATTCATTTTTATAAGACATGATGTAAAAAATAAAGCTAAAATTTTATAATTCCAACCATTCGAATCGAAATCACTGAACACTTTCTTCATTTCCACCAACGTCAATGTAGAATCATTGTTGAAATCAGACAAATGAAAGACGACTCTAGCTTGGCTTCCGCCAAAGATTACACTTGTTTGACCATTTGATAAACCACCATCACTAGAATTATAACAAACTTAAAAAAAAAATAAAAAAAAACTTTGATGTCAAACCGAAATACATCACTGGTACCCGAAACTCTAGAGCTAAGTTGACATTTTGCTAAGTCTTCACAGCGTTTGTATACTCTATCTTTTTCATTCCTGAGGAGTTACTTTTTATATTAGATATCTTTGGCATTTTCAGCATATCACAGTCGTAATATATTTGTACATATTAATTTAGTTCGTTGTGTATTTTACTTCCTTGTATGTATTTTCTTTTCACTGTTGCCAAGTTCGTCAGCGAATAAATTGTATTTAGGATGTACACAGTTGTGAGCTGAGTAGCATGGAGCAGACAAGAGGTATTTAAAATATCCATCCATTAACAGCTAGTAGTGACAATAGTATATGACAGAGCGTATGATCATTAAAGTACAGTGCTTCCTCCCGTAACGTCAACTCCGAAGACCGATTCCCTCCAAGAAACGACAGTAAAGGGCACACATACACATAATAAAACACCTGTCGCGTATATATATCTTTATTTCTTCCAAACACTACTTCCTTCAAAGAGCAACACGTTTTTGCGACTCCGACAAGAGTTGCTCTTCGGAGTGGGCACTGTACACTGATTAATCAATGCAATAATGTATTATACTGTTTAGGGGTGTTTATTGATAATATTTTACTGAATTTTCTGTCAACTTTTGGAACGTGTTGGTTTTAGTTTTCAATGGACTCTTTCCACTAACGCAACGCATAATAAGATAAAAACGAACCTCGTAGAGCCCAGAAGTAAACCGGAAGTATCTCCAGAAATCACCATGACAACGCAAATATAACAAAGTAATTGAATCCTGACAGACTAAAATGAATGATAAATACATGTATGTATTTGATAATTATTAGCAGTCGTATGTCTACAATGTATAAATAAGATATGAAGTTGTTCATGATTAAATTAATTTGCTCACATATGACTAAAATACATCAAACTTTCACCATAGTTAAAAATCTATTAGTAATGTAAACTATTCGCAGTACATAGCTGAAATAGTTGACAAACAGCGTAAACATAATACAGTAATCATAAAACACTGTTATATACCGAACTCAAAAGAAGGATCCGATGTATTGAAATATGTATTTCCCCGAACACATCATTCTATATTTCATTATTATGGATATAGTGAAATATGAATGTATATTTCTAAAGTAATTATTCGGGTTCCGGGGAATTCCCTTGAACGTATATTACTATACAATCAAATCTGAGTGAACGATTACCGGTGAGAAAGGGTCCATGGTCAATCCTTAACATGCACTCACTGATACGGTAGATCAAACCCACCTCTGAATATTTATAAAGCCTAACAGTACGTACTGGTCATATTTCCTTCCTTTCTTCTTCCTGTGTAGGCCATTGTTCGCACATTTGACAATACATTCGTACAAACAAACAAACAAACATACATACATAATGTATTTGTAGTCTTGCTTAAATATAATTTGGCTTCGAATAAACATAATTATTGTGTGATAAATTTGAAGCCACAGATTCAATCACCATGTACCATTGAGTCTCAAACAAACATATTGATATTTAAGAATTTATCATTAAATGAATTGAAATAAAATAGAACCAGTTGAACTCACCATATTTATACCAGCGATAAGATGAACCAAGACATGCGAATGACGAGTACTAATGATAACAGATAGAACGCTCTGCAATTATCTTACTTACAGGCTCGAGGAGGTGACTGGAATTACTAAATAAAGATCTTAATCAGCAAACTAGCCCCCCTTTTAAAACCGAGAATCAGTCTTATATCACACAAGGAGTTAGTCTTATTTCACATTGAGAATTTGTCGGCTTATTTCATATTGAGAGTTAGTCTTATTTCTCTCTAAGAGTTAGTCTTTTTCACATTGAGAGTTGGACGTATTTTACACTGAGTGTCAGCCTTGAGATTTTATTCATATTTTGCTCTACGTGTTAGTCTTATTTCACGGCTAGTCTTATTTTATGTTAATAATTATAGCTGCGACCGCGGTCCAGTGGTTTGTGCGCTGGATTTGTAACCCGGAGATCCGGGTTCAAATTCCGTTCGCGGCAGGTCAAACCCTTCTATGAAAACTTGACAAACATGTCGATTTTCCTCCATATACGGAGACGTTGCCGGAAGGGTAACTTAGTACTGGTTAGTATACAGTCCAAGAAAACTGGTTACGTGAACCCGTCGCAGTGTATATCTGAAAAATTGTTGGAAAACGGCGTTAAACCCCATTGACAATGTCACATAAAAACGAAAGAAACGAACAAAACAAAATACAATGTATTAAGAATCATAATTTCACTCATGTTATTTTGAAGAATAGCTTGCATTCTGTCTGGGACCAATATACACATGTGTATATTGGTCCCAGAATCTGTTTAAGACGTTTTTTTATCTTTTCTCCTTTTTTTCATATCCGAGTTTAGGGAAAAATTTAATCGGTTAGAAATTTTTCATATGAAAGCCCTCTCCTCATGTTGTTGGTCGAGTATCATTATAATTTTTATTACAATTTTTTTTCCTAATCAAACAAGATTTCCCGTGAAAATATGCAACTTATGTCATATATTGAATACATTCGTCCTGAGTCTAATAAAATAGTGTCGATCAGTTTGTTTGAATTTCATGACTGTAACTACCCGAACTGTGTCCCGGATATCTTGTTTTTACCCTTGCTGTTGAGATCGATATTGATTCTATAAATAGTACACATACATACCCGATCAGTTAGCGTTTATATCGATCCGATTATACATGTACAGTATATTTACATTGAAATTCTCTACCATTTGCATTGTCCCCGAACAAATCTTTTTAATACTTCAGTCTGTGTATTGCAAAATACATAAACTGAATTCGTATACAGTTAGTGTTCATTGAAATATATAAATGTTATATGAGGAATTTGTAAAGTTAAACATTAAAGGTATGTATGAAATATGTTTACCTACTTTACTGCTATAATTGCTAAATTGTTGTGGTAAAATACGATGTAATTATGTTGATGTGAATTAGTACAAACCACTGTCTTTGGTACAAACAGATTATAACAAAATTATTGTGCCGTAAGAAACCACTCTTGCTTTTCAACTGGAGCATAAATTATATTACGTGTTTTTATCGACCAAGGCATCTTATCACGGATAAATGTCTGTATATCAGTATATTTTACATAAAATAGTATGACTGTCTTAATTACAAAAAATAGTCGAACGTAGTAATATTCGTACGTCCATGTTCATAGAATTAGTAGATACACGAAATTGACTTTTTTGTCAGAGAGCCTTGATGTGTACGAATGATTGTACGTAGACACCTTCATATTGGCTTATAATCATGAGTCTATCCTTAATTTGTGGTAAGATTATCAATCCAATTGATGTATTCTATTCAATATAACAAAAATGTAAAATATTTCATCACAGTTTGCGAATCAGAAACACCAACATCACCATGGAAACAGGCAAACAATACCAACCTCTATCAGCTGATGACATAGCATTCCATTATCCTCCACCTTCGTATGAAGAGGTAACACAAACGTTTTAAAAGCCAGTCAGTAAAAAAATGCCTTTGTGGCTGTATGTGGCATAGAAACTATCTTTATTATAAAAAAGGTGCCGTTGTGGCTGTATGTGGCATAGAAACTATCTTTATATAAAATGGTTCCGCCGTGGCTGTATGTGGCATAGAAACTATCTTTTTATAAAAAGGTTCCGTCGTGGCTGTATGTGGCATATAAACTATCTTTGTATAAAAAGGTTCCGCCGTGGCTGTATGTGGCATAGAAACTATCTTTAAACTGATTCTTCGTGGTTCATGCTGATGTTAGTAACAATATTAACCCTGCAATAACTTCTCTCTAGTCACTTATCACTACATATGTCTTTGACCACAGCATTTTATACATTTTATACATTACATCAAAGCTGTGTTAGAGTTTGACGGTCCATTGTCAACCTTGCGAACATTAGTGATACCTACTAGTAGTAGACATACTTTTTGTATCTATAATACGTGTGTTTGTTAATGTCATTCATTTAACGATCTTCTTAAATCTACTCAGAAACTTAAAGTGCGTACGCGGATCAAATCAATTGGAGACACTTATTTTAAAGGTACTCAAATAATTATAGTTGTCACAAACAGTATATTTTTTCTGATGACAGATCTTTAAATATTTTTTTCAAAAATGTAATGATGTATTGATTATCTGCAGATTATGGGAGTATATCAGACCTCGGTGAAGGTCAACCAACCCGATGCTGCCTTACCCTCCCTAGCATATATAGATATCATGCCTAGATGTATACATCCTGGTAACATGGCGGGTATGGTTGCCCCTAGATTTGATGATTTTAGGTATGTATAAAACTCAAAAATACATATATGACATTGAGCAAAAAGAAATGACAAATTTTCTTTCAGAATCAGTTCATTTTGACTCAAGATCTTTGATTTTATCGTTTTCATTTAGGTTTGACGTCCCACCAAAAATCAGAGTCTTTCGGCAACTTTTCTAGCTTTAGCAGCATCCTCACATATGAACTCTGGTTCCAGGTGGTGTTCGAACTCACAGCGGTGAGGAGGTAGTGATTGCTAGTCAGAGACAATAAACAATCCACCAAAGAGGCCCCGTCTTTAATTTTAAAGGGGCGAGGGTCCAAAGTACGGTTTATCTTTCGAAGTCTGGATAGTAATTAAATTAAAAAGTAAAATCAAGATATATCAAAGCTGTAAACAAGCGTTTTTAAATAATTTTTCATTACCATGGCTACATAAAGTCCCTTTAAAGCAACATGACGTGAAATTTCATAATTGCTGTTACATAACCTTTATTGTAAGACACCAGACATATAGCAAAGTTTTTACATCATTAATATATTCATTCTTCTTAAACATAGTACAATTGCTGAAGCTGCAAATCGTTGGTTGGCGGATAATCCTCTTTACTGTGTTTGGAAATGTGAATCAGTCAACCGGAAGTTGTCGCGGGCCAAAGATGGCAGCACTACATATGACTTGAATGAAATGTTACGTCACGAGGCCACGTTCGGGTTTACAGTGTATATTAAGGGATTGAGGTGTGTACATTACTGACTCTCTGCAGAATCGTTGTATCCAAGATGAACTTACTAATAGATAAATAGATACTGTCGAAACAGTTGATTGAAAATATATCACATTTAATTAAAGAACTTGGTAACAGGTGAACTAGGAACATGTACAATTGTGCTTTATAGTTATATTTTGGTATAGTTCCCAACTAGTGTAGTTCCATATGTCATTTTTGATACATTGTATAATTAGTGGTGTATTCAGGATACATTTTATGACCATTCACTCAAACTTTTCCGTTGACTATTAACGAATTTTCATCCTGGGGCAAATATTTCATGAAAGGCTCCAATATCAGGCGCACGTTAATACATGCTACAAATGTCACATGATTTGGTCAGTAAAACAACTCTTCAGTTCGCCCGTCCGTACCTTTTGCTGTTTTTAGGTTGTGGTTAACAAAGACATCCAACCCAGGCTCTCCGCAACAATTGGGTATCAAGAATATTGTACCAGAAAAGGTGACCATAGAACTACCTACAAGAGGATATTATAGGTAATATAATTGTTACAATAAAAGCCACATAGTACATATCATAATGTCGTTTGGCAATTTTCTGACGGAAGCGGCTTCATTAATTTTTTACCGAGACAGAATGACGTAATAAGCCGAGTTGTGACGAAGTAACTGACGCCTGTATTCTGATTGTTTGCCGAAATTCTTGATGTGATATTTTTTTATTTGTCCCTGTTTACATACTGTGATTTATGTTGAAAGATGAAAGAACTTTATTTCATGTCAACAATTTATCTACATAGTATATACACAACTAAATGAAAATGACAGGGTGATTTTGACGCAACTCATATCCAAAAAAGACGACACAGGAAGCTGCTTATATCATTAGTATTCACGATTCTTAGTTTCACATTTTGGTGACAAAATTTTGAAATCATAAAAGGTAAAATAAAAAGGCCCTCACCTTCACAATGGATGAATTTAGGTTCCTTAACTCCGTAAAATTAAATGTAAAAATGCAAAATGTACCGTCATTTAGTTACTACACTCAAAAATAAGTTGCGGTAGTTTTAAGTAAATGATGAATAATTCAAATCAACATTACGTAAGGTCTATCATGTATGTTGTCTGTTATATTATCGTGACATGTAATCAAACAATTACTTCTCTATATGTTTCGCAGAAGAGGAAGGATGATAATTGGTGGTAACATGGTGATGTTTGGTGGGATGCATACATACGACACATTTGAAGGTCTAGATGATACAGTGAAAAGATTAAACACTAAACTGGCTGAGGATCCAATTCCAGGTAAACTCTGGAACCAATTACAATAAAAACTTGATAATAAGACCAATTTGTGACCAAGAAAATCTGTCTCAATGATGAGGTGGTTCGTGTCATTGCATTGAAATATAGGGGAAATATAGAAAACCGGTCTAGAAATAGGTTGTCGTAACAATAATACTGTCTTAATATTGAGGTGGTTGTAAATCGAGGCTTCATTTTTCAACGCTTATTGTATGCATTGTCCTGTCACACAATTTCTAATTCTTTGTTGTATCCATACCATTTGTTCCGCACTATAAACATTTCTTAGCAGGTAGCCATCATGTCGGTGGGTATCCGTCTTGTAATAAATAAAAAAAATGGAAATAATTTGCGCTCTATATTTGTCAATAATTGGCAGAGTATAAAAATACTGCCCGGTGCTGAAAGCACCTATACACACGTTCATTTTCCTGCTTGAATTTTGATATTTTACAAGTATACATGTATTTGAATATTTCATTTTTACAGGGACGATTCTAACCATTGAAACAGACAGTATTAAAGCGTATGAAGGATTTAAGAAAGATCTCAATCCAGAAAGTACATCATGGTCTGAGAATAAAGACAAATCACAAAGGAATACTCAAGTTATACGTATATTTTACGTGAAAGGAAAACCTGCTAGAGAGGAAATAGGTGAAATAATCTTTACTTTGTTTATTCTCATTTAATCTGTATATTCTGTGTTCGACGCAATCGTGCATTGAGGATATTAAACCTACAATAGAAATGAACTGGAAATGATTAGACATTTTAAAGATCGTCGATTGGCAGCGATTATAGTCGTAAGCCTAGAAGTGGTTTTGATTGAGAAAAAAACTACTTTATACATTAACATTCTTACTGTAACATCTACGAAACGTCTAGTTACCATCTTTTATCTTCAGGATTTGAAGAACTTGTTCCTCAGGTTATTGAATTACCTACAACAACAAAACCAGGAAAATTTGAACCATTTGAACTAGTTGTGTTTAGTCTTGGTCAATGGGTAACAAAAAATCAAGTAAGTGTTATGTTTTGTTTAGTGTATGTACTATTTTTAGGACGGAAAGGTTTTAAGTTCCCAGAGAGACTTGTATAAAGACTTATATCGTTGATAAAATGTCCAATGTTTGTGTAGGCCTACTAGTAATCTATCTCATACGCGCTAGCCATCAAGAGTCCGATGTCTGATGGATAATACTTATATTGTCATATGATGCAACGAAAATCTATTTATCAGCATATATTTTTTTCATTTTATTTGGAGTTGTTCGCATATTTCATTTGGTAAAATTGTATGATTTGTAATTATTATGACGCAGGCGCCGTAGCGATGCAGGTTTGAGCCTCACATTAGTCTCTACAATTTTATTACGATGTATTGCATTTTACGATGTATCACAGTTTTGATAATATTTTGATCATATCAAAATTCACATAGCAATCTTCGCCTCTCTCTTCCGGTACAGCTGTGGTTCATTTTGAGAGTTCGAGCTCCTTTTTCCTGAATATATTTTAGTGCGAGAATATTCCTATGCGTCAATTAATTTGTTCAACAATACTATATGCGTTAGTTTTAATTTTGGTCTCTTTCACTCTGAAACTTAGAAAATATCAGTTTAATCTCAGGATAGTCTATTCAAATATTGTCAAGTGTTTTGTTACACTTTTTCAGGGCCTTCGTATCGCTAACATACAACAATATGACGCTGTCGTTCACAGAAACGGAATGGGTAAATAATTTCCATAATCAATTAGACCTTCACAGTAGCTCTGTAGAATAGTCTGGATGGAATATTTAATGACACAAAATGTGTGACTACCAAAATATACTACTTGCAAGAGGGGATCGAGTCGTTGTGGTCTCTATGTCTAGTAATAACAAGGAACAAGACGAATTTCATAAGCAATGAAGATTACAACTAGCTTACGGAAGGTTGTTGGTTTTACCCAGGTGTTCGACTTAGGTCTTCCTTAAAACTGGAAAAGTCGCCGAATGACATGAGTGTTGGTCGGACATTAAACACCAGTAAAAAAGTATTTGCAAGACGCTTTCAGTAAACGTACGGTTACAGGGGTTCACGTTCAACGGTGACTAGACATCGGTTTACATTCATGTGATTATAAACATATTAAATACATATTAAGCTGTGTATCAAAATAGATTACTGCTGTGAATAAATTTTTGATTGCTGCCTGTTGAAAGATTTTGCATTATACAGTGAATGCGAACACGAAATATACCACAAGTCTTGATAAAAATATAACGTAGCACTATCATAAAAAATGTTAGTTTGCAGTTACGCGATCAACTCATTAAAACAAACTCGCCCCATTTTTGTAAAAAAACTTTATGAAAAATATTTCCTTTCTTTATTGTTTACATAAAAATCAGATAAATGCCTACCTACCTACACATTAGTAAAAGTTTGGGTCGCGTAACCACAAACCAACATTATGTATAATGATAGCCTCGTGTATGTTTTTTACTTTCAACATTCAATATAGCTGGTACAATGGAGGTAGCGTCAGATTCCACAGACGAACGATTGTCTACGTTTTCGGAGAGAAGAATGGCAAAGACTTTGAGAATCTTTCACGTCAGGTCCAACAATCCTGCTGACCGCGCCAATTACATCAGTTGTCGTCTGTTTCTACCCGCACGCACTGGCAGGCGTTCCTTTGAGAGCATGACACAGACTATGGAACGAATAGACGCTTGGTTACGAGTGACAGGTACGTGTAAGATGTAAATTTGTACTGTACCTTGATGATAAATAGTAACTAGGCAGTACTGGAGGCATAATAATTGTAAATTATTCAATGACAAAATTCTATCGTCCGAAGTATCGAAATACTCCCCTTATTTTGGTGTACAAGTATACGACATTTTTATCCACTCCCTTGGTGCGCGTGCCGTCAAGTAATCTACGTTGTAAGGGGGCACCGTTGCTTGACACATTTTAAAAGTAGTATGCACTGCAACCTCTTAAAAGTAACACCCATTTGGAGAAACAAAATTATGCTGCTGTTGAGAGGTTGTTGCTCTAGAGAGATTAAATTAATAGTGAAATCGTACAATGGGTGAAACCATGTTGTTAAAAGGAGGTTGTGGCTCAAGAGAAGGCCGCTCTGTAGAGGTTGCACTGTGCATGTATTTGCACTAAGAACTTTTAAATGCTCGTCATAATTACTCTTTTAAAACAATTTTATTCGCAAAATAACTTAGGACTATTATCAGAATCGGGTAGAAACAGGTTTTGTAAAACAACATAAATGAAATATTTGAGTAATAGAAATGTTGTTTATGAAATACCTACGCCGTTCATCCTTGTTAAAAATGATATGGTTGAAAATATATGTATGCACCTCTCTGATGGAATTATTAATTCAATTTTATGTCAATTTCAAATCCTTCAGCTCGTAAATTTCTAGGCACTTGTACCTCGGTGTTACTCGATTTACTTGATTTATTTCTTCAATAAACTTAATTGAAATTATTTCCTGTTCTGTTGCTTCAGGCACACCAGCATGTCACACTTACAAAGCAGTCTAGACACAAAAATGTTTTACTTTGATAAATGAGTTTATCATTTCTTGGATATCTTAACACTTCTACGTTGCCATGACAACCGCTTTTATTGTTTAAAAATGCAAATGCGTACTTCTGTCATAAATCACAATTCATATGTGTTCATCTGGTGCCGTATGAAATATTTGTATTTTTGTATTAAATTTCAAATGTAAAAGTTCACGGCTATCAGATTGAATGATATGTTTTTCTGGTAGGATGGTGATGCAAATTTCACTTACATAATCTGAACCCCGTGCCTGCACATCCTCTTAAAGATTTATAATTTACCTTTTGGAGAAGAGAAACATTATTCGTTTGAACAAAATTAATTGACTTCTACAGTAACCAATGAAATGTTTTGGTTTACTTTGCGCGTACTTATCGTGCACACTTATCGTACGTAACATAAGTATAGCAGCACCAAAACCATTCTGACATACATACATATATATATATGTATCAGATAATGCCAGGGTGATAAAACGTATGTCAGAATGGTTTTGGTACTGCTTGACTATGTTACGCACGATAAGTGAGCACGATGTATATATGTATATATATACAATTAAAAACCCGTATATATATATATTTCATACTCGAACAAGTGGGTTTTTTAATTGTGTATGTAAACAAATGACAGTCCAAGATTTTTAAATACAAATGTATACAACAATGACATTATTATGCATTCAAGGCTTTTCGTATCATATAAGTTGTATACAGTGAAGTCTTACTTAGTGACCACTTCAATATTGAGATTTCCTCATTATAACGACCACTTTGGTCCTAAAGGTGGTTTTTGTATCGAGGTTTTACTGTGTGTACATTATAATAAAATATTTCAGGATTACCGGTATATTCTGTTGAGACAGTTCAGTTCATGTTCAATGAAAACAATGCGTGTGGAGCTGACCTGGTCAAGTCGGACTATACTGTCGCAGCTGTGTCTGGTAAACATTGGATTACTGGTATACGGTAAGCTTCCTGCATATCCACCCTCAGGTTCTTTTCCAGAATAAGCAGTAGATCTCATTCCCTCCTCCCAATCTCCCCAAATTGGAACATATCCGGGGGGCTTTACAGAATTCGGGATTTCCCATTCACATGGTAGTATGGTTAATCATTTGACGTTATGTGTGGTGAATATATTATGAAATTCCATTCTGAGATATGTTGAACAGTTTCGGAGAAATAATTCTTATCGATGATACTATTTTATTTCTTAATTGTGTCCTATAATTAAAACATGCAGATATATAGCAAAAATTCCTATTAAAAGAATTCCGTGCTTCCTACTCTAATTATAGGAAATCACTACTTCCGGTTTGACGGCTTTTCTGAAGCATACCAATCAGGTCCTGCATTGCAATCTGGCAAATAAATGAACGACAAACATAAACAGATTTTTTTCTGCACAAATATTTTTTAGCTTGGGAAAAGTAATTAAATATATTTAGTTTATTCCTTTATGAATGAATAGTCTTGACTTTTGTTTTCCTATTTATTTCAGCGTCTATTTTAATACACCATTCAGTGAGCCTGACCCAAGCCTATTACCACCACTTCCGGCTCTGAAAGGTGTCGGATCCAATTCGTGTACGATTCTGTAGAAACGGAATATCTTCTACCTTCAACTCTGTGATCAACATTTTTGTTTGCATACAATCAATCCTGTCTCCGTATGTAAGAATGTTGATTGTGTCAACACAGTTCTACGTACTCAAACAATCATTTTCTAACCATAATTGATAATATAATCAAAATTAAGATGCAATATGAGGTAACACAATCATAAATCATGTATATAAGCTAGTACGTTTTAAAACACGATAATTACAACATCAAAACGCCGAACAACACTAATTAGAGCCAACAGCGTGAGATGGTGCTCGTTTCATGAATGCGAAGCGTTCTGGGCGTGTGAAGAGTCAACGGGAACCAGGCTAAAACAAAAGTTGGGAAACTCCTTGAAGTACGTTACTTGTTGTTGGTAAGTGCGTAGTGAATATTTGGTAACATTTTTCTATGATTTTCTTATTATGTCAAGTCTCATGAACTGTAGAACATGTCATTAGTGAAGAATACAGACTCATTTTATGCGCGTTCGACAAGAAATTGCTTTTCAACGAATTCGGAATAAATTTTAACAGTTTTTACATGAAAATAAATCGTCTATGATGACACTCTCTCAGATAACGACGCAGTCTTTTGCAGTATTCGATGTGGACAAACTTTCACTAGATAATTTACAATCCATCAATCAGTGGAGATAACTCCTATATTTCATCTACAATGTTTTAATTTTACATGTGGAATTTGGACAATTGTAATATCTAATATAATTGTGACATTTTATTGTTTTATGTATTTGCACTATGATACGTTTTAATAACTACATTGTAGGTTTTTCATTGTATTCTTATCGATGCGTACATGTATTAGTCTTCACTGTAACAATGAACATCACAAAGTCAGAATCATCTCTGTATTGACCGTATCGAGATTTCTTTTTCATGTCACCGAAAGCTGGTCTTTATTGTTCACTTTTTTCAATTCTGTTATCGTATTTGTTATTTTCATATTAAAACAATCATTATATACCGCCTGGTCATTTTGTCAATTTACTATCCGAGAGAACACACAGTGATAAAATATATAATCCATAAACTATTAGAATGCATCACACGTCCGCGTTTACAATCAGCATTATGTCTACAATATTGGATGAGTTTGAGTTTCCAAAAAATAAGCATATCATGACAGGACCGAGGTCAAAGTATAGCAGGGGTATTGCATTATTACGGAATGGAACGGATCAGATCCTTGTGGCAGGATAGAGCAGGGCAGACAAACCAGTGAATCAGAACAACTTAAATGGAACAATTATATCTAAATCATTTTATTGTACGAACCCAGTGTTGACTACAGCGAATACCTAAGCATTAGCTACTGCAGAGCCGGGTACCAGAGTTTGTGCTGGGTTCGTAAACCGCAGCGTGAAACCAAAAATGGGGACTCAACTTTCCCTCATCTAATTTTCATATGAAAATTGCATGTATTTGTCTTATGTGATATGACAACGGCATGCCAGACTTTAGAGACAATGGATGCCGGATTCCTGTCGTTCTAAATTTCGCTACTATTATGACTATTAATAATAATTCACATTTTCGTACGTGTCATAAATGTCGACCGTTGATGCCAATAAAGCGCTCTAGGATGTGAAGATTTCAGAGACGCACCGACCACGTGACCTCAAGTACGGGCGCAAATGGTATATGTGTGTCTATAATCGATTTATCAACATTTGTCGGCAACTTAGGCATATAATTTTTCTGAATTATTGAATTATCGAAAACAGACCAATTTGAAAAATAAATTGAAAATATTTCCCTGGAAATTTAATACTGTTTGATAAATGCGTTCATCTTCAATTACTAAGATGGCTATAAAATGTATATCAAAATTTATATTAACTTTTTGTACAACAGTTCGTCTAGCGCTCAATAGATTTCTATTAATTAAAGTGCCAACCTTCTATAATTTCACCGTAAATTGTCTGCTGTTGTATAGCTCTATATTTCGTTATTTTCTAACACAACACTGTCGTCTGGATGTGTAAGTGTCGTCTGTTTAATATCTATTTTTATAATATCTTCACGGGATCATTCTGATTAAAATACAGTGAAATGACGTTTTGTGTAAACGTTTTTATAAATAAAACCAAAATAAATTTTATTAATGATCACCTTGAAAATATTTTTGTTTTGATTGCTTTATTGTACACAAAAAATTTGCTAGAATTAATGTGCGTCCAAGAAAATATAAATTGAACCAGGGACCAATGTAAACGTCATGTTTTGTCAACAGAGACGATTGAATATTTCAAAGTTTTCAGGAATGGGCACTTAATATTTAAATTACCTTTTGGATCAAATAAATATGATCTTAATATTGATGTGTTCACATTATCAAGTAGAAATATAGAGGTATATTTTAACCAGTCTAACCTCGCAGATATGTCACTTCTAAATGTAGAAAATAGAAACAAGCGGTTAAGATTGAATCATGTATTTAAATTTGTTAATGATGACAAATGTCCAGAATATATGAAAGAAAATTTTGTGTATGTTAAGGATACCCATTCATACTCTACAAGGTCCACTATGTACAATTTTAGAGGGCCCAAATGCTATGGAAAAGACAATGTCACATTTTATTATAGTGCAATTAAGGATTGGAATTCATTACCTGATTCAATTAAAAAGATAGATGAAAAGTTCAAGTTCAAAACTGCTGTTAAAAACCACCTTCTAAGTCTAGCCACACCATAGTTGTTTCTGAACGAATTATTTATTTAGATCTAAATAATATCTAAGTAGAAAAGCCGTATAATGCTTTAGTCAGTCATTATGGCAGATATATTATGGAAACAAGTTTTGTCTGTAACTTCCAATCCCTAAATCATTCTTACTGATTTTAATTAGTTTTTCATTTCGGCTTTGCTTTTTGTTGTGAGTATAGTAGTAATAATAGTAAGTATAATCAACGGACCCCATCGGAAATAAGCCTCCGGGCTCCGTGATTAGAAAAAAAGAAGAAATGTTTCCAATCCACCTATCATATTTTTTGGTCAAGTAACCCTTAACATGATTATTTTGTCTAGCCTAATAGACTGTTCAATAATATTAACCTTTAATGTATCATCTTGGTGAATGACACCATCTATCTTTGGCGGGAACCATATACTTTTTCACGAATATACTGTATTTGACCTTTGATGTTATGTGATCTGGGCTAATATCATCAAGGGACGTAATTCATACACTCATCGTCATGGTTATTTTAGCGCGTGTTGTCTTTCTTTTTCGCCCAATTGATACTGAGGGTCATGTGATTATTAGAATGATTATTACCAAAATAATGTCTTTCGTATTCGAGTCAATTCGTCTTTATAATAATTAACACAGAAACTATTCAAATATTATACAGAAAAAAGGTAAAAAATGAAAGAAAATATTTGAGCAAGGAGACTGTTCCATAGTTTACAACCCAAAAATCTGTTCACCTTTATTTTAAGAGTCTTAATGATGTTGGCAATTATTGATAGAACACCATGATTTACTCAACTTTTCAAACAATGTCAGTTTGATCGTAAATTACTCTATTTTTACCTTTTTTTCAAATCCGCGATAATATCAACAATAAACGAAACGGCCTTCAATGGCATATTTTTTAATTTCCGTTACAAATAATCACTATATGAAGTAACAATAGCTGCTTGATAGAAAGACTTGGTAAACATTTATTGAAGCCTACAGGAAATTGTGAATTTAATTTAAGAAATAATATCTTCCTCGCAAGAAGCTTCGGAGTAAAATGAAATAGAACTGGAATTACTATATACTGATAAAATCTAAGTAATTTGTATGTTTCTTTTAGGAACCTTGTAAACCCGTCAGCTCGGCGTTTCTTTGATGCCCGGCTTAATGGAAAACGCAGAGACGAAGTACGCTAATTAAAGATAGTTATACACTAAAAACGTGTTTATATCACAAAGTGTAATCCAGTCTGCTTTTTTAGGATTTTCACGGCTACATGTTTAATTAGAGTAGGAACTTTTTATTGGTTTACGTTATTACCCTTCATCGATAAAATGAGGAAGAATCTTCGACTGTTTGTGTTAGCAGTTCAGGTTGTGTACGTCATGGCCTATTAGCAACTGAACGAGATTCCTTTGCATATCTGAAACTAATTGATTTTGTGAAATTCATTGCGATAGTACGTATTTATGTTGGTACATATAATTGATAGAACGTGCAGTAAGAAGTTGTGGTTACCACGAGGTTCTACGATTCGGTCAAATTGCCACAAGACTGATGAAAATGGAGATGGTTGATTGGATAAAATATCAGCCGCTCAACCCGGGAGTTGTGCGTTCGAATTTCACAAAGGTCACGGTCACATTTCATTGCGGTAGTTTTTATCCAGGTAGCAAACTCGAGAGTAATTCAAATAAGCTACGCTTTCGTAGAATTAGAATAATTTAGCCTAGAACAAACCCTTGATTAAAATTAATGCACGTGTTTAGTAAATCAGCATCCGTCCCCCAAAATAATTAATACAGTCATAATAAGGTGGGTGCTGAAAACGCCAGGCTCAAACCTTGCTGGAACTGTTGACTTATGATACATTTTTTGCGTTGTAAGCTATTTGTTACATGGCTGAAGTGGAGTTCGACATTCGACCTGGACGAATGTATCGTTGTTGAAACATTGTTAAAGTCTTATTTGTAAGAAGAATATGTCATCATATGAAATATGTGTAACTATGCACCGGTGTATACAAAACCTCTCGTTTCCATCTCATAAACTACAACATGCATTTACAATACAACCTTAATCATCCCTCTCATGCTCAGTTTTAGTTCATTTGGACATTTTTTTATACTTTTTTATTCCCTTTTTCAAATACATGTGGTAACTTTTTTTCAATTCGCCAATTGTCACAGAAAGAAATGAAATAATAATCATTTTCTAAGAATGGATAAAATAACTCTAATATTGGAACTAGTTTCAAGTTTCACTGGAGCTTAACGCGGCAACAGTTGGGTAGAAACACAGACCTTCCATAAGCTGGCTGGACAGCTTTCTTCACACGTGAAATTTGATCCTAGGTGGAATTCGAACTCACAGCGGTGAGTGGTTGGTAATAAGAAGTCGGAGACTATAACCGCTTGGCCACGGAGGCTTCTTGTTTCAAGTATCTTTCTGATAACACAGTGTACTTCTAAAACAAAGCAATACTAAGTTATTGGTAAACTGAATAAAATATGAGTGATAGCGATAATTTACTTAATAATCAAATGTCTGGTTTATTAGATCACGTATACATTAAAACTCGTTCATTAAATACTAAATGGTTGTGGATGAGCTGTCGATCTCTCGGTACAGAGGTTGTATGTTCGAGCACATCAAAGGTCAAGGTAGCTTCTCACAAGTCACCAGAACTTTTTTTCCTGAAAGCAACATTAAGGGGTAAATATTAGCTGTCCACACTGCGACTGGGTTAGAATAGAATTCGTATGGCCTAAAAACACGACAGCATGAACATATCATCTTGAAAGAGTAATGTAGCAATAAAGTTTTTTTCTGTTTATAGTCAAGTGATAAAAAATAATTATCAGATAAACTCGTTTCATAACTAAATACTTGTTAGTCAGTAAGATCTCGTTCAAAGAATAAAATGATTAATATCAATAATTGTTAATTAGTTTAGTCGATGAACATTGTTGCATAAATCGGGATACAATTAGCATACTTCAAAGTATCAATTAATTATGAAAAGAGTTAATTAAATCACCATGTGGTGGGATGTGTGTAGATTATACCACACATGTTGTCTCTGAGGCAAACATATGTCAACAAATTAACGGATTTAATAAAACATGAAGTCCTGACAATGTTTAATTTTGCTCGGTTAATAATTTCTATTGTTCATTGTATTTCCAGTCGTGAAGAATTAGCTGCATGTGTATTAATCATTTTTTATGTGAGTAAGGTGCATTGTGTATCAATTTGTTGTTGATCAACACAGAAGCAATATCACAACAGTATAAATTACTAATTGACTGTGAACAGTTTGTCATGTGAAAACAAACGCCGAGTCATACTGCTTTTGTATTTCGCTCGGTATTTTAAAGCTGTTGTCACTAAACTTTCGTTAATTTAGTTAAGTATAACCTATCCTCATGAATTGAAGTTCTAACGTTTCCTAGCTGACACACCATATTGTTCAAAAGCCAGTTTTTTTTGTGTGAGAGAAAGCTAAGGTTTCCTAGTAATGTCAACTGTTTAACATTGGCATTTGAGTGTGCCTCATTGTATATTTTATCAAGTGGACACGTGCGACCGTGCTTTCTTCTGATACACCGCTACGCGTGTTTCATGTGGTGACAAAACTTTATTAAGAAATCAGATATTACACTTGCTTCACTGTATTGGAAATGGGTTTAGTAGTCAGATGCAGAAACAAATTGAGTAGTGTTCTTTTAACCTTGAAACCCGTCTTAGTGAAAGTTCGAATTTTTGCCGAACTACCCGGGTAGTCATTATGTTTGTAAATGTAACATTTTTACCATTTTTTCATAGCAAGTCGGCATATATAATATACCTTTGGCCATTTACAAATTGAAGAAAAAAATATGACCAAGAGAAACAATGGACTGTAAAATGAAGAATCATGAACAATATAAACACAATTTTTAGGTAACAGACTGGATAACAAATACATACACTGGTAGATATTTTACAAAAGAAACTTTGTGTTGATCACTTTGATTTTGTAACTTCACTCATACAGAAACGATGTCCTTCAAACGTTTAAAATATTTCATCTAGACTGTACATATCATGTGTACGGAAGACATCATTAATTTGTTCCAGAAATATGGACGATATACTTCATATTGCTGAAATTCTTTCCAATTAAATAAATGACCGCAACCAGCCAGCCAGCACATCAGTCTAAAATTCAAAATTATTCTACCAACTTAGAAATTTTATAGTGTCTTGAATATTACATTCACAGAATGGCTGATGGAATACTGGTATCATTTATTTACCTGTTTTATCCGCTTATTAAATCATGCGGAATTATCGCTTTGTCATCTTTCATGAGTACACAGCTCATAAAGTAACTGGTAAACTTGGCATCAATTAAGCATAATTATAATTTATAAATATTTTATGAATGTTGGCGTAATATAACTAGTCCCAGTGGTTTATGTTAAACTCATTTTATCAATATTCCTCAGTCATATATTTTCCTAAATCATATAATCGAGTCTGTAGACTTCTCACAATTTAGTAATTAACAGAAGTTCGCACCAAATACTACGCTAATTGTCACTGGAAATTGGGTAAAATAATTGGATATTTTTTCAATGACCGAAGCGACACGAATGTTGCTCAGATCCCAAGCGCCATCTGGTGAAACAATCTTCCAGCGATGTAATTGCCACAATAATGAGAGAAATAACTGTTTTGACAGATTCTTAAATTGAGATGTTGGTAGTGGAACATTATAGAAGAAATATACAGCATTCCAACAACGATTGAAAAACAACAATTTTCGCATCGCGATGTCGAAAACTCGGAGTCGTTCCTAATTCAAATAATGTATGTTTTCTGTTGATTTCATGAAATAGGTTTTGTTATACAGTCAAACCTGTGAACAAAAGCCAACCTTGGGGAAGACAAAATATGAACTTTATTGACAGGTAGTGTTTGTTCGGAGGTCAGTTTGTTCTAAATAATCAACGATGGTTTTTCAAAGAATGACCTTTATTCACAAGGTGATCTTTTTTCAGAGGTGGCCGCAAACGCAAGTTTGACAGTATATCAATTGGAAAATTACTGTCTTGAGTTGAAAAACACATCGCTATTGAAATGACCCTTAATTTTTTTTTAATGACTCAAGTATCGGCCGAGAGGTAGGTTAACACAATTTAATACTTGCATCTCATTGAACAAAATATTACGTTTGAACCTATCTCATCGAAACAAAATGTTACAATCAATTAATGTTCATTGAAATGAAAATTCATTTAATTGTAACACATTTTTTACTCCAAGCAAGCCGGAAACATCGGAAACCAAAAAGAAAGAACAAAAAAAGGCAAAAACAAACAACAACCGAAAGCATTGTGTGTCAATTTATTTACTGCAGTTATCAAAAAGAAACACGACAATTTGAAATTGTTAAACATAAATGAATTTACGACATACATTTATTCAATGAATCAAAAAATAAAAGTTCAATATATACAAAAATAAAATGTATGAATTTGTGTTCGTGCGTCTGTGTGTATACGTGTATTAATGATAAAATAAGTAAAATATGAAATGGGAAACTCGATTCGTACAAAAACAAAATGTTTCATTTCGAAGTCATGTGAATCTCAATCGTTTATTTTTCAAATCGGAGAATAGACTTTTAAACTTACGTAAGAGGATGAAAAAGTAAGAAGCTAGTACGCTATCAAAGAAGTGTGTTTAACATCGAATTTTCTTCAAAATGGCAGCTTAATGTTTTTTTACAGAAAACATGTACACGAAAAACATATATCTGTGATTAGGCAACGGACTGTATTATTCATTATCGTCGGCTAAAAATAACATTGGTTAATGCTGGAGACAGATATATCATGGTGACACGTCTGTTTTTCTTAATTTTGTCCCAAAACATGTATTAAGCTACCGCCATTGCTTTCAAATCAGTAGGAAATACCAGTCCCGCATCCCTTGAGCATCAAATATAACGCCGTGTAAATAATACGCACCGTTTCTATGTTTAAATATCTAATAGAAAATTTTCTTTTTTGTAATTTTGCGACCATGCCAGTGCGCCAGATAAAAAAATGGAATTAGATAATGGCATTATCAATCTATGAGTATTGTCATTAAGACAAAAAATAGACAAAAAAAGAGTTTGATAATTGTTTACAGTTTCTGAAAATTGAAAAAAATATATCTAGGTAAATATTATCAAATAACCACATATGCATAGCTTATGACACAGCACATCTAACACATATATACAAATAGTCGCTTTAATTGGGTAGATGAGTTAGTTTGTATCCATGGTTACGAGAAATAACAAAAAACACAACACATTATATGAATAAATCAGTAAGTAAGAGTGATTGTTGAACGCAGTATTTGCATATGAAGAAAACAATGTATGGATTGAATACGATGTATGGATCTCAATCTTTCAAAGTCGATGTGCGATCCTTAATCGGTCGTCGATGACCCCTTTTTGAAAAGAAATGAACTATGCGTAATGACATTAACGTATGTTTTAAAAATATTTCTTACGAAGATTATGTGATTATTCACACATGTCTAATATGGCAACAGAAATGACTTTTTTCTCTTATGCCTAAAATATTAACATGTCAAGTGATATTTTCCACAATTTATTACATATATGCAATAATCACAACAGTCAGACTGCCAATATATCTTCCACAGAGTTTCTTAACAAATCTATCGTATTTCTTGTGTTAATATTTGACATCAGACATTGAACAGCAGTGTGGAAAACATTCGTCAAAACAATAAATGCCACAGAGAGTCTCGTTCGTTAAAAAGTCAGTTTGTGGTGTTCAAAGATGAAGAACTTCTCTCTACTATTTTACAATAAAACTTATTTGGAGAATTCCTTACAGAAAACATTCCGAATGAAGAAACTACTGGTATTTTTATACTGCAACATTCGGCATATTTTTAGAGAATCACAGATTTCTTGCTTCAACGATCTTGGATGAATTTCTAGTTAGCAGTCTACCAATGTCTAAACAGATAGTCGTCTTGCATCTAAAACATGTGATTTTAGTAAAAAAATAATCACTTTGTGTTATTCAAGACCAAAGGACGAATATTCGTGGTTTCGACGTGACAAATATTGTGGCAACCAATCGTATTTGATCCATACATTCGTATTATGATGTGTTTCAATAAATAACAATATTCATAGACATGTAGAATTGTAAACATATTTTATATTAAACATAAACAATATATTACAATATAATACACGGACATACAGTGAACTAATGAATTAAGATCAGAAGAAACAATAATAACATCAAATCAAATGACTGAGTATTAAACTAGAATAATTTTTTACATATTTATTCAATATGCTGACAAAGTGTAATCTGAAGTGACATTTATTCACTCAAAATTTGATTTGTGTTTGTTTTTGTGTGACATTGTCAATGGGTTTAACGCCGTTTTTCAACAATTTTTCAATTATATACGGCGGCCGGTTCATCTAACCAATTTTCTTGGACCGTATACTAACCAGTACTAACTTACCCTTCCATAACTTCCCCACATTTGACATGTTTGTCAAATTTTCATAGAAGGTATGACCTGCCGCGACCGGGATTTGGACCTGGATCATCGGATTAAAAGTCCAGCGCACTAATCACTGGACCACGGTCGCGCCCCCCTCAAAATTTGAGTTTTCACTCTCTCATTAAAGAGTTCCCTCAACTGATATTTTCTTTTATGTAGTCAAACACTGGTTTAAATAAAAACCTTGAGTTATGAGGAAAACTATAAAAGAGTGATTAAATAGGATCATTCAAAATGACGACACCGTCGTGTTGAAGGTCTAACAAAAAATAAATGAAAACTTTGAGTTTTACAGAAAACTTATGATGAATTGTCTGTGTGTACATTCTACATCTCACAGAATAATATAGACGCCTGTATAGATACGATAATTACTTTCATGCAGAACAAAGGTTAGACATATTTTACAGGGATTCAAAAACTTGAGTAAACGTTTAAAACAATACAATTCTGATGAGAATGTTTATCAACGGAAGTGCGACACATAGATGATTCAAGTTTAATATCGGATTCAATATCTAAGCATTCAAATAATGGCTGATCAAACTTCAAGAGATAAATGAATGACAGAGAAGTTATATATTTACATAATGTTGAATTAATGGTATTGTAAACGCCTACTAGATAATTCCACCGATTATATTTTATTTAAATACTGATTTAATTTCAAGATTGAGCTAAAAGATGTGATTAAAATTATCTAAGTCTCAAATATCATAAAAACGTTACTTGATTTTAATTAAACGGCGCTTACTTGATACAATTATGACATCAGAGAGACAAGGTATTAATATGTATTAATATAACTTTCGCATTCCATAGATAACAGAATGTTGTACAATTAAATACATATTTAAAGAGTGCATCAACTTCACAGTTTATATCCGAAATAAGATACATGTATTATGCTCTGACATACTAGTAACTGAAACTTACTGAACACTTGTTTTGAAACTAAAACCTTAAAACTTTTACGACCCAAAACATTTTTACATTTATTGAGTTGAACCTGAACAGAAATTAAAAGCGTGCACCTGTCAATCCATAAACGTTGAAAACTATCATATGGAAGCATAAAATATTAATTAATTCCATGCGTATTTTGTTAATACACGAAATAAAACCCCATTCTATATAAAAACATAATTACGAGAACGTTATGTGTGTCTAAATATTCAATATCAACTACACCGATTTCCCACGAGTAACATTTAAACCTTGAGTTTAATAAATTAATTTTTCATAATGATATTTTATGACTATGTGGTTGATTGACTGTGTCCGTGTAAAATAAATATATCATTAATTGAAAGTTTCAGCGAGGATGGAGATTCAAAATTACCGACAGAGGACAGAATTCATACTCAATCAAATATGTTTCAACTAAATTATACTCTTTCAACTTTGAAGAACTACTGTCCATAAAATTTAAATGAATAATTTCAATCATATTATAATATAATCAATTTTAACGCATACGACATTTTCTCGCTCTTATTTTGCTAATTATAGTTGATCACACGCGTTCATTGCCCTGGCTTCACCGGACAGATTCGTCGACGAAACAGTGAACAATATTTTCAAATTAAAAACGGTTAAAATACGCGACTTGTCCATTACATAAGTTTCTTACTACATGATTTTAAGTTCGTAACAAAGCCGCACTTTACAAAGTTAATTCCCAACAGCAACATAACAGTGTAACAAGCATCATGTAGTTTCAGCTACTGTTTTCAATCCAATATTTTTCTGTATGTACTTTTGTTCATATTCACTCTAGTACTTTCTGTTGATTGTAGTGTCCTTAGCTTTTTACTTATCGTATGCGGATTTGGAAGAAAGTAGTATTTTGGGATATTTAGTGTGTTTATTTCTGGGGATCCCATTTTTATCATAATTCTGAATTGCTACATGCGTGTAAGACCTTCTGGTTGATAGATAAATAAACATAAAAACATATGAGCGTACATCGAGTCAGTATAATATGTTATAAAATAGTCCATAGCGTATTGCTGTTCAATTGTATTGCAATGTTAAAAATCAACGCCCGAATTTGTCATAATTCAGACATTAATTTAAAGAATGATTTTTTTATTTGCAAACGGTCACATAAAAAATCAACACATTATTGAACAAAAAGATTACAAACAAATCTCTGAGTTTACTATAAAGAACTTTGCTCAGAGATTAAGATTAAATTTAGAGGCGTTTGACCTAAGTTTAACTGTACGCAATTACATTAACTTTCATTTAAAATACAGACAGAAGGGTACCAAAGAGATAATAACACTGTTTTACAGTAAAATCAAGAGTTTTAAAGTAAAATTAATTATTTAGAACTTTCGTGTTATCAAACTATCAAATTATCTACGATAAAATTTCATAAAACAAAATTGCGTATTTATTTTAAAAGCCATACCTCTTGATATTATTGTAAAATCTAACTTAAAATATTCTGATCTCAAAGTAAAATCAACAAAATTGTCTGAACTTTTACATAAAATAAATAATGGTCGAACTTAAACACAACATGAAAATAATCACCACTTCCGTATTGGTAAGGTGCTTGAAAATCGTAACATCTCTGACATTACATATCCATATTATGTGCAATACAGAAAAAAACCTTCGCAATGTGTCTCTGGCAAAATAAAGTATTTGAATATGGAGTATTTAATGGAACTTATATTCACATTCACACTAATAAGAACATACAAAACACGTAAAAAGTTATTTCGTTTCAGTAAGTACCGTGGAAAAAAAACATATATCAATACTCACCATCCTTTTATCTTGATCTTCATATTGATAGTTCAGTTCTATTTAATAAAATATTAAGATTCAATTCATAAAACACAATTTTTTCAAATATTAATCAGCATAAATAGTATTGAACTTCAAAGTGGACATCCGTATAATATCCAATTAGAAGAACATAACGATTCCTTTATTTTTTAGAAGAAAAAGGTTCACATTTAAAAAAGCCAAAGCAACTATATCACATCAATGTTCATATTGAAAGTAAAGTCATTTGATTTTGGGTAAGAATATCCACGTTTTTGTTGTATTAATAAAAGTAGGATGAAGAAGATAATTTTCAATAAGTTTCCAACAACTTATAAAAGACAGCGTCAGACGCCGATCAAAAATGTAGACTGTCTCCACGTACAGGCGCTCTTAATGATACTCTCAAATACATTTACAATTCACAAAACAATCACGAATATGATGAATAAAACAATGAAATGAAAAGAATGATTGAAGTATATTATGCGTCCTCTGAAAGAAGTTTGATTTGACCTCACTTTTCCGTCAAATAACACATTAAGTGCATCAGTTCACTAAATATTTGACCTATATATTCGTAGAGACAGTTTTAAAAAAGGTCAAGGTCAAAAGAAGTTAGCAATTACATAGTTATAATAAATCTAACACAAAATTATATGTCTTAACATGTATCGTAGAGGAAAACGATACTATGTTTCATATCACGTTGTAAGTGACGTTTTGAATCGACCGTAAAACGTCACTAGATATCGTAAAATCATCCAAGTCGTAAAATGTACATTTTCTGTCTGATTGTTTGTGATTTTAATTCACACCATTGCAGTAGAAAATTGCATTTTCTGATTCCCTCTATTTTGTAGCTGACTGTGACCCTGCTCTTTGAGCATTTTTGGATAGTCATGTTCACACAGCAGAGAACCATTCACAATACTGTATCTATCACCGGGATTCAAACGATTGTGACACGTGACACATGTAAAACACTTGACGTGATACACAGAATTTGTAGACTTCATTACAAGTTCACTGGCGCCAATATTCTGACCACAGGATCCGCATGTTGCACCGTTTCCAAACAACCTGAAACGAAACGAAAAAGATAATAAGCATTTAAATTGAATAATTTCAATGTAATCAAAGAACCAAGCATCACTTTGAACAAGATTGTTAATTATTAAAGACAATACGTGTTTGTTCTGCTTTGATCATTCCGCCAGTTAGCTTTCATTAAAACTATGAAAATAAGCCAGAATAGTTTCAATTAAGCCAGAATTTATCTGGTGAAATACGAAACAAAACCACTATCTGTGGTTTGGAGTGGATTGTAGAATGAAAATTATGAATAATGAATTACCAAATAACAAATTTGCGCTTATAATAAACCAAGATGAGTTGTGACAATACTGAAGCTAAGGTCGAAATAAAAAAGAATTAGCATCATATAAATGAAAGCATGACGTGTAAACACTCATCAATGGACGCACACCACGTGACCTGGATAGTATAGAATGGTCAGTCATAAAAGGAGGGTTGTCTTTTAGCATTAAATCATAATTTAAGAATCCCAGTGCTTCGGTCACGTGTCACAATTTGTCACCTGTGAATCGGCATCCTAAATAATGTCGTGTTTCATAAACATACCGAATACAGCTGATGACCAAAGAACATTCATTTTTGTTGATTTTGTGGGTACTTTTAGACATTGAATTTTTAGTCAGTTTCTCTTTAATAGACATGTGAGCCAGAATGCCGAAATATTTAAAAGTCAACCATGACCAAAAATGCAGCACAATGGTGCCTTCTAATTTCTTTTGTCTTATGTATGTCACATTAATATTTAAAACACAATCTACAAATTTATTAAACGCACCAACGCGACAGTTAATTGTTGAACTTTCAGACATGAAGTATAATTAATGATGCGTATCTGAGTTTTATTGTTTACATACAATTTAGTTATTGATTGTACAGCAAAGTTCTAAGCAAAGATAATACCACATTATTCTCTCTGAAAAATAAATCTACTTTCTCCAATACTACTTTAATATAATACTGATAACCTTCTGTAATGATTTAATTATGTGAAATCCATGTAAAATAATTACGTCTATTTTCTTTATGTTGCTTTGAAGTCCTATGTACTTAAAGTTAAGTTCAACTTACAAAGTATGGTAAGGACTACGATATTTCATTCGTTGCTTTGACAAAAGAAAAGGTACAAATTCACAGTACGTATGCTATAATTACTATTGTTATGATTACAGTTATGGCTTTCTTGCTTTTGGAACGAGAGGTCACACAGATGTGTATTTTCTCTCGATAATATAATGACACTTATTGCTAGTGTTTCCAGAGGCAAGAAAAACAAAGAAGTTCATTCAAGAATACCTATCTATGTGTCAGTAGTTGACCATTCGAATAGTATATATATCAAATTTATAACCTTGACTTTTTTCCATAAGAGTCAATGTCACATAGCTCAAACCCCATGAGTGACTAAATAATCAATTCTTAAAGGGAGATATGTATCTGTTTTTGGTAAGATATGTATCTGTTTTTGGTAAGATATGTATCTGTTTTTGGTAAGATATGTATCTGTTTTTGGTAAGATATTTTTGGTAAGATATGTATCTGTTTTTGGTAAGATATTTTTGGTAAGATATGTATCTGTTTTTGGTAAGATATTTTTGGTAAGATATGTATCTGTTTTTGGTAAGATATCTGTTTTTGGTAAGATATGTATCTGTTTTGGGTTACAAATCCCTTTGATTCTGTTATTTGTTCCGGTGGTAATAGAGTGCAGTCGAAGTCCCAAGACAAAGGTCGTATGAGTATATGAATCACTAGGAAGTAGTCGTACGTTTATGTGTTTAAACATCTGTCAAATTATGAAGACAATTATCATCTGTGTGTAATATTGTACGCTCGTTTCCAACTAATAATATCATATTAACCACAACATCTAAACTTCGACGTAAGTTTTCCAACAAAGTCAGCTTAATGCATGCTAAGTCAAATATTAAATTTTTAGATTATCAATATTTTTTGAAACGATGTGGTATAAAACACACTGAATAACTTTGACAATTATTAAACAAAGTCTTACAAAGAATATGCCATGTTTCTCCCATAAAATCATATCAAATATCTTCGTTTATTAAGTTGCACACATGAGCTTTGAAATTTAAGCGTTGGTTGATAAAATGACGGTGCTATTAAAAAGACTATAGAAATGATAAATCATAAAAATACCGAATTTCATGTGTCATACATCACATTTAATAAAAGAATTTCGGGATATATGATGAATGGATCAATTTACAATCATCAAAATGTATGAGTAAAATAACCTTAGTATATTGAATGGTGCATTAGAAAAACGATGTAACACAAGACTTCAACCAAACACATATTGTATGGTAGTTTCGTATTAATAATTCTTTTATGAACCACCATGGGTGTTAATGAAACGATAAAAAGGACGTTTGTATTGATATTAAAAAATATAATTAGTGTATTGAAAATACCACGCAATACTAGGGATAAAATCCACATGACATCTCTCGCATGCATATCAAGGCCGTGCAAATACTGATATTGTTTTTTTGCACTGGAATTTAACGTCGCGCCAACAGCCAGTGTCATTTGGCGACTTTACGACTCGAACAAAGGGAGGAAGACGCCACGGTTACATTTGGGTATTACCATCGACCTTCCGTAAGCTAGCTGGACATCTTCCACACATGTCAAATTCCGTCCAGGGAGGGATTCGAACTCAAAGCGGTGAAGGGCTGGTGATTATCAGAGGCCAAAACCACTAGACCACGAAGGCTCCTTGAAGTTGATTCACAAAAATAGCAATCGTTATTTTCCCTCACCTACGAGTAGTGGACACTAAAGGCTATTCAAGTTATTTATGTTATTAAGATGCATAATGTTTTGGTATTAGGTGAAGCCAACCAAGTTTCCGACAACCTCTCTTAGCTTGAGATGTTGTCTGTACTATCTCTGAAATCGATACTTACGTAATAGTAACTTAATGTTTACTATGACTGGACTGAATATCATTTAGTTACATTATTTCAGTCGTGTATCCACTGTCCCTAGGATACAAACCAGCTGTGAACGGTAGCTCTAACATCGCAGTTCTACGCTCTACTTACTGAGATAACGAGGCTTGAGAATGTAAGATGACTAGTAATCACTAGCCCCTCACCGCAGTAAGTTCGAATCCCAACCGGGACTAGAAAAATTTCAACTGTGAGGAAGCTGTCCCGCTAGCTAACGGACACTCGATGGTTATACCCATGTGCACACCTGGAGTCATCGTTGAAGCTGAAAAGTCGCTAAATGACACTGGCTGTGGCTACGACGTTAAACCTCGGCGAAAAAAAATACTACAGGATGTAATGGCTATAAATCTAAATGCATAAAATCATATGTGCTATATTATTATAAACTATGTTATGATCGGATACAGAAAGATATCATTATCAGATAAAAAGTTCGCCTAAACATCAGAATGAAATTTTGAGAAATGTAAACAGGCGGACGGATAAACATACATGAGACTTTCTTCAGCCTTCTATACTATAAGATGTCATCTGTAAGTTAAAATCATAATTTATGTCTTGTTACTGAAGAAATATCGCTGCAA
This sequence comes from Lutraria rhynchaena, assembly GCA_008271625.1. Lineage (NCBI taxonomy): Eukaryota > Metazoa > Mollusca > Bivalvia > Venerida > Mactridae > Lutraria > Lutraria rhynchaena. Next base: position 1,290,165 of record VIBL01000109.1, on the reverse strand, counting down.
ATGGGTTTTAATTAAATTCATCAAATCCTATTTGTTCATGATTTGATACCTTGTCCGTGTTTTATTTATGAATACCCTGACTCCCCGCGTTATTACAATCTCAAGATTATTTTTCACATTTTATTGTGTTGATTTAATTCATAGCAGTTTTGCATTAAAACTAATGAAAGAAATTTGCGAAATATCATTGAGGACTTTTAATAAAGTTTAGAAAAATAGTGATTAAATACATTTTGTGGGTACGGTGAGAAAAAAGTCGCAGTGATATTTATAAATACGATAATTTGGACTGGATTTCATTGAGTTTATACAGCGGAACTATTTAAATTAATCTGCGGTCTTTTTGAAATTGAAAATTAAATATGAATTTAATATACGAAATTTTGTATTCAAAACGATATAATTAATATATTAGGATTTATAAATGTAGATAGTTTTGCGATAAATCGTGCTGTAGGAATGTACGTGAACTCGATATGAATTTAATTAATAACAAATACCACGTTTGGAGTTAACCTATGTTATCGCTAATCTTTAATATCATCAAATTTATTAAATTTATCACATTAGCAAGCTGATTCTCATACGAGATTAATCGAGCTACACAGCTATCTACAAATTTCTAACTTTCATAGAAGAGAATATGTCGGTTGAAGAAATATTCTATCTGTAATAAACTGTTGTCAGTTAATGTAACAAACGGTCCCTTGTTTACAAAATGTATTAACTCGTTAATCCACACACAACTGACCCGACGTCTTTCTATATGTGGTCTATATATCACTTTTTCCAGATTGGCAGCTAGATTATGTCAAGCGACTAAGTTCACACTCGTGCACGTATATCTTTTTCAGTAGTTTCAAATTGAATTTGAAACTTGAAACGATATCTTACTTTAATAGCAGTCAATAATTGATTACAACAACATTCAACTTACACATTAAGAGTACGAACAACGAGCTATTATATCAATCATTTGTTTACATAAACATCATTGATTGAATTATTAGTCATAAATTGACAAATGGGGATGGCTCCTTGTGGAAGGGTTAGTACCGGTTAGTATACAGTCCAGGGAAACTGGTTAGGTGAACAGGTCGCCGTATATAACTGAAAAAAACGGCGTTAAACCCCAGTGACAAAATTGGCATAAATATCGTACGAGGCAAATACATACATTATAAGAAAACGTAAATCTCATTTCCATTAGACGTTTTGACATATATTAGTATATTCATATATTTTGATAACCACATGACACGAGCAGCAATTGCCGAAAATGTAAATGGATCGCAGGCCTTTGAAATTTCAACCATCAGTTTATCCAAACAAGTTTTAATACTCGTGTATCAAAACAACGTGTTTGTATCGTGCTGACTTGTCGAGTAGTTTTATCTCAATTTGAAATACAAAATAAAAATAGATAGTTTGGTAGCTACAGCAGAAAAAACAAACAAGGAAAAATATATCGTTTAAAGCCGAAACACTCCAACGTCTTGTTATCAGTTGAATAAAACAATTAAGACAAGGAAACAATTCTACCTATCACAGAAGGACTAAACAAGGGTTTGAAGTTGATAAAAAGTTTACAAATTTCCGGCAGCGCTTATTAGACTTCGGTCTGTGTCATTAAAATTGTGTCTCCAATTAGTATCAATAAAATCAATCCGTTTTTCACCAAACAAACGTCTTGTAGATTCATTTAAGATACAAATAACGCGGAAGAAAGGTAATAAAAGCATTGATATAATTACACCCATTAAAAAAACACGTCATGTCTGTCTGAAAAAAAACATTGAGAAACAAATCTCATTTCAGTGATTTTGCTATTTTTCAAAGGAAATAATATAAATATTCAGTCACTGAATTTATACGAAAATTACATTGTACCAATTATTCTTTTATGTTTACAAAATAACTTCGATATCAATATACAACCATTGGGACAAAAATGTTCTAGATATAGAGGTGGTCTCATTATCAAGTTTAAATACAGTGGAAGTGTTGGAAACAGGTCTGAAAACAAGTGGTCGTTATAACGAAGTAGTCTTCATAGTGAAATGTCGCTAAATGAGGTTTCGCTTGAAGCAAATTCATATAATTTCTTCGATAATATTTCAATAATTATGAAGTTATAATTGATGTTGAAATAAGTTACTAGAAAATAATTATTACAAGTAAATTTATTCCGGCCATCAACCATCACAATGACCTTCAACTTGTTCTATATTAGCTTAATAATATAGACCCGTGGTAATCTTATATACCGGAAGTTCCGAGTTTTATCCTGGTGAAGCTGTGTAAAAATGTATTCCAGTCTACCATCATTATTGTTACTTTTGCACTTTACCTTCAATTTTTAAATTAATGTCAGAAGTGTGGACATCCAATCACAATATAATGCGTTAAAACCTGCTCTCTAAAATCGTAAATTTCATTTTTTCAAAATATCTATTAACTGAAGTGATGGAAGACAACCTACTGGTGAATCCTGCAAAGTTTGATCAAAGTTTTCCATTGTTTGTTAGGGAGTCTTACCGCTCAAAGTGATTTCTGACTGGTAAAGTACCAGAGACAGACAAAATAGCCTTGATGATCTCAATACTTCCATAAACTCGCGATATACGATAAAGACATGGCAGACGATTAGTTTAAAAGAACGAAAACAAAGAACAATATCTCTGCTTGTCTCATATTCCATCAAACATTCCATCCAAATTTCAATCTATCTAAATCTTCAACTTAAATTCCCGCTTTCTCATCTTGTAACTCGCAGACGTTACTCAGACGATAGAATATAACAGCAGAAGTATTTTCCCGTTTATTTTTCTTCCGGCCAAGAAGAAAAATGCACACCGTTTCAATAGAATTAAACTTAATAATTACGATTCTGTTTTCCGGCGAGTGTTGTTGAAGCGTTCAAATGACATCATATTTCTTTGCTAATTTCATTCGTTCAATTTTAGATTAATTAGTGATCTAAGATGGTAAGACAAGAGTTGATTAACGCGACGTATGGGTCCAATATGTTAGTGTCGTCTGCTACCAAATTTCCTCCAATAAAATCAGTCCAAGAATATGCATGTAAACATTTCTATGATATTATTACCGTTTCAATATCGAGTTCCAATGACACCAACAACTCCGAACCTTTGCTAGAATGCGAAGACAGAGAATGATATAACATGGTGAATCATATTACATTTAAACATTATGTATATATATTTATAGCCTTTAACTGACGCTTTTTTACCGTCTGATAATTCGCAAAGCTCATTTTTCTCCCCTGTTTCTATTAGGATAAAAAGTTTTATAAAACAGGAAATTTTGATCACAAGTTTAATGCTAAATGATTCCAGTAAGCAACGCAATCTGTAAACGATCAACTTGGCTTTAACAAAGAAATCGCGTGAAATAAGCTTTAAATTAAAACAATCAGATTCAGATGGCAATACAAACAATAAAGCCACGTCAAAATTAACAATAAACGAGATATATCTAGATACTGCCAATAATGCCAAAATGTACAAATATTTATTACAATGATGCAATAACACGTAAAAAAATGTTTCTATTAAATAATTGGGAAGGGGCCCAACTCATTTACTAAATGATGATTTGTAAATAACCCCCTTAATTATTAACACCACAGCAAACGATTTTCATGCGAAGTTAATGTCACAATTATCTTGCGAAAAGAATGTAATAATTGCTGTAGAAATAGTGTTAACGCTAAACATAATTGCGATGCCTACATTGCGAGTTGGATATCTAAAGTGGTCACGTGGTCGAATAGGTGACGTCATAGTTAGCCGGGCAGAATAACAGTATCCATAATTGTCTACAGACGATTGTTTTTAATATCTTAAACCGATTATCCTTGCATGCACGTTATAATTTCATACACAGTCGCTCAGCAACCCAGGCTGTGTTGAAAGAAATGAAATACACATACATAGATATAAGCTCAACACATTGGACCGTACTATACCATCACAACAGACAGATCTCAGATTACGTCATATATTATTTAAATACCAACTTTGAAATAAAATAACCAGAAATATATGGATTTATTTCATTTTATAAACAAATAAAGACAATATAAAACTGTGATTGGACGGTAATATTTCTAAGAGTAGTATGGACTACATGGTGCGGTGTCATAGTTATCGCCCTTGCAACAAACATCTAAACCTGTATTGAAGGTCAAAGTCTGTTACTGGCACACTATCTATACTATGGTCACTTATATGACGAAGTCAGAACTGTAGAAAACGATGAATAATGCTTTCTATCTTCACAACATTTAGAAAATGAGTATTACATTCCATAGACAGTAATTAAATTCTTAACGGCTAGGAATACCAGGGGCTACTTCTTAACTTATTAATTCAGAAAAAATCACGGCGAAAAAGACCAGGCGTAGATTACACCCAGAATCATACCAATCACGTGACTAGAAAAATCTACATCTGATTGGTCAGCTTTACTCAGTGGCGAAATCGAGGCTAGGAAGACGAAGGATTTGGCGCCAAAGGTGTGTTAAGGTTCGCTACGTAAGAACGGAAGTGTAAAGAATAAACAAGACCACTCCGTCTAAAGTGTGGACCAAGTATACGTGATTGATGAAAAATCGCAAGCATTTGACTTTAGAATAATTGTTTCTATTGATTTACCGACACGGCCGACAATGGTCCAAAAGCGATCATCACGTTTACTGTCTGCCCAATTGGCCACCCAACAATCGGCTATACAGTATAGTAAGTAGATATAATTGAAATTGATTTATAAATACGTCAATTTGTCGATTTGTGGAACTGTATTTAATACTTGAATGAAATTCTGCATTCGGTAGTTTACGTACAAACAGACTAACATTGTATGCATACATTACAGAGTAAAACAATGATTAAAAATACTTGTACATTAGTTAATTAATTCAATGCATGCTTGATGACAGTACACGAACTGTGTGAACGAATAAGCGAAACATCCCAGCGAATTTCAGAATAGTTCAGGAAGTTTCAGTAACGTATATATTCTTGTTCGCATGTCACACTGTGGAAGATAATGTCCACTTGAAACACAATCGATGTGACACTTTTGTGGTGTGTACGGTATGAGGACGACAAAATGACTTAGTCAGACAAATTAGTATAGACTACAGGGAAATTGCTGTTCCCGTAATTACTTTGCCGTTAATGAGACATGGTAATGAATTATATCTATGTGTATCGGTAAAACTAAGTTGGAAGACAAAAAAACGGGTACGGGAAAAGACGACAAAAACGCTAAGTCTTATGTCTAGACATGGAGTGTCGCATCAGACTGTAGAGAAGAAATATAAATTAAAGTTTTATCCCGCTTTCTTAAACGTGTTTCTCTAATTTCTTTAACTTAATTGCAGAATGAAAGAAGGCTTATTGCAGACGTTCTGTGAAACAAAACACGTTGAGGCAGATTATACATGTAACCGATGTTGAGTATAAGCGTACATATAATTAAGTTTTTTTTAAAGAAAATAAGGACTTCGGGAAAGATTAATCATGTCCATACTTTTTCGCAGTAATTTACGAGAATAGAATGTTTCTGTTTTTGTTTGTTTTTGTATTTGGGGCTGGGGGAGGGGGGTGTGATACGTTCTTCATTAACAGGTTGGTGGTAATCATTGCTTTTGACTTTATTGTGTCCCCATGAAGAGTATTAATAGAAAAAATAAGTTGTGCGTGTGTATATAAGTTACAGTAGCTGCATAAGTATTCGGAAACGTTTGTTTATTTTAAAAGATTACAACAATTTAAACTTTCTGTTGAGTAATCAAAGGATACGAGATAAACTTATCAAGTTTGAGACTAAACTCGGTAATAAGCCAAATCAGTTGTTAGCTAAGTGAAAAGTGCAAAAATCGGCCAATCAAAAAAAGTTTTACAACTGGTCATCAGCTACAACTTTATAACATTCAAACTACTGCATAAGGCTGGAAAATTTCTTAGCGACATTTAACGTAATTTCGAATAAAACATGCAAGTTAACTCTAAAAACGACAGAACTGATAATTACGTAAACCTAGAATAAATTCGTCTGTACCAGAACTGCGTCATGTACTTTCTTAGTCTAATGCAAAATTTTAAGTCCTATAATTAAATTGAAATGTTTCAATTAAATGAGACTGGTTTTTAAGAATTCATCGCCACAGACGCCGTCATACCAGCGTGCGTTATATTACAGACTTAGAATGTATATTTTCGGTGAAATTATTTCGTTTGAAAGGATTATTTACACTTTTTATACATTATTGCGACAGAGAATCTTTAAATACGTTTCGTTTCAAACATAACATCAATTTAAACCTGCAATTAAATATTCACTCTACATCGATATTTCGGCTTAAAGATACTTTTCAGGAAATATACCCACGTATGTATTTTTTTCATCTTGGTAAAAGTTTCTTGAAGTCGGAATTTCTGTTCGGAGTGATTTTTAATTATAGTTTTGATGCTTAACAATCCTCTACGGAGTTATTTTTTCACACAATCATTCATGTATTAATTTATCAAATCAAGCGATATGTATAAACGCGGTGGAACTTTTTCCATGTTTAATCCCGTCGGAATTAGTGGGGCTCTAAAACTTCAAAAAAATCCCATTAAATTTAAACAAGAAAGGCAAAAGTTTCAACTTTATTCTATTGGGGAACAATATCGAATGAAAATAATTGCATAAAATTCACATACTTTGGGTCACATAAAGACATGCGAAGCCTTGTTCAGGAAAAGAGGTTATTAGAAAGATAACGCTGGTCGCTGCTTGTACAGTAAGTGTAGTAAGTGCATTTAAAAAACAAACAGCCAGAGTCATTTGGCGACCTTTTCAGCTTTCACGAGGGAGGAAGATTCTGGAAATACATCTGGGTAGAACCACCGACTTTCGAACTGCTCTCAGGTGGGATTCGAACTCACAGCAGTGAGGGGCTAGTTATTACTAGTCGGAGACAGTAACCACTCGACCAAGCCAGCCTCCTTTTTATGTTAAAATGTTGAAATAGATCAGTTGTCCACTAAATTGCTCTTTATCAATGACGAGTTTTATATATTTGTGTGTAATCCACCCCGTGTAACAGTACCAACAAATCAGTAATAGATCAACTAATGATGCATTCAACAGACCGACTTTACATGGCGAGTGGCTCGTCGATAAGAGATCTAGCATTTTTCGTAGTTCTAAAGTTCAACCACTTGGTTAGAGGCTATTATTACATGCATTGAGAAAAAACTTATTCACCAAGCCAGATGATTGGACGTTACATGATAATCAACCTTCGATTTAAGGATTGGTTGAAAAACTCGAACCAAAACTCTACAGAACATCTTAGTTACGTATCAACTCAATGTAATGTGTCTTGTAATTTGAAGAAGAATTATACAAGTCATTTGATTAAAGTGAATATAAAAGACTTAAAATTCACATTAACACAACATCTCCCCCTAATTGCGATTCATTTATACCAGCGCGCGTTTTAGTAATTGGTTAAAGTGCAGTTCAGAATTTCTCATGCTGCAGAAAATCAGCGCCAAGGATAGACATGGCGTTTCGTTTAGTTCAGTTCATTTAGCCTGCAGCGATTACCAAACTACAAGACTCTTTCACAAACAACATACTGATTACGTTCTGTAAATACAACTCAGCTAGTTAGTAGCAAGAAATTCTGATAATGAGAAGAAAATGGTAACATCATTAAGTAATTCGTTTATTTCTCTACTAATGGCGGTATTAAGCGGCGTTTCATTGACGAAGTGCACGAAATCATTAAGTCGCTCGTTATAAAGCTCTTTGTTGGATCAGTAATGAGGGTTTCCGAATCTGATCATTCTCAAATAGACGCTTGCTTTTAGACTCCGGAATTCTATAAGTCTGAATTTGTGTGCAATGTTATTTTCTGGTATTTGGTTAACGAGCAATTTGTAAGCTTGTTCCTGTGTATAGAAAATGGACAGAAATTGACAATACCACGTGGTTTAGTTCGTTGAAAGGACGTAGCGGCGATTATGAAGAGATTTGGGCATCAATCAACCGTACGGAGAAGGCGATTCGAACTTGTAACATGTATACATATCGGTTTCCTTATAAACTCTTCAACGATACTTGACTCGTCTCCAGAAGACGGACAAAAGGTGAATATCATTTCTGTAATACAGTATTGTTTGTTATAATGGTTGTGTACGTTTATATAGAGTGGATGCAAACATAGATAACTATAATGACTGCGTATATTCGCTACATATTTCTAAATCGTTAGCTAAAATATCTTTATCTAATAATATCAAAACCAAATCCCCGAAATCATAACTCTGATCTCTGAAGAGATGGTAAAATCATCTAACCGGTAGTATTCACAAAGTATTCAAGCGTAGAATGGTTTCCACAAAACGTGCACCAATTAGTTATAATAGCTACACAATGTTCCACGATTGCCACGATTAATTCATGAAACAATATATTTCATATCAACAGATCTCAATCGCTTATAATGGAGGCAATTTTCTGCGAAGAATCGAATAATAAATTCTATCAATTTTGTTCGGCATGTCACAACAAATAAAAGATGAGAAGTAATTTCTAAATGGCGTACACAGAGATCCATTCTTGATTAAAACGTTCGTAAACGATAACCACATTATGTCTTTGCAACCGATCAGGTAATGACGCTCAATCAAAAGCCTGTCCTACGTAATGAAATAATGGCCATACTCTTCAACTACAGCGGCACAGGTCGACAACGATTATGGCCTATCGATATTCGTTACAGAGTTAATTTAGCCCATCACTTGGCTGCTTCCGTTACAAGAATGGCGTCGTTTGGACAAACGAATACGAAAGAACTAACGCGACTTAGAGACTAGTGTTTTATGGAAAGCTTTTATTAAACAATAATTCTGTCAGATATGATGTCTGTCCCGAGTCGTAAATATTTAAGGTTATGGTAGTACCACGAGATGGCGTAAAAGAAAGAAGCGATGATGGCAGAAGTTGAACACAGAGTTGGTAGAGACTTTTATTGATAAAATCTCATTTTGTTCCGCCTTACGTTCATTAAACCATTCGTTATTGGCAATTAATCAGATATGAATCACATAAAATCTAGGGTTAAAGGCTAAGCGACTGTTTTCATACACAAATTATCATATTCTACAAAATACATCAGTTAACATCGATTGAATGATTGATGAATTATTACTACAACGGAGCCGAATTTAGCTTCAGTGGATATCGTATAAACATATTTAGCCTTATCGACTTTGAATGATTTTGAGTTCATCTTAAAATGTTTTAGCAATACATCTTTTACCAGATGTTAGCTGTACCTCTTCGATTAAATATACTATGCACTTTTTTAATTCATTTTGGCGGAGAAGACTACTGAATATAACAGTTGAGACTTTTTCATTACGATGGCAACATGCGACTGTTTGACAATAACATAAAATACGTATATTTGATAGAGTAAAATAATGCCGGCGGAAGTGAAGTCTCAGGTGTCTGGAAAACACAATCATCTCTGTTAATTTGATTTCATTCCCATCAAATATGATATACGACTTGTCTATAAGTAATGGGGGCAAACATTCAGTCTCATAGAGGGACGAAGTACTAAATATATCACTTTATACGCAACAACTCTTTGTATGTAACCGTTGATATGTCGCCCATTTTCAGTGTAAGATATTTTATGACTAATTACCATTTATAAAAATGTGATACATTTCTTTTCTTTAACGGCGATATTCAGACATTAGTATTAATATTATTTATATAAGTTGTACTTTACTGAAGGCAGATACAAAGTTCATTATTTGTTATCACAGTCAATAAACCATACTGCAAAACCTTTGGATTTAAGAGTTTCGTCATTAAATTTTAGTACTTCTGAATTTTAAAAAAAGTTCATTATACGCAAACACTGAGGTTACTTAAGGCTTAGTACAATTAGTGCTGGTTGCAGAATTGCTCCTTGTGAACCAAATTGGATGAAGGTCCTGTTAATATAATTTGAAAGGGGGTGGTAATCAAACCGGTGGAAAGCCATGGAGTGTCTTTAAAGCAAGTCACGAATAACATTTATTGTACATGCTTACATGAGTTGAGAGAGCCATAAACGATTATTGTTGTTCAAAAGTTATTTTACAACTATAGCAATTAACGGACCTGAATGTTTTATGTTAAATAATCTTTTAACGACTGAAAGCCATTGGAATATTTATACATCTGTGAGAATGTATAATTCATGTTTTGCTCTTTGAAATTATTGCAAAAAGGGGTCCCATCTCCTTAACTAGATCCCATGTTAGGACAAAGCATTTTTCTTTCCCTTTTATCTCATCAAACGAAAGCTCCCCTTTAACTCCGAGACCTCCTGTCTTTATTGAAATTATGGCTTTTAATAACATCGCATCAATTTTCATCAAGCAACGAAAATAATAACAAAACTCCATTAAATAGAATTGAAAAACCAGCTCGGAGATGTCTTATCATGTTCATATCATAGCAACATCACACAGAAACCACTTGGTTTACTACGAGGAATTCTTTCTAGTGAGTGTAATTTTGTTTTAGAATGATATTGGAGAGGTTTAGACTAATCTATCCTAATGGCTTTTAGACAAAATGAACGATAGCTTCAAAAACAAACATCAAACTGAGAGAATGGACGTGCGGTTAGTATAGCAATTAACTGAAACATATATCCAAAATAATTCTACAGGATAGAAATCATCAACAAATTATGTTTACTATTTTATGCCATGAGCTATACAATCGTCATAACATTTTATGACCAACAATTTACTTGTAAAAAGCGAACAGGTTATAAATTTATTGTTATTTCTCGATTTATAGTCGTGTAATGTTAAATATTCTTTACATCGTTTTAATAATATCTTATTGATATATGATGGGCGATTTTTCTGCGGAAACATTTCAAATTGGCGAACAGTTTATGATGTAGAATGAATAAAGCGCTGTATTTATAGAATGTTTGTGATAAAATAGGAACGTTGAGTATTCTGATTAACCCGTGAAGGCAAACCAACTCATGGATGTGATAATATACTTCAGCCTCCGTAACAATAAATACCATTAAATAGTAATACAATAGTTTTTATTACAAGAAGACTTTCTGAACGCGCTAAAGACAAAGAATTTGAAGTAGCAAAATTGACGGATAGTGGTATTAAATAGGGCCAAATCTGGGATCATTCTAAGGGCAAGCTAATAGCTAGTAAGTGCAGTAGTAATAACAATTTTGTCAAAATCGCCAAAATATCATTGTCAAATACTTATTTGATGCTGATGAGTCGGTTAAATAAAAAGATGAAATCAATTTCGAAATCAACATTTAGGTTATTCATGCAAGTATTTAGGTATCGATAACAGACAATCGGAATCCGACGCCATGCATCTTCGTGTATTGGCAGTTGTTGTCATTATTCGGAATACTTCTTGTATGATGGTACTAAAATAAAGGAGACATATTTAAACACAATGGAGCCATTATGACGATTGCAAACTAATACAAACTACAATCTTCCACAAAGAATATCACTTTTGAAATTGAGAGCAAAACATCAAAATATATAGCAATGTACACTTTTTTCGATGCAGACGGTTTTTATAATTGTTTTAAGTTTAAACACTTGGCGTTTTAGAAACCCGATAAGAATTAGACGCTAAAAATCTATGGAAGCTGGTCCGGGAATGCCGTAATTCGTATGGCGTAGTTAGAGCTTATTTAATCAGAAAACTATTCGGCAAAGAATACGCGTAGTTAAAATTGCAGTAGGCGATTTTAATGAAGAGGAAAGTTCAAAGATTTCGTGGGAGAAGAGTTAAAACATCACTATGTCGTGACTACTTTATTACGATAAGAAGTTATCTCGAGAATTGAACAGATGCATTAACTTACACGTGCATTAATGAATATAGCTCCAGTCGCTAATGCACGAGCTTGTTGTAATGACACGTAATGCAATTCTAGTAATTAGTTTAACAAAAACGCTCAAAGTCTCTGACATAATATAGTTAAACATCGCTAAGTACTCATTGGTTCACTAATTTATTAAATGCACGTTTACATTAAGCGCTAATTTCTACTGCCAGAGTGGAAATGTTGATTACGATAAAAGATAAAACAATGTTTCAGTCAAAAAAAAGATTTCATCAAATTTAACTCAACATTACCCTATGGTCTTAGATAATGTAACAAGATGATTGCATGAAATCTTTATTTCATTTGAATCAAATCCAACTAAAGCTGTTTTGTTCGGTTTTTGTGTGTTATATTCATTTTTGCAAATAACATTTGTAATCATTATCACCTAATAAAAATGTTTGAAACGAAATAATTGAGGGAATGTCCGCGGTTCGTATCTTAGGAAATTTTGTAGGTGTAATATTAGAAATTTTGTAGGTGTAATATCTGGAAATTTTGTAGGTGTAATATTAGGAAATTTTGTAGGTGTAATATTAGGAAATTTTGTAGGTGTAATATTAGGAAATTTTGTAGGTGTAATATTAGAAATTTTGTAGGTGTAATATTAGGAAATTTTGTAGGTGTAATATTAGGAAATTTTGTAGGTGTAATATTAGGAAATTTTGTAGGTGTAATATTAGGAAATTTTGTAGGTGTAATATTAGGAAATTTTGTAGGTGTAATATTAGGAAATTTTGTAGGATTAGGAAATTTTGTAGGTGTAATATTAGGAAATTTTGTAGGTGTAATATCTGGAAATTTTTAAAGTAGAATTAGATTAATTACATGTAGTATTTTGGTTGTACATGCTACCATTACATGACATTTTCATTATTATTTCAGACGGTCAGTTGAACGAACCACTGCTCTAGGCTACGTACAAGCAATAGACGTTTCCTTTGTCAGCATCTAGGAGGATATTTGCAGGTAAAAAATGATTCTGGATGCATAATATTCAATTAAAGTCTTACAGAGAACGACAAAGATACAGCCAAACTGGCCGAACGAGGATCTCATTTTGTGATAGTGTTACCCCACGGTCTATCAATATGTTTAGTTATGCTTTGGTCCAATTATCCACACAATAGAAAACACAAACTGAATGAATGCATGTGAAGATTATTGCAACATCTTAACAAAGCAATTTTGCCAACATGTCAGTGCTGATTAAGAACAATCGCTAAATTACCATACGCCAATATGATTTTTTTTGAAACTATGGTACATGAATTTGCTGAGCACAGAAATTAAATAATTAAAAGTAGTAAAAATGTTCAGCAATGATAATTCGGAAGATTGAACAACAAACGGTTTTGCGAAGAGTTTTTGTAACACTCGACAATGTCAATTTTTTCTCCCATTTATGACTTTGACATATCAGCAAGACACAATGCTGTATAATAGAAATAATACAGGTATAAGTTATTAACACATCATACTAAATCATATAAATTCCATTTGATTATTTGTTGTTACAACAAGAAAATTACCGCCCAGCCAAACTAAGCTGATTTACGGTAATGGGATGGTATGTTATTGTAGTATGGAACACGAGTGCGTCTGTATCAGCGTCGTATAACATTTAGTTTTACAGAGCCAGCTATCGCATGGAATACAGAAAATTACGATAATGCAACAAAAAAGTTATCTCGTATTTGCCATCACAGAGAAACGCATAAAGTAAATGGAAATGTTTATGCATCCTGAAAGCCACAATTAGTGATTATGATGTATCGTTGTCGCCTATTTGCGAAAATTAGATTTTCTCGATACAATAATGCCTCACTTAGTAAAGTAGAGAATTAGCCTCATACTCAAAGTAATTAGTCGCCAGTATTCTATGGCAACAAACAGCTCATCAGAACGCGAAGTGGCCTTTATATGATTTCTTGCACATTGCGTAGTAAGACAACCACGCGAGAATGCGATATTTAATCCACAAACAAAGGAAAGTATAAATGGAGTACTTAACATGATAGCACTGAATATCATATAGACAATGTCGGTTTTACATTTAAATTCAGGTTAAAATTTCAGACCTCGGTAAAGCGAAAATGCACTCGGGTTTAAAAAATAAAGTGCATTCGTCGCGAAACTGAAATGTGAAATGTGAAATAACACGGTAAATACAGATAGAAACTAATCATAAATGAAAAGAAACAATTTGACTCATGGAATGAGGGTTGATCATAGATGAAATTTATAGGCTCAAACAACTTCATGAATACGTACAAGCACGATAAACCTCACATAGCAATATCTTTAATGTTAATACCACCTTATCATAACGGGCACTTAATTTTGAATATTTCCTCTAACTATATAAAAGATGCCACCCCCATTTTAAGACCGATATTTTTGGTCTCTAAAAAACGCTATATCGAGGTATTCAAGTAATCATACATCTGACTGAACGGCAACGATGTAGGATAAGACTTAAATAAAACTAAAATTGTAGATTCTCTGACAGATGTACTTAAATCATACCAGGAGGAAGATATTACAAGAAAAACCAAACCGCAAACTTATTGCATTTTATCGCCACTAAAATACAACCTGAGGTCATAAACATCTGTTGACTGTTTTCCTGCATGTAATAACATTGCTAATAGATCAGTACACGGTTCTCTAATATAGCTAGAATTACCTAGAGTTATTACATAAATGATTTATTACACACGGATTCCTTAATTAATTAACAAAATATCGGATATGCAAAGAGAAATTCAAGTTGCGATGTTTCACAATATTGGTGCTGCGAAATGGTAGCTCATATTGTTAACATACAGAACGAGTGAAGAGAATCTGGGATTGAAGATACGTCAAACAGGTTGTGTTAAATAGAAGTATCGTATAGTGCATTCGTTTTCTCCTTCATATTTCTATGTAATTGTTATTCTTACGCGAATGTTATTCTCACGGAAAATGTAAACGAAACATTTCTTCTTATCATACGAGTAGATCTTTAAAATAGATACGAGGCAAATATAACACAATGCTCACAAAATGAAGGAAGCTGATATGCCATGCAGAGATAATGTATCTGCTAAAAGATAAGGGAAAATCACAGCTTCCTCCGGTGCAAAGTAAACACGGGACTTTCGAAGTAGAAATAATTTTTTGCAAGAACAAGTACATATGATAAAACTATAATTCACTCAGGGTGTCAGAGCTGGGGCGGCAAGGGCAGTGATAACTGTCCCAATATTATAATAAATGCGTCATAAATATATGCTAATTGTAGGAAGTCTTTTTTCACTTTTGTAAGTGTAACGAAACACTTCCTTAAAGCATTAAAATACTGTAACACCGTAAATGTGCTATTGGTAACAGCAGGCTGGTATATTAAATGTCATTTATTTCGTTCGTTTTATCAAAAATTCCTGTCTTGGACTGCATGATATATATTTCAATTTTATTTATATCGTCAGTTTGAGCTCCATTTTAAGAAATATACGTCACCTTGTCAGGGTGGTAGAGTCTAGGAATAATATAAAGCTAGCGGAGCACAAATCATCACTAGCGTTAATGTTTTACTAAAAGTCTATTATTTATAATTCCTTGCGTTTATCAATCGAAATTGAAAGTTTACTTGAATTAGCGCACATCAAGTGAAATGCTATTCTTTAATGAGCGAAGCTCGTGGTGTTAATTTACATGGAAATTGCTGAGTTTCAAACACAAAAAGAAATTCTATATGTACGCTTGAATTATAGACAATGGCTGTTCAAAACAATAATCTAATATTTGCCATTAAACTGATATGTAAAACATTCCATGGAGCGTTATGTCAGTCAGTGAACAAAACAATAAAACATAGTTCATTATATTGAAAACTGTGCTCATGTTTTTGCTAGACAATATATTTTAATACGTCTATTGATACCAAATATCATAGACAAAGATTAATGACGGATGTATAGTCGTATTTCAAGTGGGAATCCAGCTGCGTTAATAGCCGAGAGGATCCGATTAGAGAAACATTTCAGAATTCACCACACACAACTTTTCGGGCGATCAGACAGTCTCCGGCTTGATTCTTTGATAAAATGCATAAAGAAATATCGCCGCTAAAATAGGTATTTTTGATAGGCCAGTTTCGCTTACATTCAGTTTCAGATGGAATAAAGTAAATGATGGTAAACAAATTTTAAAGTACAATAACAGCGAAATGTTGTTTCTGTACTTCAATCCATCAAAATAAGAAACCAGAATGTGTGAGTAAAAAATAACGAAAAGTGTCATTGATGTCGCTGAATCCACGAACTCTTCTTCCTCCAGACGAGTGAAATCGCGTTACAGCTTACTTAGATAATAATTATCCGCCTACTTATGATCATTTCCGCCTGAGGTACAAGAGGAACCGAATGGTATTTTGACAAAGAGGCGTGTTTCAAGGCGGTCCGACTAATGACCCTATGACGCCCACAGAACGCCCCGAGTCTTGGTAAACAAATACATCGCATAATGTACAATAAATTTTCACATACATTTAATAACTCAACACCACTAGTAATAATTACAGAGTGTAAATTACAAGAAGAATGAATTATGAAATATCTATCATAAATACAGTAAAACCCGGATATTAAGACCACATTTGAGACCTCAAAATGATCTATTTAGTGGTTATAATAAGATCGTTGTAATATCGAGGTAATCGTTATTAGAGGTTGTACTGTATATTAAGATTACCGCATTTGTGATTCACGCCTCATATCGGATAATATGCAGAGCACGGAATCAACATACTTGGAAATTCTGGTTAGGTATGTTGCCGTCATGCACGGGGCTAAAACACTATTGATAAACAACACTAGAACTGGCATGCAAATGTCCAGATTTTAAACAAAAAATTCAAAATATCAGCAAAATTTACCAATCGACGATAGTATTTAATGAACCAATAAATCAGAAATCGTAAATATTTACGATTTTACAGCAACATAAAGGGAAATGTGTCACCTGTACAAATTTACATTCCATAATTAAATAAGGAAAGTCATTCCATTAACTGAAATCAATATTATCCAAAAGTTTTCAGTAAACGTTCTGTGATTTTCACAATTTTCAATTACAACCGGTTATTACGCTGACTTAAATACGCATAAAGGAGTCTTTAGTGAAACGAATGTACTGCACTTAAATTGTTCATGATATATTAATGCTAACATGATTATTTATGCAAATTGTACGAATGGACAAACACCGAGTACTTAAGTGTTCAATTACTGGCACTTTGGTGATTAGTGAGCACTTAGATAATACTAGATTAAATATTTGAATCTTTCGTTCTACTTCCATACTGTAAATATATTATACAAAAATCTGGAGCGTATTTGCTCAATTACTGACAACAATAATTGACTTTAATTGGCCCTGAATACAGTGAGAGAAGAGTGAAACTTATCAATAATGCCAAGAATTAACGTTCGAGTTACACTCAAATTAATCGAATGACAAGACTTTAAACAAAGAAGTTAACGAACTAATAGAAGGTCAATTAAACTTTACTAACACCCAAACTCAACATATTTAAAAACAATGCATGCATGCAAACCGAATTAATTAGTCAATAATGTAAATAATGGAGGAGTGTACCAGTTAGATTAGTACTTTGTATTCGTACAAAATTTAGACAAACACTAACGTTATGGTCGGATAAAACTCTTTCAGAATGAGATATATGGCTGAAAAAACTAATTAATTTAGCCGATTTCATGTGAGAGTCCGGGTAATTTTAATTAGTGAGGGTACTCGTCGTGGATTTTACTGTGCTCTGCAATTAATACTGAGTTGAGATCGCGTGTATACCGTTATTGCTATATTAATTATTAAAGAACCAATTCACCATTAGGTCCAATATCGAACGACTATCGTTAGTAATTTGTATACCGGCAGAATTGTGTCATTCGGATTTTCCATCAATTTTCAAGGCGGCGTCAGAAGAGGTAGAAATATTGTTGGTTTGTGGATTTCTGTATTTAAGGGGACATTAGGGACCCGCGCAGTAGTTGTTATCTTTTTTGCTGAAGTCATTCTATCTGCATGGGAGTAGGTTCACGATGCTGTTATGTAAAACATCGTTATCGAGGCCATTTGGGGCCAAGACAATCATACCCTTACTGAGGCAGTTTCATTATCAAGTGGAGATGTAGAGACAATATTAAAAACCTGTCCGAAAATAAGCGGTCGTTATAAGGTGGTCTTTGAGTGAGGTTTTACGGTATAGAAATTTATACTCTTGTGTTTTTTCAAGACAAATGCGCAACTTACGGCAAAACTTTCTGAAAATAGCGCAAAATAAAAACGCCCACCATTTTCTTCCAGACTTCCTGCGCTTTTGTTTTATATGATGTTGTTTGTTTTTGTTGCTAAACATGTAACAGATATTGCAACCTCGAGCTAAGTTGGAAAGTAAACAAACGTATGTACTAACCGAAAACTTCTGACGCCTCTTAGCACATATTTTCAAATACCTCGAGCACCGATAACAAAAGAAAGAAACACGATTTGCACGTGTAACGTACTTTATTTCATCCATCCTTCCAAATAATTGGTGAACCATGAAAGAGTTTCAAAAATCATGACAAAAAGATACTGTTTATGAGTCTAAACATATGTGTGTACAATATTAAAACACGACTATTTCTAATATGAGAATAACATTAAAAAAGAACCGGCGAGCGTTAAAATTTCATAATCAGAGCAGATTCTAAAGTTGATATTTCAAAGTTACTATTTTATTTTACACACATTTTTGCATTCTTACTCAAAAACTCTGCATACGCTTCATAGGCAAATCTCAACTCAGATAGCAGTTTTCGACTAAAAAGTTTTGCTAATAGTATACATTTCCGACAGTAATCTTTGACAGCTGACAAGCCTCTCATCGATATGAATTCGAATCCCACCTGAGACAAGATTTCACATGTGAGGGACCTGTCCAGTTAGCTTACGAAAGGTCGATGGTTCTACCCAGGTGTAAGCCAGGGATCTGCTTCCACTGTTAAAGCTAGAAAGTCGCCAAATGACCCTAGCAGTTGGCGCGACGTTAAGCGCCAGTGGAAAAAATGGTGAATTTGAATGAGTTTGGCGTATTTTTATTAGGTTATCAAAAATACAAAAGTAAGGTAAGGCTGGGTAAACTAGATGTTTGAGCGTCGGAACAAATTACTGCTGTTCTTCTTGCAATGAAAATGACATATCATATAAACATGTGTACAATAATTACGAGATTTCTTGGTGGAATATGAACACATTATACCATTTCATTATTTACCAGGTAAAACTGAGGGCAAACATGGAACCAACAACAAGAATAATACCACTAATTGATTCAATCAAGATAACGAAAATAACATTAATTGAGCCATTTCTAATTTAAACTGGTGAAATTCATTATCACTCATTAACTCAAGGTGAAAATACACTGAATTCAATTAGATAAGAAAGCAAAAAAGAGTGCTGGCGCTGATCGATATAAAAAAGATAAAAAAAAACAAGCATTTAACTCTTCTACGTTCAACAAAATACTTTTAACCTCTCATTAAGACACTAATTACTGTTTTGCAAAAACAGGCATTACTGAGAAGGTATATAATTGCCCTAGAGCAGATGTTTGTATTAACCAAATTTTCCAATACAGAGTAGTAAGTTATTTAGATAGCGTAAATTAAACTATTCCGACGCCATTAGGAAACCAATTACACCATATTTTTATTAGCAACATGGTTTAATACCGTTCCTAGTTCTTTGTTAATTACGTTTTTATGTAGAATGAATTTAGTAATTAGATTTTGAATATCTTGTGTACACACCTCTGCGATCTTGAGAACTTGAGTTTGAATGGACCGTGGACGACTAATTATGTTTGTATTCAATTAATACTTCCATTACAAGGAATAATAAGCTGGGAGTTGGTGTTATAATGAATGGACTGGGCTGTGATCTGTATGCTTGAATTCAGGGGAAAGTAGATGGATTGTATTTATATTAAAACTAGATGAAAATTGGATATTTATTGTCAAGATATTACCATGATAAGGGATATAAAACGTCAGTATGAATATAATAAAAGCGAATTTATTATAACCCACGAACTCAACTTCATTTATAAACATAAGCTACCACACTTAACTTGGTTTTTAATCTTAATGCAGATTAATATATTATAATGCTCTATGTGTAGTAATAATAATGCGAGATAATTTGCCTAATTTTAAAAAGGTGAGGGATTTGACAAATTGTGCAACATTATCATAAGTTTGCTTTTAAAATAGGAAGATCAAATGAAAGGTGTGCTTTTTAATGATTGAAATTAGAGAAGAACTATTCGACAGCCAGGATAGTCATATTGATGCCCATGTCAAGCGCTTATGGAAATAATTAAAATATCGAGAACGTAAATTCAAATTTGGTAATCAAACTCTCTGACAATTATATCCAGTCCAGTATCATCATCAGTCTATATCTAAATAAAAATACCACGTAATTTCTGCCAAAGCTTAACAACCAAAGAACTTTTTGTATGTAACGGATCTTCAAAAAAGAAAGGTTCTGTCATGGTGGTAGACGTGTAAAGAGTTAATTAACAGTGACAGAGAAAACACATACAATCTGAGACTAACCTGAGATAGTCATTCCGACAAAGTATCATTCCTGCTTTTGAAAAGCATGAGTTGAAGTCTGCAAGCGGTGCTTGACAACATGAGCATTTCAAACACGCCGTGTGCCAGTAGCGTTCCACTGCATGTAACAGAAACCGGTCGTTGATTCTACCGCCACATCCGGCGCACGATTTTACCCCATGTTGTCCCATGTGTCCGTTCTGGTTCACAGCCTGTCCGTTAGAATGCATACCGGGATTTGTTGGGTGATTTGAAATCTCACGAGAACCTGAAATGTAAAACAAATCAAACATAGTTTTCGTAAACCATTCGTGCAGTTCCTTTTTATTTCGTATAATTTCGTAATCATTCGTGCAGTTCCGTAACTATTCCTACAGTCAGCATTTGTGCAATTCCCTGGTCAATTACACAGTACTTGAATTATGTAATACTTTAAAAAAGACCAATTATAAGAATTTTGTAATTGATAAATTTCATAATTCAACTCGTATCTGACGAATCTATACTTAGTGCCATACACATTTTAAAATGTGTTATTTAAAACGGCATATTAAAATTTTATATGATCTAATTCTAATCTAAAATACGTCCGTCATATTTCACTTCCTGATGTCAGTAGCCGAACTTACGTGGTTTTGATGAATCAAAGTTACAATGTCAGTCAGTCAGTCAGTCAGTCAGTCAGTCAGTCAGTCAGTCAGTCAGTCAGTCAGTCAGTCAGTCAGTCAGTCAGTCAGTCAGTCAGTCAGTCAGTCAGTCAGTCAGTCAGTCAGTCAGTCAGTCAGTCAGTCAGTCAGTCATTTTTTAGATAGACATAGAAGATCGGAAACAATAGAACGACCAGGTCAGTTGAAGTATCTTTCACTAATTAAGAAATATATTATTACCAAGGTAACAGTAAACGTGAAAAAGTATGATGCTATATGATTAAGGTACATCGTATGATGATTAATAATTTGACGTCAAAAATTCAAGACCAGATCATATTGATACTTATACTTATGTTATAATTTCAAGCATTAATTCGAGAAGAAAACCTTGTAATACAACTAGAAGTACATACATGTAATAATAGACCTGTAATGCTCAATTTTATGTACATTGCAGAAGTTTGATTAATTAATTAATTAATTCTAAAACTGTAAAAACCATCCCTCTTTACAATCTAATTAGCCATAGCTCCATCATATACGTATGATGCTTGTAATAACATAGTTTTTACACATTTTAAATCAATGCATTATCGAAGAAATATTATATACTTATTCATAAAGATGTAATTTTCCAGTTTTAAAAGTTTTGAATGAAAATTGGTCCATCTGAACAACGGTGACTTTAGCCTTCGTCAATAAATCATTAACAAATTTCCAACATGAGTTTTTTGTCCATCCTTCATTATGGCTAGATATAGAATTGTGTATCAGTATGTTAGTCATACAAGACGTTTAGTCATCAGAATGTTTAAACTCACAAATGATGACTCTTGCCATGAACGTGATGCATTTTTTTAAAATGCTGATAAACAAGCAATAGTCGATAATGCTATATAAATGACTTAGATGGATATCTTTCAGGCTTCCCGAAAGTTGCCAGACCGTCGGACATGTCAGGCAAATTTCGAGCATGCCCAATAACTTTTGGGCGAGTACCGGACCAGATGTCCGGCAGTCGGGCACGATTTACAGCATTTATGACTTATTTACAATAAATTCGGTCAGACAAATTTTCATTTGGTCAGACAGAAATTCTATCTTTGCCTGACCAAATGTCAGGCAGTATTTCAGCAGTTTCGAAAGCCTGATAATCTACAAGTTTGAATCATCTTAGTGGTCATTATAAGTGCCTCAAAATTATTAATCAGGTGACAGAGTTAGATTTATCAGTATGTGTTAAAGCTAACATCATATCTTACACAAGCTAATAAAAGTAATAAATTAGTAATACATGAAATTAAGATTGCATTCTGAAACACTTTAAACATGATGAAATAGATTAATAACATACCTTTGCTGGTTTTAATTAGCAATAGTTGAATTTCCTTTTAGTCAGATCAGGTAATAAGTCGCATTTAAAGAAGTTGCAAAGTTTATGTCATTAAAACGAACGTACAGTTTCCGAATGAGAATTCATTAAAAGTAAATCATTATCCTGTTAATTAGAACCAGTATAAAAACCACGTCGTATACCACACACCTTCCGACGTTCATATGGTTTGATAATAACTTTTATTATTAATTTAAAAGCACAGTAAATAGCCCAATATTTCCCAGCCACCAATCAGCTGCTTCGTTTTCGGTCCTATAATGTCGGTGATTGTAGAGTTATTAATTTGCTCTCAATGTAAACATAGAACTTAAGTATTTTCCCCCAGCTTTAATGGGTATCGTTAACATATTAAACATCTTTAGGATTTCCGCGTTGTCCATTAACTGTGGGCTGTTAATCCAAGCTTTACTATTCCTCTAATAATAGCACAATAGGTTTTAATGATTGATATGGGACGCCGTTCATATTATTGTCAAAACACGAGAGTCGAACGGATGAAGTTGATTTTAATACTACCACCGAGGTGTTATATACAAAACCAATGTTTACAAAACGAATTATTGTAAAACGGAGGCACAGTAGTAAATATAATTACGAGGAAGGTGGATTGTTTAACTGAAATGTTGCCATCATCATCATCATCAGCAGCAGCAAAAGAAACAACAGAAACAGTGAAGATACACATATTTTGGAAATTATGCAATAATGGAGAATTACGTTATCAGCAAATCAAAGCAGCATTATCGTCGTTTAAAGTGAGATGACAATCAAACATACAAGGTCAGACAGAAATAGTTAAATTGTCGTGTTTACTGTTACCCGATCGACCCTATTTTTTGTACCGACCTTGAAGTTTCAAATAGCAAAAACAAAAGTACGAAAATATTTGAGGACGAATAGAAAAAAGAATAGAAGTGAACAGCTTTGCGACCTACCTACCCTATTTTCGTCAAGTAGCCGTAAACATGACTGTTTTTCTAGCTTAATGCATACCGTGCGGAGTAGGAATCGTTGTGGTGGCCGTTACCAAGAAAACCTTGGCAATCTGTGTTCACAGAACTGGACCCTTGTCAGAGAAGTTGTAAGCTCGAAATAAACACAGGATGAAATCAGTCAAAGACAACCACCCTCAACCACCACGTCTCCGCGGTCAGTGAGAAAAAAATCAGTATGATATTTGAATTAGACATTGTCTAATACTATTTAATAAGCATGCATATCACTTGGTGTAAAATATATTAATTTACATCACGTACCATATAATTGAATGTACATCATTTTACGTGTTTTTAAAACCACATGTATGACTAAATATAACCATAACTATCATAAATTAATCTACAGACGGATTCATGATCTCTTTTATTCACATGTATTTATCTATTTTGTTTGTTTATCGTAGCTTAAGTTACAAAATGAATGCAAGTGTTTCTATATTGACGTTTCTTTCAAAACAAAACTTCGAAACAAACTTATTTGTATTTAGACTCTTGTATAGCATGCTATAAGAACATGTAAAAACACCAATCAGTCGTAATAACGAAATACCAAATAAGATTAAGTCAATAATAACGTTTTTTATCGTAAGTGTTGACAAAAATACACAAAGACTGTTAATTGCTAATTCTAAAATTTGAATTGTAAATGTTTAAAATAACAATTCTAGCATTTGTTGTATTACAAAGCAACAACCAACTTTATCCGGTATTTTCCAAACAAAGACGTATTAAAACTACAATTGTAACCTTAAGCCTTAAATTAAAGCCAGGAAACACAATGTGTTAAAATTAATTAATTCTTCGTTATCCGCCGTGCAATAATTCAATGCATTAAATATTAATCGCTTTAACATGCTTGGATTATCACTTCGTTCATACACGAATTTCACAAATTCGAAGCATTTAAATTACTACATTTGATAAAGTAAAAACCAAGGATTTGAGAGAGACAATCAATGTATTAACGGTGACTAGGGGCACAGTGTACGGGTCATCAAGTACATCATTAACCTACTCTGTTGGCTCAGAAGGTATGTTCATCGAGTGGTCAAATATTCGGACCGGATCAGGATATTAGTTGTATATTAACTAAAATTACGATTAACGAAGTTCTTCTGATCCCAATTCCCACATCACGTGAAAAGAAGTTAGTTACTGAAGGTTTATGATTTTGTTTCTTTTTGTTTTATGTGACTTATTGTCACTGTTGTTTAACGCCGTTTTTCAACAATTTTCAGCTATATACGGCGACCGGTTCATCTAACCAGTTTTCCTGGACTGTATACTAACCAGTATTAACTTACCCTTCCACAAGGAGCCAGCAACTTCTTCACATATGGAGGAAAATCGATATTTTTGTCAAATCTTTAAATCTGTCGCGACCGGGATTCGAACCCGGATCGCCGGGTTACAAGTCCAGCGCTTTAACCACTGGACCGCGGCCGCGGCCTCGAAGGTATATGAAGATACGGATCAGTGTTTGAAGTAAATGGCGAAAAGAGCACAAACTAAGGCCGAAATGTGCGCGTAAGTTCTCTACTTTAAAAGACCAACTAAATTCTATGATATCTCTCTCCTGAATGTTTTATTTCAGTATTCTGGGGACGACTTTTATGAAAAATATTAAAATTTTCTCAATTTTGTCCGAGGTGTCGCTTGAAATTGGATCATGATATCGTTCAAAATAATGCAAAACATTTTAGCCAATTATCAGAGAATAGTATTCTAAACGAATTAATCGGTTTTTGTTGATGAAATTTTCGTGAATATCATTATGTTACGAATAATTTTAATCTGAGATAAAACGAAATGTCATTTTAATGTCAGGATGAAAGCGGCAAGCTTATTGTTACTTCTGATAACGGAGCCATCTAGTCAATTGTGTGAATGTATGAATCATATACCATTTGCTAGATTGAGTTAAAAACAATATGCCGCCATGTTTAAATATTTATATTTTCATTTAAAATAACATGCGCTAATGCACCCATTGTCTCTCGACAAACGACAGATACAATGCATTTGCCTTTTCCAATTCGTTATTAAGATTAAATGGACTGTATCAAGCATCGTCGCGAAATTAAACAACGCATCTTCAATTAACGTTTTAATTAACTGGTTTTCGAAAAAGCAATTAACAAGATAAAAACCTTGCATTCAGTTGTCCATTTTTTCTAAGTGAACAATTGAATGTCACGATGAGAAACCAGTAAATCGACGGAAGTTGCGCGCGCAGAAAAACATTCACACAGGAACAAGGTAATTTAGTTACACGAGACCTGTGATCGAGTGAAACCAAAAGTCAATGAATTGATGACATTTAAAACAAATTTTCTACACATAGGTAGAATTATAAATATTTTTCATACAGTTAACTTCATTTCTAGTTTCCAAAATCTGTTATAGACAATTATTTGCGCATGTACAAAGAAAAAACGGCTGAAGAGCGCCAAGAAATGACAAATAGGAGTTTGATTTCGAGTGTGTTCCTTCATGAAGTTAATTGTTAGATTTCAAGCCGAAATCCCCACGTGACTCTCATTTCAAAAAGACAAAGATGGAAAAAAAGGTTCAATGCATAATTCTTTGCCAACTTCTCACCCTTATATGGATATTGTATTTTATTTAATTTTCTTGCCTGCCTTTCGTCTTAGGAATTGAGTAACTGGTGGATTTCACCGTTTATTGAAAAAGTAAATTCCCATGACAATAGTTTCAATCGTCTGGTTGAAACAGATGGTGTTAATCATAATCATCCATCTCAATTGAACGCTTATGGAGGCAATTAATGGCAGAGACGACTAAATTTTCCTTCCTCGGCTCCGTTTATCATCGGATCTTGAGACACAGTCTGTTATGGTAAAATGTCACTTGTTTGCATATAAAATGTTCCATTAAATTTGTCATACTGAGACTGTAACTGTTTTATTTTGGTGTTATGACCAATTAGAGCTACTTCGTAGTAAGTTCATGCTAGGAGACTATACATATAAACTAATCATATCGTCAAAATCTATCTGGAAATTCGTCAGCAATTCTGTTCAATATGTATTAAGTATGAAGTATTCTGATGAAAGATGTTACGTCAGCAATTCTGTTCAATATGTATTAAGTATGAAATATTCAGGTAAAGGATTAAAGAGTAAGTTTCGGATGAAAGATGTTACGTATACTCCATTGCGAGCGATTGTCAAAATGATTGTACAATGTTTCTAAGAACTCTTAAGTACAGGGCGAATACTGATCAGAGGAACTGTGTATATATTTTATCATCAGTATATGTAAATGAAGCAGTACGATCATTTATATCATTAATGGATAAATCTAAAAGCAAATTCACGCATTCGTATTACACTTAGTTGAGTATTTGCCTAAAGTTGTGAATAGTCAAGTTATCTCAATGTGAAGAGATGGTATTTTACCTCCGTGTAGTAATTTATTAGTTTGATCATTATTTACAACAACCATTTATCTATGAACGATTCCTTTGGATTTTTCCTCTGGTGTCTAACGTCGTACCATAGGGTCATTTGGCGACTTTTCCAGCTATACAGGTGGAGGAAGACACTGAAGCAGAACCTACGACATTTCGCTAGCTAGCTGAACAGTTTCCTCGCATGTGAAATTTGGTACCTGTAGGATTCGAAATCACAGCGGTGATGGGCTATAAACCATAACCATTCGACCAGGCCCTCAGAAGCCCACAGAAGCCACTGGACATGAAAGACTGTTGTATTATAAAAAGATAATGATGCTTATGTTGTATTTCGATAGATCTTAGTAGAAGATTTATGCGCTGGTTAAATAACGTACATAAGCATGAATGAATGCATGAATGGTATACACAGTAATGTTGCTTACAAATTGTTCACTATAACAGAAAGTAACAAAAAGACATTAACATGTCGTCAGACAAGGAAGTGCACTGAAACCATTAAATAAAAATACAAATACATAAAGTGACGGTGCAATAATTGAAAACAACTACAGGTCGCGCGAAAGGCCATTAGATTCAAACATAAGTGGTTATAGATTGACACACATGGAATATTCAGTTTCGCAACTAATTTACTGAAGTGCTGTCTAACATTTTAGTATGTTAAAATGCAATAATACGCAATAAACAACAGCAAACATTAAATGTCTACAAAGAATAATCACCGGCTACTATTTCACTATAGTTACCCCAGCCATTTACCAGACAGACTAAAAGACACGAAACGACATTTTGAAAACCAATCCATTAGGCGTGTTGAGAACCGTTGATAAATCAAGTTGAAAATGGCACAGAAATAACAACAATAAGATTCGTTTTCTACGACGGCATTCTCTGAGCACACCGCGTTTTTGTATTGGTGAAAATACCACTTAGTGATAATTGCATAGAAAACATTTTAGTGGCAATAGTTTGTTGTGGAAATATCACAAAAAGCACATCGAGTATGTTATGTGGTAACGGAACAAACAACTACAGAATGTCTAACAAGACGGCTGTGTTACTGAACTATCATTATTTCAATTTACGATAATGCAGGCATTTCATCTGAGGCGGTAAACAAATCAGTTTTATTTATGAATCGCGATGATTATTTCCAAGCAATTATTGTAATCGAAATTAAAGCCGTGAAGCAACGGGGTAATATTGTATTTATGCGTTCCAATATTAAAACTAGTAAATCGCGGATACAATATGGATGGTTGCATGGTAACTCCATCGTTTCATTCACCAATGTTTTATTATTGATTAGTATTTTATTATTACGCGCGGTGTGCAGTGGTGTAGCTCCTACCAGACACACGCCAACACCTTTTTCTCAGTAAATGCAACATCATGCCCTTAATTGTTCGTTGAAACATGTCCGAAAAAGCATCGGAGACAATTTAGCCTTATTCAAAAGAAACACTCAATGAAACAACTTCCTGGGCAAGTTTGTTCAACATCGATATGTCCCTTGAGTCAAGACCAACAGAGTGATTGTGGCATGTCTAAAATCACATTGTAGGGACAATAAATGAGCAGCGACTATAAAGTTGTGAAGGCGCTAAAGGTCATAGTTCGTCCAAATCTAATCTGCAGTCCATATATATTACTGTAGCATTAATATCAATTTAGCGATTAATGTCATTAAAAGACCATTTCTCATCCAACTCCCATGTGTGGTTAGGTTTAGTTATAACCACACTCCGCCACGCTAAATGATGCCGGGGATTTTATAAAGATACACATATCTATAGAAAACTCTAATGGACGTAACAAAGGATCGTATTGTGTCATCCATTGTTATCATATTGGGGATCTAATTTGGCCCTTAAAAGGGACTAATATCAAATATTTAGACAATGAATTTTCGATAGAACAGTGTTCCACTAAACTACAGTGCTTGCGTAATAAGCCTTAGATCAACACAGACAAATATTGATTTAATGTATGTGCACATAGTCTATGATAAATATCGTGCATTTCAATCATCTAGTTAGCAATCGTTCGTTTGTTTGTTTTTATGTGATAATTTTCAATTATACACGGCGACAGGTCACCTACCCAGTTTTCCTGGACTGTATACTAACCAGTACTAATTTACCCTTCCACAAGGAGCCGACATTTTTTTTCACATATGGAAGAAGATCGACATTTTTGTCAAATTTTCATGGAAGGGTATGACCTGCCGCAACCTGGATTTGATCCCGGGTCTCCGTGCTACAAGTCCGGCGCACTAACCAGTGGACCATGGTCGCGGTCTGGTTAGCTATCGTAAAACGTCTTAACAAACAAAACGATGTATTCAGTCATTATAATTTGTTGTGGTGACAGTACATAAATCGTAAAATATGAATACGTTCTCTAGATATTAGAATAACAATATGACAAACAAACACATAAATAGATGATAAAGATAGTTACATTTATATAATTATGTAAATTGATTTAACACAAAATATCATAACTATATGATTCATCTTTTATTTGTACGCGACTTAATGACTAAATTTTCGTGGACAAATTTTCTCTTTAATATTGGTTCGAAACCAAGCAATGGATGTAGCATGTAAATTATGTCCAAAACGCATTTAAATCTCAAACGATCGTGATTCATGATTTGAAGTCATTTACAAAAACTGTTGTATGGACTTCTTGGATCCAAATACATGAATATACAAACCCAACTTGTTAGTTTGTTAAACCAAACCTTCCTCAAACCAATAGTTACATGAAAAGTACGCAATATGTCATGTTCGTTTTGCACGCATCTGCGAAACAACCTCAAGAGAAAATCTAGGCAATCTTAATTAGCAGACATTCGTATCATTTCTGTCTGTATCATTAGTACAATTATCATAATGAGCGACAAAAGCAGGCACATTACGGTGTCACGTAATTATTTACCAAGCATGATTATCGCTTTTACCCGCTGCACCGTTCGTATCTTCGGGAATGAAGAGTGTGAAGTAGTTATTTTTGTTGAAAGTTAAGAGAATGATGCATCATAATCATTCCACTAGTGAAACTGTTAAAAGTATATCATAGTGAGATGTATACCAACCTGTAAGTGAATTAGACATAGTGGTTTACGAGAAATACGTTTACATGTTATTGCAGAAGTAAACCATTGTGGGTGGAAATAGTTATTTCATTTTCTAAGTATTTTGACTGAATTTTTTGTCAATTGTGTGAATTGCTGAGGGTAAAAACATTATCGTTTATAAGTTCGATTAATACGTTTCGTACAATCTTGCAAATTTATCAGTATACGGTCTGACATATGTTGTAGAATCAGGAGAAGACAACTCAGGAGGTTTGGGCGACCAATCTCACAGAGTATGTTCACAGAACAGATAATTACATCAAAATATGATTGAACACTTATTAAGGACATAATTTCAGTCTCCGTGGATTCCCGAAATGATAAAAACGAATGAAATATAACTCAATATGTAAACTGTTCTCGTGAGAACAATTGCACTATTTCAATACCACGGTATTCCATGGCACCACAGTGATACCGAAATCCAACAAAGTTATCCATACAAGTAGATTCATACTTAAAGTTGATACTAAACTAATTTCTATTTCTTGTTATGTGTTAATGGTACAGTGAAATACCGATATTAAGACCTCTTCAATGACCGAAAAAAACGGATGTAATATTAAAGTAGTCCCGATATTATACTATCTATATAAACATAGAGTTAGAATTTATAATCAGTTCAAATGTAAGTAATTGTTATACTGAGATGGTCTTAATACTGAGCTTAGTGAATTTTACCTGTTTTTGGTTATCTCTTTGCCTCATAATACCGCATTTCCCCACATCTGAAGCAGACGACTTTTGTTTTCCACTCTGTTAGAGAGAAATAGCCCAATTTCCTTAAATAAATTGATATTTTGAATATTTGCTTTGAATTTGAAACTGTCCAAAATATGCTTATAAGGCAAAGGGTTAAACAGAGTCGCCATGTGATATAGCATGTAGACATCCGGTTTTAACGTGTATGGACGAGTTCTTCCACAACCAGTAGCAACTGGCTTTAAAAATACCAGTATCATTTCATCGATAATTACGGTGATCTTACGGGCAACACCCTAAATGTTTGGGTATCGTTATTCCCGGCTTCAATACACGTACAAGTATTATCTATTAACTCTCCAGATTGCTACATTTATGAAAACATTAAAATCTTGATATGGTTGTAATATCCGAGTTCATATATATTCTTATCATACTGTTTACATTATTAAATGACATTTGATAAATAAAATTGTCTAATAGCATACATAGATAAGCGATATACTGTATATCTATCGTACATGAGATGACGCATTAAGTCGACAAGTATGGTATAAAGAAATAATAAATACTTTGTTCTTCATTTACACATGCAAAAAAATTATTTCCGATTTAGAATCGTTAAGTGACTAGTTAGCGAAGACGGAGGATGCGGTGATTTTTAGTTCAATAACTCATTGGTTAAATCTAATATTAGCGTGATTTAATTTCGCCGTCGGGTAAACGAACAAATATAAATTAGACTTAAACAGCATTTTAAACACTCGTTTCGACAATTTAGCATCTGTTTATTGTGCATTACAACTAGAATCCAAGCAATATATTTTAAAATAATTACATTTCAGCACCGTTGAATAAAACTCACTGATTGTAAATTTCTAACCTGCGTGTGTGGTACAAGATATCGTAAAAATAACTATTTCGCGAGAAATTTAATTTTGCAGTAATTTCACGAAATTAATTTAACACATTATGAAGGACATATTATTGATTCTATTTTGAATGTTCAGATTTTATATACAAATATATTCAAACAATTTCCACAAACTTAAACTATACAGTAATATATAAATGTTATCATTTCGAGAAAATATTAACTGAAAACTTCTGGGAATTTTCACTAACGGTTTACAAAGTGAAATATTCTAAATTATGAGGCGTTACGCAGGCGTTTTAACACAATTGGTCATGCTGATAAGCCCATCAGAAATGTATGAT
Organism: Lutraria rhynchaena; assembly: GCA_008271625.1. Lineage (NCBI taxonomy): Eukaryota > Metazoa > Mollusca > Bivalvia > Venerida > Mactridae > Lutraria > Lutraria rhynchaena. The sequence goes on along the minus strand of VIBL01000109.1, from coordinate 1,257,959 downwards.
AACAAATAACCTCTGGTTCGTGTAATCATAAAAATGAATGAGTTTTTCTCAGGCTAGCGCTGGTGTACCGTATGTAGGATGGTCGTCTGTTTTTTTAAATAACAATGTTAAGGGTTGTTCAGTAACCTTTTTTTCGCTTGGGTTTAATGTCGCGCCAACAGCTAGGGTCATTTGGCAATTTTTCCAGCTTTAACGGAATTCGAAGATGCAAGGCATACACCGTGGCGGGTAGAGCCAGCGACTTTCCGTAAGCTTGCAGTGTGCAGTAGCATCCACTATCAGAAATAATGTTTGCACCGTGTGAGAATAGGATTATGTTATGTTAAGTGAATGTGAGTACTCCTGTTGGATAGCTTTAGATTGTAAAGATACTTCATGTTTCCAAAGAGACATATATTAATTCATCGAAAAATGAAAAGTAGCCGCAGAATTATTTCAGTAGGTGAGTGTTTATATCAAATATGTCTATCGCACACACATGTATTGTTTCCACAACATAAATGGAGTCGTTGAGAAAGAGTTATTGAGTTAAGTAAATAATGGCAACAATGCTGATAGTTAAATATTGGACGACACTTCAAGTGATGAAATTACCAATGACGTTTATTTCATCGTAATTCGCACGGAAAGAAAGAACATGTGACAAGGAAATATCATACATGTACATGTATTTGTGTATTTGTTCGTATTTCAGAAATGTTTCTTTTTGTAAATGTTTAACTTCATCAGATGAAAACATTTGTGATAACAATTTACCCCAGCCTGTTACCAGACGATTTTAATTAGCTAATTAGTTTAATCATGAGTACCTACTTAATGAAGTTTTCAACTTAATTGAGACAATATGTGGTTTAAGATAGATTGCTCCCTCAAAATAGATCAAGCTTATTGCATCGCCTTAGGTAAGAATTCGGCGCTTATTGACTTCAGCATTCAAATTATTGGAATACATTGTCCCAGTGCTGTCTAGATCGAAATGGTAATTAAAACAAAGATAAGGATCAAAATCAACTTAAATGTTGGGGAAATATTCTAGATACCGTACATCTCGTGCAAAAAGTCTTTAAACTAAAACTGAATTACATTTAATCTCCTGTGTATCAATTTATTTATAAAGCTTGACTTGAGATGAAATAACATTGAGATGAGGATATGACTAACTGAGACCGGGATTTGAACCCGGATCGCCGAGTTAAACGTCCAGCGAAATAACCACTGGACCACGATCGCGGCCCAGTACACTTTTTAATATGACCATTTGATCAATAATATTATTATAACGATATATGCATTAGTTTCGTAAGTGCACAGTTTTCTAAAAACCAGGTTGTCCTTACATGTGCTTTTCATTATCTACACAATGGAAACCGTGTAGAAGACGACAGAACAATACAAACCCATTTGCAATATTTTCTATGTACAGAAAAACGTCAATATTAGGACCACATGTGGATCCCAATGGTCTCAAAATAGCAGTGTCTATATTACAAGTTTTACTGTAGAAGAAACATTGAAGACTGATTCGTAAATAAATGGTCGTATATAGAAAGAGTTGATCGTAATATCGAGGTGGTCGCTGGCTGGTGTTGGACTGTATTTGTACTCAGAATACTCTCCAAAGTAAAACTATAGCTGTAACATGTTGATATTTTACTTCAATAAATCATACAAAACTCATTTAGCTTTAATACATTGCCTAGCAACAATAATTATACAATATGTAAATAATCGTTAAACTTAATTAAACTTTAATGTATCATAACTTCCAAAATGAATGTAAATCAATTTTCTTCATCAAACAATCAAGTTTTCACTGGGCTAAGAAATAACAAAATGTAGTTCCATGTTAATTGTGTTATTTACCTAAATGCGCATTACTAATCTGTGTATGTACATACAGTAAAATACGGTTAGAGTGAATTAGCATATAGTGATAAATCGGATACAGAAAAACATTTATTTTTCTCGAACGAGACCTGCCTTATTTCATTTTTATGGATGTAGTAAAGTAATTATTCGCGTCCCTGGGAATCCCCTATAACCGTATTCAACTGTGTTCTATACATCTATCGCGTATGTTAACAGTATTTGAAAAACAAAGCGTCCTTTGTTCGAAATTACGTCCGTTTGTTTGAAATGAATGTAAAGCAGTTTATCAACAAAGTTCAAACATTAACCACAAGGTAACAGCTGACCTAACCAGTGTTTCAGAACTCTTCATTCCGTAATCAAATGCTGGTTTTACAACATAAACTCAGAGACGGAAGGCAAATTGTCTTTTTTAATCTATTCAGTCATATTGTCACGAATATGTATAATACCTCGTGCGGGTCTCGAACTCGCGACTACTCTATCATCATCACTGTTCACATCGACTGTTCTGACTTAATGGGTTTCGCAAGTCAGATCCGAAAGCAATTGACAGGATTAATTTGCTCAGCGTAAAAAAAACTTCCTGCTTGAAACTGATATTACACAAATACACAAAGCAAACCCCTTCCTCTGACGAAAAAGGGCCTGAAAGCATTTCTCCCTTTAACGCTGTCAGTTCGTTGACAATTTAGGAAAATCCACTTTGAATTTATTCAAACTTCAATTATAAATATGTCATAACTTAATACCAAATAATCGCTAACTTAATGTGTTGTAGATTTTAGATAATGTTAGATTAGTATTCTTTGACATTATGTCACAACATTTAATTAATGCTTTTAAATCATTTGTTCCATGTAACATCAGTTAGTTTGTACAAGTTTTATCTCACGCCTGACGAAATGCGACACACGATTACTGGGTGCTCAGAATATATAAATTCATGTCGTATTCTAGATTAGTATACGAAACACTGAAGTGAAGGTAGATCCCAAAATAATCATAAGGATATTAAGATAAGTACACATGTTCTTTTTTTGTTTGTATAGTGTTATGGCCCATAGTCTTCCGTATATGTACGGTAATCATTTGATCAAATATACAGTATAACCTCATTAAGCAACCGCACCAGTATTAGGACCAACACAACACAACGACCACTTTCAGACTGGTCTTCAATATCCCCTGTATATTAAACTTTAGAATGAGACCATCGCAAATAAGGGTCGTTTTTCCTTGTCCAAAAATGGGATCCTTATATAGAGGTTTTGAAGTTGTGCCCTTTTTCAAGGTCCAGACACATTTCTCAGGTGATGTGTGAGTACAGGTAGAGGGTCAGTTTTCATTATTACATCATGTATGACGTCATTATTGCCTTTAAAAAAGTCTAACTGGCTTATTTACAAAAAAAATTGTTGAAAACTACATAACATGATAAGTACAAAGTATCACTCATTATTTTATTTATAAATGCCATTAATTGTTGGTGTCACATCCATCATTAACCATATGCAGCAATATAAAAGTCGACATACTTATCATATGCTAGTTTTGATTTTGACCAAAACACTAACGATAGGATTTACACGCAATAGAATAGTTTGCATGTTTCATACCTAGGATGGAAATTAAATATACAGTCATAGGTTTAATTTTCATTTTAAATTTCCGGTAACTTAAAGAAATAAATTATAATCATTTATATAACGCTGACATTGGTACCCGGTTCTAGAGCACAAAGCAGTATATCGTTGTGAAATACTGTGGGTGCCAGTCAATATGTGACCAACTACGGATTATGCTTTCGTTGTATAGTGTCTAGAGATGACACTTCAAATTCATTAAGTTCATGCGCAACCGATCAATGTGTGCAAAGAAGTGATACAGTCTAACCTGTAGAGGACAACATTTCCTATTTTTTATGATCACCAAATGAATACAGTTTGACTTAATTTATCCAATAAAGAGGAGACGAATTATTACCCAATGCACACCAAGCCATCTCGTCGACAAATTCATTAATATTTGATTAAGAGACGTCCTTGTTGATACAATGGACTTCATTCTAAGTTGGCCGTAAATACAAGTTAGACTGTAAACGATTTCACTTCATACAAATACAAGGACGTGACCCTAAACTAATTAATTTTAAGGATCGGTGCAAATTAGACATAGAAAGAATGTCAGAATAAATACAAACTGGTCTATCCTTTAAAAGGATGGCCGTCAACAACGAGAAACGTTTTTAATATGTTCCCAGTATCTAAACATTTTTAATATGTCCGCAGTATTTAAGTTAAAGAAACAAACAAGAAGAGACATTGATAATAGAATGGTTTACACGATAATATTTGATAAGCAAACCACAGAAGCTGGTAAAATACCGTAAAACCGTACCTCACGACCATCTCAATATTAAGACCACCTCATTATAACGATCGCTTATTTTCGAACCACTTTTCAATATTTCCTCTATATTTCAACTTGGTGATAAGACCATTTCAATTTTAAGACTCATTTATTCGGTCCACAGAAAGGTCTTAATATCGGTGTTGTGCTGTGTCTCAATACATCAGAAGCCTGATAGTAAAGTAACATTATTAGTTAGATAACAAGCCGTGGTTTTAAATAAAATTCCACAATAGACCGTGGTTATTTTTATCATGATGTTTTCGGGTTAACTATTAGTATCAAGTTACTGTACAGTAGTTCACGCAGACACCCTTTCAAAGTTTACAGCATTCCGAGTTATTGTTGTGGATACTTTAATTATTTTGAAAACACTAGACTGGTAATAATACGCATGAATGGTTACTATAACTATTATTATCGTTATAAACGTGAAGACTAAAATAACTTTGATCTCAACGCAGAAAATAAATGATACGGTTGAACGGTATTTTTATCTAAACATGTACCTAAATTGGACACCTGTGTACCAATTAAACAACATATAGTACAGAATGAATAAAACTTTAATTTCAACTTATTCTCATGTGTAATATTACTCACAATTTGTTCTTTTCTGAATAAGTGACGTAATAATAATTTTCTTATCCAGTTAAAATAGCGAGTGTGACATATAGTTATCAGAATGTGTCCTGCAAATGTGATTCCCAATAAACATTTTTTTTAAATTAACAAGTGACGGTATTTGTACCACTTTTTGTATGCTATGGCCCTTTCTCAATGTTCAGTTCCGCCACAATAACATTTGAGATACTGCTACACCACTGCATAAGATTAATAACAAATATTGTTTAATAAAACATTGAGTACAATGTCTCAATATCAGCTGATTCTAAAAAGACTTAATTGTTTTAATATAGTGTGGTACTTTATTTAAATCCGATCATTGTAGAAATGATGTTTACTTAATTCAGGTTTTATTGTACGACAGTAAGAGAAATGTCATGTGTTTTATAACAATCTGTACAAGATGATGGTGTTAATCGTTTAGAATCACAATTTGTACAGACAAGATTGACATCACAAGCAATTTCACAGAAACACCTGCTTTTTATTGCTACATACATGAAGATAAACAGGTGATGCACAACCGGTGCTCATTGTCTGATCGTTAAGTCCGAGTGGTTCCGAATTAAATTATTAGATAAAACAAAAATACTTGAGCTATAATACTGCATTTATAAATATATGTTGTTTGGTTACTCGAACGTACTATTTATCAAGTAATGTTAAGAAGTATTTTCTGAAGTTAAAAATGATACATTACCGCTTGTCATTGCCTCCAGTCCAGCTAAAGCCGGGTCCATACGGTATCCGGACCTGTCTATTGAAATCTTGTGTCGTCTGCTTCCAAAATGGGAAATAAACACATGGAAATTTCCTGTTCCAATATATTAATCCAATGTGCCCCGTGGATGAAATATCACTCTATTTTGTCAATGAAAAAGTCCAATGTTTTCAAAATGATAAACAGTCGGCAATAAAACTAGATATATTAGCTCCTTAATAAAATTCGTCTGCTCGATGTAGTTCGGTGTTAAAGTTGTAAATATGTCTTTTATACAAACTATACCTGAATAGTTTCACTGTATAGAAATACACTACGTCTCTGTACGAAGGTTTCTTTCCGAATGAAAAACCCACAGCAGAATATTCCGATAAAGTATGAGGAGAATGCTGACTTACCTTTCATAAGAATAAGAACGATCCAAAACAATCGGATTTCCCTCAATAATGACCAATAGAATATCGCACACTAGGAGATTCCCAGACGAATTCATTTATAAGCGGGGATTTAATTACGGACGGAGTATTTTAATCAAATTCGCAGCTGGTTTAATCGAATTTCTTCATATCGTCGCCGTTGAACGTTTATGATTTGTGTATCAGAAAATTAACTTCATTTTCAAATGGAAAGTAATTTAATTATGTTGAACCGGAGTAGTTCAAATAAATTATGAATGCGGGCATGGCTTTTCTATCGTAAGGCCAGATGAATAGAAATGAAAACAAATATTGCAATGTCGGTGAAAAAAGGCGGGCGCCCAACATTGGGAAAAGGATCCCCTACTTTTCGGGGGACACCTGGTGATATGAATTCAAAGGGTTATAAAAGAATCCCTATCTTACGAAATATCGATATTTATCGCCTCAACTAATTTACTCAACTCTGGGAATTAACAGCTGTTAAGAACAAAATTATGTGTTCATTTAATGGGTTCAGAACTTAGCTGCTCATACAGTTTAACCGTTCTGACGACCATAGATGAAACTTTTCATGTCTTCTTTCAACAGTTTAACGATGTTTTCTTGAGTCCGTTTTACCAGAAAAGATCTTTCCTCGTACGATATATACAAAAATGAGGGGGGGGGGGGTTCGCCCGCCGACTGAGTAATTTATTAATCTTTGGTCTGAGGTCTCACAACAATTCACCCCTGTCTGTGTAACAGAAGTGTGCATCATCCTCAATTTCAATACTAAGATTTTTTTATCCAATTTTTATTTCTTTTGATCATAACTTTGTATGAAAGATTAATAATCAACATTAAACCTAGTCAGGTTCAATACACGGCGTCTGTCGACTAGTAGGACATATATTTAACATATTTGTCATTACGAACACACGAGAGAACTTCTTTGATAGCCGCATGTTTTTTATAATGTTATAAAAGGAATCACAATTTACGATCACGAGCTTTTTAATCGGTGATAATCAGGGGAAAGTTTTAATGAGTAGATAATTGAAGTAATAAAATCATCACCCTGGTTTAATTCAAGAATTGTAATAAATCAACAATGTCAGCTGACGTCTGTTAGTGTACAGTAGATAATACACGTGTATAATACTCTCATGAAGGTTCTGAGACAGAGGCAACATATATATTTACACTGTAAGTAATACAATTATGCATAAAAATTGCAATGGTAGTAAAGAATACTTTGGACGTCTTGTTTCAGCGCATTGTTAAAACGCAAGATCTAGTAAGTATATATTATAAGGATTTTTCATTACGTCATTGACAACGGAAATACATGAATGATTCATGCATTTAAGTACATTCTGATAGATGGGATAGTGAACCCAATAATGGGACCGATAATTCTCATTCTCGAGAAAATCAACAAACACTATCATTAAACCTTTCTTTAATGTTATTAGACCGAATGTGAAGTTTCTGAACATTAAATAATGCATGAATGCCTTTGAGTGATCTATGCAGGCGCTATTTATTTCAAATGAAATGCTTTCTTCTTTACAATAGGACAATAATGACAAAATAAATATTTATACAGTTTAATTAGGCCGTCTCTAGTAGTTAATAGTCTATTTCACTACCTTTGTAATACACAGGGAACATTTTCCAATTCAATTAAGTGTAATAAATTGGTTTGAGCTACGATTTAATTGGAAACTCTGTCACGTGAATGATTAATTATGCAATAGTTATAATTTTAACTGAGATATTGACAAGATAGCAGAATGAAACCAAATGTTATTGCGTAATTAAAAACTATATTCGCGTCGATTTGACACAAACATAACATCCAAATTTGATATTTTTTCGTCAGTTATTTGTTGCCTCGTCTGCGCTCACAATGTTAATATGTTCGTTGATACTACAAGTGTTTTGTTCAGGAATGTTTGTAATAATATAAGCTTAAAATTAAGGTCATTTGCGAACAAAACACGGTTTCCTCTTACCAGTTTATTAGATTGTTAACCCCGACTACTGCAGAATGTTAAAATTAAAGCACCTGATGAAATTAAAGCGAAATTCGCTTCATTGAAATATTAAACCAAATTGTCGCTAGAAAAAAATGTCATATATAATTTTCTATTCTATTGTTGAAAGTTGATACGCCTGCATGGTGGGCGCTGAATACAGGTGAATATTCGGAGACAATATGAACCGGAAATCAATAGAAACATAAAAAAACTCAAACAATTTTTGAAAGGTAACATTTCTTGAGAAAGATATTTTGTTCTAATACCCGTTGACTTTCAAACGTCGTGTAGAGGTATTCTTTATGTAGTGATGTCTGATGTTTAGATTAGCGAGTTATGTGTGGTTATTTGTTGATGAATGACAGTTGATGAAACTTAACTTTGTGAGTGAAAAACTTATATTTCAAAATAAATTTGGTATTGATGGTACATATTTGAACTTGCAGATGATGTGCAAGCTTGTGGTTGTTTATGGTAGTAAAGTCCGGGGTCTAATGTAATTTGCATGTGTTATATTGTAGAATGTAGACAGGCCGCGACCGTGGTTCAGTGGTTAGTGCGCTGGACTTGTAACCTTCGATCCGGGTTCAAATCCCATTCGCAGCAGATCGTACGGTGAATTGACCGTCGTATATAACTGAAAAAAAGTTAAAAACGGCATTACACCCAGTGAAAAAAAGAATATAGACAAACATCGGGTGTAGGTTGTTTATCATCGTAAATAGAGGTGGACGGGCAACAAAATATGACCGTGATAGAGACATGGATAATATAGATGAATATTTGAATCACTGAATCGGTTAGGATAACAGTCAGATGAATCGTTTTATATTCAGTAATCCCTTGTCAGACCAATAAATGTCACAAAATGATGTATTGATAATTATTTTGAAGAGTTCTTATATAAATATTAATGTCTTTTACTATTGTGGCAAATAATAAAGAAATTACATACTACAACTTCTAACGCCCCCTTGCACATATTTTCAAATAGTCCGAACAGTGACGTCAGTTAGAAAGAAACACGATTTTCACGTGCAACTTACATTATTTCGTCCCCCCTTCGAAAACGTCGATGAACAATGAATGTTTTTTGTTGTATTTTTTCAAAATCATTACACGGAGATATTTCTGCACATATGTGCGTAAATTTTTGGCTACCTACCATATGTACAGTCTTATCTATCCAAATATTGTTTCCACTTTAATCAGTCGAAAAAGAGTTCATCGATTTTTGCTTTTTTACTAAATTTAATTCAATGATCAAGACTTGATTATCCCGTTTACCTAAGGCACATTTGACACTTTAATTCCTAATTTTGTACATACAAGTTAACATGTACAGCGAGGGGCTCAGAGAACAGAAACAGTTTATTCTTTGAAATTTGTTTTTTACGAGGTTGAATCATTTTTAGCAATAAATGATTAAGTTCAGTCAGATAAAGAGTAAGGTTTCAATTACGGACATTCATAAAAATCCTAAAGAGTACAACGATATGATACACCATAATTTATCATGTTGACATAACCAATTGCGAAATATAATGTACTAACATTATGTACTAGGAAGACGGATGCTCAAATTATTTAAATATGCCTCCAAATTTACACACATTTTTATTTATGTATACAATGTATATTAAAATACATTAAATGATATTAATATTACTTCAACATTTAGTCAACTTAATAAATTCACGTTGTTTGTTACGTGAAAATTTAAAATGGATGGGGTTTCTGTTGACAATAAATATTTATTTTTAAGTCCGGCAAATTACAAGGAGGTGTATATTTGTAGAAAATATTGGTGATATTCATCAGATTTCTGAGACACACGACGTTTCTTTCTGCTCAAAACTATATCATGCGTCTTGTGTAATATATAGACTGAGTGTTCCTGAGAACGAAAATGTCAAGTTAGTTATAGGAATCTTGGAATACACCCAAAAACAAGAAATTAACTTATCACGAATTAGAAAAATGAATTCAAAAAAAATGGAGCGTTAAAATTACAATAGTGAACCAACCTTTTCAGATGCCACGCAGAAAACAGGCGGAAACATTGGTGGCAAAACGAATGCAAAACATTGAGTTATACAACGGAATTCCAAAACAAAATTCTATCTAGCGATAAGTTTATCAAAGAATTGCAAGCGTTTGTTAGAAGCATTTAAATTTCGTAATCGACGTCCACATATGTTAGGAAGGATTAAAGGCATTTATAACACAGAAGCTGAAACATGTTATGAAGTACAAAGAAGAAGCCGAAACAAGTACATACAACATGGTTCACATGATACCATCTGGACATTCAGGAAGATGTAATTAACGTTATGAACCAATTAAAATTTTATGGATGAGATAGCGCATCAAATAATGTAAGCCTAGTACAATCAGATCTAGAATCGGGATAAAAACTGATATTCTTATGAGAATATGTGCACACAAGTGTTCATTATGCATTAAGTTCGTGTGTTAAGAACGATAGAGAGTAGATGTGGTAAATAGGAACTCTGGATGTTTGTTCGAGTTCGTCAACAAAATAACCAAGAATCATGTGTTTGGCTTGACGCCGTTCATCAAACTTGTCTTTACTAAAGTTCTGATTTTTGGCATTGGTTACGAAACAGGTTATAAGATTCTCCGTCAGTGACTTTCGCCGACTGGTTTCTGGTTGTTACACACATACATCAATTTTGGGAATGTGAACATCTTGGGAAGGTCCGTCAATACGGGATTCCAACTAACGACCTACAGATCAAGAGCCCGGCGCAATGTTGCCTTCAATGAACCAGTAATCCTGTGTCTTAAACACACACGTACTAACCAGTGCCACTGCTAGCATCTGACAAGTACTCGCATGAAGTGTGAATTAGAAGTACTTACAAAGTGGCAGTCATGTGTCAAAATGTCAAAGTGTGTCTCATAGGCGAAAAAAAGTTATTAAAAATACAGTGTAATTTTATGAATTGCCTCATTTTTACTCGGACTCGTTTTAAGTAGAATTGATGATTGATATATTCGAAACCGTTTCCACGGCAACATAGAGGGAAAACTCGCCATGTTCAGTTATTCGATCATTAGACCCCCAGAATTAGCCTTTCGTTGTCTTTTGTCCAAGTGATATACTGATATTTCGTACACGATTTTACAATCTGATTTGAAATGTGAATGCAGCAGAAATCCAAAATTTCCATGGCTCAGTACAGTTCACAGTATCGCCAGGTAAAGACGGCTGTCCATGGACTTTTAATGATGGCGAAAACAAGTGTTTTCTCATGGAAAGTGCGAATTTGTAAATGCGTGTACTTCAGAAATTTCTGTTTACGACATGTCCATCCTACTGTCTCCGCAGTGTCTCTAATATTTAACAACCATAGAAAGTTCGTGGTAAGCGTAAGTTAATGCTTGATTATAAAAGAATATCATTCATAGTTACAATCACACCTATGCACACACTACGTATTAGAATTGAGAAGCAATTCTTTTTGCTTTTGTTCTTAGATGAAACTTATAGACCATAGAAAAGGCAAGTTGTAGTATATCATAATTATACATTGTTTTATTACTGAACCTGTTTTTAGATCCGAACCATATGTTGTTATTAAAGACCACATACTTCCAAAAACAAAACCACATAAGTTGCACTACAATTTCAATTAAACCATGGATGGTTTTTAACGCTTGAATACGGATCATCTCCGTATAAATACTCTGAATGTTCTCCTAGAACGGTCTTAATTGATAAGTTCAACTGTATTAATATGACGTTTTGTTTGCACCGTAACATATTGCAATGATTATCTCATACAGCGCTCTGGATTTCATTAATTTTATTCTCAGAAGTATTTAAATCCATTGTGTTAATGTACATTTATATAATAAATTAATGTGACAGCTGTTTTAGATACGCGGAGTAAATACACTGTCAGACTATGGCCGTGTATAAAAAAACATATCGCAATAGCCTTTGTAAGGACAGAAAAAGTAAATGTGTTTCTAGACACCGACCGACTGACCCTTACAGTAAAATACAAAAATTGCAACCAATTGTTGTATGACGAAACTATTTTGGACGAATCGTGCCTCAAAAGTACGAAAGATATGCTTAAGAGGAAAAAAAGACATGAAAAGTTTTGTCAAGTAACCAGAAACGCGATTTTTTTTTCTGGCCTAATCACATGGTAAATAATAATTTTAAATGATTTCTTTTCTTTTTATTAATAATTTATTGGGAGTGTGTTATTTGGCCAAAACAATTCTTCAATCAATTAATTACCATTTCAAAAAGGCGTAAGATATGACTGTGTACACAGGTATTAGTTACAATACCAATGTCGTGGTCAGAGATTTGACTGGTAGATTCTGAGCTCAGTCTTTACATTGACCAATGAAATTAATGTAATCAGAAACAATCGTAAGAACGTGACCTGAATGGTTGTAACATTCGTTCACAAGCTCACAGATTTGATCAGTAGATTCTGAGTTTAAATTTAAGATTGACAACAAAATGAACATTTGTTCGCAATCACATTTAATTAGATTTCTTAACAGACAAATATTATACAACAAACATTTTGAAAGATATAAACAAGCACATACGATAATAATGAGTTTGTACACAAAAACATAATTATCTTATATCGTACTGTTATATGGCGGGCGAACGTTTTATGTGTAATCAGTATAATTAACCACATGGTGATATCGATTATGCACTTCAAGTTAATTGGTTTTAGTCTATATATACATGTACATTTGCAGCTGTGACAATAAGTCAAACATGGTTTCAAAAATACAAGTTTTCAGGGAAATTTGTTAAATGCCAAACAATATTCATAGAAATTTAAAGACCGAGAATTCGTTCATGTACGATTTGGGGGAAACGAGTCTTTGAATGATGATAATTTGTGTTGCTATGGTGTAACAATTGCAACAGCAATAACAGTGATAAAATTATAAGACGTCTGTCTACTCTATCTATTTATTATAACACATGGCCTCCGAGATCGGTTGGTTTTGTCTCTGACTAGTAATCACCATTCTCTCACCGCAGTGAGTTCCAATTCAAACCAGGACCTATTCTTATGATTCACATGTGTGGAAGCTGCCCGGCTAGCTTTCGGAGGGTCGATGTAAGCCTGGGGTCTTCCTCCGTCACTAAAGCTGGAGAAGTCACCTAATGATCCTGGCTGTTGAGGTGACGTTAAACCCCGGAGGGAAAAATGTATTATCACAAGTATTCTTTTCATACATCAATAAGGTGAACTACACTTAAGAATGTTCAATTATCTTGGCGACTAAATCCGTGTGAATCTACGTAGAATGATTTTCTTTGCCAACATCTCATGTATGATAGAACATCACCAACAAGCGTCTGTTCGATTTTGATCACGTCGATTCGATAGAACAGTAATAAATAAAGCGTAAAACCAACAACATACTGAGCTGTTTAATGTAAAACCTACACCATACCGTGCCTGTTTTGTAGCATTTCTCGTCTTACCAATAACAATTAGTTGGTAAAATATAATTGCATTAATTTCGACTTAGACGTTTCTAATGTGTTTTTTTCTTCAGACGACGCGGATGCAATTGTGGTTGCTGGTTCCCGAACAGATGCCAATAATATACAATCTAACAGTGTAAACATGATTAGAAAGAAGTGGTACCAGTCGTTTTTCTTACAATTCACGCCAATGGGTTTCTAGAATCGAGGAAAACCGGCAAATTTCGTTACACAATCCAGAATCGTAAAATGTCACGATTTTTTTCCGTCATTTAACTTCAGATATACATTTATGAATACGTTATCAAACTGTATTATGAAACTTTTGTCCAGTCAGCCAGCCAGTGAGCAAGCAAGCCAGCCAGTCAGTAAGTTAGCAAGCTAACCATTCATTCGTTCGTTCCTTCGTCCATCCATTCAATCATTTCTTCTGTTATTCAGTCGTTTATTCTCTTATTCCGTCATTGATTCTGTCATTTATCATTTCCTCTTCATGTAAGATTAAATTTTGATTAAACAACATATCTTATTACTTTATCTGATACCAACATTGAGTCAGATATGAGACTTGGTCAATTATCTGCAAGTTTAAGATTCTAATTTCATGAATCTTTTTCATATACGTGATGGTTTGTATATTGTCCTCTTACGTCATGTGATTAAATAACTTATTCATCGTAAACCTGATTGCGGTCATGAAATATTTAAATTTTAATCAATCTCTAATTCGCCTCGGCCCGTGGAAGACATTGTAATTGTTGATTTAGTCGAATGCTGGCTAGCCGAAACTAAGATTCAATTGTAGAATGAAGATGTACTGATGAAACAACGTAAGTCGCGGAGCTATTCTCAAACATATAATTATCAAGTTAACTTCGCCAATCCGACCGCCCGGTGTTTTTCGTCTCCAACTGAATTTGAGTAGAAATATTCTCCGATTTGCGACTTCTAAGAGGAACGGTCACATGAACATAGTACATCGTTGAGAAACATACAATCCCCAAAACAAATTAAACTCTTGTTTTCATAAACAAATATCTCAGTTGATCACAATTTGGAATCCTAAATACAGAAAAAAGCTTTAATTTAAACATCTGTGCATTTAAATCAGAGAATGCATAATGTGTTGATGATTCAAGCGGGAATTCGTCTGTTCGGACAACCTACACAGGACATTACCACATCTCTTCCACAACCATTTATCACACAGTCAGAATGCTCAGTCATACCCGATTTAACCGCCGCCTGACAAACAAACGATGTCACCTGTGCTCAGCGGACACTATTCTGTACAGTTTTATCGATTCAATAGACCAATTTTACGCAGAAATTAACAGTTTTTACTGTAGTTTATGCAGTCAAACTTGATCAAAGGACATCCTGTGGACAATCCAGAAGTGTCATTTGATGGCAGGTGTCCTTTGTTCACAGGTGTGATGAAATAGAGAATAAAATACAAAGTTCTCACTAAAATATGACATTTGTTGACTGGCATATCACTCAGTATATTACAAAATAAGCATACATGTGTATTCACATTATAACTAGGAAAAATACAAAACAAAATAAGATGTTTATACTTTTTGTCATTTGATTTAATTGTAGTGAGCTATCAGTGCGCTGTCCCTGTGGATTTTTTATATACGTGTCCTGGAATTTAATTATGAATATCATTTATTAATTATCAAGTAAAGTTATGATATGAAACATACATATTCAGGTACATATTCCATTGACTTAATAGAATAATTGTTTTGCTTTGGGTCTATATGTCTATGTGTCCATATAGCGTAATACTAGTTATTTGATTTCATGGCGACAATGAAAGATATTACATGTACCTGTTTATGCTCAATTATACATGTATTGACATTTGACGGTATGTTTAAAACTACAAAATGTATTAGTTAATGCCAGAAGTGTCGCACAAATTAAAGTGAATAATAGGACAATACAGAGACAAGTCTCTCTATTTTGGTTTATTTTGTATAGTAAAAACTCTGTATAAACGTTATTAAGATGCGTATTGAAATCACAGTCTCACCGCAATTTGTTGTAGACACCAAACAAAGTAAGGGACTGAGTCGTGAAAATGTGGCGATACAATATTCCTGTGATGTTATTATTTCAAAACTGGATAATGATGAAATACCTTAACACTATGAAATATCCTTTTCTGTGCTATAGTTCTTAGGTTAAGTCATATAAGGTAATAGAGGATTTTAAAAGATATTTATGTAAACAAATGATCGTCCAAATGAGACTATAGTACTGATATGACATGGTAGGGGATTAAGGACTTAAAGGGGCTTGTTATTAAATATATTAGACACGTGTTTTATGAAGAACCTGTCAAAATAGCTTATTTCACCAATCAGGGGGTTATATAACTGCTGTTACAATAATTTGAGAGATTCATTTTTTTTTCAGGTATAAAACAATCACTTTGTGTAAGTAGAAAGACCTGTGTGTAATGTCAACACAGAGCTACACATGGATATCACTTTGCTTAAAGTGCATACTTTATTTTTAATTTGTCACTCTGATACGTCATCCTTGATAAAACATAAGACCTGGTCTGTTCTTCATGACGGTATTGTATCCTCAAGACTACAGTCTTTCTATCTCCCATTAAATATTACGCAAACTATCATATTCCGGCCAACAAAGCCGGTACGTTACATGTTACTGACCGCGTAAGACTATATTCTGTATTATTACAACAATAACTATATTTAACATAGCAGTGAGTTTACGACTTGAATTAAAACTTCAGCATCTTTAAAACTTATCAAAAAATTCATCACGACAAAAATTGCTGCCTCAACACCTTTAAGAACAGATGTACACTATTTTAGCACAGCCTTTCTGTTATTCGCATTTTATCCAAATTCAACATTTTATATTGTCCTTATTGCTTCGCAAATGGGTGAATTCTGTTTGAGTGAACAGCCATCATAAATACAGAATATTGTTGTTCCTAATTATTTCATCCATTTAAGATCCTGGAATAACAACTAAGGGGACTCAATTCAAGATTTGTTGTATGAAATCATTGCTGGAACGATATTATTTAAACCTTTTAATTTTATTTGCCTCTCGTGAATATCCAGATGAAGTGCAACATAACTGAAACTTGATTAGCGCACAACAACAGCATTACTACAATCAAACATTTCCCACTGCATGAAAGATTTTTTTCATTTTTACGCTTGTTGACAACATGATGTCAATTATATACTTGCGAACAGTTAACCCAGCAAATTTTCCTGGATTCTGAACTTGTACACTTGTACTAACCTTATTCTGTGTTAGTAACTATCCATTTCTCCACATGAATAATTGGTGGCGGAGGACGAATGGCCCCAGTCGTATCGTCTTCAACAAGTGGTCCAATGGTTAGAGCGCTGGACTTGCTACCCGGCAACCCGGGTTCAAATCTGGGGTACAGCAGGTCATACCCTTCTATGAAAATTTGACTATAAATGTCGATTTTCCTCCATATGTAGTGTAGTTGCTGGCTCCTTGTGGAAGGAGTACTGGTTAGAATACAGTGCAGTAAAACTGGTAAGATAACTGAAAAAAAATAATGTTGAAAAACGGTGTTAAACCTAGAGACAATTTTCCGCCTTCAAGGTACGAACTCACGAAACCGAGATCTGTAGAAGTAAGTTTCGACAATTTAAGCCAAACAAACGAGCTAGAAGGGAAAAAGCTGCAATTTGAAAAAAGTCACAAATTGGGAGTCATTTCCTTCGACGGGATTGACTGACCTTAGCTTTAAAGGCTTGAAATTTCTTACGTCGAAAATGGTATGCAGTGTTATAATGAGAGTCAAACTTTAATTAAAAAAGCAATTAACGATTCACTTGGATGAAGAAACGGGATTCAATATAATTGACTTCGATGATTTATATTGGCGATATATTCATTAATAGTTGCATAAATTTCAATCAAGTATGCTCTCTTTAAACACAATTATTATCTGAAAAACAGTAAGGATTTTCAGCGGGTCGAAATGAAAACCTAAGGTATCATAATTCCTTTTCACATACGCAGCATGTTACTTTTTATGCGTATTTCTCTAATAAATTTTGATTTCTTTGGAGAAGGTAATGTCAATAATTATGCGCCTATAACTTAAGATAAAGTATTATAATTACCAGTTCGAGAATCAAGCAATCGTTTATCATACTATCACCAGCTTGCCAACTTTACTCTGGAATTTAAATTCGAAATTTCACATGTATATCGAGCTTGTTTTGGATGACTCTTTTATAACTAAGTGATGCAATATTTGTGTTATAATGAAAGTTCTTCAGTTTTTCCTTTATAGCAAAGCAAGCTACTGGCAAATCATCATTTTATGCTTAAGTTTAAATTGTGCAATCGGACCTTTACAACACTGAATATGCGGCAATCACCTATGTATATATTTGCGACAGTCTAGTAATTTTACAATTATTTCATACTTAATCCTACTTCAACGGTATCATGAAAACACGTGACTCTGCGTTAAGCTAATATACTTGTGCTTAAGCAGGCCTTCAGCTTGCCAAGTTTACTCTAGAATTTAAATTCGAAATTTCACATGTATATCGAGCTTGTTTTGGGTGACTCTTTTATAACTAAGTAATGCACTATTTGTGTTATAATGAAAGTTCTTCAGTTTTTCCTTTATAGCAAAGCAAGCTACTGGCAAATCATCATTTTATGCTTAAGTTTAAATTGTGCAATCGGACCTTTACAACACTGAATATGCGGCAATCACCTATGTATATATTTGCGACAGTCTAGTAATTTTACAATTATTTCATACTTAATCCTACTTCAACGGTATCATGAAAACACGTGACTCTGCGTTAAGCTAATATACTTGTGCTTAAGCAGGCCTTCAGCTGAACTGGTCCCATTGCTCACACCTTGGGTTTTGCACTCATGAAAATGGTACCAGTTTAGTCATTTGATATAACACATCTTTTGGAACTCCTTTAGTCTTTTCCATCAGTGGCAAGTATCCGGAAGGTCAGAGCGTCATAAAATCTTAAACTATGTCATGCAGATTGACGTCAGCCCTGGTGCATAAACATTAAGACCTCCTTGATTTTTCATCTGGATGCAAATCACCGAATAGTTCCGAATGTTTCTAAAACAGAACTATATTTCTAAAATCATGATTATAGACAGCATGCTCAAATCTTCCATCATCAATATAGCACCGTCATTTCCCTTGATTATCATCTGATTAATAAAAACAAATCGAAGAAGTTTTTAGCTTTCATTAAAGACAGATGACTAGAATTTTAATTATGCAAAACAACGATATTTTCGGTGAACAAATCCATTCTGCGCATGCGCTATAGCGGCTCATTAGTCTTGTCAGAAAAATTCAGTTCATCTGTTTCGTGCGACACAACCGCCTATACAGATCAACTTCGCTTATTTTGTACTATAATTGGGCTCTCTGAAAGTAATTATTTTCTAATAATCTGATCATATCACAGTATTTTTCTGCAATTTAAAAACAAAAACCACGCTAATGACCGAGTAGAAACGTCATCAGTACAATAATTGTAGGGATTTTCCGTCTACGGTTTAGTAAAGTTTGTGCCTAATTATTTAGTGAAGAAACGCACTTCTTTCAGTAGGTGAAGCGTGTATTCATTCGCACATTCTTCCGCAAAATAACACCTCTTGCGTGTATTACTGAAGAAAAAAGTACCAGATATGTTATATAATCACGACACAGAAAATACGAGAACTATCATTAACGCAGACGGACTGCTTCACAATTACGTTTGTATAGACAGAAAAAAATGGCGAAACAAGACGTATTTTTGTTTTTTATTTATGTATACAAATGTTCACGGATATTTCTTCGCCTTTTTAGAGTCAATATGTTTACAGATAAGACTTATAGCACAATTTCAACAAACTTTTTTTCAAAACAACTTGTCAATACATGTCTCCAATGATCGAAATAAGTTCTCTGTGGAAACACATAGTATGATAAAAGAGCTTTTATAAATATCGTATAATGTTCCACTCAAATAAACACACTTCGTCAAAATGCCAATTTTAAAGACTTTGACTCTATGCCATGAAATAACTATCCAGCCAATTCTAGACAGAAACAAGGAGTCATTCAGATGGTACGAGTTCGTGTTGTGTTAACTTGATTCCGGGGTCTTTCACGTGTTATTACATTTATTAATGTTTTCATTTGACAATGCCTCCATCTGAGAAACGTTGGTTCGACTTAAAACCCCCAAAACGTCGAAACCGTGAATTTGTAATAAACGGTATTAATTTAACTGCATTTTAAAGCAGCTAAGATATAATTTCTACAACAAATTACTCACACCTAATATAGGGGACGAAAATTACATTATATTATTCTTTAACCAAATTGATTCTTATAGTATTGAATTTAAAACAGGCTAAATACAACTTTCTTGGAATAAACAGAAAGGGAAGTCGAATTAACTTTTACTTATAGCCCGTATAAGTAAGCGGCAACATTTTTTCTGGACACAAGATGGTGGTATGAAGATATACTTACTTAATTCATCAAATTACATTCAGTAAAGGACACAGTTGACATGAATTGGTCCTAATCATATGTAAGCGGATTATTCCCAAACTTAAGACTGCGAATGTATTTCACATTTTACGGGACCAGTACGTGTTTGTAACCACCGTGGCTATGGTGACAATGCCTGGAGCAATCGTATATCGGGCACCAAAGCCGCTGTAAAGTATTGCTTCAAAGTCAGAGAATGTCTAAGAGATAAAGACACATTCTTCAATATACTGTCCAGGAATGTGTGAAGATCTAGTAAATATGGTCAGATGTAACTAAATCAACAACTCACCGCGAAACGAGTGTACCCTTGCTGCTGTAAACTGCGAACAGAACAATTAATGATTAAATTGTAAATTAATGCATTGCCTGACATGATTACGAGTCTTCAAATTAATTTGTATTTTTTCAATTGTTTAATCAATCCAAAAGTCGCTTTCCGAAGCTGGTGTAGAATGCATCTCACGCACGTAACTTCAAATATTACATTAAATTCAAATTTAAGCTATATTTAAGTCGTTGGAAATTAGAATTAGATAGCACTGTCTTGTATTTACACTTTGGTCAAGCAGTACTCTGTATTTACGAACAATTTTTGTTAGCCGTTTGATTTTAATGGATGATTTTATGGTAATTTACCTGTTTTTTTTTTGCCAATTCTCATAATTCAACGTGTAAAACATTCAGTGTGTTCTGATAACATATATATACACATGATAGTCGTACATGAGTTTTATAATAAAGTAATGAGTAACATTACCAAAATAACTTGAGCTTCCAAAAAAAAAATTAATTGTCGTGTAACAATATACATACCTCTTTGTTATGCAGACATCTACAGTAGACCCGTCTGCGAGTTTCTGAAGTTCCTGAAAAATTGAAATTACCGTACATGTATACTTTGACAAGTTTACTAGTAGACCAGGCAGTCATCGCGGTTTAAATTTGTCCCTTCGGTTAATCAGGCAATTTCAGAGACAAATATTGAATTACAAAGCAACTTCCTAAATGTAGCCCTCAAGTTTTACTATTATCTACATCGCGTGACTGATTCGCGGAAAATGTCTTTTGACAGCGAATAAAGTAGATCACATCTATAAGGTAAAACTACCTAATTGCAGGCGGCTTAAGTTTTCAAATTACCCATGTTGCCATTGCGCTCTTTTCTCTAAATTACCCAGAATTCCATGGTGATCAAGATCAGTCAGGCTCTTAGAAAAACATAATCTAATTGACATTTTTATATGTTACACTGTCTGGAAGAATCGAAATCATCTTATAGATCAACGAGGGTAATATCCTTTGCTGAGGAATAATATTCCGATTATAGAAAAATAAATGAATTTTCCGTCATCCGTGTGATTTGTTCATTAAGTTTTTGTAGCGATCGATAGAAGTCGAAATACGAATATATATATCTTGATTTAGTCATAATTGGCTCTCATTTTTTATAACAAACAATCAAATTGGATCTCGACGAGTATTTTTGCAATTTGTTTTTAATGCTGAAATAAAATATGCGTGTATATTCAAACTAACATGATTAACGAATTAAAGATGCGTGAAGTTTAACATTGATGTTGTCAATTCACACTTAAATATTTCGTTAAACTATTTTTAGATAAACGATAAAAGGACGCTGCAAATCATTTTGTCAACACTCCTATCAAATGTAATATGAGTTATGCCAAATAACACATCATTGGAACATTCAAACGTTATTTTCTGGTTTAACTTCAAGAGGCGATGTTACAGTAATACATGTACGTTCTAAATTCTTTCAAAACACGTACAACATGTACATAGAGCGACAATGAAGGACAAATTCATGTAGTTTTTGTAATATCGAAAATTCAGAATTCTGATAAACAAGCATTCGGCACGCACGAATAATGTCAGCAAAAGAGACAATAAAGAGTAATATTCATCATTTTATGATCTTTGTCGACAATTTTGTACAACTTTTACGACGTCTGCTCCCAGAGTTCTAGCCAACTAAATTGATGCATCTGAAATATTCAAATTACAAAGCGAATTTATGAAATTGCAAATAAATACTTTAATGCATATCAATTTATGATTTAATGCATTCCATTCGTTTGAAGTAATGTTCATTTCAATATTTTGAAATATTGTCGTATGCATCATAAACTATCGTAAAGCAATTCGATATCTCTAAATGGCGTCATACAGATCTAAGTTAAAAATGTAAATTTTACATGAAATTCAAATTAAACCCATTTACGTCAATGGACTTCATGTGCGCAAATTGGGAAGCGGAAATATTGTTGACAAGTTTCGCCTTACCAGAAGTTGACGTAATTATTGAAGTCGAGTTTTTGTTTTACAAAACGATTTATTGTGTACATTAGCTACAAAAGTACAATTTAACTATCGATAATTTGAAGAAATATTGAAACTAAGACTACATATAACACATAGTGACGCCATAACCTAAATTTTCAACACCAACTATAAAGATATGATCAATCAATGCATTGGTGGGAATATCACGAAATTGCATTTGAACAAATTTCAGTATTTATTAAATCTATGGAAACAATATCATCCATGGCAGGATAGTTGGGCATCAGTAACAATTATATCAATTTACTTGATATGTGCACAAATTAACATGACATAAAAATCATGGGGACCTCCGTGGTCAAGCGATTATTGACTCAGACTAGTAATTGCTAGCCACTCACCGCTGTGAGTTCGAATCCAACCGGGGCTTGACAAATTTCACTGATGAAGCTGTCCAGCAAGCTTACGAAAGATCGACAGTTCTATCAGGGTGTACGTCTGGGGTTTTCTACCGCCGTTGAAGTTAGAAAAGTTGCCAAAATGACCCTGGCGGTTGGTGCGACATTAAACCACAGCGAAAAAAAGACTGAAAAAATGAAATCACGTGAAAAACACACGGCCCTTTGGGTCAATTTGTCACCAGACCCATACTTACAATATTATACTGGCCGTCATAAGAAAGTAACCATCATAATTCGTCTATTTCGGCCTAATTTACTGAACTTGAAATTTTAATGGTATACAGCAATTTTATTGTCAATAAGGTATAACGATAAACCATATGAAATGTTTCAGCTATTTCCAGAATCAAATTCAACTCGATAACTTGCGCTTTGTCTATTTTATACCAACATCACTTACTGGTTACTTTCTTATGACGCCAGTATATAACCGCTTGCTAGTGACGACATAACATGCAATGTTGCAATATAAAAAGTACCTGTGTACACTGTACGACAACGTACAAATATTTTATGTTATTTATACATTTCTACTGAAACGAATAATTTCATTGTTTCTGAAATGCACGAAGCAAATTTGCATTGTACATATCCCCATCAACTACTCTGTGGACAGTGTCGATAAAGTCATCACATTAGTTCAAATTTGTTTCTAACCATTCATCTTAAAAATTCAGCTTGTCCCCGGGACCAGGCTTCAGATTCTTAATATGTTTCTAGCAATCTGGAAACCTCTTTTTGATACCAATTGTATGATAAAAAACAAAGCAATAAGATTCAAAGAATCAGTAAATACTGTATTTAATTATACCATCACTTCTTTAGATGCATTGAAAAAACATGACGATAGTCACGCATACAAGTTAAGATTTATCTATGCTGTGGTATTGTTGTACTGTACTATATTTTCTTATTTTAAAGACATAAACTGAATTAAAAACATTTTTGACATTTCATTGTTATTTGTTACTCACCTATTGATATGAGTTGTAAACAGATTATAACTTGAATATGTGTTATGAACAATTATAATATGTAACAAATGACAGCGGTTGTAAAAATAAATAAACATAAAGGATTGAAATACCGCCAAACATGAGCCACTAACCAATATGCTGAATACATAAGTATGTACAAAACAAACTGTTATGAAGTTAATTACAAATTCACGTGTAGCAGACAAAGGGGAGAAACAATCAAATATTTGCTAATGAAAGCAAAACATTCCACATCGTTTGTTTGGTCAAATTTTGCAGGCTCATCTTTAGATGCCATCCTTAATCATTAACAAGGTTTGTATTGTACGTATACTAAGCATTTTAATACAACATGTATTTAAAATATCAATAAAAGTGTACTTCGATAACTACTTTGAATTTATTCACAGTAAATTTATAGAATCATGGATCGCCGATTATGGATACCAGCAATGTTCGGGAGGATTTACCATTTTATTATAGTCCGGGAGCAACAAAATACACACACTCTAGTACCTATAAGATCGTAATATGAACACTATCTTTACCATGTAATTTCAAACATAATTACTTACTTTCATTGTGAAGCAATTCTTTACAAATTATATATATATATCAATTGCTCTCAGATTGATTTCTTTGTCACTAAGCAGTTTTTCAAATCAAATTCAGAATTGCAAAGATCTTTGAAAAATCCTGCTTTTAAAAGTCGGTATTGTAACCAGCGATCTGTATGTGAGGAGTCTGATTATGAAAGGGCTATGATACGTTGTACGTTCATCCGAAATGGTTAATCTACCATATTACTAACAGGGGTGATTTTCTGGGGGTTGTTTGCAAACCACGTATTTCCTCAAAATAACCTGACTGAGAGTGGATGATGTTCTTAAGCAAGAAAATGGTATATTGCGTAGTAGCAGGCTTCAGTCGATACAAGATGGCGCTCATAACATATAAAGCTATTATACAGTAAGCATTTGAACATGTTAAGTGTCTTGTCCTGTTTTGATGTCGTGTTTAGTTACAATGGAATTAGTTCTTTCCAGTTTTACTAGAAAATAACGTAATTAATTGTGACTAAGTTCGGGTAAACCCTCAGGATGTCTGGCTGACGTGACAGTTTTTTACCCGGTGTCTGCATTAAACGACTCAGTTTACTGCATTAGAGAAAATAAAGTGTAGCAGAACGTTTTAAGAATAGATACGCTTATGTGCACACATTCAAATTCACTTTGACGCTAACGCCAATTAAAAGACAATATGCGTTGAAGAACAATACGTAATTCGAACATGTACGTGCTGTTTTAAGGCTGTAATGTTCATTTTAAGTTTACCGCTGAGGAAGATCTAACCACCGCACTAAAAAGTGCTGAGGTACTCATAATTCTAGAAATTTCACGTGTAAGACGTTCACACCTGAACTTGTTTTGTTTTGTTTCTTTGTGACTTATTGTCTCTGGGGTTTAACGCCTTTTTTCAAAAACATTTCAGTTGTACACGGCGACCGGTTCACCTAACCAGATCATGCCTGAACTATGGGTACAACATTGTCACAGAGTTGCTATAAAAGAATTCTAGACAGTGCAATTTCTAATATGAAATCATTGTTAAGTATGACCACACAAGAAAATAATCCATGAATGTAAATAATATGAATATGCCATTTAGAATTCAAAATAGAAGTGTATGCACTTAGTATATTTGTACCACACGTGATAAAATACATTGTACCATAGGTGATATAGTTCATTGTATCCTGTGTGATATAGTACCACGTGTCATATAGTGCCTCGTGCGATATATCACTAACGATATAATGTATTGTGCCACGTGTGATACAGTACATTATATCACGTGTAATGTAGCACGTTGTACTCCATTTGTTATAGTGCATTGTACTACGATTGATAAAGAGCCACGTGAGAAGAAGTGCATTGAGCCACGTGCGACATAATACTAAGTATGAACTTCATATATAATATATTATGCAGTTCTTTGCATCTATGTGCGCGCGTGTTTGATAGAATGCACAATTCTGTCTGACATAATACACAACTAATAATCTAGCCATATGTTCCCATAAATTGCATAGGAATATCTTACTAATATTTGCATAACTCTAATCAAAATTAATGACAGAGCACATTGATAACTTGCATCAAGTATTATAAAAATGGATCTGATATCACCAGCTGTAGATGGTAGGTAATTAACAGCATTTCACATAATTAATTAAAGCACTTCATACTCATTCATACCATGACAAGTAATAAACTCAAATTACGAGTACACATGTTACCTCAACTCATGTGACAATGAAAACAGATTGGAATTATATGATAATATGTTCGGTAACATCTGGATTCATCGATAATTTCTACATGTATGTATTTTAAATGATGTTGGTTGATACAAAAATTGTTTTGTTTTTTCCACAGGGTTTGATGCCGTTTTTCAACATTTTTCAGTTATATACGGCGGCCGGTTCACCTAATCAGTTTTTTCTGGACTGTATTCTAACGAGTACTAACTTACCCTTCCACAAGAAGCCGGCAACCTCTCCATATATGGAGGAAAATCGGCATTTTGTCAAATTTTCGTAGAAGGGTATGACCTGCTGCGATTGGGATTTGAACCCGGATCGAGGGTTACAAGTCAAGCACACTAACCACTGGACCACGGTCAGGTTTCACGAAAATCGTTGATGCTTTGTTCATTCTATAATGGATCCATTAGACAGACATATTATGTATACGTATCATGACCTGCGTCTTCGCAACATCAGATGGTCTAATTCAGATTTTCAACAGATTCTCTTTAATTTAGAAGAACAAGAGAAATAATTAAATCTTTTGCAATGTTCTTTCACGTAACCCAAAGCCAGTGAAAGGTATACATAGAAATAGTATACTGATAATTATACATCGTGGCAAATCCAAAGTATATATATTTACCAAAGACCACACCCCAAACACCAGTCTAGAGAAACATGTTTAATGTTATATCACAGTCACAATTAAATTTTTGTTCGAATGACATTATTTTCTAATAGGAGGAGATCAGTATCGGAAGGCATTATCATTATATATCAGTTTGGCTTTAAGTCTTAAAAAATTCAAAATCAACCAATGAGTTGCCTTAGATTTAAGATCGCTTTAAGATTTAAAACTCTTGATATATATGTACGTGTGTATGATGATACTGACACAATGAATATTGTGAACATTTTGCTGGGTTGTTTTGTACAAAAACAGAGGCCTTACAAACAAATAAAAAATATATAATACTGTGTAATGTAAGTTTACGTTAATAAAGGCCTCTCTCTCTCTTGAATAATTCATTAATGGAATAGAATAAACAAACTATATGAATGTGCGTATTTTTTCGGTTATTACAATCTTTTCAACAGTATTTCACTAATATCCAAGTGGACAATTAACCTAACCAGTTTTCCTACTTTCTGTTCCAGTAATTGACCATGTTTTCCGTAAGTAATCCTCATGAATGTTCAGCCTTGGATGTCATATATCCATAAACGAAATCTCTTCAACCAAATTGTCAAGGAGAGTATAGTTCACAAAGCCAAGATCTGTAGACCTAATGTTCTACCTATTTATCTAAGTGGATGGACCCAGCAGTGCATAAAAGTCATATTTCTCCCATCCCTTTGGTAGCTGTGTACATGATAAGTAGACGTTTACAGACTCCTTGTAAATTACCCCCTCCCATTGTTTATATCACATTTATACGTTACCATCACCCGCCTAGTACATGTACTTGTAGTTTATGAAGTAAAATTCAATCAGCACCTTTTCTACATGTTACATGTAGTAACATTTTTTTCTTGATGAACTGTGTTGTATTTTGATATAATCAATATAATGCTGTATCAATGGAGAGTAATCTACATTGACTCATGTTTAATGTTGAACCTTAATAATGATTGTATCAAGCAACATTTGACCACATGACATGTAAATCATTGTCATCTGAGATAAAAAAATGGCTGATCTAGCCAAGGACAAAATCTAAACTGTTTTTCATTCTGACATAATTGCCTTACCAAAATTATTAGAACTGTTAGTAATTTGCCTAAAATAAAAAGTATCTACTGTTTCGAAAAAATAGTAAGTTATGTTTGAATTTTAGTTATGACAAAGTGAATATAGAAGGTAGCTATGGCATGTTTGAATATTACATACTTTCCATCCCATACTGAGAAACAATTTATGTTGCAAGCAAAATTTCTTTGTCCTATATTCTTTTAATGAGACAATTGTGTTATTAATACAAATACAAATTGAATACATGAAGCATATGCTTTAAAACGTTTGTGTTGTTTGTATTGTAACACTCTATTTGTTACAAGGGAGATAACTGTTGATGATAAGTGGGCCACAAATAGACACATGAATGTTAGTGATAATGTCAATATTACAACAATCATCCACTCTGTTTAATTACAAAGTGTATAACCCAAAATATAACACAATACAAAATGGTGGAGTAAATTTGTGGGGATCCAAATAATTACTTCATTATATCCATATTTTACCACATCCATATCAATGAAATAATGAATAGCATGTCCAAGGAAAATACATACTTCACTATATCCAACTTTTCACTTCATCAGAGTGTTCTTTGCAACTGTGTTTTACTGTACTGTGAAAATTTCGTACAAGACAGATATCAGAGAATGAGGTAACCTCAATAGTCCCAGGTTTAAATATGAAAGGAGAAATTTACTGATGGGAAAAAAGGTCATCCCTATTTACAGTAAATCTATGGGTCAACCTCCTCTATTTCATATCTCAGTAAATCATCGTTCTAACACCGAGATCAAAGTCTACCTTCATGGACACAACAATAAGAATATAAATCAACATGTATTTAAGATTGTTTTACAAAAAAAGCATTTCACTCAAAAAAGCTTGCTCGGTAACAAAGACATTTTATATCTTCAAAATAAAATGTGCAAAAAAAAGATTGTGCACTATCTATAAATGTGTTCTCCCTTACAATGTATTTTATTTATGAATATAGATAAACAACATCTTGTATCTACTATGTAAAGATAAGATTAAACAACACAAACTCTTACACAGAAATTAGTTCTCGATTGAAATATGAATGTTCAAGATAATGTAATGATATAAACTCAAGTAGCCTTTAAACAACAAGACATTTATATACAGTCAAACCTGTGAACAAAGGCCACCTTTGGGAAGTACAAAATGTGACCTTTATTGACAGGTGATCTTTATTAAGACGTCAGATTGTTTTAAATAATCAGCGATGATTTTTCAGAGAATGGTTTTTATTCACAGGATGGTTTTCATTAAGAGGTGCCCACAAACAAAGGTTAAACTGTATTTTTTACAACCCAAAAGATAAAAATTATCAGCAGAATTAATAGATAAAATAATCTCTATCAAGAAAATTAACAGACTGACATTAGGCAGGCAGCATATTATTTTTAATACATAATGTATATTATGTTATACAGATCAGAACATATATTTATTAAGTCTTGTGCAAAAAAGCACACCAATATAATGCCAATTCTCAGTGATAAGGAACACTTTCCATAGCACTTTAGGTCATAAAATTCCCATACATAAGGTACATTATGTTATAGATAAGGTATCTTATATCAGCTAAGAACAATCCAATTTTATGGCTAACTACTAAAATATTAAAAAAAAACTGAAGTTGTTTGAGAGTTAATACGTTTTAGTCAAAATAACCATATAGGTTATAAAAACATATTTTAAACACACCTAACACAAAATCAACAAAACTATCTACATAACATTATGCTACAGAATTATAAAATAAAGTAAATTACAACATGGAGTGAATTATAACCAAATAACGTCCAACATACTAAACTTCCTGATACAAGACTCATTTATACAAAAAAAAACACAAGGCACATTTGAAACCGTGGCCCAAAGGTAACAAATCTTGAGAACATATCTGAATTTCATTCTAAAATGTTTGTTGAAACAATATTGCTGTTCAGTGTGTAAAGAACATCGTGAGTATTCAATTTTTGCAGCTTTGTTTGAATATTATTAATGTTGCTGGGACTTGCAACATCGTTGGATGCCATTTTGAAGACCTGTTACATATGGAGGAAAATTCCATGTCATTAAGGCTAAATTAATCATTCCTGAGGGACAAATGATAAAAATGAAATAAGTCCAATAATATTTTTTTTGTTTTCTAAAACCTAATTGGCTACCTTAGGACAGGTGCCTATGAAGTAGAACATAAATGTAGACCACTGGAATGATGGGAATCCCCAAGACAAGCAAATCTGCCTTGTAGACAATACTGCCACTCTATATACAGGATGGGAAAACCAAAGGGTTAAGTACATTTTGGAATAAAAATGCTGACAGAAAAAAGCATGATTAATATCATAATTGCTTTATAATAATTAACTATGAAACATTAACAGACCAAATATTAGATTTGTGCTTGGAGACTGATCTCAAGTTTTATAATCTTGTACCCAGGTGACAATTAAATAAAACACACAGCTGGGTTTATCATGCATTCAATCAGAAAAAAATTTGTTCTTAATTAATATAACAACATTGTTAAAACTAAGTTCCAATATATAACATATAGCACTATTCTTATATCACTGCTCTCTAGATGGATAGGGACACATCCAAGAAGAAAGCTACATGTAGATGTTTCCTCTACATTCAAACACAAGCTGTGTTACATGATGAAAACATTCAGGGTGATTTGTTGCCTTCTTTGCGTTGACATTCAAGATGCAGGCTGAATACTGAGCAAGCTACCATAGAAAAAATGTTGTATGACAGGAAATTTTGCTAAAACCTGAAACAAAAATCAAATTGCAAGTTACATAAAAAACTCAAACAGTAGTTTTTTTAAAACAACAAAATCATGTTTTAACTGAAAAAAAAATGTCAATCAGATCAAACATCTCCTGAATCTCTTGATATCTAATTCATCCAAAGTTAAAATATATTAGCAACACAAAGTATACAGCATTTCACATCATTCAAACACAATCATTGCATTCTTACTACTTTAACACAGTAGTTGTTAATGTTGCAGCATGTATCTGAATATTCATATAATCACATTTTTAATCTGAAAATTTAGTACGAATACTTGTGTACTTTTTCATAGAATTGTGATCTCAATAAATTAGAATAAGCTTGATACAAATTGAAATATAGGAAATATTCCTCTAGTCAGCTTAGAGTGTACCTCGATTCAATTGTGGGTTCTTTCCATTCTAAAAATTTTGTTGTTTCTTGTACTCCTAAGTACAGTTCATAGTTTATAAAAATAAAGTATTAGAATTTGTACAAGACTTACATATAATGAAACAATACTCATCAATCTGAGTGACAACAGCATAAAACAAGAAGTATGTTATATGTTCTGTTTGATAAAAGATTTGAGGTTTGGTCTGTGATTTGTTGGCCCTGACTCTTGAATCAGATTGGATCGCCAAATGCCTGCCTATCTACAGCCCTAGATGTTATATATTGTGTTTTTCTAAAACCTAACTACACATGGGAGTACATATCACTAGACCTCAACCATTTCTCTATAACCTGCATTACACCGCTGATTTAAATATGTGAAAATCAACAATTACATTGAAAACAATGACATTTCATTCACAAACCTCAGCTTTATACATTTTTATTAGACCTGAGTTCACTTTATCCCAAAGAGGAACAGCACTGATATTCCAAAGCTGATTGGAATGTTCCGCAAATGGACCAGTTTTAACCTGGAACATCAAAAATATCATGTAAACAGAAGTCTATACTGTGACTCTGAAACTACAAACTAAATGCAAATTATTAGTTTAAACCAAAATTTTAAGTCTCATATTTTGAAGATAAAGTATAAAAATGAATTAAATAGGAAGTTTTTGTTTCAAAACTTTCATTGACTCTAACAATAAATATTTTAAAAATCCCAATCACACTAAAACTTGGCTACCAAGTCCAAACAATATTGAAAGAAGAAACAAAAAATCAGTAAGTTTTATATCTGTTTTGGCTCAATTTATGATCATTTTCATATCCATTTGTTTAGTTTTCGACTGCAACAACTGATCACTCAAATTCATACCTCATTTATATATTTTATACAACCCAAAAACATGTAGTCCTTAGCAAAACCTTCATAAATATCTTGCTTTACAAATGACTTTGGGTGTATTCGAGGATGTCCTGAAAAAAATGATACAATATCAAAAAGCAGTTCTAAAACAGTCCCAACTGCAAAGTAAGGAACCAATAGAGTAAAAAGAGTATTTTAACATAATAAACTTTGTGCCCAAAATTTTAAAAGAGCACAGTTTGGTAATAACTAAGAATTTAGCCAGTAAAGTGGATATAACCATATTTTGCTGTCAAGGTTTTTGAAGGTTCTCATTCAAATATTTTCAAGGAAACGAAATAAGTTAACAGTGCAAACTGTGTCAATATACTTGATGAGCAAGTAAACAGGCAGCCTATTTTAGTGCATGCAGAAAAATGCTCCATACATGTAATTACTCTGAACTGTATTAACTTACGCAGGTATTAATTTAGAATGGTCCATTATGGTAGAATACGCAATAAGCATTCTACACAATGAGCATGGCATCACTTTATTGTTTGATCTTTATACTAAAACAACAGAATTTGTTTTCAAGTATACAAAGCTGACTAAAATTTCAGTGATGCCAACACACTTTTTCCAAACCAAGTTTGTAGCATTCTACAGCCAGCATGTGTAACTTACTATTACTATATAAGATTCTAAAGCAGGCTTCAAAATTTCCTATCACTCACATTATACTAAGGTAAAGGTCAGAGCAATGGTGAGAATCAATAACATAAAACAATTGAAAATTACCAATGAGTTGTGAAGATCCCCAGATAAATGGTAAAAACTGATGATCATCTAATGCCCAAACACCTTGACTACCAGCTGGTTCCATTCTGTAGGTTAACTGCAGATTACGCACTAATTGTAAATACCTGAATACAAAAGTATATCAAGTTTTATAATACAATCATAACAATCTATCTACAAATATTTCTCACATATTATAAGTCTACTACTTATAATTTATTGACTGACATAACAAATGTTTCTTACACACAATTTATACATGTAAGCAAGATGATACAAACAGACAAAGGTGTGATATTCCCTGAGCAACATGCATAATAAAGTAAAAATTTTCAGGATGCAAATGGAATGTTTTATAATATCATAACATAAGCATTACGTATGACTAAGCAAAAAATTCAATTCAGCAACTTTCATGGTAATAAAGAAGTTAAAAAATAGTCTGTATAAAATATAAAAATAGTAAGTATAAAAGGACAAAAATACACGATCCTCTATATACTTGCTAATAGTATCAAGGAATGCACATTAGGTAAAGAAATTAATAGTGAATACATTAAATATTTTTTAAAAAACTAATAAATACAACAAACCTGTTAAACACTTTCAGAATTAAACCTTCAGCATCAGATTCTTTTAATGCACCAATTTTATAAAAGCAAAACATAAATGCTGCAAATGCTAGTTCATGACCTGAAATACATATATACAGTGTTACAAAATACTGAGCATAAATACAGACAAATGTGCACTAAAACTACATTCAAACCAATGTTCACTTTGCTTTAAAGGCCACCATTTTCACTTGTAACTTCTCAAGACTCCCTAAACTTCATCAAAAAGATTTACAGACATGTCTTTATACACATCAGTACAATGAAAAGTTCATTTGCAATGCAATAAATGATGTAAACGATTGTGAAAATAATGTGATTTTTATAATAAAATTATAAACCTTTTCACAGAAAAAAAAACATGTACGTTAGACAGAAAAAACAGCTTACAAGCAAAATTCATGGTTTTCATTACTATACAATAACTCTGATTTTATGTAAATCACTCACTAGTAGAGCCTAATTATGGCAACTTCAAAATAGTACATTTCATTACCTGTACCATAGTCTATTCTAGTCTCATTTCCAACACCTTCCACCAAATATACTGAGATTTCTTCACTAGCTTTCTTATACTGATCATCTAATACATCGTCCACCATTTGTTTAGAATTCTGTAATAATAAAACACTTGTTTATGTTCAATTTAAGACAACAGGGATGAGCGTTACAAACAAAATCCTAGGCATTTGTGTCTTCACACGAACCATAATGACCTTACTAGACAGCGAATAAAGATAACAGTATTTCAAGGCAATATTCATGGAATACTTTTGAAAAACAGCAGACTTACATAGTAGGACTGATTTTAATAGTTTCCATGACAACATACCTAAAAAAGCGAAATTGTGTTAAGACAATTCATTTTAAAAACATTCCTTCAAAAAAGTAGTTGAGCAAGTATAAAAGTAAATTGGAATAAAAAGACTGACTGAAACTGGACTGGAGATAAATACAAACTACAGGAGATATTACCTCCTTCATTTTTGCAAACCATGATCTGAATGCTTTGTTACCAAATCGTTGGGGTTGATCAACAGGTGGAAATTCCTTTATCCAGCTATCTAGTGTATCCAATAACTGCATTAATCCATTCAGTAACTTAAATATAAGGTAAAGTTTATGCATCAATATAACTTACTCACACTACAATAAATTTACAGATAAATTCGGATACTAGTCATCTAAAACTGTCCTAGTTGAATGATCAGAAATGCATATAAAGCATCTAGAGAGTAACAAGGACATCAGTCTTTGAAAATCCTATTAATTTTTTGCAAGTAATACAATCTTTAATGAGAAAAGCAAACAGAACATGCTAAGTACATTTGATTAGACAGGCATTTTATACAAAACAAATTTTGATTTGAGCCATCATACATCAAATAATACAAGGTTTAAAGTTGAAGCGTAATAAATGACTAGTGAAAATAATTTATACAAAAATGTATTAACGAATTACTGGAGACATTGCTATTTCTGCAGACATTTTCTTTCCCTTGACAGCGGAATTCATTGCTTGAATAAATCCTGTCAAATCATGATATGCCTGGAAAGAAAAAAAACAATTATAACTGACAATGTAACAGAATTACTTAAAATAATGAACCTTGTGTAATAACAAATTTCAAGAAAAGTATGAAATTTATAAAAAAAATGGAAATGACTAAGATTTTTGCAAAAAGACCCCTGCTATAGATTTTTTATGATGTTTTATAAATGAACAACAGTCAAATGATCTAGATAGTGCTAGTTGTTGTACCATTAAATTGAAACAAACCTGTGACTTTTCCCATTTAGGAATTATGTCTTCTCGAGGACCAATCTCTTTAGCAGGAATCTTGAATTCATGACGCTCAATATCGAAGTGCTGAGAAGTTGTTGTTTCTGAAGCTGAAAAAAAACTGACATAATAAAGATAATGAAGAAACATAATATAATTATATATGGTTATTCATATATTCTGTTGATGAATCACTGAAACTGAAGAAGTAAAAAACTTCTGTATGATGAAATAAATCTTGAGAAGGGATACTACAAGCAAATTTCTTCATATAGAAATTAAGAAGGAAAGTGCAAAAATAACCAAGTCGAACCATAGTACCTGAATAAGTGCATTGACAAATTCGGATACCTGTCATTACAAACCGTCTAAACTTGAACTATCAGAAATAGAGAGAAAATATTCAGTGAAATGAATGAAATGCTTATCTGAAGATAAACTCCTTAATTAGTAATATCACATCGTTTCTTTTCAGTTCAATGACAACGGGTGAATAGTTTGGTTTCTTCACGTTTTCATAATAATCCAGATTATGTAGTATCCGAATACTACTCATGTTCTTGCAATTGTAATACTGTTGTCAGCAAGTGTCAACCATGATTGCATTAGATATCCGAAAATATATAAATAGTTAGATTTAAAAAGGGTATTTTTCTCATAGAATTATGGTAAAAACTATTAAAAACAGCTAATTTGGTAGAGAAATTACCCTCAGACGCCATATTGTTCATTCGGTAGTCCTCTGATTTTTCGGGGATTGTGTTTAAACGCCGGTTGTGCCGATTCACTACAATGATGTCCAAAATTAAAAACTGAACCTATGAGTATTGACCATAATTTGAGTAAGGATCAAATATCTATATATATTGTATGTGTTATGTAATAGTTATTTAATCATTTTAATTCAGTACATACTGGTATTTCAAGTTATGATGAACTAGTGTCCGTGTGACTGATATCCGGAATGTACGGGTATGCTCGTTTTTTATCCGCTATTTACTTAGTAAACTGGTACCCTTTTATTGTTAAAACATCAATGCATCAGTATAACATTGGTTGCACCAAAGACGGATACCAGTTCACTGATGTAAACTTCCGGAAATAATATTACTGAAATGAGTATAAGAGTTAAATATTCAATTCTTAGATAATGTTCTTGATCTAAAAAGCTTTTTGATATGGCAGAAGCTACACGATCAGTGTCGAGTACGACACAGGTTATTGAAGAAGAGGTAAGTTGATTTGACCTCTAACGTTCGTCCCCGTTCGAGTGATTCAGTTCTTTTTTCTTGGCTTTGAGTTTGAACAGTTTGTGAACATAGGATTCCATAGTAAATTGGGAACGAGAAAAATCCATGGTCCTAACTCAGGATCGAACCCGGGACCCCTTGCACTGTAGGCGGACACTCAACCACGTCGCTAAAGAGTTAACCCAACAGCAAGGCTGTTGACAGTGGCCCATATTCCTACAGTCACTACACTTCTGTATGTTTGCATTCACTTTTTTGTCAGATGGCCTACATGTACTACTCTGTTCTAACTCATGAATACTTGATAATATATAACAACCTGTTGCCTGTTTCATTATATGTGCACAGTTACCACTTGAACTCGCTCAAATGAGGATTGTGCGTTGTGAGACTGGTGTTTGACTTTAACAGTGAATTAAGGTCTAAAATCCATATGGACCATAAAACTGTATTTGGTGCTGGTCTTCTTCAGTATTTTGCTTGATATTTGCATGAAGTATGTAGTTTCTGCTCTAAATTCAACTCTAATAATAAAATATTGCATATTGAGTATATTCTGAAAGTAATGATTACAACTTCTGCTGATTTTATTTATTCGGTTGGAATTAGAATGGACCTTAAAAATTCCTTGAATCGGTAGAAATGTTTCTAGTCAGCTCATGGTTTTACTACACTAGAAGTGTACTTAGCACTTAGAACATTAATAATTGTTCTTCTCATTTTTATTTTGATTAGTGTTCAATGTTTCATATGTTGTCAGTCACCTGTAATATAGCACATAGATTATCGCTCACGCTTATTTTTTTTATTTATCGATGTCTTTTTTCATTCCAGAGAACTACAAGTCCAACATTAAAATTAAAACTTAGGAAACCAAAGAATGACAAGAAAGTGAAATGGACAAATGAAACAGTGGATAATGAACATATGAATAAGAAAAAGTCAAAATGTAAGTACAGGTATTTCAGAGGAATCAATTGTGACTGTATAAGCTGAAACTTTGAAGTCTTTGTAAGCATTTATCAGAACCCTATCTCACTAGCCTTACTTATTCGGCTTTCCAGTTTGCCGATTTCATATATGAATATGGAAGTACCATCCTCTTAGCCGTACAAAGAACTGCATATATGTGTGCAGAAACACAAATTACGTAAAACTGCATCAGTAAGTGGTAGAACTTACTCAAATTTATACAGAAATAACTATAATCATTAATACCGAGCCATAAATTCTCAGTATCTAACACCACTTGACTTAAACTTTTTGGTTGCGTGCAGTGCACAGGCGGCCATCTATTTTACCATATTGTGACATTTCATATTTTCCACTTTATACAACCACTGCGTTCGATGTGCACTTCACATATAAAATTTAAATCAACTGTGTAAATTCACTTTTCCCAACTGCACCTGTGATGGGTTAAGTACAATGGATGGGAAGTTTTTACTATGACATGGGTAGATGTCTACCTGGACTACAGTGTTTTCCATAGAGAAATTGTGGAGAAAACAAAACATTTGTGCACCTTTCAGAAAAGGTGTGTTGGAATATTTTATATTTGTATGAGTTTACAAATGTGTTTCCTATCTACCGAACAGTTCAGATTGTTCATAGATATTGTAGTTATCATGCCCAATGGGTTTTAAGTGGAGATTTTCTGCACACAAATATGTAGTTCTTTGTTAAACAGTGTGGGACGTGGCCAAATAAAAAAATATCTCGCCATCACAAACAGTCTAATTAGTTAGTTATTTGGTTCCAACTAATTTTGATCTATTGTATGTACAACTTACTTGATTTGTATGTTATCTGATATCTGTTCTTCTATTTTCATATCTGTTTTGTTTATTATGTTTGTAAAATGCAGAACTTTCCATGGACAGTTATCCACAATTTTGCTTTAAACTAATTACAATTTTTTATGTAGTGTTGGAAAGAATGCCCCCTTCACAGTGACAGCTTTAAGTACCCATTTTAAAAATGCCACCTGGAAGTGCTTCAGTAGGTAGTGTTTGTTGCAACATGCAAAGTCCTGATAATTAAACATAGATCTGAGTTTCGCACTTAGCCATTTTATTTATATAAATGTATCATAGAAGCATATAGTTTAAATTACACAGAATATACCAGTACAAAAGCATACCAACCATAATAATTTCTGTTGTCTCTTTTACCTCTTGGTACACTCTTACTGTCATAGTTAGAGCAAAATATTTTATGATCATGGTTATTTTGTTACTTCAGGTTGTTGTATATATGAGAAGCCTCGAATGTTTGGTGAATCTTCCGATGAAGATGATGATGATGAAACAGGTCATTGTAGAGGTCACAAACACAAATGTTACCATGGTGGAGCTGATGGGGGTAAGGAATATTTCATAAATTTGCAGGATTTATTTTGTTGATTTTGCCAGTTAAGTCAAGGTTGCAAATTATCCAAATTGAATTTCATTGTTTAAAATGACATCCATTTTGTATGTTTTTGATTAATTTATATATGAATTAGTGCTACCGAACAGAAAACTGGAGGAAATTTTCAACAAAAGATGTGTATTTTTGCCAAATTCACTGGTAGGGATTTTTTTTAGATTTCCACAGAAAAATATCTTTAAATTTGTTTTGTAGCTTAAAAGGGGTATTTTTGCAGAAGGGGCCAAATTGCTAGATGGATTATTTTTTGTATAACAAATTACTTATTATAATTATAACTTATAATATAGTGTTGTATATTTTCAGATGAATCTGCTGGTGGAAGTGGTGGTGGTGTTGACCAAGCAGGACCAAGTGGTTCATGATGTTATTTTTATTGTCAAAAATGTCACATGACTTTACCTGATTGATTATGGTAGGGTCATGTGATACAGAAGTATAGTTAAATTTGACTTTTACTCAAGATACATTCTTGGCCTCATTTGTGATTCAACTCATTATTTTTATTGTTATTTGTAAAAATAATAACCATCAGTCATCTGTGTTTTATTGTTATCCAATATTTGTGTGTGTTTTTTCTATATCTATAAATCTAAATGATTTGATAATGTTTTATTTTTTCTCACTTCATTTAGAGCAATAGTTGAGGTAGTACAAATATAGTTGTAGTAAAAATGAATTGAAATTTGATATTTATTTTATTTTATGACACATGAATTTATTCTGCATTGGTGAAAGTATTCATTTTTAAGCATCCTTATTACCTATTGGTAGAAGAATTGGTTTAGACTAAAAAAATTGTTTACAGGATATTGAGAAAACCTTTGCTATTTTTCAGTCAAGCTATTTCAAATTTTGTCATTAAATTTGCCAGTCTAATTTTTTCAAGTTTTGTGGGGAATGCAGGTACAGAATGTTATTTTTGCCTAAGATCACATTCCTTTTTTTCATGTTTAGTCACTTACCTTTATTTATACAGTTATCAGCTGTTGTATCAAGCATTGTATACTTTCAATCAGAAACCATTCACTAATATCTTTTTATACTAAGGGTAATTAACATAGTTTTGCACTGCATAATACATTTTTGTATTTGTAGTTATTTACTTAATGTTTGTGTCTGAAGTTTTACAGAGAAGTATAAATCTAACTTGCCATACCAATGCCTATGATTCTTTCCAATTTCAAATATATATGAATTAATTTACTGATGATGTCTGGCCTCTGACTTGATACTTGTCAGAATGAAGAAATTTAGTGATGTCATGCCTCTGAGTGGACACACATCATAATAAAGAAAACATTTTCACTCTCTTTTTGTTAAAAATAAACCTGAGAGATTCAACTTGTGTAGAGCATTACCTACCTAGTTCTTAGCTACCTAGTTTTCTTATTTATGTGTTTGGAAGTATAATTGTGTCATAAATGTGCAGGCATTCCATGCTAGTTTCACATCAGTGTCTTCATCAAGCAAATATGTACTTGTTGTCATTTTGTATTAAGATACCTTTTGAGCTGAATAAATGGGTGCATTTTTAGGTGTGTATGATAAATCTGTAGATGGCTTTGAAAAATATTTTTTTATAATTATGAAAATGTTAAGTGTTTGATGTAAGTTAACAGTACAACCTATACACAAAGGTCACCTGAAAGGGAGAGAGTGAAAAAATGGTTTGTTTGCTCATTTTGCCCTAATTTGAAGGTTAACTTGGCCTCTGGTATCAGTAAATATGTGCAAAAAGAGCGGCCATTTTTCACTTGGTGGCCTCTAGTCATAGGTGGCTGTTGTCTTAAGTGTGGCTGTAATTTTAGTTAATGTTGACCTTACTATTGTAACTGATAATGTCATGTGTTGCACTCAGTAGTTAACTGTGATATTTAGCATTAACCATTTATTAAAAGGCATAAAAAATGTTTGTTTCTGGTCACATACTAAAAAAATAGGGTAGGTTGGTCAGGATATATTATTTTGATTTTTCTAGTATGCTTGAAAGCTGCTGTTGAGATAATTTTTGTGCAGAAAAGCAAAAAAAGTAAGACTGTGGATGTACCATCTCTAAGGCCTAATAAATGTCTAGGGTTACTGGGAAAAATATGGGTAGGTCAGGTCGCCAGAAACAAATATTTTTTTACATAAAAGACAAGCCCACTGTATCTGTGTGCCTTTGAATATCATGCGCAGCAATAACATGCAGCTCTTTAGGTTCATATTGATCGATAACTTGTTATGTACACAATCAAATGATAGTGATGAGCCCTAACAATTTCTGAATTATAAACATTTGTGTTTGTGTTCACCTGTTAACTATTAGAAAGCAACAGGGCTACCATGCCATGCATACAGTTCTATTTCAGCATTTTGTAAATGTTGTAAAGCAAAGAAATGTGACGGGACTTGATGCTGTAAAAGGAACTGTGAG
Organism: Lutraria rhynchaena; assembly: GCA_008271625.1. Lineage (NCBI taxonomy): Eukaryota > Metazoa > Mollusca > Bivalvia > Venerida > Mactridae > Lutraria > Lutraria rhynchaena. The sequence continues at coordinate 1,216,644 of VIBL01000109.1, read as the reverse complement.
ATCTGTCTCAGAATATCAATATTAGATAACCATACTTATACTTGACTTTGGTCAAAGCGCAAATTAAACCAACCAGATGCTTGAGTTTTGCGAATCTATTCTAATTTTTTATGTTTGACTATGGTTTTATAAGACTACAAAGTGCCTTCTTAAAAAAATGTTTGTTCATGGTTATGTGACCCAAACTTAACAGTTGATAGGTTTGTAGGTTTTGTACTTTTTTACACTATATGCATGTACTAAAATGAAAAGCTGGAATAAGGAATGAACATTTTATGCGGGGTCAAAACCGCTAAAATTGTTCTGGGGCTGGGGGGGTTTAATAAGTTGGTCACATTACTGCTAACTAACATTTTTTTAAAAGATGGCCTAGATTATCAACCTGTGCATTTGCATGTTTCAAAATTCAGTCATCTGATTGGTTAATTCTTAACCCAGTATTAAAAATGACCAAAGGCTGCTTTGTGACACTAGTGTATACATGTAATTTTTTTTAACATCTGGTCTTAATTGAATTCCATCATGAGTGGAGATATGATTTCTGTATTTTAAATTTGTTATTTTCCATGTAAATGCTATACATGGACACAGTGTGTGTATTGCTGAAAACATTTCATTTTTATAATGGTGTTAATTACCTTTCTCTGCTGATTGTCATAATAATAACTAATGGAAGTTCATTGAGTTCATTCTTTTCATGACTGGTTTTACAATTGTTTAATTCTGGGCTAAGGTAGTGATAATTGTTTTCACAATAGATGGGTACTAAATTCTAAAGCAATTCTAAATGAACAATCAACCATATTTTATTTTTACCTCTGATTTATTTGAACTGATTTTAAATGACATTTCTTCTTATAATTACCATGCATGTGTATGAAATAATTATTTTCTATTTAAATTGATTCTATGTTTGGTACTACATTGGTCTCAGTTCAAGAGATTAAATCAGTTTACTAAATCCACTTTCAACATTGAGTTTATTATGCCTTTTGCTTTGTTCAGTTCAAAATTAAAATTACTGGTAATTGCTGACTGATATTTTCTTAGATAATCTTTCATTGAAAGACACTTGAAATAAGTTCATGATTTTAATTATCTCAGTTAGTTATCTACTTAGTCAAATAGTTATCAGAAAAATGCTTTTTCATAGTTTTAAATGCATTACATTTTGCTTGAAATATGTGTATGTTTTTTGTTTAATGAATTTTTATGAATTGAAAATATGTTTATTGTTGAGTATTAAACTCATGATATCATTTAGTCCTTTTGTCATATTATCGTATGAATCTTCTTGTTGTCGAACTCTTGGATCTATTTACGTCCAAATGTTTGTACTTCTCATTTCTCTGATTTACTTCAGAATCTGCAGAAAGAAAGTTGATTTAGAAACAGAAGCCAACCTCCTCATGTCCTTGTCTCAGCATTTTGCTACAGTTTCACCATCCATGAAAAGAAGCTCACATATTGTTCGTATAAAATAAAGTTCACAATCAATGTAACTATTATGTGTAAGCTTAACATTGCCATATCACTAACAAAAACATGACAGTTTGACAGGTGAAGGTGAAAAAATGACAGATTCATGTTCAGCCATTGAAGATGCTATGAACTGCTCAAAGAAATACATATCACACTACTATTTACTATCACAATTCTTGAAATTCTTTAATTGTTAAACATGTGCAGTAATTTATTCATCATCGTCGTCATCATCATCACCATCTTCAAGATTTTGTGCAAATTCTGCCTCCAATTCCTTTTCCTGAAGAGCTGCGCGCACTGCAGCTTCTTCTTCTGGTGTTGGATCATCAGTCTCAGTAATTTCTGGTCCACTTGGAAATTCATTAAGAGGTGGATCAGGCAAAGCAGGTTCAAACTCAGCTTCAAGATTTTTCTGTCCCCATCCAACATAGAGATTCTCGAAGTACCTGATGCGTAGAAATAATATTCCAAATATTTTTCATTACATTGACGTCTTCTAACAATATAGTTATCTCATTATTAAATCAAATTATAAAATAGTAATCTTTGTCTAGCTGCATAGATGACTAGACAAACTATACCAAGCTCGTTTCCCTCAACAGTGCTTATCTATCGCTTTACAGGGAGACTAATGTATTGTAAATTAATTTGACTATCCACGATTATCTTCCTTGAATTACTGATAACATTTAGAACAACTCTTGCTCCTCAGTGGTTGCTCATGTATGAACTGCAATCAATTTCTATCCAACCTTTGTTTCTCTGCAGATCCTTGTATATCGTTTATAACAAAGATCTCTTTGTAAGACTTTAGTAGACAGAAAGACTACTTACTTCCCCTTTTCCGTTGCAAAAGCCACAGCACCTTTCCAAACATTAGATTGTAAGACTGCTATAGCATACTCTGGGACGAATTTAGAACTTGTATTTGCTATCCATGGGGGACTGATTCCAACATCTACAAGACAAGCATCATAAGTACCCTGTAACATGTGACTTGGCTTGATGGACAAGTCAACATAATAATTTTCACAAAAACGGCAATCAGCATTTTTTAAAATCGTTTCTCAACATTCCCCGGTATTAATGTTCTCATACACTTAAATGTACTCAACTTTTAATGGTTAATAACATATAGATTTACCAAGCTCTAGACGACACCATTAAGATTGCTTCAACATTACCATAACGAAATTAGATCCACGAATCCATTGATGCATACTAAATTATCATTAACAGTGTTATATGGTATAACATTGATTGTTTTACAAGCATAGGGGCTAGTACATTGAAGAGATGGTTTATAGTGTACCACACGGACCAAAACACATACATGTATATCTATATATACCCTCGCATATGTATGTAATGATAATCGTGTTTTTTGGTCCATGCCGCCATTTTGACTAAATTATAAATCATCCCTTCAACATGCTATCGCTTCTGATTACAAGCACTTTAGTTCATTTACAAATTCTACAGAAACGAAAATGTTCGTACTTTCATCTTCAGCTAATGGCGTAAGTAATGGTGGACCAGATTCTGGTTCTGGTTCGTCAGGTTCATTACGTTCCTCCTCTTCTTCATCTTCTTCTTCGTCTTCTTCATTGAACTCTTTCGTTTGTACCGGATTCCACCATGTTGTTCGGCCCTAGATACATAGTAAAATAAAATATCTGACTCCATTTGTAATCGGTAAAGTACTCGTATTTAGTGTTAGACGTTTATATTTCATGGTAAATGATTTGGGCCAATTCTATATCTAACCTAATAATTCATTGTTGTATGGATCGAAAACACGTTCATAATTGACGTGAATTCGACCGTATGCTATGAATGAATTCTTTCAGATTCACAAATTTGTAAGTTAACGTTAACATTTCCAATCCAAAGTCGTATCTTGTATTGTATGAGAGACATTGTTATTATGACTGATGAGTCCATGGAAAACAAACGAAAAAGCGAAAACATTTACGTACCTGCGGTAAAATGGCTTGTGTGTGATGTACCCATGACTGCAGACCACCATCCGCCAAATCTCTGATGCTAACTCCTTCAAATTCAGAGTCCATAATAATGTCACCTCGGCCACCTGAAAAAAGTTACTTGCTGTTAAATATAATATGAAAAGGATTCCTGAAAAAAAACACATTAAAAAATTCCACCTCCCCAAAACCCACCAAACACAGAACCATAAGCTCCTGTTACACCAACGTTAAACATACCTTTCTGTATGATTATTTTATTCCCATTATGGATCATAGAATTATTATTATTATTAAACTTTAGACGAACTAATAATTTCTTTGATCCAATATACAATTTAATGAACACAGGGACGATATTTCTACGAATTTGATCATTGTAAATAAATTATTCTAATTGTCTATGTGAGACAATTTGGGTACAAACTGAACATTTTGTCCAGCTTTTATTACCAGCCTCTTCTGCCTCTTCTTCTTCACCCTCGTCATCAAACCGGTAGTAACCAAGGGGAGAAATATGTGTACTAGCAGTAATTCGGGAAACCTGTGCTCGAAGATAATTCTTCTCTACGCCAGGAAACGGCGGGGCAGTTATAACCTACAAATTCAACTTTTATGTATGACTCTTGAAAACACATCTATATCATTTAGTGAATATATAATCTTTGGATATATACAAGTAATACACAATGTCATGTCTTTTTTCATACGAACAGTTAAATATTTTATGAATGCACTAAATTTTAAAGTCTTTCAATTTGATTTGCCTTTGTCTCATTTAACATCAGTCCCAAATAACTACGGTGCTACATATGGGTTCTTGTGATACTAATAGCCTTTACTATCATTATACCCATGGCGTGATGCTGGCTAGTTGGCAATTTTTCTACAGTTAAACACAAAATAGTGCTTGCACACAAGTTGGTTATCATCATTCGCTTTAAGATGTTTTGATAAAAATCATTTGTTACATATTATGTCATGTTTATTAATTTTTCCGACCTGTGCGTCCAAATCCCCAGTGAAAAATTTCCTAATTTTCCGGGCAACTTGAATTTGGGCTGGTGTCACGTGGGGAAGTCGTATCCATGGTAAGCCAGCTATAGAGCAGTAAGAAGTACATCAGCATAGTTACATTAAGTCTTATATTAATATATTTACTTACAATACCTTTCTACTAGTATTTAATTATCAAGTCACGAACTATAATTTCTAAAGAAACAAGTTTCGTCGAATATATAAAGTATAAAGGATACACTTAGTCTTCTTTGACAAAATATTGACAAAAAAGATACAAAAAACAGCATTTAATGTGAGGAGTTTTTATCATTATTATCGAAAATACGTCCATACCAATGGGTTGACTATATTGTGATAGATAGAGGATAACTCACGCTCAGAAGTAACGAAATATATCTTCTTATTGAGACCAGAACCAGCAGGTTCACATGGTATTTTTGGAGGTGGTTTATACATTGGTTTCAGATCGTCTGGCAACATCAAATCTAAAATTAAATCAGAAAAGTTATGATAACAACCACTAAGCTGAAACAAACGTTTTCTGAACGATTTAAAAATACATTCAATTCCAATAAAATGTACCAATGCTATGGATATACATGTAACTATATTTTGAGTCGTTATTGTTTGTATTTTGTTTTTTTTTTATCATGAACATTATTCAGACGATTGGCTAGCCCGTCAAAATATCCTGGGTTTTATTCAGTAAGTAAATATTTCTCGTCACCTTAATTGAGAGATAAGAATGTGAAAAGAGAACTAGTGATAGAAGACATATGAGATTGAATGCGATCGGGTGAAACATGTGCTTCATCTCGAAGCCAAAATTGTTAGAACAAGTTACCACTCTACAGAATAGACTAGCTGGACAGGAAACTGATGAAGCATCGATTTGATAACGAAGGCTTGCCACAGTAAGCCATGGTAACTTATCATCCTGATCAAGCTGAGAACATATTTAGATATAACAAAGTAATACTGTGAAGTTAAGATACAAAAGATTAACTGGAAGACCTACCATCAAACAAGCTGCTATCCTCTTCCTACAAATATAAAAATGAACTCATGTAATACTGCATTATTGTATAAAATGCATAAACATCATAAAAGATTAACGTTATAAAGTAGGTACAGACGAGCAAGACTCGGAAACATTTTATAAATGAATGTTAAACTATGGCAAGAATTGTTAAAATTGGTAAAAGTCACAGCGATAATAATATGGCTACAAAGTTGATCCAATAAATTCAACCATTTTCTTTTTTTTCAGTCTTATGTCATCTTTACCTTTTGAAGAGTAATTTTAAAAAAAAATAGTATCCTGTCTTTTTGTTGTGTAGCCACCATTAAGAATGATAATGGCCTTAAAAAGAGATAAACATGCTATAAGTTTTGTGTTTTCGTCTGTGAATGAAAACAACTTTTGAGGAAACAACTTGGAAACCAACCCGTAATTCAAACGGTAATTCTTCATGTTCCGCCTCGTTAGCCACATCCTCCTCTTCGTAATCATCTTCACCGAATTCTGTCTCTGCTATGTAATAGTTTTTGCTGATACCAAGTATCTTTCCCCAGAATCTAATTACCTAAAATATACCTACTGTCAAAAGTGCATATATACATGTACATGTATTAACATGACGAGATGAATGATAAATGCATGCTCTCGACGAAGTTCACGAACGTGATGTGAACATTCAAAACATTTTACGGGCGTTTATTTATCTATCTATCTATCTATCTATCTATAGATACTGCTTGACCCTCTTGCGAGTATAGACTTGCAGGTGCGCGTCAGTGCAGAATAAAAGTTTGTAAAAGTTGTGAAAGTGAGACTTCAAAAGTAATGAAAGTGAGAATGAAGTAAAAGTGTGATAGTGTTAGGTTAAGATGACACTATTTATAGTTAAAAGATGGTTAAAAACACTGCGTCCGGCGGAAAATGAGGGCTGGGATAAGGCCACGCTTGAAACCCTCAATGTCCTCATTAAGTACTAACTGTGCGGGAAGAGCATTCCATAAAACAACTGTATAAGGGAAAAAAGAGAACTTGTAATAATCCTTATAGGTCTGAATTTGCCTAAAATGAAGCGTATGCATGTGACGCGTCAGTCTTGTGGGATGAACTAGATAGGGTGGCACAGGAACTGCAACCAGACCATGTACAATCTTATAAAACATAGTAAGTCTTGCCATGTCCCGTCTGTCCTGTAAAGTCTGCCAGCCAAGATCCGCTTGCATGCTGGTAACACTGTCATAAGTGGAATAGTTGTTTTTAACCCATCTTGCTGCCCTACGTTGAACTTTTTCAATCTTATCAATATTAACTTGGGTATTTAAAACAAATGGGTGAATTCTTACATGTAAGATAGTCACTTGTTTTGAACACAATGTACATTTAGGCATTAGGCGCTTAAGAACAGCGCGATTTTTGCTCGTATGGTCATAAGACAGCAATAAGCAATAAATAAATTGGACATACCCGAATACATGGGTAGTCGTTGACTAAGTCAGATAAAGCCAAAGATATTCGAACATTTTCTTCACGTGGTATACCGAATCCAGCCAATTCGAAATACGCCGCCTGGCGGAGAATATCCGGAACACCTCTGAATCTTTCCTCACCTTCCTCAAAGTTAGTGTCCACTTCATTTTTCGCAATCGTTGGAGATTTCTGCAATGTCAACAAGTGATCATAGTTTGTTGCAAAAATATTATCAAACCAACACAGAAGATTAAGAGGAAGTCTTACAGAGTCACCCAGCGGAAGGCATATAAGTGGGCTAACCACAAACACGTTGACGACTTCTGTAGCTCAAGCAGTACCAGAAATATTTCTCTGGTGGTGCATAAGATGGATTATGAAGCGAAGATTATAGGTGCTGTATAAGCTTCTATTAAAATAAATTTGATCAGACTTGTTTTGACCATATAACGTGAACAGCACGTATAATTTTACAAATAAAGTCGTATTTACTTTTGCATCACGCACCTTAAGAAGTTTCCACTGAGCTTTGGCTAAGGTTTCTGTGGGCGTGGTCTTCACATGATCCTTAATAGGGGCCGCAGGCGCTGTAAGTCTCTCCGTCTTCATGGTCTGACTAATTTCTTCTAATTGATCTAGTCCATCAGCTATTTCACCATCTAACAACTTGGTAATTAACTCAGACAAATGATCGTACCTTTAGTAGCAATTAAATACGGTTTACTATTTAATGATTGCAGTGACGTGGGTCTGACACTTCAAGTGAAAATAACGATTTTTTGTGAATAGATAAGCTCGCTTTACGAAATAGTGTCTTTATGATAGTGTTTTGTTTTTATTTTGTTCATCTTTTGGGTGGTTCAAAAAATACATAAAATAAAGACTTTGTTTACGTGTCAACTTTCAACATGAAATTAGAAATCCGACTTTCAAATCCTGTATGCTTAAAGTTTCAATACATCGTAATTTCTTGAATAAATTTTCTTATATGTTTAATAGAATACACGTACATGTATATTAGGATTTAATGTGAAAATTTGATAAGTATAATTTCTATCATACAGACGGTGCATCGAAACATCTTTCATGACAAAAGAAATGGAGAAAATGCAGACTAAATACAGTATACAACATGTTTTTAAATATATACTCACATACTCAGAGTCTCATTGTCTTTTTGACTCATCAGATACATTTTAGCGTTCATACATTCTCTTTCTTCAGCTGATAAGCCCACAAAAGAGTCATCTTCTGATACCGACGAACTACCCGAATCTTTCGTCGGCATATCCCGACGACCTCGAACACTATGTTTTTCTCCAATCATTATTAAAAATGTACACAAGTCTAAAGGTCTAAAAGGTATACTATAATGTCAATACAAATTAACTCCAACAGTGTGATATTTACAGTTTTAATTAATACAAAAAGAAGTAACTCAAGATGAAGCAATCTGAAGTAGAAATGAAATGTACAATAAACAAACATATAGTTACTGCTCAGTGCGACAGCCCTCTCTAGCAACCTAATCACTAACATTCACTAGCACGATATCTCGAACTGAAGAAACTGCATACTGTGGTATCTACCTTACGTTGATAAGCCACTTACGATTAAATGCTGATAGACAAATATTAAGATTTATACTGCTTTGTGGTGAATTAAACATTAATGAAAACGACTAATCATTGTACAAACTATTTCGTTTGATTGATGTTTTATTATTTATCAATAGAACATGATAGGCAGATGGAAATAAACGGTTCAGTTCTTTGAGCGGTTAAATTCTGTAGAACCACGTGGACAGTGGATTGATTCGCAGGTATTTGTTTTCACACAGCAGTTGGTGGAGTTAATGATTTGTTAATTATATTGTGCTGACGTTTAAGCACAAACTATTTACGGACTGTATCTCAACGGAGAATAAAAATGCTGATCTAATAGTTTGGCCGCGAAGGAAATGATAAATAATGATTTTTTTCAAAGTTTCATTAAAACTTAATGAAAAGAAAATATCACGGGTAAAGCTGTCTTTCTATCCCCGTATAGAAGAACATTAAATACTGACAGGGAATTTTCAATTGTCCAGAGCAGTTTACGAGGAGCAAGTACAACGCATAAATTAAGCGTACTTCAGATTAATGCGTTTTTTTCACACTATAAATAATTTTGTATTAATAAGTACCGAACGCTAATGACGATATATATTTCTAAGACGTATGATAAGGTTAACTTGATAAGGTTAACTTCCGAGCATGACGTGCGGAAACATCTCGACTTGGCGTGACTGAATGCTTTATTGACGCTTTACTCACCATGAGTGAATGATGATAATATATCTTGCCAGTACAAAACATCTGCATAAGACGGCGTCAAGAAATCCTACACATGGAGGGGTGACCTTACATAATCAAATAAATGGGTTAACAAAGGCTTTGTGGATTTTTGTCAATAGTTTATGTGTACGAAACTTCAGTCAGATTGTTGTAGTGGAATTAATGATCCATTGTGATGTTTTAATATGTCCAGCAACATTTGTTTGCCAGACATTCCTGAATTAGTATATCAGTACTCAACCTTTATATCTACAGTCACTGACGTTTAACGTTGCACAAACAGTCAGGGCCATCTGGCAACTTTTACAGCATTAACTATGGAGGAAGAACTCCGGTGTACACGTGAGTAGAAAGACTGACCTTCTGTAAACAAACTTATCAGCTTCCTCAGGTCCAATCTGTCTGGTACCAGGTGGGATTTGAACTTACAGAAGTGTATCAAGTATGATTGACTAAAGTTTCTGAAATTACAAGCTTCTTTTTTCAATGAGGTTCATAAAGTGTGAATAACCAAAGCCTGTGAATTTAAGATATGACGAGTTTCCATGACAGATATTGTTTGTAGCATATTTAGCTGTGTGAATCTTTTGTTCTAGTGCAAATAGTATTTGTGTCCCAACCAGTTTGTGACCCACAAATGGCAAAAAATCTGTTTTATTAACAAAATGCTCCCAAAATATATTTGAAAGATTCTTTCACAAAACCCGTGTCATATAATGGTCAAGATTACATCTCTGTGGAAACGTGACAGCTTCATCTACACATGGGAAAACAATGTCCACAATTAAGTTGTAGGCTCCCGTGATAGAAGCACAAGTTTTCTTTATAGTGCTAAACTATAAGAGTACATCCAGTACTTCGATTAAACAATTTGGCTGCACTTTGTTCAACATATAAACAATGTAGCTTCCAGTTTTATTCAATAACATACATTCAAGTCATTTTTACAATTCATATGACAATCATTAATAAGTGGTCAGCTCTAAATACATTAAAATACAAAACAACAAGACATTTAAACCATGATCGTCACTACAATTCAAATGCTGGCTGCTTGATAACATATAATCAAGATATTTCATTACCATAATGAGGTTTGTACAGTTATCAAAGAAGGTTTACAAGTAAAACATCAAAGCTGCCAAGAAGCACAATTGTTTTGAAACTAAAATTAAGAGCTACCCTGAAAAAAAATGCTAATAAAATGCAAAGAGATATTTAAGTCCATATATATATTTTCTTAAGTAGATTACTCACAGGAAAATGGCACATTTTGTTAACAATTGAATTTAAAAAATATTTTCAACTGACAAATAATATGCAGTATGAACTGTACAACATAAATTTCAGTCAATACAAAGGCTTCACAAGATTTTTTACACAGAGAAAAAAAGATGATAAAATTCCCCAAAATCACACATTTATCAGATGATAATGATGATGAGTAAGAATACCACATATTTCAAAATAAAGTTCTTTCAAATGACATTTTAAGCCAACACACACAGAGCTATCAGTAACAAACACAGTAACAAATATGTCTACAAAAGTTACTTTACAACCAATAAAAAGTAATATATATATGTACAGATATTTGATTCCCATGATATTGTTTTATTCCAGCAGCTTGTCATAAAATTTGGGAGATAATCAATAAATCCCTATGTTGAAAAAAATATGAAGAAAACTATGTATCAGTTAAACTATATTACCATTACATTGCATTACAGAAACTAAAAATATAACTAACACGGTATTAGGAGTTGTATAAAATACTGTGCATGAAAATACTGAACTAAGACCTCGGTTTGTCTTCCAGGTAGTTGTACTAATGTATAAAGTTGGTGATAAAGAGAAGGCAAGTTATTTTGATATTTTACAGTCAATATCTAGGCTCGCCATTCTCTGAGAATTTTGGCAGCTGCATTCAATGTTTCATCATTCTGTAACAGAATAAGAGAACAACAAGTCAACACACCTCAATCAAAATGGTAGATTCAGCAGCACAATGTGACCAAAGAAATTAATTTTTTGACTTCATGAGCTGGGAAGGGGTTCCATGGATTCACTTACACTCTGACATTGAGTGTTCCAATGTCTACTCAGCCAAGCATAATGTATAAACTGCTAAGACATAATGGTCTAATGGTCATCTGTTTGTGTTAACTACTTCAGTAAGCCCATTATAATATATAATACCGCATTTCCCCGCATCTGGAGCAGACAACTTTTGAAAACATTGCGGCCACAGAAGTCATTCCTTGTAATAAATAATGTCTTCTTTTGCCACAGTGTTTTCCACTCAGTCAGGGAGAAATAACCCAATTGTCTTAGATACATTGATGTTTTATACATTTGCTTTGAATTTGGAAGATTCCAAAATAGGCTTATAGAAAAGGTATAATAAATATCAAGAGTTTGATGAAAAAATCTTATATTCATGTCCCTAAAACAAATCTTACCTTAATGAAACAGAAACGAATATACTTTTCACCCAACTTTTTGTCACCCTCACTGTAAAAAGCAGTGGGTGGAATTGCTGATAATCTCTGAAATAAACAATACAAGAATCCTAGAAAAAAATCATTCTCCATTTTTTTTCAAATCTTATCAAATGCTGTTAGTAAAATTGCTGATAATCCCAGTAGTTAACAGTAATAAATTCCCTTTAAATTCTCAGAGTTAGTAGTTTTTCATTACAATTATAACTAAATATAAATATTACTGACAAACAAAAATTTAAAATGCTTCTAAGAGCAGAGAAACGAAATCATACAAAGTTAAAGGCCGCCTACAAACAGAGGCCAATTATGAATAACTACCACTCATTAGCACAGTAGTATTCATATAAAAGAACAATTGAGTTTCTTGACAAAGGCTAACTGTGCATATAAGCCATTTTTTTCTTACCTTAATTAAGACCTAACACTAAAAGATGTTCATTTGAAGAAAATGTAATAAACGAGAGACAGAAAATAATAAGTGATAAATATTTCATGTCTTTTACATTAATACAAGAATCATGACTGAATAATTTCAACATTAGTCCACAAGTATTTACTGTACCTTATTTTTAGTCAACCATCGTACGAACTTGAAGTCATACGGATCATTAGTACCATCATCAGGAATATCTACATCTAGAAAAAACATCAGACAGGAAGTTATACAATGTTTTCAATAATGAACTGGCAAATAGTTTACAATCAAAACAAAGGGAAATAACACTTGCTAAATATAAAACAACTCACACCATTTGATTTTGATCTTTTGGACCAAATTTGGACATTTTGAGAATTACAGTCTCTGTAAAATGCACATTTTTCTTTGATAAAAAGTTCAGCCAAATAAAGACCATCCTGTGAATAATGGACATTCTCTAAAAAACATCACTAATTATTTAGAACAAACTGACCTCCAAATAAAGGCCATCTGTCAAAAAGGGCACATTTTGTCTTTCCCAAGGCTGGCCTTTGTTCACAGGGTTGACTGTACTAACTACCCTATGTTTTTGGGGATGTTTACTTACTCAATTTGGAGATATCTGCCATCATAAAGTAACCACCCTCTGGAATGGTTGGTGTCATTCCTACTTCATTCAGTACTTCAGCTAACATATCACGTTTTGGAGTCAACTCAACAGCTAAAGATTGGAGGTAGCATTTCTCCTTGTCACCAAACACAGACAGTTCATAGTCAAGTCCACTAGCCACTGCTTCCTATACAAGAACATTGAGAAATTCATCATTATTAAAAAACATCTAAAGCAATAGTAACAGTATTACATGACATAAATGAAATAACATGAAAAATCAATTACAATAAATCTTCCCCTCTTTGTTTAGATAGACTAAGTGATCCAACATGTAACAATCAATAATTCCTAATTAAATCAAATAATTTTTATATTCAGATTTTTGTGACTTCATAATTTCAATATAATTTATTAAAAAGCAATATCTTACCATAATTATTTCAACCATTAAATTAAAAAGAAATTATCTAAACTTTGTAATTAAAGAAAAAATGTAAGAAAATGTTAGAATAAATGAGTCAGAATTCCTGACAATAATCAACATATTATTATTTTAAAAATTAAACAAGGAATCATTAGTCAATCATACATCTTACCTGTATAGGTGTGGGACAGGTGTATATGGAGTTCTGATGAAGAACAGAGAGAGCCTGAATCAGATTAGCAGGTCCGATACCCCAACCTAGCTTCCATCCAGTAGCACTGAATGTTTTACCAGCACTGCCAATGGTTACAGTTCTTTCCCACATTCCAGGTAATGTGGCTGTAACATAAAGAAATAAATAAAGCTATTTATAGAAGCATGCTATTAGTTTTGGACATTGGTTCTATATATAGTAACATGTTACTAATAAAAGCAAAATGTTTCTAATTATAGTAACATAAATATACTGGTAGGCCTAAAATCAGTTCTATAAATTGCACAAGGAGACATCCAGCTATCACACTTGATAAATGCTAAAAAATCACAAGACCAGCCCACACATAAGGTGCTACTGGCGAAATGGCACACTGTAAGACTTATAAGCATATTAATATACAAATTCATATAAAAATAATTCTCTATGTCCAATTGTTATTGAGAACAATTAATCACAATATTTATTGAACAATCCAATTACTTCTCAGTAGAACAAGTCTTTGAAATTTCTTACAATTAATAATGTTAGTATAAAAATTCATAGCCACTTTCAGCATATTTGGTACAATTAAGATTTTAAGTTATGACTTAATATTGAAACCAACTAACTACATGTTCAGAGTCAGATAATTTTATAGACTTCATAGACTGGGACCAGTAAACTAGATCACAGACTGGTAACACACTCACCTATCTTAATATGACTGCTTCCTTCATAGATCATCCACTCATAGACTTCATCTGATATACAAGCTGCATCATGTTTAATACACAAGTCAGCAATCATCTGCACTTCATCCTGTTTGTATACCTGTAACATTTAACATTGATCAGTGTTTATGAACCAAAATAACTGTTTACAGAAAATATATAATGAAGAAATTATGACCTTCAGTGCAACCTCTCCAAAGCAGCACTCTTTACGAGAAGCAAAATTATGTTATTGTCGAGAGTTTGTTGCTCTAGAGAGGTTAAATTAATAGTAAAATCATACAGTGGGAAAAAATCATACTGTTGTTGAAGGGGGGTTGTTGCCAAAGAGATGGTTGCTCTGGAGAGGTTGCACTGTATTAACATAGAAATCTAATTTACAGAGGAACCAGTGTTTTTACTATGATTTGTCGACTAGAGCAGAGAATTATTTGGTCTTACAATTGCAAAACAACATTAAATCTTGTCAAGTCCTAGCAGATCTAAGCAACATTGGCCATCAGTTTCAAACACATTTTTATACAAAAGATATGAAATTTCATTCATGACAATACATGCACAAAAACTGAGTCTTAACAACCCTAAATAGGACAAAAAGCATTTTTAATTTTGTAAAAAAAAAACTCTAAACACTAACAGAGATGGCAAATAAAAAAGGCAAATAAAGAGGGACAAAATTTTGAATACAAAAATTACCTACCTTTCCCACTGGATTGTTTGGATTGTTGAAAATAATCGCCTTTGTTTTACTGTTAAATTTACTGGCTAGTTCTTCTTTGTCCAAAGTCCAATCATGACTTGTAACAACTCCTTCGGTCTTTTGCTGAAGAGATAAAATACAAATGTAACATCTTTATTTCATATTTCATTGAACAAAAATAATTACATAGATAAAATGAATTTGAGAGAAATTAGCACATGAGTACAATGTAGTTTGAACATATTTAAGGGGTTCAATGAACTAAAAGCCTCTTACTGCTTGAATCCTTTAAAGACATCTGCCCTGGTAGGACAAAAACATATAACTTTATCAGAAGTACTGATGCTCCTGGTGTAGCAATACAACTACACTTTTTGTTCATCCATCAGTCTGTCTGTAAAATCTGACTGTTCACTCCATTGTTTGTTAATTTGGTTGTTCATTCGTACATCAACATATACACAGTACTACAGCAGTTCTGTTTAACATGCATCACCAACAATGGCAGATAGGATAATTTTTCAATAAGTGGTTATAAAAGATATTCAGGTAAGTTATGTAACATATATATATTTAACACATACTGGTCTAAGTGGAATAAACACAGGTGTTCCTCCAGCTACCCTCACCATTGGTTCGTAACAATCAAAATATGGCTCGATAATAATCACCTGAAATACAGCAAAATGTTGTACTTGATTAAATAAATTCAACCATAAAGATCAGGGCCAAGCTGAAGAGAGTAAATTCTAGTAATAATACCATATAAATGCATGATGACATCAGACTGATGATCCAGATGAAACTCAAAGTAATTATAAAAAGTCAATACAACCATATCTTCACAATACATAAAGGAAATAGCAAATTCTGAACTAATACAAGTAGTAATAAATGAAGCAACAATATTTGTGAATATCAAATGATCTTTACTGATTTTTAATACTTTGAAAGGCATTTATAAGTTTATAATCGACTATGTCTTAAGGATTGGATGCAATATTTTAAAACTTGCACTTCACCAAGAATGAATTAAAATATTTTTGCACATAACAGTATAGAAAGTAAATACAATATGTACCTCATCTCCAGGATTTACCAGACCTTGAATAGTTGAGAACAGAATACCAAATGCACCAACACTGATCATGACTTCACTCATAGGGTTAATCTCACGTTTTAAAATAGGACTGTATAATTTGGCCAATGTGTTCACAAGATGTGGCTGACCCTAAAATCAAAAGAAAGAAATGAAATATTAAAAACATTAAGATAAGAAATGTCCATCTTTTTCTATTCTTATTTTCTTGCATACAGGTTTCTTGAAATTCATTTCAATCACTTTCTTCTATTAGCCCAACTAAATTATTTTTTCTCATAACTGAAGATAAATATTTCTTTTATTTACCAGAAGCAGCTAGAAAAGTGAACAATAAATAACTGCAAAAAAATAATTGTCTTAAAAATAAGGGGTGGCATCCTTATACATATTTATACAAAGAAACATTTTAACTTACATAAGATCTGGTGTACTGATGATTCAGTGGTGAGTTCGGACATGTCACCGCTTTGACCAGTTCATCAATTACATGCTTTGGTGGGTGATAATCCGGAAATCCCTAAAATATACAATATATGGAATATCAGCCAATCAAATCCAACAACCATCAGGGTACAATGGAACCCTATTCAAAGTCAAGTTTTATTTTTTTTTTTTTATTTTTTATGTGACTTATTGTCACTGGGGTTTAACGCCGTTTTTAACAATTTTTCAGTGATATACAGCGACCAGTTCACCTAACTAGTTTTCCTGGACTGAATACTAACCAGTACTAACTTACCCTTCCACAAGGAGCCTGCAATTTCTCCGTCTCCGAGTTACAAATCTAGCACACAAACCACTGGACAACAGCCACGGCCTTCAAGTTTTATTACATTTGACTTAAACATTGGCATTTAATTTTAACCACAGAATAAAGACCACATTAAATAAACCCAAGTTTTGGCTCTAACAAAGCATAACCTTTATAATAAGGTTGTAATAATTAAACAATTAATTTTCTTAAGTGGGACAGACTGTATGAAATGAATTGGATTTTTATCAATCTTTTAATTTGGCCGTTTTTTTATAATTTTTAACAAAAATCAAGTTAGACACTATACAACCAAAGAAAATATGTGCTTGGTCTATTTCTTTGAGTAGTTCAGAGTGTCAACTAATATCTATAATTAAGAACTGTCAAAAGTATTACCCCAGATATTGACACTTTATTGTACTGATCTATCAAGTAGTTTGCTTAATGATAACATACTAAAAAGGTGATAAACCAGGACATTCTGTGAGGCTGTTAAAATCAATTATTAAATTTTCATCCCTTCAGACCCTTTAATTTTGAACCATTTTGTCTGCACAGTCAAACCTGGGAACATATGCCACAAAGCAAAGAAAAAACATGGTCTTATGCGCAAATGGAGTTTATTCACAGATGGTCTTAATTCTGAGGTTTATTTGTTTTCACTGTATTAAAGTGGCTGTTATTCAAAGGTGACTTGTTAACAGATGGTCATTACCAAGGTTTGTATCATGTATGTGATACATTGATTTATGATAACTTTTCAGTTTTTCACAAGCTCCCTGCTGTAAGCTGATTGTACTATCAGTGTTATCAGTGTGTTATCTACAAAGTAAAGAATATAGCATACTTTGTACCAATGACTCAAATCTTAAGACAGAAAGAGAACACACCTGACCCAAATTAATAGCTTTGTGCTCAGCTGATAGCTTTCCGATCTCAACCCTATAATAAAAAGAATAGATACATTATGAATTAATGAATAATGAATAAAATATATTACACAACAAATCTCTGTTCATATATCAAACAGATGATTTTTTATCACTGGAATTCAACATCACACCAACTTTCCAGCTTTAACTGTGGAGGAAGACACCAAGTGGGTAGAAACACTAAACTTTCATAAGCTAGCTGGACAGCTTCCTCACGTGTGAAATTTGGTCCTAGGTGGGATTCAAACTCACAGTGGTGAGGGGCTAGTGACTACAAATAAGAGACCATAACCACTTGACCATGGAGGTCCTATTGAAGAGTTAGAGTCAAGAAAATTCATGTTAATTAAGAAGCAGACAAACCTGTCCATTTTCTCTTATTCTTCCCAGTGAATGTCAAATAAAAATCATTAGATATTTATAATATATGTCCCAATTTTCTGGCTGAAGTACAAACATATGGCAGAAAATTTTTAGTCAAAACATAAATCCCTTATTATTTTTATTTTGATCACAAGATTTTGTTTCTACATTCAATTACCACATTGAAACTCTAACAAATGTTCCTTACCATACATTCCTCTCAGTGCCCTTCAGGCGGTCAGCCATCTTGAGTTTGGAAGACATATTTCTCTGAAAATAACAAACAAAGAAATTGATTATCAACATATAACAATATTCTGAGACAAATGTATATATCTCCATGACTACTATACATACACACAGGAAGCCTGAGTAATTAATTAAAACAAAAAATTCAATCAGAATTGACATAATTTTAGACAATTCTCAATTACATAGATACTAATGAATTATAATATTATTACACTTTTTCATCAAAAATCTATTTCATTTGCAAGCACATGTTTATGTTTACACGGCCTTTAAGCAGACATTGACATTGTCAGTGAGATTATTTATTATGTGGTAAACTAAAAATCTGAGTTATATATAATACATTCCATTCATGCTATAAGATATTTACAGTGCATACATTACTTTAAATCATGTTATGTATATATATAATTATGTGAATAGGAATTATTAGTATTCCTTAAATCGAACTAAATTTGAAGATTATTAGTAAAAAGAATTGCTATATTTGGAAAGAGATAAAAACTTGTTCACGCAATCATAACAACTTCACAAACTAGTCTTGAACTAAAATCTTCAAACATCAGTCAAACATACTCATCTAAATTCCAATTAATAGCTATAAAGTATGTCTTAGATTACATCAAAACTGACAGCAGCTACCAATAAAAACATTGAACAGGTAAAACCATGATATCACTTTGATTGCTCAAGGGAAAGAGAAATTTTTTATTTCTTTAGGTTTGTATCTGTTTTCAATAGTATTTTAGAGTATTTTTGTATTTTTCAGTATTTTAGTGACATGTACTAGTGGACAGTTAACAATACCAGTGTTCCTGCATTATGCACCAGTTCTAACCCAATTCTCTGCAAGTAACTGTCAACTTCTCCACATTAATCATTCAAATCAGCAGTTGAGGACACATGGCTTTAGACATAATGCCTCCAAACTAATTGTCAGAGAAAACAGGTGCTGTGTCTAAGGCTCAAATTCACCACACAAAGGTCAAACAGGGCCCTTGACTTAAGAATGCTTTGACTAGCACTGGTATGCAATATAATGCACATTTTTACTTCGAAGTGAATATGTCATCCACATTTTATAGGCAGTTTTATCTTTATAGTGAACACAAGTAAACAATCTTACAACATTTAATTTAACATGACAGCTTTTCTATACACAGATGAATATTTCGCAATACTGTATGTACATAAGCAATTATACTGCATATCTAACTCAATGTGATTATATGCAGATTTATTCCATGACACACATACAATATGTACATACTTAATCACATACGTAAGATTCAGAATCGTGTTCAAATAGTTAGTATACTAATAATACCAGTGATACAGCCAGCCCTTAAAGGAACTAGACTCCAGATGTAAGATTTACTTTTGAAAAATAAGGAAACTCCTTTAACTTAAGAACAACCACAATGAACAGTGAAGTTGAGGTTTGTCAATGATGTAAATCCAAGTATTTAATGTGAGGAAGAGGTCCTCAGATACGTACAAAAATATCAACAGGATTCATCATGCCGCAGAAGTATGTTAAAATATTCAATTAAGCTGTACTGTAATTTCACACTAATAAAGTACCATCAAAATTAATATTTATGAAAGATGCTTGATCCATTAAGTGAACTTTAGTAAGTTATTATCACGATTTCTCTATTTTAATCTGGAGACAAGTCCCTTTAAATATTAGACAACAACCAAAAAGTGCCACCTCACCAATCTGTTCCTACTATCATGTTATCAGTCATTTAATACATGGTCAGATTATTTCATTTAACCTTACTAAATATAAGACATAAAACATTAACAATGTCAACATCTCATTTACTGAATAAAAAAATGACGAAAAAAAATCTGCACTTCATCCTAAAATAGATGCAGAACAAATGTAGTCTTTTAGTGGTTTTAGAATTTTTCCAAACCAGCAACAATGAATTTCAATTCTAAAATTGGTATCTATGAAATACATATCGGTGAATATTTATATTTATAGACATTTATCAGAAGGTTTTGAACTCTTCAAAGACCAGCCTGACAAGAGATCAGTACATCTCTCAGGGGTGGAGAAATGTTTTCATATAGTCAGTAAGCTACTAAAAGTAGAAGAGGGGAGTGAGGGTTCCCCACAGTAGGGGGCAAAGGGGCAACGCTCCTGTGAGGAAAAAGTAGCGGGCAAGAATGTTCACATAGGTGGTTGATTTTTTTTCTGGCTTCTGGTTCATTTCAACACCCCTGATCTCTTAAAATAGGTCAAAGTTGGTAAACCAAAAAAATGCTTTTATGCAGCATAAAAAGTTCCTAGTTTCCATTCACCAGGCCGACCCTAATTTTTTGACGACCTTAAATTTTTTTCGTTTAAATTTTTCTGGCAATATTCAGCCAACCTACCAACCCTATATTTTTTTGGAATGTTAGTGCAAGAAACTAGGTACTTATTTTGTGGACTAAGGAAGAACAGCTTCAACAGGGATACTTATTGCAATAGTCAACTATAAAAGTGCATTAAAATTAAATTAATGTGTTTCTTGTTACAAGAATAAAAACGATGAGGTTAGGAAGAGGTTTGTCCATTTAGTAACAAGTTGTTACAAACACAAGTGATTTTTACAGAACTAAGAAACAAAATCAATGGGTACCAAAAATATTGAAAGTCTGAGAGTGAAGGCTATGAAAACAAACAATATCTAAATTAAGTAAAAACAGCATAACTACCTTGTGATGAAAATATCAGTAAACTCCTCAAAAGCAGACTCATCAAAATTGATAAACCGTTTTTCAGAAAGTTTTGCCGCAACGAAACCAAATCAAACAATGTTCAAATGAACTGATAAATCTTTCAAACATCGGTAAAGATTTTTTTCACAAAATCAAGAAATGGAAGCATTAAACCACAGAATTACTGAAATTCTATTTAAAAAATTGGTAAGACCCGAAAAAAATAGTGATGTTTGCAATTATCCAACCAACCATATTTTTTGGTGCCATCCCAGAAATTTCCTACAGCAAAATCAGAAGTACAAAAATTGGGGACAAACAGTATGTCCAAAGTAAACAAGGTATGTATGTAAAAAAAGCAATGAAAATAAGTTTTGTGACCTACCTATCCTATTTTTTTTGGGGGGTCAAGTAACTGTAAACATGACTTTTTTCTAGTCTAATGACTGAGGTTTTTTACTGAGATTTTATATCACATACAATATCTATAACGGCAAGACAAATAAAACAAGATAGAATGAAATCAAGCGTAAAATAAGTTAATACCAATACGCAAAAAAACAAGCTTCACACTATAAGAACATTGTTTGCAGTTTTCTGATGAACATAGTATAAATATATTAATACACAAAATGCTGTTTTTGAAATAATTATGTTTGTCTGTTGCTTCATGCTTTGAGGAAAAGATGGAAAACTGCATGTTGAAATTCTCACAATTATTCAATAAAAATGCAACTCCGTGAAGAAGATAAGTTTCATACCAAACCCACATACCTACAAAATTTAAAAGCTGCTGATGGTAAAAATGCTGTGGCATTAAAAAAGCAAAGCTATATCAGATTAAAGCAATACATGGTGTGCCAGATAATGAACTAAAATATAGCATTCAATTTAAACTGACTGACTAATTTCCCTACAAAGCTGAAATTCAAACCAATGCATGATAAGCCAAACATAAAATTAGTGTAACAAGCTAAGATCTAAGAACAAAAAAATGTTAAATGTTTTATCACTCACAATCAATTGGAAACCTAAGTTTTCATTAGTATATCACATGTAATACCCAGAAATCCCCAAGAACAAGCTGGTGGCACAAACATATCATTTGGAAAAATATTTCAAAGAGTTTTACTATTATGTATGTCATAATTCATAATAAATCTATATAACGTACTAGTATATTCAAGTTAAGTAATATGTTATAATATGAATGTATTTGCAGGTAAAATGTTGAAACTCAACAATGCATCAACCAGTTTTTAACTATTCATGAAGAATTTACACCTTAGTAATACATAACATTGGGTTACAAGGTACAATATGCGTATTATATCACAATCAATCTACTTGATATAGTTAAACTAGCAAAAAAGCACACTTATTTTTAGAACTTGTACAAACAGTGTATTATATTGCCATTGATCTTCTCAGCAATTTTACAATCAACAGACATCTATATAAACAAATGAAACACTTCTCTTCTGCAAATCATACATTAATGGGCACTGTTAATATAAGACCAGTAAACAAGTCTTTAGTGATTATTAAAAAAAACTCATCTTTCATAATTACAGTCATTAAGTTCAAGATTTAGCCTTGGCAATAACAATAAGACTAAAATAGATATACTGGTATACATGTTTCCATTGGGGTTAATGCCATTTTTCAACATTTTTTCAGCTACATATGGCAGCCAGTTCACCCAACCAGTTTTCTTGGACTGTATACCAACC
Organism: Lutraria rhynchaena; assembly: GCA_008271625.1. Classification (NCBI taxonomy): domain Eukaryota; kingdom Metazoa; phylum Mollusca; class Bivalvia; order Venerida; family Mactridae; genus Lutraria; species Lutraria rhynchaena. The sequence goes on along the minus strand of VIBL01000109.1, from coordinate 1,193,893 downwards.
AGTACTAACTTACCCTTCCACAAGGAGCCAGCAATTGCTCCTCACTCACATATGGAGGAAAATTGACATTTTTGTCCAATTTTCATAGAAGGGTATGGCCAGCCGTGACTGGGATTTGAACCCAGATCATCTTGTTACAAGTCCAGTGCACTATCCGCTGGAACACAGTCGCAACACACAGATATACACATTTTATTGTTAAATCATATAATGATTTATAAATGTGCTAAAACAGTCAACAACAAGTCCTTGTATTTTAATACATATGAAAAATTTGTATGCAACATTTTAAACCAACAGTTACAGTAAAAAGTATGCAGTAAATAAATGATATAAAAAACAATATCTTTTTAGGAATTTCTGGGTAATCAGTTAAAAATACACATTGATTTTCATAAGTCTTGCAAATCAGTCTGGATAATTGTATTCAAGTTACAACTCAATTCTGGTAGTTTTCATGCTCGTAAGAAACAGAAAAAAGACATACACTCATAACAGATAAATAACAAATAAGTTTTACATTCAAATGTATAAATGCATAGGAAAGCTGGTGCAGTATCTACAACACAACATACTAGACTAAAAATGCACAGCCCACATTTTTCAAGGAACAGAATACAAACATCTAGATTACAATATCTCAATAAAGAAGAGAGGCCATGTGTGTGTAAGAAATATGAAAACATTTTTTGATGATTTCTACCTTAAAGCTAAGCATTAGTCTTTCATTAAATTATCTTCATTAAATTGTCTATGTTCAAACAACAAGTAAGATTTTGTCTTCAGAAAACTACACAATGTTTCTTATTCACAGTGTTTGTTACCACAAGTTCACTTACACTTGGTTGTTGATTTCCCGGTGAACTGACAGATGAAGAGGCAGACAAAGCAGTGGTCCGTACAACACACTGCTGAGCCTGTCTCACAATCTGTGTCAAAGACATTAATGTCTTCTCTCTATAAAAAATGCATCAAAAGTATGTTGTGAATCACTCATTAAAAAACAGTGTTTGATAAAAAATATAACCCAAAATAACTAACTGCACAGTAAATTGAGCAAAATTCTTATCTGAAAAGAATTGTTAATTGTTTGTATGCTGGAGTTTAAAATTAAACCAATAGCCAGGGTTATTCGGAAACTTTTTCAGGCTTGCATCGAAATATATTGGCCTCACATAGGCTTGCTGACAGTTTCCTCCCATGTAAAATTTGGCCCTAGGTGGGATTTTAACTCACAATGGTGAGAGACTATTGATTACTAGTCAGAGACCATAACCACTCAACTGCAGAGGCCCCAATATTTGATCAAGGGCTCAATAAGCAGTTATTTCACTGAAACAAAAATTTCTTTTCACACTAACAAAATGTTAAGTTAATCACAAAATATTAAACAGCAATAAGAGTAGCTGAAATGGGATAAATTGATTCAGTAAGTAATTCATGAAGAAAATAAGCCTTTCAGTTGTTCAGCAATATGATGCTGTAATTTGTTTTAGTACAGTACAGGTAATACATGGAATTTTTATTACAACTAAAAAATAATTTCAGGAAAAGTTAGTAAATTCAATACAACTATCACATCATATTGGCAAACAAGACGCTGTGTTTCAGTGACCACCTTTATCAGGAAAACAACATAGACAGTTGACTGCTCATCAGTCTGTCTTAATGAAACAGGAAAAAACTTAAACAATTACCAAAATATTGCTCCCATGAAAACAAAATTATGGATTGTGTTTCTGTAATAACAGCAGCTTAGGAATTTTTTAATATCAAATAAGTATAATTCTTTGAACAGACTGGGATTTCCCTGCATCCTTGTTCCTTGCATCCCTATACAGCCGTGGGACTCGCATTGAGAGTGACCACCACATCCTCAGGACCCCTTTTAACTTGGAATTTGCCCTTGTCATTTTATGTATGAGACCCCCAAAATCTCAAGGGACCCCTAAAATTTTGGAGATGGGAGTCCTGGGACCTCGGATGAAAAATCTTAGGGAAAACACTGAACAGACATAATCAATTTATGCAAAACAATGCAAGAATATCACACATTGTAATACTCCAATGTTTGTGAATAAAGGAACGGAAGATATCCAGATTTTGAACTAAGATAAAATAGCCATCTCTCATCAACTGACCGCTAATTGGAAAATTATTTAAGGGTTACAGCTGACTCTAGGTCAACGTAAACTTCAAAACTCGCTTGTTTTCAAATGGCGACGTGACATTAATTTCCCTAGCCCTAAATATATTGATTGATCAATTATACAACAAACTGAACACATATAATTAAGCGCACTTACGATTTATGCAGCAGATTCGCTGTTAAAACTTGCAAAAAATTTGACAGCTGGTAAACCTGCACAGACCGGAAGTTAAAGAGATTACTCCTCATTGAAGAGCTCAAGTGATGGGTAAATCTCACAAAACTATTTCGAAACATATGACCATGTATTAATCCGAAAACTTTTTACTGAATTTTGTTTACCATTATTATAAGTAGATATCGACTCGAAAACTTGCAAAAGGATATTAATTTTCCAACAACCACTGAAAGCAATTAAGAATTAAAGACTATTATTTACAATCAATAGTCACGCGAGATGTGATACTTCAAAACAGTGGTTCACTTCCGTCTCTCGTGCCTGGCACGTTGCTAACCCTAGGGCAAATATTCGTCTTTCCATTGCACTAGCTGATGTTTTCTAAGACCAGTTTTCTTCAGCAACGGAAAGGCTTTAAATAAAAAAAGAAAACTGGTTCCACGGAAATGAACTCTGCTTCCAGAAAGCCTTAGGACTGGGTCGATTTGGGATGTTTACATCTCAGCCCGAACATAAGTTAGCCCAGCAAGTCTCGTGCTTGACTTGGGGAGCTCTGTTCGGGTGTGACTCAATATCCTGGCAAATGGAATAGAAAAAGACCTGTGTCACTCATTTCAGTGAAGATTTGCTGAAATTTGGGCGATAAAATTGGGTCAGACATGACATTAGGTTTTTAATTTTCACTGGCCTGCATCATTACATTGCAATGTATAGTACCCGCCTGCATATAAATGATATATGCGGTATTTGACATTTGTAGAATAGTAACGACCTAATGAAATGTTCTATGAATAGAATGTTTTACTTTTCGAAACGCAATAGTCGTGCGACTTCGGCTTAGATCGAACGAAATAACGAGGATAATTTGAAGCACCGTATCATAGTCTATAAGGGAATTAACCGCAACAACTTATGTAAAAAGTCCCAACGGAGTTACTTCCCTTAACTGTTCACCGTTTCATATTGTAGTGCATCAAAGGGGCAGGTATGGTCTAAATTATCTGGCGCTCTGGTTAGTCGATTCGTTTGGGCCATTTGACTGGCAGTCCATTTGTGAAACATTGGAAAATTTCCATATATCTGTTAAACACTTACTAAAGATGTTACCGATGCCTGAATACCTTAGATACGAAATTACACCTTTTAATTAAAAAGAAGTGAATGCTAGATTTTTTAGAAAGGCAGTCATTTACAGAAACGAAAAGATAACAATTAAGTTATCAACAGACACTTTTGTATTATAATAAAAAAAAGAATTTTAAAACTGCATGTAAAATTAAATGTACAGCATGTATCATTGATTAAATTAATTGGTAATAATATCTTTAAAATATTTGCCTAATTGTATTTTCTGTTGTTTTTTGTTTTTAATATTTAAAATCAATATATCAAATATCGATTGAAATTACTCATTGTTACTTGATTTTTTTTTGTTATACCAGAAATAGAAGTTCGATTATGATCTAAGTTGTATGTTGTTAAAATGGTATCACTCACATATGGTCTGGAGTATGTTGGCACCCCTCTGTAATCCATAAAATACTTCTTCTATATAAGGGTCCAGGAGTTGAGAAAGCCTTGTTACATAATTGATATTAACACGGGTCTATGAAATACCAATTGAATTGACTACCGGTATCTTGTTTGCAAGATGCATTAATTATATTTAACAATTGATGCTTGGTATTTTCAAGACATTGGTAATGTTAATACCTTTATTTTTATCTCTTATAAAACAAAGAATACATGATCAATTTGTACAAAACTGGTGGAGTAGACTGAATGTTTCAAGAAGAGTATTATTTTATAAGAACAAAGTTGTTTTTGAGTTTCGGTCATATAAATGCCTTAAACATACCTAGATTTTCAGTTAACTTTGCTAATCTTAGGATGTCCTCTCATAGATTACATATAGAAACTGGTAGATGGAACAAACCGATAGCAACTCCCATAAATGGTAGAATTTGTGTAAACTGTAACTTGTTAGAGGATGAGTATCATTTTTTGTTCGAGTGTGAGTTATTTTCAGAACTAAGAAGCAGTTATATTCTTCTCTTTTATAGAAAAAGTCCTATTATGTTTAAATTAATTGAATTGTTTACAAGCGAAAATAGAAATGTTGTAACGAAACTAAGCATTTATATCCAAAAGCATTTGATATCAGAAATAATATTAGATATACCTAACCATGTTAACTCTTCATTGTATTGTCTTTTTTTAGAATTATTCGTAATATTCATATTTTGGTGTATCAAGTAGTAATTTTGAGAACTTTGTACATTGCATGTACACTATTTTGATATTTTTATAAGTAGTTATGTATACTTATTTTGTTTAGTGTATATACACTATGTATTAAGTTTATTCAGGTAATGTTTAGCTTATTATTTTCTATTATGTTTTCTCTTGTGTTATGTTGAAAATTTGAGATTTGTGTGAACACTTGTCTGTTGAATACATGTTTATGTGTACGTGTATATTACTTTGTTGCATATATATTTAGAGAGATATGTGTGTGCGTGTGCGCATGCGTATGGGTGCGTGTGGGTGTGTGTGTGATACACTAAGTTTCTCTAAGTATTTCGTTTTAGTTTAGAGTAACTGTTACAGTGCTTTCGTAGTGTATGTTGTCCGATAAACTGGTACCCGCTGACTCTGGTGTACACTATGGTGCACTGCAACATGGAACGGGGACCAGATTAGTTGTCCGAGAGGAAGTGAGTGCGTATGGGTAGTCTAATGTAAATACAGGATAAGATTACGTAACTTTGTAAATGTTTGCCGATGGTTCAATGACCTTCCGGTATTTAAATGAAATAAACTTTGAAACTACAATCTAGAATCTGACAGAACGTGAATGGTCCAAGTTGATTTCGACCATAATGAACCAACCAGCGTCCAGGAAATTTTAGGCCATATGTGTTGTCTGTGTTCAGAGTCAATGGGAATCAGTTTATAATGTGCCATTGTGCCAGAAACGGGTGACTTATTCTGGGTTTGAAGAGTATTTATCAAGAAGAATAAATATTGAAACTGCCTATTAATTATCGTTAAATAAACATTTGTCTATGTGCAACCCTAAACGAGAGAACATTTTGATCGTGTCCTCTCAAATAAATAAATCAAAATGTGAATAAACACGAATCGTCCAGATGTATCATTCATAAGTGTTCAAGACTATTAAAACAATTTCATGTTTAAATATTTAAAACATGCCTCCCAGTTATCTCCCTGTAATCAATTTTCGATAAATCTTGAGCATTTATGATTTTTATGGAATATTTTTCGGGCCTTCCTGTGTTATTTCGTACGACTCTCTGTAATAGGACTTAGAAAATAAAGATCCCAATGTGGGGCTCGAACCCGCGACCGTCCGCTTGCAAGTCAGCTGTTCTACCAACTGAGCAAATCGGGCTGACGGTTACTAGCGCGGCGAGTACATTTGTACTAACTTGAAATATTTGCAACATGATTTTGCGCCAAAATCAAAGAAAAAATCTTCAGCATAATTGGTTCAACATTAAATAGGACCAGCTTATTCTTATTTCAAAGTGATTTTACACATTTTAAGCATGATTAATTAACCGAAACAAAAAGGAAGAACCGATTGAATAATGTTGAAGACGTTTTATTATTTACATTTCGGTTTAAGGTAACCAGATAGTTCACCGTTTATGAACATTGCCTCGTACTTATGATAAAGTTCTGTACCGTATGTAGATTTAATACAAATAAACATTACAAAAGGAAGAATGCGTGAAAGTTGAAAGGTTTGTTTTAAAGATTATAAACTAATATATGGATTGCTTGTACTAAACGGACGTAATTTCACTGTTCATTTCTTCTGTTTATATTTTATTGTGGATACGAAGTGTAGCCTGATCAGCTTAACCCGGCCTACTCTCTTTTATTTCATGACTATGTGACGTATATGTGTACCATTTATAGCAAAGGACTAGAATTAAGAATTAAAAACAACTTGAAAGAAGTTCAAAGGCCGGCGTACATCTGCCACCGAAACAACTAGTTTTCGAACTTACCACGCTGGGGAACTTTCGTGTATTCGTGTAAAGAAAATGACTTACAAAATTATGTAAAAGTTATAAGGACAGGGGAGCTGACACACGTGATATTTATAGGTTGGATAATGTTACATTCCATAGAATAAGCAAAACATCACGGACAATATTTTAAATAACGAAGTTGATAAATAACCCAAACCTACGTACTGCGTGTTATATCAACATTCATAATTTATGTTTCTCGTTATTTCATAGTGAACTTCTAAAAGAAAATTGTTATCAACTTCACAAATATACGGGATGTAATTTAAAACGAGTTCATATTTATCACTACAAATTTGCTTTAGAACAAGACGTCCTTCTCGATTTCAAGCAGGAAAATACTGTTAAATTCTGGTGGTTTTAACGAGTTTTATAAAGAACACAGTGACTACTAGTGTCGATTTGGTGAAGCCATCTTGCTTTCAGCGAACCTTAGCTTCTTCTTTGGATTGTTCATTAGATTATACATGTATGGTATAAGTTATAAACTGATATTTCGATTAACGGTATATATGTCCACGGTGCGTAATAATGAAGGATTGGAAACAGTAATAAAGCTATAAATCAAAGGTAGTGCTATAAACAACCGGCTAACATTCAAACAGTTGAAGTTTAGTGGTGATTCATGAACTATTATAAGTGCGCATTAAAATATCAAACCTGAAAGAAACTGTATAATTAGTTTATTATTTTACCACATTGTATTAAACTCGAGATTAATATCGTGTATGAGGATATTTTTCATAGTTTGTTATTAGGACGGTCATATTTGGAGTAGTGAGTATTTTACCGAACCAGAGAAAAATATTAGGTGAATTACATTTGTTTTCGAAACAATTCTTTTCTTTGCGTTGAGATATTGTAATTATTTATAATATCTTACGATACGGAATTAAAAATGTCATCTCAGGGGAATCGTGCAGGACGTGGAGGGATCAATCGGGTGGCCCCAGTGAACCCGGACCCAGTTGAAAATAGGGACCCTAATAACCTTAACTCACATATTATTACTGATTACTTTAGTGTTTTCGGGGAACCATCTACAGCTCCACAGTCTATTGAATGTGTTTGGGAATTTTCGGAAATTTGTTATGACTGTATGCGGGAATGTACGTACAAATTAATGGGACTGTTCTGTGGTGTCTGTATCGCCATCGCTTGGGCTTTCGAGTTCGTTCCGGTCTTGTTTTCACATGTGTGGTTTCTCACTCCTTGTAACCACGTTATAAGTATCGTTTGTGGAATATGGTGTAAATCTTTCTGGCATTTATGGGCAAGACTATGCGTGGCTCCGTGTACCAAATCGTGCGCATATTTCTTCGCTAACTGTGGGTATGGTATAAAAGATCGACCCGAGTCACCACCGCTGTTTCCCCGAAAACCTAAAAAGAAGGCCGTACCAAAGCCCGAGAAGAAAGTGGAGCCAAAAGTGGAAGAGAAAAATGAACCACCAGTGGTAGTTGTAGCAGCAGCGAGGAGAAGCGAGTTTGAAGATATGGATAAAGAAAAGGTTGCAAATTCTGTCAGACGACAGCTGATGTTATAATAACTTGTATATAAATGTAATGTCATGAAAAAACGGTTGTTAATTTTCATGCATAATACTTCATAAATCCGTTAAAAACTTATTTATTTTACAGTGATTGTGGAATTCTTACATTCATGAAAACTCGATCCATTTGGATGCCGCGCGAAAATTTATGTTTTAACTTATTTGTTTCTATAGACTGTGAAACAAACAATTTACAGTTAATATCTCATTGAATGCTTCCTGGGCTGCAGGTCTGTACTCACGAAGGACTGAGAAAGTCGTAGGAAAATCCTGCGCAAACCCGGGATTCTAACTTGCGATCGAACTCACGGTGTCTTCCGTTTTTAAGAAACGTGCTCTGTCAAAATGTGACATTTTGTGTTTGTCTTGCATTTTTTCTAATTTCGAGTAATTTCGATATTATATTGTTTTCTTCAAGTGCTAAATAAGTTGTTACTAATTGTTTTATATGAATTAATTCATTTTATTCAACATTTGTATATCGCAGTATTAGAATTATGATTTTAATGCCCATTGTTGCGAGATAAAAAATGGTATTTTAATTTCCTATATGGGTCAAGGTGTTTATTCACATGTGAAAGAGTTTTTGGTGAGGTCAGTCAACGTAAGTAATCCGTTTGTGGAAAAGATTAATGTACATGTATTGATTTATCCATGGGGAATATCTCTCGCCTTAAATATATTAACTACTTACAGAAGCAAAAACAGAAAACACATTTTACATGCTTTGAGAATGATTAAACATTAATTATTACAATGTATATATACGCCTTGAGGTTTATTGAGTGCCAAATAACTTTCCAGATATAACATGCTGGAATTTATTTCTATACGGAGTGTAACGTCGAAAACCATCATTTTGTTTCATGTTTCCCCGAAAGCTGATAACTTCTGCTTAATAAAGCGAACAACCTGTACAATGTATATATGCAGTGTTAGATTTGTTACACGTCCCAAAGTCGAGATTAGAATACAGTAAAACCTCACTAAGCGACCGTCTCATTTAATCAACAATTATTTTTGCCTATTTTATTATCCCCCTTTATTTCAATTTGATACTGAAACTACCTGAATGCCAAGATTGATTTGTTTGATTTCGAGGGTGGTCTTGATTAATTGACAAAGAGGTTTTACTGTACGTAAATTCTGAAAACGGTTGTTTGAAGTCCGGCACGAAACAGGGGTTATATTGAAATGTTCTGTATTTTTTGCAATACTTATGTTTAACTCTGATTTAACCAGATAAATCGTGTATAGAATCCGATCCCCTGTTTGCAATCTTGAAATAGAAGAAAATGTTATACAAACAGTAATCTTTTGAATATTTCTTACCAGTTTTACATTTTAAGAGGAGTGTTTTCATCATGTATAAATCTTGATATGAAGTTTTTCAACCCATTTAAAATAAAGTAAACACAATAAGTGTTCTGTTTAAATCGTGAGTTATCATATAATCGTTTTGAAAATCCTCTTTTCGAGATGTTAAATGTTGAATTAGTTTAGTGATATAATTTATCTGTGATACATTGTTGTTGTTTAGTGCTGACAATTTTTATGTTTGTTTTTATATGCATAAAATGATTTCATTTGTAATTGAATTTTAAAAAAAATATTTTCGAAATATATATTGTTGTTGCTGTAGTTGCTACTGTCGTTGTTGTTTCTGCTTGTTGTTGCTGCTGCTGCTGATGATGCTTTTAAGAAACAAGTTCAATCCATCTTGCCTTCTTCAATTCAGGCAATTTCATGATGTAACTGCCATTCGACTACTCGAGTTAATACAATCAATATATTTATTCCAGTACATAGATTTTTGTAATATAAAAACACGTTTCATAATCATATATATCATGTAAGAACCCGGGTACAAAACCCTAGATTATGTGCCCATTTCAAACGCATATTTTAACTTAGACAGACATTTTTAAACTTAAAATCTTGCTTATTGCGTTTTCCTGTCAACAAATAATAGATTCCTAAAGCGATCATTACACAATCCTCCTTTGAAAAGTGTCGTCTTGCCTAAGATACATCTGCATACTGTCAAATCAATGAACAAAATTTAAGTCACCGAAGAAAGAGAAAGTAATACAACATTATCATAAAAATACAATTTTATGAATAAATCTGTATAAAGGAGTGACCATTGTCCACAGATAGCGTATATTCACTGGTTATTAAAACTCAGATTTGGCTGTACATGTATTTAATTTTCAAATTTTCAACGTATTTCGGTTGTGCGAATGGTTTTATGAGGCGTGTTGCGAATAAACATTTTATTGTTGTACAAATATGATAACATTTATTTTAATTATAATAATTTGTTATAAACCTTTGGGTCGGTGCCAAATACGACATTTTTTTCTAGCCTAATACTTTATCATATTAAAGGGTCACTCGTTCTTAGTTCGTGTCATAATTAACTAAACCAAAGTAAACACAACTCGTGGAATACACGCTTGGACAGCTGGATGTTGTCCGATGAACATCTTTTAGCTAAGATAACTTTTAATGGAACACGAAACCATGTCCGTGGTACATATATAACTCATTTATCATTATCAGCTGGTTGTATTGCCTTAAAACAATTGATTTAATATGACGTTTCTTTCTATACAAACAATGGGTGACATCAATAAGAAGTACAAAGTGTCGCCCTAAGTGAGGTTTGTGTGTAAAACAACATCGTAATATTAATAATGTTAGGATCTTTTCTGTTTGAAGCAATCGAACTGAAACTATAACCGGTATAATCTCGATAAACAATGACAACCACTAGATCTATATATATAAGACCATACTTTTGGAGATAACCGAACACTATCTGATCGAACCATGTCGTCCCAGAACATACACCTCGCCCAGGACCTATAAAACTTGAGATTGGTCTCTGAGCTCAAACTTCATACCCTGCCTTTTAATATTCTAAAATTGATTATGATCAGACAATAATGATATTATTAATACACTATTCTGACAGCATAATTGAAATGAATATGTATTTAAACATTAATCAGTTCTATCTTTTCAACCATAATACTTGAGAATGGAATTGAGATTTGAGCTCGGGGACCATTCTCAAGTTTATCATCTCGAGGGCCAGGAATCGAACTCACAAACGTGAGACCCGTAGACCAAACACTCCACATATTAAAAGAAAAGAGGACGGACACTTTATTCAAAAGTAACATTCATTTTTATAATTAAAATGGTAATTAGATACTAGTTACCAGTTGGTCTTTACCCAATAAAACCAGAATGTTGTGTTTTTATAATATCACACCCGTCTTTATACGCTACAATACCAATTGTGACTTTATATCGCCCCCGTTCGAAGCATCTTCCAATGTCGTGTCAAAATAGTGTAAGCTTGTGTAAAACAGATGTAAAGAAATGTGAACATTTTAGTTTCAACTTAAGATAAACATTTCACAAATAGAGATAAATTCTGTGCGTGAACTATTAGTTTATAGTGTAGTTTATTGGTGTAATTTATCACAAGTCTGGCCGGTAATCAAGGAAACAGAAATATTCTATTGTCGCCGTTGAACTGGGCCGAGCATTCCCCCGCATATGATCTGTCTTTGTGAAGAGTATTTCGCGAAGAGAGAGAAAATATTTTAAAAAATCCAGGTCCCAAAATCTTTTAGATATTTCCATGTGTTTACATAATATATGGACATTTTATCATATACTACTGAAAGTTTTGATGAAGATGCCAAAATCTTTGAGATATTTCCATGTATTTACATAATATATGGACATTTTATCATATACTATTGAAAGTTTTGATGAAGATGCCAAAATCTTTGAGATATTTCCATGTATGTACAATAATATATGGACATTTTATCATATACTATTGAAAGTTTTAATGAAGATTATTATGCAAGAACGACTTTTTTCAGGTTCATATTTAATGTTTAATAATATAAGTAAAATTTAAAATGCTATAGAATAGTCTACATATATAATTTTACACATTTCTATGCATGATATTCATCACATAATATTTTTAAAGACATCATTGGGCGGGACTTCATATTTTCTGTGTCTTTTGTATCAAATTTCTTATGGAACATAATACATCTATTACTGGGCAAAATTTAGTGACTTACTAATTATAAACTGGGCATATTAATTGGTCCCAGATTAAGACAATGCAATTAATTTTAAGGGCCAATGACTTTGACGTACAGTAGAACTCTATGTAGATATTCTGAAATAGAACACACATGCAGTATGATGTTTTGTACAAAAAATATGGTCTATTTTCCAACAAAAATGCTACTAAGATGGTTGTGTATGCGGAATTAAGTATGTCTACATTCTACAGTAACGGTCAGCAAATAGAACCGCATATTTTATTGGTGTCGTGCTATAAACAAATAAATCTCTAAGAATATGTTTAATAAACTCATATTTAAAAGTATCCAGTGTTATTTAGATAACTCCACTTGTGCATTTATATTTTTTAAGAACTTGGCAATTGCTTTATTTTCTTACTTTTGATTCATAAAAGTAATTTGAGTTTTCATCAGTCGCCGTGGAGACTATAAATATTTTGTTATGGCTGTCGGCTTGTTTTAGTGTTGTGAATGTTTTGACATATACAAACAATTCGTTGCATGTGTACAACATAAAGTGTCAATATGCAGGCAGAGGATGCAAGATATCTGAAGAGGTTTGTATTAGACAACAACAGACAAAAAATGGACGGTAGTATTAAGAATGCTGCATTTTCTACCGTCCAATTTTTTTCTGGCTGTTTCTTTATTTTCAGGGACTGCGTCAGTCAGTCAGTCAGTAATTCCTCGTTTGGGGACGTCTGTCACTCCGTAATGTTTTCGTTGTTTGATTAAAGTGACATTCGCTCAATTATATTGTTATACCATGAAAAAACTCTTATATTATCAGTAAATGTCCAGTCGATGAGACAGTCTTACGATAAAGTAGAGGGCCATGCAAATAATGAAAAACATACACATTGTTTACAATACATATTTTCGTATTGGTTACTAGAACAAACAGGCCTTCAAAGTCACATGAGTATGCAAGAAACAGTAAAACTGAATATTTTGGTTATATTTTCATTCTATAAACTTGTAAAAATGTAATGATTTTCTTTTTCTACATGTACAGTATCTATTCCCATGATTTTTGGATTTATCTTAACCATTGTGAGTATAATAGATGTGGAATTATCATAAATCTTTATTTCATACATTGTAACCTTAAGTGTTACTTGACATATGTGAATTTTGGATGCCAAATTTTAACCAAACAATGAATTTCTCCCACATATATTTCCACTTTAATTTAGAATGAAAATATACACTGGATACTCATTTTGATATAACATAATATCACATTAAGAAAATATAAGACATAGCCTTATTTTTTTTATTTTATTCTCAATCAGCAAATGGTAAAAAACCATCATTCTTTGAAAATGTCATGTGTCTTATCACTTGGACTGCATGCAAATGACTTTCTGTCTTTAGGAAAGTTAAAGGAGGAAGTATAGATGTTCATCCAACAGAGAAAGCTTTAGTTGTCAATTATGAGCTGGAAGCTACTATACTTGGGGAGATGGGGGATCCCATGCTTGGAGAGAGAAAAGAATGTCAGAAAATGCAAGTATATGTGCAGAGATAATCTTTAGCTATACTTTTTTGTCATACAAATTCTAATTTTTGTCTTAATTTCATTCACACTTCACTGTCTGAATCTAAAGGAATTATCCTAATATTTTATATACATGGCATATTTATATTCTATTTATAAATATTACTAATGATAAAATACCATTTAATTTACATGGTATGTATAATTGTATTTTAGTTTCTAATGCAAATTTGATTTAAGAAACCATACATATGTAAAATCTTGAGTTCTTGAATTCCTTTTTATGTTCCGTAAGATTGAAATTCCTCATTGAAACTATATTATTTACAGAATACGGGTGAAGAGTTTAAACCCAAATAGTGATCTTGGAGCTTTGGCTAAGGAAATCATTGATAAATGTAAACTGATACATCCCAGTAAGCTGCCAGAAGTAGAGCAGTTGTTGTATTACTTACAAAATCGCAAGGAGTCTGCCCCTAGTAAAGGTAATGTTTTAATAGGTACACTACATTATATGATCATAACCCTTTCTAGCATTCATTTCTGGAACATATCTTTATATATTGGCTTAGATGGGATTAGATGTTGCCTGTAGCAGCATCTATGTGACAAGAAAAATTCCAATATTTTGGCTTAAAATGTCAGCATCAATTTCATGAGATTCTATTGGAAATAATATTTGTCATGGGTGGAGCACTGCACCATTGAACCTTAGAATATTGTTTTTTTCTGTTTGTTTCAATACTAACCAAAGTCATTGATCATTAGAAAGCAGTCAACTATGGTGAAAGATATAATAATAAAGACTTGATTGTTTACTTTAGTGCTAAAAATAATATCTAGATTTTGAACATATTCTCAACATCTTGTGAATTGGAAGCCTTAACTTACCTATTTTCTTCTCCAGCATCTGGTAAAACAGAACTACATGAGACACCGGTCATGCCTACGTATGATGCAACAGAGATTGATGAAGTTGCTAACATTAATGATCTTGATGATTACTTGGAATTATTGTATGAAGATGTGGCAGAGAAACTCCGGGGATCTGCTTTGTTGTTACAGCTATCTAGAAACCCAGACAATCTGGAGGAGTTGTTTCAAAATGGTTAGTTTAATGCCTGAGGTTATGAATTTGAATCCCAGTCTCCATATATTATTATTGATAAATTTTAAAAATGAGCTGTGACACAACCACTTAATATCATGCCAAAACTGTAAGTAATTGTTTGGAAATTAGTCGAGAAAATGTGCCCATTAGGTACACTGTATAGTGTGAAAATGTGGACTGTTAATGGACTCAATTTTATTATTTCATTTTCTAATTTCAAACAATTTTGATAATGATCTCAACTCCTTGTGAAATGGAAGCCTGAAATCACCTGTTTTTTATCATTCAGGGAAGACTTAGTATGGCCAAAATATTAAGTTCACTTTCGAAAATTAAAGTTTTGTTGAGGCAGTGTGAATGTTAAGTTCCAGGCATTAGTTTGAACAGTCCATTTGTTTAAATTCAGTATCTTGCAAGTCTCCACCTCGTCTTCCAAATCCTTAAATTATGGGCAAGTACTGGTCAGTAATTCTCAAAATTGAAAATGGTAGCTTTTGAGCTGCCACATTTATTAAAGAGACATTTCTTCATATGATATAATATCCTTTCAGATCTGAAATTCCAAATGACAGAATGCCAGTTTTACATTAGGATTGATCATAATTACTTCATGACATAATTCATTAATTCATTTACCGGTAATTATCTTATTTTTTCAGAGACAGTTGTAAGTGCTTTAGCACGTGTACTTCGTGATGACTGGAAGAAATCCTCAGAACTTGCTACTAACATCATCTACATCTTCTTCTGCTTCTCCAGTTTTACACAATTCCATGGTGTCATATTACACTTCAAGATTGGAGCTCTTAGTATGTCTATTGTTGAACATGAGTTGAAGAAGTATGATCTATGGAAGGAAGAATTAGAGAAAAAGAGAAAATCTGATATCCTTTATATCATGAGGCTATTTCTGTTAGATGCACAAGTGATTGGGCTCAGAGTCGTATAGTTCACTTCGTTTGTAAATAGCATTGCACTTTGCCTTAATCACTCGTAATTACATTGATTCTTTGGGGATGGTGAGTCTCATCTATGGTAGGATTTTACTTGTATGGTCCATAAAGATTTAGCATCACATTTGACTGAGTGTCAATTACATTAAAGAAATCACATTAATTTTGAGGTTATGTAATAGGTTGATGGTTGCTTGTCTGGATACCTCTATAAATAGCCATAGGTTAGGTCAGCTGATTGTGAACACAAGTAAAGATGGTGCAAAAATTATTTCCATCAAAATATCATGATTTTAAATGTCATATTTAGCTGTCTTGGTAATTTGAATTCATTTCAATATGCTGTTTTTCTTAAATGTGAGTACTAGATTTTCACATGAGTAGTTTGCTATTATAAGTTTTTTGTATCTTAACTCTGTATACCTGAATCTGATAAAGGAAATAAGAAGGTAAAGGAGGAGTTTGAGAAGAGTTTACGCAAGTTTGATGGTCTTGTAAAGAAGCAAGAGCAACTTCTAAGAGGTATACTGTCCGACTTTGAAATTCACTTCTGAAGTACCATATTTTGTAATTACTCATTACGTAACAATTACTCAGGTTTTGTATTCAATATTGATGTGTTTTATAAATTATTTCACCGTATGTATATTATTTGTCTATATCTTCTGAAGATTATAGTGTGAAGTTAACAATATATTCAAGACAAGATGTTTATTGTATAAATGCATTTCTCAAGGGCTGCCCTAGAATAAAATGAATGGTGATAGGAGGGTACTGCAAACAGAGAGAACTACAATACCCATGAAATTTTACTTCTTATACAGCCCCTGCAATAATTGTCTCATTACCAATGTGTAAAAAATATGCCTTTAATTCGCATAGTAGAATTTTTTGAATTTGCCGAATGTATATCTGTCTGACTTTACTGTATATTTCTAATTATTTCAGTTGCTTATTATTTGTTGTTAAACTTGGCTGAAGATTTGAAAGTTGAAATGAAGATGAAGAATAAAAGTTTGATTAAAATGCTGGTGAAGACACTGGAACGAGACAACTTTGAACTTCTCATTCTTGTTGTATCCTTCCTAAAGAAGCTTAGTATATTTGTGGAGAATAAGACAGAAATGGTATAAACATTGTTATAATATATGTGGTAATTGGTACATGAAATCTGGTTTAGCTTAGTATACTTTTGATTCTTAAGGTGTAGATTATATAACTTAGTATTTGTCTGTGTGCCTAAATCTTACTTTGTGTCTTAAGAGTCATAATGAATATTTTTTTGATAAATAACTTTAAACTGTGTATTGTTAATAATATTTATGAACTGTCTACTTATCTTGATCTAGTATTAAGAGATTATTTACCTTACTGACCTACCTTCACAACTGATGTACATAGATGACAAGCTAAAATTTATGTAATGTGACCTCAGTTGTACACCAAATAGCACATTTTTTTATTGGTATTGTTAAAAATAATTCATTTAATAAAAAGTGATAGATTCAAATTATGCAGTTTAATATTTGTCCGGTGGCCTAAACTTTCATTATTTCTGATATTCCATGCCTCACTTCTTAGCTCAGTGTGTAAAACGTTAGCTTAAACATTCTCATTCTAACACTGATGGCAACACATTGTTGCAAAGCATAGGATAATGTTTTTGTTGACTGATGTTTATGTCTACTGCTTATTGAAGCAATCATTTTATTGAAGAATTATTTTAATTGCAGGCTGAGTTGAATATAATTGAAAAGTTGACTAAGTTGGTACCATGTGACCACGAAGATCTCCTCAATATAACCCTACGTTTACTTCTGAATCTCTCGTTTGATACTGACATGAGAGGCAAAATGATCAAATTTGGACTTCTACCAAAACTAGTTGGGCTATTAAGTAAGTGTTTTATGTTAATTTTTAAACATTTGTTGTAGATGTAGGCCACAGAGTTATTTTTCCTTCTTTGCTTGGGTCTGGTAAACGGACCCTTCCCAATTGAAAATAAAGATGTTTTTTCCCCAATGCCAGACCTAAAAGTTCCCAATTTTGGCATCATGCTGCACATATTTTCCCACTTGGACTGGACCCGGACCCTTTCCTAGTATTGCAAAAAATCACTGCCACAGTAAGTTACAAGTAAATTTAGTTTTTACTTGAATATAAATCATTTTGAGGTACATTTTTTTGCTGGCCATATAAAATATGTTCAGAATTAGTATTAGCGGCAAGTTTTGGAATTAAATTTTTCCCTTTTATTGACTTTGTGCCTACATTCGACATTATATATCAGTGTTAAAATTGTTAAATTTAATATATGTTTTTGATTATTATAGAAATATTGGTCTGTGGCGTTATAAAAGTATCTGTTATATGTTATAAGTGCTTACTGATCATTTTGACTTAGTTGTACAGTTGTAGTAATCTTTGAATGCATTTTAATTTTCAAACTGATCTTTAAAATTAGAAATTTAACAAATAACAAACATTCACTTCTTCCTTTCTGTCTTTTAGATAACGAGAACCACAAGCTGATTGTGTTATGTATTTTGTATCATGTTTCTATGGATGACAAATCTAAGTCAATGTTCACATACACAGACTGTATACCCATTGTAAGTTCTCCTGTCCCTCTTTTAATTCATCATGATGCTTATAGACTACGATAAGAGTGCGGCTACTTTCAATTTGTTAATCATGCCTAACTAAGAGACTGTTCACAGCCTACGTAGCCACTTCATGAACAGGCCAAACTTTAATTTGCTTTTATCATGAAATTTAAGCATAATGCATGGTTTTGTGTCACTACATGCTCCCTTATACTTACAAAGTATAATTTCTTAATTACCTGCTGCCTTTAAAAGAGATACACTGGAGGGTTAGAATTGAAACACAAAAATCCCAATACAGTGCAGCCTGTCAAAAGAAGCAAAATTATGTTGTTGATGGGAGGTTGTTGCTCAAGAGGGGGTCACTCTGGAAAGGTTGCACTGCATTGCACTGCTCTAAACTTTTCAATTAACATCAGTACAAAACCTAAAACCTTAAGAAAAATGCTGAATTAAGGTTTATAATGGTTTAGTAAACTGAACATAACAATACAGTACATCACAATGCTTAGCTGTATTTCTAATGTAAGTTGCTATCAAGTTCTGTCTCATTATAGTCACTTATGATGCTTATCAATAATTGAATGGCAAAACTGATTGTGTCTTAAACTTTGTATCTGCAGGTAATGAAAATGTTACTAGAATCACCAGAAAATCCTGACATTGAGTTACTATCTCTCTGTATTAATCTTGCATCCAACAAAAGAACAGCTCAGATTATATGTGAAGGTCAAGGGCTGAAGATGCTGATGAAGCGTGCATTTAAATTTAAGGACCCACTCATGATGAAGATGATACGAAATGTCTCTGAACATGATGGGTCTACAAAAAATCTGTTTATTGTAAGTTCATAAATCTTTACATCAATATGGCACTTTTAATTGTTGTGATATAGAAAGTAAACCAAAAGCAAATTACAGCAAGGCATTTGTTTAATAATTTTACTACTACAGTATATTTTTTTTATTGGATAAAATCTCTGTCTTGGCATTGCAAAGCCCCAAAGTCTGCATTTTGAAACCCTTGCAACGACATCCTTCTATACATCATTGTAATCACAGTTGATTTGCAATCAAACCAAGGAAGGCATACCATATTATAAATTGTTACAGTAACTTGCTTTAATTTGTTCCTATTTATTACATGTTTACATTCTTTTGTACAATAATGCTTATTGATACATCTCTTGTTAAAGGATATGATAGTAATCTTTCTGTAGTTCGATCTTGTACTCTCATGATTTTTATTTCCCTGTATTTTCATGTCATACTGGAAGCCAGGGTCATTTTGGTGACCTCCAGTTTTAATGGTGGATGACGACCCTAGACTTACACCTAGGTAGGACCACCGACTTTCCGTAAGATAGCTGGACAGCTTCCTCTCATATGTAATTTTGTCCTGGATAGAATTAGAACTCAGAGTGGCAAGGGGCTAGTGATTACTAGTCAGGGACCAAACCCACTTGACCATGGAGTAACCAACTCCCTATCCACTTCACAACCTTAATTACAGATTTATTTGACTTATATTTAACCAGTATGTCTTACATTATAGGATTATATAAGTGATCTGGCCGAGGCAACATTACATAGTGAAGATGAAGATTTTGCGCTGGAATGTTTGGGTGTGTTTGGTAATCTTACGATACCAGATCTTGACTATGAACTTATCCTGAAAGAATATCAGCTTATACCCTGGATAAAGAAAAAATTACAACCAGGTTTGATGATTATTCCTTCATGTGTCTCTGTATTTTAAAGCTGGTGAATGTTGTACCTGCTCTGTGGCTTGAGTGTCCACTTTGAGTGCAGAAGGTCGTGTTTGGTCCACATAAGGCTCAGATCATAGACATGTAGCTACTTTTGCCTTTTGCTAAGCACTAAAAGTGTAGAATTTATTGAAATCTTGTTTGTCACATAGCTATATAACTTGCACTAATTTCTGACCAAATTTGACTACAAATAAAGTTTGTTTACAATAGAGCAGAGGTTGGTGTGCTAATGTGGAATTACCCATGATATTGTTATTCAGAAGGATAAGGGGTTATCGTTCAGTTAAATTAATTGTGTTTGATTACAGGCGCAGCTGAGGATGACTGGGTGTTACAAGTGATAATACTTGTTGGCACTGTATGTAATGATGATATCAGTGCAAAGATGTTAGCTGAGTCTGGTATCATTCAAAGCTTGATTGAACTGCTTAATGGTAAGTTCCTTGCCTTGCTGAGGTAAATTGTTATCACATTTGTTCTATCCTTCAGTCAGTCCATTTGTCTGTAACAAAATTTGTCTGTTTGATTCCTTTTAAAATATTGGCTGTATTTCAACTAAATTTAGGTTATTCACAAATATTCTGATTTACTTATTATTTTAGAACTTAGCTTTCAGAAATATCTCTGATGAGAAATTTGTACAAACAGTAGTTGATATAACATAGAATGAGAACTCTATTTTTATATTATTTGCCTGTATTTCAGCTAAACAAGAAGATGATGAGATGGTATGTCAGATTGTTTATGTTTTCTATCAGATGATATTCCACGAATCAACACGAGAAGTTATCATTAAAGATACACGTATCCTTTATAAGCCTTATTCAACATTATGGATTATGACTGAATGTCAGAAATAGTGGCCTTAGTGTCGAGTGGTTATGGTGTTGAATTTCTTTTAGTTTGCAGTCTTTTGTCATAACTATATCACTCAACAGATTCAGTTCACTTTTGTGATGATGATGATTAAATTTTAAGTATGCAGCATGAATAAAGATTGGAATATGCTGAATGAGCATAATAGTCTAATTGGTTGTCTCCCCTGATAAATTTTATTACAGTAATGTTGATATGCTGGTATGATATCAATGAGTCAGACTAAATTGGTCGTAATCCTTCAAAATATTCAAATAAAACATAATGTAACTTATCAGTATCAAAGTATGTGTGACTTGTGTATAGTCCTCATGCTCATATCATTTCATTTTCACCTTTTTTTTGGTTAACAAAATATACTTATTGACCGGTAATACTTATTCATTACTGAGCATTAAAATTGTCAGTGACATGATCTCTAAAGTCTTTCAGAAAACAATAATTTTTGTCCTTAACCATAATCCAGAGGCACCAGCGTATCTTATAGACCTGATGCATGATAAAAATGCTGAAATCAGGAAAGTTTGTGACAACACACTTGACATCATAGCTGTGAGTTCTTAATGATCATATTAACTACGCAAAAATGTCCAAGTGGGTTATCAGTGGATCGGTTGATTTGTTCTAGTAAAACATTTTTTCTCGTGAAATAAACAACATTCGTGTTCCTTGTCTGATGTGTATATAAGTTTTAGAAATTTCTCTTTGATCTTACTTATTCTCCACACGTTTCATTTATATTGATTCATATGTGCAATTGATTGTGGAACTCGTTCATTGCATTGGAGTAGATTTTTCATTTTAATTTGGTTAACATAGTTAAGAAATATTTTACACCATAAGTATATGCGAAAAGTCAATATTTCTTTCTTCAGACTACTTTTAATTGTCATTGTCTATCCATTCATACAATTAATTATTAATTAATTAATTCTTATTAATTAATTAATAAGAAAGAGAATGTTAGCTATTTATTTCATGATATTGTGGAAGTTAGATAAAAAATGTGTGATGTATCTTTTTATAAGTATACTATGATGTGCAGACAAGTTAAATTCTGTTCATTTTGTATAAAATTTGTTTCTAAGATTTTAATTTTGCCTTCAAACATAATGGGATTTAGCAGTTTTAGATGCAAAAATTAATTGTGATTGCCATTTATTAGGAATTTGATGAAGAATGGGCAAAGAAAATTCAACTTGAAAAGTTCAGATGGCATAATTCCCAGTGGTTGGAGATGGTAGAGTCTCGACAGATGGATGAAGTGGCAGACCCATATATGTACCCAGAGGAAGGTTATGATGCTTATCTACAGGATGCTGATATGTTAGACAGGCCAGATCTTTTCTATCCCGGTAATGATTTACTGCTTGATATTTATTGTTGGTATTTATATTTCCTAAGTTGTTGCTGTTAGGCCTAAACAAAAAGTTAGTTTCTGGATACATGCCCAAAAAATATCAGTCGGTTGGTTGGGATTTTTTTCTTTTACGTTTTTTACATATATTGGCAACACTGTGGTGAAAATTACAATATAGCACTAAGATTTGGATGCTGTAAAAACTTTTTGAGTCAGTAGTATAAAATGGGTCGGTCAGGTAACTGGAAACAAACCTATTATTTTTATGCCTTGGTGAAAATTTGAGAATCTTTACTGTAGAAATGATATTATCATTTATCATTGCTCGGGTTTCAAAGGTCATAATTTCTTACTGCAAAGGTATGCTTGGACCAAATTCCAATAGTCACTCCTCTTTATTGTTCAAAAAGCTTTATAATTTGTAAGTTACATTAAGAAATTGATAGAAAATATGGCTCAGTGTCTTTTTGATTGAGATGCAAGAGTCTGATTGTCATATGTTAAACCACTTATTAATGTTAAAATATTTCCATGCTGTAAAATGTTTGATGACAAGTTCATATTATAAGCCTCAGTGATTCTTTTTTTCTCCTTGTGAGTGAGTAGTATTCTAATTGTAAAGTGTAACAGTCAATAAGAATCATTAGTCTTAAAAATGTTTATAGCTGGCAAACCGTGACTGGAGAGTGAAAATTTGCCTGCAATGCATAATGCCCCTTGGGTCATTTGTGCCATTGGCTAATATCAGCAGAAAAACAGTAATATAATGTATTTAATTAAAGTATGACATTGATGAAACTTTTTATAAACTCTACAGGTCCAAGAGGTATGATAGCATGCTGACTTGAAAGTTAGTTAGACAAAGTATAGCTCGTACAAAACTTGTTTCAACCAATTTTTACCTAAATGTTGACGATGGACTATTTGTCTTATAGCATGTATTAGTTGGTTAAACCTCCCCTGAGATTGGAGATTTTTATTTTAAGGCTTTTTTTATTTATTAAGTCAAGTTTTGTGGTGGAGATTTTGAATGCGTATTCTGTCATCTTTAAAACGCTCTCTACCAGTAATCGGACTAAATGAAATATGTGGATCTGGTAATATTGTCAAATATATCTGGGCATGCCCAATGAAATACTATCAAATATAATTTTTGTTTCATTCGGAATTGTAGATAAGTAAATTCAAAGTTTAATTAGATTTCATTATTGTTTACATCTTCCCACTCCTCTCTCTGAAGTGGTTTTAAAGCACTTCTGGATTCGTTGTTAATTAGCACAATGATTATTCTTTGGAATTCCTAGTTAAAACTTGTTGGCATTTAAAAGTTATCTGACCCTCTTACTTAATGATGCTTAATGATGCCTCATCCTTGTTGGAGAATTAAAATTGGTTAGGTGTATAAACTTGAATGATAAGTTCAGAAATTACCATAAGATAAGCTATCAATCAGAATAGCCAGTCAGTGTTGTTTTAGTATAAAAGATAGATTGTATTATGTGTTTATAAATTTGTCTTTGTTGTATAATGTTTCTTATCATTTTCATTTTGCATTATTGTGTCTATGTATTATTTTTATGCTGTATTGAACAACTATGAAGTTATCATTCTTGATGATATTAAGTTTGTATTTCCTCATTATAAACAAATTTGTGGTTGCTTTAACAATAATACAGTAAAAGCTCAATTGATAACCACCTCAGTATAACGACCTCCACATTATAATGACCACTTATTGTTAGACCAGATTTTTGTATTTTTTCTGTATATGAACGTAATAATGAGACCACCTCATTATCAAGACCACTCTTCAGGTTGGTATGGTGGTTTTGATATTGAGATTTTACTGTATATAACAATTTGATATTATTACATATAAATGTATGCTGTTTTTCTGACGTCTCTGTTTATACATGTAGTTTGTTTGTTGTAATTTATTGCCTGCTGCGAATCTCAATCAGACACCTTCCTGAAAATTCACAATCTGAAAATAACTTGATGACACACTTGTCTTGTGCCTGTTATGACTTCTTCAATAAATTACAAGAAAAATGTCACAGTTGCTGGACTTGCATAAGTTCAGAAAAACATTATTTAGATAGTTCAGGTGTATCATTTGACAATTTTTTAACAGACTTATAGTCAGTCTGCTTAGTCCAATAGGCAGAGTGTTAGGGTCTACTAACCTAGATCCTGGTAGTTTGAACACAGGATGTGGCACACGTTCTCTGTGACTGATTGGTTAAAGGCCTTTCTTCCTCCATCACACTGATCTCTCTTGTGGAAAAGTTGATTGTTACTTGAGTATGTTAGTACTGGTATAGAATCCAGGAAAGCTGATTAGGTTAATTGCTCACTGATATGTAACTGAAATATGTTCATGAAAATTTAATTCAATCATTTGTGGTTGTAGTTAATAGACCTTCAAGTTTGCTTCATTTATTGCATGTTTGCATGTTTAATGTCTATTTCTGTGACTTAAATATTGATGTTTAATATGACAGAAAAAACATTGTGAAATCTAATCAGCTTCAAATTGATTTCTTGGTCATCAAGATTGATTAAAATACAATTTGTTCACTTAAATCAGCTTCAAGTATATTGTTTGACATTTTTTTTTATTGCTTTAGTTGAGAAAATGATGTATTAAGCAAAGAGCTTTTTTTAAAAAAATCATGATGCTACCATATAAACTGTTTTAATATGTTTCAGCTTTATTTTGTCTTTTGTTTTTGTGACTTTAGAATCTGTTGATGCAGAATTGTGTGAGCTTCTGTATGATAGGCTTAAAATTGAATTTGTCTGTATCAGCTGTGATTGTATGTTAATGAATTGTCTCTGTATTTTCAGAAGGTTATGATCCATCATTGGTCATGGATGGTCATCTTACACCTGAATATATTGATGAAAATGGAATATATGGGTAAGTCATTGACATTTTAAGATCATTCTCAACTAATGTTCTATTTCATCACCATATGACATCTGATTTTTAGAGAATGATTTGATAGACTTGTTATAGATGGTGGGAGCTATTTGCATTTTGTTAAGTTTGTGCATATTGATATCCTAAAATGAGGAACCATATGTGTGAAGTGACCTGTTTTTCTTTCTCTCCTGTTAAAACAAGTTTGACTGATAAAACTATTACCTGTTTGTTTTTTTAATCTAATAATTGATGAAATTTTCCTCGTTCACCTTACATTTATTGTACTCATCTGTTTATAGGTACAGCAATGAGTATGAGCCTTACGCACGTCCTGACTCACATATGGGTTTCGTAAATGGACACGGTATGGATGACTATGATGCCCAGATGGACGAGTATGGTCAGCCTGTTGACGAATATGGTCGTCCTCTCATGTTGGACGAGTATGAACATTACCCACAAGATTATCAACTTGGTCAAAATGAATATGATTATGGATATCGATGATAGTCATCTTCCGTGTCTGAACTCTCTACATTGTTATTTATTAAAGAAAATGTGATTCCATATTTATTTAATTAATGTGATTTGCTATCTTCGACTTGTATCCATGTATTGAGGAGGTTCTATTATTAATGGAGAATGTTTCACTTCTCAGACTGCATTTGAAGATCCAGATTTTGCCAAGTAATGGAGAAATTAATTTCATGTAAAGTGCTCTCTCGGACCAAATTAGACATTATTTGTTTAGTTTGACAGAAAGACTGTGTTTCTGTACAACATTCAACTTACATTTGATATTGTTTCTAGTTTTACATTGTGTAACGTTGAGTCAACATTTTAGTATATACATGTACAAGTTTATTTGTATTTTTCTCTATGCGAATTAAGTCTACATTTGTTGTGAATTGTTATTTCAAACTTAATGTATAATTTATTTTCTGTGATCTGATTCAATTTATTTCTTTTAACTATTTCTACTTTACTCTCCTTGATAGAATGTTAGTTCTGGTCATGCATTTTATTTATCACCTCTTCATTAGGGTACAAAACATAAGGTTTATTTACAAACTCAGATTTCATTTTTGGTCTGCATTCTCACAATTTTAATGTAAAAATGTTAAGCATTTTATTTGTATATGCTCATCATTGTCTGTGGTAACTTTTTTCTGTACCTGAAACATTAAGAATGTTATGTTTATGCCCTCTTACACAACATCTGTTTATAGACATGTCACAAATTGATAGAATTTGATAAACTTCCCCCAAGATTTATTGAATGTGTGTATGGCATTAGAGAATTATTTGACTGATAAAAAGGAGCATGTATCTCATGATGTAAGAAATCTCAGTGTAAGACAAGTTGTGAATCTGAGACATATATTTATTAGGTAGAATTTCCCAACTTATCACTAGGAGGGATTATTTGAAATTTACTTGCTAAAGACCTTATGTGGGGAAATGTAAATTTGTGCAGAGTCTGTCAGTTTGTTTACCAGTTTTGTTGAGAACCTAAGTAGAAAGAAATGGAAATAATTTGCCACTGTTTTGTTTAAGCCTCAATGGCCTACAGTCATTTTTATATCTGGTACATTTTGAAATGCGTGAAAATGGTTCACTAATTTTTATGGAATTACAAACATACATCAAAACACCTTCACTTGTTAAGTTTACTAATATTGATTTTCATGCTTAGCCCCGGTGTAATTTGCAGTGTTTTTCATTGAATACAAGAAATTTTCTTCAACAATTTTTTTTGCTACTTAAGAAAAAAGTCCATTTTTCATAGTACTGAGTGTTTTTCTTGTCAGATCTGTATCAAATTGTAAGGTTGTCAAGTTAAAGATAAGTGTTGCTCTATTGATTTATTTATCGTGCATGTATGAATATATACATATATGCATATTGTTGTTTGTGCTTATCTCCGTCCATTCCTATTTACAAATGTGTAGTGATCTTTTTTTCATTTTTTTTTCACTATATTTACTTTGATTAGATATTGAACATAAAGCTGTTTTTTGAATAAGGATATATTGGTGTATGTTTTTAGGGCAGTTCTCCTCTAGAGTCATCTAGACTTGTATTGGCAGTTAGTGATCTGATTGAGCATAATTCTAATTTGATTTCCATCAAAACAAAGATGTCAGAAAAGCCACGTACAAAAACGTCTTAACTATTGTTTTGTTTAAGTTGAAATACTATTGTCTGTTTGAATATACTGTGGGTAAAGTTAGTATGAAGACTTTAAGCTTTAGGTTCAAATTTAGTTTTAATGATGCAGTTAAAGAATTTCAAAGTTTTTGAACATGTATGTCTTTGGTTGTTGAAATATATTTTTTATTAAAGTAATGTATTGTATCACTCTACCCATACTGTGGTTTGTTGTATGGCTAGTGCCTCTGAGATACACTGCCCTAACCAGACATGATTCTGTGTATATCTAAGCAGCAGGTTCAGAAATTATTTGATTTACAAGATAATTTTTATACTTCCTGACACAAATTTATTGGGGGGGGGGGGCAAAAATTGAATCAGAATACAGCATTTCCATTGGTTAATGGTTCATGACTGTTCTCAGAAATAACCAATTGGATTCTGGATGAATGTTATTGAAGTTATATTGTGTCACTGGCAGTATCTGTTTTAGAGGCGAAATGTTATAAAGGAAGTATTTTTAATCTGC
Organism: Lutraria rhynchaena; assembly: GCA_008271625.1. Classification (NCBI taxonomy): domain Eukaryota; kingdom Metazoa; phylum Mollusca; class Bivalvia; order Venerida; family Mactridae; genus Lutraria; species Lutraria rhynchaena. Next base: position 1,166,033 of record VIBL01000109.1, on the reverse strand, counting down.
AGCTTTAACACATAAATGTATTAATTTGAAAAAATAAAAATTATAAAAGAATGATAACATGTCTTCTTTTTTGTGGACTGATGAAAACATAGCTTTCACTAGTTGTTGTTTTTTACTTCATTCTTGCTTTATTCCCTGAAAGTCAGGTGTGGATTGTTTTCTGTTAAAAAAGATCTTCATGTGACATCTATGGATCAGTTGAATAACATATAAGGTATAACCTTACTTTGTGAAATGCAAAAAATCTCCTAAAGATAAAGGGTAGATGGGCAGAACTTATTAAATATGGTTCTGTTTAGTTCATAGATATAGTTCGTATAACCATGAAAATTGCAGCAAGAAAAAAATGGCCGAGACCAAAGAAGTCTTAAGTCAGCAGAAAAAAATGGATGGGTCGTGTGAGTGAAAACCAGGAACATTTTTTACACATTTGTTGAGGATCATAAATCCAAGTTGACTCAAATCATTTTTCATATTTAATGTCGTAAATCACATCATATTACATGTATGTACATAGGCTAGAAGAATTGAAAAAATGCTGATATTACAATTATTGAGTCAAAATAGCTGTAGAACTCAATACACCAACACCACAGGAGTATTTGACACAAGGACAATATGTCAAGAATTGCTAATGGCACTTAATTCTGCTGTTAAAATTGATAAGAATATCATGACTTAGAGATTTCAAATTAATTTATATAGTATCCAAAACTATACAAAAAATGGTAAAAATATATATATATAAAGAAATTAGTATGTGTCAACAATTTGACTTTATATTGTAGAAGTCCAATTTTGATGGCACATACAAATTTTGTATGAATTTTACTGATTTTAGATGATGCCAGAAACTGGTATCCAGTCCATAAATATTTAGGTGCTAGGAACCACTCACCAAAACAGCATGTTTTCACTAAAATGAATGAATCTTGATATAGTTTACTGTACCACATACCATAGAATACTCACTATAAAACTATGATATATACACGTATCTAAGTGTAATACATATTATACTTTTAATATGATTCTTAATATTATAGATTTTAATACAATATTGGATACTATATGTTTCAACAGCATAATAGCAGATATTGCAAAAAAAGATGTATTTCTTATCAATAATTAACAACATTTTATAACATTGTCTGAAATCTGGTATCAAAACTGATTTCGTCAAATAGAGGTGTCTAAATACAGAGATAATATCCCCACTCAGCATCAATTTACATTGAAATTACTGCCCATATTAAAATTACAAAAAATGACTCTGACTTTATTGTATGGTTTTGTTGCCTCAAACTTTGTGTCATTTTGTTTATCATGTAATTGTAACATATTGTTTTTATCAAGTAATGATTATAATGCTTAAAATATAAACAGAAGAAGTGTCAAAGGACAGTCAGAAAATATTTTTTGAGTTCAAGTCTAGCCGAGTTTTCTTCCGTAGGTATTTTTGGGGCGTCTAAGGGAGACAATCCAAATAGAAATTATGACTTTTGAACCCAAAAATTATTTTTTCACGGTCCCTTGACATTCCTTTTGTTTATTAATTGAATATTCTGATAGTTAATTTAATAAATATATTTTGGTATAATTATATGATAAAAAAGGATGTATGAGAAATAATTTAAACCAACAAAATTACAGAATGGAGTCAGAAAATCATTTTTTGTTTTTTCAATAAGGGAGATAATTTCAATGCAAATTGATGCTGAATGTGAAACGTTACCTCCGTTTTCACAAAATATCATAAGCTCTCTAGAAGTGTTAATTGTTGATGTACTTTTAAGAAATACATTTTATGATGCGAACAATACTAAACTTTAATTATTTAATGAAATTTATCAAAAATGAAGAACTGTAAAAATTGGATCTATATACATATTTTACACTCGTGTGTGTATGTACAAGACTGTATAATTGATTACATTAATTCTCATTGTTGATAATTTTCTGTTTTGTAATGTTCTATGAATATCTAATCTTCTGGGGGCTGAATTTGTTGTTTTCAGTCAAATAAAAACTTGGGACAAGAAATCTGAAATGGTTTTTGAACCCAACTTCTTCCTGCAGGAATGATAACAGAGACCTCTTGTTTCATTCCTTTATTGTAGTATTTAAAGCATTATTTAAAGCATTATTTAAATAAATACTATGAAATAATGCTCTACTGTTTATATACATGTAAGTTTGACATTGCTCTAATACAACAGCAATCCAAATGATGATTACTAAGATGATGTGTATTTTGTCTGTCGTATCTTTTGTCTATCAGATCAAACGAGTTAAAGATGATATGTATTTCTTGACTCTGCTTACTGGTTATTTCCAACTGTCCTCCTTTTCTATTCTTGTGTTCTTCTTTGGAGTAAACTTTATGTATTTACCTTTGACTAGAACATATGAAATCTCTAAATTACATAGTAATATAAAACAAAAATGTTTTCAGTTTGACAAAATATTTTTTAATCATACTACAATTTATAAAAAAGTAACAAAAACATAAAACTACACTCATAATTATGTAACACCAAGTCTTGAACATCCATCTAGGTACATTGAAAATTCAGTTTTTTGTATATCAACTTAATTGCTTTGCAGAGAGTAAAACTGTTGGTTCAAGTAAACTTGTTATAAATTTGATATGCAACCAATAACATCAAGTATCATTTAGGTTCTAAGACAACTAATAAACACATTTGTATCTGATCATAAGTAAATTACACATCTATCTGATTCTCACGACAGTTATATCACACACACATTGTCAAACTTGAGCAGCTAATCAGCAACATTGGGAGGACTGTCTCCTTTTCAGTGTCACACACAGATCAACTAGCGTTGCTTTGGCAGGATCATTCTTCTGAAATAAGAACAAAATCAACATGATTTTGATGTTTTTGAATTACTTTTTTTGCCAACAGAATCATGTATTTGATTCCCAATTGAATATAATGAAACAATTACTTATAATAACAAACCATTATAATCAATATATCATATTTATATTTCATATATTAACCCTTTTACTTCATTCCAAGGACAAATGATATTACCCCAAATTTCGGGTGAATGAAGATTGTTTAAAATTACCTATAACACTAATATCACATATAAGCATAGAAATATGGCATTCTCACAAGTTCTAAAACAATGTGGAGACTAAAGCAAAAATACAGCAGACTTTTCTTGTCAAAAACTTGGTTCCTTCTAACACCTGCGATGTTAAACTAACTTAGTAGTCACATATATATTACTTACATGTTGATAAAAGTTCAACAATTGTTGGTTGAAATAGCTCAGTCACAACTTTGATTTAATTATTGTGATTTCCTGAGGTCAATCTTACTTAAAGCCTCTGAGGATCTCATTTGTAAAGCATTCTCTGAAAAAAAATATAATCCCTCATCATTTATTTCATGTACATCATTATATCAAATTATCAATACAATGTAGTAACATGATATAATAAAAATAATTTTATATTCAACAGTATTGTAATTTTGATAAATTAATTACACCAAGATTCAAAAGTTATCAATTTATAGAAAAATGACAATTATGGTAAATAATTCTACTTGAATTTTTCATAATTTTTATTATACAAGGCATTCAGTTTTGAAGAAAACAACGATATTTTTTCACAAATATAACAATTTAAAGTTAAAAATTTAGAATTATGACCCACTATTTTCCAATAGAAATGGCAATATTTTAAACATTGCTGGAAATAAAACATACTTGTTTGTTGTGCTCTGTTCTTGGGCATTCAAGGACTGTCTGTATAATTTGCCTTGATTTTATCTAAAATCTGGAAATTAGTTTAAATACGGTAAGAGTTAAATAACCAGTTTGATAAAAACATTTATGGAATGTGCATAAAAGAAAATCCTACATAACACAAGAAATGGCACAACAGCTTCTTATTAACAATTTCAGCATTAGAATGGCAACATTCTGCACATTTTAAGAACAGCATAAGAAAACATTTAAGCATATATTTGCAAAATTATTGAAAGCCTACCCACATTGTTAAATAGTGAGAGTATTAGGTATACAGACCTCAGGCTCATTAGTTCCATCCAACGGTGTGGTACATGCTCTTTATGGCACTATATTTTTTGTAAAGGTTTGTTTCCAGTTACCCAACCGACCCAATATTTTACCTGCCTACCCATAAGTTTTTATGGCGTCCAAATTGTAGTGTTATATTGAAATTTTCATGACCCATCAATACTACAACACACATATTCCCAAGCAGCGGTTCCGATATATGTAAAAATAAAATAAAACAAAATCCCTATTTACAGACCCATATTTTTTGGGCATGTAACCGGAAACAAACATTTTTTAGGCCTTATTGTACCCTAGTATGACCAGTTATTAACTCTAAATGTAGAAATATAACTTGTTTTCATATTACACCTTGACACAAACCTTAATCAACCGCATAAAGAACATATAAAGTTCTCCTAGACTTGTACAAGTCACTCAGTTCACCAGAAATCAACAAAAAATTAGAAATCACTGCTATCAAAGAACTTCAACCTTTAGAAGAAACTCTTCCTTGTGAACTTTCTTTCCTAGCAATGAATCAAAATGATTGTGACAAAAAATAAAAAAAAAGATGATTTAGATGATAAGGTTAGCGATTGAGTGATAAACCTCTAGCAATGAATACAAATTTATTGATATTAAGATTTGTATAAATGTGATGTGTTTTGTATAGATCAAATCTGGGACTGTAAAATACCTGATAAAATTTACTGACATGAAAACACTGGATACCTTTGGCATCCACCTAAGAAACAACAAGACGAGATTTCTCAAATTTCAAAATGGAACAAGTCATCATGATCACATTATGAACAATCTGAAAACTGCATTTATCTTATTTCATGATCAAAATGTAGGTACAACAATGGGTTTTTACATCCTTACATAATTATAATAGCTTAGCACAGACATCAGAAATTCAAAGGAAAGTTGTTCTAGTTGATACCTCATCAGACACTGTGGAAGTAGACTCAGGGGTCCCTCAGGAGTCAGTCCAAGACAGGTCTTTGTTCCTCTTCCATGTAAATGATATTCCAAATCGACACTATTTAGCTGATAACATCATGGACTATCTCACTATACCTGGAGAAAGTGACTGAATCAGCCCAAAGTAGACCACTGATCATCAATACAAAACTATATTATTCATAATCAGCTAAATATCCTGTTGCATTATCAATGACCATCTAGACTGGGGTGAATATAGAAACAACATCTGCAACAAAACAACAAGAAACCTGAATCATCAGATGCAATCTAAACATTGCCTCTTAATCAATTAAACAAGCATTCACAATACTTGTTTGACCAACATTTGAGTATGCCTGCTCTGGGATCCATGTGAAACAGGAGACACATCATGAAATTGGAAAAGGTACAAAAGGGGAACTTGATAATGATATGTATCTGTAACGGGATTGTGTATATTCATGTGTTTATAGTGTTTTGTATGCCTGTCAGCCAGAATAGCTCAGTACACTCAGGAATCAGGAATTTTATTTTCTGCTTCCAAATAGTATTACATAAATAACCAACGCCATAATAGATCCAGCATCGCTGAAATGATTACAGACCTTAGCAGAGATGTAGATGTAATACATACGTCCCTGGTCTTAGAGAGAATTAATTACAAATCAGACAAAGGGAATCTCCTTGAAATGCTTTGCAAAATAAAGAACATCCCAGTTAAGATTGATCAACAAAACTGACTAAAAAATATTCACATGAAATCTTCAACTGGACAATTTTACGACCACATCCCTTTCTGCAGAACACTTTACAGCAGTCCTTCCCAGGCACTATCAGAGAATGAAATAGCCTATCTCATAACTTCAACTCAATTGACAAACCTCTATGTCTAATCCCCGTGTTATTTTGCTCTTCAATTCCAATACTTCTCTTTTGGCTCTATTTCTGAAGTAATTTCATCAACATACTCGCCAACTCATGCAACTTGGGCCGGGTTCTGCGATAATTGCTAACCGTTGATGAAACGTCACAGAATTAAAACAAGCAGACGACAACAAACAGTTCGAAGGCGCCAAAACTTTAAATTCACACGAACTATCAGCTTACAGCAATACCCCTGGTACTTTTTGTGGTTTTGCGGACAAATAGAAACAGATAAATCTACCGCGTCTTTGTGGACACGGAAGTTCCTGTGCTGTGGTTCCTATTATGAAATATCCAACAGGGAACCAGAAAATAAGCAGCGGTATTTTTTTGGTCTAAGGGAAGTAACTCAATTAATTTGGTACTACTAATGGTCAAAGGGAAATAACTCTATATAAATTTTGATCGGGGAAACTCGGGTATTTCCGTAAATAAGTTTCGGCTATTTACGTCAGAAACGACAACTTCCGAAGGTTCTGGTTTCAGGGTCTGGACTGAATAATGGAACCAGCAGACAATTCATCCTTTTTGTTACACTGATCAGTCCTTATCGTCCGGAGATTGTTAAAAGCAAGCGGTTGAGGGTACAGACCGAGTTAACACAAGCATCTAGATGATGCAGATGTCGAGTTACTTCCCTTTGACCATTATTTCATTGTATTTTTTCACAATTCAAATGGTTTGTGCCGAAATGGTCGAGTAGAAACAATAATGATCGTCAAAACCGCGACACTTAAGAAAATTAAGATGAATGGTGCTTGAAATGGCAAAAATAGCAAGATGTGGCTCTTTTTGAACGCAGCAGTAACAAATGTTTATTCTGTATGGCGAATTAAAATTCATAAATACTTGTTGTAGCTGACCATGCTGTCATCCATTTTAAATTAAACACCAGAATAATATTCATAATATTGAAATAAACATTTTTCTGCAGAAATTACAGTATTCCAACGTTTATTTAGTCTCATCGTGACAAATAGTTTTATATCGTCTGCAATTTAAACAGCGAACCCCCCCCCCCCCGATATCGAACTAATTTTAATCCAAAGAACTGACTCGGTCATATTCAGGATAACATCATGTTAACAAAGCTCGAAAAATATTTGTTTGATGTTTAAATTTCGGTGTATTTACAGTTATTGTTTAAGACTCAGTTATTAATTCATAAAACATTTCTAAAGAAAATCGTAAGTTGGAGTAACCAGCATTCCTTTTTTTCTGGTCAACTCATTCTGCTATATTACACAAGGAGGATTAAGTCTGAATCAGAGGTTGAAGCTGAAGGACATCAATCAGGTTTAAACCATCAAAAAACTGGTAAAATGCCACAAAATAAGATGTGCTTAGCAGGGCTTTCCAGTAAAAATCTCAAATAAATTACAATTAAGCATAGATAAATGAGTTTCAAAGTTATAAAACACATTTGCCAATGGTCATAAAAGTTACTTTTGTGTACTTGTGAAATTGTGTACTCTGGTATTCATAATGGCCCACTTGTACTACAATACAGATCCTATTACAAGCGTCCAATACACAGCATAAAATGTGTACTGTATTTATTGGACTTTTATACCTCAAATATTCTGAGTTATCTTCTATTTTATTTGTGTTTAACAAGACAACATCTCTATACAGGAGGACTAGACAAGAAATATTATATATTAAGGCAATATCTTGAGCTAACTAAGAAATAAAAACCTCTATCTGTTGTTTTCTGTCATCTTTCGATGAATCGTTTCAGAAGTGTGTTTGTAGTGTAATGAACTTTTAGCAGACGATAAGAGTTCAATCAATGAGGGCATAAAATAGGTCATCATGTGACTGACTTCAGATACACTTGAATAGTTTCATCTGTACACTACACTGTCACAGATTCTGCCTCAAAGGTTTGTGTTTTGTTTATTTTATTTTATTTATAATTTTTGTTAAACTTAAAATTACTGTTAGATTAATTCTGATATAAATTGATTGTACAAGTGTCATTTATCTTACTGATGTGGATTTATTCCCTTTATCTAATTTTAGGGGATATAATGAATGTTTTAAATGCTGCCAATTATACTACAATCAACAATTATTATGTTTAACACTTCAGAACATATTTTACACCACATATGTTTTTAAAAAGCTCATGAGTATTGTTTTACATACTAAAATGACTTATATTTTATTTTTACCTGATATATGTACATACTGAATTGTATCTGTTAAAATACAATCTATTTTATTACATTTATGCATTTTATATATACATGTTATAAATTCAATCATTGATTTTTTATAAGATAGTTTTATGGAGGACATGAACTGAAACTCACTATGATAATGTTTCCTATTCATTGTGATCGTTGAGTGTGCTGATTGATGCTGAAATTTCTATCCAGTTATAATGAACTCATGAAAATAAGTTTACTTCCTATTTCAAAACGTTTGTCAACGTATTATGATGTTTATGATGCAATTCACCAAACTATCAGGTGAAGGTTATACTCAGACTTGTGGCTGTGTTTATTTAGTGATTGTACTTTTTTGTAAGTTAGTTTCATCATTAAATGCTTGGTCTCGGAGACAATAAATGATGCTAAAGTCTGGTTGATCAACCAAAAGATCTTGAACTTTTTTTTGATCATGATTTTTAGGAGTATAATTTCAAAATAATTAAAGGAAATTCTATATGCTAGGTTACCATGGCGAAAACTCACGATCCAGCAATCAAAGAATTTAATAATATTCTTGAATTGTGTGAATCTAAAGGTGTTGATGATGAAATTAAAGAGAAGATAAAAAGTGCTGTAGCTTTGGCTCAGGTAAGCTTTATTCTAGATTCCCAGAATTGTTGTGTCTATGCAGTGTCAGGACTGCCTGCATAAAGTAAGTAACATGTTTAAATAATTATTTCAAGTACCTCTTTATAACTAGAATTGATTTATTTTTCTTTTGCTTGAGATTTCTGTACAGAACTGGAGTTGTGGTAAGAAAAAAATAAAAGCATGCAATTCTTTTAGGAACATAGTAATTAAGAGTGAAGTAGACACCTACTGAACTTATTGTGAATGTGATTCATATTTGAGATCATACATGCATGGACAACTGCAGAATGTAGAGGCAAAAAGGTATAGGAATAAATAAACTTGCTGAATTTGTTTGGCGGGGTCAAAATTAGTTACAAACAATCCTTAATTTATCTCTATACTATCAGTTTGTAATCCTATTTTGGCTGCTCCCAGTTGCTTACATTGGTGATAAAATAGCTTACCAGTAGAAGCAACGTTGACAATTTTGAGATTAAAAGAGATAATCTTTTGGTACAATGTTCTTAAGGTTTATCTAACATTGCAGTTAAACAGATCATCAGGTGAACATTATACTGCTGTATTGATAATTGAGAAAGCTATTATCTTGTTTGCTTGCCCTTATTTTTGGCCATGCACTTCTTTTTGACTGAATGATATTTCTTACTTGTTGTTTTGACACAAATTATAAAACCATAAACCAGAAATTTGGTGGGGTAACAGTGAAAATCATTATTATTGATTTGTGCCAGTCTCATTACTTACGTAACCCCTGGCCTCATAAGCTTACTTTGGACTCTTTTAAATTCAAAGCAGGTATACAAAATATCAAACATCAACATCAAATTGAGTTATTTCTCTCTGAGAGAGCAGAAAACTTAGTGGAAAAGTAGCCATTGCTCATTACAAGCAATGTCTACTTTTGCCACAATGTTTTCAAAAGTCGTCTGCTTAAGATGCGTGAGGAAGGGAATGTAGTATTATGAGTCTGTTGCCGTTTGACTTATGGCTTTAAATTCAAGTAAATTAACATGTTTACAAAAGGTGCAAAAGGTCGTAAAGTCCAGAAACTCAGTGCAGTTAAAATTATCCAAATGTCCGCCGACATTTCAACTTTTTGCTATTCAACTATACTTGAAGTATAAGAAGCAAGTCTGGGCTGCCTTCTGTCTGTCTTTAGAACAATGAGCATATGGTTCCTTGCTTTCATAAAAGTATTTGGGGGCTAGATATAAAACTGTTCGTTGGATGCAATTTATCTACTGTAGCATTACTAGTTCTTATTAAATTTCAATTATTTGTCAGATAAGCATTACTATGAATAGTTTGGATTAAAATTTTCTTAATCACAGTAAAACCATTATATAATATACATTTTTAAATATAATTTTCTTGTAACTAAATAATGTGGGTGGAATAATGTTTATTGGTGGGAGTTTGTGTGCTTTTGTAAGATTTTTGGAGGTACATACCAGTATTTAAGTTTTCTGGATAACTAAGTAATGGACTTTAATCAAAGACAAGGGTAATAAACTGTCTTTATAAATGAGGGAATCGCATAGTTTGTCTTTACTTGTAAGCACCAAAATACCATATGCACTTACCTGATTTGAAGATAAATATGCCAGAATGCTTATAACATAAAATGAATAAACAAAACATACTATGTATCAAGGATGAAAGATTGAGAGCAAAGTAGAAAATATTTGAACTCCATTATTTTTCTGCTTTGAGTCAGAAATGTGTAATCAAAAAAAAGGCTTGACAAATCCACTCGTCCACTTGTTATTATGAGTAGAAATTGACTTTGGACGAGTTGAAATTGCTGTAGAACTAGATCAGTTCTTAGCTGGTTGTCCTGCAGGATGAGTAGCCTGGGAAACATTTGTCCAGCCCTGGTAATATATGCTTTAAGACTACATACGAAATAGCCATTTACTATAATTGGTATAAATATTTATTCTTTACGACTTTCAGGCACGAGATGCTTACTGTGCTAATTGTAGTACTGGTCCCAGTGAAGCCCTTGCTGCACTTCAGAAGGGGACTATGGAGTACCCTTTTGAAGAGGCATTTAAATCTGGCAAGACAAAATGGCACTGTAATCCCAGAATGATGTCAGGGGCCTTTGAAGGTATGATGTTGATGCTTGTTCAGTGACAATATATTCGCTATTTAAATAAATTTTGGTGTTTACACATGTTTTCAGAGGTTATATTCAACCTGGAGTCTGTACCAGTACAGACCTTGCTCTTGGCCAACTTACCTACACAAATGATTAATGATGAAGGACAAATGGCCTTAAACACAATGTTTTCAATGTAAGTCTCAGAATACATGTGCTATGCTCTGGGTTTTGAACTTAAGGACCCAAGGTCTGTAGACCTTATGCTTTATGTGTTGTACTAAGCAGGCTAATGAAGAATATACCTAAACTTTCTTATTATTGAGTATAGTGACCTGCGTTTAGATAATTCAGAACCTAGGATTGTATTTGATTAATTTTGAAAACACTCTTAAAACTTGTTTGTATTGTCTTTAAACTTTTATTATATACTTTGCAGACTGTGTGAATTTTGAAATTTAATATTACATATTGATATCATGTAAAAGCAAGGTAACTCAATGTATACGGTTTTTGTCAGATCAAGTATTTTTTTCTTCTTATATTTTATTTTATCTAAATGATATTCTTTTTGAAGTTATTTTTGAAACTAGATGAATCTATTACATCCATCCATAGATTATATTGAGAATGAAGCAGTAATTTTATTTTTTTTCCAGGTGTTTTCTTACAAACCATTGTAAGTATGACAAACGCTAAGAGGGTTCTTGAGATAGGAATGTTTACTGGTTATGCGGCGCTGGCATGTGCAGAAGCGATTCCTGATGACGGGACCGTTATCACTTGCGAGTTTGATCCATTTTTGGAGGGTGTTGCAAAGGAATTTTTTTCAAAATCAGAGCATGGCAAAAAAATATCAGTGAGGATAGGTGGGCTTGATTTTGATTTTACTTTAAAGTATTGCTTGTATATTTTACATATAAGTGGACTTGATTTTTACTTTAAAGCATTGCTTGTATAATTTAAAAATCAGTTTCAAAAATTTACTTCATGAACAATAATTAGCTCTTCAGTTGTTGTACAAATTAGGCTTCATATTTAAGTATCCTTGTCTTTATGCGAAAAACAACAACAACAACACATGGTAATTGATTGTAGTCAAAACTTTTCGATAAAGTGATATTTTTGTAGAAGAAATTATCTGGCTGTCGTGTCTCATCTTTATCTAATCTGAAGATTTTTTTTCAAATTTTTAGGTCCAGCACAAGAAAGTTTATTAAAATTGGTTGAAGAGAAAGCTCAGTTTGACTTAGTGTTTATAGATGCCAATAAAGATGGCTATGTTGATTACTTTAAGGTATTACCTTCCTTAAATATTAAACGTCTGAAACTGTAAACAATTTTGTATTATGTAAATTTTGTTTGTAGAATTTTCTTCCATATTTTATTTTCATTTGCTTGGTAATTGTTTTATTTGAAGATTCAAAAAAAAAGAATCCATGTCTGTAACTTTTTGTCTGTAACTTCTTGATAATACTTGTATCAGTATTCATAACCTTTGCTATAACTTCAACAACACATCATAAATAAATGTCGAAATTTAAAAAAAATCAGAAGATCCAAAATGTGTGCTTTTTTAAATAGATGTCAATTTATTCCTGTATAAAACTCAACAATTCTTATCGTACAACCAATTGCATATATATACAGTAAAACCTCAAATAGCGACCACCACAATTTGGCAACCACCTTGTTGTAACTACCACTTTTTTTGTATCAACTTTCAATAAGCCCTATAATTCAACTTGACAATGAGACCACCTCATTATTATGACTGATTTTCTGGGTCCCGAAGGTGGTCTCATTATCAAGGTTTTACTGTATAAACAAGTTCTTCCTATGAAACTTAAAAAAGTAACATGCATGTACTATTTTACATATTGATGTGGGATATATTCTTGTTTATTTGTAGACTGTAATGGACAAAGGGCTACTGACAAAACGTGGAACAATCGTATTGGACAATGCATTGATGGGTGGACAAGCCTACATTGAAGGAACAACCAGTCGGAATGGTCTAGAAATCAGGAAATGTAACGAGTACTTGAAATCCAGGGATGATATTGTCAAGGTATGAATTTATTTGCAATGTTTTCAGCTTCTTTTGCAAAAAATTGACAAGATATTCCATTTTATCCTTACAGACTTTATGAAGATGTTTGATTCATAGACATAACATAAAAAATTGGGACAAATTAGCACATTATTTTTTCTGATTAGACCACCCCTAGGATGCCCATACTTGTAAATTCTTCCACAAAAAGACCCTACAAAGTTAACTTTGCTGGTGTATGTGTTAGCTGAATGTACTTGTGTGTAAATAGAATTCTGTGCTTGTTTTATTATGCTATTTCCTGTGTGTAGTTCATTTTATCAGCGCAGTTCATATAAATAGGTGTCAGCAATTATTCAGTTACTCTAGATTAACTATGCAAGTTATGCAATACCCCAGCTTGTCCCAACTTTTATTATTATTTTTATCATTTTGGATTATCAAAGTTTCAAGATATGTATTGTAGAGTACTTTTCATGTTAATTCAAGAGATAAATTTGCCACGATGTTGAAATCAATCTCATTGTTTAACTTTTGTGCTTATTTTTTGGATTGTTTTTTGAAATATATAAAACTTGATCGATTGTGATTCAAAACATCGTTTGATTTAATGAAATATGAGTTCCGATTTTAAATGTAATCATGTTTGTTTTTAAATTTCATCATTTAGGTACTTGTTCCGATACGAGATGGTGCAATGATTGTTCGTCGCAAAGAAGATGTTTATTACTAGTCAGATATTATGTTCAACCCTTGATACCAAATTTACGGAATTATACTGGACTGATTATACTGGACTGATTAAAGATGCAAGGATAGAAGTTTGCAACATGACTTAACCCTTTGCCACATAATATCACATTTCCCTCAATCTGATGCGGACAACTTGTGAAAACTTTGTGACGAAAGAAGCAGTTGCTTGTAATGAGCAATAGCTTCCAATTTTCTTAAATGAATTGATGTTTTGTATATTTGATTTGAATTTTGAATAATTCAAAGTATGCTTATGAGGCAAAGGGTTAAAGTGATAATGATATTCTTGATGTTCTTTTATAGCCAGTTTTTTATGCTTTTATTTTCAACAAATTTTGAACAAAATATGCCTGAATTATTGCTTTGTATGTGAATGAAATTTTTAAAAATTTGAACTGCAGTTATATGTAACATACTTATTTACAGCAAATCCATTAAAATGATCATATTACAGCCTCTGTGTATTTTGTTCATTTCAGAGTACACTTGTGTTAGATACTAAAATCAAATGTGATGTTACTAATTTTTGACTTTGTTCGTTATTGATGCACTAACTAGCTTATTAGTATTATTATTTTGTCTGTTTGCTAGTGAATAAAACTATCCACTTATCAAAAGAAATCTGTAATTATGCAAAAAAAATCTGTTAAACATTTTATCAAATGAATATTGCTATTAATTGTTTATGCATGACATGTTCAGACAATTTCTGAATTTTTGTTGTATACTTATCATTATGTTCATTGGAAAGTTCAAACAAATTATATGGTATGCTGCACATGAATATATGTCATATGTTGAATGTACAGAAATAAATATACAAACGGTGGTAAACTTTTGGTACTTGAATTATATTGAACAACATTTAGAAGATGAATACCAAAGTGAAATTATATTTGATTTGTTCATTTTTTAATCCCTTGCTGAAAGGCAATCGTTTTAACATTTGTTTGTCCATCCTTCTGTCTGTTCATCCACCCGTGCAGAATGTTTGTCCACTGTTTAACTCTGAAAATTGTATAACTCTAATAAACGCCCCCCCCCCTTTTTCGACACGAGAAAACAAAAGTGACTTATGTGACAGGCTATTTTAAAGCTTAAAGAATCTGATGTTTGGACAATTTTCAAAGGCTAGTCTGTGGTTTGAATTTATTAATACATATTTGGCAACTTGTTTCAAATTTTATTTTTTGTTCTCAGTTAAATGCCTCCTCTTTCAAAAGTGTAATGCCCCCTGGGCCATTTGTTAGGGAATATATGGTAAGATGTATTTATTTGAAACTTTAAATAAAGTTAGAGGGCAATGAAATTAAAGTAGAGGTTTAAGACACATATTGGCCATTGTGTAATTTTTGTGAAACTTGAAATACCATAGAATTAGAAGCCATTGAGATGAAGCTCAGTTTAAGACTCGTATACCTTTTTCATCTATTTTTTAGAGTTATTACCCTTTCTTTAACATCAATGATAAATAGTTGTTATACTCGTATGAAACCAGGAAGAATTCTCCATTTTGGAGTTACTTTCCTTTTTTGAAACAGTCTATGGTAGGGGGATTCACCATGTCAGCGTGCCTCTTGCCTTGTTTACCTCAGTATTGTATCATTTATCTTTCTCTGTCCACCCTGTTTACTCAATTGATACTGTACATGTACATAGTGTTTGAGGCCTATATGAGGCAGACAGTACAAATAGTACAATGTGACATGATATATTACATTATAGGTCATTTGTCTCCTACCTTTGATTCACACAGGTGTGGTTTGTGGAGGAACCAGCTAATTTTTTTTAGTTTTTCACTTTGGTTTAATGTTGCTGCAACGCCCAGGGTCATTTAGCTACTTTCCCAGTTTATACAGCAGAGAAAGACCTCAGGCGTATGCCTGGATATAACCACTGACCTTCCATAAGTTAGCTGGACAGCTTCCTCACACATGAAATTTGTCTGGTCTTACAATGATATGATTCAGAGGTCATAACCACTTGACTACGGAGGCCCCCTAGGAGTACTGATACTGCTTACATCAGATGTATGTTTTACATAACTAAATACTTTTCTTTACAGGCATATTGAAACTAAATATTGAAGCAATGAATAGGACGCCAAGGGATACTAGAATTTGCATATCAATAATTGCATTATGTATGGTGCATTTGTAGTCATTTAGATTCCATTTGCTGTAAAAAGATTTTACTCCTACATGAATCAAACCAAATTTTTTCAAACTGTCAGCTATTTTGTTACTTTGAATGGACCATACATTCAGAATTAAATTTCAATTACCTGTTTATATAATGTAGACTGTCAATATGTAAATGAAGTACTAGGTCACTGACATTATCTATCCCATTTTCCACAACAATTTCTGACTAGATGATGGTTGTATACCAGACATATGGTCCATAGGCTCAAACTTATTTATAAGAATTAAAGGCTCAACAACTTAACCAGCAAAATTTTATCCCGAAATTTTAACTTATCCGTCTCGGAAAAATTTTCATGTATTTTTCTGAATACATAATTATTTTAAATTATAGCAATTTTCTCAATGACAATCAAGCTGATAAGAGCCAGGTATTGCAAAGTTTACAGTCAAAAGTAGTTCTTGTATACATGTATATGAAAGAATGATAATACAGTCAAACCTGTATTTGCAGCCACCTCCAAATAAAGACCACACTGTGAATAAAGGTCACTCTTTAAAAACTGATTATTTAGAACAAACTGACCTCTGAGTAAAGGTCACCTGTCAATAAAGGCCACTTTTTGTCTTTCCCAAGGGTGGCCTTTGTTCTAAGGTTTGATTGTATTTGTAACAACATGGTACAATTACACTATTAAATCAGGGATATATGTACACATAAACATATACAATAAATCAATTTTAATGAATCAATTATTTATGCTTATAAATTGATATTGTATGGGAATAGTTCAATTAATCATAAATGAAGACTGGACAAGTTTTTGGTGAACATTTTTGCTTTTTGTTAGAAATACAATACTTAAACTATAGATTGCTTATTCATACCTTCCTCATGACTTTGACTCTTGTCTCTTGGTCAATACTTTGGTAAACTATCCTAAATATAGACTTTACTGGTAAACTATCCTAAAGATAGACTTTACTGGTAAACTATCCTAAATATAGACTTTACTGGTAAACTATCCTAACTATAGACTTAACTGATAAACTATCCAAAATACAGACTTTACTTGTAAACTATCCTAACTGTAGAATTTACTGGTAAAATATCCTAAGTATAGACTTAACTGATAAAATATCCTAAATATAGACTCTACCGGTAAACTATCCTAAATATAGACGTAACTGGTAAACTATCCTTAATATAGACTTTACTGGTAAACTATCCTAAATATACACTTAACTGGTAAACTATCCTAAATATACACTTAACTGGTGAACTATCCAAAATATAGACTTTGCTGGTAAACTATCCTAAATATAGACTACTGGTCAACTATACTAAATATAGACTTAACTGGTAAACTATCCAAAATATAGACTTTACTGGTAAACTATCCTAAATATAGACTTTACTGGTAAACTATCCAAAATATAGACTTAACTGGTAAACTATCCAAAATATAGACTTTACTGGTAAACTATCCTAAATATAGACTTTACTGGTAAACTCATTTTACTCATGGATGGACATTCAAAATCAATTATTTAAGTTAAATATTTAAGTTTAATTTGTCCATTTTTACATACCCTTGAAGTGAAACAAGATGGACAATTCTGGATACAGGTTGGATTTGATCAACACTTTAAATTGCATGTCATTTAATGTGGATTTATAACTAATCCTAAATAAGCAAGCTTCATTCAGAGGAGTAATAAATGATTTTAAACTTGAGTAACCTATTTTCATGTCCAATTAATCATACTTATAGCTCTTTGATTATGCTAATTAATCACTTGGCAATTTCAACCAATTTGCTTGTCTATATGAATACACCTTCTATGGGTATAATTATGCAAAGAGAGCATACTTGAAAACATTTTTAAAAAGCTCTAGTCCTAGTAATGTATTTTTTATTCTTTTCACGAACAATTAACCAAAGGTTCTCAACGAGGAGTGTAACCTTGTATGACATTATGAGAGAAAATATCAACTTTGCTTTTGCAATTCTTTTCGTGATGAGGTACATAATTTTCCTTATTTCGAAAGCATAGGAAACTGTTATGTACCAATTTAGATTCACATTGGACCAGACATTATAAACTATTAGGAATAACATTCAACTTTAAATTTAAACTCTTAAAATAGTGAATTTCATATTTTGGTTGATATTACTGCTTAAATACTACTGGTCGGCATGCCCAGTAATTGTTACATATTCTACACTGCAGTTGGAAATCTAGTACATCAACAATTTGATCTTCTTAGCAAGGTGAAGTCTCATAAATTGGTTCAGGCCGAATGTAACTGATAAATACCTTGCAATCATTATGCCTTTATCACAATAATAATAACATTGATTGCGTTTCATGTACCTTTTATATAAAATGATACATTATAAAGCCATACATAGTAAAACTTCACTTTGTGACCACCTCAATATGTCCACCTCAATATGACCACCTCATTACAATGACTACTACTTATTTTGGGAACATTTTTTTGTATTCCATCTATATTTCAATTTGATAAAGGAGACCATCTTCATATTAGACCCTTTTATTTAGTTGCAAAGATGGTCTTTATATCAAGGTTTTACTGTATGTATGTCAACATGCCCATAGTCACTGACCCAAGATCAGTGTGACCATGTTACGTTAAATTTAAACAATTGATATCACAATATGAAGGACCTGGGTCATCGCGACATTTATCAGTCGCTGATAGTACTGTTTACCAGCTCTTAGATATCAAAGTCATTAGAAGCTAATAGAGATACAGGAACCAGTGGTCATTTCATCATTGATAAAAGCAATGTTTGTTTTAACTGACCACTGAAGGGTTGTCAAAATATTTATTGCTTGCAAACGATTTTTGATATTTTCAAAAAATATAAGTCTAATATTCATAGTTCAGTCATTGATTTAGTTTTTGGCATATACAACATATTGATATAACAGGAAAACAGAATTAATATATATATATATAGACATTTATACTAAAAAAAAAACAGCCAATAATTCCAGTTTTCTCATGTTTTCTTTATGTATGTACATGTATAACTAAATATGTTCTTCTAAGTCCTACAGAAGAAATAAGTCATGAAGATTAATAACCTTCCAATAATTCATTGGCCAAACTTTGAAACAAGACATTCTTTTTTAAATAGTCCTAACATGAAGCTGTTTTCTCACTTTGAAATGCAAATGTTTACTTTTTAGTTTTTACCATAATTTTCTGCCATAATATTGGTATTTTAAAATGCGTATCAACTATCAATAAACAGAAAAACATTGTTCATATATTGATATTGTTCAAATCAATGACAGTTGTAATTATTTATTAGCATCAGCATCAATGCTTTTGTCAGTTACCGTGCAAACACTTTTCGATATGACACAGACGATATCATTAAGACATAATTAGCTTCTTTTTTGACCATTTAATTTGTGAATTGAAATTTAATTTGGGCTACAGAATCTTACCATCGAATACAAACTTTGTAAAAATTAGGGAGTATAACATAGGCAGTTAATTAATTTGCTGACATTATAATGGAGCAAGAATGGGAAGTTTTTAATTGTTACATAAATGTAATAATAATATCAAAAAATTCATAATAAAAGGTAATATTTATGTTTTATATTATTGACGTCAATTTAGTTATCAAAAACATGAGTTCCGATTATTTAACAGCAATTTCATTTATTTTTTGTTGGTTACGTATTTTGTAAAAATTTATCAGAATCGAAAATACATGCAACTGATACTAAACAGCATGGCTTGGCTGTGTTTGCTGTCCAATTTTTCACATTTCTTGGAAATAAGAGACTTTAATCATGTGTTTGAATATTTATGCGTTTGTACTTTAGTATATATGTACTGATAAATAGAATTGAATATGAAAGATGAAATGACTGAATCATTCCATCTGTTATGGTACAAAATTATTGTATTTTTCAGTAACATTTTCATAAAATTATATCATATATTTCTACGAATTGGTTTTAAAAATAACAAATTTTATGTAAATTTTAAATTATTAATTAAATGTAAGTTTTTGGGAAATATTGTTTGCAGTTTAAATGAAATCAATTTTGGCTTCCTGTTTATTAACTTTAAATTTTGAGTTTTCATTTATTCATTTTGAGTTCTTTATGTACGTAAGCAGAGAGCTTTATGCATGTGAGCAGAGAGCTTTATGTATGTGAGCAGAGAGCTTTATGTATGTGAGCAGAGAGCTTTATGTATAAGAGCTTCATGTATGTGAGCAGAGAGCTTTATGTATGTGAGCAGAGAGCTTTATGTATGTAAGCAGAGAGCTTTATGTATGTGAGCAGAGAGCTTTATGTATGTAAGCAGAGAGCTTTATGTATGTAAGCAGAGAGCTTTATGTATGTAAGCAGAGAGCTTTATGTATGTTAGCAGAGAGCTTTATGTATGTAAGCAGAGAGCTTTATGTATGTAAGCTGGGAGCTTTATGTATGTGAGCAGAGAGCTTTATGTATGTGAGCAGGAAGCTATATGTATGTGAGCAGAGAGCTTTATGTATGTAAGCAGAGAGCTTTATGTATGTAAGCAGAGAGCTTTATGTATGTAAGCTGTGAGCTTTATGTATGTGAGCAGAGAGCTTTATGTATGTGAGCAGGGAGCTATATGTATGTGAGCAGAGAGCTTTATGTATGTGAGCAGGGAGCTATATGTATATAAGCAGAGAGCTTATTGCAGAGAAAACAAATCAAGTTACATCAAATGATACTACACTTGACATAAACAGTGAAATGAATTTCAACAGATTGATTTTCAGTCTAACAATTTTATGAAATTTTATGAACCAGTTTTTTGGATGGTAAATGACTATGAAAGGACCACTAGAAATCACTTCGCATGTACCAAATATTGTACAACAGAGTGTAACATTGATGCAAATATTGTCATTGTTCTGTTTGACTTGTAGAATACTAGACAATAACTCATAAATGTTCTTCCATGTTTATGACTTATTTATGATATAACAAACATGCACATACCCATACTAAATTGAAGTGGATTAAAAAATATGATATGTTCTAAAAGTAGCTAGTTTAACCCCATCTCAGTCAAGAATTTGATATTTCTTATTAAAGCCATGTCACTATCCGTATATAATTTATACAACACTTTATTAATATTTTTTTTATTTTATTTTTTTTTGGAAAGATGATATGCACTTAGCTGTGCACTTGCATGTAGACAGATATACACCTGAACAAACAACTGGACAGTTTGGAATGAAATTAAATTATAATACCAGTATATCAGACTTTGTTTACAGTCAAATTCAGTGAAAGTTACCGTTAATCAACTTTTTGGTCAACCCTCTCTTTTATCAACCTCATGACTACAGCGGTATGCCAAAGATAAAACCATTCTAAAAGAATTGCCATCTGCAGGAAAATAAGACCCTAACGATATATCTGATTATATCGGTTCTATCAAAAAATCAACTTTATATTGGAGCTTGTTTTGGGGTGTGCTTACTTGTAATTAGTGTGTTGACAAATTTCGGTCTGTGATTTATTCTGTTTTGTATGATTTTAGTGATAAATGATAACTTGATTGTCAATTTTATCAAGTGAAGACTTATAAATGAGATAATAGATATACAGTGCAAATTTATTAGTGTAAATTGAAAAGAAATGCATGATAGTTTTGTGACTTCAATTGTTTTATTTGAAGAGCACTTGTTAAAGTTTTAATAAAGCACTTAATTAAAATGAAATGGTGTCAGAAGTCAGTCCTGTGAGAAATAATCAGTCTTTTATAAGTGTAAGGAAATTTGGTTGAGTTGATTTGTTGGAAAATTAAACTTTTTCACACTGACGGAAATACAAGTGTTGCCCCTTCTTTAAATTGAAATAAACAGGTTTTGTGCTTAAATAATATTCAGGGAATCTCCTGATGTAATAATGGAATCTGCAAGCATAAAAGGTTGCCAGAAAGTGTGTGAACTCTGTCCGGGGGATCCTATTGGATCTTTTTCTGTGGTGGATTATGTATTATTTGCGGCTGTTTTAGTAATTTCCGCAGGGATTGGAGTGTTCTATGTTGTCAAGGAGTATCTTAGTGCCAGGAAGGCCACTGCGGATGATGTCCTTATGGGTGGCCGGGATATCGGGATATTCCCAATTGCCATGAGTCTAATGGCCAGTTTCATGTCTGCAATTACTGTGTTAGGGACACCAACAGAAATGTACAACAATAATACAAGTTACTGGATTGCAGGTTTAGCGATGATTCCAACTGTGATAGTAACAAACCATGTGTTTCTTCCATTCTTTCATGATCTGAATCTAACAAGTGCTTATGAGGTGAGTGAACACACTGGTATTTTATGTGTTGAAATGTATTGGGGTACCATAATCAGAATACTTACAGACTTATTACCTGACTTATTGAAAATAACTTGAATAATATTTAAGGCAGTATAAACTAGATTCTCATCCAAATTTTGAAAAAATTTGGGCGGGTGGTTGGTTTTTATTTTTCATTCTCGGTGTGGACCTTTATATGACAAGGGAAATGTATAAGACTTTGTAGTTTTATAAGCAATATCTAGGTTTAAAGATAATATATATGTAAATTATACAGATCATACTGTTCCATTATCGTACTGGGCATTTGTAAACGATTATAAAAATATGAATTTTTTTAAAATGTTTGGGTGGAGTGATTTTTGTCAAGGAATCAAGAGAATTTATTTTCCAATGCCTAATAGTTGTTAAGTTGGTAATTATGCACTAATATGAACTTTTTTAATGTTTAATTGTGTCGTAAATCAAGCAAAAATTTTCACATGCAATTCAATGAATTGCTTTAGTGAGCAAGGCTAATTCTTATGTTGACTTAAATGGATTTTTACTGTAAAGTTTTTATAATATGGATGAGTAGCTGTTCAAAAATAGTTTAATCTAACTATACAGTGAATAAATTATTTTGTCAGTCCAACCATATGCTGCAAAATGTTTTTGGCAGGTCAGAAAATGGCAAAGTCTTTATCATTATCTTGAACTCTATTTGATGTACTCGTACATATTGTCATGAACTTTTTAATCTATAGCCGTGGCCATGATCCAGTGGTAAGTGCGCTGGATTTGTAACCCGGAGATCCGCGGGTCATACCCTTCTATGAAAATCTGACAAAAATATCGATTTTCCTCCATATGTGGAGAAGTTACCATTATGGAAGGGTAAGTTAGTACTGGTTAGTATACAGTCCAGGAAAACTGGTTAGGTGAACTGGTCGCTGTACATAACTGAAAAATTGTTGAATAATGGCGTTAAACCCCAGTGACAATAAGTCACATGAAAATAAATAAAATAAATAAATTTAATCTATACTATATTCCGATTTGCCCTCTTAAATCTGCTGTACTATATTTTGCCATTTGTTGAATGCATGTGTTTGTATAAAATTGTATGTTGATATAATGTATACGATAATGACCATTATGCTTGAGTCAAATAATAAATATTCCGTTCTGCTTCTAAATTTCACATTCGCTCTTTTCATTAAATGCTACAAACTGCTTGATTCTAGTATTATTTTGATGTCTTAATGTTGTTTATATACTTTTCATATTTTTCATACAACTGTGTGCAGTGCAGTAGAATATAACAGTAATATTTAAGCTTTATAAATACCATTGAATTGAAAGAAAAAAAACTATGAATATAAATGTTCTTGATGTCATTTTGAAAACTTCATTCTTTGTATCAGCCTTACCAAATATGTTTGATAATTAAATGTGTGATCATTTAACTTGTTTGCTTGTATTTAATTATAATAGAAATTGTTTCCTTTTAACAAAACTTATTTGCTTTCCTGTTTTAATCTTCGCTGTATCGTATCAAACGATAAAATTCTATTAAACCTCATGTGATTTGTTACATTCATGTCAACTGGTTTTAATTCTGCAATAGTTTAAATAAATGTATCTCTTACTGTGTGATAGTAGGAGGTCCATTCATAAATTTATGTTCACTCTAAAGTTGTCTGGGCCAAAAAATGAATTTGGAGACCAGCAATGTAATACTGCATTGCCATTGGTCAATTTTAAGATGAAAAACAGAGTTAGCCAATAATATCCCCCAGTTCTCAAACTGGACTCCTAGCTTGATTATATAAGCTGGGTCGTTATTTTCAGTCTCTTATCTAAAAATTTAACTTTCTCCTCAGTATTTTAGTTTAGTAAATATCTTTTTTCATGTTTAATTGACTATTTGGATTAATTTGACAATACAATTTGAATAATGAATGTCATAATTCTTGTTTTTTACCACATTGAGACAGTGTATAATATTAGAGCTGAAAATCAATTCCAATTTCTAAAGTCTTATACTCTCAAACCCAGACAAATCGGTGAACCAAGGCCACCCTTGGGAAAGACAAAATGTAGCCTTAGTCAATAGGTTGCCTTTATTTGAGGTCAGGTTGTTCTAAATCATCAATGACAGTTTTTCAAAGAATGGCCTTTATTTCCAGGGTTGTCTTTATTCAGAAGTGATCTCAAACATGGGTACCTAAATGGATGAAGTCTGCGCTAAAAACTGATCCCGTATCACAAGTATTAATGCATCCAGTTTTTATACTTTTTGACTTAAAAGTAATATGAAGTCTTTGTGAATTTTGATTTTAGTCTATTTAGGATTAGGATTTATTCAAGATCTATTTACTAATGAGATAAAAAAACTAATAAAATGCTCCTTTTGTCTGTTTTCAGTACCTTGAACGTAGATTCAATCGCATCACTCGAGTTTGTGCATCCTTAATATTTATTTTAAACATGGTAAGTACTCATGTATAACTCAGCAGGCCATTTTGTCTGAAGTGTTTGATCTTTTTAAATAAAAAAATCTCAAAATAGTATTGAATTGCAACTAATGCTCAATGTTTTAATTAATCCCCTAATAGATTTGCTATAGAAAATTTCAATGTGGCACCCTCTGAGAGACGGCAATTTGTCGTCCATTACTTGTATGGTCTTATAGATGTGTTGGGTAAATTTTGGGTTGGGGGATTATGGGGAATGTTGTATTTATGGGAACATAAGATGTTTTTTACGCATTTTTTTTATGAATCCCTTTCTTTCCTATATTCCATCAAATAAAAACATTTCATTTTTACACAATGAAAATATTACTGTCACTTGAGCAGAAATAAATATGTGCCCATATAGAGTATTGGAAGATTTTTGGTTGTGCAAGAAAAAATCAAGAGCGACTTAGCAAAAAAAAAAATGTGTGTTTAGTCCTATGAAAATCTGTATGTATATAATTGCAAGCTTTTGAAAGCTGGTGGATGAAATGTAATAACTAACCATGTTTTATGGTAGAATAATGTGTGAGTTGATTTCTTATATTGTTATATTGAAAGTATAACAGACACTGTCCTGGAATGATCGATTGAAATTGGGCTGCATAATTGGAGTGCTGATTTGTATAATTCAGCCATTTTTGCACATACAAAAAAACTTCATTATTACGAGCATCGGTATCATGACCACCCAACATATCTTGAGGAGTTTTTAAAGTCCCATCTATTTTTTGGTTATTAATTGTGTGTAATTTTCAACCAACAAACAAATACCTCGTTATTACAAACACTATGTTTATCTCCAGCAGTTAGTCTGTTCTGATAACTCCTCATGATAAAGAGGTTTTACTGTGTTATAATATTTCAGTTGCTGTATATGGGTGTGGTACTGTATGCGCCATCTTTAGCGTTGAATCAAGGTATGTAATCACGGTTCAAATGACTTGTTGGAGCAGACCACTGTGGTTAAGTGGTTATAATCTCGTAGGGAAGCTGTTCAGCTAGTGTACAGCAGATTGGTGGTTCTACCCATGGGTATATCTGGGGTATTCCTCCTCCATTAAGGCTGGAAATTTGCCAAATGATCCTGCCAGTAGATGTGACATTAAGCCCCTATAAAACAAATGACTTGTATGACTTTTAGTGATATCTCTCACATTGTGAGTTCAAGATATATAAATATTGTGGCCTGTCTGGATGAAAGGTTTATGAAGTTTAAGTGTGTGATGCCAAACATAAGGTGCGACATGTTCTCTGTTAGGCATTGGTTGAGGACATTGTGTCTACAACCATTCATCCTCCACATCTGATCATTTATAAGAAAAAGTCAGCACTTGATAAAGGATAAAGGTAGTACTGGTACAGAATCCAGGAAAACTGGTTACTTCTGCTGGTTTGTAAATGCTATGTTATGAAAATCAGGCATAAAACCTGAAAAATAGATTGATGCATGCAATTTTGTTGTTGAAAATTTCTGGTTCTGGCAATAAATGTTTCAATTTCTCTATATGCAAATCTTAGACAAAAAATGTCATAGTTGATCCACTAGGTGTCTGTTAGTTACATCTGTATATATTTGCAGATAAATCATTGACAGCTAGGCAATGGAGGGTATTTGACATTGTTGTATGATTTAGTAAAAAATCATGTTATTTTGGTATGATTTTTCGTAATGGACCTTTTTTTAATTATAGTGACTGGATTATCATTGGAATTGTCAATTGTCTCGATAGGAATTGTGTGTACATTTTACACGGCTTTGGTAAGTGGATCATGAGTGATTTGTTTGATTTTGTTCTGGTCCCATCCCAAACAGGGCCTAAATGTATATATCCTTCAGTGTAACTTATTGGCTCGGTTGTTTTTCTCAAAGCTTCATTTGACCATTTTTCGAAATTGTATTAGATTAAATTAAACTTAGTGGAAAGTATCAGCTTTGTATTTGGTATTAATTCAAAGTCATAACACCCTCAACATAATCATGTTTAAATATAGAAAAATATTGAAAATTAGTCTGAAAATAAGTGGTCATTAATTTTATGAGGTGGTCTTAAAATTGCAGTGGTCACTCAGTGAAGTTATACAGTTATATATAAAATACTAGTCACTCACTTTTGATACTAGAAATATATAAGTAACGTTCAGTTTATAAATTGTTACATGAATTATGTAGGGTGGATTGCGTGCTGTGGTATGGACAGACACGTTCCAAACATTTGTCGTGATGGCAGGACTGATTGCTGTAACAACACAAGGTGCATTAGATCTGGGTGGACTTGATGTTGTGTGGAATATAGCGTATGATGGAGGTAGAATCTTCTTTCTAGAGTAAGTACATGGTAGAGTTTTATGGTAGAGTCTGACATGCAGTCTTATTTTGCCAATAGTTGATTGTTAAGACTGTGCTTAAATCGGGGCCTCTGTGGTCAAGTGGTTCTATGGTCTCTGACTTGCAATCATTAGCTTAATCACAGACGTTCAGTGATTCTACACAAGCATAAGCCTGGGGTCTTCCTCCACTGTTAAAGCTGGATAGTTGCCAAAGACCCTAGATGTTGGTGTGATGTTAAACCCCATGTGGTCTCATTGTTGAGGTTTTACTGTATCTATTTCATGTGCAACTTTTGTAAAGTGTAATATGTCTCATAAATGGATGTTTTACGGTCATTTGTAAATCATGTCATTTTACATTCTTCTTTATCCAGACATTTATACAATTTTATAAACCTCATATTGTGCCTAGCAACTGAGACCAGTAATTCAATATGAAACATTCAGGAGCATTTAATGGCACATTAACATTGCATAAATTATAGTTTTACGTCATCTCATTGAAATAACAAAATGTCAGAATGTCATTAGTTTTGCATCAAATCCCAGTGACAGTAAGTCACATAATAACAAAAAAAAAATAGTTATTGGCCCCAAATGTTTGGACTTCAGTTTTCAATATTTGCCTTATATTAGAACTTGAATATGAGACCAACTTAATATTAAGACCCCTTTTTTGATTTGGAAGGTTTTCTTAATATTCAGCTTTCACTGTATTTAATCAATCAGTGAATATAGTGTAAACAAATCATTTACTTCTGTCCAATTTTCTGTGAATTTCTTATGAATGGTACACTTCATATTAGTTTCTGTTCTATTTTCCCATGTAAACTGTTAAAATGAATGTTTTATTTCTATTTTTAATCTTTTCAGCTGGAGTGGTGATCCCACAACAAGGCATTCTGTATGGTCGCTTGTGATTGGTTCATTTGTGGGTCAGCTGACTATCTATGCAGCCAATCAAACTATGATTCAGAGATATCTTGCTATCAAAGATCCAACTAACTCACAAAAGTAATTTAAAATTCTAGCAAAAAATTATACAAACTTAATAATATGGAAAATTGTTTGAATGAAAAGATATTCGTTGAAAATAAATCAACTACATAAATGGTAAAGATAATCATGAATTAATTGGTTTGGTTGCCAGACAAAACAGTATTTTATTTCAATTCCATTAAAGCATACAGTATTTGTTCAAGGTTTCTCACATTTTGTCATTTATTTCAATGAATATTGTACCTTTTTATTCATTTCAGAGCCTTATACCTGAGTCTACCATTAACATTGATATTATCAACATTAGTGTGTGTTGTTGGTATAGTTATTTATGCAACCTACAGTTCTTGTGATCCGTATATACTTGGTCATGTACATGCTAGAGATCAAGTATGTAAATATTGATATCATGAAATATGTTTGATCAGTTACGAATGAATAAAAGTTTAAGGTTTTACCCCTGTTTTCAACAGTATTTCAGTTATATACTGGTTGGCTGTTAACCTATCCAGTATTTCAGTTATATACTGGTTGGCTGTTAACCTATCCAGTATTTCAGTTGTATACTGGTTGGCAGTTAACCTATCCAGTATTTCAGTTGTATACTGGTTGGCAGGTAACCTATCCAGTATTTCAGTTGTATACTGGTTGGCAGGTAACCTATCCAGTATTTCAGTTGTATACTGGTTGGCAGTTAACACCCCTTGTGTGTTCATGAAGAAGTCACAGATTTAATATGTCTCTAATTTATGAGGTTTTGGATGTAGTCAAATGATTATCTGGGTATGAATATTGCATAAAATTGGTTTATGTTGCACATGCATGTATTCTTTTGCTTAAGGCACAAAAAAGTGTTTGTTTCTTGTTACAAGGTCATTAAAAACAGGGCAGGTAGGTGGGGATTTTTTGGTTCTTTTATCATTTTTGAAAGTCACTATTGAGATTATTTTTATGCAGAAACATAAAAAAAGTAAGACAGAGAATTTACCGTTCCTGAGGCAAAATAAAAAGTCTAGGGTTGCAGGGAAAAATTAGGGTAGGTTAGGTAACCAACAACAAACATTTTTGTTTCAAATCAAATACTGTAATTTTACTCATTGTAAGAAGTTATGTGACTCAGGTAGAATCTCATTTTATGTAGTTTAAATAATTATGCATCGGATAATTCTCACAATAGAATCCATTACTTCACTGCGAATTTTGTGCTTTTGATGTATTGCCTATCATGAATGCATAGAAAGCATCCACTTATTTGTGTGATCTTTGAACCAGATGGTTATAAAACTCCCTACTTGATTTTAATTAAAATTTGTTCTTATTTTCAGCTTTTGCCATTTCTTGTGATGGATAAACTGACATTTTTACCTGGTCTGTCTGGTCTGTTTGTTGCATGCATATTCAGTGCATCTCTTAGGTGAGTTTGGATACAAATATGACAAGCTTTTCATGTGCAGGTATTGATGACACATATTATGTAACACCTACAACAGGTGCGTGGTGGGTGGGTGACTTTCATTGTAGACTGCTGTCTTCACCAAACTTGGTTAAAATGTTAATGTCCTGACCAAGTCTGATTGCTGAAATTGACCCCTGCTTCAGAAAAAATGATGTAATAAACCTTGTCAACGCTCTATGGTTATCAGATCTCATACAATCACTAAATAATTTATACAGATATTTTTGTAACATTTTTTTTGTTGTAATATCCCATGCTTTGAAAAGAAAATTGAGGTAAGGCATGAAGAGAGTTCCTGGTATCCGCTAACTTGACCGACCCTATTTTTTCTGCCATTTCCTTGCTTTTTGCTGTCTTGGTCATTTTTTTACTGTCTAGGCGTGCGAAAAAATGTTTGTTTCTGGCTTCATGCACATTAAAAATAGGGTATGTAATTTTCAATTTTTTTTTTTAATAATCTTGAATACTGTCGATGATATTATTTCATACAGAAAAGTAAGAAAGCTGGATAGTAGATATACTGTTCCTTGGGCCTAATAAAATGTCTAGGCTTGCGGGGAAAATTTGGGAAGGTCAAGTAAACAGAAAAAAATACATTTGGAAAAAAATGTTCTGCTGACCTTACAGCCATTAATTTTTTGAGAATGCTAGTGAAAACCAAATATTCCTTTGGCCTAAAGTACCAACTTTTAATAGCTATCTGATGATTATCTATTTAATAACTATTTAATATCTCCTATCATGATACATACACAGTACATTTCATTATTCACTGCATATTACTCAATACTGAACTTATTTGCTTGTTCTTAAATTCTATGCGTAACTCTTAAACATGCTTGGTATCTCACAAAATTATCATTTCTGCTTAACATCATCATTATGATGTACAAGGGTACTTCATTATCACCTTTTATAGTTTGAAGCTGAAATAATTTCATGAATAAAAAATATCTGCTGATTGATTTTTATTAACTCTGTCAGCAAAAATTGGCCCAAATAAGGAAAATTTGAGATTACCCCCTTTTTTGTGCCCCCCTTCGAAGAAGTGGTGGTATATTGCTTTGCATATGTCTGTCAGTCGGTCAGTCAGTCAGTATGCCAGTCGGTTGGTAGGTCCATCTGAAAACCAGAGCTTGTCTTATCAATTACTAGAGAACGCTTGGCCACATGACCCACAGATTTGGTTTGGAAGTTGTTCGTGTCTTGTAGATGACCCCTATTGATTTTGTATTCAGTTAGTCAAAGTTCAAGTTCATCATGTCCTTGACCACTAAAAGCTTGTCCAATCAATAACTAGAGGACTCTTTGGCCTACAGTCCACACAATTGGTGGAGAAGTTAGTTGTGGCTTGTAGATGATCCCTATTGATTTTGTGGTCAGTTGGTCAAAGGTCAAGGTCACCATAGGGATTATTTCACAAACATCTCTTGTTTATGTACAATTGATTCTCAAATTCCTAGGGACTGTGGAAGCTAGTTGGAGATTCCCAGAATTTGAGATAAACAAGCATTGTATAATTTGACATGTGTATGTAAATTAGTCATAAATAAGGCTGCAATATTGATTCAGTTACACCATGATAATATGACAACCTTCAGGACTCAAAAAAAGTTGTATTAATGAGGTAGTCCCATTATCAAGTTTGAATTATAAGGGAATTATTCGAAGCTGGACCTAAATTAAGCAGTAATTATCCCAAAATGGTCTGTATATTGAGGTGATTACTATTTGAGGTTTTACTGTACAGTTTTCGCACATTGGGATTTTTATGATGAAGTAGAAATCACAAAGCGACTAGCTTGATATATATTTTGTAGAATGTTTACAGCAGATGGTTAGGCATATCATACATGAAGTAAGATGACACGGTTTATTGCATGAATTGTGTATTGTATTTTACAACACTTTCAGTAATAATTTGAACATTTCACCTCCCTCCTTTTACAAAATCACTGGGTAGTTTTTTATTTTATTTTGTAGCCATTTTTATGAAAAATGAGGGAAAAAATGGAAAAACGATGGCTAAAACTGATTTTTTGTTCACAATTCTTTTACCCTCAATCCATATTTCAAATTTGCGCTACCAACATTTTAGGCCTCCTATTTATTGTTCAGTTTTGTTATGTTACTATGAACCATGATCATCACTGAATCTTAAATTAAAATTAAGTTTGTTTACCTTTTACCGACTGACAGTAAAAAAAATCTGCCAGCTCAAATAATTTTAATGCCAAAATCTAGAACATATTCTTTTTATTTTCATATTTTCTCCGATAAGATAATTTCCGTGTTTTATCTAACATTAGATAAAAAAAAGATCTCGGAATAAAATAATATA
Source organism: Lutraria rhynchaena (assembly GCA_008271625.1). Taxonomy (NCBI): domain Eukaryota; kingdom Metazoa; phylum Mollusca; class Bivalvia; order Venerida; family Mactridae; genus Lutraria; species Lutraria rhynchaena. Next base: position 1,134,226 of record VIBL01000109.1, on the reverse strand, counting down.
TTTTTCAGACTTAGTGACCCTCTCTTAAAATCTAGAGTCGGTAAAGGGCAAACTAAGTATTTTTTATTTACAGCCTGAGTTATTATCTTTAATATCCTTTGGTTTGGTAGACTGCAACATGTACGTTAAGGCTGTAGATCAGCAGGCATGTGGTGATCTAGTCTGATCCCTGAATCTGGGCTAATGATTCACAAATCAAACCATTAATCCTATATCAAACAGAAAATATAATATGCTTTTCATTACTTTAGGATGTTGATAAATTAGAGGACATGTATTTTAACTTCATACACAAGTCTGGTATAACTACTATGTGATTAGCGCGCTGGACTTGTAACCCGGAGATTCGGGTTCGATTCCCAGTAGCCGCAGGTCATACCCTTCTATGAAAATTTGACAAAAATGTTGATTTTCCACCATATGTGAAGAAGTTACCAGGTCCTTGTAGAAGGGTAAGTTAGTACTGGTTAGTATACAGTCCAGGAAAACTGGTTAGGTGAACCAGTCGCCATATATAACTGAAAAAATGTTGAAAAGTGGCGTTAAACCCCAGTGACAAAAAGTCACATAAAAAAAAATTGTTTAATCGAGGTGCACTCTAGACTGACAAAATGAATGTGACATTGTTGTATAACAAGTCCTGCAGGAAAATATGTAATTAGTGAAGCTTATTTTATGAAGGTTCTGATCCTGCTATCTCAGAGGTTGCGAGTTTTCATACTCTGTTTTCGGACTTAAATTGCAATAATTCGAGTATTTGGATATTTCCTACAGCCCTATTGCACTTATAGTATAAATGATTATTTGTTAATATTAGTGTACATAATTTTTCTATAACCTAAATGTTGTAATTTCGTCTAGCTCTATCTCATCTGGTCTTAATGCATTGGCTATTGTGATACTGGAAGATATAGTGAAAATGTTCTGGGAAATGAAAGACATCACCCCATCTCCAAGAACAATAACAAGATTAGCAAAGTTGTTGGGTAAATTTCGCAAAATAACTATTTCTGATGTTACTGAGGTTGTTAGATAAATTATTCAAATAAATTTGCATTCAGACTTTAAAAATAGGTTTGTTTCCAGTTACATGATTTCCAGTATTTTACCCTCCATTTTTACGGCGTATAAATCATAGTGTTGTAATATAATTTTCACAACTCGTCAATATTATGGAGCAAATATTCCCATACAGCGTTGCCGATATATGTAAAAAAATCAAACAAAATCCCTACCTACCTCACCATATTTTAGGGGTCATGTAACTGGAAACAAACCTTTTTTTAGGCCTCACCTTTCATTTCATTATGTTGATGACTTTTTCATGAAATACATACTGTGAATACCTTTCATGGTTAAAAATTAAAATCAACATTTTTTGTGTAATTCTACTTTGCATTTCATGAATAAAAATACTTCACATTTATATACCCACTAGTGATGTTTATTGAAATGAATAAAATGAATCTTGATGCAAGACTGATAATAAATATTTATTTGACTGGTTTAATGGATGGTTGTGCGATCTCTTATTTAAAGTAACAAGCAATAACTTGCCATCAGAAAACATTATCTCACTTAATTGGTAATATGATTTGGTGTTATACTCAGTCAGGCCTGTGAACAAAGGAAGAATTATGGTCTTTAAGCACAGTTGGCTTTTATTTAGAGGTTCATTTTGTTCTTAAATATCTATAAGACTATGGAAAAAGTTATGTTCAGGTTTGCTTGTCCAAAACAATAGGATACGTAGGTGGAAATATTTTTCCAATTTTTATTCTCTAAGCACCTTTTTTGAGCACAAAAAGTACAATTCATGCCCAAATATTTCCATACCTTAGATTTTGCCATTTAGGGTTGGCTACAAAAAATGGGACTTATCCAACTTTAGATTTGTTTAAGTGGGCAAATTTGATCTGTAACACTTTGATTTTATTAGTTATATTATTATATATTGAAATTGAAATTGATTACCTAAAATCCTGAATGATTACTTTTATAATCTCAAATTTACATGAAAATGCATTGTTTTGAAATTTTAACTAGTTCAATCCATGTCTTATTAACCTACAAACTCTGCACTTTTTCTCTTACAGGTTTGATATGTGGCGCTATTGTGATTGGTGTAGCTTTCATCTCTCAATTTCTTGGACAGACTGTATTGCAGGTAATTAGAAGTGAATACATTGTCTCCACCCATTTTGGTGGGATTTTCGTTGAATTCTTCCGTCTGTTATTTTGTTTTTCTCCCCTTTGTTAGACTTACCTCCCTTTCCACACTTTAGGGTTTTAATCTTCAGATATTCCATGTTATTCATTTTTGAGCACATCAGCAAACTTTTGTCTATGTAAAAGGGTCAAGATGCCCCTTATTAAATTACTCTGTAAAACTACAATTTTATAAGTAAGTCTAGAACATTTGGCATCAACTGATTTATTAAATTCAAAGTGTATTGCAGTGTAGTTTTACATTAATTAATTTATCTCATTTTGTTTTAAGGAGTTGCTTATCCATTTACAGTTGACCCTTCAACAAAAACTGTCTTAGCAAAATACTGGCACATGGAAACCTTTGGGGTTTTTTTCTTAGATTTTTCAACAAAAATAATTTTAACATGTTTTATTTAAAAACTTACATGTTACATCAAACTTTTTGACATAACCTCTGATAATAGAATTTACATTATAGTTTTCATTTTTCATTTTTTACAGGTGTTCATATATTATCAAATACATTGTTTTCTCAGACTAACGTTTTCTTACATGTTTAAGATCAAAATATTTTATCCCTTGATTTCTGATCATTTGTAATGAGCTACAATCTTTATAAATCAAAATTTTCAGCTTAAACTTGTAAATGCACATACAATTTGAATAATTTTTATGCATACTTAATATAACAACTTTATTTTCCCAATTTTATGCATCAAGGAGACTAAATATTAAAAAGGAATTGATAGTGACTTTATAATTCTATACCTGCATTTAAAATGTTCAGATTTTGAATGAAAAAATGGGCATTCAGTCGTTTTAATAAAATATTTATTCATTTCGGCATAAAAAATGTTTGTGTCTGGTTGCCTGATCTACCCTAGTTTTAATTTTGCAACCCTAGTCTTTTTGTTAGGCCTGAGAAATGGAACATTCACTATCTCACCTTTTTCACCTTTCCACACAAAAATAATCTTAGTGGCTTGCAAGAATATTAAATCTTTTTAACAATTTTCTCCATCTACCTACCCTATGTTTCACAAGCATGTAATTGGAGTAATTTTATGCCTTATTACAATTCATCTCATGCAGTTCGTTTTTTTTCATTACAGATTATGTTGAGTATTTTTGGTATGGTGGGAGGTCCACTTCTAGGATTATTTATATCTGGCCTTTTCTTTCCATGGATAAATGAATGGGTAAATAAGGCATATTTATAATAATTATTATATTTCTGTCACTACAGCTCTTTTTCTTCTTGTTGTATTTCTAAATTATATACAACACTGAACCCTGTTTAGCTCACCTGAGCACGTATTGCTTAGTGAGCTATAAAGATCAATCAACATCCAGCGTTTGTTATCCATACTTGGGGGTTGTTAACAATCTAGAAGTCACAGTCTTAATTGGATCTTCATCGAACTTTATCAGAATGTTTGCATTAATGATATCTTGACAAATTCGAACATGGGTCATCTTGGGTTACAAACTAGGTCACTAGGTCAAATAGCAGGAAAATATAAGAAGTTGCAGTCTTTACTCAGGTGAGCGAATAAAGGATCATATTGTTTCTCAATTAATTTCAATGCAATATTTTTGACAGTTTTATCAAAACACTTTTTCTTGATTTATTTCAAATAGTTTTAGTTGCTTTATCACTTCAGGGAGCTCTGTCTGGTTTGATTGTAAGTGCTGTGCTCACTTTCTGGGTGGGAGTTGGTGGTACCGTCTTACTTCCACTACCAGAGATACAGCATGTGAGTACCACTGCTTGTGACCATTTTAACAATACATGTAGTGTTACAGATGGACTGATGAATGTCACATCAACAAGTCTGTTTACTACTACCACAATGGTTTCTACATCAATGAACAGCATGCAAGCAAGTGATGACAAATTGTAAGTGAATTTTAAGTTCCAGATCGTACCGAGATATATGCGGGGGAATTAATTTTACAGAATAAATTTTCAATGGTTGATATTGTTCGTACTATTTTTGGCGGACTAGATATAATTTGAAAGATTTTTTAACCACTCATATTGAGGAGATATTTTGTCATTTTTCCTGATAAAGAGTAGAGCGTTAATAAGTGGATACTGGTTAGAATACAGTCAAGGAAAACTGGTTAAGTGAACCGGTCCCCGTATGCAACTGAAAAATTGGTGAAAAATGGCGTTAAACCCAGTGGAAACAAAATAAGTGATAGGGGGTATTTATCAGGCAATAATCTAGAGTGTAATAATATTCTCAATAAGACTAAATATAAATATGTGTTATTTTTTCACATGTCTGTACATGTATTTGACAATTGCTGAAGTCATTTAGTTGATTTCTTTTAATGGTGCAGTATTATTCTTGATTCATTTCACTGTTTCCCTGAGTTTAATGGTGTTTTCAACCATTTTTCAGTTATATCAATGGCCAGTTCACCTAACCAGTTTTCCTGTATTAGTAACCAGTACTAGCTAAGCCTTTGACTGGGAACTGGCAACTTCTCAACATACGGAGCTAAATCAACATTTTTGTCAAATGTTAATTGAAGGGTTATTCACTTCACTGGAGACTCATAAATTGATAATAAATATACACAAAGTTACATCATTGTATATATTCATACCTATGTGTATTTTCAGATGGATATATCATATATCCTATCTCTGGTATGCATTGTTTGCTGTGATCATATCGTTTATTACTGGAACAATTGTCTCTGTAATATCTTCATTCCTCTCTGGTAAGTTTATAATGGTATATAATGTTTTATAATGTTATATAATGTTTTATAATGTTATATAATGTTTTATGATATTATATGAATTTTTATAATGTTATACAAAGTTTTATAATGTTATATGAAACGTTCAGAGATAGATTTTTTTATAATGGTGTGGATGGGGGATGTTTGATACATTCCCCTGCTCTGTGTCACTCATACTGCAATTTATTCATGCATGTGGTTAGTGTGACAAGTTTGACAGTATTGTACTGTTTACTGTTAAAGGTGCAATGAAAAATTGTGGACCATTTGAATATGTCCAGAATGAGTTAAATAGAAAATACTTCAAAAATAACCTACAGTACTTTACATTGTATATACATAGATAGCTGAAAGTCATTCACAACTCCAGAGAATTATGAAATCAATATTCATCTGTATGCATATTAAGTGTAATGTTTACGCATGGTTTCAGAATTCAATGATCCTGACAATGTTGACCCAAAACTAATACATACAGCAGTAGATCGTATCTGTTGTTACCTTCCATTATGTTTTAGAAAAATCCATAGATTTGACATGGAGATGCAGGTAAATATGAATAACTCTTTGGATAGATCTATATTACATTACACAAATACATCCTAAAAAAGCTTTTGAGTCAGCGATCATGTAAATTTATTAAGATATGCTCAAATTTTGTCAATGTACACTTTATGTAACATCAATTACATTAATAATTTGCAGTAAAGCCTCTGAAAATATTTGCTTATTTAAATAAAGACTATATAATTGTTATCATTATTATTATCATTTTAAAAGGTCCTCAGGGAAATATCCTGGGTTTTGGGGAAAATTAGGGTAGGTCGGGTAACCAGAAACAAGCAATTTTTTATGCCTCAAAACAGTAAAACCTCACTTTGTGATCCCATCAATATTCAGATCACCTCATCTTTACAAGCACAAATTTCTGGACTGGTTTTTCAATATTTGTTCAGTCTTTTTTTAACTCGATGATGAGACTGCACCAACATACAGACCAGTTTATTTGGTCTTAAAGCTTTCTTAGTATCATTGTTTTTCTACATACAGAAGTTTATGGGAGATTTCATCAAACCATTATTTACAGGTTTACAAATATTTTCTTTTAGGTCATTACATTCATTACATGCACAATACATGTACAGTGCTTCCTCCAAAGAGCAACACTTGTCGGAGTCACAAAAAAGTGTTGTTTTCTAGAGGGAATTGTTGTTCGGAGGGAATTGATACATTCAAGACAGGTGTTTTTTATTATGTGTATGTGTGCCTTTTACTATAATTTCTTGAGGGATTTGGTATTTGGAGGTGATGTTACATGAGGGAGCACTGTAACATTTTTATATGGCATTGGAAAAGTTTTTTTTTCTAATTAGAGGAGATGCCTTTCATACACTAAGTTTTTGAATTGAAATACAATGTGTTGAGAAACTAATTCATTGAAATTGCCTCTGTTTAATTACTTAATGTCTTTTTCAGAAATCAACTAAAGAACCATATTCATTCGATAAAGACTCATCTTTTGATTATGTGAATGATGGTTATGTAGCTAATGAATCAATGAATGATGTGAAAATGTCAGAGCTATCTAATGGTAGACGAGGATCAGACAATGGAACAAAATTGTGATTTATCAGTTGATTCAAATATTTACACAAAACAAATCCAAAGTATAGTAATCTGAATCAGTTTTTACTAGAATACACAATTTCTTAATTTTCATCTTTGTTCATTGTGGTATGTTGATATTTTACAAGTTATGTCAGATAATATTTAAAATCAAATTAAATGAAGTACATGTAGTTGAAAAAGGGATAAATATGTGCCGTAAAACATTGTTTAGCAACCATCAATTTTATGACCCTGTCATTATGACGACCAAGTATTTTCAGGGAGGTTTTCAATATTTCCTCTGTATTTCAACATGACAAAGAGAATATGTCAATATTAAGGTTGCAAAGGTAGTCTAAATATCAATGTTTTAATATGTATTTTGAAAAGAAAAGTAACCAAAAGACAATTGTTGTCTTTGTATTCCTCCTCAAAGTATGATATTTTGTTGATTTCTAGAAACCATAAACTGTCAAGTTGAAAATGACAGAATTTGTGGAAAGTTTCAAAAATAGAGAATCTGCTTTCATGCATTCGTAGTTTTCCAATTGCCAACTAAATTACATTTATCAGCACATTTCTTATGTACCAAATATTTTGTTTTCTTTAAATTGCTGAGTAATTGATTTGATGATTTTTGCAGTTAATAGATATATCTTGAAGACGTTTTCACATGAAAACTTGAAGCATTTATGATGTGTTGAGATTTTTATACTTTTGGCAAAAACGGTCGTGATCTTAATTGGATAATAATCAGCATTAAAGCCATTTTTTGGATTTGTTTTGTTTATCAAATTAGAACATATTGTTGGAACAAAGAACTACTGCATGTTTTTTTTTAAAAAGTCACTGTCACAACATATTAGCAGAAAAAAACAGGATCTACACAGAAATAATAATTGAATTATGATATTTATGCATATTTATAAATATACTAAGTTATAAAATGTTGACTCTGTTATTATTTTCATGCAGATGTACATAACATATATATTGAACAAAATAAGAAACATCTGCTAAGTTAGCTTGAACATAGCTAGATTGAAACAAATTGGAAGATTCATTGTTATGTATGCGTTTCGTGCAAAAAAGATTGCCAAAGGTTAATAGAAAATGTGGAAATTTTGACCAAGTGTGGTAGGAATTAAAAATTAAAATAATACTTAATAAAGGGGCTGGTCACATCTGACTAATGTGTTGATTTTTACCCGTGGAATAAAGTTCCATTAGTCGATGAGCATTTCATAAAATTCATTGATGTTAGCAGGTGGGTTGAGACAACGCCTCACCTGTCTGTCCAGAATATCTCACACGTGCTTGATTGTATTGATACCAGGACTTTTAGCTGGTCAGTCGTCAGTGAAATCAATGTCATTGTTGTAAAAAAAAATACAGCGTCTCTTGCTGTATGAGATGTGGCAATATCATTCTCAAAAGTCGATATTTTGGCATTGTTTTGGAAAAGAGGAATGACTTGATGGCCAAGAATGTCATTGTGGTAACATTGAGCATCTAAATTGTCATTAATGTCGGCTAGTGATGATTGATAACCTTGGGCAAAGACATCGGATCTTAAATAAACACTTACTTCCTAGTCCATAAGCTTGGCTTATATTGCGAAAACCTGTAAAAAGTATACCACATACAATAAAAAGGAAGTATTCATCAAACGCAATGTCTCTGGTAATTTCAATACTCAAAGAAGAACGGTAACTCATAGGTAAAAATAATGGTTACAAAATCGAGGAACTTGACATGAAATGGAAGACCTTAAAAGGTTGAATATAGATCTATGCAAAATATATTCACAAAAACACCGAGCAGAATTACCCATAATTTCCCATGCACACTTAGCCGTGTGTTTGTGTTGAATTCCTTTGTTACAGTGATGTAAAGAATGAAAGTACCATATAAATCTGAGGAAAATAAACACAACACATTTAAATTGAGGCGAGTCATTTATTTCTTTAGTGAAGTTAAACAAGCATTTTATATTTAACGCCTTAAAAGATACTGAATTGATATTTATAACAAAATGGCGATATTTAATGAGGAAAAGCAAATCAGACAAAGCGAGTGTTTTACACTCTAGTAGCGGAACCTAAGTTCCAACAAGGTTTTAGACCCGAGTCTAAGCAGAGAAGTTTATCTCCCGAGAGGTTAGATCTCTACAAAATGAACGTGACGATTCGAATGGGTTTTATACCCAATCGACGATGACGTATATAACATAAAGTATGTAAGGTTTGATTGGTTCAACAACCATTGGTCAATACAAACACAGGTAGATGAACATAGCACTGTGACAACCAATCATAATGTGAGACACAAATCAGTTTCATAACAGGAAACAGAATGGTTGACGGTGGGAATATTTGAAGTCAAGTAACAGTAACTGAAAAAGTAAGATCTGTCACATGAATACCCAGCGGTCTTAAATTAGTTTTGTTTTGATGATCCCCAGAACCTAATATTTGCTTGTTTACATATATCCATCTAAATGGGAATGAGATTCATCGGTAACTATAAAATGTCTACTTATTCGTGATGGTGTATTCACTCTGCAAATGTTAGTCTGGCAGAGGTGTTATTCTCTTTCAAATTGTTGCATGATAGTAATATTATTTTTTAACTTTTATTTACAAATTGACAAATACTTTCCTATGGTATACAAAACAGTACAAAAGCAGTACAAAAGCAGTACAAACATGACAGAAATATAAAAACATACATACAAATACGGCACAAAATCAGTAATACATCTGCACAATACATTTAGTTGTTGGAAATAAACTGAAGCATGAAAATTAGGAGCGGAGATATATGATGCGATATGAAAATGCCTGTTTTAGGAATAAAGGTAGTTTATAAAGTTTTTTTTATTGTTTGCAGTTATGCTCTGATATGTCCCTCGGCATGTGCAATTCTTGGTCTTCCTGTGTTGTCTTTGCTTCGATCTAAAACTGTTCCATATTCTGCTATAACTTTTGAACCAATTAACTAATTTATTGACTGGAAGGTACTTTCATTGCTGAGTACAGTTAAAATACTTTCCTTCGTACAACAAATGAAAATTTGCCATTTTAATGTTTCTTAATATCAGCCATTTTTGAAAGCTGAATAATAATGACATCATTTATGCCGTCATGAGACGTTACCACAACGTCGCATGACATCATTCTTGTAAGGATGAAAAACATACATGTATTCATTACCTTTCATTGGAGTCCAAATTTTTCCAAATATTATCTTTTTTGACAGAGTTATTGCCTTTTTTTAAGTATTCATATAGTCCTGGACGCGCCTTTCATATCTATACATATACGTCATAAGTATATTCGTTCGTTTGAGCAGAATATATAATGCAATAAATAGCTCAAATACCTTTCATATATGAGTGAGTGATGGATTCATTAAATGTGTCTCTGTTAAATAGATAATCTGGTTTATCGTCGTAAGAAAACAACAAACAATCTGTCTTTAAGTATTCTCTCAATCTGTACATCAGTTGTAGAGGTACAGTTCTGTAAGCTTGAATCAATGCTTCACGGCGTTGTAATTTTAGTTGTTCCTTACTGGTTTCGCTCTTAGCTATAGCATCAGCCAGAGCATCCTTATACTGTTTGAGAGAAACAGTTTTGACGACAGTTTCCGTGAATGGCATTTCGTATTGATTTAAGATTGTCCCTGCCATATGATATGTTGACCAATGTCTAAGAAAGAGATTATAAGTTGACATATTTGGATATTTTTTCACAGCATTAAACAGTCTGAAGGCTGAACCAAAAAGGGGTTTTTGGTGAGCAACGACCTGGTCTATATGTGTAGTGATAGGTACATCTTTCTTGACAATTCCATTGTGCTTCAAAGTGTCAAACAAGCTGACAAGATCGTCTGACAAAGTATCAGTTCTCCCGATAAAGTCGAATCTTATTTTACATGGATTACACAATTTATGAATTGACAGTAAATGATGATCTATATATGTCTCTGGATGTTTTTCATGATAATTAACAACGTACTTAACGATTTCTTTGAATGTTACATCATAACCTGATTCCTGCTTATTCGCTTCTTTTCTAACAGTTCGTACGATTTCTTTTCCAAGGGAATCCCAAACCTCAACGTCTGGTTTAAGAAGTTTGTTCTTATAAGCTGAGAGTAGTCGGTTGTATGGGTCTCCAACTGTGAGGTATGAAAACACAGACTCTGGTATTTTCAACCTCGGGTTAGATTTTTTGTTAATACCAGGACAGTTCAAAGCCAGAGGAAATAATTCCTTATGGAATGTAGACCCAAGCTTCGCCACATTGCAATAATAAAAAGGACCATTATTGTAAAGTATACCTTGCACTGGAAAATTCAGTGATGACAATCTTGGATATGTTTGACATACTGATTTTATGGTGTTTATTCTCGACATTTGTGTGGCGTCATTGATCACATATTTTGTTGGCTTGTCATTGTACAACTGTTCATGCTGTCTCGATATCTGAAACTTAAAATAAAATCATACGAACTAATCAGGATGTTACATTGATATCGTAGTAATGTTGAAACATGCGGCCTCTTAACTATATTGCCGATCCAAATGTTGAAAAGTTTATTAGACATTCTTAAAGTATCAAAGTTCAAGTCAATGTTTTCAAAAAAATATGTAGGTCAAGCTGCCATGTTTACAACAGGTGCTTCCATGGTAGACCACTCTGGTACCACGGTAACTTTTGTTTAATAAAATATGGTGACCATGCAGACACATAATTTGAAATAAATTCACGTTTAAAAGCTCTCAATGGATTAATCCTGCCATACCCCATTTTGCGTTCTTTGCTTTCTTTGTTTTTCTGAGTATATAATATGTTCACTTAGAATTTAACGGCAATCTAAGTCAAACTATTGTTCAGATTTACTGAATTGATAACAAAGTGATGATTTAAGAAGTTTTGTTTTAACCGATGATATACCCTTTTGAATTTTTGTTTCATGCGAAAAACGAAAGCTATTATTTGGCTGACAAAATTAACATATTGGCCTCAATTTTTGGGGATACGTCTTGAGCATGTTACTGAATTTTCAATTTTGTACAGAGTTCTAATATTCTAATTACAAATGTATTTAAATAAGTTTTCCAGTGATGTATTAACATAGTGATAAATACACAATTTTGAAATTATATATACATGTATATATATACATACATATATAACATTTACAAGTTGATAAATGATACGTATTGGAGTTATACAGAAGTTCAATGGGGTTAAGGAGTGGAAAAGCGGGAGATATCAATAATGATTAATGAATTGCATGCTTTGGTCTGAGTTTTAGGCTTGAGTCTTAGGGACTCTGTATACATTACACTTCATTAAAATTGGTAAAGGGCACTGAGGTTTAGTTGTATTAATCTACCTCTACATTACATTGTTTAACTCGATTTCGTATAAAAGGCTGTCGGCGACGGATTTTTTTCACACCTCGCATAAACGGAAGTTTCTAGTTTAATTAACGATTTGGTTTGTCAAATTACTTAGAAGAAAAGAAGTCTGTGTGTATGTCACATGTCACTTTAGGTGATTTAATTGTGTTCAAAATTTGATTAACACACGTCATTTTAGCTAATGTTTCAACACGTTAATTCTTTCGGTGTTTTGTAAAACATGCCGAATTAAGAGATTTTATAAACAGCATTAATATTCAGCACTTCTAGTCCCCCATTCAAATGAATAAATACATTATAAATGCAAATCTAAAAAATAACGTCGAACAGTTCAGTGAAGGATCCGGTATAAAATTCGGATAATTGTTCATAGTTAAACATGTTTATAGGGTTCGTCACCTGTCGTAATACATAAGATTTTCTGTTTATCAAGAAAGGACGATACTGTTTATAACTCTTGTTTTCGTAGACATTGATTTACTTGTATTCAAATTCATATACCCAAATATAAAATGAAACCAACACATTACCACATAAAACACCAACTAAAAAGAAGGTAATATTACTAACTATTCAATAGTGTTCGAGCGATTAGTATTACACCCGATGTTTTGAATTTGAACGTCATGTTTAATCTGAATACATGAATATTATTAATTGAAATATGCATGGAAAAGTCACACAGAACCTACGTTACTGACGCATAAACTTTTATGATCCGGTCGATGTAAATCCACTTTCCTGTGCAGCACATCTGATTGTATTGATGGAATCAAATGTGTATCATTAAATGAATGAAAGCATGTTGTAACATAAATGTATCTTTGCTAGGTTGCTACCTGCCCTTAAAGTACTGTCATCTATGGTTTATTTTATGCACTGACATTATTCTCACGAAGCACACAGGAATTTTAACGAATATGTAAATCTCACGAAATATGGCAAAATCGACCTATAGATGTTTACGTAAAAATTACGTTAAGACAAAGAATTTCAACGATCCCTAAATTTTTATGCTAACGAGGGTCAACTGTATTTCATTGCAAGTTTTTGAACTTATTATTCGCAGTAACTTACATTTCATATTTTTATTTGTACAAAAGATTATTAAATCGTGCGGTATCGGGTAAATATCAAGCATAGTGAATTCCAGTCAGTATGATGTCGTGTGTTACATATAACATAATGTGTGTCAGAGGAATGTAAATATAACTAGATATAAAGAATGATCTTAACGTCTTTTGGGGGTAATGTTACGCAATGTAAGACGCAGACCTATTTTCTTTCTAATGTGTGCATGTAATACATATTTATGCAATGCACGAGAGAAAATATTCGTTTAGAATTATAGAATTCATTTATTGTAAAAACATAGATACCCAAATCTCTGTGTGAAAACTCATTGTCAACTTGGATAAGCCGGGTTTTCTGAGGAATTTATTTGGGCAGTTCTGGAACAAAAATGAGATGAAGTTTGCTGCATTTAAATACCCACCTTTGCACGCCTGGAGTTGGTATCGTCTGTTTTATGGTGAACAGTTGATCCTGCAATAATTTATGATACAATTAATCTTCACTTAACGACCTCTCCTATATTAAGTCCACCTAATTATAAAGGCCATTTAATTCCAAACCGGTTTTCAATATTTCCTCTGTATAAATAACTTGATAATGAGACCAATTTGATATTAGGTTTACTTTTGTTCAAGAGATAGTCAAGTGTATGTTCAGGTGGTATATCAATTAAAATCACAGCCTATATAATTACAATTAGTCCCGCGTGATTCGGCTTAGCACGAAAAGTCGCCGCATTGAACTTATTGCATCGCATACAATAATATTCTTTTGGTTGGTGCGCATGACCAACATTTATATAATACAAGGTTTTCAGGATTTTTCAGACTCATTGAAAGTGTTTTTGAATGATGTGGACTTTGTAAAAAATATTAATAATTAGGTTTATATTCTACAACACTAGCGCTTCGTTTCTTTATTTTTCAATGTTTTCCGTTCTTCGAAGTTGCGCATTGACAAAACATAAAAACATATTTTTTATGATTTTATGGCCGTAGGGTTTTATTTTTAGTTCTCAATGTATTCTTATTAGTTTTACATCAAATCAAAGTTGAAAAATCACGTGGGCAGAATTCTTCCCGGATTCTGGAACGATAAGCGTCCAGGAAATATTGAGTCGCATAGATGTTGCCTCTGCCTTAAATTGTCCGGCCCTCTTAGAGCAAGCCCACAAAATGTCCACTGCGTGATTCGATCCGGATAAGGGCGACTGAGACTCAAGACGGACAGCGGAGGTTTGGATTGTACTCAACAGTTTTCAACACTGAATGCTCAAATTCATCGCTGAAAAACTAGACATTTTGTGTGAACTAAACAAAACATAACTTACCAAGATAACAAACTACTACCACTGTAAAACATGTTATTAAAACCAATATCCTCTGAATTGTGCACCAAATTTCCATTGTATATCGCATTGTTTATGACATATCTCGATTTGGTCTTCCTGCTCACTAAGATAAAATAGACTATAATGATTCGTGTATTATGATAAAATCACAATGAAGAGGTCCGTCTTAAATGCAGGTTCACATTTTTTATATTTTGCCATGTAGTGAAATCGCTTATTTATACAGAGGTTCGCTAAAGCCCTTTTTACAATGAGTCTATATGTATAAGTCTGTATAGCGCAAGCAAACACTCCGAATGAAGATGATAACTTTACATCGGTATATATATATATACGTGCGCAGTTAATCGGAATTTATGAAAATCAAAGAACTGAATGTACTGATGTACTCGCATTTAATAAATGCACATATTGGTTTGTGTTTTGTGGTGTAATGAAGACGTCTGTCTAAATCATAGGTTTATATTATACACTTGTATCTTCCGCTGCGGTGAAATCATGAATAAGGGCACAGGTTCTTTAAAGCAACGTGTAATTTCTTTGAATATAAGACCCGTGCCTTTCTATCTGATTGGTTGTGTTATTACTTGTGTAATGAAGTGGTCAAAAGTTTGCAATAAAACTTTAATTATAATCAGTGTTTTTGATAATTAATTACGTGATATAGTTCTTGATCACAAAAGCGAAGGAAAAGACATAAACACATAAACATAGTGAATTTTACCTAACTGGATCCTGATAGCATTGGAAAAAGTGCGCTATGTTTGACAAGTTGGAAACACCGATAATGTCAACAAACTGAGTGTAGATATTATAATAAGCAATGTGAAAGCGTAAATGAAACTTCAAGATAAGATTGCATATGCATGTATATGAGTATAAGCTTATGTAGGTGTATACATTTGAACACACAATCTCATAGTATTATGAGGCATATTCATATAGTTTTCTCATGCATTATACATGTATGTACTTGGTGTTTAAAGTTGTATAAATAATTTAAGGAATAATTTGTCCGTAATATCTTGTATTACATTGTTTAGTTTGTTTAAAGGAATAATTGATAATATAATTTTGAATTATACTCCATCAGATATCAGTTCAACGCAACTGAATTCCAAAAACTAACATAATTATATGGTCCATAGAAAAATTAATTTGAATCTATTGATTTGATATGTCAAAGAAATGTATGGAACTATACGCTTTTTGCTTGTTTTCTTTGCTAATTTTCTTATTATCTCATATTATTATTTTGTTCATCTACATAATACCAGAATAATACCAAGTCCTATATAAAATGTTTTATTTTTTTATGCAAATTTCACCATATTACATCTTTCTTGTTGCATGTCGACTTTAGATTTTGTTTGCAACCTTCGTTTGTAGCAGGATAGTTTTGTATATGTTATTAAATAGAATCTTGAATCCTGATTCTGCACCGATGTAGAAACATTCGTGTTTAAAAAATTAAGTCAGCCAATCAGGAATTGAATTTGACGTAAAGTTTTTATTGACACTATATACATACATATTGTTTTCAAAATGTTTGTGTTAATCACGCCGGGAGTAAAACAATGTCAGAACTGCAAACTGTGTAAGAGTAAGTCAATTAAGATATTAGTGAAAAAAACATTTACATTTCTATTAAAAAATGACAATGAAAATATGAAAATTAATCAAGTAGATCAATTGGTTTTATGACATCGGATATTCAGCAAACACTACATTTCAAGTGCTTTTTAAATGCCCTTAGCATTATCCAATGGAAGATACAGGTATATCGTTCGTTTGCCTGTCCGTCGTATGTTTGTTCATTCGTTAAAGCAGAATATATGATGTAATAAATAGCTCAAATACCTTTCATATATGAGTGAGTGATAGATTTATTAAATGTGTCTCTGTTAAATAGATAATCTGGTTTATCGTCATAAGAAAACAACAAACAGTCTATCTTCAAAAAATTTCTCAATCTGTACATCAGTTGTAGAGGTATTGTTCTGTAAGCTTGAATCAATGCTTCACGGCGTTGTAATTTTAGTTGTTCCTTACTGGTTTCGCTCTTAGCTATAGCATCAGTCAGAGCTTCCTTATACTGTTTGAAAGAAACAGTTTTGACGGCAGTTTCCTTGAATGGCATTTCGTATTGATTTAAGATTGTCCCTGCCATATGATATGTTGACCAATGTCTAAGAAAGAGATTATAAGTTGACATATTTGGATATTTTTTAATAGCATGAAACAGTTTGGTGATTGACCCATTAAGGGTTTTTTGGTTAGCAACCACCTTATCTATATGTGTTGTGATAGGTACATCTTTCTTGACAATTCCATTGTGTTTCAAAGTGTCAAACAAGCTGACAAGATCGTCTGACAAAGTATCAGTTCTCCCGATAAAGTCGAATCTTATTTTACATGGATTACACAATTTATGAATAGACAATAAATGGAGATTTATATACGTCTCTGGATGTGTTTCATGATAATTAACTACGTACTGAACTATTTCTTTGAATGTTACATCATAACCTGATTCCTCCTTAATATCTTCTTTTCTAACAGTTCGTACAATTTTTTTCCCAAGTGAATCCCAAAATTCAACATCAGGTTTAAGAAGTTTGTTCTTGTAAGCCGAGAGTAGGCGGTTGTATGGGTCTCCAACTGTGAGGTATGAAAACACAGAATCTGGTATTTGCTTAGAGTTTTTTTTAATGCCTGGAGACTTAAAAACCAGCGGGAATAATGCTTGATGGAATGTAGACCCAAGTTTAGCCACATTGCAATAATAAAATGGACCATTATTGTAAAACATGCCATGCACTTGAAAATTCAGTGTAGACAATCCTGGGTGTGATTGGCATACTGATTTTATGGTGTTTATTCTCGACATTTGTGTCGCGTCATTGGTCACATATTGTGCTGACTCGTCAATATTCCCATTTTCCACATTGTACAACTGTTCATTTTGTCCCGACATCTCAAACTGAAAATAAGAACATACGAAATAATCAGGATGTCATTAATACCGATGTAGTGTTGAAACATGTGGCCTCTCAAATATATGTGCAATCCTCGCTGTTAGACTTTGATGAACATATAATCTAAGTCAAAATATTCTCCAGGTTTACTGAATTGAAAACAGAACAAGGCGTTAAGAATTACTTATTTGGAACGATTATTTACGCTTCCGGATTTTTTTGTTTCATGCGAAGAACAAAAGCTATTATTTGGCTGACTAAATTAGTACATGTATATCTTTGAGAGTGTGGCTTTCAATTTTTGGTGCTACGCCTTTAGACTGTTACTGTCTTTTCAATTTTGTACAGATTTCAAATATTTTGGCACCATTATAAAATTTTCCCGTGATGAATCACAGTCATAATTGAATTTATATGAGATGTTCCGACCTTTTAATGAATTAAGACGCGGTTTAATTACAGAGAAGTTTTGTTTTTATTGTTTAGTCCACATTTTATTTTTACGTTAAAATATCTATCTATAAGTACCTTGACTTATTTTGTCTTACTATGTCATATACATTACATGTATACTTACTTTCGTTCATGAAAGAAGGTGTCAAAATTTGTATCTATTTCGGAGTCGTTTATCAATAAACAGTGAAAAATTGTATAATACTGCGAAAATGAATTTGTTCAAAATAAGTCACCCCAAACGAAATTCACGAAACACACTGAAATTATTTTTCCGAATTTGTAATTCTCACGACATAATTTTCAGTGTATTTGATTTGAAGTTTTTGATCTTTTAATTAACGATAATTCTACTTGTATTTATTGGTGCAATTTATGATAAAAATGTCCGGCATCGACTAGATATCAGTCATTCCAATCAACCAAGTTTGCAGCATTAAAGACGATTTCGGTAGTTCGTAACGCGCAACATTTCTGCACATAAGGGAGACAATACAGCTCTTCACGGAAGAAACACTTGCATAGTTTTCGGACAACTAACGTATCCGCGAGCGCGCTTTTTTAATAGTGACTAATTTATGTGAAACACTACATGTACAGTTCAAAATTGAATTACTTCATATGACTGTAATGGAGGTTCATCATTTATTGCAAATATTTGTTGATGATGTAGCTGATATTAGGACTCTGAGCTAACATTACCTCAAAGACTCAAATGTTCTTTTAAAGTGAAATATGTGGTACAAAATTGTTCTAAGATATATATCAAAACTAAAAAGTTTTATTGGATGATAAACAGAAAACTACACTTTATTAACTTCATGTACACATTACAAAATTTAACTGAAATTGGCAAATACTTGTTGACAATGCAACAGAATTCAGAAGTTGGAGGTAAAATTAGTTCAGTAACCCCATGTTTTTATCTCTGAAATGTGTTTATTAGACATTGTTCTACGACATATGTATAAATTAGAAAGTTTTATTGGAAAATAGGCAAAATCTTTATTAACTAGATATGCATATTTTTTATATTAATCATATTTGTCGACTATTTTTGACAATATAACTGAATTTCAGAGTTGAGACTGAAATTAGCTCGGTAACCTCATGTTTTTATTACTAAAATATGTTTATTAGACATTGTTCTAAGATATATATCAAAATTAGAAAGTTTTGTTGGAAGAATATCGGAAAAGGGGGAATAAAAGATGAAAAATAATATTTTTTTGTCGAAATTGCAACCCATTTTTTCATGCATGCAGTTGAAAATAAAAACATAGTATGACAGAATTAAATCATTTATGGTATAAATTTAACACAATATATGCCAAATGAATACTTACATGTAAAAACAGTATGTTTGAGCATGATTTTATCATGATATAACAGTAATAGTATGCATTTAGCGATAAGCTCTTTATACACAGCAAATCTTAAAAAACAGCTGCACACCTACACAAAATATGAGCTGTTATCTCGAAAACGAGTCCGGTGACCCCTGTTTTTCTTTCCATTTTTGGATTTGTTATACTTTTTTCTATAAAATATGAAAAAATGATCACTTTTCCTTGAATAAAACAAAATGCAGATATCTTCTAAAAATACCTACCTTTGCATGCCTGGAGTTGGTCGTGTCTGTTTTATTTAGAATAATTGATCCTGCAATAATTATTAACAAAATTTTAGTATTGTTGCGGGGTAGATGAATATACAGGCAAACAGTAGTACAACTATGTGAATGTTGGTGATGTATGGTAGATACTATTGCGTTAAATTACTAAATCCCACTTCTGACACCATTGTCGGGTAGGAAAAACACTATTTTTAATTTAATGTACTGTTATGTAATATAATGTAATGTTCCTTCGGTGCACTGCAACATGATCGGAAACCTTTGGTACATTGAAATATGGAACGGGAACCATTTTAATCTGGGAACCAATCATAGGAGCCTGAATAAAAGTCTGAATAAAACCCAGAATGGTTATATATAAATTGAACTATTTTATTCAGGCTTCTATTTTTCTTGAATTTCTTATGTCAAATGACGCGTGCAGTACATATTGTACTTTGTAATCAAAGCCCGTAGATATTTTCGCCAATGATTTTCTTCTCCTTTTTTTATAATCTAAATTGTAAATCATTAATACAAATGTCGCTTTATGTTATCTTTGTTGCTTGAATTAGGTATACTTACATCTAAACAGGACTGTAATAAGAGACTGGTTATTATCTGAGTTGTATATTGTTATTATTGTATCAATTATGGTCAGGAATATCTTAGCCCCGAGTTGTAAAATGACCCATTAGCTACATTTTCCTTATAAAGGTCCTGCATTGCGCTTTCATAAACCCTAACCATTTGAGTAGTGTATGGGCCAAGGGTATTAGATAATTACTAAAACAGGTATTTACGCAATACTTATGTTACCGGGTTGGATTTTACACCATCCATTTAATTGTCATGGGTTTATTGAGGGGATGGTGGTGAACAACTGCAAAAAATATATTTTCAATATATTTTATTCACTGAAACATTAAAACAACCAGTCTTCAGGTGGACAGAAAACCAAACTGACAGATAGAACTATAAAGTTACAGTTGATTTAATGTTCGTATAATTAGTTCATATATATGTCGAATTTCGCTCAGGATAAAACATGATTTCTGGTTATTTGTTTTTATGAATTTGCTTGGTGTGATGACGAGGATTAATTTGATCATTGCATGTTATTATAAGGTATTGAAGGGTATAAAGTATAAAATGATTTAGGTATAAAAATTAACACGCTGTAACACTTATATAAGAATGATTATTCATTTTTTATTTAATTTTGATATTCTGCACGAAATATGACCACTTAAAAACACATGATAAGTAACAGATAAAGCTAGGGGTTCAGAATGCAAAGTCTCGCGAGATCACGCCGGCAAAATTCTGCCTGTGTTTTGGAACAATCAGCATCCAAGAAGTGTTGGGCCGCATCTGTTCTCTGTCCTATATTGTATGTCTCTCTTAGAGCCAGCCAACAAGAAATGCTCACTGCGCGATTCGGGTACGGAAGACGGGACTATGGAAAGTACTCACCAGTTATCAATGCTCAAATTCATCATAGAAAAACAAGAGTACACTTAATCATAGTGCCGACGATATTTTGTTAGAAAAAAGATAACAAAACAACACCAAATATAACTTACCTAGAGAGAAAACCGTTATTACCGTTAAACATATTATTAACACCAGTATTCTCCTTTTTTTACACCAGAATTCCATTGTATGTCGAATTGTTTTTCATATATCTAGACCTTTACTTTCTGCTCACAATAAAAACATAAAATAGAATATATAAATCCGAGTGATATTGTGAAATCACAATACAGAAGTCTGCCTTAAATGCAGGTTCTCAGTTGTATTTCTCGCTATGTATCGCAAATAAATGCAGAGATTCCCAAAAGCACTTCTTAAAAAATGTATGTACGTGTATTTCTGCATAGCACACACAAGCACTTCGAATGAAGATGAGTATTGAGTTTATTTAGCCTCGCCGCCGGGATATAATAATACAGGCGAGCATAACAGTGAAGATGAAGATATACATCATTGCATATATGTTCACAAATTATTCATCCATTACAACTGTATGACAATAATAAACCTGACGGAAATAATTGCTTATTTTACATATAGTAAATACAGTATGTTACGAAGCGGGGTTTATTGAGTAAGAAAAGTCATAATATTTCTTACATAACTTTTAATGAAACAACCCAGAGTTCTCAGTACGACTACATGTTAACTGTTCGGAATCTAAGCTCCGACACAGAATCTCCTCAGAATGAATATACAAGCAATAATATATCTCTCAAAATCTCATCACGAGGCATACATGTATTTTACATATTTGGTTATCTGATCAGGGCTACCCGTCCATCTGTATTATTAATAATAGAAAATTCTGCTGACTATAGTATCTGTCCGTAAACATGCAGGACTAAGAGGCAGAAATAATCCTCTGCTGACCACTGTGTACAAGAGATAATATCAGCCTGTATACATGTGGAATTAATTAAGAAGCAGAAGTAACCCTCTACACATACAAAATATCTTCATTTATAAATCTGTAAAATTCATATAATTTTGTTACAAGTATAACCTTCGAAAACGGGACTTATTTCGTACGGGGCCAATAGCGCGATTTTCAGAAAATTTTAATTTTCAAAGAACTTTTGATAAAATCTAAAATTTATCCTTATTTGGACTTGTGGGTGACCGCTTTGTATATGTAGTATTCTGTACTTGGAAAAATCTAAGTAAACGGCAGATACGTGTTAAGTGCACTGTTAAATACAATTCGTTGTACAGCCAATCTCAGTAAAATGACCCAAATCAAAGTAAATTCTATCCCATTGTCATAATTGTTCATTTACACAACGAATCATGTATTAAGATTATTTTTCTTATCTATTCAGTAGTGTTTTTGCATATCATCATAGCTAAATGTTGCTAATGTGAATTAGGAAAGTTGATTAAATACCCAATTCATGCTGAAAAACGATATTTATGTGATGTCTGAAAAATGACAGAAGTATTAAAACTTGAACTTAAAGGTAAAAAGGTATTTGGTTTCTGAAAAACATGTAGTATACCCTACATAAGAAAATACCAGAGATTACGTGATCAGTATTCTTTATAATCTGAGACATAATATATTTTTGTTACAACGAATCGAAATGGTGTCTCAAACTTTCAATTAACGAAAATTTAAAATGGAACATAAAATAACACGACTTATTTTGAAGGAATTAAACATTAAAAACAAAATCTCTTAACTTTATATAAAAGATTAGAGACACCGTTTTGCATTATAATTTAAATATTTAGTGAAGCACTATTATCTTTGAAGTAAATCCACAACAAATTATTCCTTTTGCAAAGGACATGTTCCTTGTGTATTTACGTTACCTAGTACAGTTTGATACCAAAAACTACAATGCATACTAATCTTCAGCCGAAAGTTTCACTGATCTAAATATCATATGCCATAAATTTTACTCCATGGTTTCGTGAATATTTTTACTAGTACGTAAACACATAGGGGGCTAGCACGTTGAAGGGATTGTGTATAATGGTGTATTAGGCCTAAAATGAACATACGGACAAAAACACACATATTTTATGCACTTTTATATAATATAATATAATATAATACAGTATAATGTAATATAATATAATGTAATGTAAAACAGTCATGTTCGCTTTAAACGTATCGACGATGAACTATCGTAAGTTGACGAATGATTGAATAAGCAAACTTTGCTTTATGATGTCAGTGACATTGAAACTGAGGTGATCAAACTCAAGATATTATAAAAAAGCACGGATTCTTAAGTTCTCAGATTTGTAATGGAGATGGTGGCACTGAGTTTTCACTGAGTATAGCTCGATATAATATTTTTCAAGTCTTTTGAAAGATATTGCAGGCATTGCAGGATAATTTACTGAATGTGCATTCTCAGAGCATGTGCAACATCATTTAAAATGCTCTAGAATCACCCTGAATATCTGATTCTACTGCGTAATGTCATGGTCAATAAGCCGAGAATGGCGAAAGATGTTATTAATAAAATCAGTATCAAACGTGTTCATCGTATGGGCTTGAATCATAGTTCTTCCAATTCTCGCACCCTAAAAGCAAAACGTTCTGTTGGCAAAAAGTAGGTTCGAGTTTATTAAGGTATGAATTGACCAAATTCTGGTACGAGTTGACTGGGGTACGAGTCGACAAGAAACCTCTCTGATAGCAACCGTAGATACTTTGACTTATTTTACGACACGTTTAAAATATTTTGTTGAGTTGTGGCCCTTGTTGAATTTTTGAAGATGATACTGTGTTATTGCATCCATATCTTTGAAACATTGGCAACTCCCAAATACTTCAATAAATTTGAAGGCATAATAACCCGAAAGAACTGTCACCTTTTAAAAATCATACGATAAATTATTTTCTTTCACAGAAACCTATAAAATTATACAGGTTCCCAAACTGTTATTTATTTGAAATAATTTTGTACAATGTGAGAAGAAAACCTAATTTGCTACAAATGTCGCATATTCCAATACAGTCGATTTAGACGAAGATGTAGGGGTAGTGTCGCCCTGTACATGTACAATCCTATCAGAACAGGTGATAAAATGACACAAAGTTATCATGATACAATAATTAGGCAACAGCTTGATAAGTCGATCTTTACAAAATTTACCAAGTTGTGATTTCATAGTCAATGGCTTACTTTCTTTACTAGATAATGTAATTGTGAGTCCGTCGCGAGTTCAAGTGATGTTGGTGGGTGACTGGAACGCAAATACTGACGAAGCTGATATAATAATACACATAATTTTATAGTCTTTGGACGTTGAAGTGATGTTGGTGAGCGTTTGGAATGCGATTATTTATCAAGCTGATTGAAAAGGCAACATTGTGTGTGACAATATTGGTGTCCCAATTGCTGATGTAATATATGGCCCTTGGACCGATTTTCAATGTACACAAAATAGTTATGTTTTGGTTTGAAATGGTGAAAATCAAATTTCTCGGGTGTTGCTAACGGCAGGTTACAACAATATAATGTATTGATAATTATACATACTTGCCAAATTTTCTATTTAGGCATTTTCTATATGCCAAACATAAAATATTGTACATGAGCATATATGTCGGGTGTATATGTATGTATATCAATTCTTGAATTAAGGTCAATCAAATAGTTTTAAATTCTTTCTAAAGTAAAACATAGTATTAACCTATTATGCTCACATTAAGCTAAATAAAACTTTTACACAATCTTTATATTCTACTCTACTTGGTGGCTTATCTCAAAATACTAAAGTGAACCTGTGATCTTTTTGTTTTAATTAAATACAAGCAGCTGGGATGAGGATTTTTATCAAACGCCGAAAGGGGGACTAATCCCGCAAGATATTTGCAGTGAAATGTCTTTCTGATCTGTCCAGGAGAAAAGTCCGAATTATACAATTTCCCGGATTGGAGAGGTTTTATTTCCACAATATATTTATAGATAATGAAGACGGTAAATTTCATGCTAAAATTATAAGTGTCCTATTAGAGAATGTCATTCCAGTCATTAAAATTTCGATTGAATGAATGAATCATTGTAGAAACAAGTTAGTTATTCAATGGTAAAAATATATAACTTTTCATATAATCTACATAAGGTTACCGATCAGGCCGTTTTATTTACACAATATATTTATAGGTAAGTTGGTAACTCAATGGTAAACATCGTTTTTGCGCCTAATGACCATAGCACCGTCTCGAATGGGAACCAGGATCTGAAATGAAGTTTAATTTTGAAACGTTATGAAATGATTCGCGTTTTAAGATTACTTTGTGCACTGATTCGTGATTTTCATAGACATGTTTATTTATTTCATTGTTTCACTGTTGTATTTAAAAAAAAATCTTATTTGAATTTCGATTGCAAACGAACAGCATTCTTTTTAAAAAATCATCAGGAGAAATGTTTATTGCATCGAACTCAAAATCTCCAAGTTAAAGGGTTTGCACCCAATATAAGATTTTGCTAAGCTTCAATTAGCGACCACATTGATATGAATACCCCCTCCTTATAACAACCAATTACGTTTTGCCAGGCGGCCTGGCGTTTGATAAATGTATTTTCTCCACACTTTAACCTGATAATGAGACCACCAACACCTTAAAGTTGATATTTGGGTTAAGAAGGTGGTCTTAATACCGAAGTTTTACTGTTGTACTAAATGTGTAGATAGGGTACAAACAGGATAAAAACCTGAACAATATCATCCCGGGATTTCAAATACTCATTACAAGTTCTAATCGCAATCCCGTCTTCATCGACCGAATCCTTCTTGTAGACATGTCCACGCCAGAACGCATTATCCATAACAATAGTTCCACGTTGAGAGAGTAGACCTTTGTCCATAACAGTCTGTCGGTAAAAATAATGAAATACTACACGTAAGTTTTGTCCTTACAGTCTAATTAATTAATGGAAATAAAAATTTCCACTCGTATGAAAATATTCCATGCCGGATCATTTTTTTATCTTTTTATTGATCCTTTATCACTATTCTTACCAAAATTGAGAAAGGGCTTTCTTTTCCCAGGTACGTTCAATGTGTTTTTAACAATTTCCCATTGACATGATTAATTTCAAGTGATTACTAGTACATGTATATAAAATCATGCGCAAATCATTGTGTAAATGAATTATGTATTTGGACAGCAATTAAAAATGTATAGTGTATGTACAGCAGCAGTTTTATATGAATACTGTAATAACAAGTTACCTTGAAATATTCCAGGTAACCGTCTTTATTTGCATCAATGAACACCAAATCAAACTGTTGTTTTTCATCCACCAGATGCAACAAGGTTTCCTGCGCAAGACCTACAAGAAATAACAAAGAAGATTTGAATGACAAATAACACAAACCTATACATGCTGATACTTCCGCGCTCACAGTTCTGATGTTCACGTGATAGTGAAAATACCTGTCTGGGGGCCGCGTAGTGTTAGGGTCTCTGATTAGTAATTATTAGTCCTTCGCCGCAGAGTGCTTGATTGCCTCCGGCACCAAAATTCACATGTGGGGAAGTTGTCCAGCTAGCTTCAAGCTGGTCAGTGACTAAACCCTGGTGTACGCTTGGGGTCTTCCTTCACCGTTAAGGCTGGAGAAATCGCCAGATGACCCTGACTGTTGGTGTGACGTTAAACTCCTGTGAAATGAAAGATGCCTAGCACAAAGATAAGCGACTGTTTTCTATATTGTTCAGATTATAATCCTTAGATCAACTGAAGTCAAGCTTACAATCAATTCATTGTTGCGACGGGTTACCAGCTTTTTGTCGGTATGAAATATTATGAAATGAAGTTGAATCCTCAACCAGATAGAACCATGGTACTATCACTTCTACTATAACTTTATACACAGATTGTTCAATTTGCGGACTTTAGCTGAGGCATCCATCTATGATACAGAAAATTTATGGCATAATCTATTGTGTGATTTACTTATCGGATTTTTTATTTAGTATTTATTATAATAGACTTGGTCTTGTCAATTCGCGCATTTGTTTGTGCTGGTCGTTAAGCCCAAAAGTGTCTTGTTGAGAATTGTGCCAACTTAATCATTATTGTTCGAGTGTTATTCAAAAATGTAAAAGAATTACCGACTCTTATGGATATTTTCTTTGAATGAGGTGATATCGACAAAAAGTTCTTGGCAAGATTCGCCACAAATGGATCAAACTCGCATGTGACTACTGATCCATCTTCCGGTAACGCTTCTGCGCATGCCAAAGCAGCAGATCCGGTAAATGTTCCAATCTCCAACACCCTCTTTGCATCTGTCATGCTTATAATTGTTTGCAGGAAAAGACCTGTCAAAACAACGATTGATTCGTATTTTAGCGTATTTTTGAAAGGATGCAATATGATTTTAAGGGTTCGGAGGGAAATAAGCTCAGAAACATTACTTATAATAAAATTAGTGATATTTGTTTGTTTACACAAATAATTAATACACAATCCGACGCTAATCAAATATTCATTCTTACATTCAAACACAGCAGAAAAATCTGACTCCTGGTTTGAGATGACAAGATATGAGGTTTGAGTTCGGAGACCGATCTCATGTTTTATAGCCTCGAACCCTGGACGGACAACTTTGTATCTGTCCATTCAATTACCAATAAAGAGCGTGTATTTGTCTCGTATTGAAATCAATTCCGCATCATTGGCGATTTTACCACTGGATGTAACATGACGAACCAAATAAGAATAATTTATTTCATATTCATGAGCATTCCATCTGACAAGTGGATAAAATCGTATCTCCGGCTAAATAACAAAAAACAATAATTTATCAAGTGGACAATGTACCTTCATAGATACCAGATCTCCATGCAGGGCTTAACTCTATCTTTGTTTTGCCGGCTTCAAATGCTTCTTTAAAAGGATAGTCCAAAGTTTGCTGTTGCATGTACGCCATGGCTTCACTTGGTTCAGCATTGATTCCAGAAGCATAAGCTTCTCTGGCCTGCATTTTAAGCATTATCTTTAATATATACATACATATATCATATGTTATAAATATGACATTTTTTCAATCTGTAGTTTACTTCTATCTGAGTAAGTAAAAGATTATTTAGGTATTTAGGATTGAATATATGAAGAAATATTATTTTTTCTGACGCAGCATTTTTAAAGAAATGAGAAGAGAGAAAGTCTGTGTTGTCAATAGGACGGTATGTTGCATTCAGGTACCATTAAATACTGTGTCCCAGGATTTTGTCATCCTATGAGTAACGACAATACTTGTACAGTAAAACCCCTGAAAACCGGACTCTGAATTCCAGAAATTTCGGAAAATCGGACGATTTTTAAAGTCTCACTTTTCCTCTTCTTTAAGCAATTGTTCTCTGAAAACCGGAAATTTCTAAAGACCAGACTTTTGGCCCAGTCCAGAAGTGGTCCGGTTTCCAGGGGTTATACTGTACAGGTGTATGCATTTCGGACATTCACACGCATGTTGATTTACAAGACTCAAATATTTAAACAAAACCAATCAATTATGCATAAAATACTAACACACCTCGGCAAGTTCAACAGCTTCCTTAATTCGCTTCGTGATATCACTATCGACATCCCGGGTTTCACACATTTCCAAAATTTTGGCAAACTCATTTAAAGCAGGATCCCAACTTTGAGCCATGTCTAAACAATGCAAGAGTCCCTGGCAAAGTTACAAAAGTCGAAATATAGAATAAATTGTTGTAGTGAGCCGTGCAAATGTAAAACAAACAACGTCATAGCCCATTAAACAATAATACACATGCGTTATCGTAAATGGTTTACATTTAAGTTGAAAGTTCATAACTTTTCGATGATATATGTGCCTGCTGAAGCATATGGTCGTGAATAGTAATGAGATGAGGCTATGTAGATAACAAAGATCAATTTAAATTTTCATAAAGATTGTACATTTTTGTAGTTTAATCAAATTGTGAACCAAAAAGCTCGTTTACTCAAGACACAAAGTTTGGTGTACATAAATGATCATGCGCATGTAATTTTAAAAAAGACACACACACAAAAACGAAAACAAACACACGCACAGACATTACCCGTATGAAACCGAAAATTATATAAGTAAAAGAATTGTTGGAAGAAAAACACATACAAAAATCTGATCTTACCAAATACTACTACACCCAAACCCCACCCAACATATACAAAAGAATGGACAATACACGGTCTTCCTGGTCTATCACCTTAGGGGGGTTTGCAACAAAGGGGGTCTTCGTGAGGTTTAAACAGGTTTGACGGGCCCAGTCTTACACTTACCCTTAGGGGAAACAAAAAATACGTAAATGAATAAACAACAGAAAACAAAATAAACTTCAAATAGAAATAAGTAGAATGTTCTTGTTCATATTGCTTTTCGAGAAGAAAAACAGGCCGTGTTTATATCATTGTTATATATGCGAACATTATACAACATGACACCTCCCCAGATAATCAAGGTAATTACTTCTTAAAACTAATTCATTTATTTACAACTGAGAACAAAGAGTACGGGATTTTAGGAATTCCTCGAGATAACTCGTGTGTTTGTGATATCGATGCTCGTAATAGCAAATATATGTTTTTCATTTGACGATTCCGGGACATACTTGCAGAGAACATATACCTAAAATGAGTTTACGGACTTCTAACAATTTGTAGATGTGCAAGCAGGAAACAATGAACAGAAAATACCTAGTACTCAACAATTGAAAAACATATGATGAAATACACAAAGCATCCCGTGACTCGGATGCACTAGACATGTTCATACATGCAATTACAAACAAGTATGCTATCATGTAACGTACAAATCAACATCACTATCACAAACCCAAAATTAAGCAAAGCAGCAGTGCTTTGAATCCGCAAGTTCAGCATTTATACCATTCTTGTGAATCTGAAATGAATGTTTAATGGTAATATATGAGTTTAAATACCATACAAAACAAAAAATAAAATAAAAGAAAAAACTTGCCTTCTATATGTGCCAGTATCACTTTAAAAATGATCATCAGTATCCTTCAGTGTCATATAAATTTTCACTAGATTTTTTCTTGCGTGACCAAAACTACAGTTTGTAGTTGACGTTATTCATTAAAAAAAATTGTACAGTCAAGTAAATTAAAGTAATTGTACTTGATGAATGTGTCAACATTTACATCTGCATTATGTATATGATGATTTTTTAAAAATTGTTTTCTGACCCTTAAATACTTCGTTTGTTACATAAATATTAAAAAAAAAAACAATAACAGTACTAACCTTTTCACGCAAATGAATTTCGAACTATATAACATTTGCCGGAAGCAAAAAATTTTGATAAGCATGTTCTGTATTTTGGCTTGAACTTGTCTCAGCACTCATTTGTCTACATCTGATCTGGATGAAACTTATTATATTACTCCTTGAAGTCTATTTCATTTTTATTGTAAAGGTTGCCTACATATGTAAGCTGGAGTCTATGCGTATTTTAAATTACATGACAACCGTGTAAATCGCCATAATTTGGTATGAATCGCAAAAACCTTAACAAAACTCGTATGCAGTGTAGAATCGGATTGAATTAAATTATTTATTTTTCTCAGAACACGTCCTTCTTTACTTAATTGTAATTTATGTAGTGAAATATGTTTTTTAAATAGGTGATTTTTATAATATCTTTATTTTATTTTATTGATCATTTATAGCCTGTTTATCTGAGAAGTATGAATGTATTGAATTAACGTACAAATAGCCTTTTTAACAAATAATTACTCAAACGATGCACAGTAGATGACGTAAATCAACTTTTAGAAGTTTGATTTACCAAAAACATCGGATAGTATCACCTGTAGATACATATAAATACTTACTCAAATACCTACATACCTTTTTTTATAAGGGAAGTAACTCGTATGGCCATGTTACACGTAGTATTGTATGAGTTTTTTCCCTTAGACGAAAATAAGCACACGACAGCTCTTTTATTAAGAGGTAGGCGGAGACTATGTAAAAATATCCCTTATAAATTACAATAGTTATATCGGTCAACAAATAGCCTTTACAGATGTCGTTATCGAAGAAAATAGATGTTGGACAATGTCTTAACACTTCCAGAAGATCGTTAAACCAGGAACATTTGATATCAAGTCATGACAACGCAATGATATGTTCAAATTATCGTTTTCTTTTTGGTGCTTGATAATGCATCATGGGCCTCGCCTCCCTAAAATGAAATGAAAGCACTTTTCGGGAGAGAATGCTGTTTTACTAGTATTCGTCGTCCAAGTCACAAGATTGTGTTTCTGTTTCTAGAATCATAGTTCAAAGAGAAATGCACATTTGGTTTTTATCAACGGAGATGCAGAACAGCTGTTCTTAGAAAATGTGTAATTTTGATTCCTATACATGTACAGAATGAATAAATGCTTCTTTAAACTGTTTTTTTAATTTTAACCTGACAGTTTGACTATAAGATTCACTGGAATATAAATCTGAATATTAAGTGTATATATTTTATTTTAACTTAAGTGTTACTTTCATCATTGCATTATTTTTTAAATGAAATACAAGACTAGCATACAAACATAGAGAGATACAATTCTAATCCAAATGCATTTTATTCTTAAAATACAGATTCTCTCAGGATCTTTTCATGCTAAGCTATGTCCTGTATGGACTTTTTTGTTCATTTTCTTACAGACAAAGCTACAATTTGGATTGGTGGTGTGAAGAAAAATGATGTCTGGTATTAGGAAAGTTCTGCTTACATGTTTCATATCAAATATGAAAACCAGGCCCAAGACATCAGTCAGGGTAAATGTTTTTTACTACATCTATGTTTAATTTGATGTGTTTTACACGAATCATGAACTCCTAACTTTGTGTACAGATGAATGTTTTCAATCCCAGCTCTTTTGTTTGTGGGTAAAGTTCATTGGAATAGACTATGATTAAAAGATATACTTGCAATTTTTGATTAAGATATTTGTGACTTGTTTGCACCAGGCACATGCCCATGGTCCAAGGTAATAAAATTTGAACTAAAACTCCTTGAGAATTACAATCATGTGACAAATCATAACCATAAGTTTACAGTATCATGATAATTATGACAGATACAGGGTGTCTAGAAAGAAAGGTAACACTTTCATCGAATTCTAAAAACATTTAAAGGGTATTCAGCCACTTTCAGCAGGTTTCAATGATAATAAAAAAATAAAAAAAAAATCCTACCTATCTACTCTATTTTTAATGAGCATGTAACCAGAAACAATTCTTTACGCCTTAGATATTCTTGCACACATCCAATTAACAGGGTAATATTCTATGTGATGTGACTCATGAATAACTGCCATTTAACTTGATACTGGTGTTCTGATGAAATGCTTTATAACCTTAATGGCATTCTGAAAAGAATTTTCTATTATGTAATCCTGTGCACATATTTCTATAATCACTTGAGTTCCTGTTACATGTATCTGTTAAATTCTTAGCTACTGAAGTTCAATAAACACAATAACAAGAGAAAATGTCATATGTACTCCTTTTATTGTTATAATATTTAGATGATAACTCATTATGAAGAAAATGACTTGAACATTTATAAAACAAGGGGCTAAACTTTAGATTACTCAATTTTGTTAATGTAAGATTAATTTCCCTTTGATTTTTTCACTGCAAGCTTCTGTGAAATGATGAGACTGTCTGATGTTGGCACCTTTCAAAGCATGCTATTTAAATTCCTTACATTTTCTTTAATTATCTAAGCATTTGAAGACCAAAATGTTTGTGGACTGGTATTTGAAACAAAAACTGTCAAGTTGTATAGCATAAATACACACAAACAGTAGAAGTAAATCTTCTGGCATGTCTTGTCTATTGAACTGATAAGAATGGATAAATCAGTGCAACTATTTGACACTTATGTTCCTATTAATTAATCCAGTGGACATTCAATCTCAGTAAATTCATTATATTCATATAAACAGTTCCTATTTCCGATAATTTATCAATATGTTATCAAATTGCCATGATTTATTACTTCGAGCACCCAATGAAGATTGCTTGAAATTTTAGTACAACTGGGATTTTTCTTTCTTTACAAGACAAAAGAACTGGTGATTTTTTGTACATGTAATTACTGCTTGTCTTGTGAAGATATCTTTATTTGATTTTATTATTACATGATATTTATTCTTTATTGATACAAATGTTCTGTCCAATTCTTATAGAAGGAGCTATGTATAGAGTGATGAATAATTTATTATACAGTTCATTGGAAGGGATGCATTTATGTATACATGTTTGTGTGTATATATATACACTTATGCTCATGTGTAACATCAATTTGAAAAGTAAAAATATTAATATGGCTAAAAATGGCATCTAAGTTGAAAGCTAAGGGGGTTAGACCTTAATTAGATCTAATTACAGTTCTTTGAAATACATTGTATGTTTCAAATAAATCATATTCAGTGCCCCTAGTCCCTCCAAATATACCTCAAAACTCACCATTTTGGTTCTAATGTATAAAAATTTCTGACCCCCAGCTGTAAAAGGGGTAATTCCTTATAACCCCACCCCCTCTTTTGTGTACATAACACTCATTCAATGCTGGTTACGCCCCTGCATAGTGCTGTGTAGGAGAAATTGATGGATGTTGAAAGAAAAAGTTTTATTGTGTTGATGCTGTTCACAACTGACCATTTGATGTTAGTTCTACAGTAGACAGTAAGATATAAAATCTTCCATTCCATCGTAAAATGTTTGGAATGTGATAAACAAACTGTAATTATGGATAATGATTGTTTTTTTATGTTTGAAAAAATGTCGGCATGCTAAGAAAATGTAGTACTGCTATGGTGTCATGGCATGATAATTTTTCCATTTCCATGGAGTTGAAACCACAATAAATTCTATTCATTTATGTAAATGTGAATTTCATAGACCTGAATTTCAAGCATTGAATTCTTTATAAAATGCTATCAAGAAAGATACTGCTATTATCTCCTGATAATCCATTCCTCGTCTGTTATTGCCTTTGAAATCAGTTACAGAATCAGGGGCATGCCACTTGTCGTTGAATGATATACCCAACCTCCTATCAAGTTTGGAGAAGATCTGCTCACTTAATATCTTGAGTTATTAACCCTTTATCTTTGAAGTGGTTTCCCTGGATTTACATAAGACCTGTTGTGGTGAGAATCTTTATTTAGAACATTTTTAACATGTTTAGTGGTTTAATTTTACTGATATCAATCTTACAATTGGTGTAAAATGAATTTATCAGAAAAATATTCAGATAAATGTAATAATTATTAGACTTTTACTACCTGGCCCTTTCCCAGAGTTTAAAGTATTGTCTGACATGTCAGGGAAAAATCTGAAGATTCATTATGAACATTAAAATTTTTTTTATTGGTCTGGTGAAGACTGGGCTCTATGTGGTGAACTCGGCATTTGGTGAAGTTTATGATGGTCTTAAAAAATAGCGATTTTTTTACATTATTGGTACTGGTAAATGGACCTATTCCCAATATGAGATAGTAACCATTTTTCCTATGTTCGAAAAACCCAAATGAAAAACAAATCTTCAACTAAAATGTTGAAAATATTACTCGCACTATTTTTCCCAAATTGGTCGTTATCAGCAGCTCTCAGAAAAGGAAGAAAAGAATACTAGAATCAGGGTTTTATTTAGAATTTTTCACCCGAAGATCCCCGAGACTCCCATCTCCCAACATTTTAGGAGTCCCTTGGGAATTTTTTGGGGGTGGGTCCCACAAAGAAAGGGCAAATTCTGAGTCGGAAAGGGTCCGGAGGATGCAGTGGTCATTCTCAATGCGTGTCTCTCGACTGAATATCACTTCAGGGATGCAAGAACCTGCATCAAGGAAATCCCTGCAGAATACTTTGTGATGAAATTGTTTTTTTTTCATTCATTTTGACAGGAGAAAATTTGGTTGATATGCTGTTTTTACCTGTTCCAGACTGGACAACATGTTTTTCATCCCTGATTCTGGGTGAAATATTACTGGCTTGCATCTATGTGGAATTAGAGAATACAGGAATGATTAACATACCAACTGTCAACATACCATGGACCAATGTCTCAGGTAAATCAATACTGACAGACAATTTTCATCTGTGAAGAATCAGCCTGGTTTCAGATTGTTACTTATACTATTTATATGATCAGTTATAGATTGTCAGAAACCAGTCTATTGTACACTATGGAAAAAGCTGTTTGAATGTTGTGTAAATGATTAGTGTTGCACTTCTAAAATATTCATATTAACATTTGCACTGCATGCAGAATTATCCTTTTATTTCTGAAACAATCATGTTGGAATTTGCTACAACATAGGAATAATGAAAGTGGTTTACATAGTGCAAATATACAGTGGATATAAACTGTTATCAAGTTACATAAAATATTGTACTGCTTCTAAAATGTAAGCGCAAATTTTCATAGGAAAATTTGTTTTAGTTATTATTAATTGATGTTTAACTTCTGTTTTTTTTTCAAAAGGTAAAAGTGAAATTACTTTTCAACCTGTATGAATGAGATCCTTCAAGGGTGAGTATTTAGAGTCAAAGGTTGTAAAACTTGAGATTGGTCTTCAAACTCAGCTGTCAATGTATGTGACTGCCTTTTATGTTATCATTTATGATAAAACAATGATTTATTATACACCTCATAAACACTATTGATCTTGATTTTTTATACGGGAAGATGACATTTATACTGCTTAAATATGCTTTCAATGTGAGACTTGAGCTCATATTGTGTTCTTATATTACTGAAGGGACTGTAACCTTTGACCCTGGTGTGCTTTGCTTTTAAGTTACCCAGTAATCAGTCATGAATGGTGTTGGACTCATAATTGATAAAATTTTGTTTCATATTTTGGGTAAAAAAGATTGTCTGAAGTAAAGCTAACTAAATTCCAAAGCTTGAAGAACATTTTTATCAGAAATGAAGATATTTTTGTGATGGCTTTTAGGGGATATTTTATTTAAAATTCACACAAGTATTTTAGTATTTGACTTCACTGATGATGTTCATATACCCTGTGGCTAGTGACAACACTTTTTTCATGGAATTTTTCTTAGCCTAAATGTTGATATTACTTTATGAATCTGCTCAATATTTTTATTCTTTATTTGTAGGGTCTTGTATGAATTTGAGTCTCCTATCCAGTATGTTCCAATTACTGCAACAAAATTGATCTGACCAGAATGCATTGATGTGTTAAGTTCGTTCGAACTCATGAACAATCACCCAGAACTAGACCAGATATATGTTGTTATACATTTAAGACATGAATGGAGCATACAGTGGTTATAATTCTGATGGTATGTATATATTGATTGATTACTGATAATTAATATTGGTGATAATTGAGTTACTGATTTGTTATCAGACCACTTGGATGCCTGCATGCTGATAAGATCATGTAACAAACATGTGTTACTGTGGTGTATTGTATTGTATCATGCTGGATCGGATGAGTGGCCTATGATATTCTATAAGAATAATCAATTTGTTATTTATCTTAGCTGTTGATTTTAATGTCTTTTGTATTTTTATATTTTTGCATCTATTAATTATTTATGTAACTTATTTGTTTCTCTTGTGGTAAACTTCTAAACTTTAATAAGAAAATTACACATTTTGGATCATTAACATTTAATTAAAAGTTATCAGTATTAATGCATTGGGAGTTATGTAATATATTTTGTGTTCTCTTACTAAATGACCTTATTTTCCAAAAAGATTAAATATCTCTTCAACATTAATTAGCTATTACGTAATTTGAGAACCTTACTCTTTGTTGTCTTGTAATAGCAGATTATGTCATATTTACCTGTCGGAAAATGACCTCATATTTAAATTAATTCCTAGTAAATAAAACATTTTCTCAATATTCCTTCAGGACTACCATTCTTTTATCTTACTATCATTTTGACAGTAGGCAAATATATTCTATACTTCCGAACTCTGAATGAATCATACTTGTTTGTCAAAACACTGAAAGAATTCAGAAAAGTTGAATGGGTCATACTCCACTATGGTTGTATTACAAATATGATATGCTAGTAAAATAATTAGATTGTCTTGTAGGTAATATAGTATACATGTATTATATCTGTGTTACTTAGTCATCCTTGTTGTAAACATGTGAAAATGTTTTGGATTTTTTACATCAGGCAAAATCGGTTATTTTTAGGAACCAGTAACATTTCTGTTGTTTGAAATATTTAATACTGATTTTTATCAGCAATAATTTTAGTGAATTGAACTAATTCGTTTTAGTCTTTCAAGTAAGTTATAAAAGCTCATTTACCCTTTGTTTTTAATGTATCAGGTTACATTGATTCATACTGATTTTATGTGAAATTTGTTGACTTTGTTGAAGTATTTGATTTTCAGTATGATGAGCCGAAAAAAGATTTATTATAAAGATTAGGTTTTGACTTGCTTTTAAATGGTTTATTTGATTAAATATAAAAGATAAAAAGGTCTTCAAAAGTTGACTATTTCTTTTTTTCTTTTTGATTTTATTGATTGTTAGTTTTGTTATTTTTACTTGATTTTTTTGTTGAATTTAACAATTTCTATGTGCTATGTTGCAAATCTTCAATTAATTCTTAGATATGAATTTCAATAAATATTATTCATAATATTTATTTCAAGTCAGTCTGAAATGTACGTAAATATTTTTATGAATTAATTCCTTGATGATATTCTATCAAATTGTCAGGAGGCTAAATAATATTTGAATTTTATTCAGACGATATTGTTCAAATGTTGAGATATGTTGTCTGATGCTGTTTGTAATCTGAATTTCACTTCATTCTTGTTGCTCTCTGACTTTGAAAGGTCATGACCTTTCAGTGATGAACTCCCACCTCCTACACCCACACACTTTCTTGTCAGATGGGAAATTTCACTACACTGAACTGGGTGTACAGTCATTGTTTTGGTTAGGGTTCTGGTTTCTTGTTCTGATTACTTTGTATTTAGGGGATTTAACGGTCAGAGGTTAAATACATTAATTTGGAAATGAATTGATTTAGAGGCTATGCAAGGTTCAACTTGAGATTTTCCGTTTCAGAAATGTAACAAAGAATATTAGACCAATGATGAGTTTATTTATTTTGTTTTACTTCATTGCAGGATTTTAAAACAAATAATTTATCAGAATTAGTCTTATCTGAACAAAACCAGTTACAGTTTTGAAAAGAGTTTAGTGATAACAGTCATAAACCTTCACCACTTGACATTCGAGGCTCCTAGTTCTTGCAATTCCTTAACTGCAATAACTTAAGTTTTGTTCATGAGGAACTCTAATGTTGTAATTTATAAAAGCAGTTTCTGCAACCACGTGTCTAATTAGGTAAACTGTTTATCTCATGTATAAATAAAACTGACACTTAACTACTTTTTATGATCATTGTCATTGATGATCTGTGAAGTAGCAATTATGCTTCACATTTCTGACAGATATTCATCAAGTATTTGCAAAGATTTTAAAGAAATTACATCCGGTTTCTTCGTCATTTATGAGTGATTTTTTCTCTTTTTTCTCCAATTTTTTGCTCTTGTCTTATTGTTGTGTAATTTCAACTTTTGTAGTAATCCATGTATTGTTTTCAGTTTTTATGGAAGATTAGAAAGCTACCTTTATTAAATTAATTAATTAGTTATTGTTAATTATGACAAATTTGATTTTTTTTGTGACAGCGGTGACAGATTATTGTGTGGAAAAATCCATGTTTTATTTTTTCATTCGCAAAATTTGTCTTATCTGCCTGACTTGATTAGTTATAATTCCGAAGATTTTTCTATTTGACAAAATTATACATGGTTACCTTATTTCTCTAAATTGAATGCATCAAACTTAGTGATGTTACTCTAAATATGTGAGGGAGATTCAGACTTATAAAGTACAATATCTCTGCTTATTCTGTTTAACAAAGATACAATTTACTCCATGACTAAGTACCCCACTCATTGATTTGCGTATTTTAGATTAAATAACTAATTGATGACAGTAAAATTAAAGCAGCTAAAACCTATACTATAGTCAAGATTTGATGAATTAAATCCTCTTGTCTGCTCGTAATTACAAGTAGAAATTGACTCAGGACAAGTTGAAATTGTGAACTAGTTAAAATTCTATGTTGGTCGTCATGCTGGACGAGTTGTCTGAAGAAAATTGTCGAGACCTTGAGTCGCATGCGTGTATGTCTCAGCTGAGTGTGTGACTGAAAGTCAATTGACTGATTACATAGACTTATTCTGTCTGAGATCTATCATGGTATTCTATTTTTGCAGATTTTTCTGTTTCCTGTTAGTTAAATCTTTGAATACCTTTAAGTTTCCTATTAAATACTTATTGATTGCATTTTAAACATTGAAATAAAGATAACAACTTGCATATTGTTCAGTAATTATATTCTATTACTTCATATAGCAGTCTAGTTTTATAACATTGCTTGATTGATCAACTGTCAGGTATTCATGTTCATGATATAAATGCTTAGTTCAGTTAGTCAAAAATCTTGACATCACAACATTCTCAGTAATATGGTGTTTTTCCAAAAAGTGTTTGTACACTGTATTAATTTTGCTTAAAATGCTTAAATGTGTGACTTTTCGATGGCCTTCCATGTATTGGATGATCATGGGGTTATGTTGTGAAACCTGGGGTTATAGTCCGTTTATCCTCAAATGCTTATTGAACAAATATTGATTCATCGTGATTTCCTCAGACACTATTTTTTCTTAAAATGTTAATTAAACATAATTGGGAGATATTTTATGTATCAGTCATATAAATTACTTGTTCAGCACCACAGATAATTGTATTGAGGATAAAAAGCTGGTAATTTCTATCACTCAGGGTGTCAAATTCCTTCAGATAACTCTGGGCATCACCTTTATTGTCTTGTCAGTTTCTAACCACACAGTTTTGCGGTTTACCAACTTGAGTTAGATGTGCTTGATGTTATAATGCTAATGTTTAATGTCCCAGTCTTAATGTGAATTACTAAGCTGTTTAGTTTATGCTTGAAATGCTTAATCTCATTATACCATATTTCAGACAATTCACTAGATTCTAATAGTTTAATTTTATGAGTTTTCACTACCCATATATCTTTTTTCTTTTTTATAACATCCTTTGTACATAGTTAATATCAAGGACAATACACAAAAAAGGACTTTGATTTTTTTCTTTTATGAAAAAAGATGAAAAGAAAAATGTGAGTGGTGTAATTTATTTTTTATATATCACTCATTCTCTCTCACTCTTAGTATTTCAATCATATTAGTCATAATGTAATGAGTTTAATGCATTCACTCACACGATTCGTGTGGACAAAAATATACAAAGCAAATTTTTTTATAGAAAACAAATTAAAACCAGGAAAATTTTTATTATACTGTTAACACGTTATTTCTGTCTTTGCTTTCTTTTATTTTACTCATCAGATGATCTCACTTGTCCCCGGGGGTTTTTGGCTGGTGATCAATGAAATCTGAAAAAGTCCACATCTATGACACAGAATATTTAAACTCCCCATGTATGCAATGACAATCATCGGTTCACCCAGCGTGATCCGGAAATCTAAGTTCTATTACCATCTACCCCTTAAACTATTGTGGATCACTGACTGTGAATGACTAAACGATGATATCATATGTCACTAAGATTTAATCGAATCCAGGGTATATGTATCATTGTATCTTAACAATGGATTTTGAAGGATTGTGAAATTTGAGCAGTATTTTCTGAAATGTGTGGTCCAAAAACTTGCAGATTTTTTATGATTAAGTAAAAGTTGCCATGGAAAATTCATATATCTCAAGAGATCAAAAATAATGATTCAGGACATGCTAATTAGGGA
The DNA here is from genome assembly GCA_008271625.1 of Lutraria rhynchaena. Classification (NCBI taxonomy): domain Eukaryota; kingdom Metazoa; phylum Mollusca; class Bivalvia; order Venerida; family Mactridae; genus Lutraria; species Lutraria rhynchaena. The sequence continues at coordinate 1,093,320 of VIBL01000109.1, read as the reverse complement.
TTAAGATTTAAGAGATGTAAATAGAATTCTGCTGAGGTTGCTAATTTCTTTGAGAGTTAGCATCTTCATATTTAGCAATTTAGTGAGCTTAATGATAGATGAAGAGTCAGGTCATAAACTACATTGAGCAGAATTTCTAAATATCCCCCTTGTGTTTTATAGCACTTGATGAAAATCATTGAACACCCTTGGTTGATTACCAGGTGGACTTTCAATATATTCAGTCCATTATTTTTTTTCAAATACCCAATTTCTTAGTGCAGATTGTAAGTATTGTAAAGCATAAATTATTATTGACTTACTTGGGTTCTTCCAAGAATGGAGTTTTCTATGGTGGACATTTAGAAATTCTACTCATTGTATGAACAAATCATTATTGCTTCTGACTAAATATTCTTGCATCTGTTTGTAATGGTTGCAAACAAGTTCACTGAATTATAAATATCTAGATCTGACATAAGTTTGTCATTTCATTTGATAATTTCCCAACTTTAGCTGAAATTTATCAACTAATTTATTATTTAGATTGTGTTTGCACCCATGGGGATAACTCATATAATAAGTATGATGTAGATTTGCTATGGTTTAACAGAGGTCCTGCGGTCAAAATTTCATCATCTCTTGCGATACTGGGTCATATGTTTGCATGTGAATATAAAACAGGTTTTTATTTAAACTAGGGTATTAGTATTATACCAACCACCCTTTTTGTCTTTTTGTTAAACCTAAGTGCTTTGTCTTCCAGATGTGATTCATAGTTTATGTGTAGAAGTTGTCAGTTGACTTGCTCAGAAAAGATTAGAACAGGTTGGTAACCTGGACAGACTGGTGAGGTCAGTTGACCAATGTTAATCACTGACAAACTGTTCATAAATGGTTGTGAAACATAACACAAGCTAGTACAAGTTGCTCAGTGTCTTTCATTTACTGCGCAATTTAAGTCCAGACTGACTATATAAAATTTTGAACAGGGAAAAAAATTGCATGTCTTTTGGTCTGTTAATCAATTAGCAAAGAACCAAGCTTACACATTATTTTCTTAGCAATTACTCTCTGAGTTTACATGATAGTTAGAATGGCTTAGAGTAAAACTCATGAAGATATATCAAGTTCCATTGTCAGAATATTGTAAACTGGAAATTGACTGAATATTCACAATATTAGTGGCAGCAATTTCAAAACATTATTAATATTTGTGACTTGATTGCATGTTCTAAGAAGTTGTAGATTTTTTGTTACACTCCCTTTTTAGTTTGAGAGCATTACAAATTCATACCTGTGATAATTTCATTAGAAGTTCGATGATTTGTATCTGCATAATCGACAAATCAGAAAAACTGTATGCGTGTGGTATTCAATTGTATTATAATTTCACATATTTGATTTTTACCATGAAAATTAAGTCGTAAGATTTCGTGACAAAAGCAATAAAATCACAAAAATCAATTAATCCAAAAACCAGTGTTATTAGATACCTTGCCTGTCTCTTATTACCTGTGGCTGGTATACACCGTAATATTGCATTTATTTCATTTGTTGACCATCATTATTGCATAGACATTGAAGTATGATAATACTTAATCAGGTCCCATCTTCAGCTGTGTTTTGGTCAGGTATGTATTCTTATGATGATATATTGTTTCAATCTTGTCATGATGTTATCATGTGCAGAGATGCTTGTGACTAATTACCTGTGAAATCAATATGTAGGAGAATTCCTAAACTGTTTTGTATGTAATGTACAAAACTAATACTTGATTTAAACACCTGGGTTAAGCTTATATCTAAATCTCTTCATTTGCATGTTTCAGTTGGTTTCAAATGACTCTAAGATAGCTTTAATTGTTTATTAATTGTTTCGTGTCAGCTGGGTCTGAGGAACATTAGTAAATTTACCTGATGAACATCCATCTTCCCTCTTGTGAGGGACAAAACTTAGAAGGAAATTTTCTTTTCTGTAAATCTCAATTCTGAGATTTTTTAATGTTCAGTTTGACAAAATATAACTGTTTTCATCTACCTTTAGTTAGGATGTAGTTCATGAGGGGGAGGTGATAAGAAGTCCAAACTTTCATAGGTAAATAATGACCCTATATTTATTCATGTGAGCAAGTAATAGGTTAATAACATGTGGGTCATATTACATTTGTTGTATGTTGATGGTGGGGTGAGTTTACCAGCTTTAGCTCTTATTACAGGGTGAATCACTCATTTCTGTGGTTTTAAAGAAATTATAATTTGTGATAGCCATTAGTAACTTGTTTAGGATAAAATAAGTGACTAATACCCAGGGACCAGGAGGATTGAAAATCTTTGTCACAAAATTGCAAATTTTCAATGGACTGGTTTTTTGCATACTTTGTGATGTGGTTATTTTTTCAAGATTTAATTGATTTTGTTTGAGCCTCTTTGGGCTACATGAATCATTTGTGAAAGGTGTGCGAAATATATAATGTTCTATGTACAAATATTTCATTTGTTGCATTTGGACTTTCCTATACTTTTGTAAGTATTGAGATTTTGATATTTTATGTTTTGTTTACAAAATAGTTTAGTTTACAAAAGATGTTATGATAATGCTCATTTTCATGAATATTTGTTGAATTGTTTTATTATTTTTATCATGGTTGGTCAGTGAAATAAATGAAGCATGTGGTTAGTTTATGATTAGTGTATAAGTTTTGTATATTGAGTGTGTAGTCCTGTTTCTAGCATAGAATATTGTACTGAATGTATTAATGTATGATAATTACATTCATTCATTTAATGATATAATCAATGGCAATATTCATGCTATGCAGTGTTGGTGCAATTTGTTTAAGTATTCAGAATATTTATGTATAATGTTTTTTTGAAGTTTACTGTAGAAACAATACAACTGTTTTATGTAAATGTACATCTGTGAAAAACAAGAGCATTAACAACAAATTATCCACATTGTTTAACTTTAAGAAGTGTTCCAAATTTTGATTGGTTTTATGAACATTTGATGATTTGTTTCACAGATAAACAAAATTCTTTGAAATTCATCTGAGCATCGCACATGTTTCAAAGATGTTTATTCTTAATTGTTTTCATTGGCGCAACTTTCTCTTGCATTCGGAAATAAGGAATATGATGGCAAACAGGAGGGGTCTGAGAGCACAGTGTTTATTCTACATGTCAATCTAAATCATTAGGTACATGTAAACAAAAGTCAAGAACTGCTTACCAGTTTGTACATAAGTACCATAGTTTTCCAAATGAACAACCCTGAACAGTCTTCATGAGGAGCCTCCATGGTCGAACGCTTATATATAAGGTCTCTAACTGGTATCAATCAAATCCCATGGGGCACAAATATCACCTCTGAGGAAGCTGTCCAGCTAGATGATGGAAGGTTGGTGGTTCTACTCAGTTGTACCCCAGCGTCTTCCTCCACTAATAAAGCTGGAATGATGCCAAATGATCCCAATTGTTGGTGCAACATTGAATCCCAGTGAAAATAAAGTTCATTATTCAGAGATTAATGAGAAGAATGTAAATATTTTCACCCTGTGGCTTTAAGGAATTGCTTCTAAGTGTGATTTGTTAATTAAGTACATATCTTATTGTCATTTGTCTTACATTTTATCTGAGCACTGAACTGTATTGATTATGATAAGCAGAATTAAGCTAACTCAACAATTTGTGGTTATTGATAATATTACTGTATGAATGGACCACATATTGTAAGGTAGTATTTTTTATCACATATGCTCTAGTAAGTTATATTTTATTCAAAGATATGAACTTGTTATATGTACTGATATGTAAGAAATAATTTTTTGATGTACAACTTAATGCTTCCTTTAGGAGAAAGGTAGCAGGGCCTTTAGAAAGGGAAAAATGCTTTGAGGGGAAATAGGGAAAAAATAACATGACAAAGCATATATATCCTCCCAACATTCAATTATGAATAGGTTATATCTTGGATAATTACAGACAAAAGAGCTATTCTACTGGTTAATTCAAGGTTTATTTTAACCAAAAATGTCTCCAAGATGAAATTCAACTGCAGGAGATTTTTTTTATCGATTTAGGGGAAATGGCATACTTTTTGACAGTAGATTAAGAGGCTGGCCCCAAATCTATCCCCATATTTAAAACACCGAATAAGCATATGAATTTTCATTCAACGTTTTCACTACCACCCACTGATGCTGCAATGTCAGGCTGGTGCAGTTTTCAAGAGTACAGTTACTGACCTGCTGAAAGCTAACAATTAGTGGAATTGGATTAAAACAACAGAAACAAAATCAGCAGTGTAAGCTATATTTCAGACTGACTATCACTGTCTGACACTAGACATTAATGTTAATGAAAGTTTTGTATGCTTTTTGAAGAATTCGGCCGCACCTGTGGTTCAATGGTTAGTGGGTTGCCAGCGATCTGTGTTTGAATCCCAGTTGCGGCAAGTCATATCCTTCATGAAAAATTGACAAAAATGTCCCTTTTTCTTCCATATGTGGAGAAGTTGCTAGCTCCTTGTGGAAGGGTAAGTTAGTACTGGTTAGTATACAGTCCAGGAAAACTTGCTAGGTGAACCAGCTTCTGTATATATCTGAAAAATTGTTGAAAAATGTGTTAACTCTACTGACAATACCAGTGATAATGTGAAGAATTCAGTGACACTCTTTAGAGGAATAACGGTATCCTTACGGGCAATGTAATCGCAATTATTTGTAAACATCATCAAATCAAGCTATGTAAAGGAGGTGCAGATGGGTGTATTGTATCCATTGTCTGTATTTATTACAGCAGTACCCATTGATAATAACTTCAATATTATATTCTTATGCCCTTAAATTTGTAAATCTCTGAGACATAAACCAATTTCTTCCTTCTTACTAGGGTTGCCTTAATGTAGATATTTTTGGATAGGGATAGACTTCGCGAAAAAACACTTCCTGCATGAAATAAATATTTGTCTTGTAAGGACTATTAACATGTTTGACGCAAAGATTTTTTATGAGAAAATGGTAAGAATTTAAACAAATCAAGTTTTTTTTCAGTTTCTGTTTGTCATTGTTCTCTTTATTGCATCAACAGTCAGAGGTTTGGAATTTTCTTTTGTTTCGAAACTGTAGTATTTATTATCACACTGGAGGCATTCCCTAGGAATGACAATGCTTCACTATAAATTGTCTATCATTCATAATGTCAGTCTACAGAATTAAATACTAAATGGTGTCTTTCAAATTTATAAAATGAAAGTTTGTTGATATGTTATTACTTCCATGCAGATATTCACCTACTGCTTGTTTTTCAGATTCTAATCAAGCCTTTACATTAGTGCTGGTTAGTGTGCTCAAGGCCATGACCGTGGTCCAGTGGTTAGTTCTCTGGATTAGTTACCTGGTGATCCGGGTTCAAATCCTGGTCACAGCAGGATATACCCTTCAGTGAAAATTTGACAAAATATTGATTTTCCTCTATATGTGGAGAAATTGCCATCTCCTTGTGTAAGGGTAAGTTAGTACTGGTTAGTATACTGTCCAGGAAAACTGATTAGGTGAATATAATGAAAAAATTGTTGAAAAACAGCGTTAAACCCAGTGATAATGTTACATAAAAACTAACAAATAGGGTGCTCAACCCCTTAGCAATAAGCCAAGTTTAAAAAGTTCTCTTTAGCTGATGTGTAATATTATTTTACGTGTATCATGAAGGAAAATTTTTTCTTGACTTAATTGACTTAGCATTTATTACATACTGGTGACATTTCATGTTTATTGCCTCACTTAGTTAATTAGTTCCTGAGTAATATAATAACGTGATAATTAAGTACGGTCCGATACTTTGCAATGAGGTTTTCTTAATGGTGCCATCTTAATCCGGTTTCTCTCTTTTATCAGCTTTAGTTCTATCCAGGTACTTACCTGATGTTATAATGAAAATAATTGTCCAGGAATCTGATGTTTCTGGTTGATCAATATTTCTATACATGGAGAAAACATTCACATAAATTGCTTGTCACAGCTGGTGGTACCAAGTATTGATTGAATTGTAAATTAATGTACTGTTGTATTGCATTGGTGTTAGTGACTGCTGAGAAAGCATGGTCTGTGACTTGGAGGAGCCATGGTCTAGAGGTAGTGTGCCAGACTTCAGATCTATCATGGGTTTTTGTTTCGGATTTACTGTTTAGTGTAATGTAACTATGAACAAATATTCACGGTTTTCAGAAACCAGGGAGGGATAAATTTAATGGGGGGGGGGGCATCTATGGGCCCAGACCGGTTGAGATTTCAAAATTTTCCACGCCCTGGTTTGAACATATCTTTGTATTGTTTAGGGTTCATAGAACTAAGTAATACCTTCTAGTTGAGTGGCTGGTTTATTTCTGAAGGGCAGTATTCACACTACTACAGCATGTACAAGTAGGCGTGGCTTATCAGTATAGATAGCATAGTATTTACATGATTGACAGAGAGTTAAATATGCAACAATCTTAGGCATGTTTTCAGAACAAATTTCATACTCCCTTTAATATATTATGCTTAGGTTCTGGTTTGGTTTGGTTTGTTGCACAGGATCATACTCATAATACTTAAATAAGATCTTTGCCAGTATAAAAGAGGGCAAAATACTGACAGAAATGATGCTCATTTCAAAACAAGATTGTCCGACTTACCTCCAATTGTTGTTAAGCAATTTTAAACACTCTTTCTGAGTTGCACCTTTCCTAAAATGTACAAATTTTATTCAATGGATCTTGTTGATGAGTGCATTTTTCCTTATATATGTTAAGAGATCAAAACTGTATTTATGAATGACTAAAAAACAGTTACCTACACTATTTGAACACAGCTGTGCAATGGTTTCAGAAGCATTTTAAAAGCTTGAGTTGAGCTTTTAATGCACTGCACTGTAGCTTCCTGTTTGTTGTTAAATGTTATTCATACAATATATAACTGTTACTCACAAATGAAAGAAAAATATACAATAAATATTTATGTCACTGGGGTAATGATATACAGTACATATATAATACAAATAAAGGGAAATATATTATTCTTGACTTACAGCCATGTTAATTGAGAGTCTGGTGTCTGGCTGTTTTGTATCCATCTATCTATTGTCTCATTGTGATTCTATCAGTTTATTAACATTAAAAGAACGTGTCATTTGTGTGTTTTATTACATTTTGTATGTTATTTGTGATTAATTTATCAATTGGTGTCCTGTTCATAAATCACAGATCTTTTGTTACTTTGGAATCAATTGATGTAACACATTGCAATTAATTAATAAAAATAAGGCTAATGTAAAATAACAATGTTAAATGTTACTCTTAAGTAGGGGCTCATAGATTTGTAGCAAGTTCTGTTATAATATTGACAAAACACAAACAAAATTTAATAGAACAGAACTGAACTGTACAAATAATTTATTTTGACTTGTGCAGGTATACATCATTTTATAACAATAAACTTTGTAGCCAGGCACCTTGATTTATTTCATTTAACCTAATATTCAGACTTGTTAATTCATTTCACTTAGCCTTCAATATTGAGAGAACCAACATGATTATTATATTCAGCCTTAAACAAGCAGGCTCTAAGATTCATTGAGATCTTATATAAATTGTTTGGTCAATAAATATCTCATACAGACAGTCATCACAGTCAGTGTGAAGCTCTTCAGGTAAAATTATACATCCATGACGAAAATGGAATGAATTTAATGACACAATTGTTGGACAATTTTGCATCTGTGTAAGGTATAAAAATTGATTATTGTTACTGTCAATGTCTTTTGCATCTCTTGTTACAAATATAAATACCAGTATAAACTGTTTTGCATTGTACATACATTGATTTTATTTCTATTCATAATTTGATGGATTGAAGGTACATCACTTCTTGTATGTGTTTCTATCTACATATTACTTTTTTCTTACAAAAATGTCTGGTATTTTTTCTCTAACAAATGTTTTTCAATTTATTTATTTTATTTATTTTTTGCTAATTACATGTATTATTTAATTTTGATTCTTATGAATATCACTGAACTAAATTTAATCATTGAATCGTATGTTCATTTGGCTGTTATTTATTTACAAAAATGTAAAGAATGTTGATATATTGATAGAAATAGTTGGACAAAGTTTATTAATGCTGCTGATCTCATTATTGTAAGATATTTGCTGATGAATGAAGTGGTCACAATGTTGGCTTTATGCCCTTCCACTACTAGACCGTAGACACAACTTATTGATCATGTTACATTTTGATTAACCACTGGTGTTCGAAAAATCCAGTCTACTTTAGAGAAAACCAATTTCTAATTTATGCATAGTTGAATGAACTTACTCTAGGGGCCTCTATGGCCATGTAGATACAGTCTCTGGCCTGTAATCACTAGCCCCTCACTGCTGTGAGTTTGAATCCCTCTGGGGACGCAATTTCACATGTGAGGAAGCTGTCCAGCTAGCATATGGAAGGTTAGTGGTTCTATCAAGGTGTAAGCCACCTCCGTTAAAGTTGGAAAAGTTACCAAATGACCCTGGTTGTCAATGCCATGTCAAAGTCCAGTGAAAAAAAACTGTATATTCTCTTGATGAACTCTTATATTTTCTTGGTCTTAATTTGGATTTAGGCCACAGTCACCATTATTTTGACTAAATTTAGTAGAATTTACTTTGAGGATATAATTTATTGGATATAAATTGATAAAAACAGTCTCTTACTTGGATTTAATTTGGATGTGATTTTGTATGATATGGTGGATTTGGGAGTTATTACCAGTTATGTTTTGACACAATGGCTTAAAAGTGCAATCGCTGTAAATTACTGTAAATGGCAAAGACATGCTTTGTCAGAATATAATACTGGTAATTTATTATGTTTAACATAAGAAAATAAAAAAAATAAACATATAAAATAGAAAGGCATCAAATTGTACTTGTTTGTAATTAATTATTCTATCTGTGATATTGGAGTACTACTTAGCTAAGGAAGTCCTACTAAAGTCTCAATGTTAACTTTCGTTTATTTGTGGTTAACTTGATAAAGTATTTCCTTGCTACAAACATTTCGTACCATTTTCTTAGTTTCATGTGAAGTGTCAGAGGCTGGTACTTTAACTGATTATTTCTGCAAAATAATAAGACTAATACAAAAATACATGTTTATATTTTTGTTAATTATTTTTGTATATTATTTTTTGTGTTTTTCCCCCAAAAAACACAATCCCGCCACTTAGTCGCTCTTGACATTTTTATGGTTTATCGCAAAACTGTTGTAACTGCCGTCTTATCTCATAATGAATATGTTTGTTTTATGATGTCTCTGACATCTGGAAGTTAGTTGAAAACAGTAGACCCTTAAGATATTTTTTTTACATTTATTTAGATAACGAGCAGATCTAGATTTTGAGCAATGTGTTTTGTGAGATTACTTCATGAGATCACATTGCCCCATGTTGGTGTATAGATCCCTGTCAGAAAGTCTTTTCTGTTAGACTGTGTAGCTACTCAGCCATGGACTGGTTCATTTTATGTCTTTGGCTTTTAAATTTATTTACTATGAGCTTCATTAAGTCTGTTCAATTTAACTTTAATTGGTGACCCTAATACTTACATCTGTGTGCTCTGTCAAAGATCTGTGTAATTACCTTATATTACAAACCCCCTTGTTTCTAATAATTGTTTCAACTGTAATGAAAGAGATCTGTGTGGCATATCTTGCTATGATTTTTTTATGCTTCAGTGATTATTTACATGGATCCTCACAAAATCTGTCCCCTTTTACAATATGAAAATAGATCTTAGCTTCTAGAATTAGCCAAATGCCAGGTTGATAAAATATTTTTGTGAACTTCATCTATAATATAACATACTACTATTTCTCATAGCCCACCTACTTAGCTCATTAGGTGGAGGGTGATGTCTACTTACCTGATATTTGTAAGTTTGAACCCTGGTGCTACACATGTTCTCTGTGACAATATGGTTGAGGTCATTGTGTCTGAGGATAGTGTTCAGCCTCCACCACTGATATTTGAGGTAGAAAAGTTGGGAGTTACATGCGGAGAACAAGGTTAGCACTAATACATAGTCTGGGAAAGCTGGATAAGTTAACTGTCTACCTATATGTTATTGAAATGCTGTTGATAACAGGCATAAAACATCAGACATTATTATATTCTAATGTCTCTATATGCTCTGTTGGAAAGGCGCTAACAGAATTCCATATTTCTTGCGACTACAAGTACAGTGTCATATATCAGCAGGCACTTGCCATGCCACTTAAAGCTTATCAAGTTGAATTTGATTCAACTCCCCTACAGGAAACTTACACTAAGACACAATCATTAACTTATGGACCAACCTGTGAGGGAGTTTAAGTATTAGTGGCTTTCTTAGGTGATATAAAAGCATTTTCTGTTTGAAAATGTTCTCATTCATAAATTACCTTGCTGGAACTCTGGTGCTATTAGCCATTAATACTTTGTAACTAAGTTGTTGCAGAATACATGGAAATAATTTTGACATCGGAGAAAATTAATTACTCTGAGACTTTTGAATAATTCGGTAAGTTATTTTGAATCAATTCATATTTCTAAAAAATGCCAGCTTGTACTTGGAAAGGATTTATTACAGATTTTTAAAAATAGAAGTCCATCCTATAATGATAATTTTTCTGGGACAGAATGAAGGAAATATGACTATGTTATTATGTTTAAGATGAATGTTGAATCTGAAGATTTAATAACTTTCACTGTTGTGTATATTTCTTTCATGTTGAGATTCAGCATTTAATATCTATAAAACTAAAGTAATAAAATAGAATTGAAAATTCCCAATTTTTTATTATGTTTATTTTAATTCTAGTCTTATAGTATTTGTTATTTTCTGCATTGCTATTCAGTATATCATGAAAGTGACTAGGATATTCTTACAAATTTGTTCAAACCATGGTTTTGTTAATAAATACATAATAATTTAATCAAACTAAGATGACAGCCTTTCGGTACAGGGCTCAACAAATCCACTCGTCCACTCATAAATACAAGTAGGACTTCACTTAGAATGAGTTGACATTGCGAGTAGCCTGAGAAAAATTTGTTGAGCCCTGCTGTATATGTTATTGAAATAATTTACCATTTGTGCTTGTGCAACTGATTTGTCTGTTTGTGATGGTGAGACATAATTGCTCATCCAAATTCATGTATAAATTGGCAAACCAAAGAGCAGGATTAGTTAGGCTACATTTGTATGCGACAAGCATTTGATAAGACTCACTGTTCAAAATTATTTTTTTTGATGTTTTTTTTATTATGTTAAAAGTGGAATCCAGTCTGAAAACTCGTAAGCTAATTGGTTGCCTTTGAGCATACCATGCAACTTCTCTGGAGCGGCCCTCTCTTGAGCAACAACTTCCCTTCAACAGCAGCATGATTTTTTCCCACTGTATGACTTTACTATTAATGTAACCTCTCTAGAGCAACAACTTCTCAACAACAGCAACACTTCTTCCAAAAGGTATTGCATTGGAGAGGTTGCACTGTAGTTTTTAAATTGACCAATGATCAGCCTGCATTTTGTGATTGCTATTGTCATCAGATTGAGTTGTATGGCTAGGATCCTCTCATTATCCAAAATTTATTATATTTAGAGTTATATAATTCATGATAAGTATTCTTAAACCATTCAAAAGAGAAAGGTTTATTCTGCTGGAACTGTCAGTGGCAGCTTTATTGACTTGACATGCTTAATAATGAAACCTCACTAGCTTTAATAATAGTTGTCACAGGGGCTAGTGCATCGAAATAATGGTGAACAAAGGTGCATTTAGACCTAAAATGACCACACTGGCCAAAAAAATCTTTATTATACATAAATATGTATACTTTGTACATTCCTTGCGTAATTTATATATATATTATAATTGTATTTTTAATGAGTTTGACCATTTTAGGCCAAAATACACCATTATACAATATCCCTTCAATGCGCTAGCCCCCTGTGCTATCTGTAATACAAAACTGTCATGGTTAGCATTAACTTGCCATGGTAATGTAGAGTAACATTAGATTGAAGTGTTGGAAATGTTAAAACTATTTGCGTTCTGTGATTAAATGAAGATGAAACAGTCATGAAATGATGTAATGATTTCGAATGAAGCCAAATTAATAAATAAACAAAGGCTTCAGTAAATTGTTGATATTAGAGCTGTACGCTGCACAAAATGGAATTCAAATATCAGGGAAATGAACTTGTTGTCATGGAGAATCGGTGGTGAGCAGTGCTAAATTTGACTTTTATGGTAAATCTTTTTTTCCTTTTTTTTCAAATTTTGATTTTTTGTTGCTTTATTGATTTTTTTTTAAAATAAAGACAAAGAAATAGAAAAGATGTCATTTGTACTTGGCAGGTTTGTCTCATAAATTTGTTGCATTAAATTTTGAGATGTTTAATGCATCAATATGAATTATCTAAGTGTAATGATAATTTGACTATGACTTAACAATGAATTAAATCATTTAAGCAGAAAATATTCTGAGAAGAATAAATTGATCTTAATTGTTGATAAAAAAACAAACATCATGGTTTGAAAAAAGTTGATGCTCATGCATGTTACGGAAACACCTCCCTGATAATTAGTTATTACGTTTACGCCCTGATGTAAATTATCACTGAAGAATGTCATTACTCCGTAAATAGTATTGGTCCTTATTTAGACACAATTATTACTCCAAAAACAAGCACCAACATCCTGTATCTGGCTGTCATTGTAAATAATTAATATTAAATACTGTCAAACACGGTTATAGTGAACTCAGATGTGAAAGATCGAATACAGTGAAGTAATGATTGTACCCAGAGCAAGCCCTTCTTTATTTCAATGTAATGCATGTAATGAATTATAGTCAAACCTGTGAACAAAGGCCTCCTTTGGGAAAGATGAAATGTGATCTTTATTTTGTGGTCAATATGTTCTAAATAATCAATGATGGTTTTTCAAAGAATGGACTTATTCAGAGCTTGGCTTTTATTTGGAGGTAGTTGCAAACATCAATTCAGTTAAATCACAGCTTAGTTCTATAGCTAGAGTGTAAGGTCTATAGTCCTCTGGTTCATGAATCGACCCCAGGGCATGGCTCTTATTCTCTGCAACAATTGGGGCGAAACCATTGCTTCCGAGGCCATAAGCCCTTTCCAACTCATTTATGATGTGGACAAGTTGGCATTTACTTGTGAGTAGACTAAGTCAGTACTGATACAGGAAGCAGTAAACCGGAAAACTGGTAAACTGCCTTAATTTTTGTATAATTAAAATCTTTTTTAGACATGCATATTAAAAACACCAAAAAAAAAAACAAATTTATTTGATAATCCAATCCATATGTATTGCATTTGATGAATTACAAAAATTGAAAGGCTATTTCTGTTTTTAAAAACAAAAAATGTTACTAAAAAAATGTGATATTTTAATTTGTGGCCACTATTCACCTTGTAAATAAATGTAAATGTAAGAATATGTGACAACTTGCAAGTTTTTACTGTCAGTGTAATAAGTATGTAATTGATTATCTAAGTGTTACATTATATTGCGATGTCATAAAATTCATCAGAACACATCAATCATCTGATTGCTCTTAACACACTGATAATGAGCATAAATAATCCATGCTGGTGGTAATGTAGACAAAAATATTAAATACAAATATGAATGTTCTAAAATGTAGCACAATTATTTAATTTCTCTGATAATTTATTGACCAAAGTTTGTTCATGTCTACGAATTTTGTGGAATCCTCAGAAATTCAATACAAAGATTTTTTGACTGAATTCTTATGCTTATTTAATGATATTTTTTTTGTTTGGATTTGAAGTGACTTGAATCTGCATAATTTATAGCTAAGTGCCAGGTTCAACATTCTATCAGTATTAGCAATAGATATATGTTAAGTCAGTCTTTTATGAAAAGTCCATGTTTAAGTGGTCATTGAATTTATAATTGAACTTTTTTGTAATTAAATCTTCCTATTTCCTAATATTGAAGAATGATCTTATCAGGCCAGAAGAAAAAGTTGTGTTTATAGTTATACCCAACTAACTTTACATTTTGGTGCTGACTCAAAATTTCTGACAGCATAATTTGAAGGTACAAGAATATTAGTGGAACAACTGTACCTGCAAAGTATGACAGGTACTTTTTTTTTAAAAAATGAGATAAAAAGTTTTTTGATCTGCCTACTTCGGTTTTTTTTTTGGTCAAGTCACTGTAAATATTACATTTTTTAGCCTTATGATTCATGTACTTTAAGATATACCAGTTGACCATGCTTAATTTAATGTTTAATTGTTGTAATTAACTTAATTGCTTGTTCCTTTAATACAACATATTTGTGTTCTTCATGAGTTTCAAATCCCGGTCACGGCAGATCATACCCTTCTATGAATATTTGACAAAAATGTTGATTTTCCTCTATATGTGGAGAAATTGCCGGCTCCTTGCGGAAGATTAAGTTAGTACTGGTTAGTATACAGTCCAGGAAAATTTGTTAGGTGAACCAGTTGCTGTATATAACTGAAAAAACGGTATTAAACCCAAGTGACAATAAGTTACATAAAGCAAATCATGCGTTTCATCAATTCAGAATACATGAGTAAAAAGTTGCTGAGAATAACAGACTATGGTCTTTTTGTGATGTAATGTTAAAATTAAATTTATTTGTCTGGTTAATGTAAAACCACACACACCATATAGACATGTGTTCCTATGTAGAGATGTAATTTTTTTGTGGTATGGCTGATTTGTTCTGTTTTGTTGATTAAAAACAAATTTACTTAATTTAATTCTAAATTTAATTCTGTTTTTTTTCTTCTATAAACAGGTCTGTAATGTAATCATATTCACCAGTGTATTTTTGACTACAGGTTTGTGTGTGTTGATGAAAGATTGAATCTAGCTCAATGAAATTACATGTTCAGCATTCCAAATGTAATTATTTTCATATTTTTATTTCAATCAACAAAATATCGGAATAAATACATATACATGAAATTGTTGCATTTGATCACTTAGCAGCCTGCTAAATTGCTACAAAGTGGGGAATCATCGAAAGATTCTAAGTAAACTTTTATTGAAAAGGATCTTTCTTCTTGAGTATTCGAAAATTTGGCTACTATATTAGACTCCAATGCAAATTTAGTGGGTCTATAACTCAGAGAGTTATTATTGTGTTTGAAAAATTTAACAGATAAAGATTCCCAAAATATGTCTGCTCCATTTTTAGATAATAATTTTGGATATTGCAGGCATAAACCATTATAAGACTCTCTGTACCAGATTCCATACGTTGTGTACCAGATTATTTTGCTTAAAACAATTGAATAAATGTTGTTTTTTTTATAATGTCCATTCCATTGCATTCTCATTTGTGTTTTCATTTGAAAATCTGCTTAAGCCCCATGCTCTCACATGCTGAGTCAATTATATCTTCATGCCTGGAATGGGGGCTTGAAAATAGTCTGAGTAATGTTCATGTTTAATTAGAACTGATTTGTAATTCAATGCATCAGCGCTGTCAGACAACATGGACTCATGTTATCAGTTTAAGGGATCAGTATTCTCAGTTTAAGGGTCATAAATCATTTTGCATGGGGGCTAGCTGTCAGCTTCTTGTTGAGAAAAAATAAAACATTTACCACAATTTTTGTACATGAGTCATATTGTTTTCCTTTGTACAGAATTACATGGCTAGAATTACTTAGTGTTATTTTATGGAGATGATTAGCAAAAGATAGTTGATATCTCATTGCCAGTAATTCCTGTAAAAAACTTAACAAAGAAGAAACCAAGATTGTTAGAGTAAAGAATAAGGTACTGTTAACTTGAAAGTCTCAATCACAGTCAACCTCACAATGTGACCACTTCTATATTAAGACCACCTTTTTATAACAACCACCTTTTGCAGAATAGTTTTCAATGTTTCTTCTATATATCAACTTGATAAGGACACCACTTTAGTATTAAGACCATTTTGTGCCAAAGGTGGTCTCAATAGTTTGGTTTTACTGTACTGGTCAATATCTGTTTCTCATCATAATCAGTTATGTTATTATGTTGAAACAAAGTTTTTCATTTATATTAAGAACAAGATTCAATCTATCTTGCTGCCTTTGAGGCACAAATTATGTGGCAAATTTTTTTGTGATAGAGGTATCAGAAATTGTTGGTCCAACTTACGTTGAATTTTTGGGTCAGTTCTAATTTTAGAATAACATTCTGTGGTTGGAACACATGAACTGGGGCTTGAAAGTGAGTCAGAAACGACACCAGTGATAATACTACGGTGTCAGATGCCGGAATTTTAGCACTAAATTCCATGTTGTTGTAATTATCTTAATTTCTTAAATTTATTGAGTAATTTACAGGCAGGTTATCAGAAAGTTGCTGCGCTGGCTGTCAGAACTGAGATAAGGCTCCTTGTCTATCAGATTCCTGATAGCATAAACCTGCATGTTCAAGGGGTAATGAACTAAACCTGAGATTTTCATCCCATTTCATCTGTGTTTGTAAATGTAATCCATTCTGGTATTAAATAAATCCTGAGCTTATTATAAGACTCAGTGTATCAGTATTTATTTCACCCCAATACTTGTAATCTCAAGTTATTTGGGTTCAGATCTATTCAGAGCTATCATACAGATTTATATTAAATGTTAGTTTGGTTTAGTTCGTATTAAATTAATGGCAATATTCACTCGTAGAACTAAATGCTTCACTGTAGGAATGTAAGACAATGGTACTATTCAAAATGCTTTGAAAGCAGTACCCAGAATGCACTATTGAAATTTGCTGTGACTAAAAACAGGTTTCTTATTTTATCATTTTGTTGGGGTACCAGAAACAAATTACTGTTAGAGTGGCCTTAGTAGTGTTCCTTTGTTCTTCACAGGTTAATTAATTTATACATCTATTGGACTTCATATGCAAGCATAGTGCAAGCACACTGAACACAAACTATGTATATATGTACAGCCTAAGAACTTTTCTACCAATCAGTAAATACAACTTTTTTGTTACATTCTGGCCAGATGTTTCATGCAGTACCCTGATTCTTGTTGGAAAATTATGTGCTTACCATAAACATTTGGGTCCATTCACAGTTTATCAAATATTCTCTCTATCGACTGATATGAATTTTTGCAAAATTTTTTTATTGTTTGAATCATACTCGCTTCCTGTTTCATAAATATTCTTTGTTTCTTTTTTTTTCAGAGAAGATAAAATCCTTGTTGGGACTGTGAAGACGGGATGGGATGCTGCAAAATCCTCAGACTATATATATATATCACACTGACAGGATGTGTAGTGGGTATGTTTTTATCTTCTTATGATAATTAAATGTTGATAAAAGGCAGAAAGTCTTGTAACTTGTGACTTTTGCCATCAATTGCTTAGATCTTAATCTGCATGTTGAATGATGTACATGTATAATAACTGTGCATGTAATATATTTTGACATATTACTGTATAAAAGGATGGACAAACTAGCAAACATTTCTGGACCAGACAAAATATGACTTCTCTAAAATCAAAGTATTTTGATTGGACAGGATGTCTGATAATTCTCGAAATTTCATCAGACCTCGTCAAACTTTGCTTGAGGACTGAGGGCTGACAATGTTGCCTCTGCTGGGATAAATAGCAATGGATGAGTTACTCACATTGTCTTATTGTATGACTTCTTTGCTGATATGTTTTGATGGATGAGTAAAATCATTGACTCTTTTATGTTGACTACTGACTACTACTACTGGTATATATATTTAAACATGAATCACATGTTGGCCATGTCTTCTCCGTGAAGGTATTTTCTTCAAGAAAGCGATATAAATTCTGTCTTTTCGTAAATACAATCTTGGCATTAGAAATGTAAAAAAATCTCTAAAATTCTGAGGCATTTATTAACAAGGGGTATTTTTGTTGCTGTTGTACACATGTTTTGTACATTGGTATTTGTATTTTTGCAGGTTTGAGATTCACGTTGGAACCAGATGACAGTATTGTGGCACTTCATCAGTCTGTTGTATTGTCTTGTCACGCTGTAGATGATACATACCCAATAAAATACAGGTACATAATGTGTATTCACTTCACAGCATGTACCCTGACCCTTTGCCTCATAATGCAGCATTTCCCATATCTGAAACAGACAACTTTTGAAAACATTTTGGCAAAAGAAGCCATTGTTTGTAATAAGTGATGGCTTCTTTTGGGGCAATGTTTTCCACTCTGCCAGAAAAATATTACTCAATTTTCTCAACTAAATCCATGTTTTTACATTACTTTTCATTTGAAAGAGTCCGAAATATGCTTATGAGGCAAAGTGTTTATACAAAACCTGAGCCTGTCCCAGCATTATTCCTTTTCACTCCTAGTACACTACTTTTTAATGGTTGTCAAAACCAGGATTTGAATTCACTCAATGAAAATGTACTTGAGCAGGTATGAAATAGTTGCACTAAAGATTCAACAGATGATTCAAACTGAATCATTTTGAGACAAACTTTCTTTAAGTCATTTATTGTATCACTTATAGCATAATTTAATTGGATGATAATGAGAGTAGTGAATGTGGTTTATTGTGTATTGTACACATTGTCAGTTTCCATTTTTATAATTCAACCTTCAAGTTTTGAAGTAATTTCTTTCTTAATTCTTTTGTTCTTTCAGTTGGACTTTTAACCATGTGGTAAATTTACCACTACATGAAAATCATGTGATATACAGTAATGGGTCTCTATTGATTCGACGAGTCACTCCTGATGACATTGGGGATTACATGTGTGTTGGTATGGCAGGGGAGACAATTATTCATAGTAGAACAGCCTCAGTTGAACTAGCGTGTAAGTTAATGGTTGTTTTTTCTACGTCTGGTTTGGAGATATTTATATGATACAAGGGATGATATTCTCATTGATGTTTTAGGAATGAAAGCATCTGGTAATTATTTTTAAATTCATGTGGGAATACATGCTAAAAGTTCACTCTATATTGTACAAAATGGAACTTGATTTTTAGATCAGTTTACGACTGTTGATTCCATTTGTTGACTTAGATATAAAACTGTTCTTTCAATGAAAGAGTATCAGTCACAAAGAATGTTTATGATAATACGTTTGTGCTGTTTCTTTTTATTGGCTTGTCTGTTTCATAGAAAAGTCAAGCTATTCTGATCGCTGCAGTGGCATTGTCAAGCAAAATCTTTAATGTAGCCCATTACTCAAACACATTTAGATATCAATATGACACTTGGAATACTTGATTATCATTACAAGGCACAGTTGCAAGAATAGGGGCTTTACTTTTAAAACTATATTTTTGGAGTTATGCCCCTTTTTAACTTTAGGTCATTAATGCTTATTAAATAGAATGATGAAAAACAGAAGAGAGTTGGCTCTTCAGAGCTCTTGTTGATTCAGTATTTATGTGTCTGATTTAATTGTTTGTAAAACTACAGAGAACACATAGATGTCATAAAGTTTCAAATGTACAAAATTGTTCGTATATAACAACTTGTTAATGTGGGACTTATTCCTGAATGGTTTATGTCATGCAATAGACAAATGCAACTTCACTTCATAATGCACAATGCCCAGATTTAGTATCCTGACAGTTGGGTTTCTGATTATTGCCCTGTGTACACTGAGCTGCATTTCTAAACATCCTTCTTGTGTTCTATAGCATTGAAAGAAAATCATTGGACCCCATGGTTGATTACCAGGTGGAATTTTGATATATTTAATTCCATATTTACTTTGAATACTTGATTTCTTTGTGTAGATTGATTGCAAGTATTGTAAAACAGACAAAATGATATCACTTATTTGGGTTCGTCCAAGAATGGAGTTTTACCAGTAGAACGTTTAGAAATTCAATTAAACCTTTTTATGTTTTTTGGTCTTTAGATAGAACAACAAACAAGGTGATCCACCACAGATGCTATCCTGTGCTTATTTAACACCTTATGTTAACCTTTAATGTACTGAATAATTAACATGGGTGTAAGCAGACCTATCTTACACTTAGTTGGTTGTTACTATGCAGTTAGGGGTCAAATCTGCTACTTTCTCTACTCAAGGCACACATTTTATCCCTTGATTGATGTCATTTCATTGTAGACTAAATTGACCCTTGCTTGCACAGTCATGCTGAATTTTTTCATGTATGCTAAATTTTTCTTCATATCTAGTTAGGTGTAAACTTTGTTGTTGTTGTTGTTGCAGATATAAATCCAACTTTCAGTGTCCAACCAGTTTCCAAGTCAGTCATATTAGGGGATAATGTAACTTTGTCTTGCTATATTGAAAGTTTACCAGTTGCTGATATTTCATGGACATTGAATGGCAAAAATGTATCTATTGGATTTTATAACCAGGAGGAAAATGGTAAGATTTGTCTGTGTATGGTGCCTGTCACCATATCGTACGCATATTTCTTACAAAATTCAAGTCATCAATTCATCGAATCTTTTGCTTAGATTTTAACAAAACTTGATAAGAAGTTTCAACAGTAAGTCTTGATGTGCATTTATGTGAACATGCTTTACTCTTAAAATGATGAGTTGAATTTTAATGGTTTGTAAAATATCAAATACTGATAAGTTTTCTATAAATTAAGTCATTTCACCATATATATATATATATATGCTAGCCATCTATGGGTGAAATGACTTAATATATACACATTTATGTGTGTGTGTTTTTGGTTCGTTTGGCCATTTTATACACCATCCCTTCCACATAATAGCCCCCAATTATTTCACCCATTACCCCTTATAGATGTACCTATATCTCTTGTCAATTATCTGTACATCTTTTTGGGGGAAATTGATTATTGCTCTATGGTTAGAAATGGCTAACAAACAATGTACACTTTAATTTTACATATTATTATTTGTACACTTTAATGCCTTTTCAACTTGTTATGCTATGGATAAGAAATTAATTTAAAGTAAAATCTGTGAACAAATGGCACCTTTGGGAAAGACAAAATGTGGCCTTTATTGACAGGTGGCCTTTATTTGGAGGTCAATTTATTCTAAATGATCCGTGATGGCTTTTTTAAAGAATGGCCTTTATTCACAGGGTGGCCTTTATGCAGAGGTGGTTGCAAACACAGGTTCAACTGTATATCCATAATACTGTACTTTTCGATGTATCTGCACATTGTTACACAAAAATGTTAATATCATAAAAATAGTATTTCCCAATTATTGTTATTTCTTTGATAGTAACTGTTTCTCATGATACTTTATTTATTTATTTTAAGACACATTTTGAAATGCTTGTAAGAGTAGTTTCCCTTGTTGAAAAAATAGGAAAATATTTTAATTTCTGAAGATATTGCACAGTCATTTTTATATTCTTTATTAAATCAGATTTATATTGTGTTTTAGCTTCTTTCCTTTTTTCTGTTCTCTTTGAAAAATTAGCTACTTCCATAGACTTTAATGCAAATTTAATGGAACAGTAACTCAAAGAATTGTCTTTCTTTTTTTAAAAATCTTGCAGTAAATCGTTTTCTTCCATCGGAGCCTATAAAAATTATGAAGGTCACCATAATCTGCCGGGTCTATTTTGAGATAATAATTTTGGACATTATGGCTAAAAGCCTTGAGGCTGTACTTATTATTATTTTACTGATGCTTGAGAAATCTAATTATTCTGATAATGAGAAGACTTGGAATTATTGATACACTGCTGACTTGATGTATTTATCTTCTTTGATGTATGTAATGATATTCTAATTATTATATTTGAAGGACAATCTTTCATTTGAATCTGTGAATCCTAATACTTGCTCTCCATGAAAAGTATGTAATTCATGAAAAAGTGTTTAATCATAACATTTCACTGATAAAGGTTGAACTTTATTTAAGATTATCAAAGATTCTGAAACGAGAATAATAGGTATTGTGGAGTTTAACCCCCACCCACTTATAAGATTCTTTAGATAATAATCATGAATGTATGATTATGTTTTAAGTTGAGATGGATGTAAGGTGAAAAGCTGAATTATTTTTTAAGAAATTATTAATGCTTATTTAATGTTAACAACTTTTCTTGAGATACTTGGGTGGGTTTAAGGTAAGTACTTTTGTGAAGTCTGTTTGTTTTCAAAGGCATTGCAGGAACCCCATTAATCAGTGTAATATATCAATTAATGTTGTAAAAATCTGTTTTGTCAAATATTACTTACGCTTTCACTGTGATATTACAGAAAATAGTTATCAAAATGATTTATCGTAGTATTGTTTGAGTGATAAGTATTTTTTGTGAAATAAATCATGTCTGATGGGAGGATAATGATGGGTTTTTCTTGTGTTTCAAATTTTTCATTCTTGATTTATTTCAATCGCTGTACCAATATTGTTAAATTAATATTTAAATGTTTTTTGTGAGCAATGTTCTGTACTGAGATGGTGTATAGGAAAATTAAAGTATGACATTACGATATTGAGATAATGATGTTGGTGGGTGTGATCTTCACAAACAATTTGTAAACAAAAAAATCACTCTATATTCCATAACCCAGGAACCAGCTATCTGACATTTCTAGTTTATTGTATGATTTTTTACGTTCCAGGAACCAGCTACTTGACCCTGTTTCCTGTGATGTATCCACATGCTGGTACCTACAAATGCAGAGGACACAATGAGCTTACAGGTGTATACAGATATAGTAATGATGCTGTCATTGCTGTTCAAGGTCAGAGAAAGTTTCTTTGAAATTTCCTTAACCCTTTGATTCATAAGTATATTTTGGATTCTTCTAAATTCAAAGCAAATTTAAAAAACACCCATTAATTTAAAAAAATTGTGTTATTTCTCTCTGACAGAGTGGAAAGCATTGTGTCAATTAAAAGAAGCCATTACTCATTAAAGTTGTCTGCTGCAGATGTGGAGAAATGAGGCAATGCTTTAATTGGTAGACAGCATATTAAAAAATGATGGTCTATAAATTTATGATTTCAATAGTTGAAGAAAATTCCTGCTCTGAGAAACCCCAACATACCCTTCATTATTAATACTTATTATGAACTTATTGAACTTAATTGCTGTGTCTTTTGCCTATGATTCTCATTTTAATCAAATATGTATATAAATATTGGCATGCTTAGTAGTTCAGTGCTTTGATTTCTATTCTCACAGGTCAGCCAGTGTTTGTGTCTTCACCAAAACCCATCACTGTACCACTGAAATTAGATGCTAAGTTTGACTGTCAATTCTATGGTAATCCTGAACCAAAGGTCACATGGTTACTTCATATAGACGCCCTTGATGGATCTGTCACCAGCAGAGAAATTCAGGTATACACAGACAAAACAAGTTAACCTTTTTTATCAATTACATACATTTTAGTACTAAGTACATGAAACTGTTACGTTTTAAAGAAAAGCCTATTCTGCTGTTGTTGGTTATTTTTAGCTCACCAGAACCTAAAGTTCATGGTGAGGTATTAGTATAGGTAATGTTATATTTTGGTGTCTGCTGTCAAAAATGGTCTCCTCTGACAGCACTGGTCAGATGTCCTTCAAATTTGCTTTGTGACCTTCTAACTGCAATTTACTCGTATTGTACCTACTGTTTTATAAATCATGTAGTGAAATTCATCACAAAAAATTCCCTATCAACCGACCTACAGTTAATATTCTTGGTCGAGCAACTGCAAACAAACAATTTTTGAAAGATGGCCTTAGATTCTATGTGTATTTTACAGACATCAGAGAAGTACAGAGTGTATGAGAATGGTACGTTTATAATCTACAATATTGTAAGGGAGGACGAAGCTTACTATACTTGTAAAGTTGGTAACGAATTTGGTGAAATCTCCAGGTCCGCATCCTTAACTGTATCAGGTAAGGATGTTATTATTTGTTGCATTTATGTTATGGTTGGTCTTTATTCTATGTAGTCACTAATTATATGTTTCTTGACATAGATGTTTTGAAAATGTCTGTGAAACATGTCTTGTCATACTAATCTGGTAGAATTATATTTTAAAAGAAATAAAGGAATTTTAGTGGGAACATTGGTGTACTTAAGACTAGCTCCGTTTGACAAACTCTGGCCTTGTATGGTCAATATTGACTCTATGTCTCAGCTCTAACATTGAGAGGTTTTCTATGAGTTTTACTACTATAATAAATAGAAAATGGTTATATTCCAAGGGGGACTCTGGTGGAGTGGTTATGATCTCTAGCTGCTCATCATTGTGAGTTCAAATCTCACCTGGCACCAGAAATATTATCATAAGAAGAAGCTGTGCAGATGGCTTATTAAAGGTCAGTAGTTCAACCCTAGTGTATGTTTGGGGTCTTTCTCCTCCGTTTACGCTGAAAAAATTGCCAAACTTTGCTGTTGGTGCCATATAAGCCCCAGTGAAAAAGAGAAGTGCTGGACTTGAACATTGAATGTCATCTGAAATGATTTTTTTTCATATTTATAGGCATACTTACGAGCCTTTAAGGGTGAAATAAATGTAATGCTAGCTTAAAACATATACGCTCTTGCCTTCGTTAAAGTGCTTGTTTGAAATAAATTGTATATCATTATCAGGGGAAGCAACTCATCCTGTCTTTACAACTACATTACTCAATCAGACTGTGTTAGATAAAGGATCTGTGTCAGTACAATGTGATTGTTATGGAAATCCAGAACCTAAAGTTTATTGGAACAAGGTAAACTTTTAATTACTTATTTGATATTGATCAGGGTTCAAATCCCGG
This sequence comes from Lutraria rhynchaena, assembly GCA_008271625.1. Classification (NCBI taxonomy): domain Eukaryota; kingdom Metazoa; phylum Mollusca; class Bivalvia; order Venerida; family Mactridae; genus Lutraria; species Lutraria rhynchaena. The sequence goes on along the minus strand of VIBL01000109.1, from coordinate 1,068,546 downwards.
TTGCGGCAGGTCATACCATTCTATGAAAATTTGACAAAATGTCAATTTTCCTCCATATGTGGAGAAGCTGCTGGCCCTTTGTGGAAGGATAAGTTAGTTCTGGTTAGAGTACAGTCCAGGAAAACTGGTTAGGTGAACCAGTCGCTGTATAAAACTGAAACATTTTGAAAAATGGTTTTAAAATCAGTGACAATGATTTTAATATTAAAATGCTGATAGTTATATAGAGACTTGAAATCAACTGTTCTAGATTCAGGATTGAAGAACTGGGTTAAAGGTTATAACTTTGAGATCAGTCTCCCAGCTCAAATCTCAATATTATGTTGTCAATATTCTCTAGTTAATTATAATAAGATAATATTTGTACAAAACAGAATTATGTGTACAAACCAATTAAGATATCTATATTCACTTATCCATATTACATACAGATTGGTCAGATGTAAGTTGAAAGTGAAAATTGAGCTAATAGACTGATCTCAAGTTTTATAACGTTAAACTCTGAGCTGTGAGACCAGTCTCAAAACCAAAGCCTCTGATTGGTTGGTTCAGTTAACTGCTTAGTTAAGTTATGGATCATTTATTGCACTTGTAGACTGGGTTATTAACTGTTATCATTCATTAATATTTTAGCCATAAATTATACTTTGAGGAATTCTGAATTTGAAAGAGAAATTATAGTTTTACTTCGAGTTTCAGTTTACTAAAGTGCATGTAAATGTTTTGTTGTTCACTTTTTTGTTTAATTTAAGGGTACAGATGCACTGTCTACCAATGGAAGCTTGTACATAAGTCACGTGCAGTCAGACGATACTGGTTGGTACACCTGTACTTGTGAGAATGTTGTGTCTGCCGTATGGCAGTCTGTGTACATTGATGTTTATGGTAAGGATAAATCATTGTATTACTGTATTGCTTTTTTTGTTCAAGTAGAAAGTGTGCATTTTCATAATGATTTTTCAACTCCTGTTTAATACACATATGAATTATTATCATGTATGGTACTGTCTACAAACAGAAATTTACTGACAAGACATCAAGCAAATAACTCCGAAGTTGTGAAAATATATTGTTCAACCCAGATATGTGCATAAGAAGAATAAATATTGAGTAGGTGACCAATTATTGGTTTGAGCATTTGAGTGTTTGTGGTTCTAGCCTTGCAGAGACTATATAGAACATATAACAAAAACAATTGGGACTTGAGAATGAGATCCAGCCAATGAAAATCCACTGTATGTGTAAATGACTGGGGGCCTCTGTAGTCCAGTGGTTATGGTCTCTCTCTCTCTTGTATTGAGTTAGAATCCCACCAGTAATGAAATTTCATGTGTGAGGAAGCTGTTCTGCTAGCTTATGGAAGGCAGTGGATCTACCCAGGTGTAATCCTTAGGTCTTCCTCCATTGTTAAAGCTACAAAAGTCACTAAATGACTCCTGCTGTTGGTGCAAAATGCAAATTACTTATTCTTATGTCATCACAATGCTTAGATGATAGCTTGTGTATAATGATGTTATATTTCTATTTGATAGTTGCTCCAAGAATAATAAGGTACCCTCAAGATGTGCGGGTAAAAAAGTGGAGTCCTTTCTACATTCATTGTGAATCAGTTGGCAACCCCACACCATCAGTCAGATGGAATACACCAAGATTTGGTAAGTTATGTAGTTCTTTCGTATGTTCTTTCTTTTTCATACATTATTTACTCGCTATAATACAGGTGTAATACAGTTTTCTTTGTCAAACTAGCTTACGGAAGGTCTTTGGTTCTACCCTGATGTATGCCTAGGGACTTCTTCCACTGTTGAAAACTGGAAAGTCACCAAATGACCCTGGCTGTTGATGTGACATTAAACCCCAGAGAAAAAAAAAAGAAAAACAGAACTGTTTGCACAACAGTGTTTACATGTTTATATCTATCACTTAAGCATACAGTTATTTGGACAATTTGCAAAACCCTCTGAAGAAGTGTCCTCAAATGTGTTGATCTATTTTGAGGCTCAACATGAATTGTTATGACTCACTAAAAAACAGTCTTCATCTTTCTATTCAAAATCATTATCAAGATGCAGATCAGAGAAATATTTGAAAATTAGATTGGTCAGAATATCTTGGTGACCTTCTTGAAAAGTGCTTCAATGTTTATTGTTTTACCAAATATGTTAATTAAATCGATTTCAGGTGATGTTAATAGTTCAGTTGATGGTTTAGTGTTACATGAGAATGGGACACTAAAGATTCTATCATCAAGTTTAAATGACACAGGCACTTACATGTGTACCAGTGAAAATGTGGCTGGAACAATTACAGATTCTAGTCAAGTTATTGTGGAAGGTAAATGTATAACATATGTCATTGATTTCATAAGTTTGTAAAATTCAATACCTTTGAGTTTAATTATGCTGTGCAGTCAGTCTAAACATCCACCCTAAAAACTTGATTCTTGGAAGGACCTAAGTATGTCAATTGATTCTTATGATTTACAATACTTACCATCAGGTACTTAAAGTAGCATTGGATTGATTATAATAAAAGTCCTGTTTGGTATTAACCAGGTGTTTTCAGCGACTTTTCAGCTTAAATGATGGAGAAAGAACCTAGGCGTACACCTGGGTAGTACCAATTTCCTTTTGTAAGCTAACTCGAAAGCTTCCTCACATATGTAATGTGTAAAAGGTGGGATTCAAACTCACAATAGTTTAGGGCTAGTGTTTACTAGTCAGAGACCCTAATCATCTCAGATAAGTACAAATGTTGAAGACAAGAACACACGCCTACATTTCTTTAGCTTGAAACCTCATCCTATATACATATATCATAGTCTTACAACTAAATTTTATTTGAATGGCAAATAAGTGTACTACTTTTTGTGAATGATTGATTGAAATGTTCGACCTTATATTCCGAGCCTGTAAAATGTAAATTTTGTGTTGTATTTCGAAGATTGTGTATTTCAGTGGCTCCTGTATTGACTCATCTGCCCATCAGTCAAGGTGTAAAATTAGGAGCATCTGTATATTTGCATTGTCAGGCTTCAGGTATCCCTGTTCCAAGTTATGTTTGGTCAAAGGATGATGCAGGGAACATCACTACTACTTCTTCCATACAGGTACAATTATATTGTCTAAATTCATACTTTTATTGACTATAGTGCTGCTGACCTCCTGTTAATTAGGGGCCTCGGACCAGTTGTTTTGGTTCTGAATTAATACAATTACAGCTGGTGAAACTTTCTGAGTAAAGCTCATGTTAATGAGGATTGCCTTGTTGATTTCATACGCTGTCTTTGATTGGATTGACTTTACATATTTTTCTTTACATATCTTCTGCACAAGTTTAGTGTGCTGTCTTTTAGTTATTATTGATCTTTGAGTAACTTTTGTTCCTGTAGTAATTTTTCTTTTTGGGTAACTTTTGCATATTATAATATCTTGGTCTGTTAGAATTTTACTGCCATACTTAAGGATTTATCTGGTGGATGTTTTAGAATCTAGTTTAAAATGTAATCAGTTACTGTATCCTTTGGTATTGCATAAATAAATAAATTTTCAATTAAAAAATACATTTTAGATTTCAAAGTATATGGTTGTTAATAGCAAATTTCTTTCAGATCTATATCAACAACTCCATTGTGATCCATTCAGTGAAAAAAACTGATGAAGGTGTTTACAGGTGTCGTGCGTACAATATCCATGGTTACAAGGAAGCTGTTGCCACAATTACTGTCACTATACCTCCATATTTTGTGCAAGTCCCTAAAAATCAGTCTGTGATAATTGGTGGTAATGTTGAATTGAATTGTTTGGCTAATGGAGACCCTGTGCCAACCCAGAGATGGAACTTTAATGACAAACAATTAATGATAGGTATGCCTCTTCTTTAAATTTTAAAAGTGAAATCGGCATAAAATTATATGTAACTTACTGTTCGTTATTTAGAATATGTGTTCTTTATTTTGTACTTCTATGTCTGTTAGCCTGTCATTCAGATCAGTCTCTTCATTCAAGACTAAGTGTCTAAATAAATGGATATGAAGGCTTTTAAAGAAACTCGTAAATGTGAAACATGAATAAATATACAAGTTTGTCTGTATTTTGCTGAACAGTGTCACATACTTGATCACAGCACTACTGGTTTATTCATCACTGGTTAGTTTGTTGTATAAAGATTTTTATTTATGTATCTGATTACGTAAAGTTTTAATTATGTCAGAGGAACAAATGCAAATAAGATTTTAGGATATTACAATGTATATTGTTTTAATATAGTCCAGCATAACTAAATGTCAGTTTTGTACTGTTGTTTTTTACTTCAACAGATGACAACATGTTACTGAGTGCTGAACAATCAGTCCTTGTTATTAATCAGGTCAAATCTAGCCAGTTTGGAAAATACACATGCGTCGCTTCTAACATTGCTGGGACGAACTCAGTCTCCGCTTGGATAAACTTGCATGGTAGGTTTTTATGCATTGAATTTTTAGCAGAAAGGTGAAGTTTAAAACCAAGACATTATTTGAGTTCCTTAACTCTTACTCAGAATGAAGCAGTTTGTATATCTTAATGTTTTTGAATTATTATTGAATCCTATTATATCAAATTTTATGTTTTGTTAATTTTGGGAGTTGGCAGAATTGAAACAAGCAGTGAAAGTGGATTGTTATTTCTTACATTTTGTGTAATGTTTCATGTTTATTTCATGATTGACTTAATTTATTTTATACTTTTGCCTAAGTGATACGGATAACCTAAATTGATATTTTTAATTGATTGAGGACACAGGGTTAACACTGAATAATATTCATTGAATACAGAAGATAACAATGAAAGCATAATTATATTTTTTAAGATATTTAGTAGATCTTTGATTATCAGAAATTAACTGGTCTAAATTATCATTTTAAAAAATCCATTGTTTTTGATAATCCATTGGTATGGTAAATCTAGATGTCTATAAATTTGTCATGACTGTGAAGAAATCGGGACTTAAATTTCCTTCCACATTACACCTGATTTTTGATTTGCTCTACCTGTGTTTACTTTAAAACCAAATTCTAATGTTTTTTAGATATACCTGTTTTTACTGCAAAACCAGAGAATGCAAATGTGAATGAGTCTTCAACTGTGACCTTGCATTGTGAAGGTCAAGCTGTTGAAGCGCCCTCTGTGACCTGGTACAAAGAAATATCAGGGGAGAGGATCAAGATTGAAAATAATTTAAGAGTTACTGTTAATGAGGCTGGAAGTCTTCTGATAAAGGTTTTGCTTTTGTTTGCATGTATCTGAGTTAATGAAGCATGTGTAATACTTGAAATATGCAGCATCTATATAACTCAATGGCTGATTGATATAAAATGATTATTTTCATACATTTTTGCATCAAAATGGTACTCTGTGCTCAATCTGTAGAATCTAATAGAGTTCTGCAGCATTACAGATCTATTTAGATAGCAAAAGCAGTCCAAACAAATTCAGGTTTAGTCATAATTGTTATATTGTTACTGATGACATAAAAAGTAAAATCTCATTTTTACCACTTCAATATTAAGACAACCTCATAATAAACTGGTTTTCAGTCTTTCTTCATTATACAAACATAAAAAGAGACCACCTCAATATTAAGAATGATTATTTTCAGCCCAGAACTGGACTTAATATTAAGGTTTTACTGTTTATTCCATTACTTGAAACTTGTAATAATTGTTCCTTTACAGCCTGTACAGAAAACCTTTGATGAAGGTTGGTACATATGTGAAATTTCTAATTCCGCTGGTCATGTTTCTGAAAGAATATTTATGAATGTACAAGGTAAGCAATTTGATTTATCAGTATCTTACCCCTACATTGAGTGCGGAATAAGCAGCACATCCTTAATTTAAATTTTTTGTTTAAAAAGCAAAACATTGAATTAATTTTTTTTTCATGGTGAATATCAATCAAATGGTCCTATGTATACTAACTAACAATACCATACAGAGAATTCCATAATCTTAGCAGTTTACGATATCTGTAAAATTATAAGGCCATATTGTATTTGATAGTGTTGTCATTCTTGTGACTGATCTTGTCAACCATTATCAGATTACTGCTATGTGACTGGTCAATTTAGAGACTATGCTGTGAACCAACAGCCTCCAAATCAAGATGTTTTGCAAATATATGTGTTTGAAATTTCAGTTCCACCAGTTATCACATTTACTAACAGTCCTCAGTCAGCTAGTGCGGGATCAGAGGTTTCTTTAGTCTGTCAAGCAACTGGTGACCCCACCCCCACAATGCAATGGATCCACCCATCTGGCAATATCATCCAATCAAATTTTGCATATATAATAACTGGTCACACCCTCCATATTGTGTCAACCACTAGGGATGATGGTGGAAACTGGACTTGTCAATATTGCAATCAACTTGGATGTGATTCTGCTGTTGTTCAAATTATAACAGAAGGTATTTATTCAGCCGTGAATATTAATTAGATTTGAAGCAATTTGTTGACCCTCTGATACATCAGAACATGCATTGAAAATGTTGAAAGTAGGAAGAAGAAATGCCTGTGTTGAAAACACTTAAAATCAATCTTAATCAAATTCATCAGGTGGATAAAATCATACTTTTTACTGTTTTAGTTAGGGTATGTTTTTGAACTGTATAATACTCTTGTTTATTCTGAAATTTTGTTAATTTGATTTCAGGTTCTCCAATGGTTACTTCATTCACTGGTTTAGCTGATGGATCACTGGTTACATTAGAATGTGAAGTACATGGTATACCCAAACCTTCAGTGACCTTCACCTCTCATGGTCAAACTATAAACTCGAATGTTCAAGGTCATTCATTGAAGAATAACAGATTGTTGATAGAAAAGGGGAATTTAAAAGATGTATATATATGTGAAGGAAGAAATAAACATGGATTGGATGTCAAGGCTGTGACAGGTATGTTACTTACACAGAGAGAGTATTTTAAATCAGTCTTTTAAAATTCATTTTAAGTTGTCCATGATACAACTTTAACTACACAAATCAGCGCTAAAGATATTTTTTAGAAAGGTGTGCTAGTGCAGCTCAATTCATTATGGCTTAATATTTTCTGATTTACTGTATTAGTCATAGATGATAAGTCAAGTCATAAATAACATGTAGAAATACCAGCATGGTGGAGGAGGAACTCAGGCATACACCTGGGTAGATCCACCGCCTTCTGTAAGCTAGCTGGACAGCTTCCTCACATATGAAATTTTGTCCTGGATGGAATTTAAACTCACTGTACTGAGGGGCTAGTGATTACTTGTCAGTCCCTGACAATTCGACAATGAATGCCCCTGTGTATTGAATATTAATTGCTAATGAAATTCATTTCCCCTGATCACTTCTTAAATGAAATAACATTTATGCAACATTGATTTGATATTACCCAGTATGACAGATACCACAAATTATTTGCTAGAGTTCCAAGTTGTACACATGCATTTATCAGTGAAAATTCTTGTCATATGAAACCTCTTTTTAACACTTCATCAAATTCAATTTTCCAGTCCCTTCACAAATGGAAGCACCAACTATCATTGATGCTAAATCAACATCTGTCACTCTGTTGTTGACAGAACCTGTCAGTATGGGGAACCTTCCATTCACAAGATTCATTGCTGAACTTTACTCTGACCTTGAAGCATCATGGAAACCTGCTGGAGGTCAAGGTCACTCAAATTTATTTGAAAGCACAATGAAAATAAGTGGATTGCAGCCATATTTGTCATACAGCTTTAGAGTTGCAGCAGAAAATTTGCTAGGAACCAGTCAATTCAGCTTACCTTCTGCAAAAATAAAGACATTATCTGATGGTAAATAAAGTTTTAACCTTATTATTTATGTAGTACTGTTTGATATTATAAAAGACCAGCCAAACCAATTTTAACCCTCTAAAAATGTCAAATACAAAAACAACTGAAGCAAAAATGAATGAATTTTAAGTAAGTAATTTTAAGTCTCAAGCATTATATTGGGAGCATTTTTAATGACGTGATTTATGAAACTTAAAGTCCTGTTATACAAATTACTATATTAAATAACTAATTTACTTGAAGTCATGTTTGGCAATTGTCTATTGCAGCCCCATCACCTCCAACAGATGTGTTCACTCTGGAACTTGCTAATAATGAGATTTTATTACAGTGGAAACCTTCAGAACACCTTAATGGACCTAAACGTATGTTTATAACTGTTGGTCTGAGGTTATTTTTTAAATTTATGTCTCATTTAATTATGATACATACAATGAAACTACAGTCAAACCTGTTTTTGCAACCACTCCAAGTAAAGACCACCTGGTGATAAAAGACCATTCTTTGAAACAACATCTTTGATTATTTAGATCAAACTGACCCTCGAATTAAGGCCACCTTTCAGTAAAGACCACCTATCTTTCCCAAGGGTGGCGTTTGCTCACAGGTTTTACTGTAATTAGAAATAGTATTTGGAGATGACTAATTCTATTCATGATAAATTATTGAAGGTTAAAGGTCCTAGTAGTAATGTCTCAAATCAGGGGCCTGCTTCATGGACATCTTTGCTAAGTCTTTTAAACATAGCAATTTTTTGTTTGTGACTGAGGTCTTACAGCTTTTCTCATTGATTGCTGTGGCCAAGTGACCCTACTGCAGTACCTTAGTGTGGACTCTGATTGTTTATTATATTGCCTTAATACTTTGAAATGAATATTAAAATGAATGAGTTTTTGACATTATTTGTTTTCTTCCCAGATGATGTTGTATATGTGTATAGAATTACCAAACCCATGAAGGTAGATAACTCAGATACTGTGATAATTATTAAGCATACAGAAGGCACATTGCTTCATAATGAAACCTTACAAGTTTCTCTTACAGGTAACATTAACTTATGTTTGAAAAGTTTTCCTAATGTATCTGTCAGACCTTTATGTCTCTCTGTGTAAAAAAATCAGAACATTTACCATGAAAAAAGGAGAGGGGGCCTCAATGGTCGAGTAGGTATAGTTACATTAGTTACATAAGCCTCTCACTGCTGTGAGTTTGAATCTTACTGGGGACAAAATCTGACATGTAAGGAAACTATCCAGCTAGCATATGGATGGTCAACACAGCCTGAGAATCTCATGCTCTGGACAGCATTTCATTCAAGAGGCTATTCTAGGGATTTGTGCAAGACTGAAAGTTGTTTTGATATAATGATCAATTTTACATCTTCTATCGCAAATTTTATTTTCACTTGAATAATTAATATAAACTTTAATACCAAAAGCAGTAATTTATGGTTTTGGCTTATATCTTATTATATGAATGTTTTTTGATGACATTTTAGATCTTAATGAACCTGTGAAGTATGGAGCTGTTGTTTTCGCTAAAAATATCGCAATAAATAAAACCAGCGAACCAGTATCTATTTCTATTGACCGTTCAAATGTTGCCATTGGTGTTCCAGGTATGTAATTAATCTGGTCCCAGTTCAAATTAGATAAAAAAATTCGTAGTCTAATGCATAAATCTTGTACATAAATTCTGTACATTATACTGGAGGGCCTCCATGATTAAGTGGTTATGGTTTCTGACTATTTAATACTAGCCTACCACTGCTTTGAGTTAGAATCCCCATAAGACCAGACATAAATCACATGCTGTCCAGCTGGCTTATGGAAGGTCAGTGGTTCTATACAGGTTAACATAAACCTGGGGTTTTCCTCCACCATTAATGTTGCCATATGACCCTGGCTATTGGTGCAATGTTAAACCTCAGAGAAAAAAAATCAACCTGCCTCAAATTATTTTAAGGACTATATTTCATTTGTACAGTTGACAATGAAAACAAATGTTATTGTTCTAATTGGCTTTCCTAATAATTTAGTATGCATTACATGATTTGAATTTTTTACAGAAGCTGAGCCTCATTCTAATGACAAACCATTTGGTACAGACAAAGTTATTGCTGTTGTGCTTGGATCTCTGGGTGGGATTTTGTTTGTCATCATCATTGTCTTTATTGTGACAAGAATACGACGTCAGAAAAAATCAGAATCGCTCTCCCTGGTTGATCATCGGTTGTCTCTAGATCAGTTTTATATGGAAAATCCAAAGTAAGTGATTTATGATAATTGATAAATTGATCTGTGATGTTTGGTACTGATTAGATGGAGTTTTAATGTTTACTCACCTAAGGTAAAATTGAATTTTAAACTAATGTGAGAACCATCACTGTCACAATATGTTTTTGTTTTATGCACAGAAGGAAAGTCCAAAGCATTATAATTCTTTTGAATTACCGGTAACAAATTGAATCACAGTGAAACCTCAAATAGCAACCACCTCAGTATTATGACCTCCTTGTTATAACGACTACTTATTACTTATTTTCGAACCAGTTTCCAATAGCCCCCGAAATTCAATTTGATAATAAGAACACCTCATTATTACGATTGATTTTTCAGGTCCTGAAAGTTGTCTCATTATTAAAGTTTTACTGTATTTTACAAAAATTTTAACTGATTCAGATCTCACAAAGACTACTTGTACCAGGAGAAATCAGAATAGTTAGTTTGAATTAGATGACATCTGTACAGTTATCTGACAATTAGTTGCACTTTTTCATAGACTTTGTTTCATTTATTTTCTTGGGCATATGTAATAATCTATTTGTACTGAGGGATTGAACTATTTTTTATTGCATAAAAGATGGGACCTTTGTGTCCAAATGGTTACAGTAATCACTTGCCCCAAACTGCTGTTAGTTTGAATCCCACCCGGGACCAAACAAATTTTATATGTTAGGAGGTTGTCCAGCTGGTTTATGGAATATCAGTAGTTCTACTCAGGCCTGGGGTCTTCCTCCAGGTAAAAACTGGAAAAGTGAAATGACCTTGACTATTGGTGTGACATTAAACCAGTGAGAAAAACAATATGAAAGATCATGTCAGTCCTATGTTTGTTACATAGATTTATAGATCTCTTTCCCCTCTCTGATGTTGACTGATACATGTGATGTAGGAAATAACTACCACTACATTATTATATCAACTTTTGATGCAATTCAAAAACAGAAATCAGCAGAATCTGATTTAGTTGTGAAACCAGGCCATTACTTATCAACAAAGGATTTGTAACAATCTTCATTTTGTGAAGATTTGTGTAGTCCTATTTTGTTCTTATCAAAACCAGTTGTAACTAATTTCTGCACTTGTTTCGAATAATGTAAAATGAAAGCAGTTTTCTCATTATGTTAAGTATGATAGTTAGTTTATTAACACTGTTATTTCAGAGATGAAGTTACACATTTCTAGAATTTGGATATTCACTTCTGATAGATATTAAATATCAGACTAACAGGTTCAGTTTTTTGGGTTCAAGTTTTGGTTTCTTTTCTTTGCTTTGTGTCTTCATTGGTTCATTTCTTCATGTTTTACTAGTATAAAATATTTGGTTTATTTTTAATTCTTGGATAGCTGCTTAGGGTGTGAGGTTAAAACCAGTCTCAGAACTCTTGCCTCTGATTGGTTAGGTTTGAATATAGTCTTAAAAGGACTGGTACATGTTCTCAAAGGTCTATTTTTAATCTTGAGTTTATTTTGAATTTTGTCTTTTAAAGATATACTCATATTTTGAAAATGATTACATTTATTTATGTATTTAGGTCAAAGTGCATTAGATTTGTTTTAGATGTTTGAATATATCAATGAGATCCTAATATGATATTAATTAAGACTTGACAGATGCATGAACAGTTAACTTCTGAAATGTCTTGGGAGTGTTGTAGTGATTTGAAGGAATTATATTCATTTGTTTAATGTGAATACAGACATTGGTAGTTCTGTTGGTTCTTCCCTCAGTACTCAGTTATAACATATTAAAATATATGTGTATACTGTATACATGTATCTGGTATTGGAAAATATTTATTTTTTGGTGTGGAACATAATTTTTGAACTTTTTACATCTTAATTCCAGTAATCAGACATTCCAAAAAATGTTCTAACAGCACTGGAGATTTTGTTCAGTGATTCTTTCATGATCACGTGACATAATCAGTTTTCATTGGACAAATAAAAAGCATGATATATTTTCAATGGGAGCAAAATCAATTGATTTTTGTACAGGAAGTTTCAATTCTGTATCGTGTCTGCAAAGGGACAAGTATTATGTTAAAATCATTGATGTTTTGTGTATGCTTAAATTGTAACGTGTTACAATTCTAGTTCACTTGTTAGACAATGTTAAATTGATAAGAAAAATATATAACAGCTATTTTTTTGTTTCCTTTTTATTCTAAAATCTTCAAATTCTTACATGACGTTCAGGTTGGTCATCATTGATATTTTCACAGTCCAACCAACCAAAGTTTTACCATTGGACTTTTTTGGAATGTCTGATCAGTTGTTCAAACTGCTATAATGAAATATATCATTACATAAAATTGTTATGACACATATACTGTTAATATATGAATATGTAGTTCATAGAAACTTATCTTTCTAAGCTTCATTGTTTTGGAATTTTGAGTTAGAAATAGTAAACTTATGTCTATATTAATACTTGATTACTCACTGTGATATGAAAAATTATCCAAGTTCATCAGCATTGTTTATAGTTTCTTTTTCTTAATTTCAGGAACCTTTATAACGATACAAAATATTCTTCATTGAGAAAAAGTTGTCATAGTTTCTACAGTTTTGATCAGGAGGAGAGTTTCCATAGTAACAATGGAACAAGAGATTCATTAAGTGGAAGTGTGATTCATATTGGGTAGGTTACGTGGTAAAGCTTACAAGAATGGTTGTTGTGGACTGTTTGTACATTGCATTTTTCTGGGCACTTATACAGAGACTGTTCTCTTATGCAGAGGTGTAATTTTTCTGTGGAATTCCATAGATTTGGATGATCATAGAATTATTTTGTGGAACTACTAACTCTATCAGATTTGTTATAGGAGGGGACATAAGCTCATCTTAAAATGTCCGTCAAGCAAGTGTTGATGCTTTGAGATTCTCAGTAAAATTATCAGTACTGTCCAATTATTCACTGGTATTTTTAATTTTTATGCTGTATTTTAGTAATTTATTTGGAATGAAATATGCAACAGTAATTGTACATTTACATAAAGTTTTGTACTTGTGAATTTGTTAAGTATTAAGGGCTTGATGCAAAACTGTAACAACTCACAATTAGTGAAGTTATAATAGTTGGTTCTACATTATCATAATGATTAGTGTCCAAATGGTTTGCATATTTATTATGTCTCTGTATTTTGCATGAATTTTAGCAAAAGAAAGAGTTGTGAAGTTCTGCTCGTCTCCAAAAATCCCTTATATGAAGACAGGAATCTTCAGGTGTGTTTCTTTCAAATGTTATTTGTTTTTATTTGACTTGTAAATCAAAAAATCTTAGACAAGTTTCTTTGGAAAAATTCAAGGCCGACAGTGGTCTGAATGATAATTTGTGTAGCCAGCTCTCTGCTGTATCCTGCATTCAAAGTTTGGCTATTTTTGCCTTGGCACTGGACTAGATTGCTGTAAGATTTTTTTTTTGAAAATGCATTTAAGACTGAAAAGGTCCACTAGTCCATTAGACAGAGGCATGATTATTTCACCTTTCAGAGAATTACCTCTTCCAGAAGTGTTCTTAACCCATCAGATCTGCTAAAAAATCCCAAAGTGTTAAATCATGCCCTTAATAAGACCTTTGACTCTCTGGCCTCTAGTCATTCATACCTGCAATACCTTGCTTTACTTAATCACTAACTTCTTTTTGAAACTATTGTTTTACAATATCCTGTGATATATACATTTAAATAAAAAAAAATATTCAAAAATTGTTATTGTTTTCCAGGTATCTACTGAACCGAAGCAGGCTGAAGGTATGAAGTATTTTAGTTCCTTACATACATTTATTGATTGATTTATTAGTCCCCTACTGGTTTGTAACCAGTTTTGGGGACTCTATTATGCATATTTCTGTCTGTCCTGTCTGTCAACTTTTTCCATCTGGTCCATACCTTTTCCATATAGGATGGAGTTTTTATTTAATGTGGCGCAAATATTCCCCATATTGAGGCTTGAGTGTCTCAGATCTCTGTCTCAAAGGTCAAGGTCATTTCTCAATATGTGGATATTTCACCCTTGATAATGCCAAACTTCTAGTATTGTAGTATATACTAGGAGAAAATGTCTTTAATCAGATGGTCACACATGAACTGAGTGGCATCATTGACTTACATTGTAAACATTTTCATGTAATGTTAGTATATACGAATTTTTCCTGGTTATGTCTTTTTAACAAAGCTTAAACCAGAGATCAACTATTTTGGTTTTGAAAGAATCTTAATATTTTGTCTGTAGTTTGTATGGTGCTTTTACTTGAATGTACAGTCAAACATTTATGGTTTATGTGTTTAATGGTCAGCTGTGAACATTGGTCAATCTTTAACTCATACTTTATGATATAAAAGTGGCCATGGTCTTTGACTAGTAATCCCTAGCATGTCAACGCTGTGAGTTTGAATACCACCCTCCACCAGACAATTTACACCTGTGAGGACAATGTCCAACTAGCTAACAGAAAGTTGGTGGTTCTACCCTGGTAAACGCCTGGTGTTTTCCTTCACTGTTAAAGCTGGAAAAGTTGCTTAATGATATTGTTTGTTGGTGCAATGTTATACCCCAGTGAAAAAGTTATTTAAGGTATCAAATAAACCTTTAAATAAAAGCCAATTGTGCATAAAGGCCATATTTCTCCTCTCCCTCTGGTTACCTTTGTTTACAGGTTTGAGCGTATTTAACTATAGGTAATGTATTTTGTTCTGCTTCAGGAGAGGGTTATAAAGAATCCTGCGTTCAATCTGAGATACAGTTACCATCTAATGATGTGAGTGTGGACAGCACTCGTCCTATTCTGAATAATGATGATGAGGATCAAAAAAATATACCCACTGGAGAAAATGTTTCAGATATATACTGGTAGGAAATTTACATTATTTCTTTATAATGAGATCATAATTATGTGATTTCTGTCTGCGCTATAGTTGATATTCTAATTGAATTTGTCTGATCCTTCAAAACTAATTATGCTGTATGTCTCCCAAATTTTTCAAATACAAATACTTGTGTACACAACACTTCAGTACCATCTACTAGCTATGGATATGATGCCAAACTGATATTTAATTTTTAGAAAATACTTAGTGCGACCAATTAGAGAAGTGTTTTAGTGTATACATATGCCACCTTTATCCAGACACTCCTATTTATGTTTATCATGATTTATACTTACACTGACTACATTGAATTTCTTTTGATTGATTTATGAATCTCTGCAAACTGGTACATCTCCTGTCAAAAAACGTGATTTTGAAAAAAATATTTAAATATGACTTCTTGATTTTGATTTGCGCCAAATCATTATTACAATTTTATTGCATATTTATCACAGTGTATACAAAAATCTTAGAGAAAAGATATATGTGTTAAATCAATCTTATAATCAGTTTTCTTTCTACTGATACCTTTCTTTGTCTATTCAGGAAAGGAAAAAAACATTTGCTGTATAATTGGTATGCAGATGTTTATTTTCTCTTAATGTGTTTATTATCTGTTTTGTTGCTTTCAAACGTTGATATCGTCTGATATGAATAGTTGTTGTGTTACACATTTAGTATTGTAATGAATAATTTAACTGTTTCAGCTCAATTGGTAAAGGACAATCAGAAGTCAGCACACCTGATACATCCCTAGATCATATATACACTAGTATCAAAACTGATGAACATCTCGCTGGAAACTCAGTAAGCTCATTATCAAAAAGTAAGGGAGACAACTCAGTTTATGAGAACACTAATAACATCCCTGATAATGTGAAAGGGGATCTTGATGATTGTGACAGAAAATCAAATTATATTAAGGGTCAAGGTCAGTGGAAGGACAGAGTACCAATGTCTGGTAAAATGACTGAGATGTCGAGAACTAGAAATACGAGGTCTGCTTCACCAGAGCACTCAGCAAAGAAGCTTAACACTGATTGCCCAAAGCCCCCAACAAGGGTGCTGTCCCTTGATCTGTTAAGCCCTGCCCTGAAGAAAACCAGCTGTGGGGATATTAATGGGGATGGTGAACTAAAGATTTTAGCTGGTAATACTAAACATGCTAAGGAGACTGATGGAGATGAGACTGTTATAAATACCTGTGATAATATGTGTGATAGTAACACTGAAATTGGAACAACATGTAATCTACATGAGGATGAAAATGTTGGAGAATATGATTCATTTTCTACATTTAGGACCAACCAGAATACAAATCTGGATGCAGTAAATGAATCTTTAATGGCTGATTGTAATAGCAGCTCTTCAGTGAATGGAGGGAATGGGTACTCTTCTACGAATGAAAACAATTCATTGAAAAGGGATGAAAACAAGACAGTTTTTTCAGAGATGGAGGATTCTGTTTCAAAGAAGCCGAAAAATGTGATAGATGACAACTTCTTGTCTGAGGAGGAAATTAAGCGAGATGTTTTGTCAGCCAAACTTTATTGATTACAACTATTCATTACTGTAGGGGTGTCAAATGATTTTTTTTAAGTTTTTCTTTATGTTTGTTATATTTTCTATATTCTTTACAATGAAGTTGTTTCAAGAGTTACATTCAGATATTACAACTCACTTAGAACTTTAAGAAGTTTATCATTATATATCCATTATAAATGTTTTGCAATTAAAATTAATTTTAATGTTTTTACTAGGCCAATGACTATGTTGAAATCTTGTTTACTTTTTGTCTGATAATGTTTATTGTTTGGGAAAAACTAAGTGTAGAAGAATATAAAATATGGGCAGCATACATTCTGCTCTCATTATGACCTCTACGGATGAGGCTTTTTTGTGAATTACATGTATTTATTTTAGATGTTTAGAAGACAGCAAGCACAAATTATTATTCAGATGGTATTAGCTCAATGTATAGTTTTATGTACATTTTGACATTAGGTTGTATTTATTGTAACTGGCTGGTCCAGTGTATATACCTATTGACTTTAGGGGACAGGTATATGATAAAATACTACTTGAAAATTTTTAAGCATTTTTTAACATTGGCAATTATTACCATAAGCTGCTTTTTTCAGAATGGAATTGTATCAAAACCAATTTAAGTGAGAGACGATGAATTAGTACTGGACCAGAAGACACACAAACTTGAAATCATTACTTACCCACAATATATGTTGACTAGACTCACAAAAGTGAAAGGAATTTTACTTGACTTGAGGGCCAGTAATTCTCTAAATTTTATTAGATCTTGTCAAAAATTGATGCCAGAGGACTGAGTTCTTTCAATCTTGTGTTGACTGCGAAACTGTTAATATTTTTGGTGTTACATGTTGGCAATAGATTGACAGATAATATTACTTAATATTAGTTAAATAAAAATGTCTGATGATTATGGTAGAATCTTAAAGGCTGAATTCAAACTTATATAAATTGTGTCATAAAAGATATATATACTGCATGTTACTATCTAAAATGCTTAAAACGATTTAAAAGGGTATT
Source organism: Lutraria rhynchaena (assembly GCA_008271625.1). Classification (NCBI taxonomy): domain Eukaryota; kingdom Metazoa; phylum Mollusca; class Bivalvia; order Venerida; family Mactridae; genus Lutraria; species Lutraria rhynchaena. The sequence continues at coordinate 1,050,989 of VIBL01000109.1, read as the reverse complement.
TTTTCATTAACCAAAACTCCTACGAATGAATCAACAATGCTAAGTATAATGCTTTATATTCCTGTGAAATGCTTGTGAACCTATAATACTCATCATTGTCATTATAATTTTTATTTGGTATAAAACAATGTATCATATTGATTGTTTCTGATTATTTTTTGTTACTTACATATTTATTGTTATAGTATTGATTTTATTGTTTTCGTATGTATATAATGTACATGCAGTTAGTAGTCTGGAATTATGTCTACCCAGGACTAAGTCTATTTATGTTAATAACTCTTTTAGATAGTCCTGTTTGTTGTAGAAATGCTTCCATGGTTACAGTGGACCATACATAGTTTTAAATTACACTGTACTCAATCTTGATATTACAGTTATTTTTACCTTTCTGTAATTTGATGGACTTTTACATTAGTTTTTGTTTCATAGTGATTTCCTTTTGCATATATTTTTGTTGTTTTGTGAACATACTTTTACACGAAGATGTTTAATTGTATAAAAGAAGCATTTATATAATTTCTTTCTAAATATTAGAATAAATGGTTGCACACATGGAAAACTTCTAATGATTCTCTGTTGAAATAAATATTAATTTATGTATCGAATTTTTACTTTTACCAAATTTTCTGAGATTATTCGTCCTTCTGTTTTAATTTTAAGAAACTAAAAACTAATTCTTACATGACTATCCCAGACTACAAATATGCTGCTTTACTCTTTTATAATGCTTTATTTGAATTGTATTTTATACAAGTAGATTTGCACATTATGTGATAATGTATATAATTATATATATATATCTGATTGTATTCTGTTTAAAGAGATTTGTACATTAATATAGAATTAAAGTGAATTACATATATTATTCTGTTAGAATACATCAGGGGTGTAGGAATGTTTTCATGTAGCTGGTAATCTACCCAAAGTAGAAGGGGGATCTGAAGATTCCCCAGTAGAGGGCAAAGCCCACTGTGAGGAAAAGGCAGCTGGCGTGACTGCTCAAATAGCTGATTGATTATCCAGCTCATTTCTACACCCCTGATACATGATTTTTATAGTGTATGTTTACATTAGAATATTTTATGGTTTAACATAAAATAAAATCTATTGATCATGAGATTCATCACTTGTGTTTTGTTGTTTGAAATTTGTAATTAGGTGTAGTTGATTCTCTTCCGAATGTATATTAATCAAATCTTCCAATGTCCTTTGGCTGATATTTTATACTAACTTCAGCATTGACAAAAGAAACAAATCGCATGTGAATCTTGTTTTGTATAGTTCTTCAAAGTCAATGAACCATGAATGGTTTTAGCAGCATTATTACATGATACATTGAATATGTTACTATCATGACTAATAGAATAAGGTACCAAGGGGCATTAGAAGTTTCTTTGAGTGAATATAAAGTGATTACATGGAAATGGGAGTTAAAACAAATCTTAAGTCTGTAGCTGGTTCTCTAGATTTGTTATCTTAAGACTTGATCATTCCTGTTGGTATTTCACAGATAATTGTATTTTTTTTAAACCAATTTAGTAGTACTCATTTTTTATCACAGATGTTTGTTCTTGTTGTAATGTGATTGAAATATGCAAGTTTTGTGAAAAAGAAAATCATTACAATCATGAATGTGTGCGACTCGGATACCGGTTTTTTCAAAATCTATTAATTCCTTTTATTTGATAGAAGTGATAAGAAACAAACTTGCTGGTTAGATATATAGGATTTGAATGCTGCATTTATTTACATAAAGATAGGAAAATATAGTCTCTCAATTAAATTATTTGGTTTGATTTTCTCTATATTGCATCTTCACTATAGCAAAATTTTCTGAAAAATAGCAATCATAATAAAATGCTGCAACTGTTTTGCAGTGAATCCAATGGAGAGCTGTGCAATACTTGTTTAGAAGTTTATCTTAAAAAGTTGAATTCGGGTAGCTATTTATAAATTATCAACATTTCTGATTGGTACTAAACCATCATAGATGTTCCTTGTAAGTTTTTTTAAATAATCTTGCATCAATCCGTAGTCAGGTCCCTTAATTTAATGCAGACATTTTCAGTGTATTCAGTGCATAAACATTATTCCAGACCTAAATCAATAATTTCACATCATTGATTCCACTCAACACTGAAAGTGGATTCAACAAATACAACAAACATTTATTTTGGCTACCAAATTTATTTATTCAATTGTATCAATTTCCCTGCACAACATATCTAGATAACAACAATCAGAAAAATATCCCTCAATAATTCGACAACAATAAATGTGTTACTAAGGGAAAACATCAAACTTGTCAGAAATTTCTAAAATATGGCTAGATAAAGACCCTACATTCAGACAGCTTTTTGAAGACATACTGGTCACATGACATCAAGTCAAGGTAAACTTCACTAACGAAGACATGAAGGGGCAGAAAATTGATTTTAACATAATTGTACTCACAGTGTATCAGGCAGAAAAGATTGATTCATAACTGTAACAAAATCTTAAATCCAAAGTTCATCGAATCATGAGACAATGCTGAAGAAATGAAAATGTAAATGATGCCAATGATGATGATTAATGATAATGACTATGATTTCCATGAAATCATGCGAAATGAATGAGTTGCATGAAATGATGATACTTTAAGAAATGAATGATGCCTGAAATGATAAAAATGAATAAAGTATGACCTTTCTGGTCTGAAATGAAACAATGTGATGATTGATAAAGATGATTACAATGACAATGAATATTCAGGAACAGATGAATGTAGGAACACAAAAATTAATCGTGGAGTTTTAGTCCAATTTGTTTGGTCAGTAAGTAAAGTACCATTGCTGATATGTTTTTGTTTTAAGTCCTCTGGTCTATAAATACTATTCTGAGACTAAGATTCATTTGGTCATCACGAACCTGACAGCACAATGTTTCATAGAGCACATATAAAACAACTAGCATGTAATTTCCTTGGGAGGACACACAACACATATATGTCCCATGTTATAACAAAATGTTCAATGTTCATAAAATCAAATAGTTCCTGAATTGATGTCTGCAGTTTAACCTTCATCCTCTCCGTCTTCATCTTCCTCACCTTCAGCATCATCTTCCCCTTCCTTTAAACACAAAATAATTTTAATTAACAAAACACACATACACACATTAAAAATTCAATGGGCTTTAAATACTGATGTTCACTTGTGTCCAAATTTCAATGGTCTTTTGCATGCTCTACATTAAATTTAACATTGGATTTATGAAGACATTATATTCAAGAATACAAGGCATGAAATACATCTTCAATGTTTTATACCAAAGAGAAAGAGCAGTAAAATTAAAGAATAGTATGAGCATTTTTTGGATAGTTGAATTAAAAGAAAAAACATTTTTCACTTGAAACATGATAAAAACTCACATCATCTTCTCCTTCAAATTCCTCGCCTTCCTCTTCTTCATCCAGGTCATCTAACTCATCATCTCCACCAGGTCCACCTTCTTCATCAATCTCAGATGCCTACAATCATATTTACATGATGGTATTAATCAGGACAATAAAGTACAGGAACAATTTTTAATCAGTATTAGTTCTATCTTGTTTTCATTCCTACATTTTGGGTAAAAAGTGTTTGAGAACAGTACTAACATTTAACAAATGCAGTTAATAAAAATTTCCTTGGGCAGTAATGAAAGATCAGTTCACTCATAAAATACAATGATTGATGAAAAATTTGATAATTCTGTCAATTTAAAACCATGATTAGATGGAAAAGAAAGCCAATATTTAATTAGGCCCAAACAAAAAAAAAGGTTTGTCGCCAGTTACATGCCAAAAACATGTGGGTCAGTAGGAAGGGATTTTTTCGTCTATGTTTTTTTTTGTGAAAATTACAAAATAGCACTAAGATTTGGGTGCCATAAAAACTTGTGAGACAGCAGGTAAAAAATGGGTCAGTTGGGTAACCAGAAACAAACCTATTTTTTAGGCCTTATATAATACATACAAGGTGTAATCAGGGCATGAAACAGTCATTGTAATATTACAAGATGACTGGGATTAACCTGATTATTTATGTTGCTCATCCTGATTGAGAATCAAAGCACAGAACTAAGTTCTCTGCCCAGGATAAGCAAGTAAACTAAATTTAATTTAACATGTCAAGTTATTTTCCTCTTGTGATAGAAATACAAATAACAAATGAAATAAATTTTCAGTAACTAGATGCCATAAAAAAGAGACAGTAGTTTGTGCATAGGTCTGTCTCCAGAATTAATTTAACATCCCAATAGTTTTTGGTCGATTTAAAGAGACTTGCATTAATTGTGAAACATGGAACAGGATATTAGACTTAAATGGTACCCACCAAATAATACTGAAGTGGATTGGGCCAGATATCATCCTTAATGACTTCTCCCAACTCATCAGCTCCAGCATCACCGTGATCAGAAAACCAACAGAAGAAAGATTCTTGTTCCTCAGGGCTCCTCTTTCTGCCTCCCTTTGCTGGAGAATTAGCTTTCTTTGTCAAATCCTAGGTGAAAATAAAGCAAATAAAATTAGTTCAATAAAATATTAGATCAATCAAACAAAAATGTTTCATAGGGTATGTGCATTATATAACCTTCATATTTTTTGAAGGAAAATGGGAGATTATTCTCTTTTTAATGACAACTGCAACATTTTTTCCAGAAGATAAAAAAACTTACTAAGATTCAATAAGTGACTTAACCAACAACATAAAATTGCCTAAAGTACTCTTAGTATCAGATGCATAGCAGATACATCTATCTGGTATAAGGCTGATCACTTACTTTTCCTTCGAGCCAATTGATTGGAGTGGACTTTGATGATGGTTCACCGGTGTCATTCAAGTGAAATTCTTTTGATATAACATCATTACTGAAGTATTGATTCTTATCAAAATACTGTAAAGTAATAAAAAATGTATCAAAGCATGTCGATTACATTGTCATTGTGATTCACTATATCAATGAACCAAGCAGGTTAATGAAATAGAAATTGTCAAAGCTCCGTGAAGACATAACTCACAGTCCACAGGGACAAATCTTTCAAATTTTTCTCATGTAAACATGGTGCACTACAGTATCTGTGACGGACAATTCAATCTATTAGTCAGCAAACCTATTTTGGGCAAGAGAGAAGTTGAATGAAGTCATTATGCCCCAAGATTCCCCAGTCTTGATACCAGACTAAAAATTAACAGACGTATGAAAATGTGTACATCATTTGATTGTTGGAGTTATTAATTAACTTCATTGACAAGTATGAAATGTTTATAACAATATCAAACATTCATAATTAAAAAGAAACGAGCTATATACTTACAAAGTTGATTTTATACCCTGATTTGATATCTTCAAATTCTTGTACTTCAACCTTCGTCAAGAACTGAAGAGCCTCCTCATCTTCTTCATTCAACAAGGCAGACACTTGTGGATGGTTTACAAACTTTACACATGAGTTAAGGAATAAATGATTCAAAGAATATAAACACATATCAGACCCTGAAATCTGCTGGCCAGCTCCTTTAAGACAGAACTAAGTAGAAACACAAAATATTTCAGTTGGAACTTTAACTGACTTTCAAATAAATATAAAGATGATTGTTAGAAGTGAAGATTAAAAGTTTAATAACAATACACTGCTAATAAGAGAAACCTTGTAAAGAGTAAATACAAACAGGATACAGCAGTGACCCAGAAATTTGGAATCTTTGCAATGAGATCTGATCTTTTCTGAAAGAATGGTTGTCTTAACTTGTTGTATTTTTGTTCAACTTTCAAGATTTCTTCACTGGCTTGCTCATTCAATCTATCAATTTCATTCTGAACCTCATCAATCTGCTCGATCGCCTCTTGTTGTTCTTTATCTATATAAATAAAAGCGGATATAATAACTTTTTGGTAGTTTTAGTCCGTAGGCTTCCTTTCAACATGCCGGTCATGACGTCACTAAAATCATTTTCAAAACCTGCTTTCGGTTTAGAAATTTGGCCATTACAACACAATCGTGCGTTTAGAAACCAGGAAATTGCTCCTACAAATCTATAGAAAGCAAATATGTCATATAATATAGTTTAATAAGTTGAAAAATATGTAAAAGACCAAGATAGACCAAGTACAAAGAAAATCGTGCTCCTCGTTTTCGTTCGAGCATGTGAAAAAATAAATACAGTTTTATCCTATTTATACACGGTGTATGCACTTAAAAACGCAAACATATTTCATACTGCATATGTTTTAAATATTCCGACTAAATTGAACACTCACCGGCCTGTTCATCGGCATTCTCAGCCCCATTTTTCTCCTCAGTCTTAGCTTGTTTAGCGGTGGTAGCCATCTTTTCGCGAAAGAGAATGCAATACGCATGCGCAACTTTGAAATGCCGGAGACAGCGTACTAACTTGTAGGTAACGGGCCACTAAAATGCTACTCCCACGCTGGTTGTCATTTTTGTACATTCCATCACGTGCTGTTTAAAATACATTCGTTCTTCACGTTAAAAGTAATTGATTGCAGAAACAATAAAAGAATGATAGGGAAGTTTTACAGAAAATATGCATTTCAATCTAAAATATTTAACACTCATATCATAAACAGAGTACTCATATGTTTATGTACATATTTTGGTCCCAGCTAATGATAAAGCCTAATCATATTCACTGATATTTTTAAGCGAATATATTGCTAGCATGAATATTATTCATTTGCGGTAACTTTTATATTCTAGCTGTATATTTTTTCCATTGTCCATTAATTAATTTGTTTGGAATTCGTGTGTTTTGTTAATTGTGTGATAATGTCTGATTTATGCATAGACTCTGTATCACATAAAAAGTCCCTAGTCTGAGACAACATCGGGTCAAATGAGAACTCTTTGTGGTATCATCGCACGTGGAAGTGAACGTTTTATTATTTAATCAGCATCATTCAATAAAATACTTGACGTATTTTGTTTTGAAAAAGAAATGTTTAATGGATTGTGTAATCGGGCGTTTCTTCGTAATCAACATACTACCTACTAGGATAAATGTTAAAAAGATCATGGAACACAACTCCGCTTTAAATTCCGTCAACGGTACAGAAATTGTATAACTATTACGATTGGACATAAAGGCATGGAAAAATCCGAGGAGATCCGAGTGGCGATTGTACCGATATAAATTTTACTTCTGTGTAATTCGTACGACACCATCGAGTTGGGAGAATATGGATGTTTACTTCATCGCTTTACATCGTGTGTGATTTATTCATTTTTTTACTTATACAAAATGGCACTAGAGGACCCGTTTTTTGTTGTCAAAGAGTAAGTAATGATATTCTTATAATCTTTTATGTCGTAATTCGATTGACTGAAGTTATTCTGTTAAATCGTCGATACTGTGTGAGTTCTGTCATTTTGTCTAGTTGTCCTATCTAAAATATACGTTTCATCTTCAGTCAGATGAAGCTTAAAATGAAATTTGATGATACCACTGTCTGTGAATCAGAGGAAATATATATTCTCACCAGTTGTTTCGAAATATGTGATAAAATTATGAATGAATGAGAAACCAGCTAAGCAGAACAAAGTAATTGAGTTTAATCTGTTCGTATTTAACATTGTTCAATGCTCAACATCAACAGTAATTTAGTTATATATTGACTGTTCACTTTTGCTCCATGGTAAGCCCTCCTCCTTATTGAACTTCTTCTGTTAGCAGCTGTCTACTTCCCTCATGTCATGTGTCAAAGATGATTTGGAGATGTCATGGCACGTCTTACATGGGTACCTGTCTTTTACTGTAGTAAATTTGTCACAGAGAAGCAATTGTTTTGCTCTAGTCAAAAACCTGCTGTCTCTTTCAATCAACAATTCCTTGCTGCACAATGTTAATCAGGGATCTTTAATATTCATACTAATCTATACTCAAAACATTTTCATTTCTTTATCTAAGTTCTAACATAATTTTTATTGTATTTGGTAGAGAAGTACAGAAGGCACTTCAAACTTCAAAGAATCTTTACACAAGATGGTGCGAGCTTGCTGATGCTCAAAATCTTGTTTCTGTGGAGGAATATAACTGGACTACAAATGAATTGAGGAATAGTTTAAGGAGTATAGAATGGGACTTAGAAGATCTTGAAGAAACAATAGATATCCTTTTTTATTGTTGTCAACTCACTCAACAATAAAGTCAAGAATTTGAGAAAAATAATCGACAGATAGTATTTTAATATTCACACCAGTCTTATATATTTATACCATGGTTTTTGTCAGCTGGTGTGATAAAGACATGAACGGTGTTTTTGTTTACTTGAATGAATTGATTTGTTTCATGTATATAAGTTTTATATCAGATTTCTAGCTATTGCTTATCTCGATAGAATTAACTATTGTGTGATTGTAAGTGAATGCCATTTATCCTTTGATGTATCTCTTCAAGTAAATCTTACATGATGTGAAATTTATGCATATTAATTTGCTTTCAGATAAAACTTATCACAGTATTTTAGTGAGTGTGTAGGTGATAATTTGAACAACTTTATTATAACCTTGTATTTTCATTAAAGTAAGCATAATTATGATACATAAATGTTTAGTCAGTCCTTAACTCTGCAGCAAGTATTGTGGAGAAAAATCCTAGAAAGTTTAGAATAGAAATATCAGAGCTGAAAGAAAGAAGGGAATTTATTGAGAGGACAAAATCAGCTGTTAAAGTATGACTTTAAATGTTATATTTATGATTTAGATCTGAAAAAAAAATCTCAAGCTAAAATCAGTTTGAACATTGTCTGAGGTTAGAGGTGTGATGGATTCTCAAGACTTCAAGATTCATATTTGGTTAATCAATATAATATATTCTAATAAATGAACTCTGGCTTGTTGACTGTGTTTTATGCAATCCGTATATTTTTAATCTTTTGTATAATAACAATGCTATATTGACCTTTTGATCTAAACTATGATTATCTGATAGGAAATGAAATCTCAAATGACAAGTCCACAGTCACGACCATCTGATGACAACAATGTACGACAGGTATGTATGTTTTATTAATTCTGGCAGTTTTTATTGACATTGACAGTGATTTTTTTTTGTAATTTTGGGAAAGGGTTCGGATCCACGGTGTGATGCCACAATTGGGAATTTTTAGGTCAGGAATTGGAAAAAATGTCTTTATTTTTGATGGGGAAGGGTCTGTTTACTGGACCCAAGCAAAGATGGAAAAAAACCGCTGATTGAGCAACTGAGATTTTATTTAAAGTCTTTGGCAAAGACGACTTAGTCTTATTTTAATACAGGTTATTTGTTAATTTATGAAGAACTGTTCATGACTGTGTCATATAGGACTGTAACTGTGGGTTAAAGTTCTTATTATAAAATAAAAAGAGAAACACATTTTGGTCTGTGTTGGACAATATTCGTTCCTTTTTTTAATATACACAAAAACATTGATGGTCTTAAAATTGTTTCAGTTCCTGAGGTTATCCATGTGAAAGCCTCCAACTACTTGCCACAAATACATCTAAGCAACTTTTACAAATGTTGCTATGTGTAATCCAATCTATGAATATGACTGCTATTAATAATGCTTTGTGAGATTTATTTGAAAAAAAAAATCCAACTGATAATATATTCAGAACTGTATGTATGGTAATTTTTAAACTGCCTGTGATATTCAATCACTTAAATACAAAACATAAAAAAATAGAGGGGATGGTAGACATGTTTAATGAAAGTAATTTCTAAGCTCATGTCATAATATTTTGCAGTCTTTACTGAACTCAAATAGCCCTTCGAAATCTTACGATAAATACTCAAGATTAGATGCAGAGATGGAACGATCGCACCAAAGCTTTATTGACGATACCTCTCAACACCAACAGGTACAGTTTCCTCTGCTGTATGGTAATTTACTGTAAAAGATTCATTTTTCTTAAACATGTACTTGTATCCGCTTAATCAAAATGCAATTTGTAAGACATTCAACTTGAATTGACAGTGAAACAAAATTTTATATTTATTTGAATTATCTATATAACCTGTTATGGTTTGCAAATACATTAGTAATCATGATAATGTCAACATTTTGAATACTAGTAATTGAAAAGGTGTGGGTCCTAGTTTGATGGTATCTTGCTAGGTTGCTCTAGTCTGTGATGTAACTCATGAACACTGTGTAGTTGTGTTGCTTAGTACATTTGTTTTAACTTCAATTACATACTGCATATATTTCAGCTGATTATCAAGGATCAAGATGAACAATTAGATATGATTGGATCAAGTGTTGGAGCTCTGAAAAATATGAGTCATCAAATTGGAAATGAATTAGAAGAACAGAACAGGTATGTCTGAATGTTCAAATTCTATTCACGTATCCAAATATGAGTTTTTTTGGGCTGTTTTGACGACCGATATTCAGTCTCATTCCCACTGGCAAAAAGTATGTTTTTTGCCCAATTGCAAGGCGAAAATTCCAATTCAAATGAGAAAAAAAATGAAAATAAATTTTTTTAATTCACTGCAATTCAAATGTTTATTGAATTTCTAAATCAATATAAGTTACCAATATCTAAAAACAAAAATAAACATAATAGTTTTTCATTATTTTAATTAATTTTTATACAATGACTTTTTCCCACTTTTGTCCAAAATGTCACCAAAATTCCCGAATTCTGGGGGTGGGTCAGGTTCCCAAATGCTGAGAAAAAACGCTGAATAGTATCAAGTATGGTTTACATTATGTACAGAAAAATCTCCATATTAATATTAATATCAATATTAGGACCAAGGAAATTAAGATGGTATGATTATCAAATTGAATCATGGAGAAAGTAGTGAAAACTGGTTTGAAAGCAAGTGGTTGTAATAATGAGGTGGTAACAAAGTAATGTTTCACTGTGCATTGTAAAGCTAAATAAATAATTCATATTATTTGTTTTGACCGTCTAAACTGGATTCCGATTGTCTTGTAGACTTTATTGTGATGTTATAATGGTAATTACTGATGTTGATTCATGTCTTGTTATGTTTGTTTAAATGCTATGTAACTGTTGCTGAATTGAAAAAAGTGTTAAGACATGTTTGTCAACTCATTGAAAGTTGTTTGTAGTGTAACTGTGTATTACTGTTATACTTATCACATCTCGAGCTCTCTGGCAATAATTAGTCTTAGTATTTTCATTGGTTGACAATATGATATGATAATCTTGTCCAATCATAAAGCCCAATCTTTATTAAGAAATGTTAAGTTTGTAAATACAATTTTCATTGGTCAATATTTCTTCTTGCAGAATGTTGGATGATTTTGGGCATGAAATGGAGAAAACTGAATCTAGAATGGATAATGTAATGAAGAAGATGGCAAAAGTATTACATATGTCCTCAGGTATTGTACAAATATTTAACATATGCTAGCAGTTCAGTTATATTATTCTCCATTCCCAACATTATATCATTTTAACTACAGTTTTGTTGTTACCAGTAATAAATTTATTCTGAATATGAAAGTTCATCGTCAATATCGCTGTATGGTATTTTTCTATCACAGTTTTTCTGCAATGTTTGACAGAATGAACACAAACATGATAATGAGTTTTTATCTATGTTCCTATGAACTTATTGATTTTATTTTTTTTCAGATAAAAGACAGTGTTGTGCAATTGGTGTTCTTCTTGTGATTCTGTTAATTGTCATAATTATGTTAATTGTTTTATGAATCTCCCACTGTATTGTATGTATTGTGATTTCAATTATTTTGTGAGCAGTTCATTTAGAGGTAATTGTGGTGTAAATACCTCTAAAATGAAGAGTTGTTTAAATGATGTATGAATATTGTGACCCAAAACCTGTCAAACTTTGCACTTGGCATAACACAATGATACTTTCTTTGAAGAAAAAGTATCTCCTCCCTTTATAAGATCATTATCAAATTATTTCATGTTGTATTGATAGCTGGCAGTATTTTAGCTACGATGTTTTCATTAAAGCTGAAAAGTGGTATTTGGAAGGGATGCTTGTTAGATCCTTGCACTGATCCAATAATAATTCTTTAAATGAATCATAAAATCATCATTAACACTAGTCACTGTGTTCATTAAGTGTCTGTTACTGTTACTCCATGGCTACTTACTTAATTTATTTCATGGTCACATTGTTTTAATAGGTTTTTATAAAGCCATTCATATACACATGTACTGATGTTAATATGTGTATGACCATGGTCGATGCATGTATGTATATTTTTATTTAAGTGTATATCCCTGTCCAAAAGTATCTTAATATAATTTTATGTATAGCGCATTTTTGCTTTGAATATTTGATTGGTATGAGGCTAAGTAAAACCAGTACAGTTTAAACTTGTTCTCAGAAATAATTTTTGCAAAGAATTAGTTTTTAGCTGCAATTTTCCAAAACACAAATTTAAACTGTTGGAGGAATGCTTAAGGTGTAATTTTGTACATTATACATTATAAATGTAACATTCCGATGATGAATTTTTCAGAAAAAATCATGTGATTTGATTGTTAAATTATACCCTACTCCCAGAGTTAGTATGTCTAAAAGTGAATGCTTTACATTATTTTAGCTATGCTTTGCAGTTGCTGTGACAACCCTGATAGTTTCCGAAAGAGAACAGAATGTTTTATTAATGTATTTGCTTTATAGATTTTTTCCAAAGAGTATTATTTTTAGGAGAACCTTATCTTTATAATTATATGAGTCTGTTATAATAATTATTTGTTGTTGCTTAGCAACCATTTGAATAGATTTTAATAACTATAAGTATTCAAATAATGAATTCATTATTCCAATTCAGATATATGTTTCACTGTGCCATAAGCATCGTCACAATTATTGTTATCTGTAAAATGGATGTGATTTTTAGTCCACTTGACAATTGTCGCTCAGTACACCTTGGATTTTTGTTGGCTGACTTTAAAAAGCCAGGCTACATAGAGATCAGTTCTGAACAACACTTTTCCATTTTACTGCAAATTAATGTTAGCCTCCCTTTAATATTTAGTATTGGGTTTTTCCCTTTATTTATATATGCTTTTGATTATAAAAAACAAACCTATAGTAGCCGATTCAATGTTTCTTTTTTTAAAATAATTCATTGTATGGTTGTGTTGTATCCTAAATCATTTTTCAACATTCCTTATGTTCTTTGAAGCCCAATTTCATGTTTTCATATTTTTAGAAAGCAAAATGTTTCATCAATTCGCAGAAATTAGACTTTAAATATTCTTGTATTGCTTATCAGTCTTTGGTTTATGCTTTCTACTGGTTTTCAAGTGATTTGATTTCTAATCAGAAAATGTCTTCTTTATCTGTTAAGTATTGGTTAATTATGTTATAAACCTTTACTTTCAGTGCTTTGATTTTTTCAAAAAATTTGATGTATGCAGTGTACAGGTGGTTTTAAATTGAGACTTTATCTGTTTTAGAACTGATAACATATAACAAACCTGCCATTATCTTACAGTCACCTACTGTAATACTACTATAAAAGTAGTGTTGTATTGATTTGTTAATATTTGAAGGAATTATTTGTTCATTTCAAAGAAAATTTTGTGTAGTCATATTTTTTTGTATTTGTGTTTTATTGGATTATGGCCAGACATCATTAGACATTGTGATATTTTGTGATAAAAATATAAGTGTGTGATTATGTATGTGGAGAGAAACAAATATAGGTGTAATTCCTGTTACTTACAATTCCATCTGATAATACCTGTTGCAAAAGAATGTGAAATTTCATTTTGTTTTCCTAATTTAACTTATGTCATGGTAGTTTTTTGTGTAATTAAAAATATTTCTAAATTCCTGATTGTACTATTTGTCAGACATTGGTAAAAACAAACCTGTCCTATTTGTCATATCAACTTTAGGTGTAAATTTTGTTTGCATTTTTGTTTTAATTGAGAAAAAAATATGTTTTTTCTTTTGCTATTTGTTGGTGTTAAGGTAAATTGTTGAATATGTGTTCAAAATGTCCTTCAATTTTTCGTAATAACTTGAATGTGTAATTGGATTAAACTGCCGAAGCCCGACAATTTTATACCATAGTGTATCTTGATGTATGTACACTTCAGAATAAGATTGGTCAGGTACCTATGGATTAAACAGTATTTGTTTTCATTAAGATTTGAGTATATGTTTTACTTGGACACATGTATATTATTGATATTATGTACTATTATCTGCCTTTTAAGATGATGGATCCATGAAAAATAATAATTATTCTTTGGATTTGCCTGGCCATTCACTGTATTTGGTGATAATAATCATGTACTGATCTCAAGTTATATTTAACTTGGGCCCCAGATGTAAGGTAGAAAGTTATATAAAAGTATTATAAACACTGTTGAAATACATTAATGTGATTGTTTAATAGAATGAGAATGGTGTTCATGCTATCAAAAAAATGTTGACAATTCAATGTAGCAAAGTTCCTGATTTTCATGACATGAAATTTTGTGATTATTTGTCATAATCTATATGTCTGTAGCATATAATTAGCTTCTAGCTTCCAGTTAATGTGCAGATTATTAGCTTTCTGAAAGTAATGAGTTGTGGCTGAAATCTTTGGTCAATGCTAATGCCACAGGCCATCAATACAACATCTGACCAATACTGATACACGTTTATATTTCTACTTTACTTTATGTAGATAAAAATCAATACATAGTTGAGCTAAATGTGTTATTTGTTGGCTGAATAATTATTATTCATTTATTAAATATATTTTCAGTTGATTAGAAATATGGGACCAATTATAGTTAAGTGTTGAAAATTTTAATTTTTATTATGTAATTATTAACTGACCTGTTAGTATTATGTGGTGAGCAGTGGTGGCAAAGTAGATAATGTTCCGTTGTAGAGAATTTTTTTCAGTTGTAAATAAGAAACATTTATTTTTTTGATGGTGAAAAATGCAGTAATTCTGTGTTATACCATCCATACTTGATTTTATGTGTATATATGAATTATTTATTCTTAACAGCATCAAAAACACAAGTTTTAAATGTGTTGCATGTTTTTGTACCTGACTTGAAAACACCGTTTCGACATTCTACCCCCCCCCTCTTCCTGTTTAAAAATGGTATAAAGATAGAATGATTAACCGAACGTGATTGATTTGTCAATGATTTTATTGGAATAAGATTTCGTAGTAATTTGTTCATCAATATAATCAAATTAAACCAACTGGAATTCTCATGTGATATAAAACTTGCATTTTTAAATCTGTTAAGTGTATTATAAAAATAGCACCGAACTGAATGTCTACACATTTAGCGGATTTAGAATCATGATATTTGATTATACATTTCTGTATCTAGTACCTTCGTTCTTATAAACATTGCAGAGGATTTGAGTTGCCAAAAATGGATATCATTTTGTTTTATTACAATTTGTGATATATTTTAATCATTTGTTTCATTGTGTTTTATTTTTTTGGCACAGTTTCTAATATTTATTGACAGCAACCTTGATGAATAAAATTGTATACATTAAGTTTGGTTTTGTCATTTTTTATATCATAATTAAATAGTAAATAGTTAATTTATAATTATGTTTAATTCATTGAGTGATGTCTAAGGAGAATAATGATTAGTATTATTGTCTTTGTACCAAGTTTACTTGATGCTGTGTGAGTTTTAGTTCTTCTGTAAATGGTTTATCAGCATTCATTTGTCTTCTGTAATCCATTTGGAAATTTAAAATACAAACTGTACAAGCCTATATTTATGTGTATGCACTAAGTCAGTATTAAAGCCTATTATTCTACTTTTCAAAGATAAATATCTCACATCAACCTTAACTTAGCTTTATGATAATTTAATTTTCTTTCTTTGATGTTTTGTGGTTAGAAAAACAATTTATTTGATACAAGTGTGTTATGACCAATCAAAGTTCATTCTTTGATAAGGTTTACTGAATTTTCCCAAGAAACCGCTAACACTTAAATAATACCCCACATGCAGGCCTACTTTATTTGAAATTGTTCTTATAATTTATTTACATGTTATTACCCATAAGTAACTGAAAGATGTACAGGTTTCATATAATTGAAATGAATTAATTACTTTGCTAAAAAATGTGTAATTACTATGCGAAGCAAATCCCTTTCAAATTAGGATATTCTGAAGAATTGGTTAATTGTTGTCATGCTAATTTTAGGGATCAATTGAACACTTAACAATTTCAACAAGCAATAAAACTTACACAGACCATAGGCACTCAGTTATAGAGTCTGATTGGTCATTAAATGTGGTCAATAAAAACACCTATGACACAGACAATTAGGTTGGAAGATACAAACCCAAATTTGTCAGCTTATTTCTACAACCCTGTAACTCAATTTCTGGCGATATTGAGATTAAATGAAATAAGTGGTGGTTCGAGGGAGCTTTAATTTCTTATCCATATTTTTCTTTAAATGATTTCACATACTTTCAGCTGTTGGGAAAAATGTAAAATAGATAATTACAGTCAAGATAGGGCTCGCAGTCACTGGGTAAAGATATTTCAAACTTAAGGCCAGAAAAAAAAACAGACATGTTTACTGTTACATGAACAAAAATAGGATGGGTAGTCGCAAGACTTTTTTTCTAAACACATCTTTAAATTCAAACATCAACATTGAACAACTGAATGACTAAAGCTAAGATACACATAATATTTCATCTTTTAATCTTTTCCCTTATTAAACCTTAACATTCTTGGTAAGGAAAGCCCACAGCCAGAAGCAATCAATTATAAAATACTTAAAAAACATATAAATAAACAAATTTGTATCACAAAAAGTTTACAAAATGCTTTTGTAAAGACAAACTGAGTAAACAGGCCCTTTTGACTAGTGGCCACTTCTTAACAATGACCTTTCTTTACAAAACTTACTTAATGTCATAGTCAAAATTAACATCTGCACCCAATTGCATAAACATTGGTTAAATTTAACCACTGGGTTAAATTTTTTCAAGTTAGATTAAGAGTTTAACCAAAAGTTTACCAGAAATAATATGGTTGCCCTTGTCGTACCAAGTGCCAGATGACCTTGGCCATTCAGATGAGTAAACGGACAAACAAACGATCCAGAGTATGTCTTTACCAATACCAGACACTTCGTTAAATATTACCAGAAATTATCTGTGTATAAATTAAACCAATCACTTTACCAAAATTAAACCCAAAATTTAACCTACCGGTAATCCTGAATTAACACATTTGTTAAATTTAACTGTTGTTTATAAAACTGGGTGCTAAATAAAGGGCAGCTTTGTATAAAGGGCACATTTATTCTCTCCCTTTACTGACCCTTTTTTCACAGATCTGGCAGTATCAAAAAAGGTGGTAGCAGAGTATAACATAGCAAATAAGGTCATCCATAAAAAATTGTTGGTTTCATTGACTCAATAAAAAATCTGACCCAAAAAGTATTTTCATTGATTTTGACTTTGTTCTTAATCCCAGCATTCCGTGATCAATAAAGGCATACAAAAAATAAAAATGCCTACCTACCTAATGGGTTGTATAACCGCAAACCAACATTTTTGTAAGGATAGCCTAATTCATGGTGTTAGAAAAAAGTTGATCATATGGTCAAACTGAGAACACAATTTCACTACTTAGATTCTCAATCAACAAACACCATAAACCACAAACGTACATAACTTTAAGCACATGCTTTGAAATTGGAGTGTAAATATGAAGTAGCAGAAACAGTAGCAGAGTTTTTTTTAAATTTTGAACCTGGGAAATTGAGCTGAAAACCCAGACAGAAAAAAGAAAACAATTGAAAAATTCAATGCAATAACGGGTTACTACTGGTATTGTAAATACTTGAAACTGATGAAATATATCTTAAATTATCATCCAACACCAGTTTATTCAAAACATTGATTATCATTGAAACTTACAATTTACTACAGTGATAAAGTTACCTTTACTAAAAGAGGCAGCATTTACCAGTCAGGAAAAATATTTTGATCCTTATTTTGTGAAATTTCCAAACATAACACAATAAGGGGTGTTTCTATGGATAATACATGATGCTATTTTTGGACAAGTACTGATGGAGCAACAAGAGTCTGTTTCAGTTGGTGAACTGATATACTTAAAGCATGCAAATAATCCAGATTATAAAGTTGCAGTTTGGAGAGCAAACTTCCTTCATCCATTTGTATGTCTTATCAAGTTTGCTTCATTTTCTTTTCAGGATCATAAATGTATCTTTTAAATGTAAGGAAGAATTTGATAGGCTCCCTGTCCGATGAATCTTCTTCCTGATTGGTCGATTCCTCATTTCCTTTTCCCTTAGCCTTCTTCTTCCCACCAGAGAATTTTTTCACCACATCTGATGGCAAACCTCCTAAAAACACAATTTCCCATAATAAATTAGTGTGCATAAAATATACATGAAAACAGCTTCCTCACATGAAATTTGGTTCTGGTAGGATTAGAATTCACAGCGGTGAGGGGCTAGTGATTACTAGTCAGATACCATAAACACTGGACCCTGGAAGTCCCTTGAAGCAAAGTAATAAAGAAACAATGCATTTCCTCTCCTGATATTTGACTAAATGAGCTAAAAACAACAACTCTTTCTATCCAAACCATATAACCAGAGACATATGCTTGTTAAAAATCCATAGGGAAATAACTCTATCCAAATTAATCAAATCTGAAAATAGCTGTATAATTATGTAAATCATCTGCCATTAAACATGGTTTTCAGTGTCTTGGCATTTCAATCATCATATGTAAGAAAATACTCTTAAGAAATTCTTCAAAAATGTTGTGAAATATTGGTGTTCCCTACAAATAAACACATGAATATGAATAATACCTGGAATACGGATTTTTATTTTTCCGCTCTGCCCAAATCCACCTTCTATGACTCCAGCTTCACCAGTAGATAATGTGACCTTTAGACCAGAAAATGCTGCAATATTGGTTTCCTTCTTGAACATATTTTTACCAATCACAGTATAATCGTCCATCACTCGTTCAACCAAACCTTCTCTGACCTTTGTCTTATATACCTTTATCTTTGGTAAATCATTATCAATGTACTTAGGGTCTGTAAATCCCATTATAAGTTTTCCATGAAAGGCTATTCGACAGATATTTGCATGAATGTCTGTATCAAGTTTTGAGCCAATCACAAGTGCCGTATTTTGACATGTGACAGGTTTTTCAAACTGTACAAGAGCAAATTGCTTTGATGGAAACTTAGTGGCGTCGCCTCCTTCAGCCATGGCACCTTCACTTTTTGTGGATAGTGACATTAGTTCATCTTGATAGAGATATTCTTTGGTCAGATCTAAAGGGCTTGTGTCACAAATATTCATAGCTTTTGTTTTACTTTCAATGGTTGCTTCTGCATCGTCATACAGACCAAAGAATGTCAGACTACCCATAACAGTGTCATGTCCAGTGGTGATGTGAAATTTGGCTTTTGACTGTATTAAACCCTGGGAATAAATATCATTCATCAAATTATGCAAACTATATCAGGAAAAGTGAACTGGTTGCAGCTGATGGTTTTAGAAGCTAATAATTTGAATATTGTTACAACTGGTATAAAATACAATTATAATACAAATGAAATACAAAATATAGAAGTGATCTTTAAAAAATGGCATTTTTCCAAACAGATCAAACTAAAGCGTTGAGATATAATACATGAAGTCCAGACCACAAATTGACTAAACAGATAAGCATGGACCCTAGCTTAGCCAATAACAAATTTCAAAGGAACAAATATTAATGGAAATAGACAAATTTATGAAACAAATGAAAACTTAAAATTCAAGCATTCAACTGGTTGTTTCAGACTCGACCATTCACAAGACAGCTTTTAAAAATCGTACCAAAATTTAGGAATAAACCTTAAAGCCAAGATATGTCAGTAACAGGAAAGAGAAACGCAGTATTTACCTTATAATAAGGTATTTTCTGTACAGATATGATGCCTCCTTCAATAGTTGGAAGTGAGCCTGGTGTACAAATTGTTCCTCGCTCCAATAACTTGGGATCAAACTGGGTTACACAGATACCAGCTCTGTCACCCTGGAAATAATATATTTATCTAAATATATAAATTTATTAAGTATAAAATTCAACACAAAAATCGACAAAAATAATTATCTCAAGATTAATTTCAAGTCAGTAATAATAATAATTAAATCTTAAACAATTACAGTAATTTGTTTTGAGTAATTATGAGAAATATTAAATGTAATTACATTATAAGCTCTGTTGAATGTACAATTAGCTAAATAATCCATGTCTACATAGTACATACAGTTAGTAATGTACTGAAACTAAGCACCACACCAAAAATTGATTATTTAGTAAGAAAAAATAAAAGAAGAGACTTTGAGTGATACTACCTTGAACTTGGGTCAGAGGTCGATAGTTTAACGAATGAACATCTCTTCTCAAATGTGAACTACTTACATTCAACTTTGAACTCACACATGAGAATTCAAAAGTAATGAAAATTTGGATGATGAAAAAGTATGAATGATAATACAAAAGTATAATAAAAAATGAAAAAAACATAAGAAAGAGGACACATAACAAAACACCTTGTAGTTATTAATTATATGTTGATATATTTCATGTATTTACCTGAACAATGCCATCAACTGGTTTCCTGAACATCTGAATGGATTTTACTTTCTTTGTCACTTTCAATGCAGGAATTTCAACAGTCTAAAAAGATGTAATACATGAAGCGTCAATGAAGCGAATACTGATGATTGTCATGAAAATAGAGATCACACTTAGATCAATTAATAATACTTCTCATTAGAACAAACCATCTCAATAACATGTTATTTTGGCAATGATTTTGGCAACAAGCCTCAGTACTAAGAAGTTCTGTCAATGGTCAATTTTTACATGATTTTGCAGATTGACTTCTGAACTAAATTTCAGTATTTTGGTCAAACTAAATTTTGGGACGAAAGAATCTGTACACATGCTCTGAGTACAAACTATTCCCATACTTACATCATTCACTGCCACACTTCCACTTAATGCTGTGCCAGTCATCACAGTACCCTGTCCTCGTATGCTGAAGCAATGATCAACAGAAAATATAAATGGGCCTTTGACTTCACGCTTTGGTATGTATGTATGCTTCTTCAGCATTTCTATAAGATCTGTAAGGCCAATACTTTCTGTTTCTGCTGCCTGTAAAACCAAATAATGAATAAATGATGAATATGGCTATGTGTCTACATGACTGTATGCTCAGTCTAAATCTATTAGGCTTATGTTCATAGTGTAGATTATACAAAAACATGAAGACTTAAAACAGATTTTCAAAGTGCATTACTATAATACTCAAATCCAGACACTCAATCTTCATTTAAAGTAGTAGATGAATCATTTACCTCCGGACCTCCAGGTTTCGCTGCCACAGCAACAACTGGACTTCCTGCAAATCGTGTAGATTCCAATGACTTTGCCAGCTTTTTCTTCATCTAAAATTAAAATGTAATCATCCAAAATAACATTTACTTACACAAATTTTACTTGTGAACTTGTTTCAACAACACTAAAGTAAAATATCTTAATTTACATTTGAATTCAAACATTTTAATAGTCAGCATCAGGTTAAAGAAAAGTACAACCAAAGTAAGATTGTACAAAATAGTCTTGTATCATAGATGTGTAGCCACGGCTGTGGTCCAGTTGTCAGTGCACTGGACTTGTAACCCGGAGATCTGGGTTCAAATCCCGGTAGCTGCAGGTCATACCCTCCTATGAAAATTTGACAAAAATGTCAATTTTCTTCCATATGTGGAGAAGTTGCTGGCTCCTTGTAGAAAGGTAAGTTAGTACTGGTAAGTTTACAGTCCAGGAAAACTGGTTAGGTGAACCAGTTGCTGAATATAACTGAAAAATTGTTGAAACCTCAGCGACAATAAGTCACATAAAAACAATAAAAACAATAAAAACAAACGCATGGTAGCTATGCAGCTTATTATTTTCAAACAGTCATTACATGGTCTTGTGACTTGTGATTGAAAACTTTTACAAACTAAATCCCACATTGACTGTAGAAAAGCATAATAATTAATACTTGAAAGTTTGGTTTACAATTATATCATTCTAAACATTGAAATAAAAGCCCATTATTAAATCAACAACCTTTTCTATCATATTATCCTTCTTTTCTGGTGGAAGTAGATCAACCTTATTTAAAACAACAACCATCTTTTCACAACTTATTTGGCCAATGATAAGACATTCTGCTGTTTGTGTCTGCATTCCTTTTACAACATCTACCACCAGTAACATCAAATCAATGATCTGTGCTCCTTCAATTGAAAATATGTCATTAATTTAATCCATTTATACCAACAAAATCTCTTTTAACCTGTAAACAACAAACTGTCTTATTAGACCTTATGTAAAATACTATCAATGTGACAGCACAATACAAGCAAAAACGTGCATATACCATTCTAGGTCTTTAGATATTTAAATGAATTAGAATAAACTTGTATTAGCCTGTTATCTATATAATTTGGCGAGCCTTGAGGTAATGTATCATTTAATCATACGACCATTAAATATTTTACCTCCTATGATAGTTTTGATCAAAGAAGCATGGCCTGGACAATCTACAAGTGTATACTGTAATTGACCAGTCTTTCCACTTTCTGACAGATGGGTAGGGAGATCAACTTGAAAAGACGAGAAGCCAAGGTCAAGCGTTATCCCACGTTCTTTACTCTGTGGGTTTTTATCGAAGCTAGCAGTACTCGCTGTCGTACTAAGAGCCTTTGACAGGCTAGTTTTTCCGCTGTCAACGTGTCCTAAAACACCGACATTAAAGTTGAACATGGGCGCTGCCATTTTGAATGTCACGTGATCGATTGAACTGTAAAGACGAAATACGATTCCGGTCATGGTACGGTAACGGGAAAAGTATCTGGGCAATTCGACCCCTAGACAATTCGACCCCTCATGTCAAGACAATTAATTCGACCCCTACCTATCTGGACAATTCGACCATTCATATGTGTGAGACATTAGAGGTAAGAATTATCAGATTTTCGTTGGTTATAAAAATTAAAAAGGTTGGTGTTCTATAAACATTTTTTTTTATTTTTTGAAGAAAAATAATAATATAAATTATATTATACCCTGAATGTTGGAATGTTGGAAAACTTCAAAGTAGCTTTGAATTATTAGGATTAAGCTAATGATTTAAATGAAATGATAGAATATTTTTTCGCGCAATCATCGCATATATTGGAGCAATCTAAATTGGTCCCCGTTCCATGTTGCAGTCAACGGGTACCAGTTTACGTGCAATCTTAAACTGGTACCCGTTGACTCTGCTGTACAGAGGCTTTAGTGCACTGCAACATGAAATAGGGACCAGTTTAATGCAATCTCCGTCCAGAGTTGTCGTTCGTTATCTTTCCCATGCATGTATGTGATGGATAACGAACGACAACTCTAGATAGAGCTTGGAATTAACTGACCTTAAAGATAAACAGGAAAAACACTGAGGACACAAAGAAGGATTATCGAAAAACGCTGACGATATAAACAATGAGGGATTAACGGACCGAATAAAATAAGACGGGACAATATGGACCACCCGACGATATTCTGTACACCTAGAGAGAGAATTAATGAAACCCCCCCAAAAAAACATTTATTTTGAAAATAAATTTTGCAAATGTATTCATAAATTTCGGTAATTAGTTGGTTAATGTAAAACACTTATTTTTTATGCATTAATGATATTTGAGTTGAAATGCATTGAATAAAATTATTTCTACAGAAGTATATGCAATTAGTAATTAATTAAGCGACAACCACAGGTTTTAAGCTAACCAAGCCACTGCTTCACCCTAGCTCTAGGATTCCAAGGCTAGACACGCACGCACGCACGCACGCACGCACGCACGGCACCAATGTAATAGGTGGCAGAAAATAAAGTTCTCGATGCAGGACTAGAACCCGCAACCTTCTTCTTGCAAGTTAGCTGCTCTACCAACTGAGCTAATCGGGCTGACGCTCATACAAGTAACTATAAACATATGTATACAGCCCTGTTACAATATCAAGACAATATCAGGAAAATGATAGTGGTAGGATGTTTATTAGTAAATTTATACCGAATTTTTATGAAATATTTCAAAACAAATAACTTATTTTTGAACAAATGTTTCAGATATTATTCATATTCATTGTATTTATTTGTATCATACCCTCGCTTTGTATTTTGTTTCCGTAGAATCGATATTAGACCCAAAACCTATAATCCCGAGATGTGTTCACCAAAAGCACGTGCTAATCACATTATTGTAAGCTTGATGACGCGATCGATATTTCTAGAATGATAATCCCGCTCATTTTTACCTGCGAAAACGCGCCATTTGAAGTTTGACCTGCGCTTGCTCATGAGGTTACCTGCGTCTAGGAAATTTCAAAGGCGTTTGAACAGTCATAATTTGGATCATTGATGGCAACTAACTCTGAAAAATCATCGTTTTGTGTGTGCCTAGAGTTTCATGTTCTGTTTTAAGTTGCAATGACGCCAGAAGTTGTGTTGGTTTAAAAGAAGACCCAGCGAATGGCCGACATGGACCAGATTCTGTTTATTAAGTGATACCAGACAATTGAGACTAATTCCATTTATGGATGGACTTGTGTTAACGGACGAATTCCTTCATGTGGTGTGGTGACATTTCTTTAATGAAACTGAATTTGTTATTGAGTGTAGGAGATTCTGTTTCTGTTATGTGACCAGCTGAAGTTGGAAGTTGAAACATCACACTGGCGGACAATTTCTGGTAAGTTGTTCTTTTTCTTCTAATCAACTTGAAGTGGTTATCAATTGTTCTAGGTAATCACCCAATCATTTACGTACTGTGCACCATTTGTGTCTTAGAAGTAAGCTTGTGGAGGAAGTAGATCTGATTTTTGCCGTATCTATTGATATC
The DNA here is from genome assembly GCA_008271625.1 of Lutraria rhynchaena. Lineage (NCBI taxonomy): Eukaryota > Metazoa > Mollusca > Bivalvia > Venerida > Mactridae > Lutraria > Lutraria rhynchaena. The sequence continues at coordinate 1,025,995 of VIBL01000109.1, read as the reverse complement.
CTGTTTTCAAACTTATTTCTGTTGCTTATGTCAACGTTGACAACATTAGACTTTTCATATTGATAGTTTTCGTGGTATTAACATGTAACAGGCACTTTGTCTGTTCTGTAGGCTGAGCGGTAGAGGTGAGTGGTTTAGAACCTTGATGGTTGCAACAATTATGTTGCACAAATCATATAAATTTATTGCAGATCTATTTAATACACTTAATTCGGGATCCTGGAGATAATGTTACATTTAGGTGGTTCTAGATTTATTAGATTAAGACTATAAAGTGAAAAAAGGCTTTAGATAAAATGTTTTATGTAAAGCAGACATGGGGAAATCATAATCTTTAATCATCATGATTATTAATCTATTAACAATTCCATTAATCATGCAGGTATTCAATCACAGAATTTTGTGATTATTTTAATCGTAATTGAATCAATTTATGTTGCAAAATGAGTAAAAATAATGGTTATTTTCAATTACTATATGATATTTTGATTTTAAAGTGCAAAACCAAACCCTGAGGGGTTGTAAGTTATAAAATCAATATTCAGGTGACACCTTGTTATTCACACCAAGTGATTGTCCCAAACTGATGTGATATATTTTGCCTTAGGGTATGACAAAGGGATTAAGTCTATTCAAAAGATTTGTAGAGTCAGTGATATGTTTTATTATTTAGTGCAACTCAGATTTAATCAAATACAGATACAAATGTTTATTCTCAAGTCAGTGCATATACATGACAATGTGAGTTATAATACATCTTGTAATACAAAAGCAAATGTGAGGCTTGACAATTTGGGATAGATACCACATAGAATTATAATAAGGGAATAACATAATTGTAATATATTTGTCAATTTTGGAGTAAACAAATAACCTGATTGTTGTTTTGAATGTAGTTGTCATAATCATGTTTTAGCTGTCTGTAATAGGTTGTTAATACACAAATTTTAATGAAAACGTTTTTGTTTTTAGATCAAAAGAAACATACTATGAATAATCTGGCCTACATACCAACAAACTCTACATTACAAATGAAAACGAATCCTGGGTTCAACTTCCCCTTGACAGCTGCGACTGAAAGTTAAAAGACAGCATACAGACAATTTCAAGTAAGTCATTGTTGCTGTTTTTGTTGTTGTTGTTCCAATGAAATTATTTATTACTCAATCAGGGATTTTTTCATAGGTGGGGGAAGGGGCCTTTTTCTTAAATTTGGGGAAATTATCACTGTATTTGCAAAATTGGGAAGAAAAAACTTGATGTAAACTGAATTTTTGGGGAAAACTGCATGATTTGAAAAATTTATCCTGAGTGGAAAATGCCTGTAAATGGTCCCTGCTACAGAAGAAAAAACCCTGACAATTCTGAGTATAATCATTCTTTGTTACTGTGTTTGGTTTGTTTAGATAGTGTCCAATTAAAGACATTCAAATCTTCTATAAAAGATGAAAATTTCATGTTTTACTCTCAAAACATACAATTACTGTAGTATGAAGATATACAGGCTAATTTGACACAATATATTCAGTCACAAATTGACTATTCCACTCCTTGGTCTAACTTGACTTGTGACAATTACAACAAAATCCTAAAAAAATGTTTATTTACTTAATTATTCATTATTAAAATAATGAACATGTAACTATAGCACATTGTATTTAAACAATAAGGATAACAGCACTATTGTGACATTGATCATCTTATAATGAGTGATTTCTCTATGATTTCTTTAAAATGCTTAATTTTTCTCTAAACTTTGTTACAGTTCTGTACTTGTTGTATATTTTATATAGGGTAGACATTAATTTTACATGTTTTGAAATTAATAAAAAACAAATAATCTTAAAAAAAACCAACAAAGTGATGCCTAATTTCAAATTAAATAATGAAAAAATGTTTTCCTATGTTTCTAAAATAACCAATTACTGACATTGATGTTTGCCACTCATAGATTGGCATAAATAGGTGATTAGAGTGAGAAAGTTGAGTAGATATTGATAGTTGACAGGTTGAGAAATTTAAACACATTTCTGGTAGTTTCTATTACATCTTAGTATGCATCTGTTAAGGTGATTTTAATAATTTTTACTTTGTTTAAATGAATGTTCCATCCTATCACCAGAGGCTGAATATAAGCCCCATTTCCAATCCAAAATAGCCTTATTTTTTCCCAATTTTAAAAATAAATTCCCAAACAGCTGCAAAAAATGGCCTTGATATGTATTATGGCACGCTTGGATTCCAGGAGCTTGAAATAATGAGACGGTGTGTCATGCACAAGACCCAGGTCAATATCTTCAATGTCAAAGTCTCACTAAGGGTTTAAAGGGACAAAATTGGCAGGTTTTAGTATGTTTGACTTTGTCTGGACCATAACTTCTTAATGCACCATTGGATTCTAAAATAACTAGGCACAATCGTTCACCATGATGAGATGGTGTGTCATGCATAAGGCCCAGGTCCATATATCAAAGGTCAAAGTCACATTTAGGGTTTAAAGGACAAAAATTTGCAAGTTTTACCTTGTCCTAACTGCATCTTCATTCAGCATTGATTCTGTATAACCAAACTAAGATACCCTAAATTATTTCCTCTTGAAATCAACAGCATTCAACTTAAAAAAGAAGATGGATATTTGTCCATCCTAATGTGCCTGCATCAAAAAATGACAAGGTAATTTCCTTGAAAACCAATGGACAACATTTTCAGATGATAGCAAGTGTCTTAGTGGGCTCAGTATGTTATCATTTGGTGACTTTAAGTTTTGAATATTAGGCAAAAATTTGCACTGCAAAGTATGATTTTTTTGTATATTAAATAGGTTTTTATTTCAACTATTTACACATGAAAATAAAAGGAATCTATACATATATTTTCTCATTATGTTGAAAAATAATCAAATTTTCATTATTTTTTACCATAAAACATAAAATTTTGTTTTAATCGGTGGTAACAAAGGAAATATTTATATGTGGTGCTTTTTTGTGAGAAAATATGTTGATGCATTGCATACCAACTGAACATAACAAAATAAACTAATTTTTGATATGTATTTGTTGCTTTTTCCTTGTTTTGAAGGGAAGTAATTTTTTTTATTTTTTTCAATGCAGTTGTCCCTCTTTAATGCTGCTGTCTGAAATAAGCACCGCAACCTACCATTTTATGTCTTGATATCTGACACTTATATGTGATAGAGGTATTTAAGAAAGTTATAAGAAAATCGGTTTATAGGAATAAACTACCAGATATATCCTTCAGTCACTTTAATTATTGGATTTTTTCGAGATCCAATCATAACTTACTAACACATGTCTAACACTCTTCTATGAAATTGTCTTCACTTGGAGCTCTCTGACATTTGTCAGTCACTTTTGTAACTGTCTCTTCTTGGTAAATTGTCTTCATAAAATAATAGGCAGAATTTGAGCATCATACATGGTTTGTGAGAATTTAGCTGTTGTCACTTTTGCCAGAGTTCATGTAAATAGGATAGCTGGACTAGAATATGGTATTAATGAGAACAATGTCCGAACATGGTGCTGACAGAAGGAAGTTGTTTCTGAATTGTCACCTTAGTGCAACAAAATTTATTTGGTGCAACAAGGTTTTACCTTGTTTAACTTAGTGAAATACCAAACTGATAATTGTATTAATGCAAAAATAACCAGAAGATTCAATTTGTTTAAGAAAAAAACTTCATATCTCTTTTTATTTTGTCCACTTTTACTTGAGATTTCTGGCTGATGGTTTGGTTTATTGATAAACACTGTTTGGATTACTTGAATTGATTTTTGTGTTGTTATCTAGGAATCCTTTTCTTATCTACATATAATCAAGATTATTAATCACATCCAGTAAAATTTTTAACCTTCAGTGTTCAGTGTTTGTTGAGATTTTTATTTTTATGAAAAATTGTTTAAAGTCCTAAAAATCTTTTAAATACATAATTATATATATATCAACCAAATAAGAAAATTCAGTGGTTAATATTTGAGTATAGAATAAAGATTAGGAGTCAGAAATAAAGATTATAAATTGAAATTACTTTTTTTCATTGTCATAAAAATCTGTATAGTGCTTAGATTTAGACCTTTAATTCATCTACAGTAAGTTAATACATAAATCATATGTTTCAGTTCACAGAAGTGTTTTAAATGCATTTTATTTACTTGTTTTATTAAAAAATGTTAATAAATTATTGAAAAAGTATGAAACATAAAACGAATCTAAATTTAAAATATGAGATAAAACTCGTTGCACCAAACAATTTAAGCATTTGATATACAACCTTTGGACAAATATTGTTTTGACAAGTTAAAATTAATAACGTGAGTTCGATATTGCTATATTTATTTTAATTTATTAAATCTTTTTCTACAAAAAATCAATTTTGATAAAAATATCAGATAGAACCTTGTTGCACTGAGATGATAATACGTCATTTTCAAAAGGATAATGCTGTCCCGGACAGTGAAATGACCTAAGAGGATTGTTGTACAAGAGAAGGACTGAATGGATCAGGTTCTTGTACTGGAATGGGTCAAGAAAGTGGGGGGGAGAAGATCACGCAGGATGAAAAAGTCTTCACTGGTGTTGGATGTATTCCTGTTCATCTTATCCTGGTTGTGAGGATGATGTTAACAGAGGATTGTAAGATGACACTTGCTCTCATCCTGGGGAATGACTTTGGTTTCACAACCTCTAGGCAGGTTCATCGACAGGCTGATGGAGGGAATCCTTAACGGAAATGGACTGAGTAGTGTGTGGACACCCTAAATACATGCATGTCTGGTGGCAGAATTTATAATCCCGAGCTAAAGAAGACTTGCAAAACACTTTTCAACATCTGGGGTGAATTGGGTATACCTATTGTTGTAAAAGCCTTCAAAAAATGTTGTATATCTAACAACTTGCACTGAAAATGCATACTGTATGAGGAACACTGATGATGATGATGGTGAAACTGTTTTGAAAATGCGTATTACACTGATACAAACATAACAGTATGAATTTAATGAGTTTTACCAGTACTTTAATTTGTCACACAAAAAACAAATATTCCTTTTTTATATTGATTTACTTTTGGTACCCTTGTTCTTATGATTTATTTGCCGTATACCACAAGTAAATTTCACATTATTATCTGCCCAAATGTTTGTGCGTGTTCGTGCATGCATTCCAGTTTCTGTTGTATCTCCTTTAAAACAAAAGATTTTCCATTTGCTGGCTTGGCCTAAAATCAACAGATTATGGCCTTTTAAAGCTAGATCAACTGCCTTTACTTGTTCATTGATCAATTGAACGTATTGATAACAACCAGTCAGAAGGCTCGCTACTTGAATGTCATATGGTTGGCTAGTGGCTTGTTGAAATTTTCTGAAAAACTGATCTATCCAAAATACTGTCCATCGTGATCAAGTTTATGCTGACAATGGTACATTTATCTGTAGAAAAAAGTTTATAATTGTATAGTACCCAGGAGCACACACATTTGTGTATTTGGAAATGAAACATTGAAATGCAGGGGAACATAGATTTGGGCATAGAAGTTAACCAGTCATTTCTGTCACTTTTAAGAAATTAACCAGTTTTCTGTTTGTATATCTTTTACCTATTTTACGTTTTAAATATATGACCCTATGCAGGGACTAGAAAATTTATTGAAATTTTTGGCCATAACATGAACAATTTACATAACTTTTACATGGGTAGTCACTCAGTGATTAACTTTTTATTATTGACATTCATCTAAAATAAAAAAAAGTGAAACATTACACAACATAATTACTCAGAATTTATAATGGCAGGATAGTATCATTATAAAAAAGTCTTACTTTAAATGAATGAACTCTGTACAATATTTAGCACTAGGGTAGTACATGCAATGGAAGTGCTGCTTACCTTCTCAATATATATGTACAGTACAGAATAAAATCAGCCAGGCACCTGTGTTACTAAGGTCTGACAGGAACTGCTAAACCATGTGACTAATTTTGAAGAAACAAAGCAAAAGTTACAAAAACTGGGCAAATAGCTCCTGATAATATTTCACAAGACAGATATATAATACTGGCGTATTAAAATGCCATTTTTTAAAACCAAGCAGCAGGTATTTGTTCTATTAGTATTTACCTGCAATGGTCATCTGATGTATATTGATGACAGTATATATATATATATACATATATCAACAAAGCACTAGGCTTAAATGATACATGCAAGTATTTGGGTACTAGTAACGTTCAGAGCCCAAATTTTGAGAGTAAAGTTTTTAAGCTATGATGTGCAAGAAATGATTTATTTGAAATGATATGATCATCAGTGTATTGGGAGAAAGTCATGGATGAGAAGAAATAAGAATTTAATCAACATGTGTATATATAGCCATGTTTTTTGTTTTGTTAAAAAGTGATCCTCTGGAAAAACAAGGACTTTGGTTTTCACCTTTTGTATTTTGTTTCTGAAAATGTATTAAAAGGCATGAAATCGCATTGTCTGTCAGACTATTGTAATAATAACCAGCCTTATAATCAGATGATTATAATCTTTTAATTCCTAATAGTCCATAGAATTCTGACTTATGAAAATTCTAATTTACCATTACTTGGTGACTGAGATGGAGATTGCACTTCTTTGTAGTACTTATCCATGATGCTAGTTTATGTACTGGGTAATTCAAACAGAGTGAGTTATGACACTAATCCTTCTGTCATAAAGTCTGGATCTGTTTATAAAGATTGTGTGTCTGATCTGACCAATGATTGTAACAATCAGATTGTGAACAACTTTTTCCAAGGGAGAATACTTTAGTAACATTTTAGAAATTTATTGATTTTTAAAACATTTTTATTTATCTTTTAAATTTTGATCATGTGAATCTTAATATTCATGTATTAAAGATTTTATATTTTATTTAAGCTTATTACTTTTTTTAGAAACGAATTGATTTTTGAAACGATTTTATTTATCTTTTAGATTTTGATCATGTGAATCTTAATATTCATGTATTAAAGATTTTGTGTTTTATTTAAAAAACTATTTTATGTGACCTTATTTTGATTCACCCAAAGAGGGTCACTATAGACAGTCTAGACCGTTTAATGTAGAACAAACTATAAGTGACTACCTTCCATTTTGAATCTAAATAATGGGTGTATGGTATCATAAGGTTTGTGTATACAACAACACTATTAATATCAAAAATGTATTTAATAAATATAAATTATTACAAATTACCTATGTTGATGTTCGATATGTTGATTTCTGAAATAATGACATCACTGTGTGTGTGTGTATCTTGGGGTACTTTTGTACAAATATCGTATAATTGTCAATAACAATTGTAATATTTGTGTTTTTGTCTACCAATGTCAAATACTGAATAGTATAAATGTATACATATATGACTGCCATTGTCCAATATACCTATGTTTACATCATGGAAAATGGTTACCATCATGGAAAAAATAAGGAAAAAATTTCATTCATAAAACCAAAATACTTTTTGAGCTTAGAAAATATATACGGAAAATAAAACTTTTAAAACAAATTCACAATATATCTGATATGTATCACGAAACAACATGCAATATCCTGATATATCATAATACGCATTGAAGGAGTAATAATCAGCTCTATCGCCAATACAGTCTTTATCATCATCATCATCATCATCATCATCATCGTTCTGAAGTGTAACATCAGATGCATCTACAAGAATTCCTCATACAGTTAGCCGTCTTCAGTACCATGTAGTAAAGCTTTGTTATTATGAGCAACATCTCGAGGAGTTTTTCATGTCCCGTCTATTTAATTCTTGGGCCGTGGCAGTGGTCCAGTGGTTAGTGTGCTGGACTTGTAACACAGAGATCCTGGTCTTGAGCACAAATGTCCCATGACTTAACTTTAAGTGCTAATTACCTTGACTTTCTCTAAAAGTGTCATGTTGTATCAAGCTTGCACCTGATACAATGATAACAAACATGTCCCTTGTTAGTACAAGTACCTGATTTATGTCGGGTATTTAGTCTATTCCAATGACTCCTCAGGTTTTACTATACAACATTTCGTGAAGGCTTAAACATCGATGGCTGGGTCCATTTCATCCTAAGCGTCGACCGACCATTTGCAGATCTCAACAGCTCGGGGTTTGCCTCTGGATGTGTATGCATGTATGTATGTTTATATGTATGTTGGCTGTCCACATACTACTCCGTTCATTTCCGTTGGAGTACCCTTCATCAGCTTATTGATGAGCCGGTCTAGGGGTTGTGAATCTGAAGTCATTCCAACCGGGATGATAGCAGTGTTGTCTTACAATTCTCCGTAACATTGTCTTCACAAGCAGGGTTTGCTGAGCATGGAATGCATTCAAGATCAGTAAGGCCTGTCATGCTGCCTGGCCTTCAAACCCACACCTTCCGGACCCAATCCAATACAAAGCCTCATCCATCCAGCCTTGGCAAAGTACATAACAATCACCTTTCGCCATTTCACTGTCTTGGGCAGTGTTATCCTTTAAAAAGGACACATGGCAGCAGCTTACCCCATCTGCCATGCAATTACAAAAAACATCTACTTCAAAATGATGGTTAAAGCTGTAGGACTTTTTTCTACAAATTTATAGTATTAAAAATATTTTTGCATGAATCAATTAGTATTCTTCTACCATGAAAGTAATAATGTTATAGTAAGTTTTCTTTTCTTTAGTAGAGAAGTAGGTATATGTTATGTTATTTGTATATTATATTTACATAATATATACCTACTTGTTTACTGAAGTTAAGAAAACTTGGACTAAAATATTATTTCTTTCATGGTAGAAGAATACTAATTGATTCATGTAAAATATTTTTAATACTATAAATTAACATAACATAACATTTTTCCTTTTCTTTAGTAGGTAAAAAGTTGGTATATGTTATGTTAAAGTTCTCCTGAGAACAAAATGCTGTATAAGGAATAATGCTGAAAATGCTGATTCTTTCATACATGGATTTTGTTCTTAGGATTGTTCTTTTATAAAATGATGTACAATTTCATTTATTTGGTATCTCTTTATAGAGACATACTAGTAAGAAAAGAATCTCATGAAAAAAAGTCCTGCAGCTTTAGAATATATTTAGATATAAGGAAACTTTAATAATTCAATGACAGATAAAATGTATTTAAAATGATTTATATTCAGTGCCCTCCAAAAGTCCTTGAACAAACTATTGTTGCTGTTGCTTAAACTCATAAGATGATGTTTAAAGAAAAGTATAACTTTTATAATTTAATTAATTGCTCAAAACTATTTACTCACCTATAATTAACTCACCTGAGCGCAAAGTTGTCCATCATCCGTCCGTGTGTCAACAATTTCTTTAAACATCTCCTCCTAAACTGCTAAGCCAAATTCAATAAAACTTGACAGTGATGTTGCTTGCATGAAGCTCTTCTAAAAGTGCTAAAGGAATTCCATTCAATGCAGAACTCTGGTTTCCATGGTTAACCAAAAGGAAAAACTTTAAAAATCTTCTTGTCAAAAACCGCAAGCCCTAGAATTTTGGTATTTGGTATTTAGCATCACCTACTGGTCCATTATGTTTGCTCAAATTATGCCCCTGGAGTCAAAATTGGCCCCACCCTATGAGTCCCTAGTTTTACATAGACTTATGTAGTGAAATCTTAAAAATTTCTTCTCGTCAAAAACCATTAGGCCTAGAGCTTTGATATTTGGTATGTAGCATCACCTAGTTGACCTTTATGAAGTTTGCTCACATTATGGCCCGCGGTCAAAATTGGCCTCGCCCTGGGGTCCCTTGTTTTACATAGACTTCTTTAGCGAAATCTTAAAAATTCTTCTTGTCAAAAAGTGCAAGGCCTAGAGCTTTGATATTTGGTATGTAGCATCACCTAGTGGTCCTTTATCAAGTTTGCTCAAATTATGCCCTTGGTGCATAATATGTTGAACGGCTGGGGAGACAGCCATTTTCACTTATTTTGGAAGGCTCCAGGCATGTAGTCTCTTATTCTTGTAAAATATCATATTCTTGTTTAAGCTTTTCAACATGGCCAACTGCCTTAGACCAACAATGGGAAGGGGGATGTTCTGACATCAACAATGGTCTTCTCTGAAAGTACCAGCCAGATTTCCTTCTAATTTGCTTTGTATTACTCTTGTGTACTTCTAACTGCAAATTGCTCATATTATACCAGTTGACTCTTTTTAGGGGCCACTAGAGCTAAAACTAGAATATTTTTTTTTCTTCTCATAACATTTTCTTCTCATGAACCCAATGGATGGATCATCACCAAATTTAGTCTGTAGCATGCTTGGGTCAACACCAGTATTATTCACATTTATATAGTAATTTATTTATTTAGTAATGAGTTAACTTACATTTATTCTGTTGAGTGATGCAAGGCCATTTAAAATTCCAGTTCCTTTCCCTGATTTTTTGTAAAAAAATAATTGATGAGTTCCACCCCATTTGCAGGTTTGAACATTAAATCAGGGCAAAGCTTGTTAATTTATACAGGCATCCCATCAATAATCATTTCTGTGATGTCCGGTTTGGGTAATTTTAATGTCTCTGCTACCCTATATTCTCCAACCTACAGATTGTGGTTGTATATTACTTTTGTTGGAGGTTCAACTCCCTGGAATTCCAACATCACTAACCACAAAGACAATGGGGTTAACTGCTGGATCAGGGCAAGAATGATTTTAACACATAATTGCATGCTTATATAATGCACTTAAGATAAGAATCAACAGAATGACATTTGACAGATGTCACTAAATATGTTGCAGGTGTCACTAAATATGTTGTATGGAGCTAGTGTATGTCTGGCAATTTAGTAGAATGGTGGTTGCTTAAAATGGTGCTTAATGATGATTTTTTGCTCAAAATATATTATTGCTAGTTGACAGTTCCTTCACTTTTTACATCTAAGCAAACTCTGATTAGCTGGTCAAGGTGCTCTTTAGCCAGAATTGTTTCACATAACAAGTATTTATAACATTTTGAAGTAGTTCATAAATTTGAAATAAAAGATAATTATGTTCGTTATACAATCAATAAAATAAGCTCATCTTTTAGAAGCAGCAGACTTAAATTTTTAAACGTAATAATTACTACCCAAAGTATACTTTGTACAACAACCAGAAAATTCATGCAGACTAGGATGCAGACCACTATTCTTATGACACAAAAACAAGAAAAATACAAAATGTATTTGTAAATTTGCTGAGTATGCTCAAGTGAACACATAAAAATATTTCCTTTATTATCATTAAGAAAAAAAATGCATCTTTGACTAGGCATATTTGGTTTAAGATAAGATATACTTTAAGTGCATTTTAACTTATGGTAAAATATTTGATATAGTTTGCAATTGTGTACCTGTTTTAGACAATAGAATGATACACACGTATCAATCAAGCGTTATACTATCAATGCTGAACTATGTTGATAAAGTATTATTATGGTAATGATACACATAACTTTTATATACAGAAAATTGTTTATATTGTAAGTGTGCGAAATGCATTCATATTTTGATCAACATGTCAATGCATGTTTAATATTTCCATCATAATCAAAAATTGAGTCCATAAATCAATGCTTGAAGTCCATGGAACATCATCCAGGTTCAGTTCATGAAAGAGAGTCATTATCACACACAATCTTACTGAGAGTTATTTATTTTTCTTCTTCCTTTTGTTCTTGGTCTGCTTCTGTTGTTGATGGTTGTTTAGTTGGTGTAGGTAGTGAATGCTCTGGTGTGTTCATTTGTCTGCTTTGTTCGGTGTTTTGCCTTTAAAAGCTAGGTATTTGTTCATGTATAGATGAACTGCTATTTGCGAATTGTTTGGCATAGATTTCTCATGAGCCACGAAAATCACATGCTTTACAGCTTGATAGGTTTAAGCAAGAACGTAGGAAGATTTAATTGTTTGGTCCATGTCCTCTTCGCTGTCCTCCAGGTCAGAGGAATGGTCCCTCGCACTTGTATTGGCCTCAGAATCAGTGCTTCTACCACCTGAATTATAGAAACACTATGATTGTTTATGTCTGCTGAGTTTTCACTTCTAACAAACTCAGTCATTGGGGCATTCTGGGAAGGAGTGCCTGGACTTGAAACACTTTTTGCATTCCTTTGGCCTTGCTTCCATTGTTTTGTTTGTCTGAAATGTATTACATGGCCTTTGAATTTGTTGCATTGCATAGATTTCCACCATACTTAAAGAATCATAAACCTACCATTCAATTCAATAGTTAAAACAAACAAAATATGCAGTGAATGATCACAATGCCTACAGTCTTGACTTTTTAAAGCCTTGAAAGTTATTTCTTCAATTAGAAAAATGTTGGTTTCTCTTTGAATTTTTGACATTTATTGATTGATTTTGTGCCAAGATATCAACTTGTTGATTTTATCCTAACATATTTACTCCACCAATTGCATTTATTATTATTTCTGTGAGAAGCCTCTGAAAAATTAATTTGAAGAGGATACACCACATAAGCACAGATTGTTCTGTAGTTTCAATTTATTGTTGTAAGGTAGTTGAAGGATTATGCCTATGATCAGCCCTAATATGTGTGATAATAACCAATACATCTGTATTCTCAGGGTACTTGTTCTGAACAAAATGTTTATATATGATGTAACATCACTATTCTCACAGTACATCAGTTAATGCACTATAAATTCATTACAAGGGATCAAAGTCAAACATTTTATAATTATTTCTTCACAGATTAAAAAAAATGACTGGTCCTGCCGTGCCCTAGATCATTTAAGTTATCAAATTAACTCCAGTCTAGGCTCATCTAAGTCAGCAAAAGAAACTAAAAAAATGACACATTTCTTGTGGAGTGTTCCACAATGCAACAATAAAAATATCTTCTTTTGATTCATCACTTCTTCAGAGCAATGGTTGTAGTGTTTGCACATGACACACTGCGCTGCAAGGGAGTAAATCATTGTAGGGACCTTACCTACTGTGGATTTCTTAATGAAATTCAAAATAATCTGAAGATGCTGGCTGTTTCTGTTGTTAAACACATAAGTATAACCAGAAATGGTTACAAAGTCCAATCAAACCCATATTATATCCTTACCTTCTCCAAATCTTCTATACACCACCAAAATAGGTTTCCATTTTATCAAAGTTGACCTTATGTGTCCAACCCACTGTGCTATTTAGATGTAAACCAAATGTACCAGGAAATGTCTTTAAAAAAGACAAACAGCCTAGAAATGAAAAACAATTTTGTTCTTTGATGTTATTTACAATGTTGAAACCAAAAGTATGTTGTTCAACATTCCTATCTGTATGATATACAGTATACATAACTGGGCCATAGAACATATTGATGTTTCAGAGCAACAGATAAGCTTTCTCAGTGAATTGGGTATTACTCCATCATTTCATTTCGAATTGGGTATTTGCTAAATATAATTGGGTTTCCTGAAACCTGTTAGTCTGTGATTTTTATATCAATTGGGAATTCATGCTCTTACTTAGAAGTCTCAATTGTACACATTTGGTTGTTTTTGAACCGCATCACTACAACGTTTGTCTGAGACTATCAGGAACGACTGACAGACGAAAATGACTATATGCATGCATATTCATGAAAATTGGTTTCGATACGCATCATAAATATTTTAATTGGGTATTTTGCTTTTGTAATTGTTTTTAGATACACATCTAAAATAGTTTCAATTGCATATTTTGTAAATTTAATTGAGTAAATACGCAAATACGCAGCTTATCTGTTGCTCTGATTGTTTACAATCGTCTGCAGTGCAATGAATAAAGCATCTTTAAAAATACTACACAAGAAGTAGTTCTGTAAATAGTTGCACCATTTCTTTCTTGCATATCTTAACCACATGCTGTATGTATTATTTTGAAAAATAACACATCAGTATTGGTCAAGTGGTTAATGTTGTAAAATATTCTTAAAACTCAACAATTACCTATAACTTTACAAATTTCACAAATAGAAAAAAGTTCACATTAAACAAATGCAGATACACTGTTAGTTGGTGTGGCCTTATTTCCCCCCTGTCTTGGAAGATTTCTCCACTGGTTTAAAATCTTAAACATTAAACATTTGCATATCTTATTATGCCTTTGATATAATATAAAAAGTCCAGGCCCCCAACTGGGTGGGGGCTTAGAATTCCCCAGCTGTTGCACTACAGAGGGTAAGATCCCCCACGGTGCCTGTCCGTTTGCCGCGGGCTGCAACCTGTGTCACCTGATGACAGAATCCTGGTGCTAAACATATGCTAAACATAGAATCAGTTTGATATGGCCTTAATCATTTAGCTATACTAAGTACTAAGTATCGTATCAGATCGTCCTTGAAGATTATTCCAAATTGTATCAGTGTTCTCTTTAGCAAGTCTATATCTCCTTTAGTTATCAGCAAGTCATCCATGACATTTTTCTGTAATTCAGATTAAGGGTTACAGTTAATGTTCCCATTAATTTCCAGCACTTTTGGTCATACCTGGTTAAAGACTACAATAACAAACCAAATTTATCAGTGATAACTACAATAAATCTGTCCCCAATATAATATCTTCATGGTCTTCATCTTATCAAAATAATTAGTGAACAATCTGAACTGTTTATATTCAGCACTCATTTATACCAACAAATATACTTAGATATTCTAAACAAAACAGAGATTAGAATATGATAATTCTGTGAGAAATTAATTTATGACTTCCAAGAAAAACGCTTGTTTAAATCCAGAATCTTGAATTTTCAAATACACCAACACTTATTTCTTTTAACACATCTATGCCAAGATAGTTAATTCCAACTTGAATGAAAATCACTCTGGCTTGTATCTATCCGGTGGTTTGACTAATCGACCATAGCGACTTATATATGGGTTGACAGTTTCAGCAGCAGGTTGTTGCTGTTGTTGTTGCGACTGATGCTGACTATCCGCATCAGATGGTGAATGTATAGGACTTTTAGGCTGTTTGGTTTTTACCTGATCCTGTAATAATGTATCAGGCAGCGGTGTTACTTTTGTTGGCCTAATCTGCCTACGATTTCACCTATAGTATTTGCCTTCCGGTGATTTTACGATGTAAGACCTTGGAGTAGAATGTTTCTTGTCCATAATTCCATTGTACCATTTATGGTTGCATCTGTACATTACCTTATCTCCCGATTTAAGTAGTTTGAGCTACTTTCCAGCATGTTTGTCAAATTGTATTTTGGATGTACGCTGCTTTGCTTCCAGTTTTGATTTTATTTTGTTTTCATCCGGCATGTTTGGTTTTAAGAGCTCAGTAGCAACTGGTATTTTTGTTCGTAACCGTCTTCCCATCAGCAATGTGCGGGGGGAAAGTCCAACACCCAGTGTGTTTCTGTAATTTAATAGAGCCAAGTTTGGATCTTTGGCTTTCTTTAAAAACCCTTTCCTTGTCCTCACTGTACGTTCTATCTGTCCATGTGACTGATAATGGTATGCACTAGAGGTTATGTGTTCGAATCCAAATTGCAAATTTTTCAAATTCTGAACTCGTGAACTGTCTTGCATTGTCACTGATTACAATTTCTGGAATACCGTGTTAGACATGTGTGTTTTCAGGAACTCTATGACATTTGTACTTGTCAAGTTATCCAAACGGGATATTTCCGGCCACTTAGAAAAGTAATCAACTGAATACTGTTTGCCTTTCAGTTCAAATAAGTCCACACTTTTTACAGTATGGCCTGTCAGGAACTTCAACTGGTATCATAGGTTCTCCATGATTTTCTGGTTGATTTTTTGCACAAATTTCACACTTGGAAATTTTCTCTTCAATAGCACTATTCATCGAAGGCCAAAACATACACTCTCTGGCTTGTGCTTTTGTTTTCACTATTCCGAGATGTGACTCATGAAGAATATTTAACAATGTGCTTCTTAAAGCATATAGAATTACAATTTTGTGACCTTTCATGATAACATTGTCTATGACTGACAATTCATCTCGCATAGTCCAGTATGGTTTGATTGCCAGTGGTACCTCACTGCGAGTTTCTGGCCATCCATTTTGCACCATTTCCCTCAGTAGTTTCATTTCAGTATCATTTTCAGATACAGCTTTGATTTCTTCACATTGCCAATTTGACATTGACACATACTGTTCTAAGCTAGCAATCTTTTATTCATCTATACACAATGATTGTGTAGACTCAGTCAAATAATTCCTTGACAATGTGTCTGCCAAGAACATTGTTTTTCCAGGCTTGAACACTATTTTCAGATCGTATTCCGAAAGTTCATGAAGCATCCATGAATTGTAACGGATTTTCATGCAAGTTTCTCTTGAAAATAGTTTCTAATGGCTTATGATCAGACTCTACTATAACAGATTGTCCATAAATGTATTGTCTGAATTTCTGAACTGTGAATAGTATTGCTAGTGTTTCTTTTTCAATTTGCGAATACTTCTGTTGCATCTGCGTCAGTGCTTGTGAAGCATACGCCACTGGTTGTCCTTCCTGAACCAGAGCTGCACCAATGGCTTTTGAACAACTGTCAACAGTTAACATAACTTGTTTCTGCACATCAAAGTACCTCAACACTGGTGCGTTTGTGACTAACCTTATCAGCTCTTCAAAAGAGACTTGTTTTTCTGGACCCCATTCAAAGCATATATCTTTTTTCAAAAGACACCGTAGCTTCTCCGATTTATCTGACAAGTTTGGTAAAAACTTTGCCAGGTATTGTATGAATCCCAGGAACTTCATCAGCTCCTGTTTGTTCGTTGGAGGCGACATCAGCTCAACAGCTTTCACTTTGTTCCTATCAGGTTTGACACCCAAATCTGTCAACAAATGACTAACGTATGGGACCTCCATTTGCCTGAATAAACATTTGCTTTTATTCAATGTAGTGTTGCGCTCTCTGTAGCACCTTGAATCATGTTCTTCGCCCATCGTCCCAGATACTAATATGTCATCGATTATCACCTCACCTTCAATTCCCTCCATCATTTTCGTCATTGCACACTGCATCACTTCCAGCACAGAGTGGACACCATAGGGTAATCTTAAGTATCTATATCGACCAAATGGTGTATTGAAGGTACACAGTTTGAAACTTTCATCATTGAGCACAATCTGCCAAAACAACGACGTTGGGTCTAACTTTGAAAAATATTTGGCACCTGGCATGTTTGCCATAACTTCTTCAACAGTTTTCAAAGGATAGTGCTGACATGTAATAGCCATATTTAGGTCTCTAGGGTGTAACAGACTCTCACTGCACCACCTGGTTTCAGTACCGTCACCAAGCTGCTAACCCAGTCAGTTGGTTCTGTTTCGCAGACGATTATTCTATACGATTTAACTCCTCTTTGACTTTTTCTTTGAGTTTTATTGGAATTTTTCTTGGTGGGTGTACAACTGGTGTGATAACTTAAAGATTCTATAAGTTTTACATTTACTTTATTGTCAGAAAGCCTACAAGTACAACTCTGTTCTAACTCTTGAATACTTGATAATATATAACAACCTGTAGTCTGTTTCATTATATTAGCACAGTTACTACATCCTTCCCCCCTAAATTTTTTTTTGTGATAACAAATTTGTCTGGTCTTCTTCTCACTAATTAGCTGTTGTAATATGAATCAATGGTTGAGTTTGTTAGCTCAGTAATGACAGTTTTTATCACATTTATGTTTGTTTTGTCCTGATAACAATTCCAAAAACTCATTAATCAAAGATAAACACAAACAAAATTTTTGCCCAAACATTCCACAGGTAATTGTTAGATTTATATAAATATCCAAATTAACATATTTCTAAGTCAAAGACTGAAGTAAACAAAATGTGATTAACACTGTAGAAAAACAAAATACATTCATGAATACATGGTTACGCCAATCTGCCAATATTTTAAAACTTAGTATTTTTCACATATACAACTATTTACCATTTTGTCCAATAAATACAAGTTAACATAATAACATAATAAAGTTATACTTTCTACACTATTTAATGTATTGTTACCATGGATGGAAAGGGATTATTATGCCCTATACACTCTCATCCATGAACTTAACACACATAATCCTTCAAGCAGAGTGGAGGTTTACAGTCACACTGTGGTCTGTGATATTGTTGTACCGGAGATGGTTGCACTGATGGTTCTAATACTGATGTATCTGCATCAGTTGGTTGTTTTTGAGACTCCTGTGTAGTAATTGGAGAGTTTACATATTGATCTTCCAGTTGCGTAGCAGGAACTTTTATTGATGGAAAAGTAATGTCCGCTAATTCAGACTCATTATGTTCATCCACACAAAAACTACTTCAAATATGATAAACATGTTTCTTCAATGTACGACCATCTTAAACTTCTTCTTCATAAGACACTGGTCCTGTAAGCCTTTTAATCTTACCTTGTGTCCAGGATTTTTTCACACTCTCCCATACCAAAACTTGATCACCTGTTTCAAAATTTCTATCCTTAGCACGCTTATCATGATATGTTTTCATGTTTGCTTGCTTCCTTTCAATTTTTTCAGTGAAATTTGGTAAAACTAAGTCCAGTCTAGATCTCAGCTTCCTACCAAACATAAGTTCACTTGGACTCACTCCTAATGTGCTTTGTGGATAATTCGATATGTTAGTAATACTTTAGCCAATTTTTGTCAAATTGTACCATGATGTTGTTTCTTCAAGCCACTTTTTATGATACCAACTGCTCGTTCAGCAAGCCCATTACTCACAGCATGGTAACTTGCCGTCCGAATGTGTTTGATTCCATTCATTTTTATGAACTCCGCAAACTCTTCACTGATGAATGCACTACCATTGTCTGTAACCAATTGGTGACACAAACCGTACGTAGCAAAAGTACGTTGCAACAATTCAATCATTGCTGCTGATGTTGACGTTGTTGTATCAAATGCCTCAATCCACTTTGAGTGTGCATCAATGATTACCAGAAACATTTTTCCCATAAATGGTCTAGCATAGTCCACATGTACTAGTACCCACGGTCGATCAGGCCATTGCTAAGGATGTAATTTAGCCTCAGCAGGCATATTTCTACTTGTTTGGCACAAGTCACAACTTTTCACGTAATTTTCAATATCAGTGTCTATTAAAGGCCACCATACATACATTCTACCCAATGACTTTATTCTGCTTGAACCTGGGTGTCCCTCATGTAAGATTTTCAATATTTCTTCACGACCATTTGAGGGTATTATGACACGAGTCCCTCTAAGTAAACATCCATCATGAATACTTAAATCATTTTTCACATTAAAGAATGGTTTAAAATCCAAATGTGGACATTTTTCTGCCCAGCCATTCTGCGCAAATGCTGTCACTTTTGACATAACTGGATCATGTTGTGTCCACAGTTTAATTTTCTGTGATGTGACTGGTGTGTCAGCAAGGTGATTAATAGCTGATATAATTTCTGTTAGAATTGGTGGTTCAGACATCTTCACATGTCTAGGTAGTCGACTCAAACTATCGGCATTCCCTAAACTTGAACCCTTTTTATACTGTAATACATTGTCATAGCCAGCCAATGTCAATGCCCATCTCTGTATTCTTGCAGCTGCTGTTGTTGGTATTTGTTTATTTTCATTCAATAGTCCAAACAATGGTTTGTGATCAGAAAATAACACAAATTTATTTCCATACAGATACTGATGAAACTTCTTGATGCCAAAAACTATCACTAATGCTTCTTTTTCCAACACTGAATAGTTTTTTTCCGCCCCTGATAATGTTCTTGAAGTGTAAGCAACAGTCCTCTCTGAACCATCCTCCATTTTATGTGACAAAACCGCTCCCACACCATATGGCGAAGCGTCACAGGCCAACTGTAATTGTTTTTCTGGTCAAAATGTACAAGCAAGCCAAAACCTTTTTGGACTCTATAAATGCTCGATTTTCTTTTTCACCCAATGTCCACTTTGCTCCTTTTGTATGTAACGCATGTAACGGTTTTGAAATTGTTGAAACATTTTTCAGAAACATGTGATAGAAATTAATCGTTCCGAGATAACTTTGTAATTGTTTTTGTTGACCAGTGCTGGCATTTCCTGGATAGCCTGTACCCTTTCTTGTAGAGGCATCATGCCTTTTTCTGTGGGTTTGTGTCCAAGGTACACAATTTCATTTGCCATGAAAATGCATTTATTCCAATTCAGTTTAACACCTTGTTTCTCTAACTGTTCTAACACACATGCCAGATTACGTAAGTGTTCATTGCGTGTTCATCCTGTAACCAAGATATCATCTACTCTGACAATTGCACATTGTAGTCCTTGAAGCATATTTTCCATAGTATGTTGGAAAATTCCAGGACATGATTTTATACCATATGGCATTCGATTATACATGTATAACCCTTTATGCGTATTTATGGTTACATATTTCTATGATTCCTCCTCCAGTTCTAATTGAAGATATGCTTGGGACATATCCAATTTTGTTTTCCACCAAATCAGAATTCTTTGGAATTGGATAGTTGTCCAATATTGAACATTGATGTATGGTTACCTTGTAGTCACTACAGATTCTAACAGATTTATCACTTTTCAAAATTGGTATTATGGGCGCTGCCCATTCAGAAAACTCTACTGGATTTATGGTTCCTTCCTTCTGCAAGCGCTCCAGCTCTTTTTCAATGCCCTCTTTCATGGCGTACAGAACTGGATGTGCCTTGTGGTAGTTGGGCTTTGCATTATTCTCTATGTAGATTTTTGCTTTCACACCTATTATTTTTCCTAATCCATCTTTGAACACATTACCGTATTTCTTCAAAATAACATCAAGTTCGTGATCGTGTGAAATGTCAACATTTACAGTACAAATTTCTCCCCAATTAAGCTATATTTGTTCATGCCAATTCCTTCCAAGCAAATTGGGACCTTCACCTGCAACAACAATGATATGCAGTGTGAATGTTTTCTCTTCATAGTTCACAATGACATTACTTTTCCCAAGAATTTTTAAATATTCTCCTGAATATGATTTCAACTTTGAGTTGGTCTGTTCGAGCACAGCTGAGTGTTTCAATCTCTGCCATGTCTCTCCATTAACTACAGTTACTGAAGCACCAGTGTCCAGCTCGAACAATCTACATATTCCATTAAGGTACATCTCAACCTTATAAGGATTTGACTTTTCCCCAATATTAAACATGGTGTAAACTTTATCTTCGTCATTGTCACTCTCCAAAAAATGCTGTTTCGCAGTATTTCCCTTTTTCTTGCAAAACTGTTTTGCTAAAGGTTTTTTGTCTGCCTGACAAGCTTTTCTGATATGCCCTTTTTTTAGCAATTGTAGCAAGTGGTATCCTTACACCTACACTCATTTGGTTTATGAGTTTTATCACCACACCGATAACAAGGTTTTCCCACCACTTTCTTTGGTTGCTTGTTTCCGGCTCATAAAAAAATTTTGCTTTGGCTGACCAACTTTGTTTACAGTGCCATTTGCTGACTGATTTAAAGTAGCAGCTCTTTTAGACGCCATTTCCAAACTTGTAGCTATATCTAAGGACTTTTTAAAATCCAGTGTGGGTTCTGACAATAATCTTCATTGGATTCTGTCATCATTGATTCCACAGACCAGTCTGTCCCGAATCATGACTTCCAAAGTAGCACCAAAGTTACAGTCTTCTGATAATTTCCGTAACTCAGCCACATAGTTTGCCACTGTCTCCTCATTTTGGCATATACGACTGTTAAATTTGTATCTTTGTACAATTTCTGAGGGTCTTGGATGGTGATGGTTTTGAACAAAAGTTTTTAACTAATCAAACGTCTTATCTCCTGGTTTAACTGGTGACAATAAATTACACATGAGTCTATAAGTCTTAGATCCAACCACAGAAAGCATGATAGCCCTTTTCTTGCCCCCATCAGTAATTTCATTTGCCACAAAATAATATTTCAATCTTTCAATATACTCCTTCCAATCCTCTTCCCCCTCACAAAACTCTTTTAACTGTCCATATACAGCCATTATGCTGATATATCCTCGTCGCCAATATGTAATAACTTAAGATTCTATAAGTTTTACATTTACTTTATTGTCAAAAAGCCTACAAGTACAACTCTGTTCTAACTCTTGAATACTTGATAATATATAACAACCTATAGTCTGTTTCATTATATTAGCACAGTTACTACAACTGGCTGTATCGCTTTGTCCAGATGTATTTTATGTTTACCAGGTAAACATCCAATTCCTTCAAATACATCTTTATATTGTTCAGTCAAATGAACGTTGTTTGATCACATTGAAATCTATGTGGTGCTGTTTGCCTTTAATTTCACATTTCAATTTGACAGTCCCAACCAGAATGATGGCATGTCCACTATACGATCTCAGTCCTTTAGTAACCAACAGTTCCTGATTACATTTAAGCTTCTTCAGCAGTTTCATGCTGATCACATTACACTTTGCTCCTGTGCCAACGAGAACTGGAATTTCTACATTTCCAATTTTGCACAATATTGACCAGTCATTTCTGACATAATTCACATTGTCGCATAATTGTCCCACTAAATCTATGTCTTCATCACTTGAGTCTCCCTCAAGTGTTCTGACGTTTGAGTGTTTCTTGCTCCGACAAAACTTAGCGAAGTGATTTAATCTTCTGCACTTGTGACAGGTTTTTCCAAATGCAGGACATTTCATTTTCTCATGGTTTCTCCCACATTTTGGGCATTTGTCAGTTTCAGCATTTGTGATGATGCATTTCTGTTGACACTTGACACCAAGCTTGACGCCATAGCTTTGGCGAGTTCACCAGTGATTTGATTCACTTGTTTTTCTGACAGTTCTGAGGCTCTACATATGTCAATAACCTTTTTCAGGGACAAATCTGTTTCCCGCAAAAGCCTCAATCGGACTGATTTACTATTTACTCCGCAGACAATACTGTCTCGAATCAACGAATCCCATAACTCCCCAAATTCACACGAACTGGATAAAATCCTCAGTTCGGTTACAAATGTGTCAATACTTTCAGTAGCACCCTGCTTCCTATTATTGAATACGTGTCTTTCGAAAGGAACATTTTTCCGTGGATTGCAGTATTGTTCAAATTGATTCAATATTTCAGCCACTTTCACATTATCTCCATCATTAGTCCAATTAAACGTGTTGTACATTTCAAGAGCCTCTGAACCAATGATAGTTAAAACAGTCGAACTCTTTATAGCGTCATCTTTTCCACTGAGTCCTATGGCAGTCATATATAAATCTAATTGTTGCTTGAAACGTTTAAAGTTTCCCTTTAGATTTCCTTCAAGATTAAGTTTTTCTGGTGGTCGAAGATTTCTTGCCATTTTTTTATAATTTAACACAAATGTCAATTAATTAAAACCACTTCTGATACCACGTTATGTTTCTACATAAATATATAGAGAGAGCAACTCTGATCACAAGTACGCACGTTTATTGGCTAGCAGAGCTAAATACAAACTGAGAATAAACAGGTATGAGAGAGGCTTGTCATAGAGTGATTTACTAGTCTACATTAATATACAACAACCACCCTATGAATAAAGGCCATTCTTTGAAAAAGTGTCACTGATTATTTAGATCAAACTGACCTCCAAATAAAGGCCATCTGTCTTTAAAGACCACATTTTGTCTTTCCCAAGGTGGCCTCTGTTCCCAGGTTTGACAGTAAATAAACAAGTTAAATACAATATTATGTTCATGTATTAATTTTATGTTTATTCATCAGTTAAATGATTATACAGTGCTGTAGCCAGGCCCATACTTGAACCAAGGCAATCTAGGGTGGTCCGGAGCTTTCCCGGAATTATTTTTTACTAAAACCTGCCATTTTTCCCCCATTACCTGCCCAAATTTTAATTGAGTCACGCACCTGAGTACACCTCATTGTAGCTATGGCCGTTTCATAACTGTAATTAGAATAAAGCTGACCAGTTTTGTGAATCTTATACAAAGTAATGTTTCAAATCATTCTGCAAATAGCATAAACTGCTGATCATGCAGTTTTAAGTAAAGACTAAGGTCAAAAAGATCATGATCTTTAAACCCTGATGTCACAAGTGACAATGAAGATGTTCCTTACTATTTCGATGTCATCTATTGGCCTAGATCAATACACATACTACTCTGTTGCACCAAATAGCTTAAATAAAAATTTGGTGCTATAAGTGGATATGTGCAGGTATGTTTTGTTCTTGCACAATGCATTAAATATTTTATGGAAAAATCATTGGTGCAGTAAGAAGATAAGTGCACATATTTACTTACTGCACCAATCAAAATGAACAATGCAAATATTACAATTTATCATCTTCTTTAAAAGAA
This sequence comes from Lutraria rhynchaena, assembly GCA_008271625.1. NCBI lineage: Eukaryota > Metazoa > Mollusca > Bivalvia > Venerida > Mactridae > Lutraria > Lutraria rhynchaena. Next base: position 1,001,646 of record VIBL01000109.1, on the reverse strand, counting down.
GAGTTAGAACTGAACTATCACTCTAATACTTATTTAGGATATGTATGGCATCATTTCAGATCATTTAATGTAAAAGTCTGGTTTGAAAAAATGTCACTTATCGAAATCATGTATACTGTGGTTTCACTAATTTTCATTGGGGATTTACTTTGTGGATTTTGTTGGTTTGCTGATAGATGAAATCAACCCCTCCCCCCGCATTAATATAAATGTTAAGATATCTGTCAACCATCCGAAATTTGGCAAAATCCAAAATAGTGCAACTTAATTGCGCTGCAATGGATCTTCAATTATGTTTAAAAACTGGAAAATAACCAGCTCCAATGATCTGTTATTGTATACGTAAGACATCAGTTTGAAAGTATGTTCATCAAATTTAACTAAGAAATAGGTCTCAGTTTATGTTCAATGATAATTAATAATCATTTACATATCACATTGAACAGACAGATATATGAGGACCATTTTGAAATAGTGTTAATATAACGGACATGACATAGAAAGATGTGAACATGAATGGCCCCATATAATTTTTGCTCCATCTTTGAACCACTGTCTATTTGCTAATGACACATGTCAAATTTGATGCGATAAAATCTAGGGCCCCACGTCCAGACATGTTTGCAAAAGTAGCCTAAATGAGTCCTGTAAAAACATAAAAAAGATAAAACAACTTATTAATGTAAAATTCTTTAATAAATAGTCCTTTTTTTATTTTGATGTATGTTACCTAAATTGATACATGAATTACCTTATATATGACATCAATTGGGCTGCAAACTGTCTTTCTTGGCAATACTTAATGATTAAAAATAAAATTAAAGTTTAATTCTTCAAGTGTACTACTGTTTATACAGTAATAGTGATGTATTACTCATTGAAAACACAGTTCTATTAGAAATATCATACATCTTTATTGAAGAGTAATCCATACCTCATAGTAGACATTACTGTCTATGTTGATTTTATTTTTTAACTTCTTAATTACTATATATAAAGGTTAAAACCTAATATAAAATTCTATTTTATTCTTGTTGTAAATAAACACATGATTGATGAAATAATTTAATCAGAGATAATAAAAGTAAACCAAAATAAATACCTTTTTTTTCCAACACATTCAGCACACTTGTCTGTACTAGGAATAAGCCCTGAAGTACTTATTATTTATGGTATCCAACTGGGCAAAAATTAATCTTTAATTACATTATACCCAAGTTGAATGAATGTCAGACTGGTAGTTAATACAGTGCAACCTCTCCAGATTGGCCATCTCTTTAGTGACAACCTCCCTTCAACAACAGCATGCTTTTTCCGCTCTGTACAATTTGACTATTTATTTAACCTCTCTAGAGCGGCAACCTCTCAAAAATGACATAATTTTGCGTCTCCCAAAGAGTGTTGTTTTGGAGAGGTTGCACTGTATATTATTACAACAATTACATGATATACTCTTACATCTGACCTGACAAAATGGAAAGGAAAAAGCTATTAATCCCACCTGAATAGTGTAAATTAAAAATAGTTAAATGTTGAATAAAAAAAAATTAGATACCCTTTTTAACTAAGTATTAGTGAAATAGTGTAATTATGACAAGTTAAAAAATTAGACATACATATAAACATTCACTAAAATAGCCTACCCTTACAAGATATTTTTAGAATTGTTTTTTTTATAAAAAATTAGCTACAACACACTAGATTATTGTTAAAGATAGTAAATGCATGTCCATATAGGAATGCCCCAGAGGTGAGAGTTACAAACAAACTAATATTAAAAGATATCTATCCAGGTTGAATAGCTTTTGATGGGAGTCCCCATTTTTAAATGTGAGGGCCAGTTACCTGTTCTTTTACTTCACTAATCAGGTTATCTTATAGAAGAAAATAACAGAAAATGGTGGGGCAAAATACTTTTTTTTTTCAAAAGATTAAAATCCACAAATTTATGTCCCCATGAAATAACCATTTCAGAAAACACCTTGAAAATTGCCCAATGAAAATAAATGATACCACAGTATTTGAAACTTTGCTTCTACTTTTAAATGTTATTTTATACCATTGTAATATGAACTATAAGTTTGGGGCCTCATTGTTACCTCCCTTTAATCAAAGTATTTAAAGTACTGATGGGAGCAATTTTAGAAATATGTATAAATGCTGGAGGATGGCAATATTGTTAATTTTTTGTCTTCTTGTGTTTAGTCTTAATCATGTCTGTTGTGCAACTGCATTAATATGTAAACAAGAGGGGCATAAGAGCCATTTTTTCACTCACCTGATTAAAGATTGCTGTTTCTAAGGTTTTCCTGTGATTTTCATTCTGTGACTCCAAATGATCCATGTTTAAACCTGCTCAAGATGTCATTAATACAAAGATTCTGTCAAAGTTTAGGGAAAGATCCAATCAAAACTGTGACCTCTAAAGTGTTAAAGAGGTTTTTCAGGGATTTTACTTGGTGACCTAGTTTGTGACCCCCAGATGACATGTTCAAATTTGTCCAAGACATCATTAAAGCAAACATTCTGACACAGTTTCACAAAGATCCATTCAAAAGTGTGACCTCTAGAGTGTTAGGAAGGTCTTCGAGAGATTTGACCAGTTTTGTGACCTCAGATGACCCATGTTCAAAATTGTTCAGGATATCATTAAGACAACATTCTCAGATAGCAACCACCTCTATATTATGACCACTTATTTTCAAACTGGCTTTCAATTACTCAGTTATGATTCAACTTGATAATGTGACTACCTTATTATTAAAACCGATTTTTCAGGTCCATAGGTGGTCTCATTATTGAGAATTTACTGTATGTTAAATTCAGCTTAAGTTGAATTACTTCCTTGGGAAGCTGAACATGAAGTTGTGACATAAGTTGATAAAATAAGATAAATTATTTGACAAAATGATCATGCAACTAATTTAGTAGTTTAATCCCAGGCTACCAACTAGATAGTATTTCTTCATTATGTTTAATTGTTCCACAGTTCTGGCAATATTAATTCTATAGGCATGATATTTTCTTTCTAAGAATGGTCTTTTTAGAATGTAAAGACCTGTGAACAAAGACAACCCTTGGGAGAGATGAAATGTGGCCTTTATAAATAGTAAGTGACAGATTTTCAAAAAATGACATTTATTCACAGGGTGGTCTTTACTCAAGAAGAATGCTACCTAAAAGAAGCGACATAAAGCCTTAATTTAATTTAAATAATGATATTGCTTGAATTAATCATTGTTTCAATGAATTGTAAGTTTTTTATGTATCAAGTCTGCATGTTTCTTGTCACTTTTAAATTTGTATTCAGATACGAAGCGTCAAGAAGGTTCATTCATTTTAACTGATATCAACTTGAACTGCCAAAACTTAGGACATAATAATTAACAGTTAATAATCTTAAAAAATTGCTTTAAACGTTTTTATTCGTCTTTACTTTAAAATTTGCTTTTAAACGTTTTTATTTCTCTTTTCTTTAAAATTTGCTTTTTAAACCCTTTTTTTAGAAAAGCAAGGTAGACCGCTGGCATGGCTTAAACGCCTGTAAGTAACCTTGTCTTTTCTTTAAAATTTGCTTTTAGACGTTTTTATTTGTCTATTCTTTAAAATTTGCGTTTTAAACCCTTTTTTTTAGAAAAGCAAGGTAGACCTCTGGCATGGCTTAAACGCCTGTAAGTAACCTTGTCTTTTCTTTAAATTTGCTTTTTAAACGTTTTTTGTTTTAGAAAAGCAAGGTAGACCTCTGGCATGGCTTAAACGCCTGTAAATAACCTTGTCTTTTCTTTAAATTTGCTTTTTAAACGTTTTTTGTTTTAGAAAAGCAAGGTAGACCTCTGGCATGGCTTAAACGCCTGTAAGTAACCTTGTCTTTTGCTTTAAACACTTTTATTTGTCTTTTTTTAAAAGTTTGCTTTTAAACGTTTTTATTTGTCTTTTCTTTAAAATTTGCTTTCAAACATTTTATTTGTCTTTTCTTTAAAATTTGCTTTTAAATATTTTTATTTGTCTTTTCTTTAAAATTTGCTTTTAAACATTTTAATTTGTCTTTTCTAAAAAATTGATTTATTTTACTTTTACATGGAAATTTTAGCTATATGTACTAAATACGATCAATATTTGATGCTTCGTATCTAAATTAAATTGTTAGAGTGACAAGAAAAGCACCCATTCTTATTGCAATAACACAATAATTTTGATGATATCTGGCTAAGGAATCAAATAGATTTCACTGAATTACAATTTTAAATTTCTTTCAATAACAATACATTATCATTCTTTATAAGTATAAAAAAAAATTCTCTCAAAAACGATCAATAAATATTCTTGATTCTTTGTAAATTAGTACAGATACAGGAACAACAAGAAATACGTTTGTATGAATGTTAGTTCTATGAATATAATTAAGTTTTTATTTGATAAAAATCACATTTTTTATTATGGAATTGTTGAAAATGTAATTTTTTATTATAAATATTAATTTAAACCAAATTATTGTTAAAATTGAAATTAAAGCCTCATGTCACTTCTTTTCGCTAACATTCTTCCTGTCACATTTTAGTGAGACTCAAAAGAGGAGAGAGAGCAATTAGATCATACCTGTGGATATGATCGAAAATAACTTTTCTCTCACAAATTCTGCTTTGTCTCTTCTAATAGTGTGAATTGTTTCCAATCATTTCAATTAATCATTTAAATACATTGCTTGTGACGAGGAACAGCCACATGTGTTTATATTATACATGGGAAATTCAAGTCAATTCTGAAGGAGTTACTCAGTGTTACGAAACGGGGTTTATTGAGTAAGAAAAGTCATCATATTTTTAACATAACTTTTAATAAAACAACCCAATGATGCATGGTCTCAAGTACCATTTTATAGGTACAGAAGTAGATGCAATTTTACTAACAGCCAACAGTGTCTCAAAGTGTGACACAGGAAATTTCAAAGTAATATAATTTTTGTTTATTATTTCTAGCTGCCAAATATTTGCAGATAGAATATAATCTTGTACAATATTTAAATTGAGATGAAGCAAGAGAGATAACTTAAATTAATCAGACTGATTATACCTACAGTCTAACCTGTGTTTGTGGCCACCTGCGAATAAACACCACCCTGTGACCATTCTTTGAAAAACCATCTTTGATTGTTTAGAACAAACTGACATCCAAATAAAGGCTGTCTGTCCATAGAAGCTACATTTTGTCTTTCCCCAGGATGACCTTTGTTCATAGGTTTGACTGTATTTTGAATTCATCATGTTTATGATTCATTGAATTTGACGTTTTTACCTGATCAGTTGATTCATTCATAATGTAATTAAAACTTCATGTTAAATTGGCAATACCAGCATGGAGTTTTGTTTGGAAAAAAATTATTGCCATCATACTGTCCTGAATATTGGACATAAGGTTGTCAATTCTTTGACTAGCAGTAGAGATGTGTTTGCTAGTATGGTCCTCTTGTTGAGACAATATCTTAGTCATATCTACTGCTAATTTAGTCAACCTACTTGTATGTTAAGCTAATATATTTACATCAAACAGATCAGTTCTGACATGAATCCTTCTGTCATAGAGACAGTGTGAATTTATGTATAATGTAGAACAATGTTCCATTTTGAATCTGAATAAAGGGTGTATTGCGTCATAAGGTTTGTGTGTTCAACAACAGTATCAATATCTAACATGTACTTATTAAACATAGATTATTCCAAATTACTTATGTTGATGTTAGATATGTTGATTTTCCAAATCATTGACATGTGTGTGTATCGTGGGGTACTGTTGTACATGTTGTGTGTATTTGCCAATGCCTGTTATTTCTAAAAAATGTAATTGTCATATTTTTGTCTACCTCTGTCAAATACCAAATAGTATAAATGTTTACATGTATATGGCAGTTTATATACTACCAATTTAATCTAGTTCCCCAAAATGTGGAAAATACAGGTCCTGGATTGAAGTATCCAACTGTTACCTTTTCCTAACAGAATCCATTTTCTTTCCTTTTTGTCCTCCCTTTCCTCCTTGGTTGGAAGTCTGTTTTTTATCCCATCTGTCCTTCTGATGTTTGTATTCAACACCCAGCTAATCTTGCATATGTGTTGATGCCTATTTGTTATAAAGTAATAAAATACACACAAAAATAAATATAATAATAAACATTTTAAATGAATAAATAAATGAATAGATAAAAATAAATGAATAAATAAATAAATAGATAAAAATAAATAAATAAATTAAATGATTAAAAAAATATACAAATGAATAAACAAAAACATAAATGAATAAATAAAAATAAATAAATGATTAAATAAATACAAATGCATGAAAATAAATAAATGAATAAATAAATAAATTGCAAAAATATAAATATATAAACAACTAAAGCGTATATACAATGAACAATTAGTAATAAAACAATCTTCATAGATCTATATAATTTACACTTGTCTTTTTTTCTGTATATTTTCATGCTATCTTGCATCCTTTGAGCTAACCTGGTTACACATTCTCTGTGTCATCTTGCCTCTCTGCCAGAAAAGCTTGGTGTCAGTACCCTGTGCACTTAAACTAGTTATGGGTGGGCATATGAATTGCCTGCCAATACTCGCTGAGCCTGTCAGAAGGAATCTAGATTTTTCTAGGGTTGTCTCCCTTTTCAGTTTGATGGTTGAATCCCTTTTTCATCTACTGTTAACTGTCCAATAACTGTCCTCTGTGCTCACATCATAAAAAAACAGCCACCATGACTTTCATGGACATCTACATGGTTCAGTATTGACAGCCATTTCTGTTGCACCAAATCTCCATCACTGTTGCTACTTGCAGCATATCACTAAATGTGGTTTCTGACAGATCTGCCTCAAGCATTTTCCTTCTTACATCCTTGCTTTTTTCTAGCAGCCTCTAATTTCTTGAAAATATCTTTAAAAAAATACTATTGTAATGTATTGTATATGTAAACTATAAATTGTAGGTGTCTATTTCAAACAAATAAAGGTTGTGGAGTTTTTATTATACTCTACAGACAAATTTTTCAGGGGTATTCTGGAATTGCCCTGGTTGTTGGTCAGTTGGTTGGTTTGATGACCAGTTGGTTGGTTGGTTGGTCAGTCGGTGGGTTGGTTGGTCGATTACAGTCTACCCAAATGATACAGAAGCTTGTGGCGAATATTTTTCTTACATTTCTTGTGCAAACTTCATCAAATTTTCTATGTACATTGTGATTTGATACTGTATTATATCAGAAAACAAAATTAACTACCGATATTGTCTAAACTACTATACAACAAAAATTGATACCATTCCCTGAATATGCCAATACACAATTATTCTAGTCAAATAACTGCATGCCCTGTAGAAATGCTCTCTTGCACTTTGTCCACTAATTGCATTTTGTGGAGGTAATTAATCACAATTCAGTGATAAGTCTAGTTTTATTCGGGCATATGAATATTTTTCATTTTAAGATGCCTGTTTTTGTTACCTCACCTCATCAGTCCGTCTGCTCCAGCGTCCGGCGTCCATCGCCCACACCTGGGGGTTGTTAATGCTCTAGTGGTCACTCTTTTGAGCGAATCTTCATCAGACCTGGTCAGAAAGTTCGTCTCAATGATATCTTGGACAAGGTTGAACATGGGTTGTCTGGGTCCAAAATCTAGGTCACCAGGTCAAATAGAATGGAAATTTTATTAACTCTCTAGAAATCACAGATTTGATTGGATCTTCATGAAACTTTGTCAGAATGTTTGTATTAATAAATTAATTGTAAAATTGTGCAAATATGAGTCATCTCCAGTAAAAAACTGGGTCACTAGGTCAAGGCACATGAAAACCTTATCTTGTCAAATTGATAGTTGAACGATATCTTGGACAAGTTCGAACATGGGTCAACTGGGGTAAAAAACTAGGTCACTTGGTCAAATGATAGAAAAATCTTGTTAACACTCACATAGATTAACTATAAAACATGGTATCACATGTTTTAGTAAGAAAAAATACATTTATAAATATATAATCCTTTTTTTAATTTCATGTTAACCTTATTGTTACATGAAATATTTCATATATGCTACTAATCAATTACATACTGCACAGTCAGTTGGGTTGCAAAACATCTCTCTTAATAATAAATTTAAATTACTTCTAACATTGCCTCAATGGCAATAATATATATAAATACAAATCTTTTACTATAAATATATGTTATTTTTTAAGTAAGAATAAACATATTTAATGCAGAAGTAAAATTATACCTCTCAGTAGTTAATATCTATGTTTAATCTTAAATTACCTTTTTATTATTCAATATATATAATGGTGTAGACCTTTATGGAATAAAGTCTAATTTTTCTTTCTTTCCTATTTTTCATTTTTCGTTTGTAAACATATACAAAATAAATGAATAGATTCAAGGATAATAACTTCAAATTACAATACAAGAAAATAAATAGTTTTTATCCAACAATGTAGTACACTTATGTCTGGACTGGGAAAGGGAGTGAACTCTGGCCCACCCATTACAGGAGTACTGAAATGTAAAACAAATAGCCCAAGTTAAAACCCTACCAGTTAAATAACAGTTGTTATTGGGGTCTGGGTGTGACCAGATAGCTCAATTACAGTCATGGGACAATAAACATGACTGAACCCAGATTGAGCTTCTAGGCCACATTCTGGATCCCAATATTCAATGACAGGCCCTTTTTATTAAAATCCCAAAAACTGATCAGACTGATCAAAGTGCAAAGGTCACTATCAGACCATCAGTACATTTTAATACCCCTACAAAAACTTCAAACCCAGTAAATAGCAATATTATATCACTTTACAAATAGCGCATGCCACTGTGCAGACTATAATGCCCACAGTCTTTGGAATCATGGCATGCACTATCAACACAGAATTTTTTCCTTAAATATGTATTAAAACTGTGGCGCATTCGTTACAAGTTGCCTTTACCTGATCCACCAGCATCACTGAACAAGAAAGAATGATCTCAGTATACTAGGGTTAAAAAAAGGACTACCTTCATTTTTAATAAAGTTTCATCCCTCTGTGTAGAAAGTATTTTAGTTGTAAATATGCATATATAATAAAATTTTAACAGTTATCACTTTACACAGTTGTCCCCTTTTACTCAGTTATTTTTATGGCCCTAAAAAGTTAGCCATTTTTTGTTTGCTCACCCAGAAGACATTATTATTCATTATTATTATTTTATTTTATCCTTTACTATTTTAATTATTGTTTTAATTACTACACAGAGGGTGAACAAATTTTTAATGACTTCCAGTGCCGAATTATTCATAATATTTTTTTAAGATAAATTTAATTAAATAATTATAATTTAGATCCTGGGGGTTATTTTTGAAACCATCATACTTTCCAGTATGTATCAAAGACTCCATCAAACTTATATAAATGCGGCTGGCCGCAAAAAACAATTGATTCTGATCTATAGATCAGAATCACTCAAGAGTTTGCATCCTCTTATATAAGTTGTAAAAGAGAAGCAAACCACATATCGGAAAGTACTTATTTGCTATTGTATCCAATTGGGCAAAAACTTTTTATCTCTTTAATAATGATAAATCCAAGATGTATGAATATCAGGATGATAGTCTATGTCCAATAGTAGCAATAAAAAACAAGTTATCACCTAACACAATCCTAAAAATAACTAAGTTAGAAATCTCAGAATTTAAATTAGAAAAGATTAAATAAAATAACACAGTTCCCCCTTTCCTTTTTTATCAATTAAGTAATAAAATAAAACAGTTAATCACTAGATATATTAATTAAGAAAATGAAACAGAATAGTTTTACTAAAATAAGAATAATACATCAAGTAAATAAAATAATATAGCTATACTGCAATAATATAGATTCTTCCCATTTTTTGTCTTTAAAAAATAGTAATATAATAAAGTAGAATATTAAGATAGTTTTAACAACATAAGTCAATAAAATAGTCACACATACAAATGCTCACTAAAATAGCCTACCCCTACTAGATTGTTTAAAGTTGTTTTTACAAATATAGGCTATACATTATACTATAGTTCATTGTTAAAGATGGTGAATGCTCGCCCGTATGGGAATAACCCGGAGGTGAGGGTAAACAAACTTCAAAACTCACTCTAGGGGTCACAGTTTGATTGGAGGTTCACCAAACCTTGTCAAAATGCTTGTCTTAACAATATCTTGGTTAAGACTGAACATGGGTCATCTTGGGTTAAAAACTAGGTTACAAGATCAAGTCATAGAAAAACATTGTTAACCCTCTATAGGTCACAGTTTTGATTGAAGGTTCACCAAACCTTGTCAAAAAGCTTGTCTTAATAATATCTTAGTTAACTTCGAACATGAATCATCTGGGACCAAAAACTAGGCCAACATGTCAAATCATTGAAAAAACTTGTTAACCCTCTAGTGGCCAAAGTTTTGATTGGATCATTGTTAAACTGTGTTAAAGTGTTTGTTTTCATGATGTTTTGGACAGGTTCGAAAATTGGTCATCTTGGGTAACAAACTAGGTCACCAGGTCAAATCATAGAAAACTTCTAGGGGTTAAAACTAGGTCACCGGGTCAAGTCACAGGTAAACCATAGATGTTGCAATCTTTACTGAGGCAAGCGAAAAAGGGCCATCTTGGCCCTCTTGTTTATTTTTTGTCGAAAATTGATGAAATAAAAAAATATACAACTAAAATGAATTGTCCTTATAATTACATAGGCATACAAAGTTAAATGTCCTAGCAAAGTATACTATTTGGTTGTTCAATATTAGTGATTTTTAAATGAAACAACATAACACTGAAAAAAAACCCCATTTTTGGCACTTCTTTCAGTTGTTACTTAAAAATAAGTGTATATAGGCATGTTATGTATCGTTTTCAAGCTAAAGCAACATCCTGCATGAACAAAAATCACTGTTTTCTTTTAAATTGATCATACCAAACCTCTACAGGACTGAATAGCATGGGCATTTTTTGAGGGAAAATGGCGATTGTATTCCAGTCTCAGTTTATCCATTTTTTTTATAAATAAGGCATTTTCCATGATGTTTTATAAATCTGTTGCCCCATATGAGTTACTTTCGAATGTCATAGAATGATGCTGGGTTCTCACTTTTGTTTGTATTAAATAATTTGATGTAATTTTCTAAAATTTCATGATAAAAAATCAGTAAATTTCATTTAGGGGGAGATTTTAGTGAGTCAATATTCATTTTAATAATGAGTTGATTTTGGCTGAACTGATCAAAAAAGATTTGAGGTGTAACTTTTCAATTAGAATGCTCATCTTCACATAATGTTTTAATCCATTTCATTTTTAATGTTTTTATGTAATTTGCAAAATCAGGCATGTCCAATCCTCTGTTAGTTGTATTTGAAATTAGAATTGACTGTTGGATTTTCTCTCTGTTGTTACGCCATAAGAATTTATAAAGTATTGAGTTAATTTCATTTATCACATGTTTCTGAGTTGATATTGACTGCACTAAATAAGCTAGCTTTGATAATATCAAAGTTTTGATAACAGATAATTTTCCATAAAAAGTTTATCTATTATTCCAGTGTTGATAAGGATTCTACAGTTTTCTATTTTATTAATCCAGTTAAGTTTCTCACATTCTGTACAATCAGTACCAAAATATATCCCTAATGCTTTTTTACGTATTTATTAAATGTTATCCAATAGAGTATGTTGTATTTTTTGTGTCTTGACTTGCCTATTAGAAGGCCCTCTATTTTTTATATGTTTTATTCTTATTGAGTTTTAGACCAGAAAATGTACCAAATTCATCTACTATTTAAATCGCTTTTGGAATTTTGTGCTTGTTTACATGGAACAAATAATTAAATTTACATATTATGCAACATAGGCATTTTGAAAAAGTGTAAAATAGGAGTTAAAAATACAAAATGTCTATGGACCTCATCAAACATGGGATGAATCCTTGTCTTACACCATATGATTGCTGTCCTTGATATTGTTAATTACTTTACTTGGTATGTGAGAGCCACTGTAGCGTGTTAATGGTTCTTTTGTATCTTCCCCAATCTCCATCAGAATGAATACCAAAATATTCATTCTTATTCCTCTTTCATTTCACATTCTCCATATCAGTTCTGTATTCTTCCACAATGTTTACCACATTGTTCATTCTTTTACTTGGAACAGATATCTCTGTAATGGTTTTGTTGATATTCTGTAGGATATTCTCCAGATACTAGGCAGTGTTGTTTGATCTTATGTTCTACATTAGTAAAATTAGCATTATGCAATGTCTTTTAGCCCATGACTTTTTACAAATTAAATGTCTTGATAAAGCTTTTGCAAGTTAATCTATAAGTGCATTATGCAATGACTGGCTTGCTGTAATCTGTAATTTTTCCCAGTGAATGATTAATAAGCTTAACATGGTAAACAGTTTTATGTTTGTAAAGCAATGGTTTGCTTTTAATTAGTATTTTTTCCCAATAAATGTAATAATTTAGCTTTAGCAAGTTGAACTATACATGCAATATACAATGACTTGCTTTTGTCATGTAATATTTTCCCTATAATGATTACAACAAACAAAATTAGTCAGTATGTTTTTTATATAATCTTTTGATTTGCCTTATGGCAGTATTTTAATCATTTGTTTTCATCTGTTTTACCTGACTTCATAATGGTACCCTACAGTTTACTCTAGCAGTCAATAACTTTTTATTTTGTAAATTTCTTCATGCTTAATCTTATAAGCTGTTGTTTCCTATAAAATTTCTTTCCACAGACCTAAATGTTATTCCAATCCTCTTATGCTTGAATTTATAAACTTATTGGACTGAATTTAATAGCTCTTCAAGAGTGACTAACATGTATCAGAGATAAATCTGCACAGAATATTGTTGCCGATATGCCAGAAATTTTCAGTGTGAGGTCCAAAAGGGATGTGTGGTTGATAAAATGCTATGATCATCACAACAACATTGATCTCTTTCATGTTAGCATAAAATCATATCTCCTAAATATTGTGTGATGTTCTTTGCTAGAAAATTTGGTTTGATTCACATTCATGTTTAACTTAAATAGTAAAAGGTATTACTGTAGTGATCAAGTTATTCATAGAACATTTGCATGCAACTGAGGACACCATTTGCTAACATAAATGTTTGAAAAATATACACATAATCATATTATTAAGGTGGAAAGTAACATAGTTTTGCTTTTTAAAAGTCAGCATTTTATTTTTTAAAATTTGACTGAACACCCTTGACTGGCAAATTTACTCCAACCAAGGACATTCTAATATAAATATGATATTTTTATGAAAGTGAATGCCAACAGCTTGTTTGCCATGTTAACATTTTTAATACCTATTTTTTTAAATTTAGAATAAGACAAAAGCACTAGTTCTAAAAATCACATATATCCAATGAGATTTTTACTTAACTGCCAAATGAGAACAGCTGAAGATGTTAAACTTGTACACCTAACTAAGACCTCATATGGCAAAACAGCACCAATGCCTTTGAAAATACCATTATCATATGCTAATTGTATTCTTTTTCCCCTATATGCCTCTTATCCAACCACCTTGACACACAACAAAATAGCAATGTGTATTTGTTCACATCTTTGTGCGGGACAGCTGCGTCGAAACTCGTTGATACCTCGGAAATCAAGTCCTACAGGTGTAGAAATGCCTTCTCCGGGACTATGAACCATTCCAGTTCTGTTCTTTTGTGTTTCATCTGCCATTGCCAAACCCCAAAATTATGTGCTTACGCATATATATATTAATGTATATACAGTCTGTTTGTGACCATCTCCAAAAAAAGACCATCCTGTGAGTAAAGGCCATTCTTTTAAAAATCATCATCTCACCTGCTGTAACAGACATTTTGACACTGAGTGTTAAATGAAGATAACATGTACAGTAAAAAAGTAGTGTGCAGAAACTTTAATGTTTAATGGTGTTTTATGGTGTATCGACTGCTAATGATCATGTAGTGCACATTTAAATAAAAGGGAAAAGGTATAAATCGTGTAGAAGGATAATATATTAATAAGAATGAAGGATAACTGATATCAATTGATTAAAATTGATGTGTTGTAACCAAATAAAACAAGACTAATCTCATTCATATTTTACTATGCATAGTGTAGAAACATATACATTGTTAAAAGAAAGACTGACTTCTTTTATGTAATAAATAATGGCTTCAGGTCTGACTCTTTCAAAAAGTGCATTTATGTTTACTACATCGAAGTCAAATATGGGTCGGCTGATTGTCAATGCAGTCAAAAAGAATATGTTTAATAGAATGTGGTATATTGCACAGAATACATTCTGGCATATCATCTGTGGTGAGAAGCCAAGAATAGGTTAACATGAATGACATGACATGACATAACTTGACATGTTATTTCAGCCAAAACATTGACTTTACGTTACATATTAGTATGTAGAGTCACTGGTCAAATACAGTTGTGACTTTCTTCATTATTTGAATTTACAAGTTACTAGTGAAACTGCTGTAAGAATAAAATTTGAATTTCTTTCTTCACTATCTCACTCTTTGTTACTATCATTTCTTTAGCTGAAAATGATTATGCTCTTCTAACACCTTTTGAAATTACAACAAGTCTAATTACTACAGTAAAACTTTGATAATAAGAATATTTTTAGACAAAACAAAATTGTTACATTTTAATATTGAGGTAGTTATATTATCAAGTTGAAATAGGAGAAAATCAGCCCTAAAGAATTGGGCCGCTATAAGGAGGTTGACATAATGTAAGTGGTCACTACTACATGATACTGATTTGTTCATCATATCTTTTTTTACCCCAAAACTTCATAAACAATTCAATGTATACAGCCTCAATGTTGGTATTAGTTTCATGCAAATAGTGAACCATTCTTAGTATCGAAACATGGAAATGTTAACTATATTTTTGCACTACCATTTGCCTGTTTTACATATCACAGATTTTGAGTTTGAACACGATGAGGTATAATTTTAGCCAAAATTCTAAAGTAAAAAGGAGCATAACTTTCAGAACTTTTGTTGTACAATTGCATATTGACATGATTATCAAGTATGCCAAGTTTCATGTTGATACCTTTGATAGTTTTTAGTAAAATAGGTACAATTAATAAATCAAATAAAGACAATTTCATCTTAATATCAAGGCAAACCCTACTAGAAATATAGAATAATTGATTGTAGGCTTTTAAAGCTAGATCATGTTGAGCTATTGCAGCATGTGTCATAGACAACTTCTACATTTTGATTGTTTGTTAAACAAGAAAGACGATATTGCTCTTTCTTTTTTCAAAATTACAGTTTTTAGTCTATTTACATTAATATTTAGTCCCCATTTATGTGAATATGTGAGTAAATTATCAAGTTGTATTTGAAGTTTGTGAGGGTCTGATCTGTGTCTGAACTGACTTAACATGATGGCATTTATGATGAAACTTCATTTGAAATATACATGAACATTATATACAATAAATCAGTAAAATGACTAAATTAACATGTTCAAACTCTGGTCAATTTTACAAAAATAATCTTGGATTTGAAATAAAAAGGACACTAGACCAGTTCAATTGTAAGGTTGAAATACAGGACATTCAATTTTAAAGTTCTGCTCTATTCAGAACATTTGTTTACATGAAGCTTGAGAATGCTTGATGAATACAGCACATGTTTTATGCTTGTTCTGGATATACCCTGGAAAATCCATGCCTTATTGACATATTGTTCGGCAAAGCATTAAATACATTCATTGAAAGTTTCAATTTCCTATACCAATGTTTATATATTACAGAAAACAGTGCATAAATAAATAGTATAATCATGAGAAGATTTATAATGATGTTGTAATTATAGCACATTTGGCAATGAGGTTTGAAGTTGTTTGTACTTGGCACTGTAATGTGACACTCATGTTAGGCAACCATTGGATGAAAACCCTTGAGATAGAAAGTGGACAAGGTTAATTTGGTTGGACAATTTTAAAAATCAGTTAGCATAGTGTAAATTCTTTTGTAGTAAAAAGGAACATATTATACTCAGCTTCAATTCAAATATGACTATGTATCTGAGTTGAGTCAAAATTCACATCAGTTTGGTTTAGGCCTAAACCAAAAAAGGTTTGTTTCCAGTTACATGCCCCCAAAAATATGGGTAGTTAGGTAGGGATTTTTTTCTTTTACGTTTTTTTTCATACATCGGCAAAACTGTTGTGAAAATTACAATATAGCACTAAGATTTGGATACCGTAAAAACTTTTGAGTCGGCTGGTAAAAGATGGGTTGGTCGGGTAACCAGAAACAAACCTATTTTTTTATGCCCTAGTGACATGGAACTTCATTTCATTGTGCATATGTTGTTTTAATCACTTCATCATCATATGTTGACTAACAGTTATGTCAACAAATGACCCATTACCAATCTGGTACTCAAAGTAAAAATAGCTTTCAGTCAGGCTCCATCTACATAATATTTTTGTCCCATTCACTGAGTAGCTAGTCTGTAAAATCAAAAATAAAAGATGATGAAAAACATAAGATTTCACAATCTAAACTTATACCCAAAGATATTTACATTCTGTTATTTACTCACAGCTACTTGTACACAATGACTCATTAAGAGCAATAAAAGCTGTACATAAAGGCACATAGAAAAAATATGACAAATTTAAGTACCAAACTTTAATTTAAAAGGGCCATAATTTGAACAAGTTCTGGTGGGAGTTTTGGTTATTTGTATACGAACCCTCTACTATAAAAAGCAGAGGGCAAAGTTTGTACAACACTGGATTCAGAAAAGTGGTCACATTTGGTCATAATTTGGACAGAAAACTGGTCAAGCTTATGGGTATAAAAATAAAGGAGTGTGCAAGTTTTGGATACTGAATATATGAAGGTCTCTGTAACCTAGTTACACTAAGTAACTGATCAAAGTCTTTAAGGCTACCAAACATTACTGAATCGGTCACCCATTGGCTACTGACAATCTTTCTTTTATGTCCCAAAAAAGCCATAAAAACCTTTTAGGTTTGGATGGATGTGATGAATTTTTGTCTGAAATAATATTTAATGCCAGAATCATAGTCAAATGTTCCTGAGACAGGAATGTTCATTTTTGTTCAGCCTGCTTGTAGTGAGATCCATATAGTTGTCAAAATGACAGTTCTGTGAATGTGTGTGCATGTGTCTGTGTGTTAGTCCATCTGACCTTTTCTGGACCATAACTTCCCAATGCATCAATGAATTTTAAAATGACTTGGCACAATTGTTCACCATGATGAGACAGTGTGTCATGCTTAAAATTCAGGTCCATATCTCAAAGGTCAAGGTTACTCTTGGGGTTTAAAGGGCAAAAATTGGCATGTTTTACCTTGTCCAGACCATAACTTCTTTTATTATTGATTGGTTTTAAAACAACATAGCATAATTGTTCTCTTTGATGAAATGGTGTGTCATGTGCAAGACCCAGGTCCATATCTCAAAGATCAAGGTCACACTTTGGTTTATGTCAGGCATTCAACACATCAGGTTTTTTCTTATGGCCCTTGGTGGGCCCATTCAAAATGTCAAGGTCATTCCCTGAAAAAGCAAGGGGCAACTTGTCAGGATGATAATTAGTGCCTTAGTGGGCTTGACATGTTGCTATTTGGTGACTTAAAGTAATTTAAATTAGTAAGAAAAAGGCAATGTTTACTGACACATTGCATTGAAAAGCTCATACCCCTATATTGACAACAAAAACTTTAAAGCTAACACTTCTGTAAAGTTTGGTAAATATGACATGGTTTAAATAGATGTTGTTTATTGAAGTTTTTGACAACCAACATAAAAACTCACCATGTCGTATAAAAAAATACTGGCAAATGATTAACTCCTTCACGAAGCTTGTCAAACTTTTATACTTTTGCCTCTTTGTTAACTTTTTAGTAGTAATTATTTATAGCAGAACATACCAGTTGGAACAATAAGCACTCCAGCATTTTATATTTGTCTGCTAACTTAAGCTCAGGAAATAGTTTCAAAAATCCCAGAAATTATGAAAAGAGTTTCTTCAAGATTTTACAAAAAAATGTTGTAAAACAAACAAAATTTTATTGGATCTTGCTGACCTGTCCACCAAATAGATCATGAATTCAACAAATTGGATTATAGATTTTTCAAAGCTAATTTCTGTGATTGCCTGAATTAATAAGTTACATTGATAAATATGATTCTTACATAGTTTGTGCCTATCCCAGCAAAAGTGATTGTTTTGTGCTGATCTCAAACCAAAACTTACACATTACAAAATGGAAAGGTTTACCAATTATCATAATTTATGACTAGGTATCTTCCACAAATAATTACTAACACACAGCAGTAGTTAAAAAATTTAAAAATGGAATAAGACTTATGTTTATCTCATGTCAACTTAAGGAATGATCATATCATAATATTATTGGTGAACTTTCGACTAGTCATTACATGAAAAGACTAATTTTGATCTCATGTCAGCTTAAAACATGATAAATATTACATCAAGCTTAATGATTCAACATTAAAAGAAAAATGCCATTTAAAACTCTTGACTGTAGACAGTCAGACAGAGAACTGATGTTCAGAATGAAGCAAGAATAAGTGTACTTATACCAAACCTGAAGAATGTTAAAACCACCCACACTGATCTGTCACCTCCAGGTTTTCTTAATTCAAAATAACCATACAAATCCCTGTTTACATTGCAATTAGTTTTAAATGATCATTTAAATAATCAATATAACTGTCATCAATATAAGTAATGAGTCAGTTGACTTCACTTGATGACATATCACCACAGTTACTGACCACCAAATAAGGGCATTTTTAATGTATTTATATTCACATGAGTTAGATGCTATTATCAATGCCTTTGTAAATACAAACTTCACAGGATTATCAGATGATACTCCTAGAATAGAACAATGTAGTTCTTATCAACAATAACAGACATCATCACATTGCTGTCCAAATAAATGTAAACTGCTATGAAACGAACAGTTGTTACAGTCAAACTTGTGTTTGTGGCCACATCTGAATAAAGACCACCCTGTGAAAAACATCACTGATTATTTAGAACCAACTGCTTTCCAAATAA
Source organism: Lutraria rhynchaena (assembly GCA_008271625.1). Classification (NCBI taxonomy): domain Eukaryota; kingdom Metazoa; phylum Mollusca; class Bivalvia; order Venerida; family Mactridae; genus Lutraria; species Lutraria rhynchaena. The sequence goes on along the minus strand of VIBL01000109.1, from coordinate 982,490 downwards.
AGGCCACCTGTCAATAAAGGCCACATTTTGTCTTTCTCAAGGATGAGCTTTGTTAACAGGTTTGACTGTACATGCTATGAAATGAAGATTAATCAAATCTGAAGTTTATGACATCCCATGCCTACGTTAAACTGAAGACAAGAAAATTCGAGGTCCTTGTATATGCTTCATATATTAGACATACTATTTTTGTTTACCAGGCCAGTGGTTTATTTTAGTGGACAAGTTTGTGCATGGATACATGATAAAACATAGGAACAGTCAAAGTTGGGTCTTAAAGTATGCATTAATGCAGAAAGAAACTGACCATGGCTGCCTCAACTGCATCATTGTGGCACCGTCAAGCTGTAATTCAAAATTTAACATATTATAAATGACATTTCAGATGTCTTATAATTGAGCACTTGGATTCTCATTATTGAAGTTTTCCCAAATCATTCACAACAATCTCCAAATATTAGTAATGGCCTATGAATGTATGATAAAATTAAATTTCATTGAGTCTGGTTTCACCATAAAAGTGGGGGAGGGGGATGCTTATTCCTGTTTCATTTTTGCTTAAACACTGACAAAAATTAATTAACAATTAGAGTATTTTCCGTTGATTATGTTCAATATGAAGTGTCATCTGCTGGTTGCTTTAATGCCATCAAATAATGTCATAGATTACTAACACATAAAATTATGATGAACATGTGAAAGTATAATTCATATTTCAAACATAGTATATCTTTTATGATATCCAACAAAAAAGGTCAAACAACAGCAATTTAAGTTATTTAACAGTGTGTAACATTCAAACTACTAAGTACGTGCGTGTGCGTGAGAGTGTGTGAGGGTGTGCTGCTCATTACTCAAGTGGGTTTATATTTAGACTGAGAAAGGATTAAATCCACACTGCTATGAATGCAGTTTCTTCTATCACGAAGCCAACCACTTAATTGATTGAGCTATTGATCACTACAGTTACTAGACATGATGCGCAAATTTTGCACGTCATTGTGATTTTCATCATAACATAAAAATATTGTTTTACAATTTTAATCTCTAAAGCGCAGCTCACATCAGCCTTGTGGCGGTCACAACATCGAAAACTAGATTTTCGACCTACACATTTCCTAGCGATTTTCGGGCTGTTTTGCTGACTCGTAAGGTTGTTGATGGTTGCTGGCACTTGGATTTATAATCACATTCAGGGATAATCGTACAATGCACGCACAAGCAACGTAAGGCATTTGTACGAGTGTCTTGCAAAATATTACGTATCTTGATGGCCGCAAGAGGTTTGCAATTCTCAAGACTGCCTTGCGACTTTCTTGCAAATTTGCATGGCTGTTGCATGGCCTAAAAACCTTGCTGTTGGCACGACGTTAAGCCAAGGTGAAAACAATTTGGATAATAGCATAGGGAGACAATTATCAATTTTATATAAACAATATTTAAAATGAGAGGAAACATTTTGACAAATTCCTGTAATATGGTAGGAAACATGGGCGGGTTGATATTTTCAACGGTTTCTTCATAGTGTATTTATTTTCTCGTGGTATGACGACTTGAACATGTAGGTATAAGGGAGATAATCACTACATTCTATGTAAATTTATTGATGTTTATTCGATGCGCATTTAGAATAGGAGCAATAAATCCCTGCGTTTGTTCCAAACATTGCTATAACAAGTTATACTGTATTTATCCAATATTCAAACTTATTAAAGCATAAACAAAGCCAGTCAAAACTGTATGGAAAGTTTTTTATTGTGATATCAGTGTATTGTTTTCACTTCACGGGGTATTTTCGCACTGACTTCTGAAAGTACCGATTTCATCGGTGTTCATCCAGAATTTTACCTGCTCTGATTAAAGTGACCTCTTATTATTGCCTAAATGGGTAAGAAATGGACGATTTAATATTGCGCTATATTTATAATCCACCATCATCATACTTTTTTATCTGAACATTTGTTTGTAATGTAGAGGCAAAGATATTAAATTCACAATTTCAATAAGTAAACGCAAATAGGAAACAAAATAGGGATATCTAAATAACAATGCTATTAATTAGTGGTCTTATGATACTGTCAAACCAGTGTTTGCAGCCGCCTTCGAATAAAGGTCATCACGTGAATAAAGGTCACTCTTAGGAAAACTGTCATTGATTATTTAGAACAAACCTACTTCAGGATAAAGGTCCTCTGTTAATATTGGCCGTATTTTGGCAGGTTTAACTGTATATAGCTAAAATCGCCGAGCTACTTAAAGCAACAAAGGATTCAATCGATCTTGAGCAGGAACGTGTAATTCCAGTGTTACCCTTTCATTGAGTCAGAAGATGGAATGATGGAATGGTCTGAGTTTAAAGGTCAATTTCATGGCAGTTGTGGTAAATAGATGAGATGATGAAGCCTTAGTTTCCAAGCGATGCTCTAGGACATCATGTAACGCGTTTATGGTGTAGCATCCCAGCTTGACTGGGTTATATCTTCATCAACCCTACGTCTCATCATAACATGACATTTACCTGTGTTGCGTAAAATCAAACAAAAAAATCCTATGATTTCATTATTTCTAGATGATATCACAAACATGTCATGAGATTGTTTCCGTTTTTATTACACGCAAAAACATCTACATTTTTGTAGAATATGTTTACTCTGTAGTATGATTTACATGATTTTGCCACATTGTAGTACGTGTGTAATCATTTGATGTAAGAAAATTACCCAACGGAAATTATGAATTCATAACGATGAATAAAATACACCCTTATCTGACTCCACATGCTCAATAGTTACAGGCTCCATATTTAGCCGTCAGTTTGAAATTAGTCATTTTGAGGCTCCATTATTGAATTTTGAAATTAATTACGATTTCTGACCTAACCTGTCAGAGTTAAGAACATGGATTTACCAAATTGTTAAATAAAAATTGGAATCAGTTTTCATTTTAACCTTTTTATATTGATGAAGGTATGAAGACAGTGTTATGCACGGTTTTGCTGTATCGTAACAAAAACTTTATTTGGGTGAACTTAAATTATCACAGAAAACATGAGAAAAACGTGGTGTATTTGTCCTTGCTAGGGTTTTAAGCGTGGACTTTCATTCGTCGTTTTCAAAGCGTACACAATTAAGTCGGTAGCAGAAAAAATTGAAATTTTGATCAATTTAAGTACAGTGAAACCTCGATAATGAGTCCACCTTGGGAACCCGAAAATTCCATTGTAAGAATGAGGTGGATTCAAAAGGTTGAATTATTGGCAAGATATTGAAAGCCGGGCCGAATATAAGAGGCCGGTGAAAAGTAGGTCGCAATGTGAGGTTTTAATGTGTTTTCTAATATAAATACACGGCATGAATACACTGTAAACAAATACAGTATATTTACATCAAAACTAATGTCATTTTCTTCACAGTAAGAGTTGTCTTCTTCCGCGCATCCGGTAGAAAATAGTCCCACAATAAAAGCTTTCAAAATCACTTTATGGATGACTTTTAGATGTTGTTTTTTTATCAATTATGCATATTTTGATGATGCTGAACCCGAAAATGACATTAGTTTTGATGTATGTATATATATACTGTATTTGTGTAGGCCTTTCGTAGGTTTTCTGTTGGTCTTCAATCTTGAAATTCGTGTAGGTCTTCAATTAGGCAGACCCCCTCTTGAGTAACGCTTCGCCCCACATATTCCATAGCATTTATTTTACAACAAAAATATTTAGAAATTAATAATTCACGAATAAAAATGTGTAATATGAGTATCAAAAAGACAGATAAGATATATATTGATGAATAGTGCGACCTGTCAACGGGTACCAGTTTAGGGGTCGAATTGTCTAGGGGTCGAATTGTCCAACAGTCACGGGAAATAGCCCGGCCGGAAATAGCCTGTCTGTCACTTGGTTCTACTTTCGGTTCATAAATTTTATGTTTGCGCCTCGAAACTATTATTAATACTCATGAACGTTGAATTGTTTACTTGTAAAACTTTATTTTCAATGTGTGCGTGTCTTAGTAATAAATTACCGCAGTAAGTATCTACAACTTTTCATAATAATAATTGCTTAATGTCATACAATTTCGCGACATTTGTTTTTAAAATGATATTACCAGCTAATATATTCATTCATGCTCAGCCCAGTAATTGTGCCCAGCTTGTTCAGTTAACATATTTTGGCATTCGTCCTTATTTAATTGGTTTTGTGAGCAAGAAATATTCATTTAGTCATGACCAGTTGTGGTCAGTGATTTAACTTTAATTAAGGATTACACATACTATGTAATGCAAAGCCTTGTGTTTAATTAACCATTGTTTTTGTCACCTGGTGTAGGGGTTATATTGGTGGCATTTTGAGACATAATACTGTTTTCACTACAATCTTACATTGCTTATTTGGTTTGATGTATTTCATCCAAAGTGATTTTAATTTATTTTCAGTATTTTATTTCTTTGTGGTCTTATTACAGTGATAATGCATCTGTGGAGTTCTAAATGTTTGTTGTAGTGTTGTCTGTGTACTGTTTTGTATTTGCTCTGTTGTTTTTTTTTTTCAGATAAATAATGAGTTCCCAAACAGATCAGCTGATATTAGGGTCATTTTCCCGAAAGCCCTTAAAGGAACAGGTATATTGGATTGTATTTTCAAGAGCATTTTTACCATAATTTGTCCAGATGCGAAAATTGTGTTGTAAATATAAAACATAGGGTGATATCCTTTATATTAGTCAAAATCAGTTTTGCTTTCATTTGTATTTAGCTATTGTAATCTCTTTGGCAAGAAATTTATTTATTTATGTCAAGTTCTTGAATATTTGCTGTGTTTGGGTCAGGTAAATGGACCCTTCCCAGTTGAAAATAAAGACATTTGTCCCAATTTCTGACCCAAAATTTCCCAATTTTGGCATCATTATGCTAATTTTTTTCCTAATTGGACCGGACCTAACCCTTTCCCAAAATTGCAAAAAAATCACTGATTTGATGGTAGTTCTACAAAACAATTTACAACAGTACTTTTCTTTTGTTGTTGTATAGAAATATATGAATATACTAAATATATTTTTTCAGGTCACATCACACAAGATATCTGTAATAGTTCTAATACAAGAATATTGTTCAATAAAGAAAGCGGAGAGTCCAGTGTTTCTTGATGATAGCACATTGGAGATTAAATTTTCTGAGAAAGAAAAAAGAAACTTTATGATTACTATTCTTCAGTTACTCCAGGTATGCTCTGTAGGTATTCATAATATCAAATAATCCATTTATATGAAACAAGTGGAATTAATTTGGACTAGTTGATACCTATTAAATTGTTTTGTCAGCATATATATATATATATATATATATATATATATATAGTACATTGCAATGGACAATGTTTTGCTCGTGCTAAAACTTTTTTTGTGAAGAAAAAATTCATCATTGTTAAAAATTCGTGGACCACTTGCTGCAAGCTATCTTGATTGTTTGATTGCTGTTGAAAGTCTGATTTTTCAATTGCATTAGTTTTTCTTTTAATTTCAGACATCAGACATACCCTTGAAAGAATTGTGCAAGAAAATAAAGGATAAAATGAAACCTGAGTTATACACTATGTTCCTTAAGAAGTAGGTGTCTGTATCAGTATACTAGTATTTGCCATAAAAATAATTTCAGAAAATTGATACTTTTAGTTCAGTGTGACAAAGCATTAATGTAAGTTTAATGTGACAATCCTTAATGAAAAGTCAAGATTTTAAGGTTTTCAATAAGTGTAAAAATAGTACAGTAATACTGATTATTTTGCATTGTTAACTGGATATGCCACTAACATATCTTCAGGGCTTTCATTCGACCCTTAAAACAGCATTTTGACTCTTGAAATTAGTAAAATGAAGCTTTCAACTTCCAAGAATTTTTACCAGAGGGTCAAATTTACAATAAAATTAGAAGGAAATTTTGTTGACTCTTAAAATTATTATCAGTCAAGAGTCATTTTAGACCCTCAAGTTTTGACGTCTAGTCAAAACCCTGTATCTTGTAGGCTGGGTATGCCACTGACCAGTATATTGTAACCTAGTGCATATTGTGGAAAGATGAAAATTAATCAAAGTGATGTTTTTTTAAGATTACAGGAGTTTATTGAAGAAGATGTTGGAGCTATCAAGGACTATTTTCAGAATATAACATTTCTTCTGATGCCTGATAATAACGATCAACCAACCATTACTAAATCAAGTGTACTTGGTATGCAGAACTCATTACATTTTTGGCAGAATGAGGCCTAGGCCCTTAAAATGAGGAATTTTCGTGGCATTTTTGTAGGAAAAAGGGAATGTATATAATGTCTTGTTGCAATTTTTCTGTTAGGGGGATATTTTCTTCATTTTGGGGGTAAAACATATTATATGGAGGGGGGGGGGGATTCAGCAATCAAGGGCTCTGGTAGGTAAACTTTATTATGACTGAATTTCGAATAAGTCAAATTATGTGTTCAGAATTGTGATTGTCTTGCAAGTGTATTTAGCCATTGATTTTTATACAATGATATGAAAGACTGTATATAATGGTACATCTAACTCATTCAATATAACTTTTCCATTACAACATTCATGTGATGGTGATTTTATGTATAAGAGTACATTCATATGGAATACTTGATCTTCCAGATATTTTCCATCACAGTATTTTGTTCACATCAATATGATCCATCATGCAATGGTGATTTTGTTAAAAAAAAGAAAAGTACAGTCATATGGAAGATAATACCTTATATCTATTTGTTTTTACCAATTTATAGTATAAAATATAAAAAAAACTAATTAGGTACTTCCAAGTATATTAATTTGTTGATTTGTTTAATTTTAAAGGTACTTAATTTTTTGAAAAACAAGTCATAAATATAGTAAGAATCCATACAAATGTTTTTTTTTATATGAAATCACCTAATTTTTAGTGTGATACATAAACAGAATGTGCATTCTGACCTGACCTATGCACCCAGTTATGGCTGTAAAAGTTGCATTTTAATTTTCCAGATCTGTCATTTATGATCTAAGAAATACTTGTGTGGCTAAAGTAAACACTTTCTCTCATTGAAGATACCCTACATAATTATACCCTGTGTCCTTTTTTCAGGATTATTTATACGAAGGATGATTCTAGCCTTTGAGAAATTATCATTCAGTCAAATGACTGACTTGTACACCAAGTTTCAACATTACTACGAGTCAGCAAATTTACAGCAGACTGGTTATGAGGAGAGTCAGGACTTTGGTGGATCTCTCACAGACTCTGTGATGAGTTTGTCTGGTGTACGTTTCAGTCGTATGGGTAGATCCTTGGATCCTTTTCAACTTACTGCCGACAGGTGACTGTTTTTTTTCACTGGGTTTAATGTTTCACTAAGAGTCAATGTCAGTTTGGTGACTTTTCCAGCTTTAATGATGGGGAAAGACCCAGGTGTACGCCTGAGTAGAACCACTGACCTTCTGTAAGCTAGCTGGACAGCTTCCTCACCTGTGAAATTATGTTCAAAATGGGAGTCAAACTCACTACGGTGAGAGACTAGTGATTGCTAGTCTGACAAATGATGACTGATTTCATTCACTGTTTTCTGTGTTCTGTTTCATAACTAGTCTTCATAACCACATTGAGATGTCCATCCTTCTTGTTAATAATCCACCCTCCTATATGAATTTATGTATAATATGTTTAAGGGTCAGAATAAGTTTAAAGGGTCAGAGTGCTGTTTCCTGGATATATCTCAGCTAGGAAAGCACTTTTTCCAAAAAAAAAAAAAAAAACAATTATTCAGTTTTTTAGTCATTTTCCGACAGAAAGTTTGACAGCTTAGGGAATCATGTTTAGAATAATGCTGATGTGTTTTTTTTTGTTTCAGAAAATTAACAGAAAATTCTCAGAGACAGACAGAATACTTCATTTTACAACAGGTAAATTTTATGTCAATCAGTTATGAGATTAACACTAATAATTTCAATTTTTTCTCTAAAATGACCATGTCTTTGATTTTGGTTCTATCCAGGTAGGTTGAGTAATACAAGGTTACAACTGTCAGTGTGAAAGTGTGAAATTCGAAACTTTGGTCTGAGGTTACACTTTGTGTTTAGATTTCAATGACAAAAAGTAATTTCTTGTGCACTGAGTGTAATCTAAAAATTTACCAAGGGAAAGGCTTCATTCTTAAACATTTCTTCTTTGTCTATTTTATGACCTTAGTCTCTGGGAGATGTATGTACTCTACAAACATCCTTGGTCTAAGAATCTTAAGTCTTTGTTCACCTTTCATTATTTTGCAACTGTACTACCTTGACTCACATATTGGCTGTTACAGTCTTTTGATCCACATCAAGGTATCTTTATTTATTGTAAAGCTGAAGTCTAAAATAAATTAGTTCATTTTGTGTCTGTCTGATGGAGGGTATTGGATAATCACTTTGTTTTTCTGTATTAAAGTGTGTTAGCTCTACTATTCCAAACATGTTTCTTTCTACATACAGTAAAACCTTGATAATGAGAATACCTTTGGGACCTTGATAGTCAGTCATAATGAGGTGGTCTTGCTATCAAGCTCAATAAGGCATAAAAAATAGGTTTGTTTCCGGTTACCCGACCAACCCATCTTTTACCTGCCAACTCAAAGTTTTTACGGCATCCAAATCTTAGTGCTATATTGTAATTTTCATGATAGTGTTGCCAATATATGTAAAAAAAAACATAAAAGAAAAAAATCCCTACCTACCGACCTATATTTTTGGGGCATGTATCCAAACAAACCTTTTTTTGTTTCGGCCTTACAAAGAAATTATAGAAAGCTGCTCTGAAAATAAGTGATCATTATAACACGGTGGCCATAATATTGAGACGGTTGCTAGGTTACGTCTCACTGTATAACTTTTATTTGTTTCATAGGATTTCAATGAAACTTTTCTTGAATGTTTATCATAAAAATACCCTCTGATCAATGTCATGGACAAGGTCATTGATTACTAACTATTGTCTGTCTGTATTCAATATATTTTGTAGGTTTCTCTGTTACAACATAATCAGAAGGAAGCTTTATCACCCAGTGACCTACAAGATAAAATTATGGACATGTTGAAAGCTAATCCTGATATAGCTGAGGCAGTAAGTGTGTATTTATATCAGATTGATTAAACTTGTACAGGGCTCTCATTGGACCCTTAAGATGTCATTTTGACTCTTGAAATCAGTAAAATAAAGTTTTTGACTCTTGAGAATTTATACAAATTTGCAATAAAATTAGAAGGAAATTTTGTTGACTCTTCGAATTGTCCTCAGCCAAGGGTCATTTTTGCCCCTCAACTTTTGACGTCTAGTGAAAACTTTGCTTATATAGTAAAACTTTGGTCTAAGAAATTCTAATAATTCCAGATATATTCTCACTTATGCTACCTTGAATGTCTTTATTATTTATGTTCCCTGAACAGAATTTCTTAATGTCCAACTTGTAGTTTATAGCTTTGGAAAAAATCTTTGAACACGCATGATTGATTACAAGTTGGATGTTTAATACACTCAGTCCAACATTTACTTCAAATAATTGATTTAGTTTAGTCATTTGATTGTAAATATTGTCTAACATAAGAATTGATTAATTTATCTCGGAATTAGGGTCCACAAGGTGGACATTTAGGAACTTGACTTAGTGCTTAGATTTATGCATAGGAATGTTTTTCTTTTAATGTTTTTCCTTAATTTCAACCAGTGACACACTAATCTGTTGTCTGTTATGCAGAATAAGTTAGTTTATGTCAGCTCAAATTGATCAAAGTAACATGTCCGGATTAAACAGTAAACCATTCAGTTACGTTTACATTAATTCTTTTTTATTCCAGCATTTCCTTAGTTATTTAAATTGTCTAAGAGTGAAGGAATACTGTACTGCAGTGCACAATTCATTTCACTACTTCGATCGTAAGACTGGTGTCTCTGTGGATCCTGATCCAAACCCACCGAGTCAAAATAAACAAAAAGAGGAAGAAGTACACAGAAGATATGCTGCTTTAAATCTGGCAGCTCTTCATTACAGATTTGGACACAAGTATGATATTTTAGCTTGTTTATTGTTTGTGATTATATCATTTATCTACGACAGTATTTAAGTTTTGAATAAAATGAGTCCTTCTAACCACTGGGTTTTACCTTGAACCAATAGCCAGGGTCATGCAAAGACTTTTCTGGCTTGAATGACCCCAAGTGTACACCTGGCTAGAACCATTAATCTTCATAAGCTAGTTTTCACTGGTCTTGTGTAATTGTTTTGGCTAAATAAATAAATTAGCATTGATATTTTTCAGAGAGGAAGCGTTAGCAGCATTGAGGGAAGCTATTGGAATGGCACAAGAAACTAATGATAATGTCTGTCTACAACATGCATTGGTAAGTAAATGGTAAAAGGTACTCTATCTAGTACACTCGTTAGAGAGATTGACAGTATCGAGAGATAGATAGCTAAATAAATTGTATAAAATTCACTGAATCCAGAATTATATCACTGGGGTAAAAAATGACTGCCAAAGATCATGCCTGAGCAATTTATTGTAAAATACATGACGTATACAGTATACTGCCAGTACTGTAATTGCGAAGATATGTTCACCTGATTTTCACCCAAAGGCTAGTTTCTATAGTTTAATTGAATCAATGTAAAAATGATTAAAAATAAGATAAACTTGTGTGTTCATTATTTATATTTCTGTGCACTTCTGTCTCTTTTTTTCTTTTTTCTTTAGTTATTGTTTGAATATCATTTCTTTTGATCTTGTGTTTCTTTATTTCTTTTATTTTCAAGTGACAGATTTGAATTCTTGATGTATTATTTTGTTTCACAAAAACTACATAATAAAATATTCTTTATGTCTGTCTGTTTATATAAACAAAATTAATATCTTTGCCAAAGTCATCTGTGGACCAAACTTGTGATATACCTCGAGTGTGAAGTATTTTATCCCTAAGTAGCTTAGTGATGAAGAAAGATTATTTGTATTGTTTTATGTTTGTGTTATAGGGATGGTTACATCGAATGAGTGAACAGGGTACAGCAAAAACAGAGAATTTGTTAGAAAGAGCAGTTGCTAAAAGCAATGAACTTAATTTACCAGTAGGTATATCATGTTATCCTAGACATCGCATTACTTTCTTATGTTATGTTTTCCATCAATGTTTGACCTGTTTAATTCATATATTTATGTATACTATAGTGTACAATATGTATCATAGATATATATTAATTGAACAAAGTCATATTCTGTGTACTATGTTTAATTTTAGATAATTTGGGGATTGAAATGGCATGATTTAAGTAATCCTGATTGCATTTCTGTTATGTATGATATTATTTGATATTTCAGAATTTAACATCAATTGGCATTCAAGCATATGCCAGGCACAATGCTTTTGCAACAGCAAAACCTGCACAGTAAGTGAATGAGATGTTTAACATCTGTTTATATAATTGGAAGCCTGCAGCAGGAGCGTGACATCCCTATAGTTGTCCAGTCATTTAAGTTAAACTAATCGCATTCAGTCTTCACCAGACATGGTCAAGATATTTATGGGCATAATATCTCAGCTGTGATAGATAACCAGTCTTGAATTATGGCCCCTTATTCAGCAACAAACAAACAATGAAATAAATCTTGTCTGCTCTAAGTTAAATAGTTCCCACCCAATGTCAACTAAATAATTTTGACAGGCATATTGTGTGCCTGTGTTGCACTCTTGTTATCCCTTTGGTGATAATCTGACATTTTACTGTATATGTTTAAATGAAACTTCCTATTTATAAGTATTTGTCTTATAATTACTACTTTACTTATAGTGTATATGGATTAACTCTATTCGCCTATAGTAAGCATACACATTTTATCATCAATTTAACATCATTTAAACAGTGCTGTAATACTGGTCATTTGACAAGAACACTTTACTTATCTTGTTTTATCTTAATATATATTTGATATGGTAAATAACTGATTTATACTTGGTTTTATTTTTATATTTTTTTCATCTTTTTTATTTTTAAACACCTGAAAGCATCAAGGTTTAATCAATATTGCATTATTTCTTGTTTTCAGGGTATTTGAGTATTTACAAAAAAGTGATGTGTTAAATTGCCAACATTCACAGTCTGGTTTCATGTGTACAAGTTTCTCAAATAAAGCCGCATTATGGCAGATGTATGGTAAAAGGTAAGGATCAAAGATGTATTAATCAGATTGTTTAGTGTACTGTATATTTTTTTTGCATTTAATACCTGGGTGTTTTTCAGTATGTACATCATTTTTGCAGTTGTTTTAGTTGTTTGGGATTTGGTGTTACTCCAAATATTCAAAATTTTAATGAGAATCCTAAAAAATATATGGAATCATCAATGCAAAGTTTATGTGGGTTGATGTTATGAAAGCAAAATATGTGAGTTAAGTACTTTATTTCAGAATTTCTGTAACATTTTTGTAATTTACAGGGAGAGCATGTCAATGATGAGTCAGTTAATTCTTCATTTAGACACGAGGGACAGTGGTGTATATTATAATGGTGAATCTCTGTGTATAGCATTATGTAACATAGCTCGACTACATGCTGAAGCCGTAAGTTTTTATATACTTAGTTCAACAAAAAATCATAATCCACAAATTCACGCCCCCCACAAAATTGTCATTTTAGTAAATACCATGAAAAATTGAGCTGAAGGTAAATAAATGAAACCAAAGTATATTTATTGATATGTTGTTGATGTGACGTTAAATCCTAAAATGAAAATTGAAAAATACCCTTTTTAATGATCTCTGTTTGTTATTAGGGACAGTATGGTTTAGCCCTAGATCTGATTAACTGTGCAAAGAAAAGATTTCCAAAGAACTCTCCACATTCAGAAGTCTGGATGGGTTGCGAACAGGAAGTACTCTTCGACAGGACATTACTCAACAGGAAGTTTGGTGCTACAGATCTGTTGGTGTTAAATCTTAAAGCATTTAATCCACAAGAAGCAGAGTTAAGGTTAATGATCTTGATTTATTTTTTCTTTTTGAAATTTCAAACAGCTAGTTCAAGCAAATAAAAACATCCTTTTGTCCACATATAAATAATTCTATGCTATACTCCCATGTTAATCAAATTTCATGAAGCTTGGTTTGACATTAGATTTAAAAAAATTATTTCACAGAAGTAAGAATTTATAGCACAACTATTTATAGCAAAACCTCAATAATGAGACGTGTAAGTGGTGGTTATAACTTGGTTGTAAAATTGCAGTGATCACTCTTTGAGGTTTTATTGTTAGTTGAATGATTCTCAGCTTAACCTTTAAAAAAAATTCAGATCTCTTCACTTTTCTGGGTAGAGACTCTCCTGAAGTAATTTTAACTGTTGCGTTATGAACATTTTTTCTTTATTTCAAGGAGTGCCATCTTGAACAAGGAGAAAGGGGAGATAACTCTAGCATTTCAGCAACTTCTGCATATTCTAGATAAAAGTAATAGAGAAAAGGGGGACAACTCTGTATGTTCAGATTTTCGATGCAGGTAAAAAAGAATGTGATTATTATTTGAATATTATCTATGCTAAACTTTTATTTAGATAACTTTTTGATTTATTGTCATGAAGTTTTGAGCCCCGAACCAATGTTTCTCTCCTTGTAATTCATATCAATAAATTATTGTGCAAGGGGCCTCAGTGGTCCAGTGGTTACGGTCCCTGACTAGGAATTACTAGCCCCTAACCAGTGTTAACCTCAATCCCGCCTAGCCCCAAATTTTACATGTGAAGAAGCTATCCAGCTAGCTTTTGACTTAGTTTATGAACGTCATTTATTGATTTATTATTACAGGGTATTGTTAACATTAGGAGAGTTGTACAGTCAGACTGGAAATCCTACGAGTGCTACATCTTATATACTGGAATGCATCATGATAGCAAAGAAACATCATTTAGAATATCACACGGCTTTAGCTTCACTTCAGTTAGCTTATATACAAGTAAGCAGTTCACTCTAATTTGGGGGGAGGGGCTTGTTTCATCGACATATCTCAGCAAAGATATCTGATTTTATACTTAAAAATCTAGTTAATGATATACAATTTGGATAGTTGTCTTTGACAGCTTGTAAAAAATCATAAAAACAATCCATATGATAGAACACTTTATTTTCTAGCCATGGGTGGCAAGAAGTATGTCTCTCGTACCAGCCCCTGGTGCTTTCCAAGTGTAAGATGAGTTTTTCTTGCTAAATTATGGCTAGTGTTATATAATTGAATCAGCATCAAAGTCAGAAGTAACACCCATAGTAAAAGATCTTATCACTGGAAAGTGCTAAACTTTAACAGCAGCTGTGGTACTTACAAGTCCTACGTTATCAGCTGGATAGGGGTTCACTGAAAATCTGTTTAAAGTACTAATTAATATTGTTCATTTTTTTCAATGGATTTTAATATCACACCAACAGCCATGATAATTTGGCAACTTTTGTAGCTGTAATAGTGGAGGAAGACCCCAGGCATATGCCTTGGTAGAACTACCAACCTGCTGTAAGCTAGATGGACAGCTTCCTCACTGGTGAAATTTGGTCTAGAGAGGAATTCAAACACATTGGTTAGGAGCTAGTGATGACTAGTGACAATAACCACTCAATCAAGGAGTGTTAATTGTTTAACTCTCAGTACAGTTCAAATGATGAATTACAATGTATTTATTTTTTCATTTGTTTGTTTAGTTTCAGATGCAGTTACCTCAGCAAGCATTATCTACATTAACTAAAAACATGCTACCTATACTTTCACATGGGAGATGTTATGATCAAGGAAGGTTACTCTATTGTTACACTAAATGTCAAGTTGCCATGGCAACCAGTGTTGGTGAAAAGCAAAGAAAAACAGGTTTGTTTGTGAGAAGCATTTTGTAAAACAATAATAATAAGATTGAAACTTTTTGTTGACAATTTGTTAAAAGAATTAAAGATATATTGGAAAGATGATTAAGAATTTGCTAGCTTATTGAAAGTTAATGGTTCTATCCAGATTTCTGCCTTCGGTCTTTCACTTCGGTTGAAGCTGGAAAGTCGCCAAATGACCCTTGCTATTGGTGCAATTTTAAACCACTGTGAAAAAACAAACCTGTATTTATCTATGACCACTCACGCACAATACTCATTATATTTCAGTGTTGCTGTCTGGCGTTAATTTATTGAACACAGTGATAGAGTTATTTCAGTCAGCTGAAGCATTCCTACGTGTCAAAGATGCCATGTATTATCAGGCGAGACTTTACCATGAACTTGGTTATACAATGGAAAGAAACAAATGCGCGCATCAATTCAGACAACTTGATTCTCAATACCCTACTCTGAGTCCTATGTCAGTTAACGTTGTGTGAATATACGAGTCCAGTATCATTCTTGTTTTTGTAAAGTCGTTAAACAATGTTGACATGACAGAAACAGTTGTGGAAATGTATAAACTGACTCTGAGTCCTATGTCAGTTAACGTTGTGTGAATCTACGAGTCCAGTATCATTCTTGTTTTTGTGAAGTCGTTAAACAATGTTGACATGACAGAAACAGTTGTGGAAATGTATAAACTTTCTTAAAACAGTGACTGAACATATATGTGAATATGTGATGTTGATTTATTCAGACATGAATTGAGAGGAAAAAAAGGATTCAGGTGTTAATGATCATGTTTTCAGTTACATATTGTCACGTAAATGAAATTTGTACTTGTAGATGCAGTAATTTGGATACAAGTTGATTAATAAAAATATCTGCTTCACGATGGCAAAAATGCATATTGATTGATCTGGACCCTCTCATCCATTTCCCTCTAGCTAACCACTGGACCATAGTCACGGCCCCGTCATCTTTGGATAGAATTTGTTCACAGGTTTATTTGCTTTAATTGATTGAAATAACACAAGTTTATGCACATCTCTTATGTAACAATATACAAACAAACAATCAATCCTAGGTATGTTTTATTATTTTTTCATTCACCATACATGTTTATGGATTGTTCAAGAATGTAACAATAATAATGTGTACTATAACAAATGACATGACAAAAGTAATGCATTCAATCATACGTTAAGTGCGAACAAATTTAACGTATCTAGTCGTCACAGACGACTTCATATTAAAGACCAGCCATCTCCCTTAAATTTTTGGTTATAAATGTGCGACCTCTAATCCACTTAAGGAAACAAATGTGTGTCAAGTTTTGAATGAATATATTACTGAATTAGAATTGAAGTGGAAAAAAGAAACCGTGAGAAATGAAAATACTAATAACACAATCATGTGCAATGTTTTCTTATGTGAAATACATCTAAAGGTTCTATCAAAGTCCTAGGTTATAAAACTTGAGATCGAACTCAATTCAAATTCAAGTTTTCAATATTTCATCATAAGTCATAATTATTTTGTAACTGGACATAAATTATATGTTTTACTGATATTGTATATATTAAGGTACATGCTTAATTGAAAGGGATGGAGATGGGTCTCAAAATTTATAACCAAAGACACATTACTGTATAAATGGGCAAAAAATGTTTTGCGCCATTATAATATACACAACCTTCATATTTAAGCAAAACAAATAAGTGTGAAAAAACTATGATAAAATAATACATTTCTATGAACACAATTTCAGGCAACTTTTATGCCGATTAACACAGAAAGCACGTATTTTTCATACCAGGTATATGTGAAAAATTGTTCAAAGTAACTTTGCCAAAATTATGATGGTATTCAAATATTGCCAAGTCATACTATAATGGACTTTGAGGTAACAAGTTTCATGCAAACCTGACATTAATTCTATTGAGGGGCTCCATGGTCGATTGGTTATGGTCTCAGACAAGTAAGTACTAGCCCTCATCTTTGTGAGTTTGCATCCCACTGGGATTAAATTTCATGAATGAGAAAACTGTCAAGTTAGCTGATGGAAGAAGGTTGGTGGTTCTATCCAGGCGTAAACTTGAGCTTATCCGCCTCAATTAAACTTGAAGAAGTTGCTAAATGACCCTGGCTAAATGACCTAGGTGCCATGCAATTTTAAACTTCAGTGAAAAACTATTGAAATAATTTGATTAAAGAATTATATGTCAGCTGTATAACAAGGTAAAATTGTACAAAGAAGTTAAACTTTTTGACATGAACATGTGCATATTATCATTTATAACAATGACATATTAAGAAGTCAGAAACAGAATTGTCTACATCAATCTGTTATTGCCATAAAAGCAGACAAAAAGAGAAATCATAATATTCTCCAGAGAAATTATCAATTATCTGCACTTTTTGGAACTTCATATACACATGAACGGACATATGCTGACAATTGTAATTTATCATTTGTATACTACAAACAAAATAACCAAAGATCAACATATGTAATGGCAATATAGAACAACTATCTTTCAAGTGAATTACTAACTTTAAGGTGCAATTTTAACATAATTGTTCTATTGATACATGTATGGTAAAGCATGCTTACAGTGAACTATGATATAATGAAGGATTGTATATATATTAAGAAAAGGACTTCTTTATTTCAGTATTTCTGATATAATTATAGCACGGTATATACAATGAGGTATTTATTTAGGAGCCCAGGAATTCACTGTATATGTAATTTCAATATTGGTTTTAATGGTATTGGTAAGACACTAAATGAAACTCATTCAAACTAAGATCACAGTGAAATAAAAGGTTTTCAACAAAATTCACTAACATAAAAGTTTTCCACTTCAATTTCATATCCTAAGAAACTCATTATGACAAAACATACTAACTAGATAATAGCCTCAAATACACAAAAATGGACATTACTAAACATTGTAGACATATACTGGCACAGTATATCAAAATAAAGAAAGCTGATTACATTTCCACATGAATTCTGCTTATAAGGCATAAAAAATTCCTGGTCTCTGCTATCTGGACAGACCTTATTTTTTTGTTAAGCCTAAACTTTTTCAGTCTCAGCCATTTTTTTTTTGCTTTGCAGATATTTTCATCTTCATATGAACTTTGTCTCTGAACTAACAAAAATGTACTAGAAATAAAGTTCTGCTAAACATTCAACCCAACTTTTTGGGGGGATGTAAGCAGAAACCAGGAATTCATTTTTTTGGCCTATCCAGCGACACAAAATAAGCATTAACAAATGAAATACTGATCAATATATACAAATACCAGTGTAGGTGGACATACAGACTTAATAAATATGTGTATGAATATATATACATCTATGTATACAGACCGAGTGCAATATGTTAGGCCAGTCTAGATAGAAATATTTGTTTATGGTAACCTTCACACGAATATTGCTAAATAGTTTTATTTGCCTCCTACATTCATATCAAGCCTGAAAGAGCGAAAATCAATTTCATATGAGGGTAATTTCTGTGGGTCAGTCAGGCTATCACAAATATACTCATGATTTGATAAAAAAAACGAACAAAAATGTTTTAATGGACTAAACAGAAAACAGGAACATACAGAATCTGGAGACAGGTGGACTTCATCTTGTAAGAATCTTACCTGAGATATGTTATAAAACAACTGTTATCAAAGAAAGACTGTTACATGACTTCATTATTTATGTGAGGAAAAAGTATCAATCAAACAATGAAGTATAATATAACTTCACCTAGCAACCACTTCAATGTTAAGACATCCTAATTACAATCATTCATTTTCAGACTGGTTATACATACAGTGAAACCTCTCTGGAGCAGCCCTCTTGAGAAACAACCTCCCATCAACAACAGTGTGATTTTTTCCCACTGCATGATAAAACTATTAATTTAACCTCTCTAGAGCAACAACCTCTCAACAACAACATAATTTTGCTTCTCCCACACGGGGTTGCTGTGGAGAGGTTGCACAGTATATTCTCTATACTTCATGTTGATATCAAAACCATTTAAAATTAAGACCAAACATTGTTTTACTGATTTAATATTTGGATTTAGTCACAGGGTGTTGACTCATTATAACATACTTCACTAAAAATCTACGATAATGTGTGAAGGACAAATTAATGCGATATTCACCTTTTAACATTGTTTAAAATAAAGAATAAAATCAGAACCATAAAAGTAAAAAAACTGTACATCAGGTGGTCATCATTAAAAAATGTAGGTTTGCAAGAAGAGGATGGTCACAACCTGCACACATATATGTATTTAGCAAAATTTAATAAAGTTCTATAATCAAAATAAATACTTAATAGTGACAGGCAGTGATTGACTACAATACACTAAAAAAAGAATAGCACAGAAACTCTAGGAGTAGTCTCACAAAGTAAACCATTTAACTTAAGTCAGCATCATGAGCAATTATTCAACTTCCGACAGAATTGTAACATCACAACAGAGTCAAAAGTATAAAATTTTATAAACTGATATGCCAAGAAAATTTGTTATTGTGATGATGAGTAAACAGAATATGACAGTTAATTTGTTTAATAAAATTTGTTATTCTATATTTGAATAAAATTTGAATAAAAAAACTCTATTGTCAAAATATGGGCTAAAATGTTTAATGTTTAAATTGTTTTAGGAAACATAAGATAACCCTGACCAATACACTGTGATATCCCAAATTTTCATGGAACATTTAATTTCATGGATTTCTCGGCTGAGCTTATCCATAAAGTCAAGTACCCATAAGTTAAGATGTTAACAAAATTATGAATGTATCCAAAATTACATCTATACATCTATTCGAAAATCCATGAATTAACATTCACATAAATTACAGATTCAGGCAAATCATGAAATATGGTACCAACGTAAGTAAATGCAACTACAGTATTCAATGTTAAGTGAGTTAATCCATACAAAATAATCATAATAATAATAATACAACTTGTTATTTTCATATTGTAGGACTTCAAACAGAAAGTGATCAATCCTTCCAAATGTTACTATGGAGATGCAACAGTTTAATATCAACAATCCTTCTACAATAAAGCAACATTAATACTGAGACATTTCTATCTAGTTGAAAAGGTATATAAAAATTAATATCTAAAAATAATCACAGGAAAATGCAATTAACGATTCTAGTGAAATATTCACAGAATAAAAAGTGAAAATATTCAAGAAATCTTCAGCCACAAACTTAAAGCTTTTTTCATACTTTCCCCAAATCTGATACTTAGTTAAAAACGATTTCACACAAAGTGTAATGAAATGTGAATGTCAGTAGCCTATTCTATTTTGCCAAAAAACACATAAAAACTAAACACAAAAGAGTTATCAAAACCACTTTTTAAGAATACTTTGCTATTACTATAGTATATAGTATTAGGTGAGCAATTAAAATGCTGTGTCACTTTTATATCAGTTGTGAAAGTTTAAGAAAAGTGTTTCATGTCAGAACAGCTTAAAGTTTGTTTACAGTCATCAATTATAAAACAAAAAGAAAGTTTGAGCAATAGCATAAGTGTAAAGCGACATGTACAATGAACATTCAACTTTCACACAAATTCTACACATATGACCATATTCAGAATCAATGAAGCGCACTTTTTTAAAATCTACTAGGTCTTAACCAGTCAGGAATCTTTATAGCAATGGAATGAAAAAAATCATGGAAGGGACACAGAGAAATTTGAAATGCTAATACACTGAACACTTCATAAAAATCATACATAAAACTAAACTTAAGTTGGAAGCAGTTGAAATTAACATGTATCTTTGATACAAAAAAATAAGACTTATGCTAAAATGATAAAAAAATGCTCAATCGATTACTTTTACCTTTTTTTTGTTCATTCATTTGATTTACTTTCTATCTTATATTATTGTATTTTCCATTGTCGCATTTCTTTTTCTATTTCTAAATTTTATTGCATGTTCAAAGACTTACATGTCAGATGTGTAACCTCTTTTGATAATCTTTCATGTAAATGTGAATCAAATTTCTCAACATCAAACTTATATAACTCAAGTCATGGAAGAACCCTAAAAAGTGACTTCATTCTTATGTTTTACCTACAATACTTACAATCAATCTACATAAAGAAATCAAGCATTCAAAGTATATGTTGAATTAAATATATTAAAAGTCCATCTGGTAATCAGCCAAGTGTGTTCAATGAATTTCTTCCAGTGCTATGAAATACAAGGTGGACATTAAGAACTTTGGCTTAGTGCATGTTGGGAATGAAATTCTAATAGATCTCAAGGTAAGTCAATCTGGATGCAACTCAAAACAATCATTACATTCTATGTCCCTTCCATGCGACTATAAATACGATACTGCAATACTGACATTTAAACCAACAGGAAAATGTTTTTTATTGCTATATGAAATAATAATGAGCACTTATTTATATACTTATAATGTAATAGCTGACTTGGCAAACTTATGTTAAATTAAAATGAGATATACCAATGAAATAATATACAGTGATTCAGCGACATTCTAAAAACTGATAGACAACATGGAATGGTTACAACTCCAGGTACAGCAAATCTTGAGCTTACATTTAGAAACTTCATTTTTCACTTTAGTAACATATTCTGAGAAACTGTCCTATAAGACAATCTGAAGTACAAAAAATTAATTCATTAATTTCCAAAGAATAAGTAAACACTTTATTGATATGCTTGGGAATATTTTGGTCTTAGTTTAGGAACCAGTCTCACTTCATTATCCTCTGAATAGCCTGATGGCCTCTGAGCTGATGATAAGACTACAATCTGATAGTCATCAATCTTATATTTTAAGTTTAAAAGTTTAACATCTTCATCTGAGAGATTTCAAAGAATTATTTTTTAAAGAACTATTTCCTAAAAAAAGCACATATTTATAATTCCCCATTCTCTCTACTACTGAGATGAGATTTTTCATTGGCACTATTTTTATCTACATCACTTGGTTTCGTGTCTTCATTGTCTGTATGCTTAGAATTAAACGATTTTAAATTTTTGACAGTTTTTTCTAATTTTTTATTTCTTATACTGTGTTTGTGTATATTTTCTTCTGATTGAGCACTTGATCTGCCAGCAGTTGAACCAGTCTGGTCAGTTTGTTTATCAGTATCTTTTAGAACACTTTTTATGCCCTCTGCAAGTTCAGAATTTACACTTTGTTCTAAATATTCATAATCTTTATTATTACTTTCAGTATTGGAATCACGGATTTCTTCAAAGCTTTCATTTTCTATAGTACTATCCAAATCTGCATCTCTTTGAAACTCTTTGAGCCTAATACTATCTTTCAAAGAATCAGAATTCTCTGATTCTTCTATATCACTTTCATCAGCATATGGCCGTAATCTTTCAATTTTTTGCCGTTCTTCTTCAACAGGGATTGGTTTGACAATTTTTGTCTTTATTTTAATATTCATGCCATTTTGATATAAGACTTTAATATTTTCCTGTGCATCATCAGGCTTTTCTGCAACATTTTGTACACCTTCTTGCCATTCAGAGCTTTCATTCAAGTCTTCAGATTGATTAGCCTGCTCTTCCGGTGAGAGAAATTCCAACTCTCTCGACAATTCTTCTAATAGATCTAAAGTTCTATCATCAGCAGATCTATGTCCAAAATATGCTGATTCCAACATATGAACAAAAGCATTCAAGTAATCAGTCTGTTGCTCTAAAAACTTAAAATTTGTTTTTTCCACTAAAGTTGTCCTTAAATGTTCATAAAGTTGCTCAAAAGTTGGAGTATCTGACTGCTTCTTAGAAAATTCATTAAAATTCAAAAAAATTTGTTTAGAGCCATCAGACATTGTCTTTATATTGATCAATCCTTCTTCATCAGACACAGTACCAGGTGAATCAGAAGAGCTTTCTTCGCTGTATTGTTTCTTAAATTCCTCAGCATCCATCATTTTGTTCAAATTAATATACATGAACTGTCCATTCTTTGCACCAATATTTTTATGTGATGAGTCTTGGGGCACTGAATGTTCAGGATTTGGAGATTTCTGTGGATGTTCTGAAGCTTTGGGACTATCTGGATCTGAATTGATAAGGTTAACAATTTGTATCAATATATCTGAATTACTTGAATTCATATCTATAAGATAAAAAGATATTTCAATTCTCATAAAAATGCCATTTCTAATTGACTTTTATAGGCCATTAGGGGGGGGGGGTGCTCCGTGGTTGATTGGTTATGGTCTCTGACTAGTGATCAGTAGCCCCCCATTGAAGTGAGTTCAAACATGTGAGGAAGATGTTCAGTTAGCTTACTGAAAGTCAGTGGTACTACCAAGGTGTGAGCTTGGGGGTTTCTCCACTGTAAAAGCTGGAACAATTGACAAATGACACTGGTTGTTGGTGTGACGTTGAACTCCAGTGAAAAATAAAAAAGAGACTATGAGAGAATAACCTTTTGAGACTGAGAGAAACTCGGTGCCTATATCAAACTTGTCAGTAAAATTCACAACTATTTCAAGTTCAATATTGTTAATGATATCAAAATCAATTATTAGATCTGACTGTAATTATCACCTGTAACATCTAGTGTAGATGCCATAACAACTTCTAAATCGGGATTCTTCCTAAACATTTCAAGGATTTGTTGGCCTTCAGTGTGATACAAGAACAATAACGGAATAAAGACATCATCGGTACCATCACCAGACATAGCGAACAATTGTTGAGAATTAGTACCAGTTCCTGCAGTGTGATCTGAAAAATACATATATATTGTACATTGTAGGGAACAGTGTGATCTGAAAAATACATATATATTGTACATTGCAGGGAACAGTGTGACTCAAAAAAAAAAACTCGGAAAAAACACTTGATTTAACCTCCTGAATCAAGGTATTCCTATTGGTTAGCCATCGTTTTAGATGAATTCATCTATCTTATCATATACACATTGACTTTCAATAGCTTCTCATACCTGATCTATGATAAAATCTGTTTTCAAGAAGATTTGAGAGGTTTTATAGTATTCTGAAACTTGCACTGGTGAGAAATCCTAATAAATACAGCAAAAGGTTCCTTAGTAACCATAACAAAATGAAAAGTACATCATACATGCAAATATGAACTAATTAAAACATGCCAAACCAAACAACTAAATGCAAGAAAATTTAATTATCAGTGATACAAGGTGAAATTTTAGTCTCTAGAAAAAGTATTTAATATTCATCTTTGATGAGATACATACCAAGAACAATACCACCAATAGCACCAACTCTCTGTAAATGTCTGGCCTGAAATAGAATAAGACTTGTTTTTTTTTCAGAGAAAACAAATAGGATGTTTAATGCATTGCTGACTCTAGCCAGCCATATACAGACAAGCAACAGATGCTATTCCACTAAGTTCATGGGTTGATTAAGTGTTTGTAATCCAAAAAAACAGCTGAAATAATCTCACTTTCAGTTTAACTTTAACTTTAATGAATCAATTCACTTACTAACATCAAATAATGATTTTCCAACAATGTGAACAACAATTAATAGAATGACCAAGAAATAGAAACACACGTATACACCAAAATCTCTTTAATTATTAATTTTGATCTACTAGTTTCAGCCTATAATGCCTTTATCAGGATCAATTAATAGAATGGTTCAAACAAACAATGTTATCATCATAATCTAGCTTAGGTACAACACAAACAGGAGAAATACAAATATAATAATACCTTATTAGTTACTTACCTTGTCTACAAACATACAACTTCCACGTTCAATAATAGCAATTCTTCCTTTCAGTTCTGCAGGATTTCCCACTTCACTGTGGCACATTTTGAATGGATTTCCTATGGCAAGTTTTCCTCTAACATTAGGTCTGGTTTTGAGATCATATCCAAATTGTGCAGGTCCGGCTTTATATAAATGATTGTCTCCATTCGACTGTATAACTTTGATCAACATTGGTTCATTCTGATCTGTATCAATAAATAATAATCAAATATTTAGACAAAAAAAGCGAGTAAAGCTACACAATATCAAGTCCAAAAAAATTTACCAAATATTAAGTCTAGAAAATGTTGACAAATATTAAGTTTAGAAAAAAAAATCTCATATTTAGGGTTACTTAACTAAGAATTATAGTGTAGGTAGGTTGAATAGTATTTCTTCTCATTTTTGTTACACTTATTGTTTTTGAGAATACGAGCTATGATTTGTATCAAAAAATTTTTGTACTTTAAGATTTTGCTAATTAAAAACTTCATGGTCAGTGCCAAAAATGTAGGGTCAGTAAGAAAACTGTGAATATTACTATTTTTTTTTCAACTTGACTAGTTCTTGCAGTCCAAACAAACAGACAGACTGATGGACGGACAGGAAAAAAATTACTAAGCAACACCTTCAATACTTACTTTCCTGAGGCTGATTTTTTGATAGTTCAATCATCTCCTGCATAAAAAGTAGTCCCTCTTCCGCCAGTTGAGGTGACAAGGCTTCTGAGGCAGTGTGTAACAACTGTATACGACCATCTGACATCGTCATCAGACGTATACCCATATCCTTCAGCTGTTCTAACTGATCATGGTTCCCAGCAACAAAATCTACAGCTTTAAGACGGGGACCACTATTCACAACCTGTGGGCAAGTATTGCTAGCTCTGAAACAAACAAAATACCATTTTTTACACATAGATTCAACATTTACGATCAATTGAGTACTGAGAAACCAGATATTAGGTAAAATAATGTACTTATTACTGTATAAGAGAAAATGCTTGCATGTTGAAAAGTTCACAAATTCTTCATTTTATGGAATTTTAGACATTTACAGGTGTTTATAACATACCAAACTTATATTAACATGTATACCTTTACAGCAATTATTTTAATCTTCTGTTTCAATACATGACACAAGACAAATGTTATTCTCGTCTAGAATGGTTGTACATATATCAATGATTTGATTAACTGTTAAAATTTTATATCGTACCTGGTTTCATTTTGTAGATCATAATATTAGTAAATATTGTATGTTGTGTATATTATTTCATAATGACATGATTTCAAAAGTCGATTTCTATGAGTCGTATAATGATTATAATCCAGTGTTGAGGTAAACTTTTCCTCATAGATGGTTGAAACTTGCTCGTACATTAATGTTCGAGAGTAATTGTCATTCATGAAAAACACAAACATTTCCATGTCACAAACTTTACCACTTATATAGTATGTAATATAATGTACTTATTATGTAATACAATGAACTTATTATGCAATATAATGTACTTACGGAACATTTGGTGCAACTTTTCCAACCAAATTTTTAAGGCCTGCTCTGAGACTGGAAGCATAATTTATATGATATTTAACTTGTGGATTAGGACACGTATTATGAGCACTGTCCCCATACTCATCATGATCATGAGTTTCCTCATCTATCTGTTGAAGGTGAGTGTACATCTCCTGACTTAATCTCTGAAAAATAAAAATCGGAATTTCATTTTAAAATTATACCATTTACAGATGAATAGTCATTTTTCTTAGTCTGGAAAATAAAATGGAATCGAATTGCAAGGCCACTCTTTAACATGTAGTTATAGAAATTATGTTTGCAAAATAACCACTCAGTAAATAATAACTGTATTTTCTCACATTTCAATGCACGTGTTCAAAGATTGGACTGGATTTTATTAATGTTCCTAAAGTACAAACAATAAAACCATCATTTTTGTTAGAATAACTTACCATAGAGGCAGGTTTGGAAGCATTACATCTTGATAAAGATAATGGAAGTAAATGAGCTTCAGTAGTAAAGACGTAATCATCTATATCAAACAATACATCTGATTTGTCGGCAAACATCAAATATAAATACTTGAAAGTCTCAGCGAGAACAAAAGAATCCATCCTGTAATCAGAGTATTAACGTAAGAAATATGATATTCAAAATGGTGTATTTGAGCTATCAACTGAAAAATAACACGATTGTTTTGCTTTTATGTGACTTATTGTCATTGGGTTAAACACTGTTTTTCAACAATTTTTTTTTAGTTATATACGGCGACTGGTTCACCTAACCAGATTTCCTGGACTGTATACTAACCAGTACTAACTTACCCCTCCACAAGGAGCAGGCAACTTCTCTACATATGGAGGAAAATCAACATTTTTGTCAAATTTTCATAGAAGGGTATGACCTGCCACGACTGGGATTCAAACCTGGATCACTGGATTACAAGTCCAGCGCACTAACCACTGGGCCATGGCCATGGCAAAAAATACCATGAAAACACCACCCAAAACAATAAAACTCCAGACCATTCAATTAAATTAAAATAGCAGGCACCAGATATGACAGTTTAATTTCAGTGACTGACACATTTCCAGGCTGTTACACACTTCGCATGACTCAAACCTTTTTTAGTCTATCAGACAATTAATCTGAACTCAAACCAAGTTTTGAGTCCAGCGAACAATGAAATTGCCGACTTCAGTATTTCCATAATCATTTGTGTATAAATCATTTGTTACATCAAAAACAGGTCCGAAAATCAAATGTATATCATACACAGGCATAGAACTCAATCCCATTTTTTTCCAGGACTCAAAACAGACAAAATTAGGTCAAACAGTTTATCTATTTACCAGAAATGCTATCTATCTAATGGCTGTTTAAAAAAAACTATGGGAAATTAATCATCAATAACGTTTTATAACGGCATTTTTCTTTTTTTTTCATTCTGACAGTTTACACTAAAAAATCATACATACTGATCTTCGTGTGTGCCTCTGGTAACATCTTTTATTGCAGCAAAACCACACGGTACCCTGGCAAGTACATCCAAGTTTTCAATCACCTTCTGACCAACATCCAGATAATGTGTGTCACCTGTGGCCTGAAATTGAAGAAGAATACAACAATGATTTATTCATCTTTTTACACTGGGGTGAAACGTCACACCAACACCCACTTTCATTTGACGACTTTCCAGCTTTAACAGTGGAGGAAGACCCCAGATATGCACCTGGGTTGAACCATCAACTTTCTGTAAGCTAGCTGGACAGCTTCCTCATAGACGCAATTTGTCTGGTCCCAGGATGAGAACTCATCACAGTGAGAGACAAAAGATTATTAGTCATAATCCATAACCACACGACCACAGAGGCCCCTGATTTATTCATTAAAAATGACCATTGCATGTATCTTTTATATAATTTCACAAGTAAATTCAAACAAGCTTATTTTTTCCATTATTTTTCAAGTAATATAACAAAATTGCAATAATAAAGTTTTAAGACGTCAATTTAAATATTATAAATTAGCCTATTTGATCTTTTTATTATTGACATAGAAGTGTCATGTGGCAAAATTTTATGAAATAATAGTACATAATAAACTATTCATCCACATGGACATTTTTAAAAAATAAAGTCAATATTCAGACACATTAAGCAAGTAGTGTCGTTAAGTACCTTATACAGGAAGTAGGTAGATTCAATAAATTCTGGACGAAGAGGATGATGACCCCAGTGTACATGGAAATCTGGGGTAAATGCTTCAGGTAAGAAGTTATGTCGCTGTATCACCTGATACAACATTTCATGCACTTCAATTGCATGCTGAATATCACCTTTCAGAACCTGGAATAAGATTAAGTAATATACAATAAAATATATTCATAAGCCCATCCAAAAAAGTGCTTGTTATAACAAGGTGGTTGCTATTTGAAGTTCTACTTTTACTTTTGAGGTCAAAATGAAAACTTATCAATCTGGGAATTAGTGACAAAGTGTCTTAAGCAAGTTGCCTGAATTATATAAAATGATTATTGGCAATGTGAACGACACACATCAATTTGGATAATGTATTGCATAAGGATTAAAAGATTTGAACATTGTATTTGAAGGAGTATATTTTGAGAAACTGATTAAATAAAAATTGTGTACATAAGCAATTTTTATAGGGAAGTAATTGTAAGGATGATTTGAAACATCCCAAACCAACCTGAAGAATAAATAAATGGGAAAAAATTGATACAGTATAAGACCCCATTCAATTGATTTAATATACTAGTACATGTATACTACAGAAAGGAGTGTGTGTTCATACTGGAAAATGCACACCACCTTCAATTAACATAACATTTCCAGCCACCAGCCAGTGATAGTTTACATGTTTTACAAATTAATTGAATCAAAAACGATAATCTATGCACAGTCACTACCTGAAGTCCAGGCCAAAATGCTAACAACGCATCCATAAAATTTCTTGAGGTAGACAATGGTCGATGCATATGTACATCTACAAATCTTGGACCCTGACTAATATACTTCTTGACAGCATCATAATGCTACAATACAAGTAATCATGTTAACATAAACTAATTCAAGCACGAAATAAAACATCAAAATAATCATTTTATTCTACATCTTTATGTTCTATTTATCAATGACAGTATCATTGTGTTTAATTTTAGAAAATACGTGACTATAACAATCACATATTTTCTCATAGTTTCAAACCAGCACTTTTAGCAAGCAACAAGAATCTTGACCAAGGAAATAAATTGGGAGAAAATGAATTTGAAAATATATCAGTCAAACGCCTGGTACAGACATACAAACATAATTTAGCTCTCCCAAAGTGGTATACATAGACAGATTTGAACATATATGTAATATCTTGTGTCAAACACATAAAGTTGATTCAGATCCTGCACTCAACTATATGAGTAAACAGGGCCAGTTCTAGGTCACTATCTTACTTTGTTAAATCGTGTGAGGTATGTATCATCACCAAGGAGAATGTAAGCCTTCAACATATACTCATAGTATGAATCTATACCAGCTCCAACACCACTTTCTATAATGTATAAATATTCTTAACAATCAATATTCATTTTCATAATATTATTTACTGCACCATACCTTGAACAAAAATTTTGAACAAGTAAAACATTTTGTACATTTTTTCCAATAGTGGATAAAAAATATTCTGGATAGGTGCTTGAAAATTTATGCATAAAAATTATGTTAATTACAGAGGGTGGGGTATAATAATTGTTTATTTCAATGAAGATTATTCTAATTTATCCACATTTCCAGATATTTTTTGTATTGTCACCTACTGTTTCATAACATTCAATTTTAATACAATCACCACACAGGAATTGGTGGCAAACCATCTAAAGCACAATCAGAAGAAATGAACAGTTCTTACCTCTCCGTATCCAGTCTCCATTGTGAATATTTATCACAGTACCAACTAGATCACTACTTCTGTGTCTTTGGTTCCATAAATAATCCATTGCTTTATGTGCTTTTTCCTGCAAACCATAGAAACATGACACTTACAATCATATATATTTTTTCATAGGGGTTTCATATTGCATCAACAGTCAGGGACACTTGTTGACTTTTCCAGCTGTTGCAGTGGAGGAAGCCCTCGGGTGTACACCTGAGTAGAACCATCAACCTTCTGTAAGCCAGCTGGACACAATCGAAATTTAGTACTGTGGGATTTGAACTCACAAAGTTGAGGGTATGTGATTACAAGTCACAGACCATACTACTCAACCATGGAGGACCCCACAATCAAATATGATACATAGATGTATAAACATAAATAAGTTCAGTGTACAATGTATTTGGTAACAGCTGTGTATTAACACTGTTTCATTTCATATCACATTATTAAGTTCTTTTCACACCTTAGTTCAGTTACATATTGTGCTCATACAGCCTTCTATTTGTTCCTTGGTGATCAGCAGGTACAAAAGTAAAATCTCTTCTTCTGCCAACAAGTGACAAATTTGCCTGTATGAACTATACATAAAGGCAAGATGCAAATTAACTAAACAGTATCAAAGTGTAAAGGAAAACTTGCCAGATTTCAAACCTAAAACCACTGCATTATCTGTGTGTAATCCGAGTGTTGTTCAAACAGAGCAAAGAAAAGCTCCTTAAATTTAGTAATAAAACTATCAGTATAATCTAAAAGAGAAACCTGTTTGTGAACATTCTGGGTATTGCAAGAATATTCTTATACTTTGACAATATCTTAAACAGTATATATGCAGTTATGATGAGGATAACATAATAAGTTGAATATTATAAAAAATTTGCCCAATGCAAGTTTGCAATTATGAGATTTGACTGTATATCAATATAAGACATACCTCAAACACAGTCTCTCCTGTTAGTCGACTGAGTGCAGCAAATTCAAGTATCATAGTACCAGCACATGCTGTACATGTATCACGATACTGTCTGTTGATATCTGGACTGATACCATGCTTCAAATTTATCTAAACAAGAAGAAAGTGAAAATCAAGAATGCAGTCTATATACAGACTGTTTCTGTGCTTCAAATATATCTTAAGATGAAGAAAATAGATATCAGAGAAACAGCCTGACTAGACTTATTGCAAAACACAGATATACTTCGAGAAGTAGAAAACAAGTGACATAGTCTTATGCTATAAGCTATTTAATATGAATATTAAAAATTGAATACAATTCTATTTCTCTGAATATATTTCATCCCACTAATTAATGTCATCAATAAATTAATAATAGAGACAAATCTTCTCATTATAGAATGAAAGTATATAAATTAATACATATGGTAAACTGTTGAAAATTTGGCACAGAAACTATTCATGTATAACAAATGACATAAATTTACATGTATATGGCAGAAAAAGATCTTAAAAATTTAAAAAAGCCCTTTAATTCTCATTTGTTGAATAAATCTGACATTTTTATTCACAAACTGAAGTAAAGTAGTCTACCCTGGGGTATGGTATCCCTGTTGTAGTATTAAAAGCTGGTAGAAGCCTGGTACCAATGTCTTTAGCCATGGTAAGCAGCTCATCTTTATACCAATCCATAGATACCTTCTTTCGTTTAAAATATGATGCTAAAACATGGCCACCCAATAAGCCTCTGAAATAATGATGGTATTGTAGTGAGAAAATGCTGAATGTTTTAAATAAGAACTGGAAAAGGGATGAAATGAGTGAGTAAGACTGGAGCACATTAAGAATGATAAAGATTACTACAAGTGGCCTCAATAAATGAAACAATAAAATTAAAATATTAACCAACAGAACTGTTCTATAACATCTTTATACAGATACCACAGTGATTGGGGAACACTACATTTTTGTCAAATGTCTGTTATGGTCAGTTTGATAATGTCTCATTCATAATTCATAGAGTTGATGTAACAACAAACAAGATGAAACATCTTATTTTAATATTTTATTGTGACCTTGATCCGTAAATTATATACATAAGATGGATAAATGCTCAACTCAAATTACACATGCAGGTAAATTTGCAAAATTTGGGGGTTTACATCAGTTTTCAACAGTTTTCCAGTTATTTACTAGTGAAGTTAACCTAACTAGTTTTCCTGAATTCTACACAAGTATTTTGTCCATTCTCTACAAGTAATGTCTCCAACCAAATAGTAACACAGAACTTATGCCAGGGTTTGATCTTAGGAACCCAATGTCTGGAGTCTTTACCCTAACAAAGAGCTAAGCAGGCTGGCTCAATATCGAATTGATGACAAACTAATGTCCACAAAAATAATATAAAGTATACATCAATTAATCACAACACAACGTGTACATACAAATAATGTGAGCATATAGCCGATGATATAAAATTCAACAACTTACCCTAATACCCGTATATTTGTTTCAAATACAGATACAATCACATTGGTATCAAATTTGGCATTATTAATAACTAATTTAACAGCATTTTCAAATTCTGGTAAATCTCCCATCACCTGGAAACAAAAATAAACATATAAATGTAACTAAAGAAATCTATGACTCATTCAACTCCAATCAATATCAATGTCATCAGTATATTGCAACTTGAAAGATGTTTCATTCAATGAAATGAATAAAAAAAATTATCCACACATACACATGGAAGCACCTGTGAACATTAATTCATTTAATCCTAAAAATAAATGAAAAGTCTTCATCACAACTCCATGATTATTTTTCACTTTTTTAGGGCTCCCAAAATTTCATACAAATAGGCCATTTTTATTATTTTAGGGATACAGGTCTATGCAGTTAATATAATCCATTCAATACAGGACTGCTGATCGGGATGTCACACACTTGAGGGGCGTCATATTACACTATGATGATTTGTCCTACACCTCTGATTGACACATTTAATAAGTGTGCCAAATTGTCACAAAATATGCCCATCAAAATTATTTAGGAGAAAATTGGATTAGATCTGTTCAACTTTATATTTTATCATATTTCGCTGAATCAGGGGCAATGATTCAAGAGTGCAAAAGGATTTTTGCTTTTTCAATGAACTTGGATCAGATATTATGCCCATATAAATTTTGACAAGGTTTGGTGAACAATCTTCACCTCAAAAAGAGCATACATCAGTTACAGACAATGTCCAACCCAGCAGTAATTGTCATGATACATCCATCAAGGTAGGCATATAAAAAAGAAAGACTTTGTTAGTGGAAATTGAGGGGTGAAGGGGCAGCTAATTGCAACAGGCAAGTAGGTGAAATCAGAGTTACATGCAACAATAGGTGTCATGAATTAATGCACACAAAAATAGAAAGAAACAAGTTGTTTTATTATACTTACAGCTAATGTATCCAAGCTGTCAATTAATGATAGAGTGAAACTGAAAACAAAATAAAACACATACTAAATTTATAGATCTGGTCACAAATGTTCTTAAGCTAAGATAGTTGACGTCTGTCATTGAACATACAGTCGACTCTCGTTATCTAGATTCCTCATATGTCGATTTTCCGTTATCTCGACAAGATTTGTTAGGTCCCAAAATTATTCCTTCTTTATCTGTAATAAGAATGGATGTTTATGTCGATCTTTTTATCACAACAATTCCGGTATGTCGACTTGAAAATCTAAGTCCCAAACTTCTAATTTGCTATATGATTTCACAGTTTATCTCGACTCGAGAAATTATCAGTGGCGACCGCGGGAGGTGTGAATAACACCACGCGCCGATAATCACTCTCTACTAATTGGAGTCGCAAACCGACGCTATAAACGAGTGTCATTGATTACTCAACGTTTGTTTGTTTACATACCCAAGACGAATAAACAAAAGTGTTTATGCAATTAAAATGTCATTTAATTTGTGTCAAAAATTGAGCAATTTTATCAGATGTATAAATAGAGTTCTGATTTTCATTCTTTGATATTAATATCTCTAATAGAAAGAGAACGACTATGGCTTCTGAATTGTCACTGTCTGTGTATTTATCTATATAAAGTTGTAATATTGTGCTTGTTTTACGTTTAAAATGTATATTGAAATAAAAATATCAAATTGACTATGTGTCATGTTTTCAGTTTTAGTTGTTTTTAACCATTTGCAGTTCTCACGAAGTGTAATTTTTCTGGAGTTCAAGCACTGCAGAGTAACCCCCCTTTACATTAAGTGTTCTATATGAAAGCATATCCCGGAACAATTAGGTATTTACGACCAAAAATAATGAATACAACTCACATGGAGCAAAATACCGAAATATATTTATACAATGTTCAATGTTAGGTGTTTTTAATCAACCAGCGAGGATATTAGCTACAAGAGAAACAAAGGAATGATCCTATTGCTGAATTTTAGGAAAACAACAAAAAAAACCCAACTACTGATATCTCGACAAACTGATATCTCGACTTAATTCTGACGGTCCCAACGATATCGAGATAATGAGAGTCGACTGTACTTCATCAAGAAAAAAAATAAAAAATTAGGGAAAGCCAGTAACCATTCAAGAAAATTCATATTTTATCTTTCTTAGTTCTAAAATTAGAATTTAAGACTGCTATGAGTATGACATTCCAGTCTCTTGTCTCAGACCTTAGATTCAAATGAACACACACTTCAGTAATCTGTTATCCAATTCAAGGATCCAGGACAGGCTTCTCGAAACTGCTGGAATACTTGTCTGACATTTGGTCAGGCAAAGTTAGATTTCCTGCCTGACCAAATGAAAATCTGTCTGACTGAATTAATTAAAATAAGCGATAAAAGCTGTAAATTGTGCCCCACTGCCGGACATTTGGTCCGGTACTCACCGAAACGTTATTGGAACAGTTTGAAATTCGCCTGACATGTCTGACAGTCAAGCAACTTTCAGAAGCCTGCAGGGCAAGTGTTACAGTTTATAGAAACAAATTCTATCAAGATTAGAAACCTAAGATTATGAACTTATACATACTTTCCTAAGCTGTCATCAATATCACCGCGACTTGGTTCTGAACCTCTATATCGACCTTTACAACTTAAAGGCATAAGTTCATCTGCAGGAAATGCATATTTCTGAAATGATAAATTGATTTATAACATAACATACAAGGTAGAGTGGTAATAACACCCATTACATCTTCATCGATCGTGAAATATCAACTCGTGCGCATAAATTAATGACTGAATATTGTTTTTTAAGTTTCTCCTAGTTATCAAGTCAGACTAGATTAACAATGGTCATCATCATCAGCTCTACAAACTGTACATCAATATTTCTCTTATGTTACTTATTACTGCATAGTCAGGGTTTTCACATCAAAAGATGATGGTAAAAAATGACACTTGGTTGATGATAATTTGAAGAGTCAACAAAGCTTCCTTCCTAATTTATTTTAAATTTGACACTTTGGTACAAATTCTCAAGAGCCAAAAGCTTTATTTTATCAATTTCAAGAGTCAAAATGCTGTTTTAAGGGTCAAATGAAAGGCCTGATAGTGTAAAATGCTATCAAAGCATTCTGTTTAAGATGTTTGAATTAATGAAATTAATAAAATCTGAATAAAAATATTACTGGTATTGAAATACATTTTGTCATGTTTGTTACAAATATTAGGCCAAATATTAGACATTTTGCAATCTTTTCAAGCGGCCATAAAGCAATTCTAATT
Source organism: Lutraria rhynchaena (assembly GCA_008271625.1). NCBI lineage: Eukaryota > Metazoa > Mollusca > Bivalvia > Venerida > Mactridae > Lutraria > Lutraria rhynchaena. The sequence continues at coordinate 946,612 of VIBL01000109.1, read as the reverse complement.
GTCGTGATAGATAGAAGTTTGTCTAGCCCGTGTAGGGGACATATCAGACAAATAAATATGAATTATTGGTAATCATATTCCAATATAAAACAGCTAGTTTGTTTCATGAATTCCATGAATTAACAGTTTTATACAATAATGACATGAGAATTTTAGACTGAATTTCATACTGTGCTAAAAATAGCACACAGGTTCTCGAAAGCATGGTGTCTCAATAGTGTGACACCGGGAACCGCTCCTCTATAAATATCAACGGATGACATGAAATTACTTTTGTTTTCATTCTTGTATCGGATAATGGTACCGAGAACGTGACATGGTTAAGATTATGATTTGATGCTCATTAACAGATATTTGTTGATGAAAGATTTGATGAACTATGATTCACAGTAGATTTTCTACTTGCCCGATCAGGCAATTGATTGGAATAGTCACTTGTCCGAGGTCAACTTTTACTTGTCCCAGACAATTGGACAACCATTAGTGTCGAGCCTTGTTGTGTCAAACTGTGAGTATTAAACAGTTGCAACTAATTCATGAGCATATTAAGTAATGGAGTAAGTTTTCAAGCATAAGAAAATTATCAAGAAATTGTTAGGTTGTTTTTGGATATTTTATGCTAAGTAATGAGTAATAAGAAAAGTCAATAATAACTTACCATATAAGCACCATATGCATGTTTGAACATCTCTACCACTTTCGTTCTGCAATGAATATAATTTAAAAGTAATGACAACTAGTTTTACCCCAGATGACCAATGTTCGAACTCGTCCAAGATATCATTGAGACGAACATTCTGGCCAGGTCTGATGAAGATATATATCTATATATATCTTCATCAGATATACATATTATGACAATAATATTAATGCTAGATTATTGCTTTACAACAAAAATTAATGCCAGATGGCTGAAAACATAAATCATATTAAATGCCTGAAATGTAAATTGTAATTATAAATGTGTACCATTGACATGATATTTAGCCAAGATAAGAAACAACATCAAGAATGGTTTACGGGCACATAGACAGCTCAGTCATACATGATCATTTTCAAAGATATTTTTTTCAAACTTATTTAACAGTAATTCATACACTCTACATTACAGTTACATACACATGATATAGTCCCTAAATATATTTGAAATTTAACAACTTCTAGTTCTTTTGATATGTTCTGATACCTCCAACACAGAAAAGCATTCATGAATAGCGAAATGTGAGGGTAATTCATGTTTAGATGAAAAGATATCATGCAAAGTAAATAAGGAAACAAACCTAAGACTTTGTTTAGTATCCGAATCCATTCCCAAAGAATTCTCACTCAAAACAAACACAATTATTAAAGTCACAAACAAATACATCGTTATTTTGTCGGAAGACATGCTTTTCCCTATTTATTTTTGGCACAACTATGACATAAATACTCAAAATTATTCATTTATCTCAAACTACGGCAGAAAAACACATAAAATTACAGAACTGTCAACTTATTTGTTCTTAAACCTGCCATGTTGTCAATTTTGGTCAGGAAAAAACTGGACGCTTAAAATATTATCGTTGTCGTCTCGTACCCAGGGCGGGGTGGAAAAACCGGATTCCGGTACGCAAGACCCGTGACCAAATTAACAATATCCTCATTTGATAGCAGAATAAATGCATATCGACTTTTCCTTTTCATTGATATTTTGTATAATTAAATTATTACACAATAAATATTACACAAGTCAAACAAAATTGCTTTAGTATGATTTTACGTATTCATTTTATTTGTTTAAAATTATCGTACACATATAGTCTGATCAAGATAATGACCTGCATGTTATGGTTGGTATATTGCACAGTTCGTACAGAAAACATACTTTAAAGTAAACCCGAGCGACTTAAGAAAAAGAGTACAATTGCATACAATGACGTACCTGGATCATCTGAGTTCAATCATCACACGCATACGTAAAAATGGGCCATTTTTATAAAGGCGTAGAAGCCCAGCATTAGAGTTGTGAGGGGGGCTCAAGGGAGTGTTTTAAAACTTTCCTATATATATAAAACTTTTATACATATAGGAGGGTTTAAAACACTGAATTGAGTGATGTCATTTATTAAACCTGATCAAACAGTTCGCTACTTTTGCTCAAAACTGTTTGTGATGGTTGCATCAATTTATGAAAGAAAAAAAATATTTAAAGCAAACTTGAATTATATCAGTTGTACTGAACTAACAATTTACATCTTCGAATATTCAATCAAGCTTTATATTCTTTAAATATATATATCCTTTAAATCCGATCGTATTTCTTTCATACATGTCATTAGCAACACTGTATATGCTATTTGAAAGTACCAACCTATTCCATTGTAATTATGATCCCTACATTTCAATATACTAGCATATCACCAATTCGAAACAGCAACTTTTTCCGAATTGTAAGTGCATGAACATTTATCTGAATAAAGAGTTCACATCTATTCAAAAGCAAATCTTTTTATTTTTCCCGACTCAGAGCCTCTCTCGCAAGAGATGATATTCCAGAATGTGTCCCTTACAATGCACCTCATTCTACCAAACACGTTTTTGTTGATTGCATAATCTTCAGCCAATATTGCACACATTAATGTCGAAAACATGAATATACTTTGCGAAAGTGTCAGGCCTGAAACAATCTTAATTACATACAGGAAATCGGAGTATATAATAAACTGTGATACATTTTTATACACTTCCTTTTTGCTATGTATAAGTTTATATTCACTATGTATTATACATTATAAATGTGATTAGTCTCACACACCTTTATTTTGTAACTACGTATCAAATTTAACGAAATCATATAAGTTATCCTTCATTGTTTGAAATATATCATCATTTGACACGGTTTGTCGCTTGTCGCTTTCTCTCATACTAGTATTTAAATGTACGCTACATGACCATTAGTAGTCGATGATCCATAAAACACCATATATTAAATATTGAAAATTATGCTTAAGACTGTTACAATTGTTATTGTTTATTGTTTAGCCCACATGTATCTCGCTTGATAAAGTTACATGTTTACGGTAATTCCACAGCCAGTATGTTGTTTAAAACAAACGTACGGAAGGAAGAATTGATTTTAATGGTACTTGTAACATGTTTGCTTTGTTTACTATTATAGCCTCAATTTATGAGTAGCGTTGCTAATTTTTTCAACTATACATGCGGTAACAAAGAAAAACCCAATAAATACCTCCAAGTTATTTGGACACATCATAACTAACATAGCGTAGCATACGTAGATCTACTATGTTATCTGTCGACGGCCATAGGATACACTTCGTTTGTTCGTGTGGATGGTTTAAGTTTTGAAGTATTTTACTGTAATTCTTTAGTGTTGTTTACTTGTATTTTGATCAATTTTGATTTAAAGGTAAGATTAAGATATTCTTTGTTATCTATGGTGTTATTGCTTCATGTAATGTATTAACATGATATGCTGAATATTTGCAGCTTACTGAGTTATTATTTGTGTACCATTCATAGTGTTATCGACATTTTAGCAGACATATGTCATGACATATATAAATGGAACGCTGAATTAAATCATCAATATTAAATTACCTTGGTCCATGTATCTTGTTCAATGTAATATATATTGACTACCAAACGTCTTTATAATAGTTACGCAGAACGTTATAAAAGTTTCCAACACTGGTAAAAATTTAATGTGCATATATATGGTTATTTGCCAGTTTTTTAATTGTCAACGATCAAAACTGCGGCATACATATACAGTAAAACCCTGAAAAGCGGACCCCTTCCGGACTGATCCAAAAATCTGATTTTCAGAGAGTTTCAGTTTTTAGAGAGTCCAGCTTTCAGGGGTTTTACTGTACTTGAACATTAAAGACAATATTCTTACGCTCGACAGAGATCACTTTACACGTGCTTAATGTATGTTATTAAATTCATTATACCGAGGTCTGTAACAGCTTGCAGTACTTATCGATTTAACAATGTTATATTAAGCAGCTTTATGGCGACAACAAACACCCTATCTTAAAAAAATATTCTCTATAAATATGTGTACAATATATTCAAAAGAAAACCTTTTCATAATTCAAAGAAATTCGAAATAACTATGCAAAAGAGCTATTGTTGACTGGATTGTCATTTTATTAAAATGTCTGCATACTACTGTATGACGAAATACATTTGTTACAAACCATAGTGTGAGAATAATAATAAATTACATGTTTAAACTTGAAAGCTGTAATTTAGATTAAAAGATGACAGAAGACAGTGAAAATGTCCCAGAGTTTGGTCTAGACATCCGTAAAGAATTTATGTTAAGAGAAAACAGTGTATTTCTAAACCACGGGTCATATGGAAGTATACCAAGATGCGTTCATGAACGACAAATCAAGTAAGTGGGATTTTCTGTCCTTATTAGATCGTACACAGTAAAACACAGTAATAGTGACTTCAGATACAGTGAAATATCGGACTTAGTGAAGCATATATTCCGTTCCCCCGGGAATTTACTATAATGCTGTTTTATTGTGCAACGTTTGTCACTATGTACAACCTTCACGAAAGATTGCACAACGTGTAACAACATAGAAAAATAAGATACTAGCATTATACATTCGTTTTGTTTTGTTTGTTTTTATGTGATTTATTGTCACTGGGGTTTAACGCCGTTTTCAACAGTTTTCAGTTATATACGGCGGCCGGTTCACCTAACCAGTTTTCCTTGACTGTATACTAACCAGTAATAACTTACCCTTCCAAAATAAGTCGGCAAATTCTCCACAAAAGGGGGAAAATCGACATTTTTGTCAAATTTTCATAGAAGGATATAACCTGCCGCGACCGGGATTCAAACCCGGATCTCCGGGTTACAAGTCCAGCGCACTAACCACTGAACCACGGCCGCGGCTATGCATTCGTAGATTTTCATTTGTTATATCATGTATTACGTTATCCACGTTGAAACTACATAGAGTTTGATTTAATCACGTGACTGACCTAGTCCCAAGGTTATAGATTGACTCTGCCCAATGCTTCGGATTGACCCAGCAGACCAATGGTGACATTTCTATGATACAAACGAGTGGTCTCCTCCTTTTAAGTTAAATGTAAAAATAATTGTTTTTAAATTTCGAAATTTTAGATACCGATCATTTGTATACATATCTGATGAGTAATCAAAACGGAAGAATTAATTTTCCCTTTTCAAAACTCCTGTTGTAGGTATTTAGTGGAATTAGAGAGTCACCCAGACATCTGGTTTCGTTATAATATGTACGAATACCTGCGTAAATCTAGGGACAAGGTGGCCGACTTTATGGGTGTAGCCCCAGATGATACATTTCTGTTACAGAACGTGACAAAAGGTAGACAATTCATCGGAGTGCTAACTTCCACTTGCAATGATTTAATTACTCATGAACACGAGACAAATTTATGCTATCAACAGTTTACAGTGCGACAATTCATGCAATTTTAAGACAGATACCATCATTTTCGCGTTTCCTCAGTCTTTGTAGCTCGAATCTAACTCATACTTGTAAGTTACTTATCTCTTATTTATGCCATGAGTATACAAAAAGTGTTGTCTTTCAAAATTACAAAAAAAAACAACACATTTTTGACGAAATGAAGACCATTGTTATTTTTCCGTTATATTCGAACCAAATGTTCGCATTTCTTATTATAACGCTCATATTATGTGCGAGAAATGCATAAAATATAGTCTATCCTGGGTTTATGGTCGCATGTGTAATGGACCATCTGTTAATAATAATCCATATTTTGTATACATTCATTGATCCAAAAAATGTCTTAATAAGACCATTTTTGTATAACGCAGGTACTTGACACAAAACCAAATCTAGCTCCAAATGCTGCTTATACCTAATAAATTATGTAGCCTTTGGAACTAAATTTGGTTTTCTGTCAAGTACCTGTGATGTATAACAAATTTTCTCATGGTGACTTTAGTTCACAGGTATGACTGAATGTCTATTTTTTCAATGTCAATGCCAGCATATACAATGTAGTTTGGTCTACAACTAATGATGTTTAATTTATTCCAAGACGAAACATTCTTGACATTCCTTGCGTTATCTTCTACAGCAATGAACACGGTAATAAAATCGTGTCCCCTTAAGAATGGAGACTCAATCATGATCACCACATTAACATATGGAGCCGTTGACGTCACAGTGCACGCGACAGTTTCTCGTCTTGAAGGTATTGTATTCAACCAGGATCTCACCAAACTTCGTTACATGAGATTTTTGTCAAATCTCAAAAATACCTTATTTCTACTGTATGTATTTCATTTATTAACTGAATTAAATCGTGTTTTTAAATTGTTGCATTAGATGAAGAAGGGTTGTAGCGAGTTCATGGAACGAGACTGAAAGTTGTATACTCATAAGGGAGTATGAATAAACAAAACACATAATGATTAAGTAGTAATGTTCAAGTAAGTTTTGGAACCATTTCTCGCATGAAGACGTGGTACTGGTCTAGTATTTTTCCATTATGAACTCGCTTTAAAATATTTACACGATTTATTTGTAGGAAAAAAAAACCAATTTCTTCCTTTGGATGTTTTTGGGATCTCTTTCTTTAACGACTGTTAAATGTGAATTTCATTAGAAGATTTTTAAAATCGAAAAAGCCCTATCATAGCTAGAGTATGTCAACGAGTCAACGGAGTGTGAACAAATATTTGTAAATTTAGTTTGATACGGCATAGATTATTCGGATAATAACGTGTAAGATCTATTTGTATTTGTATGCATGTATAGACATATCTATAATCGTACGTCGTACATTTTTCACGCTGCACAATATAGATAGGAGCGGTACAAAAGCATATATTTTAAAACTTGGTTGTTAGTAGATTGATAGATTGAACTATATCATACTGAGATAATCTGAGCACTATTGTATCATTAGTATTGTAACAACGCATTATAAAATCTGAATTACTGACCGAATACATAAGCAATTAAAAAAAAACAAACTTCACACCTGTTTATTATTATAATGCTCTGGATTACTCTCGAAGATACATTCAATTAAAATGAGTTTATGATTTCTCGGAGACAGCAAATATCTATTTGAATCAATGGAAAACGGTCAAATATGGGTCCATATCAATGTATAATGAATATAGATGCCGCGAGTAAATGAAATGATAGTTAAATCAAAGTGCTAATATTTGTCCTAGCTTATTGTTATCAGTGTTTTTGCTTGTTAAGTGTATTACTTATATCACAATATGATACGAACTTAAATGACTCTGATGACTTTCTGGTCACGTCGGATCAGTAGATAAATCGATCTTCTTTGATTAATGAATGTTTTGGTAAAATAAGATAATTAAATACATAAATAATAATTAAATACGAAAAACAGGCAAAATTCAGCGAAAAATTAACAACAAACGCAAAAGGGGAAAGTACATGTATGGTATGGCAATCAAACTAATGATCTGATTTGCTCACAAATAAAATGATACTTCAATTGCTCTTAAGTAATACATCTCATATTTTATAATAAATGTGTATGACAAAAAAGTGATTTTAGCAACCTGTTAAACAGAGGCATTTGGTGGTGTATACCTCAATATCTCAATATTTCAAGTTACGTTATGATATCTAAAAATTAATAACCTGAACAATGTTACAATACTTCAGATGAGAACTTTTCTACTTTAAAGCTGACTCATCTATTGTAACAGAACAGTCATTAATAACAACAAATTATCAGGAGTTACCACCGCATGATTTACATCTAAATTAAGTTTGATATATACGTGACATTTGTATTGTGAAACACGATGTGAATGACTGTAGCATTCATCTGTCGCTATATCACTGTTCCGTGGTTTTTAAATCTACTGTTTTGAACTTTTGACTATTATCACGGATTATAATTTGTATACAATTTATGTATGGTTCGCATATAATGAATATACATGTAATTGTAATTCAGGTGTGTCAGTTCGTAGACTTAACATAACATTCCCCATTACAAGTGAAGACTCTATAGTAGAGATGTACGAAGAATTCTTACAAGCACACCCTGATGTGAAACTAGCTGTCATTGGTGAGAGTTGGTCCTATCATTATAATTTATCATTTAAAAGAATTAAGCGAGATATTCTTTTGTATTTACGAGCTGAATGTTCATATTGTTTGTTTCAGCTGATTTTTTATTTTGAATATGTGAAGCATAGAAAGTACATTCAATGCCATTGGTCCCACCTTAGATTGTCTCATCGTGAGAGGAATATATTTCATTTACAAAGGGAGAGAACGAGCTTGTGCTGATTTGTGCACGAAGAACAATGTTTTAGTAATTTAGTAAGCTGTCCGTGGTACATGCATAAACGTTCTGTTGATAAACGGCAAATTTAATTGTTTAGTAATACCCAACATTCCGAGGACGTAAAATTCTGTACCACTGGACACTTGAAACAAATGAAATCGCCTACTGTAAGTGTGTACATTGTAGAAATAGATGTGTAACGTTTAGCATTTAATATCTACGCGAACATTTATAAATCCTTTTTATAAATTTGACTTCTGGCTAACATCAAATTGCTTCATTCTATTCTATTTTTTATCAGCCATTTTTTCATTGCAGATCATATAACCAGTCCAACATCTGTGGTTTTACCCGTGAAACGTATTGCGGAGGTGTGTCATCGTCATGACGTCATTGTTGCTGTTGACGCCGCGCATACACCCGGCCAATTGAAAGTTGACATTCAAGACGTTGATGCAGACTTTTATTCAGGTAAAATTACTGAGATCTTTAGGTTCATACCGGTTCCATAATTAGTAAATACTATCTAAGCTTTCGTTCATATATCTGCCAGTTTTCTGCTAGTCTCCTGATACCTGCTGGAATCGGTTTACTTGTCTAGATCTCGCTTCCTATAACAATGAAGGCTACATGAATCATGATCATTTTTATACGAAGAAATGTAATAATTATATTATAGAATATCACCTCAAATAGATACATGTATTATTTTGTGTTCTTCACAGTGTATATATAAATGTCGCCTGTTTTGGGCCAAGTTATCATTTGTTGGGAGTCAGAGAGCGGGTTATTTCTTTTGAAGCCTAGCTCCCTAAGAAGAGACCTCGGGTTCGTGAGTTCGAACTCTGCGCGCAGCGATGTTATTTAGGTCCATTTTGTTGAATACATTGCGCCTATGACCATTCGCCTCACCGCTGATTCGAGTAATTCATTGGGTGTTGACAGCTAATTACGGAGAACAAGTTAAACACTGGTTCAGGATCTAGGATTACTTCATGGGTTCTTGCTGGTATTTATATAAAATGCTGTTAAAAGGCGTTAACCCGTAATTAAGAGCTCTGTAATTAGTTGAATACATATATTTGTTTTGGCAATCAGAACTTATTTGAGCGTTCTCCTTGTTACATTATACATGTATAGGATTGCACAATGCATGGTCACTTTCTCATGTGTTCAAAATCATCATTCAAAAATACCACCAAGCTATCTTTATTATTATCTACGTTTAATCAGGTTGCTTTTTTCCCGTCATTAAACAATTGCTTATGATTTCAGGCAATCTACACAAATGGGTGTTCTGTCCACGATCGTGCGCCTTTGTATGGATGAACCCAAGAAGAAAGCATTCTTGGTTCAAACCCATTGTCACATCAGCATTCGACAATGACGGGCTGTGGAACGCATTTTCGTACGAAGGTATGGGATGAATAATTTACGACGTTTGTCGAATGTTTCATAAAACATTGCTATATGCCACACAGTACAAATACGTACAATTCATAGCTGAAGGGTTTCTCACCATTTACTGGTGGCTTTACTATAGTTTGGATGGGCTTTTCTTTCAATGAATTCATGGAAGTAGAAAATCTTGTAAGATTAAACAGGTAAACAGTGCCAACGAGAGGAACACTTGCTTTTATATGAAGGCTTTTAGATGAAAAAGTTGGTTTGAATTCAAACCTTGCCTTATTTTATGGATATTTATGTTTATTCGGATGCTGTTGTTCACTCCGACATTTGAGGAAGGTTTTCGCCTTGTGTTGTAATCGTATTTTATTTAATGATAGTCATATATTCAGATTTGCTTATTTTATTTCAAGGAACAAGGGATGATACACCGTATATATGTGCTGGTCATGGTATTGATTACTATAAACGTATTGGAGGAATGGTTAGTGTTATGGACTTTGATTTTATCTGTGTTGTATGAAATATTCGGTTCCGACTAGATGTTTGAAATATTCCATCAACTATATTTATCTTTATAAGTGACCAATTAAAATCTACATACAGTAAAACACGGTTTTAGTGTGAACTTGATTATTGTCCGTAATTTTATCACTTCATATATTTGTTTATATGGTAAAATTATACATAATAAGTAAGCTTCTTAGATTAACAGACAGTTTCTCATAAAAGTCAATTTTAAGGATAAAGTGACATGTTTTTCATTTTTAGGAAAAGATTGTAGGGTATAACTCCAAACTAGTGGAAAAAGGTGTGGCTTATCTAGAAGAAAGATGGGGAGTGAAGCGTTTAGACATTCCAGATAATATGATGGTGCCTAATATACGTATATTACATTTACCGTTTATACCCGGATATACGGATAGTTTGGTAACTGTTTTTTAAATGTCTGCCTAAATGATTGATCAATGCCAATCTTTGTACGTTCCTTAATGAAAATGTTTCATAGTCAAGAAAAGATACTAAAAAGTATGTGATGTGATGTTCATATAAGTAAACATATATCTACATGTTAGATTTAGACTGAAGCTGATAGATACTTGAAACATAAACGTTTGATTTAGGATTCTTTTTTTTCATTATTTAAAACATTAACCTCAGTTATTAATTGTGCAACATGTATTGGACCAAAACGTATATCGATAGTAGTGTTAATTATGTTGTAAATTGCAAATGCATGTATCTTGATAATTTTGATGAATCCTGTCAACATATTTAATGAGTTATGTTTTGTTTATCACGCGTGTCTATAACCTACTTGTTTGCATTGAAATAAACTTGTATATAACCATATATCCAACATCAATGTCCCATAAAATGCTTCATTCCGATTGATTTTAAGCGTACTTTTATAGAGATTACTTTACCCCCAATATATCTAGTAGTGGTGGACATTAAGTGTTCATCGCTTTTTTACAATATCAAGAGTTATAACATAGCAATAACAATCAATATCGTGCTCTTATCTCAAATTCTGATCATTATTTTTTGTCAGGGAACACCGCCATACGATGTTTTTAAAGGACAGACGAATCTAGATTTACAAAAGCTAATATTGGATACATTTGACGTCCAGGTCGCTATAGTAATAGTCGAAGAAAAATTGATGGTCCGTGTATCAGCACAAGTTTATAACACAATGGATGATTTCATTAAACTCGCTGATGCCGTGATGGAGTTGACTAAGGCTAAAAGTGAATCATAGACAATCATAGAAAACATCAAGCAAAATAGTATTAAGGACTTAAACTGTCCGAGAATATTTTTGTTAATAGGTTGCAAGATGCCATGATTACGACATTTCAATATTAATCCACATTTAAACATGTGTATGACCGGTGTAATGTTTCAGTACTGACAATGCAAAGCGTATTTTGTTGAAAGTTATGAAGATGACATGAAGACGGCTCAAGACATATAGTCACGGAAAAATCAAATAATTGGTTCCTTACTTAATTGCGAGCATACATTCATCATTGTCTTCCATTATATAATATCTTAGCATGTAACAAATCTGGATATGTTTTCCATGATTTTGTTCACTAAATCACATAAAAATGCTGCTGAATGAATAATACCGTTAGATTATTTATGTTTGCTTTTCGCTGCCCTTAATATTAAGAACAATTAGTAATTTATTGTTATGAAACACAATGCGAAATAAATTTCTAACTGAACTTCATTCACTCCCAGAATTGGACACAAACTGTGAAATTTATCTGAGGCTGGAGGCACAGGGGTTCTATTACAGACCTCTAATAATCACTAATTAATACTTAAAGCGTATAGGAAAATGACAACAGAGGTAGTGCTTTGTTTTAAGTCAATATTAATATGAGATATTGAGAACAGTTTACTGTTAAAATTTCGACTGATCAGTTATTGTTTGGTCAGAACATTTATCCAAATGTCTGACCAATTGTCTGATATATGAAGCCATATCATTTCTATCGCTGTTTTTAATATTGTGAATAATGTACATTGTACGGCAGTTGTCCTATCCGAACATCGCACAAAAAAGTGACTGAATTACAATGAAATTTGCTGGAACACAAGCAGCGGAAGCAATAGCTTTCGAAGGATCACTAGGCTTACATTTTAAAAGAAGGACATGTGGAAACTTTGGTTTGAATAATGTTTGTTAGAATCTCGCCAATGAATTTATCCATAGTTCAGTTTCCAAATGCAACTAACTCGAGCAAAAAGGAAATAAAGTTGATTGGAATAGATTTTAACATTATCTAATTGGCATAGAGTGATAAGACAAGATGACGTCATAAGTTTATGATGTAATAACTGATATAAGTATAGAATGATGACAACACCAGTTGTAGTTAATTATTGTTTTATTATATTCCTTTTCAAACCATACATTTCATTTGTTAGTAAAGTGATGTGGTGTTTATTCTTAAGAAAACATCACATGGAGAACTCATATTACGCCACTTGGTTTTAAAATGATTTAAGTTTTCAAAACCGATTTGTATTCGTTACTGTGTTCACGTGAAGTAGGGTAAATGTCTTTAGAAGAAGTCGTATTTAAATATCAAATTCTAGATAAACAAATACATAGTAAATATATTCAATAGAAATGAATAGGATTTGGGGAAAAAACAGCTGTAAAAAATTTACCACACCAGACGTAAAACGAACACATTAACAAGATGAAATCCCTCATTATCAGTTTGACCTTAAAGAACTTCGTTCTAATGATAAAAAGGTAAGACGACATTGTTATAAAACTACGTTCATTTTTATTCCCTATTCGAATAAATATTTGAAGCTATGTTGTCAAATACTAAGGAGTAAAACCTCATTTTGCGATCGCCTCATTATACGAAGACAACTTATTTTCTAACCTGTTTTGCCTCTTTTTCATTTTCTCTCCAAATTGAGACAACAGCTGATGAACAAACAAAAATGAACATAAAGCTTGCATACTGTAATTAAAAGCTACAATACGTTTGTCTGCATACGGAGCCCCTAAAGTGACATTCAACACTTATATTTTGACTTGTAGCATTCATTTTTATTTCACAACTACGAATTAGTATTTCTTTAATACGAAATATTATATCGTATTTACGAATCAAACATATTTCGTAAATACGAATTATTATTCGTATGAACGAAATACTAATTCGTAATTACGAAATGTTATTTCGTAATTACGAAATAAAAAAGGGTGCTACAAGTTAAAATATAAGTGTTGAGTGTCACTTTAGGGGCTCCATATCTGCAAATACCCCGACTGGTCCTGGTTCTGTAATTCTTACGTTTATAAAACATGGACACATATCCGTATTACTAAAATTGAACAGGAGAAGGAAAAAATCTAATGAGTCCATGCTGAGTTATCTTTATTCTCACATGCGTGAATCCTGAGAATAAATAGTTTATCTAGATGGAAAATTATGTTAGGCATTCGTTGGTGCGCTGGACTTGTAACCCGGAGATCCGGGCTCGAATCCTGGTCGCAGTAGGTGCTGCCCCTCCTTGAAAATTTGACAAAAATGTCGATTTTCCTCCATACGTGGAGAGGTTGCAGGCCCCTTGTGGAAGGGTAAGTTAGTACTGGTCCAGAAAAACTAGTTAGGTGAACCGGTCGCCGTATATAACTGAAAAATTGTTGAAAAACGACCTTAAACCCCGGTGACAATAAGTCACATAAAAACAAAAACAATCAAAATTACACCTAAAAGTTTACGATTGTCATTGTCTAATGCATTAATCCGTTTTGTAGTTTGCCATGTAAAAGATTTATGCTTATAGTAACATGCCTACCGGTATTTAGTTGAAGTACTGTCGAAAGTAGGCAGAAAAGTGAAAAGAACTGATTTTTTATACTATCATTCATGTAACTTGAACAAAATACATTTACTACAGTGAACATAGCGTAGCATATGTGGCATGTTATCAGTCATTGGGCCAAAGACGACGTTTATTCAAGTGAACGGTTAAAGTTAGCGACAGTTTAAGCGAAAATTTTTAGTCCTATTTACAGATATTTGGCTTAATTCAGATTTAAGGTGAGGTTTAATTTTATTTTACCAGATCTACTTCGTTATATTTATTGTTCTCATATGTATTTTGTACAAATTTTATATTCTGAATATTTACAGCAAATTAGTTATGCTATGTAGGACCACATTCGAGACAGATCACATTTGTAACAGATTTGTTACGAATGTGATCACGTTCAGTTAAAATCAAAATCGTCTTTATCACATTCGTCTTAAAATGTGCCTGATTTTCGCTACATATGTCATTACATTAATACAAATAACGCTAAATTAAATCATCACGATAAAACATCTGCATTCATTAAATCAAAATAGCCAGTTCTTCATTGTTTATCTGCGTAACGCGTTTTATGTTCAATAGATTCTGAAAATTTAATTTACAACACTAGTAAATCTTTAACGTATATGGTTGTTTACCGGATTTTAAATTGTCATCAATGAAAACTATGATGTACATAAACATGAACTTAACGATGTCCTGGATCACACTAAACGTAAAAAAATTCCACAGTGAAACCTCAATAATATAACACCTTCAAGACCCGAAAAATTGGCTGTAATATAAGGTGGTCTCATGGTTTCAAGTTGTATTATGGGGCAATTATTGAAAGCAGGTCCAAAAATAAGTTGTCTTCACAACAAGGTGGTCGATTTTGCTGTTTGAAACTGCAGGGTCTGTGACGAAATAAGGTTGGTCGAGTACCTTTACACATGCATGTTTTTACCTTATCAATTGAGCAATGCTGTATTAAACAGCTTTATAGAGAGAGTTTTCTGCGTATTTCCAAATTTTACTCCTAAAATATGCATAGTCCCCTTAAAAGAAATCATTCCTTATTTGATTAAAAGAAATTTAAAATAACGTTGTAGCACAGCTATTGTTGTTATTACTGTCATTTCATTAAATTGTGCTCATGTTGCACTGCGAAGAAATGTATTTACTACCGACCAATGACTTTAAAAACTATAAAATCACGTACATTTGAAGGCTGTAATTTAGATTGACAGATGGCAGAAGGCAGTGAAAACGTCCCAGAGTTTGGACTAGACATCCGTAAAGAGTTTATGTTAAGGGAAAACAGTGTATTTCTAAATCACGGGTCATATGGAAGTATGCCAAGATGCGTGCATGAACGACAAGTCAAGTAAGTGGGATTTCCTGTCCTTATTGAATCATATACTGTGAAGCACGGTTGTAGCGGTTCGGATGTATGCCACAATTTTAAAGCAAGAAAGATTGCACAGTAGGTAACATTATAAAAATAATTTAGTATGCATTCGTAGATCCGCAGGAATGTATTACGTTATCCGCTTTGAAACTACATTGATTAATTACATAACTGACCTATAAAATAACTGACCTGATAAAGTTTGACATACTAGATTGCAAAAGCGCCCGACTTATTCAAAAGACAATTAATGATGACAAACGTCTTTTCCTATTAAGGTAAATAGAAAAACGGGCTTTTATGTCTAATGGAATTGACGCTTATGATATGCAACCAGTCATCAGTCTAAAGTCTGAAATTTTATTCATTTGTATATGTAATCAATAACAAAGAGTTTGTTTTCTTTTCCAAACTCCTGTTGTAGGTATTTAGTGGAATTAGAGAGTCACCCAGACATCTGGTTTCGTTATAATATGTACGAATACCTGCGTAAATCCAGGGACAAGGTGGCCGACTTTATGGGTATAGCCCCAGACGATACATTTCTGTTACAGAACGTGACAAAAGGTAGACAAATAATTCGAGCGGTTACTTCATTTATAATGATTTAATTATACACATAGCCTCACATCTGTGGTGTTTTGATCCTATATTTATGCCATATTTTATTTCAAAATGATAATAACAATATTTGTGACGAAACAACTGACCATTGTTATTTTTGTTCTGTTATGTTCAACCCAAGTGCTTGCATTTCTTACCATAAGTTTTATCCTCTGTGAGATGAATACATGAAATACATTCAATACCGGGTTTGTGGTCGCATATGAATTGAACCGTATTTGAATAATGACCCCTATTTTGTACATATTCATTCATATAATAGATTCAATTAATCTCCTAATAAAGACCACTCATGTATAAAGGTCACATTTTCTCTTTGGTGAACTTTATTCACAGATATGACCGCATGCCTAGTCTTTCAATGTTAGTGTCAACTTATAGTGTGGTCCCAAACTCATGACCTTTGATTAATTCCAAGACGAATAATGCATTACCTCATTTTCTCCAGCAATGAACACGGTAATAAAATCGTGTCCCCTGAAGAACGGAGACTCAATCATGATCACCACATTAACATATGGAGCCGTTGACGTCACAGCGCACGCGACAGTTTCTCGTTTTGAAGGTATTGTTTTCAACCAGGATCTCACTAAACTTCGTTACATGAGATTATTGTCAAATCTCAAATATATCATATTTCTACTTTATGTATTTAATTAATAACTATACAAAATGTGTTTAAATTGTTGAATTAGATGAAGAAGAGAAGTTGTGGCGAGTTCTTAGAATGAGATGGACAGAAGCAAACTTAAAATGAAAATAAATAAATAAACCGTATTATGTTAATGTAGTGGTGTTAAAGTATGGATTTGAACCAGTTCTCGCATACGGACATTTTCTTTTTATATTGTTAACTGTGCTAAAATCAACCAATCGCAAGCTTGATATATTAGGTGGTATACAAATATACAGGACTGAAAAAAATGCGGCAAGGAAATATATTTAAGTAGATATTGTTCCACTTCTATGAGACTAAACTTTGTACATTCTCGTAAATGAACTTTCTATTACGACTGTAATTATGTTTTAAAGGCAGATTTATGACAATCATATTTTACCATTATGGACTTTTCAAGGGCCGGTTATAAAATGTTCACACGACTTATTTGTTAGGAAAAACATTTTCTCCTTTGAATATTTTTGGGATCTTTTTTGCCGACTGTTAAATGTAGATGTCTGGAATGAATATCATTGGAAAGATATTTGAAGTTGAAAGAGTCCTATCTAAGCTAAAACATGTATATGAAACCTGCCCATGGCATGCAAACGGTATACAGCATAGTTTATTCGGACAATCACGAGTTAGACCTAATTGTATATGAATACATGTGTACGCATATATATAACCTTACGTCGTACATTATTCGCACCGCATGACATAGATAAGAGAGGTACAAAAGCGTATATTTTTCAAGTTGGTTGTTAGTAGATTGATAGATAAAACTATAATATATTGCTCACAAATAAGAAATAATCCTTATACTGTTCTAAATCAATCCATTTCATATTTTATAAAAAAAATATGTAATAAAAAGTGATTTTGGCAATCTGTAAAACAGAAGCATTAGTAGTGAATATCTCAACATGTACAAGTTATGTTATGCTATAAAAGAACAATAACTATCACAATGTTTTGATTCTTCAGATAAAACTGTCTAGCTATTACCTTACAGCCGACTTAACTATTGTAACAGTACAGTCTTTATTGATAACAAAGTATCTGGGGTCTCCACCACATAATTTGTATGGTATCCATGTAACAAACGTTTGTAATGTTAAACACGATGAGAATGATTGTAGTATTCTTCAGTCGCCATTTAAGTTTAAGTTTTAGTTAAGCTTAAGTTTCTAAATCTACCTACAATATTTTGCGCTATCGTCGGATTGTAATTTGTATACAATTATCATATAGTTATCATTAAACAAACATAATTATTATTCAGAATTGTCAGTTCGTAGACTTAACATTACATTCCCCATTACAAGTGAAGACTCTATAGTAGAGATGTACGAAGAATTCTTACAAGCACACCCTGATGTGAAACTAGCTATCACTGGTGAGCCATCCTGTCATTTAATTTGTTATCTTGAAGATGTTTGAAAGATGTTTTATCTCATGTCCTTAAACATCAACTTCAATTCATTTATGCTGAGAGAACAGACTAGCACTGATATGTACACAAAGAACAATGTTTAAGTCACCTATGAAGTATATTTATCAAATACTGTTGATAAACGGCGAAATAGCTGTTTAGAAATACCCAACATTCCTAGGAGGCCGTATAAATCTGTATCATTGGACACTTGAAACAACTGACATCGCCTACTACATTTATATGCATTGTACAAAGCGACGTGCAACATTTAGCATTGAATATACAAGCGGAATTATTGTGTCATTTAAAATCTGACTTCAGGCTAACATAAAATTTATTCTTTCTATTTTACTTTCTTTTTAATCAGAGATTTTCCATTGCAGATCATATAACCAGCCCAACAGCTGTAATATTACCAGTGAAACGTATTGCGGAGGTGTGTCATCGTCATGACGTCATTGTTGCTGTTGACGCCGCGCATGCACCCGGCCAATTGAAAGTTGACATTCAAGACATTGATGCAGACTTTTATGCGGGTATAATTGTTAAAATCTATACGTTTATAATGGTTCCATAATTCATAGTTACTGTTTCATTTTTCACCCTGATATCTATCACTTTTCTGCGAGTTGTTCAGCTGGCGGCCCTTTCATCTGAAGTAGGTTTTACAAGGCTTATTTCGCTTCCCATGACAATGAAGGCTGTGATTCATAATAATATCTATTCGTCGAAACATAACAATTATATTAAAACGTCACTTCAAACAAATCTCATACTCAATATTTTGAGTATGAATAAATGTTGTTTGTTTTGGGTCCATTTGTTTACATCCCACCCGCATAGCGTAATACGGAGAGAGTTATGTGTACAGACATCGGGTTCGTAAATTCGGGTTTAGTAGGAGAAATTGTATCTATGACCATTCGCCTAAACCACTGATTCGAGTAATTCATTTCTATGGTGACTGTTAATTTCGGAGAATAGGATTAAAACTGGTATTGAATCCAGGAACAACGATAAGGTTATATAGGTAAATAACTGAATTGCGGTTAACACACCCTTAAATCAATCAATAAAAGTTTTGTTACTTGCTGATTTTGGACACATGTTACAAGAGTAGTATTTTAGCATTCTGCTTACAACCGTATGCAGACTTGAACAATTCATTCGGGATCACTTTTCTGTGATCCAAGGTTGAGTTGTAATTGATTGTATTATTTTACCATCAAGTTGTCTTTTTACTGTTTTACTTCCCCTGACAGTTGAACAGTCTCGATATATTACTCACCAAACCCGGATTTATTAATTTTAATCAATTAGATCTAGATTATGTGCTTAAACGGTTAAAATAAATGAATCGTCGTTTGCAGCTTTTACCGTCATTACACATTGACATGATTTCAGGCAATTTACACAAATGGGTGTTCTGTCCACGATCGTGCGCCTTTGTATGGATGAACCCAAGAAGAAAGCATTCTTGGTTCAAACCCATTGTCACATCAGCATTTAACAATGACGGACTGTGGAAT
The DNA here is from genome assembly GCA_008271625.1 of Lutraria rhynchaena. Taxonomy (NCBI): domain Eukaryota; kingdom Metazoa; phylum Mollusca; class Bivalvia; order Venerida; family Mactridae; genus Lutraria; species Lutraria rhynchaena. The sequence continues at coordinate 926,873 of VIBL01000109.1, read as the reverse complement.
GCGTTTTCGTACGAAGGTATGGGAATCAATCATCTACGGTGGTCGAATGCTTTATGCACAAATAGTGCTAATGTTTATAATGTTTAAGCATTTTATCATTCCCTGGTGACTTTTTATGGAAAATGCAATTCACCGGATACATAATATACAACTAGAAGAAATTTATAAATTCTTGAAGTTGGGCAGAGTGTTTTGACATGAATTGTTGCTCTTAAGTATAGAAAAGCCTTCATTTCCCGTGAATTTATGGATACAGAAATTATTGCACTGCTAAATATCTGAACATCAGACAGTGCGAAGTACAATCGTGCTTTTATACAGATGTTTTCCATTATATAAAAAATTGATCTTGATTTAAACATAACCTTATTGGAAAATGACTATCAAATTAGGGTTAACTATTAATTAGCGATGGTCGTTAATTCAGGCTTTGGGATGTTCTATTTGAAGGTACGAAGGATGATACACCATATATATGTGCTGGTCATGGTATTGACTACTATAGACGTATTGGAGGAATGGTTAGTGTTCAAGCTTTGACTTTATCTACATTGTATGAAATATTTGGTTGAGACTAGATAATTGTTATATGCCATCTATAATATTTATCTTTGTAAGTTATCATTGTTTCAATTAAATGAATATACAGTAAAGCACGATTATAGTGAAGTCGGATATAGTGAGCTAATGATTGAATTATTTTCCCGTAAATGTTTCACCATGTTTATTTTGTGCAAAAATATCCGATACTAGTTAGATCCTCAGTAAAACAGCCAGTTTCTACTAAAGGTAATTTAAAAGATGGAATAATATCTCATAACTTTTCTGTTTAGGAGAAGATTGTTGGGTATAACTCCAAACTAGTGGAAGAAGGTGTGGCTTATCTAGAAAAAAGATGGGGAGTGAAGCGTTTAGACATTCCAGAAAATATGATGGCGCCTAACATACGTATACTACATTTACCGTTTATACCCGGCTACACAGATAGTTCGGTAACTGTTTTTTTTAAATACACGTATTGACACGTGTTTTTATCCTTAGCCGAACACATTAATTTATTAATATCAATTTTCGTATGTTCCTTATTGAAAATGTCACAGAGTCAGGAAAACAATATTTTCATGGTTTCGATCATATAAAACGTTTGATTTAGGCTACTGTTTTTCATTAAAATGCGTTACAAACATTAAATCTGGTTATCAACATTGTAACATATATTGAGCCTAGACATACACGGAAAGTAATGTTGAAAATAGCAAATACACATGTATGTCCATAATTTTGATGGATCCTGTTACCAAATTTATTGCGTAATGTTTTGTGTACCATGTCCGTCTATAATCTTCTAGTTTGCATTGAAATAAACTTGTAAAACTTGTATAAAATCGCATATTCCACTTTAATAATCTTATATATTTTATATTAATTGCTTTTCAGCGCACTTGTATAACGATTACTTTACTCCATCGTGTCTATCAGTCTTTAGGGGGCATAAAATGTTCATTGCCTGTTGACAATACCGAAAAGAGTTATGACCGTCAAAAACAATCTATCTTTTAATACTGCGGTTTTATTTCAAACTTATATCATTATTTTAATTAGGAAACACCACCATACGAAGTGTTTAGAAGAAAAAAGAATCTACAATTACAAAAGCACATACTGGATACATTTGACGTGCAGGTTGCTATAGCGATAGTAGACGAAAAATTGATGGTCCGGGTATCAGCACAAGTTTACAACACAATGGATGATTTTATTAAACTTGCTGATGCTGTAGTGGAGTTGACAAAGGCCAAAAATGAAACTTAGGCAATCATAGAAAACATTATACAAAATAATATTAAGACTGTAATCTGTCAAAAGATATTTGTGTACATAGTTTACAAAGATAATTCATGATAATGGAATTTTAATATCAATCCACATTTATACATTTGTTTGATTGGTGTAATGCTTCAAGTTTGACAATACAAAGGATATTTTATGGAAAGTTATGAAACTGACATTGAAGGCATGTATCAGTATTTAAATCTTTATTCGGATACACATTCTTCAGTGTCACCCATTATGCAATATCTTAGCAAATAATAAACCATGGATGTGTTTTCCATTTTTTATTTAATTAGTCGCACTACGATGCCATTAAATAAATATCAAATCGTTGGGTTATTTGCGTTTTATTTCCGCCACCCTAAGTGGTACGATATCAGGAGCAAACGAGCGTCCACATAAACTCCTTCACACTCGGCTGTTAGGGAATACCACCTTTAAAGTGAATTTGTGTATCAATGGATTAGTAAAACAGAAAGAAGGAAAGTGTAAGTCCTCACACACCAGAACAATTGGCAATGTATCATATTCAGGGTTGTGTAACTAAGTACTTTCGGAGCATAGGAAAGTTGGAACGGAATCAGTGCATCGTTTTATCTCAGCTTGAGACATTTATTGCGTTAGTTTCGACTGAACAATAATTGTTCGGACAGCACATTTATAGTAATGTTTAATCATGGCAAATGAATCGATGTTCTCCATCATAATATTTAAATATTTATATTGTACAAGGGAACGAACTATTATAAATATAGACTTCATTTCAACGATAAGTATAAATCTTACATTGATTATAAAATAAATTTTATGACCACATTTGATTTTAAATTTGCTTGGAAATGGCCTGATGATAAGTGCTCTTGAGCTGCAAATAAGAAATTCAATGAATTGAACACAAACAGTGAAATCTATCTGAGGCGGAAGCAATATGGGTTCTATTAAAGATCTCTAATAATTACGAATTAATACTTTAAGCGCATAGGAAATTGATAACAGAGGTAGTGCTTTGTTTTAAGTCAATATTAATATGAGATATTGATAACAGTTCACTATTTAAATTTCGACTGATCGGTCATTGTTAGGTCAGAACATTTATTCAAATGTCTGACCAACTGTCTGATATTTTAAGCCATGACATTTTTGTCTCTGTTTTTAACGCCGTGGATATTTTGTCCGGCTGTTGTCCTATCCGAACATCGCACAAAAAGTGACAGAATTATAATAAAATATACAGGAACACAAGCGGAAGCAATAGCTTTTGGTGGATCACTAGGCTTACATTTTAAAAGAAAGGTATGTGGAAATCTTTGGTTTGAATCTCACCAATGGATAAATTGTAAGTTCCATTTCAAAACTAACTAACTCAGCGAAATGGAAATGAAATTGCAGTGTTTTGAATTTAAACATTGTCTAATTGACACAGATTGATAAAACAGAGTCGAAATTATTACAATATTAACGTATCTGATATATATAGAGCATGATGTCCACATCAATGGTAGTTTGACTAAATCTCTTTTCAAACCATAAAATTCATGTGTCTATTAGATGAAGTGATTTTTTCTTAATGAAGCATCGCTTGAACAATTTATAAAACGTAACATGTTTATAAAGTTATCAATATTCTTAAGTTATTATTGATTGAAATTATTTATTAATGTGTTTTATAGTTGTTGATTTTATATGATGTGTTATCATATTTTTGTCTCATAATGTAAAATAAATAAATACAGGTTTTGGAAAACTACGGTTGGTATGAATTCACTAAACCAGACTTAAAGCGAACACATGAATATGATGAAATCCCCGACTTTAACTTTGACCTAAAGGAACTTCGTTTCTATGATAGAAAGGTAAGGTGGCTCTGTTATAAAGAGTGTTCATTTTCTTGCTTCTTATTTGAATACAATATTTGCAACTATACTGTCAAGTAGTCAGTAATAGGCTCAGTTATACAGTAAAACCTCACTGCGACCCCATCAGTATTAAGACAGTTAAAACGATCACTTATTTTCAGACTGGATTTGCAATATTTCAGCCAATTAAATTGTTACCACCAATATTACTATTCTATTTTTTCCGTTTTAAATGGATAAATTTATTTCCAGTTAAAGGCTATCAAACGAGAGGAATATTACGAACGAGTGAAAAAGTCTATAAAGATAAATGATCAACGCTGGATAAAACAATGGCATATTGTACGTATGAATTAAATTGTTTCGGTGGAACAAAGTGATGTTCTGGTAAAATTATCAGTTAAAGGTATTATACCTTGTCCGACTTGAATTGAATTGATCGACTGACCGTTGTGGTTGTTCTATTGATAAAAGACCTTTCAATGAATAAATTATAGCTGATCGGTTGATTTAATTGATACTGTCAGTTGGTCGATCAAATGACGATTGTTATAGGCAATGTTTGTATGATATTCGCATAACTACAGGTATTCAATCAAAATTCATTGTTAAGTATTATTATCCGTTCTCTGATTGGTTGATACATTGTACTATAATTAGATTTGAAATTCTATTCTATTATTAGAAACCCGAGCAAACCCCAAGCATGAATGTTTATAAAGCCTGGGAAAAGGGTTTCACAGGACGGGGTGTTAGTATAGCAGTAGTGGATGATGGAATTGACACTCACCACACTGACCTGTCAGCTAACTACGTAAGTGTATGTTGACATTAACACTTTCAAATTTGCTTCGTTAATGAACACAAACACACATGAAATAAATTCATATAATAAACTCTATATATTTATAAAAGAATTTATATGCAAAATTCAGTGATAATAAACATTATCGTCCTTCCTATTAAACTTTCTATTTATGTATTTCTATGTCTCTTTTGTATTTTTTGCTGAACATATAACTGATAATACTACTGTAATGTAGACTGAGTATATGAAATAAACTTGTAAACTTGTCAGCCTTAATTTCCGGCACCGCATTGTTGAGAAACGGCGTTAAACCCCAGTGACAATAAGTCACATAAAACAAAAATAAAACAAACTTAATTTCCGACCGAGGAGAGTCTGTTTAACTGAAGACAACTAATTAAACTCAACAAAATTATTTATTCATCACACACGTATGCAATAACATTTGTCATAGTGGTTTCTAATTCGTTACGGATTGCGCTTCAAAGATTAATGATGTTAATGACACATTTATATGAAGATTTGTGTTATTTTTTACTTGTGTTTAACGCTACTTTATGAAAACAGTATTACCAGAATAACCGTAAAATTTTGACTCTAAGATCACGTGTGGGGCGTCAAAAGATTCTTAACACTGAGGTGCTCTCTACGTGAAGTTCATTTAAATACTTTACTACTTCAAACCGAAATAAAAAACGGACACAATGGCTGCAAAAAACGAGGCGTCTCATGTACATATAAATTATTATATTTTAGAACCCGGAACACAGTTATGACTTCATTAATGACGAACCTGATTCGTCACATAAATATTTTGATGAGGGGTAAGACTATTAATCTAATTAATATCAATTTACTATTGAATTGTACTTAAACTTTACATTCATCTGAATTTTAATACGTAGATACGTAATTTTTGTGTTTCGCTTTCATTGGTTATATCTGTTTTGTTGTTAGTTTGAAGTGAACGGAGTGCTACGGATCACAAGACGTGTGTATGTATCCATATCAATTCCCTTGTAAAGTGTTTCTCTTTGGTTCTTCAAACCATTAATTACAATCGACTCATGCACGAACGTGAAAGCATGTCAGCGTTTGTGACAACAAAATCTAATGAATTAAAACTGATACTAAACACCAAGGGCCCGTTTCATGGACATAGCTGAAATAGTAGTTTTTAAACTACCAAATCTTCCTATATTTGCATATATAAAACATTTTTAATCCTGGTTGGCTGGGGATCTTTTTTCAGATCTTTTTTGTTAAAGGTACATGCCTGATATGTATACGAATAGCAAAATGTTAAAATTTCAAAACTGCCGTCCTAATAAAAATATGTCCATGAAAAGGATCCCTATATGAAAATGGCTACAATTGTTATAGCTATGTATTGTAGTCATGGTACTAACTGTGCTGGGGTTGCTGCTGCTGTGAAAAACTCATTTTGTGTCGTTGGGGTCGCTTTCGAAGCTTCGTTATCAGGTAATATGTTCAAGACAATGACTGCAGTGTGGCTATCTCATGGTCATAATCAATTGCTGTTTGTTCAATCGATTGATTTAGATGATATAATTATTCTCCATAATTGGAATTAATCAAACTCTATGCATACAATTTTCCATACAAAGAATTTACTTCTTGATATCTTGTATCTTATATACAGTCAAACCTGTGACCAAAGGCCACCCTTTGGAAAGACAAAATGTGGCCTGTATCGACAGATGACCTCTATTCGGAGGTCAGTTTGTTCTAAATAATCAGTGACGGTTTTTCAAAGAATGACATTTATTCACGGGGTGATCTTTATTATTCGGAGGTGGTCGCAAACACAGGTTTGACTGTATAGTAAAACTAATTTTATTCTGCTTCGACAAGTAATACCTTGTCGCCATGTAAAAAGTAACCAGTTTCATTGAATGAAGTATTTCATCTGAGAGCGAACAATGTTTACTTCAATAAGAATACGTTTGTTTATCAAATGAAAAATGGTAAGATGTTAACTATCACATGTCACGTAATATTCGGTTTTTCATTCCGTGTTAATTTGTTGTATTGTAGCGATCCGTATATTAGACCCCTATAAGTTAACTACAGCATCAGATGAAGCGCGTGCTTTGACACACGCGCTCTCACACATTGATATTTATAGCAATAGTTGGGGGCCATCGGATGACGGTACCGTATTTAGTGAACTATCCTTGGTACACATTGATGCTCTGAAGAAAGGAGTTACAGAGGTAAATTGTGATGTATGTGGTGATACTAATGTATGTTGTCATATCGAAGCTCGTTGTACGCTCTTTAAAGCATGCGTCGACAGGCTTGGCTTAGTTAATGTCATGCTTTCGTTTCTCTTCTTTGGGCTGATGTCTCAGTAAGAAGTGTCCTCCCTTATTCATTTATTAATTGATTTAGACAGCAATACTTTTTTCCTAACATAAGTCAGAAAGATATTCACTTTTAAAATTTTCATACTTCCGTACGCCTTGTTCTGCTTAGGCCTCATGCCTGATAAGATGTTCTGGAACAAATAGAAACTTGTTTCTCTCGATTCTTTACTTGGAAGAATGTGTAAAGTACATCATTTTCAGGGCCGGAACGGATTAGGTGCCATTTACACATGGGCTTCGGGAAATGGTGGCGGATATTGGGATAATTGTAACGCGGACGGATATGCCAGTAGTCCATATACCATAGCGATTGCATCTGTCACTAAGGAAGGATTCTCGGCAGTTTATTCAGAAGTTTGCTCTGCCGTTTTGGTTGCTACTTACGGTGGAGATAACCCTGACTATATAGTATGTACTAGCCTTGATCTATGCTATTCTATTTTTAACTATGTAATGGTCCTTCGAACACTGAAACTGCCTGTCACAGGGACTTTGGAAAATTACGTAAATAATGCTCTAGTAATCGTCAGAGGTGGATAGTATTGTAAAATGGCAAGACATGTTTTTCTTAGGACATTTTCTGAGAAGTTGTCCTGTGTTCCGAATGTAGCCAATTCCACCGTTCAGAACAAAATAATAATTGACTCGTATATTGGGAGAGCCAAGGATTCAAGGAGAAGAAATAGGGATAAATAATGAATAACAACACTAATCTTGATGATATATATCGTCCAGATATCAGGGAATTATTATATTGATTTGTGTTGTTAAGTATTTTTTTTTGGGGGGGGGGATATGAAAAAGGAGTTCATTTATATTCACTTGTCTAATTATCATGACTTATGAAAGACAATTGCTTAATCTAAGGCCTCAGAAATAATACAATAACGTTCTTCTTTGTCCTTCATGTTGCAGACCACAACTTCACCGTCAGACAAATGCGTGGATACTTTCTCAGGCACCTCGTCCGCTACACCAGTGGCGTCTGGCATAATAGCTTTAACGTTACAAGCTAAGTACGTCCCATCGGTTAAACATAATCACTAATATTCATATATTATATGATATTATAGTTTATTGATAGAACATTCTTTCTTTCACCAATGTCATTCATTTACATTCGTTGTCGGTCATTTGAAAGAATAGGTATACAATAGACTCATGCCTGTTTATTTGTCAATTAATCTATCCAACGATACTGTTTTTTCAAAGTTTTTTGTTTCAAAAATTAGTTGAGATAAATGGTGTGTTATCAGAATAGATAAAAATGATCATATTTAGGTTTACTTGATTAAAACATCTGGATATGTAGGTCGAGTACATTTCTTTTTTATACTTTTTCTTAACACCTTTTGTGAGGATACGAAGTGCGACTCATTCCATATGAAAAACAAAGATCAAAAAGCGATAAAAATGTCCTGAGTGTGCAAGATGTTAGATTTTTTTTCACATACACAATTTCAAACCTGCAATATGACAAAACCTTGACTGCTTTGAAGTCTAACATTTTCTGCTGTTGCCATTTAAGTTCTTGTGGTTTCAGGTGTAACCTAACAGAAGTTATACTAACAAAAAACGCTATTTGTTGTGTGCATACGCTAACAGCCGAGTTGAACGCCCATGAAATATTTTGTGCAGTAATAAACATCTATTTTCAATGGACACATTCGGTGTTTTTGTTAGTAAAACTTATGTAAGCTCGGTCGGGTAACAGTATACATAGTTATTTTTTTCTGGCTTTATAGTCCTAACCTTACTTGGCGAGATGTACAACACATTATTGTTGAGAACTCAATATCCACGGGACTTAATGATTTCTTTCATTTAAATGGTGCTGGTAAAAACGGTATGTTTTCCATGTTTTTATTTGTTGTTGTTGTTGTTCCATATTCTTTGTTGCTATAAGTATGAATCTGAAAGTTTTATTGAGGATGTAAAATTTTGAAAATTTAAGGTATTATATCCTTAATACCGTACTTGTTTACGTATCTGCTGAATGCGGCTATAAATGTTAATATCATAAAAATGGTATCGCCCATTTAGCGCTATTTATTCTATAGATAGCACAGATGCTTTAATTCATTTTAAGGTGCATTTTTAAAATTTTGTAAAAGTTGTTGCCCTTGTTGGAAAATAGAATAGTATTAATTCATGAAGATCTTGCATGATATTCTTCTTTATTAAATTAGATTGATTTTGTATTTTGTTACTGTGAGTTTTCTTGAAAAAAAATGACTACCTCGATGGACTTTAATGCAAATTTAAAGGGGAAATTACTCTAAGGATTGTCATTGGTTTTGAAAAACTTCACGAAAAATTAGTTTCTTTCATGAAACTTATTATAATTATAGAGGTTCCCAAAAATTGTCCGCTCTATTTTGAGATAATAACTTTGGACATTATCGTTATAAAACCTTCAGTCTTGTCGGTTGTCAAAAGTTAATTACATTAATCAAGCATTCGTGTTCTTGCTGAAAAGTTGATAGTTTTTCACTTGACAGTAATTGCGTTGCTGCTGAAAACAATTGTGTATGTGTTTCTGAGAAACATCCTGGGACACTTGAAACGATGACATTTTGTATAAAAATAATTGCTGGCTTAATACGATAATCTATTTACTTCTTAATTTGAATTCTGTATTCCCATTACAACCGTGTGATTTTCCGTGACTAATTATTGTGACTAAAATGTCTTCATTATTTCCGATTTCTCAATAAATAAACAAAATATAGTTACATATACTTCACAATATCAGATTATTCACACTATTCGAGTTTACTGCATGTCTAACCACAGACTATTCCCAAGCGGTACCCTCCGGGAGACTGTTTTATCTCCATTTTCTGCATGGTCCTGTGTAGGTAGGTTTTTGGTTGGGGGACGCAGAGAAGGGTAGTATTGTATGGAAAGATGAGATGTTTTGTATGTTTCTCTTTCTTGGAATTCTTTTATATCTGCATTTTATTGTGATCTTATTTATTTAACAGTTAGTGATATGATAGGATTTGGGTTGATGGATGCTGAGGCGATGGTAGATAATGCACCAGGCTGGTTAAATGTACCTTCACACATATCTTGTGATTCAATGGAAATGATTGTATCGAGGTTGTTATTTTAAATCCACGAACTGACTGCAGATAATCGTGTTGTAATTTTTTACTTAAATCTGTTTGACCACTTATTCATTGGCTAGTATTATTTATATTTACAAAAAAAAATAACTTAACAATTTTCAATGCGAAATTTCAAGTAAGTACTGAAAATCGTTTTTCCCTCATATACTTGTACTTAACTTTGAGGGCAGACCTTGGTTAATGATTGTAGTTCTCATGATTCTGTCTGATTCACTTGTAATAACTCATAAGCAATTAGTAGTGGTTTATAAAGAATACATGTAGTATACATGTGGAAGTCAGATACAGTTAACATACTTCCTTATTCTATTTTCAGATCATCAGTAGGTACAACGATATCTGAGACTTACACTTATGGCAGCTGTCATATTTCATACTTAGAAAATGTAAAAGTCACACTTGACTATGGTAGTTCGTACAGAGGAAATGTTCGATTTCACTTAGTATCACCATCTGGTACAAACAGTGTAATATTTAGTGAGCGATTAAATGACGACGCTACTGAGAGAATCACTTGGGACTTCCTGTCCGTTCATTTCTGGGGCGAGAACCCGACTGGCACATGGAAACTTGACATGTTGAATGCTGGGCTGTACGATGACACTAGTACGAATTTATATCATTTTACACATTTTCATTTATTCACTCTTTGTGCTTGTAAGTTTAAATCTATGATAATAAGAGATTAAGACCACGTTTGAGGCCAAATAAATGGGTCTTAATATTGAGGTGATCTCATTGGAAAGTTGATTGTAAAGGAAGTATCAAAAATTCGGTCCGGAAAGAAGAGTCCATTGTAATAAGGTTTTGTAAAAAAATCGGGGGTGACCGCAAACACAGGTTAATCTGTAATTCTTTTCTTGCTTATAGCAATGCATCTGCATTCTTGGAAGATAAGTTTCACTGGCACTGTAACAGATCCATTGGCTGGACAGCCTACCGGTAAGATTATAAGTTACACAGGATCAGTGATTTTGTTAATGCAAAGCATTTGCGAGTATTTCTGACATTTGAATCGTTTTTGTTACATAGACAAACAACTCAAACAACAACAGTCAAGTATTCTTGTACTTTATAGATATTTAATAGTTCGACATGTTTAGTCATTTCTAACTACAGTGCAGTCTCCAAAGCAGCATCCTTTTGGAAAAGCAAATTTTGTTGCTGTTGAGACGTTGTTGCTCTAGAGACGTTAAATTAATAGTTAAACCGTAAAGTGGGAAACAATCATGCTGTTGTTGAAGGGAGGGCCTCTCTGAAGATGTTGCACTATATGACATTAATTAATATTCCTTAGTTTTACATTTAGAATCATGTCAATGGTTATAACATATACAAGTTTTCAAATTTCAAGTTTATTCGGAATAATGTTCTGATAAATATACATAATATTTGTTATGATAAAAAATAATCTTTGAACAAACAAGACGAAAAAAGAAATATTTAAATATGGTTCAAGATAGATAGAGCGCTACAAATTTGACATATTGTAATTGTTCTTATAACAAAAACAAAAACTTTCAGATCTTAATAAGTACAAAATTACGTTTACAAAATTAAAGACATGTATGAGGAGAAATAACCATTATCTTATATTAAAGCAGGGACATTAGGAAGTACGTGCACAGGATTAACCTCCTGTAGCTCTCTAGTAAATGGCGGATGCTTGAAAGACGGAAAGATATGTGTTGTTTGTACGGAGAACTATCGTAACGTCAAGTCTTTGTGTGTAAGAGGTAAACATATGTTGATCGTTGTTATCCTTGATAAGGAAAAACTTTATTTCAGGATCTACAGTCATACCTGTGTTTGCGGCCACCTCCGAAAAAGACCACCCTGTGAAATCTTTGTAAAAACGTCACTGATTATTTAGAACAAACTCACCTCCGAATAAGGGGTATCTGTCGATGAAAGCCATAGTTTGTCTTTGCCAAAGGTGTCTTTTGTTCACAGGTTTGACTGTACTTTCCTTTATCATCACTAGTTTATTAAAAGGATTTTTGGCTTAGTTACATTTGGAACACCCGAACGACTAGGCTACGTCTAACCTTGGTTGTGCCTGGTAAGGCGACATTGAACAAGTTGGAATTCCTGGGATGTAAAACTGACAAATATGGCGGCCTCCATGAAAGAAATGCCTGTCAAACCTATTTTTGTTTTGCAAACTGATGTTTGTTGTATACTATGTACTGCAGAAAAAAGGATTACACTGCTTGAGGGACAATTCTGCAATGAAAATGCTAGACAGACTTCGACAGACGCCATTTTAAGAACCCACTTGTTAAACGATAATAATCACTTAGCAGAACATCGACCCCAGGCCCTGAGGTTATAAAACTTAAAGAACAGTCTCCTAGCTCAAATCTCAATTTCATAAGTAAATCATTCTGGTTTGAAAGATGTTATAGTTGAACGATTAAATACATTTTCAGGTCATGTTAGCTGACAGAATAATTCAGGATCAAAATCTTCATTTTTGTGGTAACAATTAAGTTGGAAACATCGAAGGACAAAATATGAGATTTGAACTTGGAGACCGATCTCAAGTTTTATAACCTTAAACCCTGCATTACAAATATGAGACATATTAGAGGCTCGTATTAAACTACCAAGTACATCCAAGTTTGGATGGAGGTACGGAATCGGCCGAGGTGTTCCGAATGGTTTAGTTCCAAATAGTGTAAGTGCAACCGGGACTCTGTGAAGGAACTTAGACATTCAGGTCATCTATATGTATTTCACAAAAACGAACTTCCGTGATGTATTCTGGCCCGAACAAATTCTACTTAGAATATTTTACATAAATGTTTATCAGCACATTTATATATATATTAAACTATTAAATCGTGAAGCAGTTTTATTACTTAAATTGTAAAATAAAAGGTGATTTTTTGTAAACATTTGAGTGATTTAAAAACAGTCATTATTCATTTTGTTGTATCTTTGTATAGTATACTTTAACTACTTTAAAAACGCAAGTTTTTAAAAGTGTTGCATTTTTTTTGGCTTACTTGACACCTACTTGATATTCTACATATGCAATGTCTGCTTTCATTTGATCGAACACTTTTTTTAGATGGCGATTCATTTGGTTATTGTGATGAATCTATTCTTTGTACCAAGGTAGAAGATGAATGCATCAATAATGTTTGTCTGGTTAATCAAGGTACATGATTATCAAAAACCTTATTTACGGCATTGTTTCGATTTAGAATGTGCATAAAGAAATTTTAATGACAATGATTGAATTTTAACGATGCTATCCAAACTTTACCGTCTTCTTACACGTTTTACGTAGTCCGAATCACATGTGTAAAGCATGTTTTATGTATGGAGGTCCTGCTGCATATGTGTGTGGGTTAATTTGTGTCCTTCTTGAGGCTCAGCATGATATACAGAGTTTGTTTTTGTATAAGATGACCCTGCCATATGCTTGCAAGCATATTTTGTAAATGGATGCCCTGCAGTATGCCCGCAAGCATATTTTGTGTATGAAGGCCCTGCAAAAGTGTTCAAACAGCAAGGGTCATTTGGCACTTTTTCCAGCTTTAATGATTGAGGAAGTCCCTACGCGTACATCTGGGTAGAACAACCGACCTTCCGTTAGCTAGCTGGACAACTTCCTCACAAGCAAATTTTGTCTGGTTCCGGTTGGGATTCGAACTCACAGCGGTGAGGGTTAGTCATTACTTGTCGGAGACCATCACATTTAGTCCACGGAGACACCCATTGTAGAGTTCTAGGGTATACGATGACCATTTTCTATGTGATACTTTTTCAGACGAAGACGCTTTGAATTACACCCCAATAATAATTGGTTGTGCTGTGGCGTTCGTTTTTGTGATGATGGTCGTGGGAGGGGTTATTTTTTTCAAAACGTACGTCCGTATATCGGTTGGTCCTTTGCCAGAAACTCAGAATTACTCATCACATGAACATGATGGAACACAGTCTATATCCAAATTGCAGGACACAGTCAGAGTACAAGGAGAGCAGGACATACTACAGTGTGTACGGTATCCTGAGCAAACAAATAGCAGGACACAGTCAATACACTGAACTCAAAGATAGCAGGACACAGTCTATTTACAGAACACAAGGAGAACATGACACAGTCAATAAACTGAACTCTAAGATAGCAGGTCACGGTCTATTTCCTGAGCAAAAAGATCTAAAAGCGTCTATGTCTAGAACAAGGATTAAGCAGGACACAGACGAAGTAAATGTTTGACTCTCTACCCCAGTTTCAACTCATACATTTGTACAAAGGGCTACTGCTACAACATTTACATGATTTTACTGATATGTTTAACAAACTAAGCACGTCTTTCTGTTCAATGAATGAAAACGTCACTTCCGATTGTAAGGATATTATGTAAACACATAATTGAACGGAAAGTCGAAATTCTTCGAAGACTTTTTCGGCATCCGTATTCATTTAAACAAATCTTCACAAAAGGAAAGGTGTAGTTTCGCCAATCTCTTTCCAGAGTTGTCGTTCGTTATCCCTTACTTAGATATCTGCCAACGTCTCAGCTTTTTTACAGGATTCTTATAAAACAAGAAAAAAGCCACAAATGGTACAAAATTTACAACTAAGTGAAGCAATTTCTTTTGCATAATACATTCGACACGAAAGATGTTATAATTTACAAGAAAATTAGAGAAATTATTTTATTTATCAAGCGCATTTTTCACTCGTAAGTACTTTGGAATGGAAACTAGTATATAATGCAGTTTTAACTTTTAAGTATCATATTTTATATTTATCATTAATTTTCACACTGTACTTGTTTTGTAAATTTATATGAAATACGGGGTAGCTGGAAAAGAACCGATCCGGTATGATACATGGTCCGTGAATAAAATTGGGCGAGAGCGATAAATCAATTTACCAAACTTTAATGGCATCTCAGCCATTTTTATTTTGAAATTATCATTACTGACTGGATATGAATTGCTACTGACCTAATTCGAGGAAATATTAGCTCAGCACGTGACCCGGCTCAGCCAATGAACAGCAAGTATTCTGTACGAGGTAAGATCAGGTTAAGTATATCCGAGTTCACTTTAACAGTCCTTTACAGTAATCATACGTATGTTTTAAACATTCGGTCATTCAACTGCATTGCCAAACTAAACTATTTATCAAAGACTGGTTTATGATAAATTTTGATTTTTCTATAATAACTGATTATGATAAAATTTCGCAGACACGTTTATACATTATTGTTAAAAGTTGATCATTCCTTCTCTGTGTTAATTTTGAATAAGAAAAGAACTGCCCACTTATGAAAAGAAAAAATGAAAAATGTCAAATTTTAATCGGGCTGAGGATGTATAGATTATACACATTAAACATATTGACGGAAGGCTTCATGCTTTGACTTGCATAGTGTTAATCGGGTATTAGATAAATACCTATAGAACACGGTAAAACGTTTAACTTGTATGTATATACCCTTTTTGCGTTATGTATGAAAATATACCCGTATATTAGGACGTGGTAAGTCTGATATTCAGATCAATATATTCGTAAGGGATTACGTGATTTAAATAAGACCTATAAACATACTTAGACATTTATGATCAGTATGGTCGTAGGAACTAACATACAAAAAAATTGTTGGGAATTTTACGCAGTACACAACACTTTGATGTATTTGTTCAAATACAAAAAAGAACATTTGGATTTTGAAGAAAAATAAAATCTCTGACATTAATATTAAAAATTTATTAATTATGTTGCTTGGATTTATACATCTCGTTGTGTTTATGTTAATAAATTGTCCGTCTGTAAGTGTCAGTATGACAGATGGTAATGTTAATCAAGTCCTGGTGACTTTTAATGGAACAGAGAACGAATTGAAATCAATTGACCTTCCTAGTGATTGGACGTTTGACAGACAAGTAAATTATTTGGTTATTCGTTAATTGAGTAATTTAGTCATATATTTATAAAGTGTTTGCATCATGCTTAATACTGGTCGAAACAAATAATACACAAAGCTTTTTTATAATTAGTATTTTGTTATTTTAATAACTGAGACACGTATAACGTATTTAAGTAATGCTTTTGAATGCTGTTTACAGAATGACGAATCAATTTCAAACCTTCCATACACTTTTCATCATACTTTGTTGGGCTAGTTCGTACCATTTTATCATTTATACAGTTAAAGACGCAAAATAAATCTGAAGCTATTCCTTTCATTAAAATTACACGGTAAAACCTCATTTATCGACTATTGCAATATTAAGACCACCTCATTATAAAGACTTGTTAGAACCAGTTTTCTTTGTTACTTTTACATTTCAACCTATTTTGAGTCCAAATCAGATTTAAAACCATTTTGTTACGCCACAAACGGGGTATTAATATTAATGTTTTACTATAAATGTATGTGTTGCTGTCCACCTGGCACTCAAAACATTCAGCCGTTAACTCAATACGGAGACCACCTGGCTTACGAACCTCGGTCTTGTGGGTCCAAACCCTTAGCGTGCCATATGCATATCTGTTACGACTTTGTTGGAGACAAGGCAATGCTTTTTTGGTTATTCGTCCTCATCCGCTGGTTCGAGTGATTCGTTTACTCGATAATCATTCGAGAATAAAGTTAGCACTGGTACAGAATCAATGACCACACAATAGGTTAACTGCCCACTGTTATAACGCTGAAATATTGCTAAATCGTAAAAATATTGTTCTATCTCTTGCATAACAAACTGCTGGCATGAAAAACTTATAGGATTCTTCCGCGGATTATGTAATTATATCTTATGAAATATACAGACATACATTTAACCAATGATTTTTTTCAAATTAATGGTTAATACACTTTTAGTGTTGAGTATGAATTGAATAACTCATAAGCATCGAAACGAATCTTTGAATGCCGCCCGAAATATGTCTTATTCTTTTTGATAAATGTATGTCTGAACACATCCGTTTCCCCCTATTCAGTCATTTGATGCAATAATTTCTTTGCAGTAATTGATAGTTCGTATAATCGATGTCATACAGAAACAAACGTAAATAAACAAACATAAATTGAATATCTGTGAAGTGCTTAAAGAAAGCAAAGCGTGACACTGCAGATATTTACATACATGCATATTGAAGCAGATTTGTATTTAGTTAATCGCCGTTTTATATATTCACAATTTTAAAAGAATCAAATGGTTTAACCCACAACCCTCGGTTGCCAACATATTCCTTCGACACTACTTCCGCCTTACTTCGCAAGCAAATATACTTTGGGTCACTGATAACCTTAGGTGTAATGGAGACACATGTGCCTCGCCCGGTGTTCCAGTCTGCGTCCACAACAGTCCAAAACTTTATCTGATCGTGCTAACAGCTTAGGTATATAAAAGACGTTTGCCTACTTTGTCTTTTGAATGAAACGATCCTAACACCGAGGCGACGATTTAAATCTTTAGTTCATTTAATGTATCTGAAAAACAATAAGGTTACGAGATCTTACTATGAATACAGCCTCTTCATTCACAACTCTCCCCTTTTTCTTTCTCCTTCTAAACTCTCCAATGAGGACGCGACATTCACACCAATGTCCCATAGCGATACAGAAACAGTTGAGTTTTTGAGAAAGATATTGATGGTGTAGTCTAACGTGATAAATATAAGAGATAGTCCTGTCCCCAAAATTTCGAGAGAGAATGTGAATCTTAATACATTATTAAGGAAGCAGATCACAACTCTAGGCCATTTTCAAAAATAAGGGTGACATTCATCTCCTGTGCTCCCCATCGCAACTTCTATTCGGAATACTTCCCAGTATCCCTGAAATATGAGTGAATTTGATTGGTCAATGATTGTCACGGTAAGTAGAAGCAAGGGAAAGTGAATATACCCTTTGTTGCATAACAACATTGTATTAATGTCAGATAATGAATCTATTTAATATTTTTTTTTGTTCATCAGGTTGTTGAATCAGCAAAAGGAGGTATATACCGATTCTTTATTGGAGGTGCGACAAAAATACAACCTTATGTAACTATAGATACCAAAGAATTGTTACAAAAAATTCGAAAAAATGACAAAAAGGTAAGGCATCATTTTTGTTTTATGTTTGTTAATGTTCTGTTTAATTTCCTGCTCTTCTTGGTATCAGAATGGTTTTATGTCCATGTTTATCAACTGTTCCTTGTTTCACAATGGACTCTAAAGAGACGCGCTAAACACACACTTAACGGACAGTCAATATTAATACCACATTAACATAGCGACCAGTTATTTCTGAACTGTTTTTTTACATATCAGTTTGATAATGAATGATAACATTTTTAGCGATTTTCGGTCATAATATCGAGTTTTCACAGTACACATGCAGCTTAAGTATATCGTGAATTTTTGGGTAAATAACCGATGAGATCGGACTCATGATATCATATAAACAGCTAAGTCCATTGTTATTTTGTTATGACGACAAGCACTATTCTGAACTGCTTTTGTTATCAAATCATTAATACCAGTGTATGTATATATATACAATCACGTAGTATCAGTGTCAGTCGATTAGTGCAGGATATTTGAACAATAGGATTTGGTCGACGTACCACTTAAAGGATAACATATTCCGTTGTGTGTACAAAATTAGAATTACACTGTAACCTCAAATAGCGACCACCTCAATATCACAACCACATTTTTATAACGACCACTTATTTTCAGACCGGCATTCAATAACTCCCTATAATTCAACTTGATAAAGAGAACGTCTTATTCTTACGACCGATTATTTTGGGTCCCATTATTTAAGTCTTACTGCACAACTTTTCTTACCCACTATCGCATGAAATTTATACCCGTAAAATATTATATAGAATTTTCATTTGGAAAAACTCGATCTATTTTTAAATAAATAAAGATGAAGATACTTGTATTTGGAATCTTTGGAAAATCAATTTCCGAATAAATATTAAAATACGGTGCTTAAGGGAAAAAACTCGCTTTTTGAAAACACGTCTGAATAATTCACACCAGATGTCATGAAGGTCACTAACAACAGAACATGTTCTTCTGCACGAACACCATACGTAGATATCATACTTTGAAAAAAGTCATGGGAGATATTTCAAAATCCAAGCTGAATGAACATTCATGAGCGGTGTTTAAGATCAGGCAATTACTGCGATATCTAAAAGATTTGAACAATACTTGTTCCATGGAGACTCCTTCCATTAATTTAGACATTAGTTACGAGTCTGATGTGCATTTCATTAGGATATGATATCTTTGAAGTGTTAAACATGATACTTCTTTAAAGCGCAGTGCCACCCGGAAGTAGCAGGTACGCGTTTCTTATCTCCTACTGAAGAGCTGTCCAGGGCATGTAAATCATGTTTCTGAAAAAACCTATGATGGTAGATTATTTCTTCTAATCTTAAGGTTTAATCTTGTTCATTTGCGTCCATTAGAAAAATTATTCTTATTGTTCATTGAATTCAATCATAGTTCAAACTGTTTGAGTGCTCGTATTAATTTCACAGACGTCATTTGATTGATATGTGATAAGTATTATTACTGCTTGTGTTGACGAGACAATACCTAGCGCTTTAAGATAAGATCTCAATACGGAACCCTAATTATAAGAGCTGCTAAAACGGGCATACAAGAACGTGAAAATTGACAAACGTATATATTCTTGTGAATATAATAGGTAGTTTTTGACCGTAATTATATTTCATTATAATGGCTATACGGGCTTGAATAAATCTATGTTTTCCCGCCCGTGACCCATGCAAATTAGGGAAAAGTTGGTGGGGAAAATATTGTTTTATCTAAATTATTCTATTTTCAATATACTTGCCAAATTATTGAAATCGCTTACTGTATTCTACATTTTATTCTCGACTGTTGTTTCTGTTTATTTTTTCTGTAGGTTTCTTTCTGTTTTCATCAGCTGACACTAAAAAGTTTAAATTCATTTACATAATCACATTTATTGTTAACCCGACGAACTTTTCGGAATGGCTATTGATTTTCAGTTCTAAGATACGAAAGACCGCAGCCGTGGTCCAGTGGTTAGTAACCCGGAGATCCGGGTCGAATCCTGGTAGTGGCGGTCATACCCTTCTATGAAAATTTGACAAAAATATCGACTTTCCTCATTATGTGGAGAAGTTGCCGGCTCTTTGTGAAAGGGTAAGTTAGTACTGGTTAGTATAATGTCCAGGAAAACTGGTTAGGTGAACCGGTCACCGTGTATATCTGAAAAATTGTTGAAAAACGGCGTTAAACCTCAGTGACAATAAGTCACATAAAAACAAACCAAGATACAATTTATTAACTTCAACTTGCATTGATAATAAGGAATGTATATTACTTTTAAAACACTTTTTGATACATTTTTTTAAAAAGTGAAATTGGCACGGAAGATGAACGTATGCTAATTAAATACTTGCATAATTCATTTTTAACATCGTGATAAATAATCATGTACTGACTTAAAAAAGAAACCCAAATGACCAATTAAATAAAAATATAGAATAAATAGGTTCATATTAGAGTAGATGCCTAACTGTATTCAAGTGTAGTTGCTAAAGTGTATTTATGTTCATGATGATGCAGATGCCTAACTATATTCAGATTCATATTAGTGTAGTTGCCTCATATCTAGGTTCATATTAGTGTAGTTGCCTAACTTTATTTAGATTCATAATAAAGTACATGCCTAACTGTAGCCAAGTATATATTTTTTAATTTCTCGAATTGGGGAAATATAAAATGCAGAGTTACCAGCGAAAGTCACTATTTAGCTCACATTTATCTATAACGCAGATCAAATAAACCTTTAATTAAGAACCAGTTGTGTTCAAGAGCCATAATTCTCCCTCCATTAAGTTTTCATACGTTTTAAAGCATTGAAGGACCACATTCGTAGTAGATCATATTGTAATCACATTCGTAACTAGTGAAATCAAAAATCGGCATAGAACACATACGTCACAGAATTTGTTACATATGTGCTTGATTTTCGCTACATATGTGATCACATTTGTGTCGCCTGTTGCTTATGTGAAAACATTAATTTTGAAACGCCTGTTATAAATGTGATCTTTTACGAACCTGGTCTTACAAAATATCTTTTATACAAAGATATGCTCTATAAAATAAATAGAAATAATAGAATCGTTTCTAATTGCAGGTAAAGGCCATAGTTCAAGAACGCAGGAGGAAGAATTACCCAAAAGCAGTTACAATTAATGACGCACAATGGGCGAATCAGTGGCATTTAGTAAGTACAGTAAAACCTCGATAGTGCGACCACCTTCCAGAATTGAGAAATCGGTCGTAATAAAGAGGTGGTCTCATTCTAAACTTGAATTATAGGGGAGTAATTATTATTGGAAGCAGGTCTGAAAATATGCGGTCATTATATATAAGGTGGTCGTGAGTTTTCACTGTATATTTATTTCTGTAGAGGTAACATTTTTTGCAAAATTAGTGTAAACAAATTACACATGTTATGTACAGACAAACCTGTGAACAAAGGCCACCCTTGAAAGAAAGTGTGACATTTATTAATATGTGACCTTCATTCGGAAGTCAATTTGTTGTAAATATTAGTCAATCAGAACGAAGTATAAATCTGAATTTGTGACATTTAATCTTAATTTAAGATCGCGCGGAAATGTCTTTCTAGCGTTTGCGCGAAACTGAATTCATGTCAGCGAAATTAAATGACACGGCAGTATATTAAGAGCTCTTATGATTTAAGTCTTATCAAAGGCTGGCCTCATCAAGTTGATATGTTACCAAAAACGGATCTTGAAACGAGTGGGCGGTCTTTTTCCGTGATCGTCAGAATATTGACGTGACCTCTGGGCGTGACCTCTGGGGGAGGTTATGCTGTACGTATTCAACGAAGGAAGTCGTGCGTGAAATTTAAGAGACTAAAATACACAAAGGATCCTTTCACAAAAAATAAGAAATATGAATTAGATCTTGGACAAACCGACAAAGAATGATTGAATTGGCAGAAGTTCTGCTCTAACCAGGAATATGAATAGAAATTCGGTCAAATATGAACAATGACGTATTCAAATACCATACATTTATTATCTAGTATCATGTTAAGAGATAGCAGTAATTATGCGAGTATGGTAAATGTCTATATCTAATCGTGAATATCAAGCATTCTTATAACTTTTGTGTATTGAACGTGATATTAATATATATATATATATATATATATATATATATATATCAATCAATTATTTAGATATTTTCTCAAATTATGTGTACATTTGAATCACGCAGTAGAACCATACAAGAATTTTAATAAATATATCTAGCAGACACATAACAATTGATTCTGAAAGAACGTTTCATGTTGTACGGTAATACAAGACACACCAACCCATACCAATATACAATCAAACCTGTGAACAAAGGCAACCCTTGGGAAAGACAAAATGTGGCCTTTATTGACAGGTGACCTTCATTTTGGGGTCAGTCTGTTCTAAATATCAATGATGTTTTTATCAAAGAATGTCCTTTATTCACTGGATGGCCTTTATTCGAAGGTGGTAGCAAAAACTGAGTAGACTGTACACCTTTTTACAGAGACGGGATGGGTTCGGACACGGTGTCCTTGTCCCGATGTACCGTTGTGACACAAATTGAATTACGGCAACAACCAGTGTGTGTTATTGACTCTGATAAATTAATTGTCGTCATTATATTATTTCATACTGATGGTAGATAAATATCGCAATTATGTATATTAGAATTATAGGGAAACTGTCATCAGGCATCACAAAGCACATATGTCCGCAGTGTAGTTTACGGGATCGGGTTTTAATTCTTTTTCTGGACACTTGACCAACATTGGTCAATGTTATCTGTATCCATTATATGTATCTGTTATGTGCAGCAAATATACAAGATGACTGGTTACAGGTTTCAGCGACTGCTTCTGATTTTACCAAACTGAATTCGTAAACCAGTCTGAGAACGGTGTACACTTATCATTAGTCAATTTAAATCTATACTTCTTAAATTAAATTCTTACATTGATTGCGTTTCGTTCTGGAAACTTAAAATTATTAAAATCTGAATCAAATAGCACAATGTACATGGTTGACTTTTTCTAATTTCGCAGCAAACATCACAGACACCAAGTATGAACGTATACAATGCATGGGACAAGGGATTCACCGGAAGTGGTATCACCATAGCGATTCTAGATGATGGGCTTGACACAGACCACCCGGATATGGCCGACAACTACGTAAGATTGGATTTTTCGCTTGGATATGTTTGTGTTTTTGTTATTCTTATGATAAATTTTAATGTTAGCGCCAGGTTTACTAATCTATCTTGGGTACTACACCAACTACATGTAGTTAATATAACTGTAGGGTTAATAAATGAAAAAGCGGATGAATTCCATCAAAAAACAGAAATCTTCATTAATGCATACATGTATCAATTTAAACAAGCTTATTTTAGTCCAAAAGATCAACGGGAATGGTTAATTATAACATAATTAATTATAACATAAATATTGTTATTTACATGAAAATTTAAACAAACTGGAAAATGAACCACAAAGATCCATCGGCATCAACAAAAGATGCCGCATTAAGAAATTTTCAGAATAAAATAAACTTCCCAGAACGATTGCAACAAACAGATATGCATTTATATGCAGAGATAATAAATTCAAATATGTGAGAGTTATGTAACAGCGATTTATTGAAAACCGGCCTGAAATGTATGGTCGTTATAATTAGGTAGTCATAATATTAAAGTAGTATTACATATAAAAAATAAGGGTCATTTTATATGCCAAAATTTAAGGGTCGTTCATACATAATAAATTAAGGGGTCGTAGTAAACACCAAAATTTCTATATATCCCTTAATCTAAGGGTCCTTTATAGCGATGACTGTCACAAAACACAGCATTTACAGAATTGTTTAATAAATCTGTATTAATATGTAAAAAGATCGACCAGTTATGGACACAATAGCAATGTTGTCAAAAACATTTAAAACTTATATTGTCGCGTAACTCGGCCATATTGAAGATTCATTTTTTTTTCAAACAGAATTCAGCGTACAGCTATGACTTTATATATGATGTGGCAAGTCCAGAACACAAGGACGCGGAAGACGGGTATGTGGCCACGTGATTTCCGGTGTTTCCTTTAACGTGATATCAAATATTATTCAGTTATTATTTATTAAGAATATACAATTACAAAAATCTTAAAATATCAGCAGCAGCTAAATTGGTTAAATTTAATCAGTGGGTTAAAACTCAAATTAGGTCAAAGTTCGTGTTAAAGTTTGGATGAAGTGTTTTTATAAAACAATATCATTTTCAATTAAGTAATATTTAAACAATGAAGTGCTGATTGTCAATACATTTACATATTTATTTTAGCCGTTTTGATTTCCTATGCTCTTATTATAAAGACTGTCGTAAGTTTAAGTCATTATGTCAATCATAGTACATTTACTTGAATTGAAAGACGAATAAAGACACGTTATCATGTTTTGTAAGACGTGATAATATAATAATTTAATTGGTGAAACTATATTTGAACAAAGTAAAACATTGTGTCACAGATGCACATTTAACTGATAAAAAACAAAAATGCTATTTAATTGATAAATCTATATATTGGGCTTATTTGTGGTTCTCACGCCACAAATCTTTTCAGTGTGTCGTTAGAGACTTTGTTTTTTTAGATATCTTAAATCATTGAAACACACGCCACTGATGGGCCCAATATTTATCAATATTATGTATTTTGGATAAAAAATAAGAATTATCTCCCTTTTGCTATATTTAGACACGGAACAAATTGTGCGGGAGTTGCTGCGGCGGTGAAAAATACAGATTGCGTTATAGGCGTGGCTCATGATGCTACAATAACAGGTAACTATAACCTTTTATCTATAAGCCATTAAGGAAAGTTCTATTCGCTTATTGTGTGTAAGCTAGATGGGTTCATAATATTTTTATCGCCGATAAATTTAAACTATGAGTGCATGTATTTTTTAAACTTTGTGAGATAGCTTTTGTCATTTACCTTACCTAAAACATAATAAAAATAAAGAAGTATTTGACAGTATCAAATCGTGACCGGTGTATTTATTGGGTCCGGTTTTCAATTTCACCAAGAGAAATGAACCCGAATCCAAAAGTCGAGTTCACGAATGAGGGCTTACAAATTAAACTAAAAACCTCGCCGCTCAGGGGACAGGTTAAAAAATTTGATCAATTTTGAACATCATTTGTTCAATATTTGTAACTGAGCCCATGCGTGTATATTTAAAGTACATGTATATTGTGCTTACATTTTTTTTGGATAAAATGTAATTATGAAAATACCGCTGATATGTACTTCAGGGGTTCGGATTTTGGATTCCTACACAGGAGCTACAGCGTCTGAGGAGGCATTGGCATTGACGCATGCGCTGTCGCATGTTGATGTATATAGTAACAGTTGGGGCCCATCCGACGACGGAACATCTTTTAGTGATATTACCTCAGTTCAACTGGCTGCATTTCAGAAAGGGGTGACACAGGTTTGTAAAATCATGTTTTTTACAATAGAACTACATTTGTACTCTGATTACAGTATGCTAAATACAGACAAGCTCCGTTATGCTGACAATCACTGTACATAATTGTCTAGATAAGGGAAAAATTGATCACTGGAATATCGAGATAAACAATTAAAAGGAAAAGAAGTGAAATGTTGGATTTCAATAACTTTATATTCGAGATAATTGAAAAATCTTTTCAAGCGATTAGACCAAACCGAGGCTCGGCTGTAATCGATTTTAGTACTATCAACGCATGAAAATCGTATTTGATCATCTAAATTGTGGAAATGGCATCATGGACATAACATACTTTATTCCACATTTGACAAGTAAAAGTTGGTTTTACCACGTGTATCAAGTTTTTTAAAAATTTTAGCACCTATTTTGGTGAGATAGCGAGATACAATACAAATCTTATTACTAGTACTCGAAGACCAAAGTTTAAAATATGAACATTTCGGTATATACGAGAAAATTTCAATAGAGCTTTAGTAGAACAATACATGTATTACTATAGCCTTGTACTATTTTATCCTTGTTTCAGGGCCGAGGAGGGCTGGGTGCTATTTACACATGGGCCTCAGGGAACGGCGGTGATAACTCTGATGACTGCAATGCTGATGGTTATTCTAAAAGCATATATACAATAGCTGTTGCAGCTATGTCTGAGACAACAGCCCCTACTTGGTACTCCGAACATTGCTCAGCGATTTTTATAGCAACGTACAGTGGTGACGATCCAAATGCCCAAATTGTGAGTGAACTCATTATGTTAATTACGATCATTTATTATTGTGACAGATAACCCTACTTGTTAATTTTACAATCGTGTCAATATTACGACACGCCGATGTTGTAATTGTCGGTGCTTCTTTTTTATTACCAACATTGTTTGCATGAACGTAGGAATGTTAAAACATTTTCAGCTTGAACTTATATGCATGGTCTTTACCGACAAATATCTGGACAACCATAGGGCCGGGAAAATAAAAAAGGGTCCACCGGGCTGGATAAAAACAAAGACTTTATTTGTTCCCAAGCAGACAAAAAGACGTGAATCAGAAACTGACATTTCTATATTGCAGACTACATCTGGTCCTTCCGGCACATGTGTCAATGATTTTAGTGGTACTTCATCAGCTTGCCCTCTTGCTTCTGGAATAATAGCACAAACATTGCAAGCTAAGTAAGTTGCACACAGTAAGACCATAATATCACGATCATTTCAATATAAAGTCCCCCTTATTATAACGACCACTTGTTTTCAGACTTAGTTCTGGAATAATTACATTAAACTTGCAAACTTAGTAAGTGCAGTAAAAACATGACTTTACCACCACTTTAGTATAACGACAACCTCATTATAACAACCACTTGTTTTCGGAACGGATTCTGGGTTAATCGCATGAAACTTTCATACCGTAAAACCATAACACAACCGCCTTTTCAATATTCAAGTTTTTTTTCATAGGTAGGGGAAGGGGCCTTTTTCTTAAATTTGGGGAAATGACGTATGGTATTTTTGCAAAAAGGGGAAGAAAAAACTTGATGTAAACCGAAATTTAGGAGAAAATTGCATGATTTTAGAGTTTTTTTTCTGAGAGGAAGATGCCTATACACGGCCCTTGCTCCCGAAGAAAAAACCCTGATATGATCCATGTTTTATTATTCTTATCTATAAGCATTTTAACATGATGGTATAACTGAAAAGCTTTTCCTAAAAATGTATAAATACAAGCTCATTAGCATCTATTGATGTTTGCAGTTCGTCATTATCATGGAGAGACGTGAAACATCTTACGGTAGAGAATGCAATATCGTCAGGACTTCATGCTAATGCAAACTTCGCAACGAATGCAGCTTCGAAAAAATGTATGTATTTTGTATAATGCGAGCCCTATTGTGCTGTTTTCATCATTGTATTGTCGGCTCATTTTCTACTTCCCCGTTGTTAAGGGTATAATAAGCGCGATGTTCCAAACGAAATACCGTGCCTCTGGTGGCTCTCCCGACAATTGATATCGCGGACATTTCAAGCAGAGTGCTATTCTGAAATTGTACTTCATGCAGTCTTCCTAGGAATCGATCACGGTTTGATACAATTGCAAAGACGAGTTATCAAGCACAGAATCGACCAAGGAAAAATTTGTTATAAAAATATAAACTTTATCTAAGATATAGAAATATATTTGTTATTCTGTAAGCGTTGTGAAATAACAAGCACGCGCGATAGCGAACCTTGCAAGCCTTCGCTATCGCTAATATCTCGTTTTCATACTCTCGAATAATAATGTGACTCTTTAGTAGTTGCAAACGATATATGATAATGCTACCCTGTTGTGACGTTTCAGTGGGATGGGGTATTTTTGTAAAGTATCAGACTTGTAAATTTGTTGTTGAAAAATTATTTTGGATCTAACATGAAAACACAAGTTTACCATCCTTACAACCTTTAAAATCATAATCATTGCTGCCTTTATTTGTAGACAGCCATTACTTTGGTTTCGGCTTGATGGATGCGGAAGCAATGGTCGATGCTGCTCCCAGTTGGTTAGGGGTCCCATCTTACACTAAATGTCCTTATCCCCAAAAGACCGTAAACGTGTAAGTACCGATAAAGTGTCCTTTCTTTCGCATAATTTAAGATAAAATAACAATTTTCAAACTTTAAAATCTTGCCAGTCATTGTTCGGAAATAACAGATGTTATTGTCGCCGTTAACGGATGGCGATATATACAATTTACCAGATTTGACCATTTCTTCCCTTACACCGCCTGCTCTTAGCCAAACAGAATGGAGACTTTAATACCACATGATCAAAAATTGCCGACAAAAAGACCTAAAACGGGGCGCCTACGTTGCACACCATCTGCCATGTTTTTTTCGTCGGGTTAGCCGTATATATAATTTACACACCCTTTTTAATGTATAAAGTTCAAAAACCAGTTTGCAGGCTCCTGCGGAGTAAACAATATTTGGAATATTTCACTCAAAAACATTAGCTTTTATTGTTCAGAAACGGGTCTATTTTTACAAAAAAGGAGAAATGAAATC
Organism: Lutraria rhynchaena; assembly: GCA_008271625.1. Lineage (NCBI taxonomy): Eukaryota > Metazoa > Mollusca > Bivalvia > Venerida > Mactridae > Lutraria > Lutraria rhynchaena. The sequence goes on along the minus strand of VIBL01000109.1, from coordinate 898,203 downwards.
TTTAAGAAATCTTTATTTAATACTATATTCTTAACTCTCATGCTTGTCTGGTTGGCGATTCCAAGTATTTTTTGAAATGCTAATACAATGGTTTTATTTCTAGGCTGTAACAACATGTAGTTTATCTTCTTTCAGAGAGACCTTCCACCAGTCTATCTCTGATGCTTACACAGTTAGTAACTGTTTCATATCTTATCTGGAGGAGGTCGAAGTTGAGGTACGTTATAGAGGATATTACAGGGGTGACGTTCAGTTACAACTTACCTCCCCTTCGTCAACAAGTAGCATTATATTCAGCAGACGTCAGTACGACCAAACAGACAGCGAGATAACGTGGACTTTTATGTCCGTTCATTTCTGGGGAGAAGATCCGGCCGGCAGTTGGAATCTGGTCTTGTCCGACCAAAGTCCGTTTGACGGTAAAAATAATCCATATAGATTTGTATAATGTAATTGCAATTCAAAAAAGTTCACATAGATGAATAAACAAGCGTTAATACGGGACTGAAATGGATTTTATCCAAGATTCAAATTCCAAATAATTAACAATCAGTGTGTAAACCGGTCCTTAGATCCACTTCGCAGTAAAACCTCAATAATGAGAACACCCTCGGGACTCGAAAAATCGGTCGTAATAATGAAGTGATCTCATTATCAAGTTCAATTATAGGGGAGTTTTGGGAAGCCGGTCTGAAAAAAAATGGCTGTTATATAAAGGTGGTCATACTATTGAGGTAGTCGCAATGTGAGGTTATACTCTACAGTATTACAAATATAATGCATTGAGACGTACTTTTTGTTAAACATATCAGTATAATTACCTCAATGTTGGTTTCGTGACGATCAAACTTTTAATGATCAAATTTGTAGAATGCTTCTCGGAACTAAAAAATTCACAGAACGTAGAAATGGTATTCATTCATTTTCTAAAATGCAAATGAACAATTTTGGAGTAAGCTGGATTTACGGCCTACTGTCAGCACCAGTTTTCACCTTCCATGTCAACAGTAATAGTATCACTTAAAAACATGCATGACTGACTAAACATATATCTCGACGTTATTTCAGGGACATAACTAAGTCAGGACTCCTGACTAACCTTACTAGGCTAACCGTCTTTTAAATCCATAATAATTCTCTCCCTTTGATAACGAAGCTTAGGCAAAATAAAAAGTATTGTTTACGGATACTTGTTAGGTAGGTCACAAAATGTTACCTTCTATTTTTTTCTAAATATACCTTTCGTACTTTCGTGTACGATTCGTCCCAAAATAGTTGCGCCCTTTGGAATTGCTGTTAGAAATGTTTGGGTCCGCGATAAAAAAAGGTCCGTCGGGTAACCGTGAATGAGACCACTTTTTGGGGCCATAATGATTTGATAGTATTTAAAAAAACGACAAAATACATGTATGCATAATTGAAAAGTTTACCACCAAAACATGGCACAACAGAATGTCACCACAAAAATACAATCAAAGAAGGTCAAAATGGGAAAAAAGAAGCACATGAAACAGTAGTAAGAATCGAACAATTTTTAAATGAAATCATGACGACAGTATAATTTTATTATTTAAATCTACAATTTCTATACTTCCAGATACAACGATGCGATTATACCATTGGAAGTTGACATTTTACGGAACAATAACTAACCCATTGGCAGGAACCCCTGCTGGTATGTGTTCACTTCTCAGCACTTCTATTGATTTGTTAGTTCACTGATATTAGCTATGACCTTGAATCTACTATCTTCATTTAGTATGAACGCCTATTTATGCATGTTCATCTAAATAATCCTCGTAATTCCGACCTTTTTTAGTGGGAACACCCTCTGGTATATCTATTGTCATTTATGGTTCTGGAATCACCGTTCTTTATTTAGCATGAACGCCCTTTTATACATATTCATCATGTATAATTCTTGTAGCTCCTTTTTTAAGGGAACGTTCCCTGATATAAATGATAAACGGAAGGGTCTCCGTAATCGAGTGGTTATCGTCTGTGACTTGTAATCACTGGCCCCTCGCCGCTGTGAGATCGAATCACTCCGGCGATCCGAACCTGCTGCCCAGCTAGCTTACGGGAGATAGGTGGTTTTACCCAGGTCTAAGCCTGGGGTCTTCAACCACTGTTAAAAGTGGAAAGTCGCTAAATGACCCCGGCTGTTGGTTGGACGTTAAATTCCAGTGAAAAAAGATAGACGGTATTGGAACGTATTTCAATTTAAGTATTTATTTATTAAAGCAAGGTTATATCTTTTCAGCTGGCAGTTTAGGTGGTTCTTGCACGAATTCGGACGATTGTAGTTCAGTCACGAATGGCGGATGTTTACTCAGCGGCAAGATCTGCGTTACATGTGATAATAATTATCGTATAGTTAATACATATTGCGTACAAGGTATTTAAAACTTCGGAGAATCGTACAATTTTAACTTCGTCTCCGGCGTGCGCTCGCACACAGACATATAGACAATGACTATTGATTTGTCAAAAACATGAAGACGATCAAGTGTCGCAGAAATATGAACCAAATGTTTTTTTGAATGAAAACAACAATAGAACAAAATTACATGCAGCTTTGTTACCAAATCTTTTATTGCAACACTTTTACCACTAATTACGCAGCATTTTCAGAATCATGTGTACATTAGTTTCCTCGTAATTCTCCTAGATCAAAGATCTAACCTTCACAGAAAATTGATGTGCACTACGTCACACCACGTGATGTGACGTGCGCGTTCAGTTTCACGCTAATAAGTTAATGAGCACCGTATTTAATTAAAAATGGCAGCAATATGAAATTTATTACGAATGTCTAACAATGCTACATTATCGTTTTTTTTTGCATAAAATTTGTTTTGATTAGATATTAGCCTTTCGTTATTTTTTAAATTTGCTTCATGTAATGTACGGTGATGTTTTGCACATTAAATATTCATTTTATTTTCAGATGGATATACCAATGGCTATTGTAGCGATACAACACCATGTGTTTTCAGCACGGATGAATGTGTTGGCAACGTGTGTCAAGAGAAAGAGGATGGTGTGTATTGTTTTAGTATAAATAACATTTTAATTTGATTTTTTTCTGCTGATCAATAACATATTACCTACTTTGATGGAAATGGGTATTTTCAGTATTTTCAAACTATTTGACCGTCATGCCGATGGTCAACTTAACCACCATGAAAGGTGTTATCATTTGATTTAAATCACAATGATTGGTTCATTACAGCAGTGGATTATATTTAGACAATATGACACAGAACAAGGTGCCATCATGTGATTTAGATCGTAATGATTAATTCAATACTGCAGTGGATATATTCAGACAATATGACACAGTATTTTCATTAGTAGAAGAAACTGAAAACCAAGAAACGTGACTGAATTCAAACAAATTCGTTTTTATTGTATTTCTAGATGACAGCAGCTCTGATAACACAGGAGTTATAGCGGGTGCTGTGGTTGGTTCTGTCGTGGGTGTTGCTTTAATAGGCACCAGTGGTGTTTTTGTGTACAAGAAATTTTATAAGCCTGGTGCAAGAGTTGCGCCACAACCTAGCACAAGTGCTAATAATCCTACACGCGCACCTGTTGGCAATCAACCAACCGCAACACACTTCGACTCATCACAGTACCAGTCAACTCGAAGCTCAGATCCACCGCCATCTTACAATGATTCAATTGGAGGTGCACATCCGGTCTAATTAATTCTACCCATCGCCGTAATATACAGATATATTCGTTAATTGGAAGATATAAAATTTCGAAGCTCCAAATCAGTTGATATGTTGAACTGTTGATATAATAAAATACAAATAATTGTAAGACCAGCTTCATAGTATCGCACACAAGTGCACAAGTCTAATATGACATTTTCAAGATTTAGTGTTATTTAGCAAAAAAAATCTTTCAAATAGGTGCATGTAATATGATAAATATGATAAATATGATAAATATTTTTCCCAAACTGAGTGTACAAGATATGTCTCAGAAGGCCACCTTGCAATTGTTCATGATTTCGATTGTGCTACCAATCAGACGACATTTTAGTCTGGTCTACATTCACTAAATCTGTAAATAGATATCATTCATATGATAAATATTTTAGACTGGTCTGCCGTCTCTGTTTTATTTCCTGGCACTTTTGGCAATATTGTCATGCACAAATCAAAATGTGACGCCGTGTGCGCATATATCATCCGACAATTAATTTTACTACATGTATTAGTATGCCTATTGACAGTTTAGCAATAACCTGCAATAATTATTTACTTTTATTGCATCATGTAATTTGTTACAAACAATAAGTTTCAAAGTTTGGGACAAACTTTATCAAGAGTAATTTTGATAATTTTAATTGTGTAATTTTATCTCAATTGTAAATGACCCGAAGTAATCTTTTTCAAGCATTTTCTTCAGAAAAAATATATTCTTCACTACACTTCAACGGATAATTAACATATTTCCTATCACGTTACTGTAACTCATAATTGTTTGGGAGTACAGTAAAACACGGTTATAGGTAACTTGGATGTAGTGTAGAATCAGATATAGCGATGTACAATTAAACCTGTGAATAAAGGCCATCATTCGGAAAGACAAAATGAGACCTTTATTGACAGATGACCTTTATTCAGAGATCAGTTTGTTCTATATAATCAGTGTCGGTTTTCAAAGAATGGCCTTTATTCACAGGGTGGTCTTTATTTGGAGGTGGCCTCAAACACAGGTTTAGCTGTGATCGCTTTTCTCTAACCAAGGTTTTCATTTTTCAATGTAACGGATATGGTAAAATTGAGATTTAGTGAAATAAATATTTGGATCAGCAGGAATTTACTATAACCATGTTCTAATGTATAAATATGAGTTTTCGAAGCAAAAGTGGCGGGTTAGTTTTTTATAGTAAGCAAATATAATGTTAAAAGTCAATACATATATTAGATATTAGAACGTGAAAATTAATAAAACCGGCACGGTATCTGTGCCATACCAAATTAGTAATCTCAACTCGTAATGCTCATTTTTTAAAAAAAATATTTTACTGTCTGCGATATCACTTTATGACAACAACACACAAATACAATATAACCCCTAAAAACTAGACTCCCTGAACAACGGAATTCTTTGAAAATCGGACGAGTTTTCAAGTCCTATTTAATTCTTTTCTGTAATCAATAGTTCTCTGAAAACTGGAATTCTTAAAAAACCGGACTTTTTGACCAGCCCGGACGGGGTCCGGTTTTCAGGAGTTATACTGTCCATTGTTTCAATTTATTTAACACATGTTTTATTACTACATTTTTCTAGTTGACCTAGTCTGATATTTTGTGTCAATATTTATTTGTTATATGTTTATATTTATATGTATAGTATTGTTACCATACAGATTCCTGTGATATGCCAATAAATTGTTTAAACTGTTTAAAAAACGATTTGAAATTTATTATCATTTTGTTGCACAAATATTGCAACAACTGTTTAACGCAATTTATAAAATGAAGTCTGGTGGATCAGAACTATTATAAGTACACTGATACATACATGATATATGATTTCCCCCACTGGGGTCTAACATTTTGCAACTTTTCCATCTTTTACGTCGAACACGTGGGTAGAATCACCGACCTTTCGTAAGTTGGACTACTTCCTAACATGTGAAATTTGGTTCTTGGTGTGTTTCGAACTCACGATGGTATTTAAATACTTGTCAGAGATATTCCTGTTTGTTAGTGACAAGGCTAACAATATTTCAAATTCTATGTAAATCATTTATACATGAAAAGTTGAAAATATCATCTAAAACCCGTTTTCGGCAGATTTTGCTTGCCTCATAGATACAGAAGCAGTTGAAACAGCTGTGGGGGCAAAAGGAAGCTACAGGGCTTTGTCGTGCTCGAACCAGCGACCCTGTAACCTGAGTATGTGACCCTACAGATTTTACCCGTTACAAATGTGATACGTCCTACAAAACGCATAGATCAACAACCAATAAAAAAGTATGGAGAGCATACAGATTCTACCAGCACTCCACATTATACGACAGCAGTAAAACCTGTGTCAAACAAAGACCACAGAGGGAGAAGGGAAAAAATAAAAGGTTTTAAGCTTAGAGGCTTTTATTTAGAGGTTAATTTTCTATATCATAATAATAAATGTTCATAAAAGAATGGACAGTATTCACATGGTGATCTTTCTTCACAAGTGATCGTTGAGCACAAAATTGGCAGTATTTGCTTAGAAGAACATGCAATCATTCAAATAGAGATACCTTACAGCAATGCACGTTATTTACAAAGTAGCATTAGTTCCTATAAATTGTATCCCCTACGCAAATCACATGACCTGATATCATTAGGATTCCGACATTATACCTATGTTCACTGTACATTGATGAAATCCATTTGTATCTACATGTAGTATTATGTGAATACTAATGTACATCCGTTCAGAGGATGTGATTAAACCCATTTGTCCGGAATTATGTTTTCCTATTGTTTGATAAAACCCAGTTGCTCCGGTATCAATCATAACTAACAGTCAGTTATAATGATCCACGGATCATCGAAAAAATTCATTTTTCTATCACACATTTTGAAATTTTCATGGATTGAAGACTTTCCGAAAGATTTTTTTCTGTTTCCTTATACTCGTACTAAATTGGTCGTATCATCATTTTGGAAGATTTCAACGAATAGTGAAAACCTCTCCAATGTTGCCAGTTGACCCCATCAGCCTCTGAGGTGTGTTCCCCACCGAGATATTGTCCATTCAAACAGGACGTAAGACACTTACTATACCACCATCCGCCTGTACGTAAGATATAAAACACAAAATACAGTGAAGCCCCACTTAGTGACCACCTTAATATTAAGACCACCTCAATACAACGACAAATCATTTCCGGACTGGTTTTCAAGATTTCTTCTAATTGTTTTATTCGAGTGACGAAACCACCACAATATATAGCTCGTACTTAATATCGCGTTTTGGCTTCTGTTCAAGATATTTGTTCATACTAAATGACAGAGTTAATTAGAACGTAAATACAATTACCGTAAAATATGCCATAGTCGCCTTAAGTTCTTACATGTAGTTATACAGGTATCATTATACCTCGTTTAAGAAGTCTGATATTTAACATAAATAATAATGGGCTTTCTTATAAAATCTCATGTATGATATGATTGTATAATTTCACCTTTAAATGTGGCCGCGCACGAGCCTGGCAGGGGATCATTGTCTCTGTCGAATGTGGAGAATTTATGACCACTGTGGCTTGAAAATGAATCACCTGAAATGTTATACATCCGAAATGATAAAACCACTATACCGCACTGTTCGAGCCTCATTTCCGAGAAGTTTAGAATGTATAATATTTCGTTGGTTGAATGCTATTTCTGTTTGTTTTACTCGGTGTAAGCGTCTATTGTTAATAGTAAATCAGTAACCTACAGCTGACAGTTAAAATTTCTGATAAAATATTCCTATATCATCCATTACCTATAATGTCTCATTTTTAGCTAGCGGCCAACATTCCTTCATCGTGCGTCAATCAGAGAGGGGTGAAGGTATTTTTTATGTAGAATTTTAAGCCGAATTGTCATTAGAGACTTTTACCACTGAGACAATCTAACAAGAGTCTTATTTTTTCAGTTCGGTTTAACGTCGCCCTAACAGTCAGTGTCATTTGACATTGGAAAGAACCCAGACGTATACCTGGGCAAAACCATTGACTTTCCGTAAGCCAGCTGACTATGTGAAATTAGGTCTTCGGCGGGATTCGAACTTACAGCGATATCTTAAATGATCTGCGTCATCATTATGAAGGATTATAAATTTATGAGACACTTAAAGGGCTATAGAGCGAAAGATGAAAAGAATGTATATATTTAATTATACCAGCATTTCCACTGTAGCCAGCAACAGTTAACTGGAAGGAATTGTCTCTACTATCAACATTAAACAATCTGTATTTGGCATGACGGGTTTCATTCTCGAAGTCACCCAGTTCAATCAACAATTCATACCAACCCTGACTCGTTATTATATGAAGATACTCATTTCCTGAAGAAAATGTAATATCATTAAAGGCAATACATGTTCATGTAAATAAATTACTAGTTTAAGTATTATTTTACTTTGTGGCAAATTGTGATAAACAAAATAAAAGTGACTTGGGGATTTATCAATATGCCAATTCGTCATTTAATACTAACTTAAATGCGAAAATATCCCCCCCCAAAAAATATGTTGAGTCATCTCCTTGATAATGGTATCTAATAAACTACAGTCTAACCTGTGTTTGCGGACACCTCCGAATAAAGACCACCCTGTGAATAAATGTCATTTTTTGAAAAATCATCATTGATTATTTAGTACAAACTGACCTCTATATATTGGCTAATTGCCAATAAGGGTCACATTTTGTCTTTCCCAAGGGTAGTCTTTGTTCACAGGTTCAACTGTAGTTCTCTTTCCATGTTGGAGTGCAGCAAAAGTATAGACTGAGTCAACGGTAACCAAAAGATAGGATTGTCTCCCTTCCTCCTTTATTTACTTCGCGATAAGAAAACGTTTGATTCATTCAAAATTTATTTTTAATGTATTTTAATCGAGTTAGAGGATCGTTTGAATGTCAACAATGACGTCGTATACAACATAACTACATTTTTCGTGAGCTACGAATCCATCAGAGTTTTAGTTCACCAGTAGGTCTTATTTTTATCTTTTGTTGGCAGCTTTTTGTAGTTTCTAAACACATCATTCGAAATACATTCCTTGAATGACAACCTGTGCGTAATATGGTCGATGAATTTTACAACCGAAACTAACGTTACTATCTTTAGAATATAAATAGACAACACATAGTTGGCTTGTACGTATCTCTGAAATAGGTTGAATTTCGCAAAATAATGATTTCGTCGACAAGAATAGTAGCTCTGTTTAAGTTAAGAGAGATTTTTTTACCTAGCTAAATATCAAGAAAACGTTCTGTAGTCATAAGTAATAAATTCTCATTCCATGCCACTAAAATTAACGTACAAATAACAATAAATAAATATTCATGTAGATAGAGCAAAACCTCATTATAACGACCGCCTTTTGGACCTTAAGAATTCATTTCAATCCATATCATGCTGTAGTCACAAATACTGATAAGCCATGCTCACTGATTGATGAATTAAATTATTAATTAACCACTGTAGCACGAGACTAGGTCTAGAAAATACAGTGCGACCTGTTATCCTGCTTAGCATTTCCAACCAAGATATAGAGATATGTTTGTTTTTATGTGACTAGCATTATACATTCGTTTTGTTTTGTTTGTTTTTATGTGACTTATTGTCACTGGGGTTTAACGCCATTTTTCAACGATTTTTTCAGTCATATACGGCGACCGGTTCACCAAACCAGTTTTCCTGGACTGTATACTAACCAGTGCTAACTTATCCTTCCACAAGGAGCCGGCAACTTCTCCACATATGGAAGAAAAATCGACATTTTGTCAAATTTTCTTAGAAATGTACGCCCTTTCGCGACCGCGATTCGAACCCGGATCTCCGGGTTGCACGTCCAGCGCACTAACCACTGGACCACAACCGCAGGCTTAAGATATAGAGAAAGTTTTGAAAACCAGTCCGAAAAACAGGTTATTTTGATGAGGTGGTCTTAATATTCAGGTGGTCGCTAAAAGAGATTTTACTGTACTTTATGAATAAAGTATGCGATATTTACCTAGCCAGAAATCTGTATCAAAATTCCCAAAGCCAATCAAGAAACTATCCCAGGATTCATAAAAGTTAACAGATCCATTGTTACGTTGTTGAAAAACCTGTAATGACGGACGTAATATGATAATATGAGCCGGATTAGACCACATTCGTCACAGATCACTTTTGTAACAAGGGAACAGACATGCCTTGTTTTTGATACAGACATTTCCAGTGGTATTTTTGTTTATATATACCATACTTGGAGCACGATGACCGGGTGGGGAGGGGGTAAATAAACTCAAGGGGCTCCATGGTCGACAGGTCTGTGACTAGCAATCACCAGTTCTTCACGGCTGTGAATTCGAACACCGCCCGGAACCTTTCACACGACACTTGTGAAGAAGCTGTCCAGCTAGCTTACGGAGGGTTAGGGGTTGTCCACATTTTAGAAAATGGCACTGTCGCTAAATGAACGTGGCTATTGGTGCGACGTTAAACCCCAATCATAAAAATAAAACTATCAACGTATACTAAAATGTTTTAGGTCAAGTTCCTAGTAATAAACTACGTGAGAACACGACGGTGCCCTAAAACATACACAATACATAAAAACAGTCTGTGGCATCCACTGATAGAAATGTAATGCTTCGACCAGCGACGGAACAGTTATGTTGTGAACTGCTGCTAATGGTTAATGTTCAGAATGACTCGTTCAATATTGCAAGATGTAAAACTTCTGTTTTGAAAACAAGTAGAAAGATCGGTCTACAAAGTAAAAGAAAACAAAATCATTACGAGCCATCCGCCACCATCTGTAGCGTGATCGCAGTAAACATCGATTCCCCGACGCATCGTTTCCGGATAAATTCGGTAAACTCCGTTAGTTGTGTTTCCGCTATCTTTAATGTCAGCGCAGTCACGTGGTCTTGAAATGTATTCAAAGGTTTCTCTGGAAACTACCGGGTCTGTGACTTGATAAAATTAAAAAATATCAGGAAAAACAAGTTGTCCTGTGTTTTTTTTTGTTTTTATTGCAAAATCTATGTAAAATTGAATTTCTATCAAAGCTAGATTAACATAAACAATTAAACGAAATTATTATTGAAACGTTCTCAATATACTGGCGTAAAACGTTCCTAGGTTCACTAAACCGACCTCAACTTCTTTGGGTCTATTCTTGCCGATATTTTCATTTATAGAGTATGAACTCTATCTCCAGACAAAGAAAACAATATTTTTGAAAAAAAGTTTATTTGGCCTGAAACAGTAAGATACGACGTAGTAAGTACAGTAAACCTTCAATAATGAAACCAACTTCGGGACCCGAAAAATCAGTCGTAATAATGATTTGTAGGGGAGTTATTGTAAGCGGGTCCGAAAATAATTGATCGTTAAAACAAGGTGTTCGTAATATTGAGGTGGTCGCCATTTGAGATTTTACCGTACAATAAAACCTCCCTTAAAGACAACCACATAAAGTCTCCTATATTTCGTCGTAATGGAAAATTAACTCGGTACAGAGGCAGTTTTTCGGAGCCAAAGTGGTCTTAATACCGAGGTTTTAATGCATTTGGATGAAAATGAATTGATTCTAACAGACAGTCACCAATTTAAATGATATAAGTTACCTTTAGTGTTGTAGTTTTGTATCAATAAGTCCAAATTTTCTGTAAGACGTTGTATCGGGTACCACACCGAGGCTGCGATGCCAATGGAAATACCCAGAATTCCTATACACATCACAACATTACCAGCGTCACGTGGTTTCGTGGTGGTTGTCATTTTGAACAAGCTCTCGATTCTCCTTCTAAAAATCTTCTTTGACTAGATTCAATTTCGTTGATTTTGTCTCTGAAAAATTTCTGTCAACACTAAAATCGTATACACATTAAAGCCCCCTGGCGGCTCCTTGTTGAATACTTTTTAAATTTGAAATAGTAGCGCATTAAAATTTAATCACGTATGTTCAGACATATATCCGATATCTTTGTGTTGTGGTATTGCAAAAATCGTTCATGGTTCACAGATTTTTGGAAGGCAGGACCAAAGAAACTTACACAGCACGTGCCAATCGTGTTTCATTCTTAATGTCGCCAACGCTTGAATACTTTAAACTTTGTAGAGGAGGGGGGGGGGGCGTTAGAAGTTTTAAGTTTTGATTAGTGTGCAATATAACAAACGGAAATGTCGAAATCCTTGGGACCCGAATTTAACGACGCACCAATAGCCAGTGTCATTAGGCGATTTTTCCAGCTTTAACAGCACAGCGGAGGAAGACACCAGGCTTACGTACACTTGGATAGAATCACCTACCTTCCGTAGAGTTGCTAGACAGCTTCCATACGTGTGAAATTTAATCCTGGATGGGATACGAACTCACAGCGGTGAGTGGCTAGTGATACTTGCCAGAGACCATGACCCGAACTGATACCACACAATACCCATATTGTAGTACATGTATTGAAATAAGAAAGGACTTGGTCCAGGAATATGTACTAACGCTGTTTACTTCACTATATCCGATCTTTCATTATATCCGAATTCACTAGAACCGTGTTTTATTGTAAATAAGTATCATACGTCTGTTATTTTGAAATTAATTGAATCTCCGTAAATTACGACAATGAAACAAAATGTAGATACCCTTAAAAAGTGAATCTTTAATCCAACGAACTTGTACACCAAGTAGTTTTTATTGCATCCCAAACAATTCAGCGACTACTTCATTGATAGAAAATATAGATTTATACAGCTTGAAAATGACGGTGAATTAATTAGTACTTTGTTTGCTAATAGAAATCGTCAATTTCCCATTTATTGATTCGAATGTTCGAACCTTCCCTGGCTTGTAGAAATCGTCCTAATCTAAGGAAATATCCAAATTATCTCTGAATGTGTTCTACACACCAGATGGATTCAGGTTTAGCACAATGTCAAAAATCAGTCGTCGGAGTTAGTCAACATTCTTCTGATAACGGCCTAATTTTATTGATATAGTATAAACGGAGAAACGAACTCCGTGAGATATCTTGACAATTTTACGAATCTCGAATAGTATATAATACACACACCTGATAAAATTCAATACACCAAATCGTTGCTAGGTAAAGTTTAAACCGTTTAGGTGAAAATAGATTAAAATTTGGGTTGTTTGTTTGTAAGACAGGCCATGAGAACAACTTTTTAATCTTATCGCTTTCTAACGCGATGAAAAGGGGGGTGATATACTGACCCCGATTTCATTCCTTGGGGTTCAACGCCGCACTTACAGGTAGGGTCATTTGGCGAATTTTCCAGCTTTACCAGAAATACCCCATACGTACGATTGAATTGAACTAACGAGCTCCTGCAAGCTAGCTAAACAGATTCCTCACATGGAAATTTGTCAGGTCATGGGTGGGATTCGGACTCACCGCGGTGAGAGGAAAGTAATTGCTAATCAGAGACCATTACCACTCGACAACGGAGGCCCGCACCACCAGGTTATAGAATTTGAGATTCAGACTTCAAGCTCATATCTAAATTTTGTGTTATCAATATTTTATTTTGATTAAAGTGGTCTATTTTTGCTTCAACATTATTTAATGAGTAAGTTAATTTATCAAAATTTCTAGTGACACGTATGATAAACACACACAGTGATCTGAAATTAGTTGAATTCAAAATATAGGACGTGGGCTTGGTTATCGATCACGATTTGACTTTCATAACTCCGAGGTTTGGTCTTATGCTAAAGATAATATTATACGTCCCGTCATTGCTCCGAAGATATGACAAATTATCATTTAAAGGTTAATAATTATACTGGTTTAATGCATTTTTTTTTCATTTCATGTAATTGAACATACTTTATGAGTAATTGCGTCAGAACGAAGTACAAAAGTTAAGTAAATAACACATGATATTTACACTTAATGTCATACTTGACTGTGCAAACACGACGTAAACGATTTGTGTACTGCCGTGTTTGTTTCAACTTGGCACGGATTTAATTTATACTTTCATTTTGAAATATTTCAAGCAATGATACAATAAATAACACACATCACCGAACGATTTTATCCATTTAGTAGCGTCTATATTTAGCATTGACATGAAAATCCGGTCTCGATTAAATTAAATGTCATGTTAAAAGCATTCAACTCTAATTTTGTACAATATTTCACACACCTTTTCATATATTTTGATGAGTAATTCCGCGAAATAATTATTACAAGTCCGTATTATTTATATAGATATGAGGTTTTTGTTTAATTCATATATTACGATTTGTTGGTGATGATTTACGCTGTCAAACCAGGAAGTATACTGGTACATACAAGTACAAATGTACCGAGGGATGGACAGTAAACTCTCAATATTAAGACAAACTTCGAAATCAAAATAAACCGTCTTAGAACAGAAATGGTGTTAATATCAAATTTCACACACAGAAAATATTGACCGACTATGTAGTCGTTGTCATAAGTTATTCGAAAACAATCATGAGGGCCTTAGACATGTCCTTCATTGGATATGTTATTATTACAGTCAAACCTGTGTTTGCAGCCACCTGAATAAAAGCCACCCTGTGAATAAAAGACATTCTTTGAAAAACCTTCATTGATTATTTAGAACAAATATTTAGAACTGTCAATAAAGACCACATTTTATCTTTCCCAAAGATGGCCTTTGTTCACAGATGTGACTGTGTATCATGTCTCATTGTTGTGAATTATTCCACACCAACCAATTAAACCAGTTTTGGGAATATATAGTAACTGCATGAAAATTGTCCTCGTGAAACATTTGTAAATTAATTACGTACCATGAATGTAATACTTCTTAATTCCCCCTCGTTATTTGTTTCAATACATCTACAGTGACACCTCGATAATGAGTCCATCTTCAGGACCCGAAAAATCGATCATAATAATGAGGTGATCTCGTTATGAAGATGAATTTTAAGGGAGTTATTAAAAGCCCCGTCCGAAAATAAGTGACCGTTATAACAAATTGGTCTTAATATTGAGTTGGTCACAATGTGAGGTTTTACTGTATTTTATTTCTAAAAAAGATGTGATACTGTATCGGATATGGGTGGTTTTGCTTCAACACGTACAGAACGTCATACGCTAGTGTTCCTCATTCAAAAACGAATATCAATAATTTACCCGCCTACGAGTAATTCAACACTGATAAAAAAACATGTCCACGTAAGGTGTTACTGATAAATTGACTTGTACGTTACCTGTAGAATCAAAGTTTATTTAGAAATTTCTCCGAAGTTAAGAATACTAAGCGAGCGGAGCGTAGCGGATAGAGCATGGTTTCGATTTATTGCTGACCCGTCCACTGCTCGTCAACATGTCAATCTTAATACTGAATAATTCTTCACAATTAAGTAACTATCTTCGTGAAATAGAAGCGAGAAAATTAGAGCAATCTGATTGGTTTAAAATGTAAGACAATAACGGACACAATCCACTCTGCTAAATAAGGAGCCGGGACACTTGATCGAGTAACAGTCGCTTCTATGTGACAATATTCTGTCATAACCTAACCCCCAGCATTGTTTGTCTCATACTTCGGTTGAACAATTGACTAAAGGAAGTAGTCAGTTGCTTTTGCGGAAAATGGGGGAACAGGTTTATTCGTAAGTTACCGTGAACCGACTAGGAATAACAAGCAGCATCCGTTTTCGGGAATGTCAAAGCTGTATTTGTCACATGTAGCATTGTAACACAAATTTAAGTATGAGGTTTAGGAAAATTTTTACATTGATTCGTCAAGTTTCCTTGTCATTCTGTCGAAGAAATCTTAACATTGTGACAATGTCTTGTTTTATTAACATTTAGTAGATTCTTATCATTTAGTTCTCGACTTACATTTACATGTACTTCCTTCTCTTTTCAATATACAAAACAACTATCAGCCAATCAAGGTCCGGTATTTGGAAAATTGAAGACTTTCAAGCGTCGCTTCATTCAATGGTTCCTTGTTACAAGGAAAAATGTTCTTAAATCAGCGTTAATAATGCTGTAATACAGGACACATGTTTATATTTACTCAGATATTCAAGTGGATTGTAACGTACGTTCTCACAGACAACCAATCGTGAAATGTGAAATGTAAGAACAAGAAAAAACGTGGTGTCAAATTGGAAGCGGATCTCTTTATTTATTTGCTGTGAATTCTATCAATCATTACGTCCGTAATACAATATTATAGAACACCCAATTTTGGTATATTACTAATTTGTCTTTGTATAGTAGAGTAAAGTAGATAATAATTATATTGATTCAATGTAAAATTTCATTGTAAATGAAAGCATGTATAAATATGTATTGTACAGGAAACTTGTAGCATTTCGCGCTAATATTCACATAACATGGAAAACCTATTTCCTGCAGCCACTTTGTCTTGTTCAAGATGAATGTTACATCCCAGTCTCATCACCACCAGCCGAGCCCAGCACTGCCAAATCCTGCACAGTACCGCCCTTGCCAGCATGGCTCGGCCTAGCCTGAAGCTGATAATTCAATCTCATGTATAAACACAATATACAAGGAGACTCCGTGGTAGACTGGTTATAGTCTTTAACTTGTAGTCACTAGCCCCTCACCACTGTGAGTTCAAATCCTACCCGGCACCAGACACATGTGTGGAATCTGTCCAACCACCGTTAAAGTTGGGAAAGTCACCAGATGACGTCGACCCAGGCTGTCGATGCGACGTTAAACACAAGTAAAAAAAAAGAATCATATTGGAAAAAAAGTTCTATTCCCTTTTGCATTGTTCTCAGGAACTACTAGTATGTGCTTTGGTCTTGTTTCATTGACTAACCCATGTAATGCTTTATTGTTTATTATGTTTTCAACATTTTGTTGCCGTGTATATGTACATTGTTGTAGAAATAAACCCTCTTTCTATATCAATATCTCGCTCTAATTTATCATGAATTTTGCCATGTCTTCCTCGCGGTCATATCACCTATAGTAGTACTGTAAAACTTGGACATGAAAACGATCTCAATACAGTGGAACCCTTCTAGACCGGTCGAGCCCGGGACCAGGTCATTTGACCGGTTTAGAGGGGATGCAAGTTTATAGGGGATTATTTAAATTATGTAATAATGAGTAGGGACCAGAGTATTAGGCCGATTTAGAGGGGAAACCGGTTTATAGAAGAACCGATTTAGAGGTTTTCCACTGTATTGAGTTGGTATCATTATCAAGTCGAAATAACGAGACAAATTGAAAGAAACGGTCTGAAAATAAGAGATCATTATGAAATGTTCTTTATATTGAAATGGTCGGTGAGATTGGATTCACTGTACATAAAAAGAGAGCTAAATATACTTAGTTATATATCCATATCTTTGATTACAGTCAAGCCAGTGAACAAAGGCCACCCTCTGGAACGACATATGTAGCCTTTATTGACAGATGACCTTTATTTGGGGGTCATTTTTTCCTAAAAAATCAATGATGGCTTTTCTAAGAATGGCCTTTATGCACAGGGTGGGCGTCATTCGGCGGTACTTAATTTGACTATTTCGACTACTCCGTAGGTTTAATGTGTAAGCATAGTTGAAGCATATAATTATACAGTAAAATGCGGTTACAGTGAAGTCGGATAGAGTGTATAATCGGATATAGCGAAATAATTATATTCCTCCGATCAAGATTTTCTTTATTTCAATGTAGTGTATGAAGCGATATATATTCGGGTCTCCAGGAATTCATTATAACCTTCATTATAACCGTGTTCTACTGTACAATAATTTATTCTCTTATAGATTAACAGTGGGAGCTGACATAGTGTTAACGTTTTTTTTGTAATTTCTATGTTGTAAGAATATTTAAGAAGCTGAAATAAACAAATATTCAAACAAATAAAGATAAAAAACGTTAACATATCTACAAGGCCGCGGCCGTGGTCAAGTGGTTAGTGCGCTGGACTTGTAACCCGGAGACCCAGGTTCGAATCTCGGTCCCGGCAGGTCATACCCTCCTATGAAAATTTGACAAAAATGTCGATTTTCCTCCATATGTGGAGAAGTTGCCGGCTCCTTGTGGAAGGGTAAGTTAGTACTGGTTCGTATTCAGTCCAGGAAAACTAGTTAGGTGAATATATAACTGAAAAATTGTTAAACAATGTGACAATAAGTCTCATAACAACAAAACATAACTTATTTACGTTGCTATCATAAATCGCTTTATCACTGATATACGCGCAACACGCCCTAATATGGCTCATATTACCTTATTTGGTAATCAGATACGCATAAGTTAAACCAACGATACAAACGTAGTAAATGCGATTAAAGCAGACGCTTTTTGACTTTATACGTCATAGGGCAAAACAATTATAATTACTTCTGCATGTCGCATTTCGTTTTATGCTTAATCTGCTCTAAAGATTTTTCTGTAATAATAAACGACACTTTTAATGTTGAGATTCGTATGGAAACATTCTGAGATACTAAGGTGTAAACAATTATATCGATTGTAGTTCAACTCGAAGTTCCTTTGTCAACGCCACAATCATCATCATCATCATTATTATTATCACCATCACCACCACCACCACCACCATCATCATTATCATTATCAACATCATCATCGCTATGAATATCTAGCCAATATCAGAATACAACGGCACACTTAAATGATTTGATGGACATTAAAGGTATTTTAAGCGTCTGCGGCAGTTACAAGTGCGAAATGCCTTATTAAAAATGCACGAATAAATATATTGTTGACAATAATCACAAAATTGGAACGCTTAGTACAATAAAACTTTCAATGATTACCCCGAAATAAGGAAAAAACTATCATTGTATTCAGCACCCAATAAAAAGTCACGCGCGGTTGATCTCAAAACGATTGGTATTTTCACAATGATAAAATGTCATGAAACTCAACTTACAAAAAATACGGTAAGTGAACGTTATCTTAAAAAACAAAGCTAGTCAGATGTATTACAAAAACACAGTACAATTATCCTACTACCAACATTTATATACTGTTAAAGGCATACATAAGCTCTCTGTAAGATTTTTTTTCACATACATACTTTAGGCCAATTTTTGGAATATAACAATCCTAGGGTTGATCCCATAGTTGTATGTATTATCTATTCAGACGTTCTATTGAATGCTAATATTATGCATGCATAACTTTATTATTACGTCACCCTGGTTTGAAGATAGGTAATGAATACTTTATAAGTGGTCATAGATCTTATCCTTGAATTTTTAAATGTAAACGAATGTCTTATCAACCATTGGCTAGAATTTCAAGTTGAAACAATGACATCGTTGCTCAGCTATGACACGTCACTTGATATAAATTAAGTTAAAGGCTTCGGGGTATACGAATTATACTGAGCAACGAAAGTACATCATGATGCATAAAATGTGCATGTAAGTTTCGTTATCATTTTTACCTGCGCATAAATGGATATACATTGTAACTGAAAGTAATTGCAACTTTTAAATCTTTGAACTTGACGTTCGTTTCAATGCCCCTGAAGATAAATTGTTGAAACAGCTATGTTAAAAAGATATTTTGCTGAAATATTTGAAAATCATAATAAATAGACAGATAATTGGCAGACTGTGGTTTGTGGGTGTTTAAGGCGACTGATAAAAATCTTACAATTAATGCTAAAGTACTTTAGGCACGAAAGACTTATAGCTTGATTAAATACAATGTACTTACATTTACAATCTGCGTAAGGCCTAAACAAAAAAAAGGTTTGTTTCCAGTTACACGCCCCAAAATATATGGGTCGGTAGGTAGAGACTTTTTTCTTTTACGTTTTTTACATATATCGGCAGCACTTTTGTGAAAATTACAATATAGCACTAGAATTTGGATGCTTAAGAATTTGATTTAAATGATCAATTTTATTGATTTTGTATATCAACATTATGTAGGTACATGTAGATAAGGCTCAGTTATGGTTCTTGAAAGACCTATATCCGATATTTAAAATCAATAGGCGGAATACGCCATATTAAATCTAAACAAAACTAATAAAATTTCAAATTCTGCTTTCACGATCTGATAGCTTACATAATTTATTTCAGAGGTATTAGACACCGTCACTGCCTAAACGCATGTTACTAATGTATCACAAGTGAATGAAACATTAAGTACTCTCATTCAAGCCCCATTCCGATGTCAAAGTTTCTACATCCGGTCATAAGTTGATTCTTCATCAGGATGTTAAAGACAAAAAAACAGGCAATATCTTGTCTCGCAAATGAGTTAAAGGGTTAAACATTCCAGTCGATACAGTTTTATTGAAATAATGATCTAACATCGAACTTTATCATTTCCTATTTGCATCTATTTTTATGGATAGTACAGAGATGACCAATGTATCACGATTAGATAATTATAGTACACATTGTTCAGATACTAACTCATTCTAACGTGACTCCTTCGTTAATTAGTTACACACCGGTAGTTAATGTAAATTTTCATTGAAACGATTGTGTAATTTAGCGATGTCACCTTCTCTACGTAGATATCTATTCAATTCGTGGAACTAATTAACATCCCCGTAGATTGTTCATAAGTCATAACTGAAACACTTTTAATTTAACAATTAAAACAATGCGGTTTTATTCTTCCTTTACATAACGTCCATTATTGGTACAGTTCTACATGGTATTTAAACAATAAGTTCACTCAAGACTTGAATGATGTCCAATAGCATCTTCATTGTCATGTTACTTATAAGTTTTATTTCCTCCAAGTGATTCTATTTATTTAGCAAATGAAATACCGTAAAACCTCACGTAATGACCCTCTGAATATTACAACCACCTCATCATAAGGGTCACTTATCTGAATTATGTTCAAAACGTTTTTTTTCAATATTCCCTAGTACATGTACAGGGGAACCCCTCTAAAACGGTCAGTTTAGAGAGGATTTTTGAATAATATAGTGTTGAAGTCGGGACCAGAACATTTGGTCGATTTTGGGGAAAACCGGTTTATAGACGAACCGGTTTAGATGGATTTTACTGTATATGTATATTTCAACTTGATAATGAGACCAACTCAATTTTTGGGGTACCATAAGTGGTCTTAATATCAAGATTTCACTGTGCATTAAAGGAAACGCCTTTTGTTATGAAGGACTGCGCGCCCTTGCTGTTGGTACTGTTTTACCTGAAATACGGAACTCCTTGGTCCAGACCGTTTACATTAGAAAGGCAGCAAGGTATAAAATACAACTGTTCTGAATGAGTTTTTTCACTCAAAATCGACCGAGGTACTTGAAGATAATTTGGATTTAAATTTGCAGTACTAAGTTGCAACGATATCTTTTGAAACTGTACCGATTAAATCTTCACATGGTGCCGTCACATTCATTTACTGACGTAAAGAAAATCCGAATACGAATTCATTAATTCACGATTTACAATTCAAACGTTGTTTGTTGGTGTCCGCAAAATTCAATGCTTTAAATTCATAATATGTGGGTGTGTTTTTAATTTGCGCTTTTTTAATGCTTTAATGTTACTGGTATTAAGATGTAACGAACGATTCGTCGATATTGAAGATATGTATCATTATTGGATGAATCCGTAAAACGAACCTTCATGTTAGGATAATTTAAAATTTATGACTGATGTAGCCCGGACCACTGATGTTATGATAAATACTAATTTGTCGATGAAGTATTTGCCTGATACACAAATACGCGGTTTATTCTATAAACTAATATGGCGCAACATATCTTTTATGTAATCATGGTGAATTATGAATATAAAATAGCTAATGGCTTTTTAAAATGGCTGCATTTATTTAGACTAATTCTAGCTTAAAGTTGAAAATCTGTGTTCGTGACCAACCCACGCACATGTTAGGCTACTTATTGATATAAAAAGTGAGTAATCATATTTACAGGCCACAAAACATACGAATAATGTTATCTTTAAGATTTTCAACCGTACCTGTCTTATTTTTGCACAATTCAAGACACGCTTATCACGTGTAAGGTTTAAACTCTCCCCGACCACAATGTACTTGCCGTCATGTACCCTTTTCCAGTTCGGGTGCACAAAACGAACATCGCGCTGTATATAACACTTCATGTTTTTCACTGAGATGTTACGTCGCACCAACAGCCATGGTCATTTGGCGACTTTGCCCGCTTTAGCATTAGAGGAAGAGCCTAGGCGTACGTACACCGACTTGAATAAGCTGGGTGGACAGCTTCCTCACATCTGAAATTAATCTGGTACCGAGTGGAATTCGAACTCAAAGCAATGAGGGCTAGAGAAGACTACTCAGAGACCACTCGGTAATAACCACTCGACTACGGTGACCAAGACCTACGGACTTCCCAACCTTTGTGTAAAGATAACTAAGAAGCCTGCACGATCAAATATGTAAAAATAAGTATTGATTTGGTCAACTCAATTTCTTTGAATCAGAAATAAAACTTGAGATCGGTCTCAACTTTCGTTTTTTGTGTTTTCAATATTCTCAAGTTGCATATTACAGATTATTAAATTGGTCTGAAATAGGTAGAGAACGAAAATGTGATTTGAGCTCGGAAATTGATCTCATGTTTTATAACTCCGGACCCAAGGTCATAATAAGCTATTCTCTGCATTGAAATCTCAGCCCAGGTCCAGTACATAAGTTAAGGAGACAATTTGACAAGGACATGAAGGCTGTGTCTTCCGGTTCTTTATGAGCAATATTCTACCGCAAATGTCTGGTGATAGTTGCAAGCCAAGAAAAAAGTCTTGTTGTAAAATCTAGTTAAAATCCCACGAATCGGACTAAATCTCACGAATCAGTATAAAATCTCGCAAATTGGGCTAACATCTCGCGAATCAGTTTAAAATCTCACGAATCAGTTTAAAATCTCACGAATCGGGTAAAACCTCACGAATCGGGTTAAAATCTCACGAATCGGGTTAAAACCTCACGAATCGGATTAAAATCTCGCAAATCAGTTTCACTGCAGTTGAGATTTGTCTTAGTTCAAGTTGTTTTCATATAATATTATGTACAGCAAAAACTTCTTCCTCAAACTGAAATAGCACTTAAGATTGTATGATGCGAAGATGTTTTATTACATTGTAAATTGTTATCGTATTATTAGCTCTATTCACACTGTGTTCTTGTTTTTGTACATTTTGTATTTAGTATGGGCGTGTCAAAAACACAACCACCTGGGTATTGTCCAAAGGACTGACGTAACATAGCTTATAGTTTAAAGTTAAAACAGGGTTTACAGGCGAACTGTTTGCTTATTCAAACGTATAAGATGCTTTTAACAGTATTATATAATAGATTCTTATATTGGAATGGAGCCACACAGTAGTATGGTTCCCGGTCTATCAGGTAGTATTTTTTACTGATTTCAAGACCGCTCGTAAGTTAAGACACAAATCACTAGCAGGATTCGAATCGACTGCATCTGGACTATCTTAAGTCCGACACGCTACATTGTAATATATTTTTATGTATATACACACACAGTCCGCGAAACTTTTGGTCAGCATCAATTCATGTTTATTCTGGCACAGAGAATATCATTTTAGAAGCTGGTGTCATAATAATCATAGCCACAGGCAAACCTGGGTGAAGGACATTAGGACATCATGTAAATACTGACCGCTTTTTGTACAGTAAAATCTCGATATTAAGACCACCATTTGGACCCGAAAAGAGCGGTCTCAATATTGAGGTGGTTATCAAGTTAAAATATAGAAGAAACATTTTGTATAAATATTGATGGTAGAAAATGGAAAAAAATATCTCCGTGAATAGGCATTAATTTATGGTTATCATCTTTTCATCAATTGTTATTCTCACGTTAACCTCACGTTGTACTCGTGAACCAATAGCTAAGGCGTAAAAAATAGGTTTGTTTCCGGTTACCCGACCGACCCATCTTTTACCTGCCGACTCAAAAGTTTTTACAGCATCCAAATTTTAGAGCTATATTGTAATTTTCACAACAGTTTTGCCGATATATGTAGAAAAACGTAAAAGAAAAGAAAAAATCCCTATTACCGACACATATTTTTTGGGTATGTAACCGGAAACAAACCTTTTTTGTTTAAGCCTAATTAGCATCCGCGCAACGCTATGGACATGTTGTAATTTTTTCCCTTAGAACAACTTAAAACGAGCAGTATGGTGCAGAAATCCTCAAATAGCGACCACCACGGTATCACGACCATCATGTTATAACGACCACTTATGTTTGGACCGGCTTTCAATAACTCCCCAATAATTCAACTTGATAATGAGATCACCTCGTTTTTCGGGTCCCCAATGTGGTCTCATTATCGAGGTTTTACTGTAGTAATTTAATAGCATTTTTGTTTAATTCTTTTTAAAAAGGATGTTGATTCCTGTTTCTCAGTGTGTTATCTATAATAAAGTATTGGATTTTTACTGCTTTAATGTTTCTTATTACTCAACCAAGAGAGCCAATGTACTTCTACTGTTACAATTATATTATTGTCTTATATACAATGAGACTTAAATGAATAACTGACCGATCCACCCACAATTCACTCACTCGCTCGATCGATCGATCAATCAATGATATAATATCAAGTTTACGTCAGAATGAAGATCAATTGTGCCCAGAATCCATATTTCCCTTTTTGAGGTCAGTGTTCACAGGGTTTACTGTATCAGCTATGAAATCACACCAATACTGTTCACGACTTCAATGTAACAATAAAGATATCGTAATTGACATTACAATGAAAGATAATCAAACTAAGAAACGTGAATATCTAGGTTTCACGTTCACATGATATCAAATTATGTTTGTTGAATAAAACAGTACACAATCGACATAATACAGTGGCCAGTCCAAGTCCAAATCGTATTCAATCAATCAACGAATATCTTTATGCGGTCATAACCAGGACATAATACTCAGTAGATCTCCGGGATGAAGCGGTTAGAGATATCAGCCGCTATGAGATTTTAGTTCGAAACTTGTTTAAGTCACGTTCACATCTTAGCCTTGATATTTTCCACTTTATTTATCTGCCCTTTCAAATTAGTTAACAGACATCTGAGAAAAAAACGGTCACCCTTCAGAACTCAGTTTCTGATAGAATTGACCACATAATTCTCTAAATGATGGTTAATTGTGTATAAAGGCCATAATATGTTGTAGTCCTTTATATGTTTTATTTCACTTGAATCTCTGAACATTTCAATCGAGATCCGATTTATCTAATATTGTGGCAGGTTTCATGCACGCTGTTTGTGTTTAAAATTGATTCAGTAATGCATTCTCAAACGGTTGATAATCAAATGTGGAATGATTGTTAAACCATATGTATAACAATACACAACAATAGTAGCAACAACAACATCATCAGCAACAACAACAACATCAACAACAGCAACCACAACAACAGTAACAACAACAACAGCAGAATAATAACAACAAAATCTACAGAAACAGCAACAACAAACATCCAAATATAAACCTCACAAATTTATCGAACAACAAAATCAATCTTAAACGCCATTCATGCGCTTATCAAATTGCGCTTGAGTCACGCTTGGTGGCGTGATTTCTGTCGTGTGTATATAACAAATGACTCTCGAGATATCAAAGTCATTCAACCGACAGCGGACGAAGCAAAGGCTGAAATCTTTTGCGAAACAGATTAATTAATTATTTTATTAACACAAAAATAATTTATATAACGATGGAGTATTTCAAGTTTATAATGTTGCTATCTATATTATCTGTAAATGTCGCGCTATCGAAACACTTGTATGACAATGTTAAAGATAACTCGGTAAATACACTAGTTGAAGAAATTGAAGAATTGAAAAAAAACATTGCATCATTACAAAATAGAGTTTTGTCTTTAGAACAAGATAACAATTGTACGGACGAGAGTGAACCACTTGAGGAATTGCGATCTGGCAGAACTAAACGAGGTAAGTAAAAAAATCGGTTTAGACATCATTTCTTATCGTTCTTGATTTTTATACAAAACATAAGGCATAAAAAATATAGGTTTGTTTCCGGTTACCCGACCGACCTATCTTTTACCTGCCGACCTCAAATGTTTTTACGGCATCCAAATCGTAGTGCTATATTGTAATTTTCACAACAGTGTTGCCGATATCTGTAAAAAAAACGTAAAAGAAAAAAATCCCTACCTACCGACCCATATTTTTGGGGGCATGTAACCGGAAACAAACCTTTTTTGTTTAGGCCTAAGATGCCTTTTTATGTAGGTTAGGTGAGGTATTTTCCTGTTGAAATCCTGATAACCAAAGTTCAACTCAATTTAGAGGAAATAATTCAAATGTCAAATGCATGTAGCATTAAGATTGCATTCAATTCTCGACTACATCTAGTACATAATCTTTTACTTGATGATTGTAGATAGAGTCGGTTTATCGCATTATCTATACAGTGTATAAGCATTGTAATTTCAGTCAAAACGCTGAGATACATTTAAAACATCACGTTTGTCAGTAATCCCCTATTTATTTAATGGCTTCAGATTTAATTTTCAGTGGTCTAAGATATAATGATGATGAAATTAAACCTCAGTATTATGACTAAAGAAAAAATGTTATTAATATTGAGTTGGTCTCATTCTCAAGTCGATAAAAAGCAGAAATTTTGAGTACCGTTCCGAAATGAGTGTTCGTTATAATGAGAAGGTCTTAATATCGAATTTATCTCTGGGTGAGGTTTTACTGTATATAGGTTTCACTGTATTTTCGTATAAGCATGACACAAATTACATAAATATTGTTGACGTAATTAATTTAAATTTTATCAAATAAATTTTCCTTACAGCAACGAGGAGACTAGTTCCAAATGTTGCATTCCAAGCCACTCTTACAAAACTGACAGAAAGAGTGAAAGAAAAACAGCCAATAAAATACAACAAGGTACATACAAACATAGGAAACGCTTACAACAGTGCTACTGGAGTATTCACAGCCCCTGTTAGGGGTACCTACTCGTTCAGTACCAACATTGTAGCCGAAAAAGGACATTACGTTGAAGCCTGTATACAGGTCGGGAACAATGTTAAGGCCTCTGCAATAAGCGACCATCGGAACAAACTTGACATTTGGGACCAGGGCAACGCTGCAGCCATTCTTCATTTACATCGAGGCGCTAAAGTCTTCGTTTCCATTCAATGGCCGTACGGAGAACATGTTATCCATGGTGTTGGCAAGACAAGTTTTTCAGGATATCTCATAAGAGCCCAGGGATACCGTCGTATGTATGTGAGATAGTGACTTTATCAGACCCATTATCGAAATGAAATAATAACACTTATAACGACGGTTCAACATATTTTTGCCGGACTTATGCTGCCTGTCTTAATATCATCAACCGGATATATCTTCCAAGTTCAGACACTTCCAAATAAAGTTCGAATCCTAATTGGAAGCCTGGAAATAGTCACCAAGACCTAGATTAGAACAATAAACAAAACAATAAACAATATGTTTCGCTATTGATAAAAAGTAAACTAAACGTGTGATGATTCTGAAGTTCAATGGAAGGGAAGTAACTGATGAGGTACATCTATCTTGTTATAATTCAGTTATCGAATCAGAATTTCAAATCGCATGCATTCAGTCAGTGTTCCTATGTGACGACGACCAAAAATAAAGTACTGAACACACCATTGTTTGGTATAGCCACTCTTTTATTCTATCACATTTATTTTTACAGACGGTTCATTTTGTATTTTGCCAACTGTCTTGTCGCCGACAGAAACAATTGAGTACAAACTATTCAGTTGGTATTAACTTATATTTATGTACATGTATAACATATTCTGTGATATATTTCTACCTTGAATATTACTCATGCTTCGGTCTACACATTACCACTTTGTACAAATGTTATATTCCATACTTTTTATCATTTAGCTGAATAAACAGCTGAGCTCATTTGAAAAATAAATCTTGTTTCTTTCAGTTACAGTAAAAGCTAAAAAAGCGACCACCTCGATATTGCGACCACTTCATTTATGACGACCACTTATTTTCCGGATCAGTTTTCAAAACTCCCTATATATTTCAACTTAGTAATGTCATCTTCTTATTACAAATACATTTTCCGGGTACGAAAGTGGTCTTAATATCGAAGTTCCACTGTACAGATAAGCCATTTGTCAACGGGTTTTTAGTTATACACAGTGGACAGTTGTCACAACCAGTGCTTTTATACCCAGCAATTTCATACGTTATCCATAACAAACCTCCTTTAATTGGTGTAGTGTGAAGTCACACAAGTGTCTAGATAGTTTCTATTTACACCACAAACGTGGATCAAAGTTTATTGCTTCAAGTTTTCATTAGCCTCGGTGTTGCTTAAGACTCTGTATAGCATGGCACGTGAGCTTGTATTACAATGTATTAGAACGTGTTGTAATGTTTATTTTCACTGAGGTTTAACATCGCACCAACAACCAGGGTCATTTGGCGGCTCTCCAGCGTTAACGGCGGAATAAGACCTAAGGCAGAAACCTAGGTAGTACCACTGACCATCTGTAAGCCAGCTGGGCAGCTTCCTCACATATGAAATTTTAGCACCCGGTGAGATTCGAACATACAACGGTAAGGGGTAAGTAACTGCTCGACAAAAGGGACCCGTACCGTAATATTTTAGTAAGCTAATTCTGACATACATACCTAACATAGGGTTCGAAAAGCCATCTAAAACTTATCAGTTGGCTTTCGGATAAAGATTCCGAGTCAGTTTGGTTGGTTCTGGAACGGAACAGACCGTCAGACAAAATATTCAATATTCGGTTAATTACATTATCAGAATTTAAGTCCGACAAGCTAAGGAATTGATAATTACTGGTAATTGGAAAATTTATACAATCATTTCAAAGTAATAAATGATTACCATTAGTCAAGTTAATTGATAAAAGACGTTTAATTTCGTACGCATGATACATATGCATGCGCATCGTATCGTTATATGACACAAAAACACAAGATGTCTACGTGACGTTCCTAAACACACGCGTACTCACAGTACAACCACCTAAACACACGCGTACTCACAGTACAACCACCTAAACACACGCGTACTCACAGTACAACCACCTAAACACACGCGTACTCACAGTACAACCAAGACCTAGAAACCACCTTTGAGACCACAGAAAATTGTCTTCATATTTAGGGATTTTTTTTTCGAAGTAAATACAATATAAAATTAATATAGAAAGCCGGCTCGAAAATAACTGGTCTATATATTGAAGGGGTTTTAGCTATTGAATTGGTCCCTTATTTTAATAAGGATATATTGTAGGATACTATTATACGCATACACACATACACTTGCACACACTAAAGATATAACAATCTCTTATTTCCATTCATAATCCAGCTCTTGATGATATAACATAGAAAGGCTTTAACACACAGAGTTCATCTAAAATTTCATTTTTTTACTGAAATAATGACAAGCATGCATTGTCACATTGTTGACTGGCTTGAGACAGTTAAAAAGAAAAGAAATGTGACCTATTAAATGAACTGCATGTATTTATACACAGGAATGTAACGAAAACCAAACTTGGATGAGTAATGCGTTTATCCCGGCAACCGCCACATGTTGAATTTCTCATTCCTGTAGCCGCACATGTTGAATTTCTCGATTCCTGTAGCCGCCACATTTAGACAGCTAGGTCAGCCAAGTGTATGAACTGAGTATAACTAAATATTCAGTTTCTTTTTTCTTCACTGTGGTGTATCGTCGCACTAACAGCATGGTCTTTTTGGCGACTTTTCCAGCTTTAGAAGTAGAGGTAGACCCTAGGCAGAAACATAAGAGGAATCACCGACTTCCTGTAAGAAATAACAATAATTGGGCAATACTATATTTATAATAGTACCATTATTGAGTAGCAGTTAGCAGATGCATAAAATAATTGCCGTATTATCGATATAATACCGTAATTAAAGTATACTTTTGAAATGTATGTTTTAAATAATTACGGAGTGATAATTGCGCTTGTTTTTTTTTTACCTTGTGAACTTCTAATCAATCAGAGACTTTGTTATCTGTAGTGGAAGTTCCCTTTGTTTTCCTCGGTGTCAGCTTACTTGTTATTGTGACATCATTGTTAAAGTTTATCTTAGAAGTGGCACACAGAAAGCAAATAATTTCCCTAACATAAAAAACATGTATTATAAGGAATAAAAATATTATGATTTTATTGAAAACAAACATAAAATGAAGGATAAATGAAAGAATACGTGCTTTCAGCCACACAAATAAGGACATAATATACGTTTCATTTTCAGATACAAAAATAAGGACATAAATATATATTTCTTTTGTCAGTTACAAAAATACAGACACAAATATATATTTTATTTGCTAGTTACAAAAATACAGTCATACATACATATTTCATTTTTAAGTAACCATGATATGAAACGAGTATTAGATATTGTTTTGTTCTCAGATTCTCAGATTAATGGACTACAGTCGAAACTGCGAACAACGGCCACCCTTAAGAAAAACACAATATGGCTTTTATTGACAGATGGCCGGCATTTGGAGGTCAGTTTGCTCTGAATAATCAGTGACGGTTTTTCAAAGAATTGCCTTGATTCACAGGGTGGTCTCTATATGGGGTTGGGCGCAAACACAGGTTTGACTGTATATACACTTTATACTATATAGTATATACTACATTTTCATATCACAATTCAACTTTAATTTTAACACAGACTTCGCCAGAAAAGTGCCCGTAGGCTAGACATAATGCGTGAACGAAATAATTAATACATTCCTGTATCCGCCACAGTTTAACCCAAAATTACAAATGTGGCGGTTGCCGGAAGACACCGAGTAAGGATTGGTTAATCAAGTGAATGTTTTAGATATAAAATCACTGAATTGACACGTACAACTATACAACACATCAACACTACTTTTAGGACCAAAAGAAAAATATCCAAATATTGAGGTATTCTCATAATTAAGTTACAAAAGAGAAAAATAAAGAAGACCGATCCGAAAATACAGTACAGTAAATAGTTATTGGAAAATTGATTTTTCAAAGATTCCATATACAAGTAACTTGATCTTTATTTATCTAGAATTAGATCGAGTTTGCCAAAATGAAAAAAAATCCAGTATGAATGATGTCTTTAAGCGTGAATTCCATATAATATTTTACGGGTAAGTACAGTAAGACCTAAATATTAGGACCACCCCCAAAATCGGTCGTAATAATGAGGAGGTCTCATCATTTTGAATTATGGGCAGTAATTGAAAGCCGGTCAGAAAATATGTGGTCGTAATATTTAGGTAGTCAAAATGTGAGATTTCCTGTAAGTGATTGTTACCATGAGGTGTTATTAAAATATCATGTTTCGAGTGGTATTAAGGAAACTAATGAAAACGTTTGAAATAAAGTCTTTCATTGTGCTGATTTTAAAATTTTGAATTTGATCGGTAAGTTAATTTCTGCTGTTTAGTATGACTCAACAACTAATACAATCTTTAACCAATAATTGAGCATTTTCTTCCGGATATGTGCATATTGATTCTACGCACGTAATTTATGCTCTAAAATATTGGGTATTGAAAGATAAAATTTCTTTCATTTCTTAAAATAGATCTTATTCATTAAGTCAATAAATTATCGTTTGCCAATCTCTAGTTGTTATAGACATATTTGGATAAGTGAAGTAAATCACACATAATTATAGTCAAACATAATCACTCTTAATTATACCCTTGACAGTTTGTGCACATAACTACAGGATTCCAACATACCATGCGCGGTTTTATTCATTTACAAAAGACGGTAATTTCACATACAATCAAACATGGGTTAGCGTCCACCAGTGAAAAACGGTCACCTATGAAAAACGAACATATGTGAATAATGGCCACCTGTAAAAACAGACGCATGTGAACAATGGCCAACTGTAAATATAGACGCAAGTGTATAAAGGTCATCTGTTAACAATGGCCACGTGTGATTAAAGATAGCCCAGTAATAAAGATAGCCTATCATTAAAGATAACCTATGAATAAAGATAACCCATAAATAAAGATAGAATATGAATAAAGATAACCAATGAATAAAGATAACCCATGAATAAAGATAGAATATGAATAAAGACAGAATATGAATAAAGATAACCTATGAATAAAGATAAGCTATCAATAAAGATAGAATATGAATAAAGATAACCAATGAACAAAGATAACCCATGAATAAAGATAGAATATGAATAAAGATAACCAATGAATATAGATAACCCATGAATAAAGATAGAATATGAATAAAGATAACCCATGAATAAAGATAACCCATGAATAAAGATAACCTATGAATAAAGATAGAATATGAATAACGATAACCTATGAATAAAGATAAGCTATCAATAAAGATAGAATATGAATAATGATAACCTATGAATAAAGATAAGCTATCAATAAAGATAGAATATGAATAATGATAACCTATGAATAAAGGTAGAATATGAATAATGATAACCTATGAATAAAGATAAGCTATGAATAAAGATAGAATATGAATAATGATAACCTATGCATAAAGATAAGCTATCAATAAAGATAGAATATGAATAAAGATAACCCATGAATAAAGATTACCTATAAATCAAGATAACTTATGAATATAGATAAGCTATGAATAAAGATAGAATATGAACGAAGATAGAATATGAATAAAAATAACCTATGAATAAAGATAGAATATGAATAAAGATAACATATGAATAAAGATAAGCTATGAATAAAGATAAGCTATGAATAAAAATAACAAATGAATAAAGACAGAATATGAATAAAGATAAGCTATGAATAAAGATAAGCTATGAATAAAGATAGAATACGAATAGAGATAACCTATGAATAAAGATAACCTATGAATAAAGATAAGCTATGAATAAAGATATATATGAATAACGACCACTCTTTAACTGACGCCTTTTGGAACAAGTAGCTAAATAAACGCCCGATAAAGGGGCCGAACATGTATTCTCTCCTTGTGCGTGCGATTGGTTTGCTTGTTTGACTGTACAAGGTGCTTTTAACATATTTTTATCTTAACACAAATCATGCTTAGCGCGATGGCAGGCTGTGCTGTATTTACATTCTCCCCACTGCAAAGAATGACATAGACTCGTGATATAGCTGTTAACAAATAAATTAACTCAGCAGTGGACATGGCGTGTCAGTAATTGGGACTACAGCACGATAACGGTCAAACGAACTATAAATTCATGTTTAATATAGTTGTGCGAGTGATTGAATTTGTTCAATACATATATCTTCAGTGATTCGTAAAGTTTAACCAATTTAAAGCACCACGAAATGGATTCTGTAAAACAAATACGTTTTAAATGTATCTTTAAAATCTATTCCGATGGCTCCTTATGATTTCAGGAATTGTAATTTAACTGATATTTATAATGACAAAAGATGTCCAAACAGTATCGTTACAGTAAATGAATAACTCTGTACATCATTTCCTTATTCACTCAGGTTATATT
The DNA here is from genome assembly GCA_008271625.1 of Lutraria rhynchaena. Classification (NCBI taxonomy): domain Eukaryota; kingdom Metazoa; phylum Mollusca; class Bivalvia; order Venerida; family Mactridae; genus Lutraria; species Lutraria rhynchaena. Next base: position 864,932 of record VIBL01000109.1, on the reverse strand, counting down.
CTTGTATTATATCCGTTTCATACCCAACTATCAACCGACGCTTCTTTCTGTCATAGTGTAGAGACCGTGGACCAGAGAGCATGTCTTTGCTAGTGACAAGTTCACCAAGATTGTTGCCATCTCTGTCAAACATAACTACATTCTTTGAAGCATAGCCAGCTACAAGTGCAATGTCACTATCAGTGACACACACGCCAGCTGTTCCGGTTAGTTTCGGGTCACGTAGATCGTACATGAAGTCCCCATTAGTGTTGTACACTACCAGCCTGTTTGTCCCATCAGTAACATAGACCCTAGTTTCGTCATTACTTACAGCAATGCCAGCTGGGCAGTATATTGGGAAGACTTTCTGACCTTGTGCATCTCTATCTATGGTCTTTATCAAAGACCCTGTTAGAGAGTAGACAAATATTGATAATGATTTGCCTGCAAAAGTCCAGAACTGATCGTTGCAGAACGTGATGCTGTTGCTAGAACAGAATTTATGTGCGTTTATCTTAATCTTCTTACCCGGTGCCAGCTTGTCAGTAACCTCTACAAACTGTATCGAGTCTTTGAACTCCACAGCTACTTCAGTGGACGAGACGGTACACAGCCCAAATAAATCTGACTTCATATTACAAAAATCTTTCACATTGAGTTGATCATCAAGTCTCTTTAATTTTTTGTTGTTGCGGTCAATTAGAAGGATTGTGCCATCTTGCAGCTGACACATCCCCAGGATAAAGCATGGTATTCTGTCATTCTGAGTTTTCACATTGACGTTGTCAATTGAATTGACGACATGCGTGCTGTATCTCACAAATCTTCCCATTCTATCAGCCTTCTTAATACCGTAATAAAGGCTTGGATTGGATTCAAATTTCAGAGTATTTCGTGCAAAAGAGTTAGCTTTCATCAAAAAATCATTGCTGTCAGAAACTACTTTTCGACCAAGTTTTTCTGCAATAAACAAATGTTTATCATCATCGGTTTGTGCAAGGTCAGGTTTCCTTTTACTAACTGTAGCTAATAGATCATCTGCTGCAGCAACATCATCACGCATTTCTTGTTCTAATTTGATTATCTCATCGTCTAGCTCTTTTTTCATTTTATTCTCGAGTTGATCTAAGTCATCGTTCATTTCTTTTCGTGACTTGTCGATTTCTTTCAGAATGTTAGCCTTCTTTGTTTTGGTAAGTGTAAGATTTTTCGATTTGTCCTGTTTTGTGTCACGTAATTCATCAGTTACACGATCAATATCTGCGACTAATTGTTGAATTTCAGATGCGTTAGGTTTATGAATCCCATTCTTAACTTCTTCCACATTACGACAGGATCTACAATGCAAGTATCGGAACAAAATGAGGTTTCACTTTGTACATTAGTATATGGTCAACACAATAGGATAAATAAGGATTACCGTCAGATCAGAATCACATTGACAAGGCGCGTACATGATTTTATGTTTTACATCTATCGCTTTTTTAACAAAATTACAATCAGCATTTTTTGATGTATTAATATGCTTACGAATTAAATACTTCTTTAAAAGAACAAATATGTCTTCATAAATAAAGATAATTCGCACTGAATGTACATTATTCTATTTTTCAAATGCTATGCACGCCATTGTTTACTTAACTTTACGTAACACGAAATTCTAATCAAACAGCTGGGTAGACTTCTAAGTTTCTCATTTATTAATTCGAATAGGTATCTAACTGTTTAAATATATTACTTATGTTCCATTGAAATGCACTGTGTGCAGTAAACCATATCGTGCGTCCCGCAGTACATGTCAACATCACAATTCGTATGGAGGTGACACTTGACGTGGACCAATTGTTTTTTCGACGATGTTTGTTTGGTTGATTCTGCTGTGTCCAATTTGTGACTTTTTGTAAAACGTTGATGATACTTTGTGCAAGTCTTACATAGATACTTATTGCAAGTTTGGCAGAAATGGGTAGCCTCAATAACTTTACCGTCAGCATCACATGGTGTGCATTCAAAATCAAACAGGGCGTCAGATCCATCTTCAATCGATTTGGAAAAGTTAAGACCAGAAGCCATTGTTCTGAAATAATCATATGTTTGTCATAGTGACAAACATCAATCACTGATATACCAAATATAAACAAAAGAGTAATGAAAAGAACCTTTTAATACAATAAAACCCCGCAAGCTTCCTCCCTTATATTTACGACCATCTCATCGTAACAACCACTCACTGTATTTTCGGACACATTTTTATTTCTTCCATATTTTAACCTGACAATGAATAGATATATCGTAAGACCCCCCTTACTGATAATTTAAATACATGTATTAAAATCTCATTATTATAATACTTATTTTTAGACCGGTTGTCAACATTTCCTCTATATTTCAACTTTAATTAGATAATTAATATAATACTTATTTTTAGACCGGTTGTCAACATTTCCTCTATATTTCAACTTTAATTAGATAATTAATATAATACTTATTTTTAGACCGGTTGTCAACAATTCCTCTATATTTCAACTTTAATTAGATAATTAATATAATACTTATTTTTAGACCGGTTGTCAACATTTCCTCTATATTTCAACTTTAATTAGATAATTAATATAATACTTATTTTTAGACCGGTTGTCAACATTTCCTCTATATTTCAACTTTAATTAGATCAATATCAAGATCGATTTATTTTGTTTCGTGTCATTGACAGTGACGAGTTAAAGCAAGCAAATTACCTACTCATGATCAGCAGTACAATTTTCTTTTAGAAAAGTTTCTCAATGTTTTAGAGACAAATATTTGTATTGTTGTTGTTGTCAATAGTTAATAAAAGCCTATTTTGAAAAAAGACATGTTAAATGCTGGTATAATAATGATATAATGTTTGAGAAACTTATCCAATATGAATAACTTTATAGATATCCAATTTCTGAAAATATGAAAAGATTGTACTATATTATGTACAGATCAATGATACAGTAGGCTTAAATTGTTAAAACAGCATTGAAAACATGAATGTAGAGCGCATATATTCATATAAATGGCATACCGATTAGTTCAGTTGGTAGTGTTATTATACTATTTAAAAGTCTGATCTAGGTTTTGACAATGCTATTTTAAACGGCTGTTTTAGATGTCCGCACTAGATTTTGACAATTCTACTTCGATAAAAGAACATTATATTTCAACAACTATATGTGTTTTAAAACCAAATTCAAGAGAGTGTAAAACAATTCATCATAGAAAAAAAGGAAAACTTCATCACAAGAATATATGCTTGAATAAAGAAATCAATCTTTACTTTAAATGTTTTCAAAATTGTGCACTGAACTCTACTTGTGTTCTCACTCTCTAATAAATTCTACATTTTCATATTTTTTTCACAGGAGTTTAACGTCTCACCAACTGCATGGGACATTTGGCAATTTTCCAAATTTAACATTGGAGGAAAACCCCAGTCTTGCTCCTGGGTAGAAAACTAACCTTCCTTAAGCTTCCTCATACATGGAATTTGGATGGGGTTCGAACAAAAGTGAGGGGTTAGTGATTACAAGTCAGGTACCATAACAACTCGACCACTACGAGTTATAATGACACATATTTTGGTCAGTGTTTTTCTTAAATTTGCTACAAGTAAAATGTATGAAATTTCAAAATATACACATATATTACAAATCATTAAGTCTAGAAATCTAATCTATACTACATTATGAACATCAAAAAATGAAAAATGAACTTTTTCATGTAAAGAATTTAATTTTCTAACCTGTATCTAATAATCACAAGCGTCCATGTAATAAAAATAAAGAAAATTGTATATGAATAAATATATATAACCAGTTTTTTATACTTATACGATCACCTCAAACATCTATACATTCCTGATTATTGATGCATGACTTATCGTAAGAATGTGAACTGTATAAGAGAGACTACTCAGAAAAGTTTCATTGCAGTAAATAACTTCCACATGGCCTGTAATGCTGTGAACATTGTTACATGTTACAAGAGGTTGATTTTAGTCAAATTAAGCTCTCAAATCTGGAACATAATTGACCGTATTACTAACTGCTGGTGCAGGCTCAAGCTCCAAAGAGGTATGCCGTTAAAAAGTCTTTGTATATATATACACACACACATAGAATAGTAATGTACATTATAGAACGCGTACACTAATGTTTCTGTCACAAGTAAACTCCGTTAATCCTACGATACAAAATGACAATAGCGAAAGCGTGAATACATACTGTAATTAATTCTTAAAGACGGAAAAGATATGAGCAACACAATCCAAAATCAGAAACTTGGCGAATTTTACCATGAATTAATCTTTGACTAGTAGAACATAATATACAAAATGAAAGGATACCTACATACGTATCGGAATGTTGTAATAAAAGCGAGATTATGAAATTAAAAAGCTTTTAATGACGAATTATGCCTCAAAAGTACGAAACGTACGCTCAGAAGAAAAAGTAGAACCAGTCTTACAACCTAAATACTCTATTGCTTTGTTCCCATAAAGGGAAATAAAACTTTTTTTCCTGACCGTTACATCAATGGAATTAGTGGGGACATGTATGTGTGAAATGCTTGGTATCATGTAAACAGAATGGATTTACACAAGATAATAAAACATGTGTGCTCCTCTGTCATTGTGGTGTTAATGTTAGCAAATTGTTGTCATTCAATTGAACAAAGACATTACGGAAAATATGAATGCGGGAAATGTCCTTCAGAAGAGAGTAATCTAAGAGAGTTCATTAAAATGTCATTTTAACATCACAACCATGACACAGCCGTATCCTGACGTGGAGTTGATGGTAAACAGGGCTTTACTGGGGAAATAATGTATCTATACCTCGAGAGAAAACATTCCCTGGTGGAGAGTTGATTTAGAAGACATCAGTTACATTCAATTTGCACGTTTGTATAATCAAATTGCATTAGGCAAGCGAACGTTTATAGAAGGTAAATTAGAATTAAGTAAATATTTGATCCGTGGTGTACTGTGTCATGTAAATAGGTCAAGGCAATATTTTAAAAAGACTGATGCTAGCCTACTAACGTTATTCAGCACGTATTAAAACTTGGCGAAAAAACTTGTAATTCTCTGGTAATGCCTTTTGACATTCCAGGACTCTTGACAAACATCTTTACCAATAATTTTCTTGTATCTTAATCGGTAACCTTGGTATAATGATTCATTAACTGTGTGTTTTAAGTACGAGTATGTATATTTGTGAAGATTTCAATAAAGTCAGCAGATTCTGCTTCAGAAGACATTTTACATCTTTGTGACGTTGAGATATTTGGACATACGGGTGAATTAGGTATTTATTCAGCATTATCATTTCATGTAACATAATATAGTGAAACAACTTTATGAATGTCTGTAGGCCGAATATTTAGTTCAGTGCGTTCAGAATTCAATCTATACATTGCACTGAAATACAGAAAGGCGTGGCTTGGGTGACACGTTCCTTCACTCTATACGATTCTTCACTGGACTCGAGTTCACTATTATCATGTTATATAATTAAAAAAATACCGACATTTCGACTTTTCTGGGGATGGAAGCAAATAATGGAAAATTTACGGTGATAAAGAAATAACTTATAGAAACTTGTCCGAAAATAAGCAGTATTTTTTTATAAATAATTAATATACAAGTGTTTTCAACGTCCGAGTTTACTGTGTTCTTTAGCATAGATCTAGACTTATAGGTACTGTTATAAATATGACTCTGTTTGCTTTTAACAGCTAACAATAAGACCTGTTAAAAATATTGACAAAATTCAGAGGAAAGAATAATTCAGACAAAGAGTAAGTTACTTTTAAAGCAGCCAATAATAGTCAAGAAAAGTTTGATGCTTACAACTCTTTTAGCAGTTTAATGAGAAAAATTTGTCTTTATTTTACATCATTAAGATTCTGCTGACAGGAGCACAAACGCACACGTATTTCCCTGACGGCTATTTAAGGATGACATCATTATCTAGGTATTTTTTTTATTTAGTATGATTTAATTGTAACATCATGTTTGACTCCATGTCGCATGCTTCTGGAAGTTAGATTTTGTTCCAGAATAATACTGCCTTCTTAGTAAATACAATGCGTTTTTTTTCTGATTAAATTTATGAGAAAAGATAATGTTGTATGTACTTCTGATATCATTCACCAAGTTTGTAATAAACGAATGGTAAGTTTCCGGATGTTTTCTATTATTATTGTCACTGGGGTTTAACGCCGTTTTTCAACAATTTTTCAGATATATACGGCGACCGGTTCACCAAACCAGTTTTCTTGGACTGTATACTAACCAGTACTAACTTACCCTTCCACAAGGAGGGCAACTTCTCCACATATGGAAGAAAATCGACATTCTGTCCAATTTTCATAGAAGGGTATGACCTGCCACCACTGGTCGTGTAATCTAACTCATCCTGTGTAGCGCTTAAGAATGACACCAGAATTATGATTTTTCCAAATGGTATTAAATTATATCGCGTTTGAATACAAGAACACGTGACTTTGTCGGTTTCAATTAAGGTAATGCATTAAAGATACATGTATATCAAGACCGTTTCATAAAGTGAAAAGTAAGGCATTCGTGCACATTCACCTTAATTCAAAGGTTTTATCTGATAGTGTCACTGGTCGTCATAATTGTAATAGTTACTATCGGATGGGTACAGTGAAACAGCCAAACAATTGTTATCGCAAACTATAGTAATACATGAACTATGTGTATTTACATTGGCGATATTTCAGATCTTGTCTGAATTGTCCATTAAATATGATAAAAGGACTGACTGCTTAAGAGTTAACATTGTGAGAATTGATTTATCACTATACTTTAAACTTATGTTTGACTGTACTCTGAAATGATATTAAACAATTATTAAGAAGTATGATGTATTTTAATGCCTTGACTTTGTAATGTCTTCAAGGAAAACAATTTATTTGAACCGTTCATTTACATTCTTATATCATTTACAATTATTTCTTTTAATTTTATTGCAGATTGTTTCATCTAATACAATACCATTTACCTGTATATATATATTTATTGAATAATTGATTACATTCTTACATCAGTCTATATCATTTTTCGTTTGTCAGTTAAAGATTAAATTATAATATTTAAAAAGCATTTTAATTCACGTTATAATTATTACACCAATGTGTAGAAATTTTGTATATTCATGTTAATATTGGTTCAGATATAATTTTTACATGGAGTCAAATGTTTCAATGCCAATAATAAATCAATCAATAATAAATTCTGAGTGTTTCCCGGTGATCTGGGTTCAAATCCCGATCGCGGCAGGTCAAACTCTTCTATAAAAAATGACAAAATGTAAATTTTTCTCCATATGTGGAGAAATTGCCGTATCCTTGTAGAAGGGTAAGTTATTACTGGTTAGTATACATTCCAGGAAAACTGCTTGCTTTCCGGTAATATAATAAACATCTATCACATTAAAATATCCACATTTAAATCTGCAAACAAAGGGAACCGAAAGAAGAAAATGAAATGTATGATCTAGCTTTAAAATCAGTTATTCAGCATATACTCAGTAAAACGTCGATATTAAGACCGCGCATAGCGCTTGAAAGTCGTATTGATATAAAGGGGTATTCATAATATTGAAGTTGTCACTCTGAGAATGTTACTGTATATTGTTGTAAGAACGTATTATTCGAGTGATGTAAAGAAGAGAGACATTTCAAATGGAGCATTTTATGGGCTGGGTCTTAGATATTTAAGTAGCCGCTCTTAGCAACATTTAACTAAAAACTCTACTATCATTACCCTCTAGTAAATAATTGAACATTTCGTCTGGCATGTACATATCGATCAGAACTTTGTACATATTAAACATATGATTGGTCGATTGATGGTTCAATACATAAACATTATGAAATATATATACAAAATGATCCTTTTGCAACGAGCCAATACTCAGTCGGTTACCAAACTCATATTGCAAGAAACATAAATTGATTCATTGAAGATATGAACTTAATTAGATTCAATCACACTTAATCCCACACATGTGAATGATTTTCGGGCCCAAGCTTTACCTGAACACATACCATACTTATAAACGGATGAGATTTTAATGGCTGATTGCTGACTGCTGTTGCTGAATTGATTATCGTAAATAAGTAAATAATAAGACAAACATCATAGAAAGTGTACAAAAACACATCAGAAATATTTAAATATAATTATATGAATGATGTGTACACACAGTAAGCGCATTTATAAAAGCATAATATATTGAATTCTCTTGAAACGGAACGGACTTTAGAATCCCACTCCATAGTTAGAAACTCGCCGCACTAGAAGTAGAATGAATGAATATGGTAGAACCATGAATATTTAACATAAGTAGGAAAACGAATGTATACCTACAGACATATTGGAATTATGTAATAATACATAACGAGATTATGAAACGAAAAGGTTCGAACAAGCAATCATGAAAGAAATCCTAAAGATCGCACATATTAAATGTACATTTCATTAAAATTTCATGCGTTTTATGAACTTCAATGAGAATAATTATGGTAACTGAACTAAAGCTTACAAAATAGGAAAAGTGGAGACGTATATGCCTGAAATGCATGGTATCATAGAAATAAAATGGATGAAAATAAGATATTAAAACATATGTCCTACTCTGTCATCATGCTGTTGGTGTTTGCAAATTGTTGTCATTCAATTGAACATTACAGAAAAAAATATGGAAAATATGAATACGGGACATGTCCTTCAGAGGAGAGTAAATTTAGAGAGTTCATTAAAATATCAATTCGTGATTGTGTGAAGAATTGTGCTTTAAGACCATATTGTAAAATCGCGGGTTACAAGCGAAGATTTAAAACATGTTCGCTGCATTACAGAACATCGGAAGAATCAGCAAGTTATGGCAATCCTGAATGTGTACAAATAAAAATGTACACAGTGGATGTAGCGCAGGTATACTAATATTGTTCATCACAAACAACGATTGTTTTATTAAATTTCAAATATGTACATGTATTTGTATTTCAAACGTTCAAAAAAGAGAAGAAATATTCGACATATTATATAACTGAAAGTGTTCTCCAGTATTTTTCATTAAATTCAGATTCATTATTATCTACTCTTTCCCTCGGATAGGCTATACGAGTAGGTTTATAAGTATGGACTTATATTTGCAAGTTTGTGAACAATGCCGGGGACAGGAATGAACTTTTGTCTGGTAGTAAATGATCAGATTAATGGACGATGGCAATACTACATTAAATGGTTCGAGATTATGTGCCCATTCAGTGTATAAACCCCTTTAATCTGCATAGGATTGAAATTTGGTGATTTGATTCAATTGTTCGATGAAGATTAGACACTGTTCAGAGTACCCTGTCATAGACATGTCTTAGCCAAGATATAAGTTTTAGACTGAAAAAAAAACTTGCTTCTCTTTTATTTTTGAATATGAAGAGTTCGTCCTGTTGGTTGTTTTGGGAATATTTTGTAAGCTCATGAATGTATGTCTGAAGTATATATTATTAGCAAAATTTTAAGCTTAAAAACTAATATTCTGACTAAGTTGTAAATGAAACGGGTCCCTTAACTGTGTCTGGTCATTAATTTTTGTGTGTTTTAAACATAAGCTATCGGATGGTTGTGACTGTGGAGAATGGCTGACGTGTGGCGCAGCTTCTGGTGCATGTATTATTGGAGGTAAATCAATGTTTTCTTCATCAGATAAAATAAGAATTGCTGTTTTTCATCTGAATGAATGAAGGGCATAGGACCGAAGTCTATATTTTTTTTCTAAAATAATGCAGTGTATATTTTCGAGCTTTTGAAATGAATATATGTGGCATATGGGGCGAAAACGCTTTAATATCATGTGAAAGAAAACAACTTTTTTAGAATTTATAGCAAGTTATTTACTATTCACTGGTCAACCATATAAAAAGGTATAACTAAATGCAGAAAACCAGTGGAAGTTATAATGAAATGGTTATTAGTTATTTAAAAATAGTCATTCAACTATAAGCATAATGTCGTTTTGTATTCGCGTATTGTTCTGTGATATGAATATGAAATGAATTATGAGAGAGATTTTAAAACTTACTTCAAATCATAACTACAGAGTTACAAAAAATATTTTCTAGAACTCATAGTTGTTACGCTTATAAAGCATTTAGCTACACTAAAAAATCGAACGTATCTAAGATTAAAGTGTACTGGCGTATAACAACGGTCATAGCGGTCGATCCACGTGTTTCATTACATAAAGAATGAAATGCATCTAATTTAATCGAGTGAAGATTTTGAAATCGGGATCAGTTAAATACTAAAACTTGTTTTTTGTGTTCTAATCTACCCTTTACAAATATTACGTAAGTATATGTTTTCAATGAAATTTGTCTTATAGATCTTAAAAATATTGCACTACAAAAGCCTACCGAACAGTCATCTACGTTTGACAAAGCAGTATCCTCACGTGGAGTTGATGGCAACACTAAACAGGACTATCGTGAGAAATCATGCTTCCATACCATGATAGAAAACAATCCCTGGTGGAGAGTTGACTTAGAAGTCATCAGTTACATTCAATATGCACGTTTGTATAATCGGATCGACGCAGTGGGTAAGTGAACGTACATTAATAAAGGGTAAGTTAGAATTAAATAAATTCCTTGGTGTACTGTATCAGGTAAATAGGTAAAGGTAATACTACAACACGGCCGATCTTTGCTAGCTTACTAACTTTTGTCAGCACGAGTTAAGACTTAACGAAAAAAGTAATCCGTCTCCGGTACTGCCAAACATTACCGATTCCAGGACTCTTGACAACATCTTTACCTGTTTTTATAATGCTATATTTTCGTGAATCTTAATAGAAAACCTTGATATAATGTTTCTTAGACTGTGTTTCAATAGCATTTAGTGTGAATATGTATACCTTTGATGGCTGGTTTTAAGGCGCCGGCTACATAGAGATACATAGGTGAAGGTAAGACTGTAACACGGCAGATTTTTGCAAGCCTACTAACTTTTCTCAGCACTGTCTTTTGACATAATAGATAACAGTATTCTTGACAAACATCTTAACATGTTATTTTCTTTTATACTAATCGAAAACCTTAAAATGATGACTTATGGAATGTGATTTATAAAAAGTATTTAGTATGATTATTTGATCAGTTTTGAACAACACTTTTCCATTTTACTGTCATTTGGTATTAGCCTCCTTTTTGGATTGTTTCCCTTAGGTCAAATCAAGTCAGGTATAAGACCGATTGCAAAGTTACTAGATTTAGGAATAACCACTGGTGTAGCTGGTACTCGCTGATAAGCATACACTCTTCATATAAAGCGTGTGTGAATTATTGTAAACAACGTCCATTCATTACAGAAATGAAGGACTTTTTTTTGTTTCAGCTAATGGATTTGTCAGGTTTTGTAAGAAAACTATCGTCAAGTGATTAAGCTGTATATCTCGAGATTTTCAACGTAGAAATTGAGATTTTACATGATCTTTAAATATGTTAAAACATCTTTTGGAAGACAATTTGAAACTTTGGCTTGATCTTACTTATCCAGATATATAACGCATACTGGTCATTAAATATAGAGGATTGGGGCAGCTTGGCATTTTATTGCATCTCACGAGATCAATCGATCTCTCCATCTGCTGGTTTTTCTATTGAAGAATGTTAGCATTAAAAGGATTTAATTAGAATCCGGTGAAACGTTGCTCTGATTTCACTACAAATCTAAAATGAGATCTGACTGTAAATTTAATTGTTAAGAATTCATGTTTCATGTTTAAAAAGGCATTTGCCAAATGTAAATATGCTGCTCGCAAATAGGATTGTGGTATACGAGTACAACAATAATGATGCATATTGTTCTCTTCTATGTTTACAAGAATTAGGATACAACTTTCGTCTTACTAATAAAACTACTCTTGTGCAATTTCCTCCATTCAACGTCATTTTTATTTCAACGCGATTTCAACGCACTTTCCTCCTTAGAAACGACAACTCCATCTCACCACAACCTGTAATAAATATTACACTAGTTCTTTGAATTATCTTCCCTGTACTGCACTGTACTGTACTGTTATCGACATAGATCTTAATTCCAAAAGTTTGTTAATTTTAGACATGTGGTTCTGTACTCCTACTGACATTATTGCAAACGTTATTTTACAAGATTATACAGAGTGTTATGTTTAAATAATGATTGCAATCTATCATCAAGTATATACCTATCGTATTTTCTCCACTTTTAGCTCATCGAGCACATGATATCTCGATCGAAGTCGGGAAAATGCTTGATACAATGACTGAAGTTGCAACGATCCCCGGCATCATGGCAGACATCGAAGTAGTTCAAATGCCCGCAATAACGTACGCTCGGTACTTGAAGATTTCAATCAAGTCAGCAGATTCTGATTCAGAAGATTTTTTGCATCTTTGTGAGGTTGAGATATTTGGACATACGGGTGAATAAGTTATTTATTCAGAATTATGGTTTCACATGACATAATGAAGTAAAACAACTTTGGAAGCCGAATATTTAGTTCACTGCGTTTAGAATTCAATCCATACATTGCACTGAAATACAGAACGCGTGGTTAAGGAGACACGTTTATTCACTTTGTGATTATTTACTAGATTCGAGTGAACTATAAACATGTTTCATTATATAAGGTAAAATATCGATATTTCGATGTATAAATAATAATAATATACAAGCGTGCTAAACGTTAGTTTACTGTGTTCATCAACATTCGTGGGGCAAATAGGTTCTATTATATATTTGACTCACGTTTGCCATTAACAGTACGATCTATGACGAATTATTCACAAAATATACCATTTTTTCTTTTCATTCAGGCAAAGTATAAATTATATGTGAAATAGGCAATAATAGTCAAGAAATGTTTGTGAGTGATATTTTCATTCCTTTTATCAGGTTAACGAGAAAATATTTGTCTCTTTTTAGATCAAGAATAAGACTCTGTTAACAGCAGCATAAACGCGCATGTATTTCCATATGATGTGCTCTACGTGACATGTTTCCGCACGATGATTTTTGTAATAAAATTGAACATTTAGGGTAAAGAACAACAAGAACAACAAGACATTTTGCTGAAAACGAACGTCGTGAAAATCACCGTTTTGGTAAACCCTGGGAAGTTTACAAATAGTATATTGTCATTTCAGCTAATTTCTCCCGGTTGACTTTTAAGGATGACATCATCTATGTATTTTTGTATTTTAGTACAATTCGGTTGTAACATTATGTTTGAACACCTAACTCCATGTGGCAGTTGTAACATTATATTTGAACACCTTACTCTATGTAGCATGTTTCTGGAAATGAGATTTTTTCTTGAATTATATAGCCTTTTTAGTGGATACAAACATGTTTTTTTCTGACCAAATTTGTGACAGGAGACAATGATGTATGTACTGATGATCAATTCATTCATTACGTTTGTAATAAACTAAAGGTATGTTTCCGGATGTCTTCTTGTCGCGTTAACTCCTGTTGGTTGGGACAAAATAATGACGCCAGAATCATGTTTTTTTTTTCAAAATACCATTTTATTATATCGCGCTTGAACACAAGAGCTCGTGCCTTTTTCGGTTTCAAAGAGGGGAATGCATTAAATATACAAGTACATTACTGAATTAAAAGTGAAAAATACGACATTTGTACACATTTGGCTCAGTTCAAAAGTTTAATCTAGTGTCATTGGTCGCTATAATTGGAATAGTCACTACCGGATGGGTAAAGTGAAACAGCCAAGCAAGTTTTATCGTGGACTATTGCAATACTATGTGTATTTATAATGACAGTGTTTCAGATCGTATCTAAATTGTCCATTAAATGTGATATAAGGATTTCCTGCTTATCAATTAACCTTGGGGCCATCAACTTACGTTTGGCTGTGCTCGGAAATTTATTATATCAAAAAGTTATTAAGAACCATATTGTGTTTTTACCCCTTGTAATTGTAATGTTTTCTGGGTAAACAATTTATTTGAACCGTACATTTACATTCTTATCTTATTTACAGTTACTTCTTTCTATTTTATCGCACATAGTCTCACCTTATACAATACCATTAACGTGCATATATATATATTAAATAATTGATTATATACTTACGCTGGTCATTTTTTCGTTTATCAATGGAAGATTAAAATGTATTATTTGAAAACGTGTTATAAATCTCATTGTAATTATTACACGGATATGTTGAACATTACATATGTTAATATTAGTACAAATATCATTTTTTACATGGAGTCAACTGTATCAGTGCCACCCAAATACTGATCAATTATAAATTATGTATGCAACCCAGTGGTCCGGGTTAAAACCCCGGTTGCGGCAGGTCATACTCTCCAATTAAAACAAAATTGATGAAAGAAACCTGGTTGAGTGAAACGGCCGCCGCATGTAACTGAAAAATTGATGAAAAACGGCATTAAACCCAATGAAAAGAATTCTGAAACATTGATATTAACGCGATTTTGACAAAAAAACTCAGGTTATCACATCACTGGACTATCAGAATCATTCATATATAACTGCTCGCCTGTAATGTAATAAACAACTTTTACGATAAAATATCCACAGATAAACGTGCAAACAATGGGACCAAGCAGAACGTATTTCTCGAACGATGTAAACAAGAAATAAGTTTCAAATGGAATATGTTATGCCTTTGATTTTAAATATTTCAGTAGTAGCAATTAGCGGTACTTAAATACAAAATCTACTACCATTTCCTTCCAGTAAATAATTGAAAACTTCATTTTGACTTGTTCATATCGATTGTACATATTAAATATATGATTGGTAAATTGAATATGCACATAAATTTTATGAAATACATACAAAAATGATATTCTTTCAATGAGCCAATACTCAATTGGTTACCAAACTCATATTGCAAAAAAAACAACACAATTTGGATCATTGAAGCAATGCACACGTTAACTTAGATACAATCCCACTGAATCCTACACATGACTGTAAGTGTACAATTCTACAACTTACCGAACGCAGTTTAGTTCATGTACGAATTAACGGATACCGGTGAATAAAGCTCACTAGTGAAGAACAGTCACCAGTGGATACCGATCACCAACAGTCTAATATGAATAACTGTCACCAGTGAATAATGCCCATCTGTGAATAACAATTTCCAGTGAATAAGGGCCATCAATGAATGATGACACCAGTGAATAACTGTCACCAGTGAATATAAATCAATTTTGAATAACGCTCATCTGCGAATAACCGTCACTAGTGAATAAGGGTCACCAATGGATGATGGCACCAGTGCATAACTGTCACCAGTGAATTAGGGTCACTAATAAATGAAGGCACCAGTGAATAACAGTCACCAGTGAATAACAGTCACCAGTGAATAACAGTCACCAGTGAATAACAGTCACTAGTGAATAACGATCACCAACAGTCTAATATGAATAACTGTCACCAGTGATCAACGGTCACCAGTGATAATTGTCACTTGTGAATCAGGGTCACCAATGAATAACTAACCACATTATATGGCGGTCATCAGGGAATAACGGCCACCATTGAATAACTGCCACCAGTGAATATCAATCACCTATGAATATCGGCTGCCATTGAATAACAGTCACCTGGCTAGTGATTAATAGTCAGAGACCATTACCATTCGACCATGGAAGCCGTTGCTAAAATATATTACAGCGCATGCGTAATATTAAGTGCTTTCTTGACCAAACACTCAGTAGAATGATATTTCAGCGACTTGATGTGCTTTAAAACCAATGACACGAACATTTAATGCGAGTTATTTATGAGAAGTATGTCGGCCAGCGTCTCCCTTAAATTTGCCGACAGGAAATATATGAAATTTCAAGATATAAAAGTTTATCATAAAATCAGGAACTTTAGAAATCTAATCGATAAAGAGTCATAAGCATAGAACATGAACGTTTTAATTAAAACAATGTCTAACCTGATGTGATAATCACAAGTGTTCATTTAATAAAAGAATGAAAATTAAATCGCCAGAACGGAGAATCTCGAGCAACTTTTCCGTCTCCAGCAAATACACGAAACACTAAGCTACTAGTATGTAATAAGCATTTTAATACATAACCAGTTTTTATACTTATACATTCACCTTGAACATCTATAGGTTCCTGACTATTGATGCATGACAATAATTATTATGAGAATGTGAAATAACTATAAAAGAAACAACTCAGAAAAGTTCCATTGTAATGAATAAAGTCCACATGGCCTATAATGCTGCACCCATTGTTGCATGTAATAAACAGACATAATACGTGTCGTCGGTTTCAAACATGTACATCATAATGAAATGGATTGTTCGATACCATGGATTATCGGAATAATTCTTTTCGGGCCCAAGCTTTACGTGAATACATACTATACTTAATCCTCAACAAACGGGACAGATTCTAGGGACATATTGCTGACCGCTGAAGCAGAAAATTAATGTTTATCGTAAATAAACAAACAAACAAATAAATAGATAAATAAGATAGACATCTTAGAAAGTGTACAATAATGCACTTGAAATATTTAAATGCACGATGTGCATAAACGATAAGTGAATTCATAAATGCACAATATACTGAATTCTCCACAAACGGATTCCCACTTGCCGCACTAGAAGTAGAATGTTACCATGAAAAGTAGCCAAAAAAAACGAATGTAAACCGACAGACGTATCAGAATAATGCAATTATGAAACGAAAAGGTTTTAGTGAGACATATATGTTCAAAATGCATGATATCGTGGAAACAAAATGAATGAACACAAGATGTTTAAACATATGTGCTCCTTTGTGCTGCTCATGTTAGCAAATTGTTGTCATTCAATTGAACAAATACATTACGGAAAATATGAATATGGGACATGTCCTTCAGAGGAGAGTAAATTTAGAGAGTTCATCAAAATATCAATTCGTGATTGTCTGAAGAATTGTGCTTTAAGACCATATTGTAAAATCGCGGGTTACAAGCGAAGATTCAAAACATGTTCGCTGCATTACAGAACATCGGAAGAATCAGCAAGTTATGGTAATCCTGAATGTGTACAAATAAAAATTTATACAGTGGATGTAGCGCAGGTATATTAATATTGCTCATCACAAACAACCGTTGTATTATCAAAATTAAAAAAAAAGAAATACAAAGTACATACGCATCTCAATTCTACAATTTCTGGTTGATAATGCATTTTCACAAGCAGAGGAAATAGAAAAACAAATATTTGTTTAATTAAGAGAACAATTATTCTAAGGTGTACTTTTGATAGCTGAAGGTGCTCATTAGTATTTTTGATTATATTGAAATTCATTATATCTTGTCAGTTGGATAGGCTATAGGTTTGACCGGACGCGCTTTGTAAATTTATGAACAAGTCCTGAGGCAGGAGTGAGCTTTTGTTTGGTAGTAACTGTTCAAGTTAACGGACGATGGCAATACTACATTACCTGGTTCGAAATTAGGTGCCCATTCGTGGCAGGAAAACCATAGAGACTTTTCCTTCAGGTCGTCGTTTGACATAAGATTAGTGATATGATTTAATGCTTCGAAAACGATTTGAGTTCAGAGGTCCCAGGCATAGACATGTCTTAGCCAAGATTTGGATTAAAAATCTTGCTTCTATTTTATTTTTGAATAAAAAGTGTTTGTCGTATTGGTTGTTTTTCGGGGAATATTTTGTCAACTGTTGAAGGTACGTGTCTGAAATGTATATTATTAGCAAGATTTTAAGTTAATTGTGTCTGATTGTTATTTTCGTGTGTTTTAAACATAAGCTATCGGGTGGTTGTGACTGTGGAGACTGGCTGACGTGTGGCACAGATACTGGTACTTGTATTATTAAAGGTAAATCAATGTTTTCTTCATCAGACAAAATAGGAATTGCTGTATTTTAGCTTCTGTTTGAAGGAAGGGCATGGAACCAAAGTGCGTCATTATTTCTAAAAACACACTTTGTATATTTTCGTGCATTTGAAATGAATAGCCATTTGTCAATCATATAAATAGGTATAACTAAATGCAGAAAACAAGTGGATGTATAACAAGATGGCGATATGTTATTTAAAGATACCATAAGATATAAAGTCGAATATATACATAACAATAAGCATAATTTCGTTTTGCATTCGCATTTGATCTATAGTGATGAAATATGAGATTTCCGATTTTAAAATTTACATCAAATCATGACTACGAGAAGAGTTAAAAAATATTTTCTTGAACTTGTTACGCTTATAAAAAATAGCTTAACCAAAGAATTCGAACGTATATACGATTGATGTTTACTGGCCTTATATAAAAACGATAATACCGATCGATTTACGTTTTTTTTACATAAAGAATGAAATGCATCTAATTTAATAGAGATAAAACTATAAATAGTGAAGAATTTTTGAAAGTGAGACCAGTTATACTACATTTGTTTGTTTCTGTTGTAATATACCCTATACAAATATTACATGAGTATATGTTTTCAATGAAATTGGTCTTGTAGATCTTAAAAATATTGCGCTACAAAAACCTACCGAACTGTCATCTACGTATGGCAACGCAGTATCCTCACGTGGCGTTGATGGCAACACTAAACAGGACTTTAATGACGAATCATGTTTCCATACCTCGGGAGAAAACAATCCCTGGTGGAGAGTTGACTTAGAAGTCATCAGTTACATTCAATATGTACGTTTGTATAATAGAATCGACGATGTAGGTAAGTGAACATTCATTAATAAATGGTAAGATAGAATTACATAAATTCCTAGTCCGTGGTGTTCTGTCTCAGGTAAATAGGTGAAGGTAATACTATAACACGGCAGATCTTTGCTGGCCAACTAACTTTTGTCAGCACGAGTTAGCAAAAAAGTAGTCTGTCTCCGGTACTGCCGGACATTACAGACTCCAGGTCTCTTAATATGATATAATGTTTCTTAGACTTTGCAATTTCAATAAAATTTAGTATGAATATGCAGACTTTTGTTGGCTGGTTTTAAGGCGGCGGTTACATAGATATACAAAGGTGAAGGTAAGACTGTAACACGGCAGATTTTTGCAAGCCTACTAACTTTTCTCAGCACCGTCTTTGGCATAATAGATAACAGTATTCTTGACAAACATCTTGACAAGTTATTTTCCTTTATACTAATCGAAAACCTTAAAATGATGATTTATGGACTGTGAGATATTAATAGTATTTAGTATGATTATTTGATCAGTTTTGAACAACACTTTTACATTTTACTGTCATTTGGTATTAGCCTCCATTGAATATTTATTATTGAATTGTTTCTCTTAGGTCAAATCAGGTCAGGTATAAGACCGATTGTAAAGTTAATATTTTTAGGACTGACCACTGGTGTAGCTGGTACTCGCTGATAAGCATACACTCTTCATATAAAGTGTGTGTCAATTATTGTAAACAATGTCCATTCATTGCAAAAATGAAGGACTTTGTGTTGTTTGAGCCAGTGGATGTGTCAGATTTTGTAAGAAAACTATCGTCAAGTGATTAAGCTGTATATCTCGAGATTTTCAACGTAGAAATTGAGATTTTACATGATCTTTAAATATATTAAAACATCTTTTGGAAGAGAATTTGAAACTTTGGCTTGATCTTACTTATCCAGATATATAACGCATACTGGTCATTAAATATAGAGGATTGGGGGCAGCTTGGCATTTCCTTGCATCTTACACGGAGATCAATCGATCTCTCCATCTGCTAGTTTTTCTATTGAAAAATGTTAGCATTAAAGGGATTTAATTAGAATCCGGTGAAACGTTGCTCTGATTTCACTACAAATCTAAAATGAGATCTGACTGTAAATTTAATTGTTAAGAATTCATGTTTCGCGTTAAAAAAGGCACTTGCCAAATGTAAATATGCTGCTTGCAAATTATGATAGTGGTATGTGGTATAGGATTATGGTATACAAGTACAACAATAATGATGCATGTTGTTCTCTTATTGGTTTAGAAGAATTAGGATACAACTTTCGTCTTACAAATAAAACTACCCTTGCGCAATTTCCTCCATTCACCGTCATTTTTATTAAAACGCGATTTCAACGCACTTTCCTCCTTAGAAACGACAACTCTATCTCACCACAACCTGTAATAAATATTACACTAGTTCTTTGAATTATCTTCCCTGTACTGTACTGTACTGTACTGTACAGTTATCGACATAGATCTTAATTCCAAAAGTTTGTTAATTTTAGACATGTGGTTCTGTACTCCTACTGACATTATTGAAAACGTTATTTTACAAGATTATACAGAGTGTTATGTTTAAATAATGATTGCAATCTATCATCAAGTATATACCTATCGTATTTTCTCCACTTTTAGCTCATCGAGCACATGATATCTCGATCGAAGTCGGGAAAATGCTTGATACAATGACTGAAGTTGCAACGATCCCCGGCATCATGGCAGACATCGAAGTAGTTCAAATGCCCGCAATAACGTACGCTCGGTACTTGAAGATTTCAATCAAGTCAGCAGATTCTGATTCAGAAGATTTCTTGCATCTTTGTGAGGTTGAGATATTTGGACATACGGGTGAATAAGTTATTTATTCAGAATTATGGTTTCACATGACATAATAAAGTAAAACAACTTTATGAATGTCTGAAAGCCGAATATTTAGTTCACTACGTTTAGAATTCAATCCATACATTGCACTGAAATACAGAAGGCGTGGTTAGGGAGACACGTTTCTTCACTATGCGCGATTCTCCACTAGATTCGAGTTAGCTATAAGCGTGTATATAAGGTAAAATGTCGATATTTCGACTTTCTTTGGGATGGAAGAGAAATGGTAGAAATATTGAGGTGATCCCATTTTCAAAATGGGATTATATATATATATGTATTAATTAATAGTAATATACAAGTTTGCTAAACTTTAGTTTACTGTGTTCATTAACATCCATGGGTCAAATAGGTGCTATTATATATTTGATTCACGTTTGCCATCAACAGCTAACAGTACGATCTATGACGATTTATTCACAAAATATACCATTTTTTCTTATCGTTCAGACAAAGTATAAATTATATGTGAAATAGGCAATAATAGTCAAGAAATGCTTGTGAGCGATATTTTCATTCATTTTATCAGTTTAACGAGAAACATTTGTTTCTTTTTAGATCAAGAATAAGACTCTGTTAACAGCAGCATAAACGCGCATGTATTTCCATATGATGTGCTCTACGTGACATGTTTCCACACGATGATTTTTGTAATAAAATTGAACATTTAGGGTAAAGAACAACAAGAACAACAAGACATTTTGCTGAAAACGAACGTCGTGAAAATCACCGTTTTGGTAAACCCTGGGAAGTTTACAAATAGTATATTGTCATTTCAGCTAATTTCTCCCGGTTGACTTTTAAGGATGACATCATCTATGTATTTTTGTATTTTAGTACAATTCGGTTGTAACATTATGTTTGAACACTTAACTCCATGTGGCAGTTGTAACATAATATTTGAACACCTAACTCTATGTAGCATGTTTCTGGAAATGAGATTTTTTCTTGAATTATATAGCCTTTTTAGTGGATACAAACATGTTTTTTTCTGACCAAATTTGTGACAGGAGACAATGATGTATGTACTGATGATCAATTCATTCATTACGTTTGTAATAAACTAAAGGTATGTTTCCGGATGTCTTCTTGTCGCGTTAACTCCTGTTGGTTGGGACAAAATAATGACGCCAGAATCATGTTTTTTTTTTCAAAATACCATTTTATTATATTGCGCTTGAACACAAGAGCTCGTGCCTTTTTCGGTTTCAAAGAGGGGAATGCATTAAATATACAAGTACATTACTGAATTAAAAGTGAAAAATACGACATTTGTACACATTTGGCTCAGTTCAAAAGTTAAATCTAGTGTCATTGGTCGCTATAATTGGAATAGTCACTACCGGATGGGTAAAGTGAAACAGCCAAGCAAGTTTTATCGTGGACTATTGCAATACTATGTGTATTTATAATGACAGTGTTTCAGATCGTATCTAAATTGTCCATTAAATGTGATATAAGGATTTCCTGCTTATCAATTAACCTTGGGGCCATCAACTTACGTTTGGCTGTGCTCGGAAATTTATTATATCAAAAAGTTATTAAGAACCATATTGTGTTTTTACCCCTTGTAATTGTAATGTTTTCTGGGTAAACAATTTATTTGAACCGTACATTTACATTCTTATCTTATTTACAGTTACTTCTTTCTATTTTATCGCACATAGTCTCACCTTATACAATACCATTAACGTGCATATATATATATTAAATAATTGATTATATACTTACGCTGGTCATTTTTTCGTTTATCAATGGAAGATTAAAATGTATTATTTGAAGACGTGTTATAAATCTCATTGTAATTATTACACGGATATGTTGAACATTACATATGTTAATATTAGTACAAATATCATTTTTTACATGGAGTCAACTGTATCAGTGCCACCCAAATACTGATCAATTATAAATTATGTATGCAACCCAGTGGTCCGGGTTAAAACCCCGGTTGCGGCAGGTCATACTCTCCAATTAAAACAAAATTGATGAAAGAAACCTGGTTGAGTGAAACGGCCGCCGCATGTAACTGAAAAATTGCTGAAAAACGGCATTAAACCCAATGAAAAGAATTCTGAAACATTGATATTAACGCGATTTTGACAAAAAAACTCATCACATCACTGGACTATCAGAATCATTCATATATAACTGCTCGCCTGTAATGTAATAAACAACTTTTACAATAAAATATCCACAGATAAACGTGCAAACAATGGGACCAAGCAGAACGTATTTCTCGAACGATGTAAACAAGAAATAAGTTTCAAATGGAATATGTTATGCCTTTGATTTTAAATATTTCAGTAGTAGCAATTAGCGGTACTTAACTACAATATATACTACCATTTCCTTCCAGTAAATAATTGAAAACTTCATTTTGACTTGTTCATATCGATTGTACATATTAAATATATGATTGGTAAATTGAATATGCACATAAATTTTATGAAATACATACAAAAATGATATTCTTTCAATGAGCCAATACTCAATTGGTTACCAAACTCATATTGCAAAAAAAAAACAACACAATTTGGATCATTGAAGCAATGCACACGTTAACTTAGATACAATCCCACTGAATCCTACACATGACTGTAAGTGTACAATTCTACAACTTACCGAACGCAGTTTAGTTCATGTACGAATTAACGGATACCGGTGAATAAAGCTCACTAGTGAAGAACAGTCACCGGTGGATACCGATCACCAACAGTCTAATATGAATAACTGTCACCAGTGAATAATGCCCATCTGTGAATAACAATTTCCAGTGAATAAGGGCCACCAATGAATGATGGCACCAGTGAATAACCGTCACCAGTGAATCACCAGTGAATCGCCT
Organism: Lutraria rhynchaena; assembly: GCA_008271625.1. Taxonomy (NCBI): domain Eukaryota; kingdom Metazoa; phylum Mollusca; class Bivalvia; order Venerida; family Mactridae; genus Lutraria; species Lutraria rhynchaena. The sequence continues at coordinate 841,395 of VIBL01000109.1, read as the reverse complement.
TTGAATAACGCTTTTCTGTGAATAACAGTCACTAGTGAATAAGGGTCACCAATGGATGATGGCACCAGTGCATAACAATCACAAGTGAATTAGGGTCACTAATAAATGAAGGCACCAGTGAATAACAGTCACCAGTGAATAACAGTCACTAGTGAATAACGATCACCAACAGTCTAATATGAATAACTGTCACCAGTGAACAACGGTCACCAGTGATAATTGTCACTTGTGAATCAGGGTCACCAATGAATAACTAACCACATTATATGGCGGTCATCAGGGAATAACGGCCACCATTGAATAACTGCTACCAGTGAATATCAATCACCTATGAATATCGGCTGCCATTGAATAACAGTCACCTGGCTAGTGATTAATAGTCAGAGACCATTACCATTCGACCATGGAGGCCCTTGCTAAAATATATTACAGCGCATGCGTAATATTAAGTGCTTTCATGACCAAACACTCAGTAGAATGATATTTCAGCGACTTGATGTGCTTTAAAACCAATGACACGAACATTTAATGCGAGTTATTTATGAGAAGTACTTCGGCCAGCGTCTCCCTTAAATTTGCCGACAGGAAATATATGAAATTTCAAAATGTAAAAACTCAGGAACTTTAGAAATCTAATCGATAGTGAGTCATAAGCATCGAACATGAACGTTTTGATTAAAGAAATGTCTGCCCTGATGTGATAATCACAAGTGTTCATTTAATACAAGAACGAAAATTAAATCGCCAGAGCGGAGAATCTCGAGCAACTTTTCCGTCTCCAGCAAATACACGAAACACTAAGCTACTAGTATGTAATAAGCATTTTAATACATAACCAGTTTTTATACTTATACATTCACCTTGAACATCTATAGGTTCCTGACTATTGATGCATGACAATAATTATTATGAGAATGTGAAATAACTATAAAAAACAACTCAAAGTTACATGTAATAACCAGACATAGTACGCGTGGTCGTTTTCTAACATGTACATCATAATGAAATGGATTGTTCGATATCTGAATAATTTTTTCGGGCCCAAGCTTTACTTTAATACGTACGATGCTTAATCCTCTATAAACGAGACATATTCTAATGACATATTGCTGACTGCTGAAGCAGAAATAAATCGTAAATAAATGAAATATGATAAGCATCATAGAAAGTGTACAATAATGCTCCTGAAATATTTAATACATGTAAGTGAATTCATAAAAGCATAATGTACTGAATTCTCCACAAACAGAATTCCACTTGCCGCACTAGAAGTAGAATGTTACCATGAATTGTTAACGTAAGAAGCCAAACAAACGAATGTATACCAACAGACGTATCAGAATAATGTAATAATACAAATCGATATTATGAAAAGAAAAGGTTTTAGTGAGACATATATGTTCAAAATGCACGATATCGTGGAAACAAAATGAATGAACACAAGATGTTTAAACATATGTGCTCCTTTGTGTTGTTCATGTTAGCAAATTGTTGTCATTCAATTGAACAAAGACATTACGGAAAATATGAATACGGGACATGTCCTTCAGAGGAGAGTAAATTTAGAGAGTTCATCAAAATATCAATTCGTGATTGTGTGAAGAATTGTGCTTTAAGACCATATTGTAAAATCGCGGGTTACAAGCGAAGATTTAAAACATGTTCGCTGCATTACAGAACATCGGAAGATTTGGCGAGTTATGGCAATCCTGAATGTGTACAAATAAAAATGTATACAGTGGATGTAGCGCAGGTATATTAATACTGTTCATCACAAACAACCGTTGTGTTATCAAAACTCAATAATGAAATAAAAAAATACATACACATCTCCATTCCACAATTTATAGTTGATAATGCATTTTCACAAGCAGAGGAGAAAAACACATTTTTATATTTCAAACGTTTAATAAAGAGAACAAATATTCTAAGGCGTACCTTTGATAGCGGAAAGTGCTCATGAGTATTTTTGATCAAATTCAAATTCATTGTGTCTTGTCAGCTGGATAGGAAATTAGGTGCCCATTCATGGTAGGAAATCCTTAGAGACTTTTCCTTCAGGTCGTCGTTTGACATTAAATAGATGATCGGATTCAATGCTTTGATAACGATTAGAGTTCAGAGGTCACTGGCATAGACATATCTTAGCCAAGATTTGGACTTAAAAATCTTGCTTCTATGTTATTTTTAATAAGAAGTGTTTGTCGTATTGGTTGTTTTTCAGGGGATATTTTGTCAGCTGTTGAAGGTATGTGTCTGAAATGTATATTATTAGTAAGATTTTAAGTTAACTGTGTCTGATTGATATTTTTGTGTGTTTTAAACATAAGCTATCGGGTGGTTGTGACTGTGGAGACTGGCTGACGTGTGGCACAGATACTGGTGTTTGTATTATTAAAGGTAAATCAATGTTTTCTTCATCAGACAAAATAGGAATTGCTGTATTTTAGCTTCTGTGTGAATGAAGGGCATAGAACCAAAGTGTGTCATTTTTAAAAAAAAATAATACCGTGTATGTTTTCGTGCCTTTGAAATGAATAAAATATAACATGCTTTGAATTTATAACTAAGTTATTTACTTGCCACTGGTCAACCATATAAATAGGTATAACTAAATGTAGAAAACAAGTGGATGTTATAACGAAATGGCGATATGTTATTTAAAGATAGTCGAATATATACTGAACAATAAGCATAATTTCGTTTTGCATTCGCATTTGATCTATAGTGATGAAATATAAGAGATTTCCGATTTTAAAACATACATCAAATCATGACAACGAGAAGAGTTACAAAAATATTTTCTAGAACTTATACTTGTTACGCTTATAAAAAAATTAGCTTAACCAAAGAATTCGAACGTATCTAAGATTGATGTTTACTGGCATTATATAACAACGATAGTACCGATCGATTCACGTTTTTTATTACATAAAGAATGAAATGCGTCTAATTTAATCGAGATAAAACTATAAATAGTGAAGATTTTTTGCAAAAGAGACCAGTTATACTACATTTGTTTGTTTCTATGGTAATATACCCTATACAAATATTACGTGGGTATATGTTTTCAATGAAATTGGTCTTGTAGATCTTACAAATATTGCACTACAAAAGCCTACCGAACAGTTATCTACGTATAGCACGGCAGTATCCTCACGTGGAGTTGATGGCAACACTAATCAGGACTATTATCTTGAGGAATCATGTTTCCATACCATGAAAGAAAACAATCCATGGTGGAGAGTTGATTTAGAAGTTCTCAGCTTCATAAAGTATGCACGTTTATATAATCGGCTTGATGGTGCAAATTGTAAGTAAATACACATAACAACAGAGTAAGTAAGAATTGTATGATTATTTGGTCAACAGTGCACTGCATTAGGTTAAAAAATCTAGGTTAAAAATTAAAATAGCTGATTTTTGCGAGCCCACTCTCCTTACGTAACACGAATTATGAAATAACGGAAAAGTAGTCCGTCACTAGTACTGTCTTCTAACCCTAAATGCCTTACTAGACATATTTTGTTTTTTTTATTTGACATCGTCATTGGGGTTAAACGCCGTTTTTCAATAATATTTCAGTTATATACAGTAACTAGTTCACCAATCAATTTTCCTTGACTGTATACTAACCAATACAAACTTACCCTTCCACAAGGAGCCGACAACTTCTCCACATATGGAGGAAAATCGACATTTTTGTCAAATTTTCATAGAAGGTAATGATCTGCCGCGACTGGGATTTTAAGCCGGATCCCCGGGTTACAAGTGGTTGCGACCTTTAGATATCTTTAGTTGTACTTAGCTCAGTTTGTGTAAGATCCTTAAACTCAGATGAAACATGATTTCATGACAAATCTACATTGAGATCTGATTTAAATGTATTGTGCAGAATTTCTTTTGTCTGTTTAAAAAACGTTTAGCTGGCTTGAACACATCGCATGTGAATAACATAATACACCAATTGATATATTAATGATCTGACTGTGGTTCTTCCGCTTTCGACTCTAGTAGTGTCACCATTTGTGAGCGATTTCAATGCTGTCCTTCGCAGCTACGATAAATCTCAATGCTTTGTCAATTTTCTGTGTGTTGTATTAAACTGCTGCCGATATTTATACACAAATGGTTTTACAAAATCATATAGAGTTAAGATGTTTGAATGGTCATCATTGTATTGTTTCCTCTCTAGTTCGTCGGACACGTGATGTCTCGATCGAAGTTGGGAAAACACTTGATGCAATGAAAGAAGTGGCAACTATTCCCGGTACTGTGGCTGACATTGAAGAAGTTCAAATGCCTGTTGGAACGTTCGTTCGGTATTTCAAGATTACATTAAAGGCAAAAGAATTTTTACATTTTTGCGAGGTTGAGATATTTGGATATATGTGTGATTAAGTTTTGTTTTATTTACAATCATTGTTTCCTAACGAATAGAAAATGACAAACTCTAATGGGATCGATGCAAAAATGGTTTCAAACTTGAGGCGATCTCATAATAAAGTTTTTATTGGAAAAATGTAGAAAACGTTCGAAAAAATTGTCTTTTTAACAATAATCAATGTAACTTATGCACATTCTTTTGTATGTTTATTACGGGAATTTTAGTGACAAAAACAAGATAATTTAGCCGACTCTGTCACAAGAAAAATAACGTATGTACTTTTGTAAATACGCATTTTGTATACGCGGAGTTGTCCAATCGTTAGTGGAAAACAAAACGTGTGTATCATTTTTTCCTGAATTTATTATCAGTCATTAAGTTTGTAGTAAATGCATAGTAAGTTATCTGGCCGTGTTAGTAAATTTCTCCCGGTTTGCGCATATATGAGCGACCCCAGAATTATGATTTTTTTCCAAATATGATACATTTACGATATTATGTTTGAATATCTGAACATATGACTTTGCCGGGTTCACCATGGGTTATGCGTCCTAAGCTATTATAATTAATGATGCAATTGTAAAAGCAATGTTCATCAAGAAGAAAGGTGTGACAGCCAAGCACCGTTGGTTTTAATTATGAAGTTTTATTTAAGGAACAATATCATTGGTCGTCATAATTTCTGCGTTGCAATCGGATAGTTGAAATCGACCATTTAGATAAAATAATGAATAGATGTTTATATTGGCAAACTGTGGCAAATTGTGTCCAAATAGCCTATAAAACGGGGCATAAATAGTGACCGCTAAGCATTAATGATATAGAATATCGGTAGATAGTGAAATCCATGTTAACATGGCGGACCTTTATTCAAAGGTGTCCGTTTTACCATGTTTGACAATACTCGGAACTGATGATAATATTTTGAATTTCATTTGGTAAATCGGATACAATAAATTAGAAACATTTTGAAATTCTGAGTTTTATATTAAAGGATACCGATTCCATTCATTTGAACTCTTCATTTACAGTCTTATCTTTTTTTTAAGTTACATATTAACATTTGATGATGTTTCGTTTCAGAAATGTTCACCTTGATTGATGTTCCATTTTTTTCCACTATTTATATTACATGTATTGAATAATTGAGCGCATAATGTAATGCTGGATTAATGGTTCAACACTTATCCTCTTATCGGCATTGGGGAGGTGGGATTGTTTGATTTGTCTTTATTCGTGATTCTTTTTTTCTCTGGTTCTTTTTTTGTTCCGATTTCAGTAAAGTTGTTGAAAACTGTCAAAAATATTTTCATCAAAATCATAATATTTAACGCTTGCCAGTATGACGTCATAATTCGATACATGACGTACATTTTATGTATCGTATAATTTTGTTACTTGTGTGATAATTTAGGGGGGACAAGAGCAATTAACTTGTTATTTATGCTTGCTGTTAATTGTAGTGTCTTTTTAATTTTTGAATAAATCTATCATCTATCCATGCAGCTTTATTTCTTTGTTTCAAATGATATAAGTGTGAGGTTTGGACATTACTGGTTTGACCAGTTTACACTCCCCCGTAGTTTGGTAAAGTAAAGGTGGCATCTACCTGGGTCTGTGTTTTGTCCCTCATTTTGTAGGGTCCTGTATGTTAGGAGGGTTTTGGGTTGGGGGATTTGGGGGAGAGTAGAATTTGGAGAAGGTGGAATGTTTTAGTGAGCTATTTTTTAGGAAGATCGCTTATCATAAATAAATCATTTTTTGAAAAAGTTGAATTCACTTCGTGATACATCAATTGTTTCTGTCAGATATATGTAGATGTTGAAGTAAAAATAATTTTCAATGAAATAAAAAGTCCACTGTTAAAATGGCAACAATGATATTGATCAGTCATTCTTCAAATCCTCAATGCTAAGACCACCTTCTTGACAAAAGAAAACAGAAACAACCAATACAGCAACAACAACAACAACAAAAGCGATTTAGTATTGAGATTATTATTTAGTTAAAATTTAGAGAATAATGCCAATAACCAGAAGTATCATTTCCTTCCGGTTTTATTTTCGTTAAAAGCATTACAAATTACAACAAAACATCATTTAACGTTTGACCAAATAATCATTTTCAAATGGTATTTTTTTTTCATTATTGTCCCTGGTTTAAAATGTAACATCTCATTTATATCGCTGGATAGTGCTAGAATTCACTAGTTTTTTCTCACCTACAGATATCAAAGAAATAGGTTTATGTATCTAAAACTAATTGCTGGCTTACAATATGATACAGTATCCACTTTCTTTTACGACAGTTTTATAATCAAGTTTGAATATTTAATAAATACCCGAACTGGAAATCTTATTTTATTACATATATCATGCATATATTATAATATGGCCTTTACGTGCATGTGACTTTTGATAAGGGATGATCATGTTATACCGATAAGCGAGCATTTAAGTATGACCTTTGTTCATTAATGATCGTTATGTTCGGTAGTCGTCAGCACTAGTTTGGTATGTAACAAATACTAGCAACCAGACTTACAAAACTATTTGATTTTTTTTTCAAGTTTACAATTTATTATTCTAATTCATATATATATATCGTATTTGTTACATAAATATGAACAATATTTAGTTACAGCGGTCAGCTTTAACAAATTCAAAGGTAGATGAATTTATATTGATATAATGTGTTCAATTATTTCTATGATATAATATTCAATTATTTCTAAACTAGTCCTATGATTTGAAATATGATATATAAGCAGAAAGTAAATAAGTAAAAAAAGTAAAAACTCTTATCAAATTTATTCAATTCGATGAATTAATACATATTAGGGTTTTAGATAACAGTAATGATTTAGAAATCTATTTCTTATGTCAGTGTTACTTACCAGAAATAAGTCGTTTTTAAAGACCTTTTTGGAACACGCGTTTTTAACTATTTCAGGAATCGTTTTCATTGGAGCTTTCGGGGTCAAACAGTTATAATCTCTGACCAGTAACAACTAGCCCCGGACCGCTGTGAGTTCAAATCCTACACGGGACCGGACAATTTTCAGATATGTGGAAACTGCCCAGCTAGCTTATAGAATGACGGTGGTTCTACCCAGGTGTATGTCTGGGGCCCTTCCTCCACCGTTAATCTAGAAAAGGGACCAAATGACCCTGGCTGTTGTTGCGATGTTAAACAAACAAAACAAATGTTATCACATTTTACTGATTGTAATAATTTAGGTTACCATGGAAACTAGTCGCTGTAAGATCACTGAAACAAATCACGACAATGTAATAAAGCTGTATTCAAACTTTTTATCTTGATAACATATATCCAAGGCGGAAGTTTTTACATAAAAACGACAGCCAAGCCTTCAGCGTAAGCAATTAAAACCACGAGTAATAATAATGGACCACTCAATGCATAATTGTTTAAACATAACTGATTTTGGTCAAAGATCTAAATAATAAAATTAATCTACATGTTCAAGTGTTTTTATGTATTCATAATCTCAATGTACATGTATTTCATAAAAATAAATCTACGTTGCATTTGCATACCAAGATCATCAAAGTTCATCTTTCATAATAATAAGAGTAGACTCAAAAACCATCGGTACAAATATAAAACAGGATTCATTCAACTTCAACTAGTTCACTATCGGACGTTTCACCGGTATCTAAATATCCGTAATAATGCCTGACTGTTTTATCTAATTCCTTTCGAAACCTTTTCCTCCGGTATTTTTCTGTTAAGTTCATGCACGTTGATTTGACAATTTGTGGTAATGCACATATAAATAACGCTGTACCTACGTGCATAACAACATGTAGTTCACGAAACCCATCCGTCTCAATCAAAACGTTTATGGATATTCCTAGAAGAGTCAAGATCAAACACACTTTAACGAACGAAAGGAACACCTGTTTCCTTTTGGGGCAGTGTTCTTCAATAACGCGCTCAAAAAGAATAATGCTAACTCCCTTAAAACCATCCATCTTCGCGACAAGTTTGTTAACATCATTAGCCCTTTGCCTTTGCTCGCAAACACTGATGGTTTCTTTAAGGAGGGTCTGATATTTCGACGAAAAGTCATGTAAACTTTGCATTATGTAATAGATAACGGTAAATGTAAAAATAATGTAGCCGTATGATACTTTAGGGTACACGACGATTCCCGTAAATGTGAAGGTCACTACACGCGTAATGAATACACATGCATCCATAAAGATTGTACAGAGAATGAAAAAAAAGAAGATTATGGACGCGACTGATATTAGTGCTGATAAAGCGAAGAAAACACGAGGCAAACATGATCGCCGTTCTTTCTGGTTCCAGAGTAGCCCACAATATGCCTTAATTATTATGAATCCGAACGAAATTATTGGGCATCCATAGCAAACTAAGCACAGAACGATTTCAACAAGACAGAAGCAAAAATAGACGGGAAACAACAAAAGAAAATACCGTGAAAAGTTATAAAATCTTACCCATCGTCTGTACTGAACAGTAAGCGCGTGTATCCAAAATTTACTATTGATCAGTAGATAGAATTGACTGAGTAAGAAACAATATATTTTGTCAAAGCCACGCTTACGGCGTATACGGAGAGAGCCGTAAGACTCAATTGAACTTAACTTTAATCGTAGAGGTGATAAGTCCTCGCTTGGATCCGCTGTTGGAAGACCTGTCGACAACAAACGAGAAACAGATGTTGGCACGCCAAGCATCATAAATGTTATCAGTAAATATACCCCCAATGCACAGTAAGGACCGCCAAGATAGGGAAGAAAAGATTCTCGACTGTCTTCGTACCCAGCAAGCATTGAACGGAAGCCAAGAGGAACACCCTTTTGAATGCTCGTAAGGACAAATGTATACAAATAAAAGTAGTCCAAGGCAATCTGTATGGCGATGAAAGAGAGAGACAGAAAAGGCCAAAAAGATCGAATAAGTCGCTTTATAATGGATTGACAGATTGACGGATTTTTAGACAGCATGCATCGACAGCAATTGCGGATTGGTTGAAAAATTGTCCCAGATAGAGTTGTATGGTATGTATCATTTAAGAAAATGAACTCGTTCTTCGATATTTTAATGTCCCTTTCACGATTCTCATAATTCCCTGTTACGTCCATCGAGTGTTGCATTTTTGATTGATTGTCTTTCATGTCGAAATTATTTGCAATATTTAAAAGCAACAAGGGACAAACAAGAAATAGTAATACTGATACGAATGTAGGCAGGATCCAACTGACTGGGTCATATCTGAACTCTTCTTTTCTACAGCCAATCGTTCGATATCCGTATGTTGTGTTGTAATAATAATTACAACAGTGATACTGTAACGCTTCGAGTGGACATACTATGTGCTTACACAAAACATATATGAATTCTGACGTTATGTACATCCTCTTATTGTAGCAGAAGAAACTTGCACCATATTTGTCATCAGTACCAGTTACCTTGTTTATGGTTAAGGTCAAATTTAAAAGGGCTGTGCTGATAGTGTAGTCGTCTTTGATACTTCCTACTTTGAGATTTGAGCAATTACCAGACTTACTTTTTAAAACCATATGCATCGGATCCTTTATGACATAGCTTGTCAAAAGACCCATTGACCATATTCCAAACTCCATCGGCCATCTCAGAAATTGTAAACCACCATCTTTGCCATAAAAAGTCCAGATCCAAATATTCTCTCCAACTACCGAATTTTCGCCTCTTATACCAACACCATCTGACGGCAGAAGTTTAAGGTATACAAAGGCAGCTTCAGAATAATAAACCACGTGTCTAAATTTGCTAATGCATTTTTCACATAATTCTAGTTCACATTCACCAGATTTAGGATCACTCGCGTATCGTTTTAATTTGAATTCAGTTCCACCTGACGCATACGCCTCATGGTGCTCAGCCGGAAATGGGGTATTAATTTTACTTGCTGTTATGGCGCTGGTCAACAGAGCGGTGAGAAAATAAACATACCACATATTACCTGGAATGATAAACGTTAATAAAAAACAATGGACATTTCACACATTCATGCTACCCCAGGATATTATCAACCTTTACATGATTTTATCGCCATGCATTTTAGTGCACGATTTTCATACTTTCTCAAATTGACACCAATGTCTCTGAGTATTAACTGTGTTTCAATACGACCTTTAGATTTGTTACGCAACCAAGCAAGTTGTTTTAATACAACGCGAAATAGAATAAACATTGAAACGTTTATTTATGAACGTATTTTGTAAACAATCAACTGAATATTCAGCTTATCATTTTCAACTGTACCATGTGCACAAAGAAATTGTTTTAAAATTGTGCTCAATGATGTGGAAGTATGTAAACACTTAATTGAGGTTTTAATTCACAGAGAAAAAGTATAGGAAATAAGTGAAGTCCCATATGAAATATAATATATTATTATTAATACCGTATGAAAATTAGTCAAATAATATTATGTTAAAAGTGGTCTAAAGACCACATGTAAATATTTTCCATCTGATTGCAAGGATTAGAACTTCAACATCAGGCAAAGATAAGTAAAGTTTGTTTTAATATTTTAGTAAAGGTCACCTATAAATAAACCAGGGATGTCAATAATCGATTATTTGATAACCGGTTTAACCGATAAATCTTCCGGAAGGTCAACCGGTGAATGGAACATAATTATGCTAGTCTTGATATTATGGGTATGTGATATTCGCACTAAAACGTTAATAAAACTTACATATACATTCGGATGGTTGATATTAATGAATGTTGATACGCTTTTTTCTCTTCTTAATCTATTTTTGGTTTTATATCATGTTTATTATAAACTATCACTAAAATATACAAAGCGTCCAAATGCTCGACAGAATCGGTGTCTGTCGTGGTTCTTACCATGAGCTTTTAGAGAGCTGAACTGCTCACCAGTGGTATATATACAGTCAAAATTGTGAACAAAGATCACCTTTGGGAAAGACAAAATGTGGCCTTTATCGACAGGTGTCCTTTATTCGTAGGTTAGTTTATACTAAATAATAATCAATGACATTTTTCAAAGAATTGGCATTATTCACAGGTGGCATTTATTCGGTTTGACTGTAATTGTGATTGGGTGAATACTGAAAATTATAGTTAAAAACTGATAATACGTAAATTTTGCTCGCTGTTAAATAGTGGCTCCGTACTTTATTGGGTCTGTAATTGTTGACAAGATCCATCACCAAACCCGTTAATCGCATGGTCTCCTTATCACTGGGTTTTAACGCCGTTTCTTTTTAACAATTTTTCAGTTATATACGGAAACCGATTCACATAACCAGTTTTCCGCGGTCTGCATGGTATAATCTTTAAAGGTGTTGACAGGGAATACATTATGAAGGAAATTAACTTTTCATACATTTTTCTATCTATTAAAATGAAAACATGTATACAACTTTTTCATATTATGCACGATTGACCAGTTATTGTATTAACTAGTTGGCCGCGGCTGATGTCCAGTGGTCAGTGCGAAGGGTAAGTAAGTCCTGGTTAGTATACAGTCAAGGTTAGGTGAGCCGGTCGCCGTATATAATTGAAAAAATGTTGAAAAACGTTAAACCCCAATGACAATATTTCACACAGAAATAAATAAACTAAATAAATTTACTAAGCAATAATCGGACGTTCGAACGATTAATCGACTCCCCCCCCCCCCAAAAAAATAAACAGATGTTTCTTCCCCAAAAAGTGATCTTCATATACAAGTATGCCAGTATGATAAAAACAAGTCTTACCTGAGATTTGTCTGACCTATAAGATTAATAACACACGATTGAATAATAAATTCATTCGGTCTATTCCCGTCATTATCTTCCCGTGTTATGAAACTTAGGTTTCACAATGCATTGTATTAAAATACAACTAATACCACTATCTTTGTTTATCATGATGACTGCAATATTTTCCGGGATCGTGTTATTTTCACTTCACGTTTGAAAGATATATGAATGTTTTATATTTAAACTAAGTTCTGTCGAGAGTTAGAGATATTTTATTGTTGCTTTAGATTACTTCCGCATGTGTCGTAATCTATTCAATAAAGCATTACCACGTCATGCCTTGTTATTATCCGATTTAATATCCTGCTTTTATGTTTTAAATATACCCGGTGTACTTGTCGCGTTAAGATGAAAAGTGGTTAGACAGTGCATGGCGAGATATTATCTTCCTGTTATAATCATATACAGTGCAACCTCTCTAGAGCGGCCCTCTCTTGAGCAACAACCTTTCTTCAACAACAGAATGATTTTTCCCACTGTACATTTGACTATTAATTTGACATCGCTATAGAAACAACCTCTCAACAACAAAACACTAGTAATCTTGCTTCTCCCAAAGGATGTTGCTTTTGAGAGGTTGCACTGCACTTACATAAAGCAATTAATAAACCGGAATTAAACAATTATGAACGATTGTAAAACATAACACACTTAGCACACTCGTTCGGTCATAATAGTTTTTTCGATTCGAATAACCTTTTGATAATTTCATATAAGAAATGTGAAAAATGAGTTGTGAGTTACTCCCCCTGATAATCATCTTATTTCTATCCAGAGTTGTCCCTCTTGTTATATCCCCAAAGTTCAGCATAGTATGAATTGTGGATAGAGCCTGGTGTAAACTGGTTACCATTGACTTTGGCTGTAAAGAGATTCTGCACTGCCGCATGGAATGGGAACCAGCTTAAGACTGATAATAAACTGGTTCCCGTTCTATGTTGTGGTGTACCAAAAGGAACAGGTACTGCTTAAATTACCTCTGTGCGCTCTAATTGGTCAATTTTTTAAGCCGTGTGTTTGGCTACTTTCCATATGGGGATTTCTGTATATCTGTTTAATTTATGCTAAGATGATGTTGGTGCCTGCATACCTGAGATACAAAATTGTACCATTTGCAGTAAAATCTCAAATAGCGGCCACTTCAATTTTACGACCACCTATTTTCGGATCGGCTTTCAATAATTCCCCTTTAATTCAACTCGATAATGAGACCATCTCATTATTACAACCGATGTTTTCAGGTCCCAAAGGTTGTCTCACTATCGAGGTTATACTGTAATCAAAATAAAAAATACTGAATGCTAGAAGTTACTGTATAAAATCTTATATACACTCGTAAATGTTCCCTAAAAAGTCATATGCATAGCATACATTGATCAATGTAATTGATATCAATGTCTACAAAACATTTGCCTCATTGCATTTTCTTGTGATAAAAAAGATACAAAAACACAATCCAAGTTGATAATGAAGAATATAGGTCACAATGCAATATCTACAGAAATTAATATATTTTTTCTATTTTTCAACAAGGGCTACAACTCTGACAATAATATTCAAATTGTGTTGTGCAATATATTGAAGTTACCTAGGGAAACAATAATAAATAAATAAAATACATAATTGAACCATACCTTATTTGTACTGTTAATATTTTGTGCAGCATTGAGCAGATACGGTAGGAAAGTACAGTATTAGGAACGTTTTACAGTGCAACCTCCCCAAAGTGGCCCGCTCTATAACAACATCCTCCCTACAACAACAGTATGATTTTTTCCCGCCGTACGAGTGAACTTTTAATGTTACCTGTCTGGAGCAACAACCTCCATAGTTTTCTTTCTCCACAAAGGTTGTTGCTTTGAAGTGGTTGCACTATACCCTAAAAGGCGATTCTTACCCACACCCACTCTTTTCCTGTTTTGTTTTCTCAAGCTATTGTGAACGTAACAATAGACTGGTTTGTTTCCACGTAACACTTGTATACTCGAATAACTGACACTTGTCACGTACATTTGTTGTGCGCCTTCTTGAAATAGATTAATTATTTAAAACACAACACATTATGCATTCATGTATCACAGCAAGGCGGCAGCCTATATCCGCATTGTTCGCACTCTTTCTGTATTAATTATCTATACATTGTTCAAATGTGTTAAGCTTGAATAAAATCAAATCTGGATACCGATACAGTAGAACACGGTTTTAGTTAACTCGGATATAGTGAACTGGATTTTTTTCCTGAACATCATCCTGTTGGACTGATCGATTAATATGAATTCGGATATAGTAAAACAAATGTAATTTAGTCACTGATAGAATTTACTTTGTTAGACCGTTTTAAGAAGTCCACGGACTTTCATTTTTTTCACCAGGTTTAGCATCTTTTTTTCAACAATATTTCAGTTCGGATCACCTGACCAGTTTTCCTGGACAGTATACTAACCAGTACTAACTAACCCTTCCACAAGGAGCCGGCAACTTCATGAACTTTCTTGCACGAAGTGTTCGCTGTTGACTCTAATATTGAACTTATCACTGCAAGCCATTATCGAGGCGGAAGACTAAATTCTGCTGCTTAATTCATGAGTTGAACAATAGTCATATACTCCAGCATTGTCCCTACCATATGCCGCTGATGCAGAACTCCTCAATTCCCCCGGTGATCGTATTCGATATTAATGTGTGATTTTTTATCGACCTCACATTATATTAATGCATATTATCTTTCCACTAATAAATGATTCTCATTTGCAATTCATCCCTAATTTTTTTTATTCATACTTATACACACGTATCTTTAAAAAAAAAAAACAGGCGTTAAATTTTAATACTTTTTCTGCGCACACCAGATGATTCAATTATTTTTATGTAAAACATCAAAAAGATGTTATATGATAGTCAACTATGTTTGTGTTTTCTTTTAATATCCAGAGGATCATCTATATCAACATGATTAATCTCAGATGTACACTATAATCTTGTAAGTGTGGACAAGTAAAATTTTAATATCCAGAGGATCATCTATATCAACATGATTAATCTCAGATGTACACTATTATCTTGTAAGTGTGGACAAGTAAAATTTTAATATCCAGAGGATCATCTATATCAACATGATTAATCTCAGATGTACACTATTATCTTGTAAGTGTGGACAAGTAAAATTTTAATATCCAGAGGATCATCTATATCAACATGATTAATCTCAGATGTACACTATTATCTTGTAAGTGTGGACAAGTAAAATTTTAATATCCAGAGGATCATCTATATCAACATGATTAATCTCAGATGTACACTATTATCTTGTAAGTGTGGACAAGTAAAATTACAGAAGACCCTCAGTTAGAGACCACTTCAACATTAAGACTACTCAATTAAGACGATGATTTTCGATCCGGCTTTAAATATTTCCTCCATATTTTACTTGACAATAATACCACTTTAACATTATGACCGCATGTCGTCATCTTCAAAATATGGTCTTAATATTTAGACCTTACTGTATTTACTACTTGTTAAGATTGTCTTCATTACAACATTTTGTTTTAAACCCGATGGATTTCATTTTGTTATAATAGTAGGTAATATAAAAGATTTTCCTTCAATTGAACGTATTCCTTAAGTCTTCCAATCTCTCATAATTAATTAACAAAACAAATCAGACTCATTAATAATGTAACAGCCTGAGTGTTATTTTATCACTTAAATCTGAACAATTGTTGAAGGAGGAATTTTGATTAACTATCAATTGGTTGTACAGCACTGTCTTAGTAGGGTAAAAAAATCCCCGCATTATTGTTTATCTTACCCTCTGTCTTATTCGTTTGTTCCTAATGAAGCAAGATGGCGTCATACATCAAGCATAATTGTATTATCCAGAGACATAGTGTTAGAAAATACTGACAGTTATTACAATGTGCCATCTTTAATTCAGACAATTAAGAATTTACAGCCTAGAAATATTCTTCATTGATCGACATAAAGCGCTGTTCTTAACTAAATCATTACTGTCTGATACTGACTTAGTCCGCTGAATGTAATGGAATTTGAAAAGAAAGTTAAATGCGGGTAATTGGTATAAATGACTAAACTTAAAAGAACAATTCTTGAAAATTCACATTGACGAATAAAAGGTCCTTTATGTGGACCACTACTAAGCGTGATACTGGAAGTGAAACAAATGTAGAACGGAGAACGGTCAGCGTAAATTCTTAGGTCCATCCGGTCAGCGTGAATATCTATCCGGAAAATAGCTAACCAGTCAGTATAAATTGTGAAGTCGATCGGACAAAATAAACCAATATAGTTCACTAGTCATCATCAAATGAAATTATAAAATCTGTAAACGTTAACAGAAATAAGCAACCAATCGGTATGAAATAAAATAGCCAACTCATCACCTGTCATAGATTTTTCGAAGAATCGTTTACACAGATTTCGTTGATTTTAAGCATTACGTCGAACATCATTGAATGTGTCCAAATGATGTATAAGCTTAACAGGCTGTGAAATTGATAGTTTTTCCGCTGCCTCGATTCTTATTGGCAACAGAATTTTTGTCTGCTTTATTACCATTTTGTTTAAACATTTCGTTTGATACTTTGATAAATGAATCAACAAAGCAATGCCACAAAACAAAGACATGAATTGATTGACTGTTTTGAGAATGGCGTTCATAAATTTACAAGAGCGATTGATGCTTCAAAGTTAACGACTTTCTTGGGAGATTTAAATTAGTTAGGTATCTAGATTGCAAATTATTGTAGTCTGCTCAAAATGCACAGTCAGTGTTCTGTTTCAGAAATTAAATTGCTTTAGTGATTAGATTTTGTTTCTGGTAATTTAATACAGGCAGTCGTTCATCGACAAAAACAAAAAGTCGAAAACATTATCCACTTCTGTTTTTGTCTTTGTTGTGTTTTTACAATGATGTATATGCCTTGTCGGCTAATTCGGTCAGACTTTCTTTTTGTTTGACAGACGATAGTTTTGTTTATTCAGTATCAACTCAATGGAACGGAAATTTAATTACCACTGCTTGGTCAAATGAGAAAATGACATTTGATGAAGTCCTGTAAAATAAGGGGAGCGTCATAGGGGATTTTGTAACCTCTGACATGTATATTAATATACACACGATTAATATAAATGAATTCAATATATGTATGTAGTTTGGTGTGGAAAATATGTGTGATTATGCCATAATTGCAGTCATTCATACGCATTTTTATTCCGTTTGTTTAAATGTGCTCTAATTTATGATACGTAGGAATTATGTGAATATTTCTTTGAATTTTCTTTTGCAATCCCATAGAGATTTATGTTTTTATAAGTATAGAATTAGTGCAAAGGATGCAGCCTTTTTTGAATCAGATCATATCATGGTTTTGCTAATATATTCTAGTTTGAATTTCTCTTTTAATTCATGGACATAGATGTTAGATTGTAGACCTGATCGTCTGAATGAAATGGCTGTGTTTGTCTAAGAGTCTGGTTTAGATTCTAATTAAACTGCGACAGAAAGAACCATCAATATTTATAGTTTATGTTAGTTTATTTCAACTCGATTGTGGAACAAGCAATTTACTTAAATTATTTATGCTCTAGTCCGCTTCCGGGACACTATGCTAGTGCTGCGTCCGAAAAATGGGATTGTGAAGTTCATAAGCGAAAGCCGGGATTCGAACTCAGGACCTTCGGATCAGAGGTCGGACATTCTACTTCTAGACCACGATTCCTCCCTCAAAACCACCAGTGTGATGGATGTTTTGGAATGTGTATGATTTTGGTGGCCCAATAGTGTATTATAAATATTTTACATTCGGCAAACAATTTTAATACGTAATATTGTAATCTAAAGCAGCATTTCGTGCGTATACATATCCATGTCCACCAACTATATCTTCCTACAGATAACACGACTCTGAAATTAAACAAATGTGCTGAACTTAAATCTATCAAAGCTATAGTATATCTTTCTTTTATTTTTCATTGTTCTTGATACTGCTGACTAATTTTCCAGTTAAGTTATAGCCCGACTTAAATGAGAGAAAAGTAATTATATACAAACCGCCGAAAATGTTCTAATTACTCACAATATACCTTTAGGTTCTTTGTATAATGAACATATCCATTCTAAGCGAGAATGCATGAATGATTGGCTATCACCTAAAACCAATTCATTAAGATTGTTGAGGCTTTGGAAAACGCATTTCTAATGGGAAATATAATCCCCACAATACGAGTAACATGAAACCAATTAAATTCTAAATCAGAAAATACACTTTCAGGGAAAAAATCGTTATTAGAAATCATAACAGCGATCATGTTCACTCAACTTAAAATATTTGTGAACTCAACTGGAGTCGAGGTATTCAGAATGTTTTAGAGTATATCTACTTGCCAAGTAAGCTGGATGCGAACTACGAGGCAATGTCACGTTTATCAAAGGTCTTCCCAAATTGATGCCAAGAATGATAAAGAGAAAATTCAGTTTTACACGCCTTTCAAGGCTCACACTCACAACACAGACATTGGTAACGGACATGTGATGGTAAAAGTGCAACAAATTCTTTATGAAACATCAAACGTTAACACAAAATTGCATTTAATTAAAAAAGACAGTGCACATTCACCGGAGCGAAGACTTATACGCCTTCTATTAGTATATATATAACAGATGAACGGATTCTGTGATTTTTTATCATTTTAAGTATTCTTTTGGTCAAATAACGATGTTTTATAAAGAATGCATTGCAATTTTACCGTTACAGATCCGTTACTAATGCCTGTGGCCCGCAAACTTAAAGTTGCGCCTTCTTTTTAAATGGACAAAATTTGAAAAAAATTCTAAGCTTTCCAATGCGTGATTATTATAATCTATGTGTGCCTAAACGTGTATCAAATCAATTGCATAAGTAAATTTGTTATAAAAATGCAACATCAGGACTGCTGAGTTACTTTGAAAGCTGAAAATTTTGTCTTTGGTTTGTCTTTCTCATAAATGGCCAAAACGACATGTATCACCACGAGACTTCGTTTGCTTCTCGCCGAGGAGTTGCACGCGCTCTATTTAACACAAATCTCACTCTTTCGTTGGAGTCTTGACAGCCATCATTTTGGATCTTACTATATATTCATAAAAAAATATATTCTAGGCACACGCACATACATGCGTACACAATTATGCATTAAAATGTGAAGACATTTCTGTCTGTAGTACTGTAGTAAAGCATCTCTTTTTTAATTTTCAGAATTAAGAAAAATATATAACGAAAGTGAAAGGTATATCAATGTTTCGAGACAAAAAAACAACAACTTGAATAGCCATTCCAGTCAAAATATTCCCTAATTATATTGTCAAGGTTAATCAAACAACCATTGGAGCGTATTATATTCAGATCACTTTGGACAATGTTGTATATCTAATTACACACTTATCAAGTTTATTTATTGCCATCCACACTGATTAATTAGACTGTTATGGCAACGGGTTCTCCATCGAGTGGAAAACAAATACGCGAATGCTAAGTTGTATAATTTTATTGTTTCATATCCAATTGACACAAAATGTATGTGGTCTGTCGCTTACCAAAGTTTTTGAAAGATGTGAATATGTTTACAGATAAGAAACGGATTCCTAGAAAGTTACACATACACAAAGTCCGAAAGTCCATGAGTGAAAACACGATTGTTGGTTAAGACCAACTGACTTTAGAAGCTTGCGCCACTAAAGGAAATAAAAAAATATAAACGAATGTAATCTTTAATTCAATTATTTTAAATCGTCTGCTTCAGTTGGTCTTATACTTATTTCATATTAGGAGGATGTAATATTCAGTTGGTCTTATATTTATTTCATATTAGGAGGATGTAATATTCAGTTGGTCTTATATTTATTTCATATTAGGAGGGTGTAATATTCATGTTGAGAACGTGATTGCAAATTATCCATAAATTAATGCAATTTGAAAGAAGTCGATATCTATTCGGTATTATCACGTGATTAAAGTCGGTGCTGTTTAAACATCCTCACCACATAATCGTAAGTAGACGTTGTTTAAATAATCGATTCCATGTGAACAAACTTTAAGCAATACCAATAATTTCGTCTGCCGCTTTTTGGCCTCAGTTTACCAATGAGTCTGATGTTTCGATTGATGAAGATCCGCGTTATCGGAAGATTTTTACTCGCTTGGACAAAACAGGCAGCTGAGGATTTGTCAATCGAGCAATTAAATCTATCCTAATATTTTATTCAAACTCATACAACATGCTATCAGCAAGCAAAAGCTTCGTGGGAAATGAATAAGTAGCGCTATGGTACGCATGCGAACGTTATCATACCGTTCTAAACATCATCAGGTTCATTTTATTTAAGAAGAAGCTTGTTATTAGACAAGCTTTTTTCTAGAATGTACATAGCTTAGTTTCTAGTTATTAGTCATTATCAAGCACCAATTTATTCAGGGAGTCGAACTCTGAGGATGTAAATCTAATTTTATCACTGGATATTTATGGAATGTTAGAACGGAAAGTGGCTTACATTAGATGAATGGACTCATATGTTGTGTTTGGATCTAAAGTGCTCAATTTTATATGCAATGGTAAGATTTTCATACTATAAGTTCTTTAGTAGATTAATTGGAACCAGACTGCATGAATTCATGTTGGAGAGATGTTAATATTGTTGCAATCTATCAATACATGGAATTGGTAATAATTTCAAAGATATTAGGGGTTCTGGTAATTGTAACTTACATGCAATGGCTTCAGAAACAGACGTCCGTGTGCAAAAAAACACATAGCAACAATATCACACTGCATGGTTATTTCAATAAAAAGTTTTGCAAAAATCATTGAGGTGCAAATTGTTGAAAGCCTTGCATGGCATTATGATTTACAGCAAGAACAAAATCAACAGCCGACGCAACGGTCATGTTTAAGGCCACAACATCAACATGAGAATCGAAAGCAAGCACTTCTATCACAGACCACCAAAAACAGGTACATGTAATATAACGTAACATAAGAGTTCACTGTTACTCAATGCCAATGCTATTAAGTAAATATTGAATGTGTTAGCGAATTGCTACTTTAAAGATTTAATTGAACATTTCAGATGGATGTACTCAGTATTATATGGAAAATATATGCGTTGTCTTATTTGACCATCCCAGGAATTCACTCGGAGCTCACACAAGGTAAGTGCTGATTGTATTAGGTCAAATATGACTTTAAAACAATATTTTGTCAAAATTCTAAAACTACTGTTTCGCTGCAGATTCGATTAATGTGTTTTGATACAACCCCTGTCGGTCACATCCAGGACAAGTAGCTCCACGGCTCTTGTTTTTTTCAATGCTTACGTACTATAACAAGGCTTGTTTTACCACTTACACCACGTAATTTACATCCTTCAAACCATTAGTTATCACTCGCTTTCCCATGTTTCCAAATGATTGTAGTGGTTTCAAAATATAGCTTAGTTGTACTGTCATTCCGTTGGCTTGGTGTTTCAATCTCTTTTCCATCATCTTAAATGCTTGCAACGTCAGAATATAACGTATTATAGCTATATGCATCATGTAATACTTGGAATTTAATCTAAGATTCCATGCAGAGCTCAATATTTAACTAGCTGGTTGTCGGCGTGTTTACGAATTAAAATCGTTACAGTTATTCATTACTGCAGCAATAAATATTCAAAAAGGCATCGGGTCTTTCATGTGTGCAATAAAGACATTTATTTCATTGGAATCCCGACAAATTATTTGGGCATAAATCTCGCGGTACTTTGACTGGCAAAAGTCATTTCCTGTAGAATTTATCAAAATTAAAAAAAAGTGTTCCTTCCTTTCTACCTGGACTTCATAAAAAGCGCACTTTCGTTTATGTTGATTATGAATCGTATTCATAAAAACGCGCTATTTGCACGAAATGGTTTCAGATGACATGTACTGTAATGTAATAAAAATCGATTAAACTAGGGGAGGAATAATAAATTTGATTACTTAATTGTATCAAAAGTGGTGTTAGTCGTCTTCGTAATATGCATTATGCTTAACGTCATCGTCGAGAAGAACACTACAAGTACGTTTCCTTATTGATTCACATAATAAAATTTTACAATAAGTACAAAGCGCTTCTTCGTTCGTGCAAGGACAAAC
The DNA here is from genome assembly GCA_008271625.1 of Lutraria rhynchaena. Classification (NCBI taxonomy): domain Eukaryota; kingdom Metazoa; phylum Mollusca; class Bivalvia; order Venerida; family Mactridae; genus Lutraria; species Lutraria rhynchaena. Next base: position 819,019 of record VIBL01000109.1, on the reverse strand, counting down.
ACACGTGGTCGATAACCATACTTTTATTCCTCATTATCAGGCGGCCTCCGTGTTCGAGTGGCTTTGGACTTTGACTAGTAATCACTAACCCCTCACAGAAGTGTGTTCGAATCCCACCCGAGACAAGAAAAAAATACATTTAAGGAAGTTGACCAAATGACTAAGGGAAGGTCTGGTTCTACCTAGATGCAAGTCTGGGTTTACCTCCACTGTTAACACTTGAAAAGTTGCCTAATGACCCCGGCTGTTGACGTGACGTTTAACCCCGGAGAATAAGAAGTCTTTAGCATCAAATACGGCGAAATTTTCTGATTTCACATCAGTGGGAGCCGTACGTATACAAAACCTGCAAAGTCACGTGAAGTAGCAAGGCATCATCATTCGTTCTTGTCTCCAAAACATCTAATTTGTACATCGACTTCAGTACGTCAATGGTTGATGTATGGTATTTGAATAAGCTTTCTTCATCTCTGTGCGGGAAACCAGCTAATACTATTTTACTAGTCACTACATGTTAGTCATGACTAGTATTGAGACGTATCACCCAATTAAGTACTTTACCTAGTTTACTTTACCAAATCTGTTAAGTTAGCCCATTTTTGCTATCCCATTATCTTGGCTAAAGAAGGAAACACTAATTTCTTGCTTTTGGACATCCGGAGAAGATTGTCTTTGGTTGAGTAATTAGATGATTGAATGTTTTGAAAATGGCTACACACTCATGTCACTTAGCATTGGTGGAAAATCAACTTATATGAGTTAGCACTATTACTTCTGGAAATTTGTTTTATGTCTTTTAGACAAGTGATTCGATTAGTCTCTCAATTATATCTCAGATGAATTTGATGGAAAACAGAAGTTGGTATATTGTGGAGAGTCAGTTACTTTCAATCTTTATTGAATAAACAGTGGAATACCAAGAACAAACAGTATTGTAGCACATTGATAAATATTTGGTTCATATTAGGAGGAAAGCATGAAAATTACGATTTCTTGACTGTTTTACAATTAGTATTTTGAGGAAAACATCAAAATTAAAACTGACGTAGTGTATATTAAACATTCAAATTTTATCTATCATTATGTGAATGAACATGAACACAACTCAGTTTAAGAATCAAAAAAGTTTCACCAATGCTTTAATTTTGTCTAAAGGGAATAGTGTATGTCTGTACCCATTTAAGCCGAAAATCTTGTAAAGATTTATATTTTGCATTTTGCTGCAGATATATTTGTAGGCAGAAAGAAATTCTTACGTCTGTGTCCTTCGGAAATCCGTAACAAAAGACTTACCTTGTAGCTCAACTAGCACGTGCATGTTACGTATCATCTCATGGTTCTATGTATCTTTATCTTGGTTAATTTCAACTATGCATACATAAAACATTTATTATATAGATAATGAAACAAACCAAATGACTTCATTTGTAATGCTTCATTTATTATTGAATTGGCTGTTGTCGCGTGTGAGAAATAATTACGAAGCATAAGTTCATATTAATTAAATGTCTTGGGATGTGGATTACATAATTGTTTGTCGTTAAGGACATCGGTATCAAACGACCTCATGAAGTCTTAAATAAGAAAAATGAGAAACTCCAGAGTTATGGAATAGTATCATGACGATTAAATCAAATTATTACAGTTCGTCAATGATCGTTTCTGTCTATTACATGAAAGGATAGTTCTTCATTTTTCGTCCAAAACATTTCAGACAAATTGACTTCAAAGGAGATACTAGTCATTAAGCAAGATGTGTAAGTCAGACAAAGTACCATTAGTTAATCTATAAATACAAGATATTTAATTATACAACTGTGTATTCAAGAATCTTGTAATTACATTGAATTCATGATGAATTAATGTGGTCTGTTCTGTTGTTTATTGACCCAGAGAGCTGCACGTAACGCTGTTATGACAAAGATTTCTATTACCAAATAGCGATAGTCTCACTGAATAAAAATCTACCCAGATGAAGTCCAAATTGAAGTGTAACCACATAAAATCACGATGTTTAGACGACAAATGTTTATCGATTTCAATATTAAGACCGGCGTTTGAATAAAAGTTTATCGGGCAATATAGAGTGACATTGAGACATTGTTGACTTGAAAAATGAGTTGGTCTTGATAATAAAGTGTTCGCTAGGTGAGATTTTACTTTCTCCTTGTCCATCGTTGCTTCCTCTTTACAGTTTTATGTTAATGTATACTGGCCTTCATAAGGAAGTAACCATCATGAAAATTCTACTATTTTGGCCTAATATACTGACCTTGAAATTCTAATGGTATAGAGCATTTTTTATGGTCAATAATGGATAACAATAAACCATGTCATGAAATGTTTCATCTATTTCCATTATTAAATTCATCTCGATTACTTACGCTTTGTCTAGTTTATACCAATATCACTTACTGGTTACTTTCTTATGACGGCCAGTGTATAAAAAAGTGTACATAATAACACAACCAATGATTAAAGAACAAATTTGAATGTATCTGTTATAGTAAATCTTGAAACGTTTTAGTTGTATTTTCAAGTGTTTTGTCCTCCACTTTTGGATGGTCTAGTGCGATAAGGTTTGGAGATTTGGGGGAGGGTAGAATTTTGTGGAAGGTGAGATGTTTTGTGAGTGATTTTTTTTCTAAGAATCCTTTTCTAAACTGCTCAATAACATCCATGAATAATGGCGATTCTATATTTCAAGTTTCCTGCTTTGCAATATACATTGGTTGGTTTCATAGTACGGAAATGTTTTATGAGTATGTGTTTATATTGTACAACAATGTTTGTAGACAAATATCTAAATCTATGATTCACTTTTGATTGATTTCACTTCAAGGACATTTATACTCGTATTTTCCGCATGGAGGGACATAACTCACCAGAAACTATGCAATTTTACCGAATGGCTTTCTTTGAGGTTTCACAGATAATAGCAAGCTATAATCTCAATACATCTTAATAACCAGAAACACCTTCCTGCATGCTGCGGATGTACTTAAGAACTAGAAATAGGATATTTGTATTAGCATCGGTAAGTATGATGCGCTTAAGAAATTGAAAAAAAAATTAGATAGAAGAACAAAACCAGAGTAACAAATCTTTGTGATCACTTTCAGCATTTATATCACATTTTCTGTATTCCCGTTCTATCATTATAAATTGTCTAAGCATGTGAAGAAGTTTAAATCGATGCTAATGTGATTGCTTCTTCAAGCATGCAATTCAAACAGAAATGTACGACATGGAATTTCTTAGATTGTATTTCCATGTAATAATTCAAAAGTATTCATACACACAGTTCTACAGTGGTAGACCGTGGTCTTGATACATTACTTGTATTGTGGCCTAGTTAGTTATTCAAGTAATAGTTTTTACATGAGCATACCTCTTCTAATTACTTTTATTTCTAACCCAAAGTCTCTTTGATTAGCTCTCTTCTGCTCTCTATTCCATTTTTATTAATCAGTTCCTCTCTTAGACACCCCTAAATTACTATTGATTCTTTCACGTGTTTAGATCTCTGTTTCATGTAGTCAGTTTCGGTATTTCGGACGTATCCTTTCTTGAATTCGTAAAGACTGGCTCCTCTCAGTTGTTTCGTGAATACAGCTTTGTCCTTTGTCAGATTGTGTATCGCAGTATATTGAGGAATAAAAAACCGACTGGAAGTTCAAACCAAATTCTTTTCATAACATCGTTTGTTCTTCAACACGTATTCCGCGTAACAAACTCTAAACTGGAGAAGAGCACATTACTAGTCTATCAATCGCTAAGATGACCAGCATAATGACCATACTTGAATTATTTAACCATCATTCATCGTATTTATGTCAATATGGTATAAATGGACAAAACATAAGACGCTTATAGAGGTTTGCAAATTGATTCATTGACTGCAAGATCTATATTTACCTTAGTCCCTATATAAAATGGAATAATCGAATCATTTAAGTAGTTCACAGTTATGGGTAGCAGATGAGCTGTTAGTAATGTGAAATCTATATTAGCTTTGTCTGGGATTTTGTTCTCTTTTTGAACAAATGTTTCTCAGATACAAAGAAACTAAGAAGGATGATTTATGGGAAGAAGAATATACAAATGAGTCCACAATTATAGTAGAATGAATCGGCTTATCTTGTCATCAGTAATTGCCATCGCATGAATTGATCGAAAAACTGAGAGATGCAGAAATATGCGTCTACGTCTATTCTAATCAGTGCGTATAAATATGAGGACCGAACATATTTGTATTGTTTGTATATAATATGAACTGAGATTATATATGATTTTGCTTGGCTTTGCTTGTCGTGGTCATACTTGATTAATAGAAAGGTTATTCTGAATGGCAATGTTAGCAACATTCAACAATTTAGACAATGCCCATCAGACTATCAAAATTCACAACAGAGCCAAGACAGCTCACACTAACAGTCTCAAACCTGTACAGGCAATACAGAACCACACACAACATGTGAAAAACCCCAGGGGTGGCGCTTTGGACAAATGTTGTCAACTTGTAAGAAATAATGGAGCCATATGATAGGGTGAATTAAAATCCCCAATCTACTTTTTTTTCAAAATCAATCCAACTACAATCCTAAGGAAAGAAAAATTCTATCTACGGATCTTGGTTTCGTCAGTTCGAATCCTGAGCCCGGAATGTATTCTATGTGACAAATTATCGACATACCTTATGTCTAACGTCATTAATCCACCACCGCAGATTCGAATGATTCATACGGATAAATATAGCAGTTACTTAGTTAATAAAGTTAGTAGAAGTTTACATTGTGCATGAAATACTACTGAAAACAGGATTAACATTTTAAATGAATTTTTACTATCCTGCTGGACCACAAGGTAAATCCAATGACTGTTTCAACGAATATTGATCTTTATGAAAGTACCATAAGAATACATTCTGGTGGATTACAATACATAGATTGCGTTTGACAGATTTATGCTTAATAAAAATACTCATAAAAGACTACTCATATTTCATTTACATGTATATTGAATGATTCATTGTCAATAAATATCCGTGAATGTGTATGGAATATGTAAAGCATTTCTTAAAAACAGAATAACATACCGTAAATAATGAAGTTTATATACGTACGTCTACATCCCATACATAGCTTCCCTTCCCGTTTTAAGTACAGAAGTCTGTGTCAAAATGGCACCAAAGCATTAGACGAAACAGGTGCATTTGACAATTTACTTTGCTTATGATGTCAAATAATGTGTGCAAATAAGTTTCATTTGTTCATATAGTGGCCTCTTTCACAGTTGATCCTTAACTTACTGATTCTGTACTAATTCTAATTTATATACATCCCAATTAATGCAGTTTATTGCCCTGATTTGTTGATTCATACTTGTATAACTAATTAAATGTATTCATTTATTCAAGCATGCTAGCATACTGGCAATTATGAAAAGAAATGTTCTAGGGTTTTAGAACAGCTGAAAGATATTTCCATTGTAAAAAGATTACATTAAAACAAAAATGACGCATTGGGATGTCTAGGAAAGTTCGGAGCAAACTTGTGATTGATCAAAACAATAACATGTTGTCAGTTAATTCCCGCGTGACTCATAAAATCATATCGATGTTGAATCTCGAGGCGTCTATTAAGCGGATTATTCGCTTGTACAGCAATTTTCTACAAATGATTGCCTTGTCAAACCTTCATAGCTTTAATTCAGTTTTTCATTGCAAACTTCCCATAGCCCGATATGTCCTTCACTCTGAGCCAATTGACATCTTATTCCACTGTTAATCGTAAGACACCAACTCACCAAAGTTAAGTTGTTTTGTTTCTGCCGTTGATATACAGTAGAACACAAAGTGAAGTTTAACTCTTTCCAATTTTCATTATAACCTAGTTCACCATTATCGTGTTTAAGATATGCTTCTTAACAAAAGATTGTGCATCCTTTTATCTTATACTATCTATTCAGGCTTAATTATTAAAGCATACTGTTCTGGGCAAATAAAATACTCACGAAGGCGTGTTCGACCGACGGATTTAATGGTCTGTAATGTCTTACAATTATCTGTACTGGCATGCAGATATGCGTAAAGAAGACTCATTAAGCAACTAATAAACTTGCACTCATATAATTATTGTACTCTTTCAAAATTTAAAGTGGTATATAGAGTATATACACAAGCCTTTGTAACTTGCTACTCTGGAACCCCAGCTGCATGCTACACGTTTAAACTGATTTAGTTAAAGATAGTTTTTTGTAGGTGACACTTTGAGTACATTGCTTTGAATAATGATTCCGAAATACCATACACGTATTTTTGACACTGAAATTTTGTTGAAATTAGTCGTCGGCAGTGAGAATAGTATTATTTAGAATACTTTTTACATGACGAGATGAAAGGTTTTTAAGATGAAATTGATCAACTATTTAGTTTTTGTTCCATTTTTATTCTCCAGCATCTGTCTTAGCTAGATTAGTTCTCATTCATGTTCTTTTTTGTGGACAATCAGGCGAAATGAATTTAGTAGCAATCGACCTTTCACCCTAATAACACTTAACGTTTGTGGACAATCCACTTACATGTTTTAGCGTTAATGTTCCCGGAAACTTGGTCCATTTATTTTAGATGAGTGTTGTTTGGTTTGTCTCAAAATTTTCTCCCAGTTGATGATACACAATACGAAACCTGGTTTGTAGTCAAGATCTGGACTGAATAAATAAAGACATTGGTTGCAAAGACAAGAGAATTCGGCACAGACATTAAATTTCAACTTAGTCCGGAGGGTACGTCTGCTTTCTTCACTTACAGCTTTAACTTAAATGTCATTGAAATATTATTTTCCCTAACTTCTTCTTCGACAGAAGTGTTTTATTTCTCCTAAATTTCTGAGAAGTATTCCTGTGATTTTGGTTAGGGTGGTAAAAAATTAATAATGAGTTAAACAACATTTAGTATAAAGAATTTCCTGCTTCGTGATTAGGTATAGGTAAATAATATTGCGTATATTTTCATACTACAACCAATAAAGTGGTTTGATCCGAATAGTTAGGTATATCTAATGAATTATCAATAGTTTTTATAAAACATTGATAAAATATTTATTAAAACTACACAAATAGCAATTTATTCACAACTGACTTTGTCAGTGTATTGTCAAGCGGATGAATCATTTACATAGGAAATTTCCATTTTGATGTGTTTAACCAGTAAACATAATTGTATACATATAGTTATGTCATCGCTATTAAAGTATATTTGCATGTACAACTGGAACATGCTGTTTTATACACTGTGGTTTAACGTGGTACCAACAGGCGACTTTCTCAGATTTAATGGTAGAGGAAGATTTCAGGCGAACACCTTGACATAAGCACCGACCTGCCATGAGCTAGCTGGAGAGTTTCCTTACTTGTGAATTTTTCTGATTCCGGTGAGATTCGAAATCACAGCGGCGAGGGTTCAGAGACCTAAGCAGGATGTACCTATATGAATATTTGCAAAAAAATAGAATAAATACTACCGATCGTGTATCATTAGTATTGGTGAATAAAATGACTTATATATTTCTTTATTCTGGTCAAATAAACTTCAAAGGGTTCAAAGCTATATGTATGGGATGGGCAAAGTGAATTGTCTATATAATCCCGCTGCTGTAATTTCCAGTCTGTAACAATATTAGTGAATAAAGAAACAATAAACGAAGTCTGATTTTTTGTTTAATGACCTTAGAGAAAAGCACGTATCAGCCTAGTACCATAACCAATCATCATTAGCATTTAGTAGAGACCGTCCTTAAATCTAATATAGACAAAACACCGTTTTAGAGGAGTATTAATTCATTTGACTTTGTTTACAGAATATTGGAATGAGGAACTTATTCGTCATATTGCACTTGCATCGTTCCTGTCTCCAATCGACTCTATTCTTTATGTGCCGCATAACAAAGTATTTATTTATATTTTTTAAACCAGCATATTCTGGTATGTGATTAACATACTTCAAAATATCATTGAAGGTCCAAGTTTAATTGATGCCTGACAATCTTTTGTTGATGCACGTTTAGATAAAAATTAAATAGTGAAATACAGCCTAAAACAAACAATACATTTGAACTTGTGTTTGGAGTTTAGACATACATACATTCATGTCTGACATACATATGAATGCGCATAAAATACTTAGCTCCAATGGCTTTTAACATCTTTGCACATATTTGAATCAAATCATGTAATTGTTGTGAAGTTTTGCTAATTGATTGTTATTTTGTCATGTGATTGCGGACATTCTGTCAATTGACTGACGAACAATCTAGTACCATGGCACTGCGCTACCAATGTACTAATTCATATAACATAATTCATAATAAAATTATTACAAAGCCTATTTCTTGTTTCTAATGTGAGCATTTTTATTTTGGTTTATATTCGATTATCTAATTTAAAAGGTAAAGCCAATCGCTTATCCTGTTTAATTTTTTTTGTATTTCTGATTTCGATATCGGAAAAACGCTTGAAGTTTTGTCATACCACGACATGGCTGCGCCTCAAAAGCGTGTAATAGCATACGTGCAAATGTTTTCTTAAGCATGATGCACTTAAGAATTTGAAATACATCATTTACCACAGAATGATTGAGATTTGAACAGAGAATCTGTATTTTAATATTTCGATCGCTCCTATCATTCTCAGTGCTTTCTTTATTGCGCCATTTTAACGATGTGGGATTCAAAGAATCGATGTGAACAATAGTGTAGCTCCATCCATGCGGAACGTTCTGAATATTGTTAAATTGATTTACTGCCTATCTTCCTGACTGATACTTTTAAATCTATTTTACTGTCAAAAAGTTTAACAATCAGAGCTTTTTGGTTTTATCTGTGGTTTTGGTAAAAATTACTACGAGTAAAGTTCATATTTTTTTCTGTCTCATAACTGCATGAAAATCTGACAATTATGTTGACATAATGCCAATACCCAGCTGAGCTGTGATAACTTAACCATCAATTAATAAATTGGTGTCAATGGAATAAGAGCAGACATATATAAATATAAAGCCAATTAAATTAATACGGTGATGGCATTTCTCTGCTTTGTTCTATCAGTACTCTATTTTTGATTTGGTACAGATCATAGCTGTCTAATAGAAATGTTAGTCCAATATTAAGCACGTATAATTCACAAAAGCATCACCAAGGTCACTTTGCAAAGCACAAAACGAGATACACAACACATGCTGTGACTATTCGTTTCATTCAAGAGTCTACTCTTGGGGTTTGAGCAAAATTGAAAGCTGTTTGATAAAATGATTCATTTCATTTTTCCGTATTTCTTAAACCAACTTATTTTTCAAACACTGGAATAATTAACACAAACTTTGATACCAAATGCAGCAATATAAAGCGCTATATGCAATCCGGCAAGTTATATATTGGTCAGTTTTTAGCTTATTGGTGCCTATTGCTATATCGATGTACTTGCGAACAGCGTCATAGCAATGAAGACCTTTCCGAAATGTTAAAAATATACACTTCTTCCGTATGTGACAAAACTGTAATCATTTAATGCAGAGAAAATGTAGTCTTATAGATTTAGTAGTCTCGTTAATGCAGGTCAAATATATTACACGCAACATGTCTTAGCCACTCATGTTCGTCTTGTTCATATCCGTGTAACTAATAAAATATGATAGTTGATGTATTAACGTAATGAAAACGTGTACCGGTATTAAGCAAATACTCGTAATTTCTACGGAAATAGATTCTGTCTGACGCTTGATAAATATTATTAAATTTGGAACAAATATTAAATTGAAATTGAATTTAATACACTCAAATAAGTAAGCATTATGTTCCGTCTTGCTAAACCTGTCTGCTAAAACACGAGGGTATAAGATTCAGCTGTAAATGTTGCTCTGCTCATTCAAAATGTCAGCATCTTAGTATATAGATAAGGAAAAGGATTCCTAGGTAAAAAAAAACGTACAAAAAATCTCAAATTCCCCAAAATACTACCTAGCCCAAATCCCCAACCCAATGTTCACCGTGTATTAAATATTTTTCACAATGCAATACTTTTTAGTGCGCAACTGAGATTTGATTTTCAATATCAATATTGATTGTTTGTTGAGCACTAACCATACAGAAACTTTTAGAAATCTGATTTATTCATTAAGTCGTCACGGAAATGAACACGAATACTGCTTAGTTATTATTCAGAAAAATAATCCACTTATCTATAATAAAATGTGATTTTCAGGATAATACATACAAATAACGTTGTAATAATATCAGAATATATCCTTTTGTATATCTTGACTTCAGTTATTGTCACCGCATGAATTAATGGAAAAACTGAGATGTGCAGAAAATAAACGTCGATAAGGTTCGTACTGTGTAGACGAAAAAACAACCATCTCAATAGTTGTTCGTTAATGCCTAATTGTCCCTTGTTTCGGCAAGGGCATATGTATATTGGTTAGGCAAATGCATTCCTTCCTGGACTGTACTCGAAACAGTACTAACTTACCCTTCCACAAGGAGCCGGCAACTTCTCCACATATGGATGAAAATCGACATTTTTGGCAAATTTTTATAGACAGGTATGACCTACCGCGAGCGGGATTTGAAAGTGGATCGGCGGGGTACAAGTCCTGCACGCTAACCGCTGGATCACGGTTTTGTTATTGAAGTAAAGTGCTAAGGGACTTTTGAAATTTTCCTACGATTTCTGGAGTAAATACCTTTGCTTAAATTAATACGGTGACATCATTCCTTTGTCTTATCAGCACTGTATTTTTTATATGGTACAGATTATTTATGGAAGTCATCCAATATTAATTTTGTTAGTCCAGTATGATGCGTGTATATTTTTCAAAGGCGTTATTTTGGTCATTTTACAAAACACGGCACGAGAAACTGAGCACATCGTTTCAAGAGGCTACCATTGAGGTTTGTGTAAGATTGAAAGCTATTTTAATATAATGTTTTTATTTAACACCTTCTGTCACTAATTTTATTATATTTGAACACTCGAATAATATAAATTTTAATACTAAAAGAAGTAATTAATTAGACATAAGTCTCAAACTATCCACAATTTAAAACACTGAATTCCCGGTACAAACCTTATGCAATCAAATATTTAACACATTGGGCAGCTTTCGGCTAATGTCTATCACAAAACATTACTTCTGATTTTTCTGGGAGTCCAACACTAGAACGTCGACTAATCAATGCTTTCGTCCCGGTCGAACTTTAAATAGAAATAAATTGACGTATACAATCAATTAAACTTTCATGGAAAACATGGATACTTCCGCCTATCTTAATCACATCCTTTTCACAATGGTGTAATCATCCGGATACGACAATTGTATGCGCCATATTCATGATCATTTATTGTCATTTCTGTTTTGAAACTTCCGATTAAAGCTTCATGAACTGTGAATACCGATTGATTTAAATATTTATATACAAAACGTGTTTGACAGATTTATAAGCAATAAAAATACCATCATTGAAATATTTATGTTTCATTTACATAAATATTGAGTGATTCATTGCAAAAGATTGCTATAAATGTGGTTTACCAGTATAAGACATGCAATGTTTCTGTCTGTTTTGTACGCAATATTCCACAATTGTACCGCATAAAATGGTTTGATTATGGCCATACATCTAAAGCAGTTTCATATAAGTTTATGAAGTATGAACACAATGAATTTCTGGTTGCGTTGAATGTATATATTTTATACTCAATATGGTGAATTTCAGAAATATTACTATTATTTCTTTGCACAACTTTTTTATTGCGATTCTTCGTATAGTTTTGTACTGTTTCCTTGCAATTTTATAAAGTTTTGATATTATTTCTGAGTATACTATCAACAGTGTACATTTTTTCATTTGCTTTCGACCATACCATAAACCAGGTGTAAATGTGCTACCCTTCAGGGTATACCATAAAAACGTGTATAATTTTGCTATTGTTCTGGTTATACAATCAAGAAACGTACATAAGTTTTGCTATTGTTCTGGATATACAATAAAAAAACATACGTAAGTTTTGCTATTGTTCTGGATGTACAATCAAAAAACGTACATAAGTTTGCTATTGTTCTGGTTATACAATAAAAAACATGCATAAGTTTGCTATTGTTCTGAGTATTCTATGCTGTTGATAATTGACAAAAAAAATACAAACAAAAATAAACACGTCAGTGAGCGTCAATGGTTTAGTTTTTCATGGATGTTGTCGAATAAAAATTGTGCTTTATTTCAAAGTTGGATAAAAGCATGAAATGTTTCACGAAAATTTTTATCGATAGATTGTGCATATTCTTACATATGTTTATCAAGCTTTTGTAACGTTCTGGTTAGATCTGGTCAAATGAATTATGTGCAAGTTAGTATTTTGACTACCACTATCCCAGAGTTAAGGAATTAAGGAATGAACTTTTTCCAGGATTAAGATGATGATGAAAACATACGAGTGTTGATTCCAAGTGCGATAAAGCGTCACTTAGTGACCACCTCATTTAAAGCCGTCTAATTATTACGGACCAGTTTTCCATATTTTCTCTTTATTTCAACTTGATAATAAGATCATTTCAATGCCAAGGCCGAATTATTTGGTCTTAAAGGTGCTCGTAATATTGATGTTTCACTGTACAAGGCTATCTGTGATTGAGCAATCCCCTATGACTAGGTGACTTACAATTCGCACAAATACATCGCTAGTATTTCTCATTACTTCATTAGGATACATGACACTTTTCAATCAATTGATGAACAAAGTGACCACCCTGTCTCCGATGAATATTGATTAGACATTAATTATTCAACCATCGCTCAAAGAATTAGCGTCAATAAGATAGAATTGGACCGTGCGTAAGTAGCTTGTAAAGGATTACTGGATTACCACCCTGGCTACTAGCTTCATAGCATAGTTACTCAACAAATACTTAGTATGACAAGTAATAAATATAAGCCGCAAACTGTACAATATATCATATTGCATGAGACGCACAGCGCCGAGCGGAATTCAATATTATAGGATTTAGGACAGTTTGAGGTTTATATTTTATTTAAATTACTTCCTTTGGTTTTGAAGTTTACATTGATTGTTCATGTGTACAAAAATATGAAATTGGTGATAGGAGACTTTAAATCGAAGCGTTGTATCAAAATAACATCCCTTTTTGTACAAACACTTAGGATAGCCTCTTAAATGAAACGAAGTGAAGTCCAGAGCATGAGTTTCTTGTGCTGTATTTTGCGAAACGACCTAAGTACTCGTAACATCTTTGTAAAATATATAAGCTTAATATCGGCCTAACGCATTAATATCGAATGGCTATCGGGTCTGATTTGTCCCGTATCAAAATACAGTACAAAAGAATGACGTCACCATAGTAATATAACTTGTTTTAAAATTATTACAATGCTAGATACATTTATACTGATATACCAAATATATCATGGTATTGATTCATAGGTATAGGTTCAGATTAAATCAAGGAAAACACCAAGTAGCGACCACTGTAATATTAAAACGTTTTCACTAGCGTTTAATTGAACGTTGCGCAAACAGCCAGGGTCATTTGGCGACTTTCGGCTTTAACTGGCCGGAGGAAGGAGACCCCAAGCGTATCCCTGGACAACATCTTCAAGTTTAATTTGAGTTATCTTAACTGAGATATGTCTATGAAACGACGCAAAGTTTCCTTTAGCTTAAGCATTCATACATCCGTATCATACGTAATATAGTAAATCTCAGTAAATCCGCGGCCGTGGTCCAGTAGTTAGTGCGGTGGACATGCAACCCGGAGATACAGGTTCGAATCCCACTCGTGGAAGGTCATATCCTTCTATGAAAATTTGATAAAATGTCGATTTTCCTCCACTTGTGGAGAAGTTTCCGGCCCTTTGTGAAAGGGTAAGTTAGTATTGGTTAGTATACAGTCAGGAAAACTGGTTAGGTGAACAGGTCGCCGGTATATCACTGAAAAATTGTTGAAAACGGCGTTAAACCCCGGTGACAATAAGTCACATCAAAACAAACAAATCTCAGTTGTGGTTGTTTGTTTTTACTATTTCGTTTCATCAACTTTATATAAATATACATATATGAATAAATATGTGACATTGGATATCGTTCACTTCCCAGATCTAATTTTCGCACCATTTGAGAACATAGAGAGTTTCTTATGGAATGGGTAATTAACCGAAGATCATTGGCTGGAGAGAATGTCCATTAAAATGAATGATGTACTTGTGACACATACGACCTTAAAACTGCTAAAAGCAAACAAACATAATAGCTTTATCAGCTGTATCTCGTTTATTGCCAATACGCTTGAACGTTTTGAAATTACAAGAACATTGTCAAATGAATATTGTTGTTTTATTTCCAAGTGAGATAGACACATAAATGCTTTATTAGATATAAAATCTATTGGTCTGTATTTGCTTTCAAGTTTTGATCGAGATCTAAAAAAAAAGATTTAGTGATGTTTGTTTTAGTAAAAATACCCACCGTTTGAGAGCTCGACTTTTCATGAGTCACAGACTGAGAGATTGAAGTTTTCCTCCAGAATTAGGATAGAGATGTCGACAAGAGGGAGCGAGAATCAAAAGGATTTTAGAGGATTCTTTATCAGAATTGTGATTGATCGAAACGATAATGTTTTGTCAGATAATTCTCATGTGACTCACAATATCTCACAAATGTAGAAACTGAACGGGTCTAGACAATAGGGTTTATAGCACAATTACACGACCGGAAAGACATTCCTGCGTTAATCATTCACAGTGATTCCTTGACAGCAAAAATGTTCGACTTCATGAGTTTTAATCTTGAAGGCTGTAACGGATTTTCTTTTAAATTCAATTCTTTTGTTGCCCATTAATCAAATTGAAGGAGTGTTAAGGTCACTACAATCGTGGCTGGTTTGTAATTTTGTTTTAGGTTTCTCGATCATATAATCTTATTTACATTTCCTTTCGAAAAATGAATTTGAACAAATGCACGGAAAAAAACGACATTACGGCAACTTTTTGAACCAAATGAATCGTTCTTAATACCTAGGTGGTCTCATGATCAAATTTATAGACCGGATTTAAATCGTAATTTTTAAATGGCCGCTAAGTGGAGTATTACCTTACAAATGAATTTACGAATGTATCTGACTTAAACACGGCGCGTAATGACAACAGGATTGTATGATTGCCACATACCAATAAAATCCGGTAAATAAAAGCATTTGAAAGTGTTCATAATGTTGATTATTCTGTCGCCCTAGATTTTTCTATAAGGGGTCGCTTCATAAGACATCAATTTTTTTCTTTTCAACCCGTAAATTTTTGTTCTCACTAATCAAAACCCTGGGACCAGACTGGTTGCCTGTGTATGAAACATTATTTGATAATCCGGCAAGTGTTTTATTATAAAAATGGTCCCCGGATTAAATTATTGACCCTCGTATATTTCTTACGTGGTACATGCATAACTTGAAGCTAACCTCTACAATTACTTTACACTAACACATAGATTACTCCCCCTTAATAAAAGTATAAAAGGGGAAATAACTCTGCGTCGGTGTTTTTAATTTTCGGCGGTGCTCAATGTCTTTCATACAGTAACTGCCAACAGAATTCGGTTTAACTAATCAGATGTTCTCACAAAACTTTGATATTCTGGAAGTATGTGCGAATCGTAAATTAGTACAAAAACAAATTCGTTTAATCTTCATGAATTCTAGCTAACCATAATGTTTTATAATGTTATTTATGATTTGGGTAATTGTGTTAAGTTTGTTATCAACAAAGAAATTCTGGTGCGTGGGGAAATTAATGCGGGATAAGTTTGCACTGTTTGCTTTGCTAATTTGATGGCTATGTTTTTAGCTGACGGAATTTATTACCGAGCGAGCAACATGGAACAAGTGTCTTCCCTAAATTACGCTGAGCTTAATTTCTGAACTTCACCTTGTATTTTGCAGCAATGGGAGAACGCAATTGTTTGATTACTTGGTGGACTTAAGATATGTTCAATCTTATATTTACTTCAGTTTGTAGATCGATTGAAAGTATAGAAAAATATAAGAATTAATTCACTTATTTGGATTCTTCAAAATAAGGCATTTTATACAGCCGACGTTTGTAACTTTGACTCAGTGTATGTGTATATTTCAGTTTGTAGATTTCTCGCTCATGCATAATCTTTCATACAGTGCATGACTTCTGATGATTACGTGGACATCATTTGTACAAAAATGCAACTTGTTCCTGTCAACAAGCGGGGAAAATGAGAACTTCAGGAATGGTCGAAACCTGAAAGCCAGTCTACTCCAAACTGTGATTTCGTTTTCTTTTAAATGAAGAGGGACCTTCCAAGTAGAAAAATCAAAATAAAAGGGGATTCGAAATTGAAATTAAATTATAATCAAGAAATAAACAAAATTAATCAACAAATGCCGAGGAGTCACTAACAGTGCTGTGCCCAAAACTACCAAAATGCAGTAACTGAGAAAGAATTACTGACCGTAAAAGGGAAACATTAAATCAGTAATCAGGAGAGATGGTTCAATGCTTTGTGCATTTCCTACACCAGAACATGACAATATCAATACTACAACAGCGCGGCAGATCCTGTGGTCTCAATGGATTGATTGAATATATTCGATTATACTCCATAAGTTATAGTTTTGCCTTTAAATGTTCAACCTGTAAACTGACTGGTTTAAATATTCTACAAAATTGAAAACTAACTTAAAGGTTTAAATGTTCTACAAACCAGAAAACAAATCATTTCAATTCTTTAAAGGTACAATTCCACAAAACTGGGTCTAACACAAGTGTCTACTCTTTCCAACAATAGTTCCTTCCTGTCTTTGCTGCGTCAGCTTGTAACGATCTTAGAACTACGTGGAACTACAAAGCATCAATATAACATTGCTTTCCTTTACAATTTAATGGACAATATGTCTAAACTTTTTCTATTATTCTTACTGTTTTAATTGAATTAGCATGTTTTCCTTGAATGATATATCAGATACGTGTAAACAAATTATGCCGGCGGATATAGTACAACTTGATAGTGTTTTCTTTTAAGACATACATCCCTATATGCGTACTATAGTCCTCACACCCTTCCTTTACTTTAACCTCAGTAGTGAGACAATTGTATCTAAAGATGACACTTCCTCTGTGCTTGACTTATGACTAAAACTATTATATCCTGGTTAGAATTCAATTAATATCGAAATTATGCAATAACTTGATAAGAGAAACAATGCCTCTACAGACCCTTTACTGTTTTAGATTAGAAAAAATGGTGTTGTTTATTTATGCGTTTGGACCTTCTGTAGTGCAATACATTGTGTATGAAAATAGCTTTGTCATCATTATGACAAAAGAAATGCGCTTTTAATTATCAGATCAAAGTTTATTGGTTCTTTTTGAAGTTCTGCAAAAACGTTTCATGCTCACATTTATCCAATCCTTTTACAGTTATTAAAATACATTATTTGTGTTCTAATGTTACAACATCGTTAGATCTGATAATTTCCTCTGGTACAACTAAATGTATTACTACGATAACATGGGAATTGGATATGACGAGTTGCTGATAATTAACTATCCAATTACGTGTATACATGAATATTAACAAAGATACTATATCACGAATAATATGATTTTAATAAGCACAGCTCAAATATTCTCCACATGATATTGGAGTTCGTTGATTTATTCTTCCATCTTTATACGACCGGTAGGGATATGTATTGATTTTTCGACAGATGGCTACATTTTTTCGATAATTTGCGAAATTCTTACGTGAAAAGTTGATAATGGGTTCAATTTGGTCATTAATAATTCCATTTCTCACAAACTGGGTATTTCTCAATTTCGCAAAAATATCGTATGGTCATCTTAGAACATACAAGGCCATTCTGTCACTTCATTTCATATTCATTCAAAATTTATTTTGTAATAAAAAGCCGGCAACTGCCGAATACGTCGCTCACGATTGTAAACTTTCTCTAAGTGGTGTTTAGCGATTTCGTTTTTATCGGAATTAACGCCGCTTTTCAACATTTTTTTAGATAAATACTTCTTCACGAAAACTTCACAATTGTTAACAGTCACAGACTATCTTGAAGTCCTTCAACCGTGGTCGAAGATTGTCTTGCAAAAATAAGCAAACATATTATGGTGGTGCAACGAATTAACATTAGATTTTATACTTTTATACACGTACCATTGAGACGTATAACATTGTGAAACCATATCGTACGATGTAGTAGATCTTCATCGTCCAATGGTCGCATGACAGATTGTGGGTGGACGCACGATTAACCAAAACCATTCTAACGGTCATAAACAACTTGTCGTACAATGATCGGCGGTCTATTCTGATATGACTGTGACAATTCTTTGGTCCAGGATACCTAAGACTGTCAGAGATAATCGCTTACTGTTCTGATCACTCATTATCACAATGTCTGGAGTGACTTGCACTCGATTATTCGATTGTTTAGAAGAAATAAGAAATTACTAACAATGCAATGTATTTACACATAATTTTTGGACAATAATTTAAAGAATACTATTCTCCTTTTGTCCATTTGGAATGCAAACATTTATAAAAGGGAATCTCGATTTTTTGGCAAAAAATATACACGACTATATTGCTTGAAATAAATAGCACACACTGGCTTAAGTACATGTTGTACTTGATTTTCATGGAAATGAATTATTGCGCATGACATGAAAACAAGTTAGAGATTTTGTTCGAGAGTTTTCCATAACATAAACACTGAAACAACAAATCTATCTCCTCGGTGTCCCAAGAGTAATAGCTATCGAATGACTGGAACAAATCCCATTATAGAGGAAGATCATCGAATTAATTGGAACAAATCGGAAGCAAATAGATCTAGCATTTGTTTAACATTGTGATTTCGCCGGTGTCTGATTTACATATAAATTAAATCGGGTCCGTCAAACGTTACTGGAATATGGAATACGCTCAAGATCACAATTCCGAATCAAACATCACTGATGTCAAGGTATGTTGTACCTTAAATTGAATGCAATATACCCAAAACTTCTACCATTTTATGTATTTCAAAATAATAAAAACTTAAAGATCTAAAAAAAACTGTCACAGTCTAGTATTTTATTTTTTCACGAACCTTGCTGTTACCTTTAAAAATGCCATCATTTGTATACTTGGAGTTTTTTTTGTTTCCATTCTTCAGTCGCTGTGAGCATATGGTTCACAATAGAAAATTCAGACAGTGTCTGCTATTATCTAATTTCCTAGAACCATAGGCATTCCTATTTTCTCGTGACAATTGAAAACCTTTCGCCACTTATTTTTCATTGTGTTTAAGGTCGCATTAACTGCTAGTGTCGTTTGGCGACTTTCCAGCTTTAACGTTGGAGGAAGATCCCAAGTATATACCTGGGTAGATGGTGACCTTCCGTAATCTGGATAGACAGCTTCCTAATATGTGAATTTTGGTACCGAGTGGGAGGGGCTAGTGATATCTAGTCATGGATCATAACCACTCAACTACGGAGGCCCATCCTATCGCTTCCGCAAATGCAATGTAACTTCTGTACATTTATATTCTTCATCAGTTTTGTTTATTGTGTAATATATTCTTCATGATTTAAACTGTAGAATCGCAAACACTATACATTGGATATATGATCTACACATTCATACATTAATTGCAAATAGTTTTTTCTTGATACTTATTCAGACCTGAGCTCATATAATCTGATTTTTACCCGGTATTGTGACTTTGCATTGAATTGTAGGGATGCAGTTGTAATAAGGAATCCAAAGGTTATTTTACACACACAATGTTTAGTTTCCTATTCGGTAATTCGGACGAATGAATACGCTAAACTCAAGATACGATGTTTTTTATAATAGGCACTTATCCTTCGGTTTAACAGCTTCACTTACATAGGAGCATAAGTCATAAACATAGCAGGCATCAACGAAGAAACCAAAAAATATGCCACAAATGGCATCGTCCAATCTACCTATAATATGTCAAGAGAAGATGACCAATAGGCGTAAATTGTGCAAATAGAGGTGATGATACCTCAGTAGGAAGTGCTATTTCCAATGAAAATCTTTATCAAATACGTGAATCACTTGTGTATCAGATCGCTTCCGGAGGCTTTATTAAAACAATATTCTCATGCATCAAATAATGCGATATCGTTGGAGATATGTAGTGCTATGTGCTGTGTTATGCTGGAATATCATTGGAATTACATCAGGTAAGTGTTATATAGCCTCACTTAGCGACCACCTCGATATTGCAACCACCTCATTATAGCAGCCTTTTATTTTCGAACCGGTTCTCAACATTTTCTCTGTATTTCAACTTGATTATAAGACCAAGTTAATATTATGACCTACGAATTTTTGGTGTCAAACATGGTCTTAATATTGAAGATTTACGGTACATCGTAATAACATTCAATACATACTTTTGAAAAAAAAACTTGCATATTTGTTATATGCAATAGACCATTTTTTTCTTTTCAAACTGTTACAATATTTATTATTGTTGTTTGTGCAGCGACTGAATACATATACAAACCCCATGAAAGCCACCTTTTTCTGTAATCTGATTATGTTATTTACATTGAATAGTTTAAACTGTTTCCAATTTCAATGTATAAACAAAAACATGCTGATTCACTTGTTAAATACTACAAGACTTAATCTTTGTAAGTTAAAGCATTTCCATTATTAAGGAAACTTCTTCTGCCATCGTGGTGTATGATGCAGGAAGGTGATTGCCTAAACTTAGAACATCTATGACATAAAATGTATCTCAACTTATTGTTTTGCTCTGTTCGGCAGCGCATGTTGTTGTTTTGTTTAGCAAATTACAATCATATAAAAGTAACATACACCGGAATATAAATTTTTAAACATTTGCTGTTTTGAAGGGTTTTGCTTTGGAGAGGTTGCACTGTAGATTTTGTTGTTTTAATACTAGATTTAGAAGTGTCTAAAACCAAACAAGTTTACTACTAGAGGTTGCAGCAAAATGGACATTTATTGTTCAATGCGGTATATATTTACGATTGTGTTTAAATATGCCATGCTTAGAAAAAAAGTTGTAGCTTTAAACGTCTTTGCTGTTTTCCTATTGTATCAAGTCATACTTCATCTATTCTTCTTTGTTTTAATGATTCTTTTATTACTTTTGATCTCTCTACGATGTCTGAACAGAAGGAAAACAATAACTCAGTGTGTTTATGGCAGTGAAATTTATCCACGATTCCTCCAGGGATCATTACCATCACGAAAAGCTGAATTTAATGTTTAATTTACTGTCAAGAAATACAACATACAGTTTATCACGACAATTGTATTCCCCAAACGTCTAGCTTCGTTCTATTATATCTCTTAATGCTTTAGTTATCTCGTCTGGATCTCTCTTTGTGTTTCAAGTGTGGTGTTGAAGTATTAAAAGAGGCACTGTTTGTTTGCAAACAACTTCATTATCATGAGAGTAACTGTCTTTACACGGACTGGTAAAACAGGACGCGTCTTGTGCATGTAAATGAATAACGGCCCAAAACATTAATTAGGTCATTCTCAATACCTTAACAAACTTGTAGTCGAATAGCATTAATTGATACAATGATTATTTTTTTAAAAAATATGCTATGGTTACTAGTTAAAACATAGTTTGTTCTTCTTTCTCTGAGGTGTAACGTTGCACCAACAGCCAGAGTATTTGTCGGCATTTTACAGCTTTAACAGTGCCAGGATGTACACTTGGGTAGAATGAGTAACTTTCCGTAAATTAGTTGAAATTTTTGGTGGGATTCGAACTCACGGCCGTGAAGGGCTTGTGATTACCAGTAAGAGATCATAACTACTCGACCATGGAGGTCCCTATACTTTGTTCGGGATCGATGAAAACTACTCCATTAAATTCAAATGTCAATTCTCTTTTTATTGCGATACTGCGAACGATTTTACGAAGCCATTTTAGCTGGACCATTAATGTTATTGTTTCCCAATAACAGAGAAATTAATTAGAACATTTATAATTATCAGTGAGTGTTGATTTTAATGTTTTTCTTTCCTAGAAATAATATCATATGAACAATATTATCTGGATTTCATCCGAAACTATTCCATTACTGTAATTGAAAATTTTGATACTTGATTTTTTTATCATATTTTACATGTATTGAAGTGAATAAAGGTCATTGATTATTTAGAACAACTGACCACCGAATAAAAGCCACCTGCCACATTTTGTCTTTCCTATGGGTGGCCTTTGTTCACAGGTTTGACATGTATGCATATTGCCATCAGCTGAATGATTGTTGAAAGGTTATTTCGTCGTTTACTCTTTTCAGGTGATGTTTTATTTTCTTATTGTGTAAACCAATTGACATTGACAAATCTCTGTCAATGAAACATTCAATGGCAGAATCACAAACATTATAAGGCATATAAATAATAATGAAACATTATGATGACAATTGCGTATTAGTTACTCTTTATATCCTCCCGACCTCTAACGAAATCTTATTTTTTTAGATTTTGTTTTCTTCTTTCTATCCAGTTTGCTCTATCGTTAGAGCGCGGGATTGCTATTTTACGTAGTTATAGCAATTTGCAATATATTCATATTTATGTACACAAAATAACAATCATGTACTCTAATGTGTGCTTATTGAACAGTAATATATAATATGAGCACATTTATATATTATTTATATATGTATCACTACAGTCTAACCTATGTTTGCGACCACCTCCGAATAAAGGCCACCCGGCGAATAAAGGTCATTCTTTAAAACAGCATCATTGATTATTTAGAACAAACTGACCTCCACATAAAGACCATCTGTCAATAAAGGCCACATTTTGTCTTTCCCAAGGGTGGCTTTGGTTCACAGGTTTGATTGTATTTATTTCTGTAAACCAAGGGAAAACGAAAGGTCGTCATTACCATATTGATGTGCAATTCATATTGAACGACTTTAGCGATGATTATCTCTATTATCGACCTTCTTCCATTAATGAAGGGTAATGTGCGAGTCATTATATCAGGTAATTATAGACATTATACACAACATTTAAAGCGAACAGACATTTGTAATATACCCTGCGTGCTACTATCCACCAATTTAGTTTTATGGTTTGCATATAATTGCGCACACAGTAGTAATGGTAAGCGCAGAGATGTATTTATTCACAGAAAAACCATTTCATGGGACATTTTTCGGGGAGGGGGAATAAAACATTGTAAAATGACCTTTGCTATTAAAGTCAAACGCCTTTTGTGGAACATATTCCAACTTATTACTCTAGTAGAAACGTCAATGACACCGAACATTTTATTGGGCTTAGTTGAGACAGCTCAAATACCGCTTGAGTTCCCCTAACATATATTTTCTACTGCTCTATGCCTAACAAGGTCACAATAAAAAGAAGTAGTATTGCCGTTTATTTTATCATGTTAATAACAACATTTAATAAGGACGTCATGATCTCTGTGTGTGGTCCTTCTAATATTCTTGTTCCGCATTCTTAATCAAGTGGTTGTAGTCACTGGCTAGTAAACTGTAGCCCAAACCCAGTGATTTTGAATTTCACTCGAGACCAAATTATACATGTGAGGAAACTGTCCAGCTTGCTTATGGAAAGCCGGTGGTTCTATCCGGGTGTTCGCCTGGGTTCTTCCTCTATCGTTCAGCTGGAAAAGTTGCTAAATAACCTTGGATTTTGCGATCATGCCTGTGATGGTCAACTTAATTAATTTGAGAATAGAGAAAACACAAAATTGATATTTGAGCTCGGAGACCAATCTCAAGTTTTATAACCTCCGATCCGTGTATTCCTGGCATTCCTTCCCAACGATGTTGAAATAGCTAATGTTATTGTTGAAATCACGTGGTATCAATTCCGTACTTTATAATATTATAGAATGTGTTACTGTTATTTCATCTACTGCAAGGCTGCGAGCGTGGCCCAGTGGTTAGTGCGCTGGACTTGTAACCCTGAGATACGGGTTCGAATCCCAGTCGCGGCAGGTCATACATTTCTGTGAAATTTTCACAAAAAATGTTTCCTCCGTATGTGGAGAGGTTGCCGGCTCCTTGTGGAAGGGTAAGTTAGTACTGGCTAGTGTGCAGTCCAGGAAAACTGGTTAGGTGAACCGGTCTCATTATAACCGAAAACTTTTGAAAAACAGCGTTAAACCTCAGTGACAATAAGTCACATAAAAACAAACAAACAAATCATCCATTGCAAAGTAATCATCTATATATTAAAATAACAGCTGCTCAGTCAATCGTAATGTATACAAATACTTCAAACTTACTATGAGTATTAAGATTGTGATATCCTTTATCTACAAAAGGACTGAGTTGGATGAACATTATACATAATTGTGATTGATCAAAACGATAATTTTGTACAAGGACATTCCCTAGTGGCTCACACGTTCACACGAATATAGGGTCTAAATTAGTCTAGACAATGGATTCGTACATCACAATCATACATATGATGACCCAGTAGATTGTTTTGTATTTTTACTTTAACCTTGATGTCTCGCAATCTGGAAAACAAACATATTCCTAGATAACATCACATACAAAAGCTATTTTACCACACAAACTACACACTCACCAATAATCCATCAATACAAGCACCAAAAACACACATGCACACGAACAGCATCGTATAGAATTGTGGGAAAACTAAAAAAAAACGTCGACATGGCTAAAACCCAATCCAGTTAATTCCATAAGCATAAGGGTCCGCATGGAAATGTAACACCAAATCCATATGATATTTGTTGGTTATCTATTATTCATTGTCTACATGCATATTACGCGATATCGCTTTATGAAACTGGGTCCAGCTGTTTTGTCATAAGTTATTGTAAATTTTATTTTGCTAGAAAGCCGGATGCACGATGCCGCATCCTATCAACATCAAACCACACTCGCTTTATCTTCATGGAACATTACACGATTAACTTATCGTGTTGTTTATGTTTTTGTTATTCTAAATTTGTTATCAGAGAAAGAACAAATTGCGTGGGGGAATAAATGCCACATAAATTTTATTTTAGTTTGTAATTTTAATGGAGATATTGTTTGTTTACGAAATTAATTGATGCCACAATTTTACGATAGTTCCGGGAAATTATCCTCGAGTTTCCATTATTATAAAGATCTGCAATGATATTCGTTGTGCAATGATTTTCATGTCCAATGGCTATTAAACAATGAAAGTAATATGTAATGCAGGGAACGCGAATGTGTCACGTGACCAGTAGAATCTTCAAATGTGGAGTAAGTTCGAATTCAGCTTGACGACTGACAATGGGAAATGATATAAAACAATACATTCACACGTCTTTTGTGAGCTCTAAATGAAAGAGCGCTTCTCAAAATGGCTTAAAATCTAATATGTAACAACTCTAAAGAGCTTCAATGTCCTACATTATATTAAAACTTTACTGACAAACCAGTGAAATAATGTCTGATGAAGAGGGATAGAGGAATAATATTTAGTACTTTAGTTACTGACAAAAAAGTGAAATTGTATCTCATGGAGAGGGATTGAAAACGTATGTTTTTGGGGGCACAACTGGTCTTTTTAATATTACCCGATGAGGTTCTGCAATGTGCCTGCATGCATGCATAGTTATTAATATACGTAAGACAGAAATGTTAATTAATTCTTCTAAAAATACACTAACGTGCCTTTATTTAACACAACAGGCTTATCTCGCGATTACTAAACAATGTTCTCTATGTCCCATATTGGTATTTACAATAAACAGACACGCAGCCATGCCTCTCGTGTTTAATACCAGTATATTTCCAGCAAATTGCTGTCTTAAACAACAAAGATCATAACAGCGCAGAACATTAAAAACACAAATTACAGCGAAAATCTACTGAGGAGGACTGGATATAACTTTTGTCAGCATGTTTGTGTTTTACTGTTCTGGAAATCATTGAACATGGTGTTGTTGTTGCTTTAGTTAATGCTTCGTCACTGCAAGATGAAATATCATCATGATATAGGCAGTTTTCATTTTGTAGTTTCTCATATCGTGATATATGTATAATATGCTAAGCATCCTCATCAAAACAAATTATCTCATTGTTACACCATTATAGATGTTATTATAGCCTCGGTAGTATGTAACAGTGAACAGTTTGAAGTGCGAATAAACGACGTTAAAGAGTTGATAATTTAGTCGCTTGATGCTCGATTACGATGTACTTCTAGTCATGCTCACTGTGTTTGGTACAATCACCTTGGACAAATAGAATGAAAAAAGGCTCAAGGTTTTTTGTGTGGCAGTTTACAGCAGATATATACGGAGACCCTGAAGTGACATTCTACATTTTTTTATTTTAACTGTAGCATTCTTTTTTATTTCGGTTTTACGAAAGATTAATTCTTAATTGTGAAATAATAATTCGTTTATACGAAAACACATTTCGTAAATACGACATAATATTTCGCTTAAACGAAATAAAACAATAATGATACATTTTAGATAAAAGTGTAGAATGTCACTTTAGGGGTTCCACAGATTAGGTTTGATATCATATGTCATTATTTTCCAATACACAAATCATTTTGGAAAAGTACATTTAAACATCACACAGCGACCACCTCGATATGAACACCATCTCATGTTCACGATTTTTGTGTCTGCTTTCAATATCACCGCTGTATTTCAACCTGTCTATGAGACCACGTCAATATTTAAACTGACTTTATGGTTCAGAAGGTGATCTTATATTTGTACTATAAGTAGTCTCAGATAATACTGATACGTCCCCTAGGATAATTCGTATGGTAAACAAACCGCCATACAAACACTACAGTATTAAAATATGCTGATGACGTTTTCTGTGTCTTATAAAACACGGACAGATTGATATTTCAAATAAAAATAACTATGAATAATTTTAAAACATTCACTGTAATGTAAAACAACAGAATTGTATGTGGAATTAAAATCCACAATACTTTTTGACATATTTTGGACTCAAAACATTAAAATGTAACATGACAACTAAAGTAACATACCACGTGACCTTGTGTTTGCGATCACCTCCGAAATTGGTGATTAAAGGCCATTCTTTAATGAAAACCCGTCACAGATCATTCAGACCAAACTTACCTCCAAATAAAGGTCACCTGTCAGTAAAGGCCACATTTTGTTTTTCCTAAGGGTGACCTTTGTTCAAAGGTTTGACTCTATTGTGCTCTTGTCCAACGGGTGTTTCTTTCCTAAATTTAATACGGTGACATATAATCGAATCTATTTTGTCAAAGAATGTTCCAACTAATTGCAATATTTTCATCAAATAAGGCTGAAAAATATCCACAAAGTAAAAAAGTATCTACATTGAATCTTCACTTTGTCTCTGGGGTAATGTCGAATCAAATGACACAAGCAAACTCTCGTACAGTCGATGATTATTGAATTAATAGGGAGAAATTGGTACAAATAGCTCTGACATGTGCTGAAATTCATGATCCGTATATGTCACATTTACATATAGATGAATTCGGGTCTGTCAAACGGTACTTGGATGCCAAGTGACCGTTTAATTAAAAGTCGATTCAGTTATTGTCCTGGCCCAGTTAAGAGTATAATTTATAAGGAAAAAATGTGATTAATGTATTTTGGAAGTACAGTGCAACCTCTCCAAGGCAACACCATTTGGGAGAAGTAAAATTATAATGGTATTGAGGGATTGTTGCTCCAGAATGGTTAAAGTAATACTTAAATCGTACAGTGCTGTTGCTGAAGAGAGGTTGTTGCTCAAGAGAGGGCCGCTCCGGGGAGGTTACACTGTATATTGAAGTTTTGTCCTTTTTGCTAACCACACTAAAGCTAGATAAAGATATCAATTCTCTGTAGGGATAAACATAAAGATAGGACTATGAAACTCAGCCATAGAATGTAATCTGTTGAAATTTTGTTCATTGGTTTGGCTGGTGTGAACTAAAACTAGAATGAATCGTGACATGATTCAACATACACGATCATAAGTTATGGATATTACAAACTAGTTGGATTGCATTAAATGTGCTATGAAACCTGATATTTCTGTATGTTGTTATATTTTTGGAGATTTGAATTGCTTTAAGGTTGAAAATTTGGAATATATAATATCCAATCACTTGCTGCGGGTTTTTTATCAATGTAATCAGCGCCAGGGTTGATTTTGCAGTCATTTGAAACACAAAACTTAAAGAACGGTATATTTTATATGTGAAACGAACATTTAATCAAAGCGTGTGGAATGAAACACAGATTGGATACAAACAAGTTTCTAACACATTTAACTGTTAGAGTAAACGTCACATTGCTAACACTTCAATATCACGACTACTTTTTTATAACGATCGTTTAGTTTCTGACCGGTTTTCAATAACTCCTATATAATTCAACTTGATAATGAGACCACCTCATTATTAAAACCATTTTTTTTGGCCTCATTATTAAGGTTTTACTGTAAACATTACTCTTACAATGCGTTAAACACAACTCACTGTTCCGTTATTATAAACAAAGTGTATTCGCGCGTGTGTGTTCCCTCGTGTGAAAACGCACATCTCTAACGTGTAAATTGCGCTCTTAGCAATTACTAGCACTTAGCTCATGTTTTCATTCAGCAATACGCTTATAAACTCACCAACAGCGATAAAGATATGTAGAAATGAAACAGGTATCTATAAATCGACTGGAAATATTCTACATGTGAAAACGAGTACTTTACCTATATTATCATAACTGTATAGATTATGAGCGCAAATTAGCGAAATAGGCGAACATAAAGTTTATATAAGTGCTATTTTCCTCCGAGGACCTTCAGGAAACAAGTTATTTAGTGGTGAATCAGGTGATTATTGTATGAGAGTTTTTGGGATATTATCGTATTAAAACTATAATGTATCGAAGAACGAAGTATTGGTGGATTTGTTTGATGTTTTGTGCTCTGGTATATTGGAATAATCTTCATATTGCTGCAGGTAGGCATCACATAATTGCGCATTCTTCTAGTGACCTAGCCATTATCTGTCACGTATTTTACATTGCAGCCTGGTAGATTGGTAATTGCCATGTTGGTAATTGTCACTATCACTTCGTTAAATTAGCACAGATAATTTACGAACCAAACAAATCTTTACCATTTTAAAAAAAAATCTTACATTCCAACTCCGGAAAACTTCGTATTTGACTTCGTTTTCATATTTCATATGTTTCAACACAATGATGTTAGATGCTAAATTGATTTAAACACAGATTTGCTGTGTCATTAGAGAAAACATTTTCGATTCGTAGTTTACAAAAATGTATATTTATTACAGCGCTCACAAAAATGTCATGTTAAAATGAATGATCTGTACATTTGTTTACTGTTTTCGGTACAAACGTGCCTCCAAGTTTTGCCTAGTTCTTGTACTTTAAACAAATCAACATGTAACAAAACAAACGAGTGATATGAATTTTACAAAGGGACCTCCGTGGTCCTGTGGTTGTTGCCTCTGACTAGTAATCACTAACCCCTGACCGCTGTGAGCTCGAATCCCAACCGGAGGTCAAATTTCACACTTGAGGACGCTGTCCGCGGAAGGTAGCAGCCTGGGGTTTTCTTCCACTGTTAAAGCTGGAAAATCGCCAAACGACCCTTGCTGTTGGTGCGCCGTTTAACCCCAGTGAAAAAAATATATAAATACTTCCTTGTTCCTACAGTGTGAATGTTTAAGCGATACTCAAAACTAGTTATACAGCTTTCTAACGCGTAGTTTTATATCGGTTTAGATCTGTTTGTTACGGCTTGAGAGAAGAAAAACAAATAATAAAGTGAAGTTATGGTAAGCCATTTTATGCATCATTTCCCCGTTGAGCCATAACCGATACAAAATGGTGTATATTGTATTTTATTTTCTGTCAAAGAATACAAAATGTTGTTTATCAAGCTAATCGTACTCCCTAAAGCATTAGTTTATCGCATTTAGACATTTCATTTATCGCATTAGCATCGTTTACCCATTTTATCGGCAAATTTTATGTCTGCCTCAGTGGCACAATATCTATATTACTTTATTAGCCTTAGTTCTTTTTCTTTCAAGTTTTAATAAAACCATTTCCACGGTGGCACGTCTTGTTTTTTAACGAAGATTTTCGTCTTTTATTGTTTTACTATCTTCCAATTAAATTACTTACAAATTATCACTTTGAATTATTAACTACCATTAGTGATTTGTTATGAAGCTCCTGCAACTACCCAACGAATCTTTCACATAGCTTAACCCTATGGTCTATGTTGTGACATTAACTTAGGTTGCTTGCAGGCAAAAACAAAAACACGTTCTTTAGAGAAATGGGTGAGAAAGTCTTGTTTACGGTTATGCGTAAAAAATGGTTAATTCCGGTTACATAATCATTAAAATAGGGTAAGTGGGTAGGGATTGTTTAAATTTCTTTATTATTCTTGAAAGCTGCTGTTGAGATTATTTTTGCGCTAAAAGATGGGAAAAGTGAGACAGTAGATGTACCATTTATTGGGTCTAATAAACAGGACAGGGTCGCGAAGAAAAATAAGGGTAGGTCGGATAACCAAACACAATTTTTTTTTTTTTTACGCCTTATCCATATGAGCCTATTTTTCAGCGCACACCTTATACGTCTATCAGCAAAATCCAATCTATCTAATATTTTTGAACGAATTGCACCTCCAAAGTAAGAAAGGTCTGTTTATAAAAAATAGAAAAGTTTTGCGATCTAACAACCATTATTTGTTTCATTAAAGAAAACGATACAAATTGTTTCAGGCTCTGTAATATAATGCTTAGTACGGACAGACTATGTTTTTATTTCCTTAATGCTTTATTTAGTTCACTCTGTGTAAATAAGTTTTCTCGATATATTTCGACTGTTCTTGCAATGATGGCTCGCTATCTGGTAAGCGTCTATTGCTTGCTTGTGTGATTTTGTTTTTCCCGCAGGTGTAATGTCGGGCTCTCAACAAAACCCCTCTCCTCCGTCCCAAGACAGTATTCCCCCGGGCATACCCCCATAAGACTGTGTTTTGTCTTCCTTTTTAGTATGGTCTAATGTGTTGAGAGGATCTGGCTTTTAAACGAAGTACAGTAGAACCCCTCTAAACCGACCAGCCTGGGACCAGGTCATTTGACCGGTTTAGAGGGGATGCTAGTTGAGAGGGGATTTTTTAATTATATCGTAATGAAGTCGGGACCTTAACATTTGACCGATTTTGAGGGGAAACCGGTTTATAAAGGAACCGGTGAAGAGGGTTTCTACTGTAGTATTTTGGGGGAAGGTGGGATTTTTTGTATGTGTTTTTTTCTATGAGTCTTTTTCTTATCTATATCTGGTAAGATTTACTGCATACAGGGAAAACTCCTACACATTGTTTAGCGTTTGACCTGCCTGACTTGTAAGTGCTTTATCTCCGTAGACATTTGAAGCAGTTGGAACAGATGTATTATTTTGTTACAGGTGATAAATCGAAGGTCAGACGGCACTAAACATGAAAATTTACTATGCCCTATACAGAGTACGCAGTATATAAACAAACAGAGAGATGAGAAATTTGGAATGAAAATAAGTCCTTAATGTCTTAATGCATAGAACACTCTGAAATTAGATCATAATCGTCCATATATTCTCCCTGGATCAACATTTTACGCAATATCAAAACAGCTGCATTCAATTGGTAAACAGAAGCTAAGCATGCCAAGATAAACATTCTCAAATCATCGCGCAAGATCGTTAAAAAATCGAACTGAATCTCGAGTTGTGGGGACGCAAATATAAGACTGGTTTAGGTATTGTCTATTGACTTAGCGCGCACAGCACTATGTCAGACAGGTGGAGAATTTTCTCGCTAACATTAAACTTAAGTCTACTGTGAATCACGTGCTGTTTTGTTTATCACTTTTCCTACTGAAATATTTACAGTGTAGCAGAATTCCGTCTGGAGTTCAATAAAAACACGTACAAAAAATGGGAATCAAGATTTATTTGTAGTTTGGTGTTCACACACATAGAGTTTAGAACATATGACATGTTTTCTTTCCGAGACACAATTTTGATCTGTTATGTATATAAGACTTTTTATTCTTTTATTCTTTTAATCTTCCAGACTCAACTTTTAATTATTTTTCTCAAAATATATAGGTAGGAGTTGTCTATTAAAATTTCATTCATTGTCTTGGATTCCGAAAGCTTATGTATATTGTGGTACATACGTCGGTCTGCTTAAAATGACCGGGCTACATGAGGCAGTTTTTTTCGATTTGGGAACAATTTATGTAAATTTAATTTCTAAATTCAGCTGGCAAGTAAGATTGATTCATCGGATATCTCAATTTATCTTAGAATGAAATTACAGAACTACTAGTGACATTGTAGAAGTCCAATTGATCGTTTTGTTAACTATTTAATATTCCATGCGGAACACAGTCACAGCACCAACGCCTCGGATGTTACTTACAGTATTGTTTTTTTTCTATTCGTGTGTTTGCCTCTTTCTGTGAGGTTTTAACATCACAACAACAGCCAGGATCATTTGGCGACTTTTCCAGGTTTAACGTAGGAGGATTATCTCAGCCGAACCACCGATCTTTCGTGATCTAGTAAGAGAGCTTCGGCGCATGCAAATTCAGTCCCAGGTGGAATTAGAGCTTACATCGGTGAGGGACTAGTGATTAATTATAGAGATCATTACCGCACAACGACGGAGGGCCCTGTGTGTTTACCATGTTATGTATTCAAACCAAAGTTAAAGAGATGACGTATGGCCCAGCCTTGCTCTGACCAAAGAATGTAAAAATTAAACAAACTATGATAAAACTAATGACAAGTAATTGTATAACAATAAATTGATTTTTATCAATATCAATTTCATCCCTTCACTTAATAAAATTACAGCGAGCAATATTATCTGAAATATCATACTCTATTCCATAACGGACGTCATAACAGATTGTCTTTGAGCCATGCACGATATCCCCGGGGTAATACTAATTCAATTGAGCGAAACAAATCCTATGATGCCTTATTTAATCAAGAGATGGCAATTGTATCGTATCCATCGGCGAATGAGGAAACTATGTGGTTATTGTTTTATCTACAGGCAAGGCGCCGTGTTTCCCTGTCTGCCACACCAATATTTATTGTCATCATATTTCAACAGCTAGTCCGAAACTGACTTCAAATTTTAAATAGATGTAAAATTTTACATAATGTTTTTTTCGTCGTTTCCATTTATATATCTTTGCTTTTTGCGATATCCCAACATTTAGTTCCTCATCTCCATATAAACGTCAGCTCTATAATCAAGACTTCACAAGAAGACTCGTTAGTCAATTAATGTCTGTACATTCAAGCATTAGTAACTATTTAAAAATTCCGTGTTTAATATGAATCAGCAGCACGTAATAATAATATTCACAGTCAGTTTCAGTTAGATGGTCATCAATAATATATTTCATTTTTTTCTCTTGGAATGGTTCGCCAATTCAGTTTTATATAATATATACATGTTTTATTGACTTCATTTAAAACGACATCAGCGTTATGTTCGCTGTGTAAATCTTAACCGTATGTGGATTTAGCACAAACTGAACTGTCGCCACTGAAAGTCTCGAATTTCCGCTGAAAATTCAACTGCTTAATCAATGGCTACAGAAATAGGACAAATGATTCGCTTAACCGTTCTAGAAACGTTACGTTTTTATCCCGTTTCAACTTTGTACTATAGTGTTGAATATCTGGACGATTACACAAAATTAATGGAGTCGTATGTAAATAATTACGATAAAATAGTTTTGTGTAGGAAAAGTATGGATAATACTGTTTAAGACATTTTCTTATCTGATTTTAACTTCAAAGCTAAAAGAATCTTTTTATCACCTACTTGTTGTATTTTATAAACATGAGATGCAACCTGTAAATGATTGCTTTGTATTGTCACGATTCGTACTTACATTAACTGTCTTTGATATTCCGTATTTCACTATAAAGATGTGTTCTGTCTCCGCTCTACATTGTATGCTGCTTGATAAATTATATGTTTGCATGCATGCGCGATATTGAAGGAGAGGGATTGAAGGAAATCTGCTAGATAAATGTATGGGACATGTATGAACCTAAATGAACCCTCTTTAAAGTTTATGTTATGTCTTTAAAACTAATTTGATACATACATTTTGTACATGAAAATAAGTCCGACTGATGATGAGTCAATTTTTACTTTCGGGAATATTAAGATGTCTTTAATCACCACCGTAAGTCTAAACTTGAAAAAATACGTTTTCAAACATTCGGAGTACAGTAAAACTTCGCTATTACGAACATCGATATCACGAGCACCCGACTTATCTCGAGGAGTTTTTAAAGTACCATCAGTTGTTTGGTTATTAGTTATGTTTAATTTTCAACCAACCAACAAACAAACACCTCGTTATTAGGAGCACCTCGTTTGTCTCGATCATTTAGTCTTTTTCGATGAATCTTCGAGATAAAGAGGTTTTATTGTATTTCTCAATATTAGAGTATAAGTGAACCAAGTTATACTCGTGATGTATAGGTATCAAGTATTTTTTTCTATAATTGCAGCTGTCAATCAGGAGTTATTTTCTGGTCAATAAGGATAATATACCTTGATGGAATATGTCTGTGATATTCCTGGACGATATGAAAGCTCTCTTGAAAGCTAAATAATCAGATGATGACGGTAAATTATGCGTAATGTCTGAAGTAGGTTATTAAGGAACTTCCGTGACTGAAGAGCGCTTGAAATGTTCGTGTCTATATATTGTCTTTTATGATAACTATCGTCAATCACTGAATGTGACGTAAATAAGAAATAATTATTCTGCCTTTACATTCAAATATAATCGTTGTATGCACATTATACGCTGGATTCTGTGTTTGATTTATTTTTGAGTGGCAAAGATAGTATAGTATGTATTAAAGGTTAAAACCTCAGTTAGGTACCGCAGCATTAAGTCTATATTTTGATAAAGGGGACGTATTATCGGGACCGGTTTTCTTCCATTTTTCAACTTGATTCTGTTACCATCTCAATTCAGTGATCGTAAGTAACATGGGTGTCTTATTGCGTCAACAGGACGGCGATTATTTATGGTAAAAATAAGGCTTTTATTAGTATGTACAGCGTATTTCTACACTTATTAATGTTACAGTTATAAACGAAATAACAAACAGTGTGTCCTATGATTCACAAAAGAATAAATGGACATCTAGTGTAACTGGTGTACTCAGAGTCACTAATATGGCACTTGCTATGACAAACAGACAAAAATCCGACATCATATAGTTTTTACTTTAATATCGGTACCAGTAATAAAAACTCATAGTCAGGGAAATAAGTACAAGACATTAAGACATTCACAAAACAAGACCTGTCAACAATGTACCAGTTGCTTTTTATAAAATAAACAAATCGAGATCGTTTTGACGGGTAGTAAGAGCATTGAAGACTAAGCCAAGAAATTCAAGAGGGGGCATTCACATTCGAGTAACAAAAGAAAGCAGAAATGTGGTCTTATTGAAATGCACCAAAACAGATCTGTTTAAGATAAACGTCATTAGTCCAGCTTCGCCCTTCAACAGATGTATCGCTCGGAACATCGGGGTGGGGAAGGGTAGTTGTAATCATTCACTACCCCCTCTACAATGGCCGGCGTGATAGATCATTGCGACGTAGCCAGAGCAAACTTGGTCATCGTTTTGTGTCCTTCCCAAAGGAATGAATTGTGGTAGTTTCCCGCAGCAAATTTTGACCTAGTCAACGACATAAATAAATATCTCTCTAATTGCAATGTTGGAAAAGAAAATGATTTGTAGAGAGTAATGAAGTTCTTTTTGCAATGTGTCATTAGGAATTAAACTTTGACGGAAAATGATCATTAACGTGTCTGTCTAGCTCCAATGGTAAATACACCAACTTTAAAATCGTAGCAAGTAAAACAGAGTTATTGTCAATGTGGACACTTAAGAACCCAATATTTAGCATCAGGAAAATAGAATTGCATGTCGATTGAAATTACGTAGTCGATAATCGCATTGTTTAAGATATTTGAAGGCATGTTTTCATCTCAGAAAGACATCTTTATATCTATGTGCACTATAACTGATGAGAAATTCAAAGAATATGTCCCTATTAAACCTCATTTAATTATTCAGTAGAGAATTTCTTCGAGGAAGGCTTTGATAAAATCAAAATCTCTAATTGCATACACAAAATTTCTACCGTACAAAACTGCTTCATTATGCACTCTGAAGACATTTGTTTATGAAGCTGTTAAAAGCTGTCCTTAAAGTACAGCTGATTTGGATATTTTGATGGATATATATTTGGATAAGAAAGTGAAAATAAAGTTCTAAGATGTGCTTTTTAAACGCTTCATTGTCCTTCAAAAACATCAGAAATGTTATCATCATCGAACGAGCTATGGTCATCAAAAAACGTAGACTTGAAAATGATGCACATGCTTTTGAAAACATAAATTGATTCTAATAACATAATTATTTCTTCAATTGTCATTAATCAGAAATTCTAAACATCGTTCTTAACGAGATGGTAGTAATTGATTGAACATTTTAGACGTGTTTGTTGCACGGTTGATATTGAGCATGCGTTAGGGTCATTCAGTATCTGTTATTATTTGTCCTCTCTACAATATAACATCATTCTTTAGATAATTTCCTTCACACCGTAAAAAGTTACCAATTACAAAATTCGTGGACCACTCTGCAATTGCAATAAGCTCAACGATCGATATTTAATTCCTCCGTGTTTGTCTTGGCGTTTAGAGATCAAGGATATTAGAATCACTGAGTTGCAAAGTGGTTACCATTATTTGATATGTTCTTTTGAGTGTGTTAATTTAACCTTCCAAAACCACAAATGTCTTCAAGATCTAAAATACTTCCCACGATTTATTACTTTATATTTGCTATCAGTCTTTAATTGTTTTGGGATTGTATGTATGTGTAACAAAACATATGACGCATACAAAGGCAGAGGTTTATTCCTCGTCATTATTTTTGGGGTTTTTGAAAATGTATATTTACGATCTGAATATGTTTAGTTTTGTTGAGAATTATTTGTATATACTATCAAAGCGCTTTCGATACACTGATTAATATTTGTTTGTGTTTTTTCTTCTGAACGAGGAAACACATCTTGCATGATATGTTATTAGCCTATTTAAAGATACATATTACAAAAGGTTGTGTACATGTGAAAAAGATCACTTTATTGATGTTTAGTCGGAACCAGTCAATGCTTAAAGTCATAGCTTTGGCATATTAAAGGATTATGAAAATATTTATACATGAAATCCAGAAACGAAACGTATTGGGGTTTAATAGTTAACCATATAATACACGCACAAACATAATTGTGTCACTCGTCTCAAAAATATGTACAAAGGCTCTGTGCTAGTTTGCGTTTGTATTGTAATATCCACATTTTTTTTTATTCTTCAAATTCACCAGATTTTAAGGACACTCTTCCAATCTCACTATTAAAGAGACTTGTCTGGTCTGATTTACGTACATGTGGTAAAATTGAAGAAAAGTTACTTCAAGCAAATTTAGCCGCGGCCGTGGTCCAGTGGTTAGTGCCCTGGACTTGCAGCCCGGAGATCCGGGTTCGAATCTCGGTCGCGGCAGGTCATACCCTTCCATGAAAATTTGACAAAAATGTCGATTTTCCTCCATATGTGGAGAAGTTGCCGGCTCCTAGTGGAAGGGTAAGTTAGTACTGGTTAGTATACAGTCCATAAAAACTGGTTAGGTGAACCGGTCGCCGTATATAACTGAAAAATTGTTGAAAAACGGCGTTAAACCCCAATACAACCAACAACTTCAAGCAAATTTGAATTTTTGAGCATTGAGTGATTGGTGTTGTAAACAAGTAAGGTATGGCATGGCAGTGCATTCTGGAACTCGTGAAATAAACGTATGAACTGCGTATACGAATAAATCCCTCTGGTCTACTATGACTTAAGAAATAAAATAAACGTAAATATCCGCAATATAGAACTGATGTATCCTTCGTGTATTTTACATTTTTATTCCATTTTCTGATGTTTTCAGCGCAAAAGGATGCGTGTCAGATACGCCAAGATCCACTTCCAGCGTCGCGTTTTTGCCGGAAGTCGTGTATAACAGACAGAGATTGTAAATCCAAAAAGAAATCGTGCAAATGTGATGGTATATGTGGACTTAGCTGCATAAAACACAGTAAGTATAAGCACAAATAACACAAGTATCATATAGATGGCAAATTTTAAGTCTGATCATCAATGTAATATCTAGACTCAATTCCCAACCCCTGGTTTACCCAGTCTGTAAAGCGCTGAATCCTTGATTTTTGGACATCACAGGTTCGTTCGAAAGAAATCTTCTAAAACTTATGATGGTTTATCATCATACTCTCTCCTTCTGTAAAAATAAGATAAAGGCAATTCACTCACCACACACAGATTCACGCCCGTATCTAGACCCGCCAGACGGGAAACTCTGCTTCATTTTCTGAATCTATTTTTCAGGATAATTCTTATTAACGATTGGTATATACTTGTTACCACATTGCTAAGGTTGTAATTGAACTTAAATAATGAACCAGCCGTGTGTGATTCAAATTTATTTAATACGTAAAAATATTAAAAAAATATTCTGTTGAAATGTTTGCAAAGTCTTGTGAACTGCTTCAGATCAGGAATGTGGACCTTTGGCTAACATACCACATGGACGAGTTGTCATTAAACCTGACAACAGATTTGGCGCGGTCGCCCAGTATTCTTGCGACGATGGTTATAAACTTAGTGGAGATGAAGCCCGAGTTTGTCAGGGAGATGAGGAGTGGAGTGGATCGATTCCGCAATGTTTTGTGAATAATAATAATGTGGGTGGGTGGTTTTTTATCAACAATTGTTGACAATACTAATGTAGATTTTGTAATTGTTAAACCCACGAATTCAAATCGGAAAACAATTCTTGTGTGAATATTCAGCAATATCGTGGTTGAGTTAAGTTAATGATCTGTAGAATGATTTAGTTTTTTTCACCAAACAAGTGTTTCATATTGCCTTTCTCGTGTG
This sequence comes from Lutraria rhynchaena, assembly GCA_008271625.1. Taxonomy (NCBI): domain Eukaryota; kingdom Metazoa; phylum Mollusca; class Bivalvia; order Venerida; family Mactridae; genus Lutraria; species Lutraria rhynchaena. The sequence continues at coordinate 779,788 of VIBL01000109.1, read as the reverse complement.
TTTTGCCAGCCTCTCGCCGCTTTGAGTTCGAATCCTTGGTTTCCAGATAACCCTGGTCGTTGGTGCAACGTTCAACCTCAGATAAAAATCATATATGTTACTATCTAAGGAAGTAAAATATTACTATTATTCTTGTCATTTAGAAAAGGCCGAATGCATTACTCCGCCCAATATTTTCAATGCAAGGCACGACGGGCCTCCTGATAGAATGAGATTCTCCCTTGGGACGATGTTAAATTACAAATGTATGGATGGCTACACATTGAGTTCTGATGCTGTTGTCAGGGCGTGGTGTGTGGGTGGTGGTCTGACTGGATGGGTCGGTCCAAACATGACCTGCACGAGGAATGGTATGGTATACCCTATCTAACAGTATCTTCGCATTTGCATATTGCAAATTGTTGTAAATTGTTGTAAAAAGCATTTTAATTGAGTGCTCAAATAAACGTTGGTGAATTCTTTATTCTTTAGAATCGATTAAAAGACACACAGAGGCATTTGCTGCTGCAACTAAATGATGCACGATATGCTGATGCTGTCTTTGTCTCTTAGCTACAAATGGAGTTGCAATTTGGCTTTGTTGGAAACAGTTAAACTAACTTGATACAACGGTCCATATTAAATAAACAATGTACATTGATTGGTTTCGCATTATACAATGGTACATATTTTGTACATTGATGGACAAATAAAGTAAACAATGTTTTGTTATGCTTTAGACGCTGGATGTCCTCGTTTGGACGACATACGGAATGGTTGGATCGAACAAGACCAGTTAAACTCGATAGATACGATTGCAAGATACCATTGTAAAAGGGGCTTCTTTTTGGCCGGTCGACATGAACGCAGATGTCTTAACAACGGAAAATGGGAAGGCGTACCTCCAAGTTGTGAGGAAGGTAATCTGCTTTAATTTTACGATAGCTGGACAAGTAGGACATCATTAATCTGCTAAAAATAGGAAAATGTCATCACAATTCAAAATTCGGGACGGAAAGTATATATTGTATTCATGGATACGGTATTATGTTATTAATCAAGATAGATACTGTTCTGACCCTCAGTTGAAAAAAGATGAGTAGTTAAAATGACTATGGAGGAAATTTTGTTTCTTTGTCATCATTTCATAATTGACGTGTCTGTTTCCATAGTAACTTGCCGTGCTCCTCCAAAAGTAGAGAATGCAAGACATGATGGCGATACTGAACAAGAATTGTATCCATCTGGACACCAGTTGCTGTATAAATGTTTTGATGGTTACTATGGCGACGGACTGCCACGTGCTATGTGCAGCGGAGACGGCAAATGGGTTGGGCTGACGCTGTTATGTGCAGGTATATACTTTTAAGTATGGTCATCTATTTCCTTCATTCTGTATTGTGTCAGAATTGGGACCCTCTGCGGTCCAGTGGTTTTAGTCTCTGACTAGTAATCGCTAATGTTTCATCGCTGTGAGTTCGAATCCCAGCAGGGACCAAAGTTTACATGTAAGGAAGCTGTCTACGTAGATTACGGAAGGTCGGCGGTTCTACTCAGATGATAGATCTGGAAAGGTCGCCAAATGACCCTGGCTGTTGGTGCGATGTTATATCCCAGTGTAAAATATGTAATGACTCAGCGCATGTAGAGCCGGACATATAACACTATTATCAATAACAATCTTGTGTATTAAATTTTGTACAGTCGCTTATATAAGCATCTCATTTCTTTGTCCATTTTCTTTACATTGGTTAACTAGTATTTGCATTATGTGGTAAATGTCTGATAATATATGAGTTCGTTTATCAGTAATGGTCACCTGAATTATATTACAATTATTCATTATCCAGCAAAGAGTTGCGGGTTCCCGGGTGAGTTAGAGAACGGTTGGAGAACTGGATATGTGTTTACATATCCTAATAAAGTCAACTTCTATTGTTTGGATGGTTTTGAATTAAAAGGCGTGGGATACCGGACCTGTCAGAAAAATGGCGACTGGAGCGGAACCTTACCAACATGTGAACGTAAGTAACCTTTGAATCTATCAGTTTATTCTTCTTTACAATTCTGTTGTGTTTAAATCAAGTTTTTGGTAGATTGTAAATCAGTATGAATTTATTAATACCAAATGTGCAAGTTGCATGTTTAATATTGGAAATTCAAAGTTTAAAATTTGGTCAAACCGAAATTCGCGTTGGAAATTCCGAGATAAAAATTGATATTTTTCATTGTTAAATTTGGCATTTCCAACATTAAAAGGTAATGAGTAAACAAAAATAAAAATGCCACCAGCCTTGTCTCAAGATCCTTTTGTATGGATAGTATTGTTGTTGTTATTGTTGTTGTGTTTGGTGGTTCTGCTTTATAATGTTTTGACGTTCATTCCATATATCATCAGCTATCCTCTTGTCTATCTCAGCTATCCCCCTGTTATATACTGGCCGTCATAAGAAAGTAACCATCATAAAAATTCTTCTATCTTGGCCTAATATACTGACCTTGAAATTTTAGTGGTATGCGGCAATTTTATGGTCAATAATGGATAACAATAATCCATATCATGAAATGTTTCAGCCATTTCCAGAATTAAATTCATCTCGATTAATTCCGCTTTGTCTATTTCATACCAACATCACTTACTGGTTACTTTCTTATGACGGCCAGTATATATTCCTTATTTAAAGATTTTCATTTCAGCGGTCACGTGCCCAGCATTGTTTGCCCCTGTTTATGGTCATATGCTTGGAAGTGGTACAGGATATGGAACAGTAATCCGATTTGAATGTGACGAAGGATACAAAGTAATTGGAGCTGCTGAACGCCGTTGCCAAGCTGACAGAACTTGGAGTGGACAAACTGCAAAATGTGAAGGTTACAAAGGTTTTGTAGTACTCCTATAAAAGATATCAGAGTTTGTTTACATTCTTTATTCACTTTATCTGTGGAGTAAGGACATACAGACTATCTTTAAGTATCATCTAACTCCCGACTGTTCGCATACTTGCAAAAGCTGAATGTCAAAAACAGGTTTGAGCGCTTAGTCAAAAGTGAGGTACTCCGTTATCTTTTTTGCATATAAACTGAAAATCTAGGTCATATTTTATAGTTCAATATGACTAAAACATACATGCATTACGTTCTGACTGCCGTCTGTCATGGCTGCTTATTGACAATTTCGAGACATCTTATATCGAAAATCGAAATTGTCTTGATGGACGATGTACTTCGATTTTCTATTGCAGAGATAAATTGTGGTTGGCCAGGACCTTTTTACAATGGCTATTTGATTGGTCATCAGACTACAGTAGGAGGGACCATATTTTTCAGGTACGTTTTAATGATATTAGATTAAGGTACGCCATACTAAAATATTGTTTTGTATACATATCAAATATGCTCAGAAATATGCCAAGCAGATGTCTACAGGTGTTAAACGTGTAGAATTTGGAGATTTTAATTTAAGCTTTTTTATTCATGCTGTTTTTTATTAACCCCTTGACCCTGTATAGAAAGGAAGGAGAAGGGATTTCAATGAAACTTATTAAACTTATTACGTGTTTCAGTTGTAATACTAGAACAAATTTTGAGGGTGACACGTTTCAGACAGAATGTTTAGATACTGGTGAATGGTCAAACAAACCACCAATATGCTGGGGTAGGTAATGTTTTACAATGCTCTATTTGTTGCCTTTTTGACTATTTTATACAATTGATTTGTACCTAATATTTTGTGATAATATCAATTATATGACAAGCAGGGGCTGAAAAGATTACTCACTTTCAGTCCGGTTGCATTATATATAATTTGTACTCTCAGGTGACAAAACCTTTGCCGGATGACATATTTTCTACTGCATATGGGATGTTTTCTCTTGTTTCACTGGCGAATCACAGAGAATAATCTATTTTCACGAGTATCATTAAAATCTCCCACAGTTTGACATATAGGGGTGACTTTATTATAAACATTCAGGTTCATGCCATCTCTTTCATGATACGTGGCGTCTTGCTGACTGTTAAAATTGAAAAAAAAAATATTAGTTTGTCAAGCGCACCATAGTGGTTGGAAAGTAATATGAAATTAATGCAGTGCATGTTAAAAGGGATATATGAAGAAAATTGATAAAATGATTATATATTCAGGACAGTGCCAAATACCGTCAATTCCTAACGCAACCTTACAAGGTGGACGAGAAATGGGTTATGCGAACCACCGTACTGTGATACAGTACGAATGTAATGGTGGACTTGTACCGAAAGGAGATTCAGTTATGCGTTGTCATAATGGCACGTGGTCCACGGTGGCGGAATGTGTGCCTGGTATGTTACAATTTTAGCGAATCAATATTTCAATTAGTGTCATTAATAGGTAAAATACTTATAACAACATAATATGAAATAATTTAGCAATTCTTTCAGTCTAATATAATTATTGCTGCTATAACAATTTAAGTTTCTGCCAAATTGTATCTCAAGTGAGATTATAAATATTCTTGGTAATACAGAAATAACAGTTTAAGTGCTCAGTTGGAAATTATTCAAGAAATAAAGCTATCAAAAAAGTACAACAACATTTAGGGGTGGTTGAGAAAATGAAGCTGAAATTGATTTAGCATTTACTTTTCCATATGCAATTTACGTTCGGAATTTCAAAATTTTGTTCGGTTTTCGGAATACAAAGGTTCCAGTACACAGAGGTTTTTAAAGTATTAAATACATTATTAAAAAAATCAAAAAGGCTTATTATGTTCAGTTTAGAGAGGGTTCCGGATGAGAACGATTAGGATTGGGGAGGTTCGACTGTATCATAAAATCAACCAAATCTACGATTGTGTTCAATATGGCGACAAGACAATTCATTTCTGCATTTGTATAATTTCAGCGCCATGTCCATCTGCTCCACCACATGTACATAATGGTATGCGTATTTATATGGGGAGGGAGCACGGGTTCAAGGCCAAATATAAGTGCTTTGCTGGTTACCGACTTCATGGAATGAATGGAACTTACCTTACATGTGAATTCGGTGACTGGAAAGGTGGACGACCGCATTGTGAAGAATGTAAGAATTGCGACATACTTGGATATGAAGTTTTTTGTGTTGATATCTTTGTATGAGCTATTCAGTTTTCCTTACGCCTCTCAGTATATTCGATATATTAAATAGAGCATTTATGTTCACCGTCTGCTAAATAATACATAATATCGCATAATAATATGTTAAAATACATCTTATTCCGTAGCAGTTTATTCTGTTCTTCAAGGCATTAGGTATTGCTACATTTTACGTTTTTCGCTGCTCACAAATTCTCAAATTCAAGGCAAATATTCGTATTATTTATCCTTTCAGTTCACTGTCCCAATCCAGGAACAATCGAACATGGACGAGTTTTCAAGAAAGTTGAAAGTGGAACATTTGATTTCAAACCCTACATGACTCATATTGTTCACGGTTATCGACTAACATTTGAATGTGATAGCGGTTATCGCGTGACTGGTCCAGGTGGCGCCACCTGCGTCAATGGTCGGTGGCGACCGGATTTATCCAGGACCAAGTGCAAAGTTGCCAAGCACCCGCCTTTCAAAAAATTGTGGACGCCGAAATCTAATCTTAATGTGTTGTTATGAGCGTTTGATGTGAACTGTCCGGGTTTTGAGGATCTCAAATAAACAGTATTGCTTCTGAAATAATCATGTACTTATTTAACTGCGTCGTTTAACCGAATTACGAAATTATATCAAATAACATGGAGACGAACTTTATTGGTGTATGCCTATGTGTGTAATCAAAACACGGTTTGTGGATGGCATCTATTTCGTGATTTTGTGCAATAGCATCACTTTTTATCGGCATATTGTTGCTGGATTTGAAAGTGCAAGCAAGGTTTATGATACAGTTGTCATTTCACTGAATATACTCTGTTTGGCACCATTGACTGTGTAAACATTGTCCAACTAACATCCGCTTTAATGATCTCTGCATAGCTACACAAATTCGTGTAATATGCATGTGCAGCAAAACCATAAAATCACTTTTGCCTCAAGCAGTAAATTGTATTCAAAACATTATTCGTATTTATTAGAATTATATAGCTGTTTCGATTGTGTTTAATCGTGTTTTTACTGTAATTAATAGAGAAAAAAGCATTCGTTTAAAACTCTATTGGAGGGTTTATATCTACTGCCTGTATATATACTTGTAGCGTTAGAAATATAGTTTACTTCAAGATAATAGGCCTTCAGCCCATGAATCAACATATATAATAACTTGACGTACGATGTAATAATATTATAATCATATATACATGGTCTTGCAAAGCACGCAGTGAAATAAATTACTTTTATTTGATATTGGTCATCTGTCAATAAAGGCTAGATTTTGTCTTTCCAAATGATGGACTTTGTACACAGATTTGACTGTGTAATAGAAATTTATAACAGATATCGATTATAATTCGCGAAGTTGTGAGGTTTTTACACGTTCATCAATTCAATCAGTATTTTTATGCAAGAGTATTGTCGTCATTCTATGACAAGAAGGCTTTTGGCAGTATGTACAATACTGTGTGTAGCTAGTATGAATGAAAGGATGGCGGTGGTACACAATGTCATGGAATCTTGTTTACTACAACAATGATGATATTGTGCGATCGAAATGGGCAATGACATTGAATATAATTTTTATCGTCGGTACTGTACGATAGATTGTATCTTACTGTAATTTGATCCTTTTAAGTTTGTGGACTACTGCCAATCAAAGTGTGTAAAGATGTTGCTGGAATTTGAAGTGGTTGTCTACTTGCGGATAAAAGATACAAGAAATTCCTCGGACGAGACTGATAAAATTTGCCAACTGCACGAAGACAAGGCGTATCGATATTCTTTCAGTGGTTGTCAAGTTTAATATTGGATTAATAAATTACGTTTAATTTTGTAGATGAAGTAGAATTTTATCTAATTAGCCCGTATATGTAGTCGTTGTACCCGTTATTCACTGTATGACGAATAACATTTTGTTATTTCAAGAATTTGCTTTGTATTCGGTTCATTAATTAGATGATAAGAAAAGGATTCTTAGAAAAAGAACAAATAGGAATATCCCTTCCTCAAAATACTACCCCCAGAATTCTTGCAACCCTGAAAACCCACCAAACACACAGAACCGTACAAAACATGGGGGACAAAACACAGTGTCCACGAAGGTACTGCCTTGAGCAAAGCTATAGGGGTTGCACCAGTTTGTTGGGCACAAACACGCATTTGCCTTCCAGGGAACAATAACTAACTGTATGAATAAATAAAACAGCTGATGGATTTCACCGTGGGCTTGTGTTTGTATAAAAAGTGACTATTTTAATACATATATGTATTGTAGTATACGAGCATTTACATAATTAATATTATTATACATCGTAAAGATAAAAAGAGTTTGATTATAACCAAGAACTTCAGAGCGAGGGTCTAGAATTCAATGGTTAAACAAGAAACACATTTTTGAGAAATTTAAGTGTAAGCTTGTGTTGATCATATACCAAGGGTACGCCAAAATATAACTTAACAGTGCTTATTTTCAAAGGGGTTCTCCCAAGTAATGAAGAAAGCTATGACTTAATGGGATACATTCGCTTAATACATATCGTGTATGAAGTATATTTTATTTTTTTGTGGCAGCAAGTGTCACTAAAACAGATTAAAGAAGCGTTCTTTTATTGTCATCCTCTTATTTTTCTGGTGCAAACAGCAGTTTTTATTTTAAGTCACTTTTCCACTAGCTTTCCCATATTGCTGAAAAGTTAGCATTTGATAGGATATTCTGACAAACATCGACTCGAATATGGACATTCAATGATTGATTCCAAATGTAGTCCAGAAGATGCGGCCGACCAAACGACTTCAGGGTTTCTATTACCCGATAAACATCAGCGGAATGAGAGATGCAGAGGTCCGGTAATGCTTTAAACTATAGGTTTTGTGTGTTGTGCATTCAATAAGAAACGAAATATTGTAAAATGTGGAATTGACGACCCAATATTTCTATATATGCATAATTTTCACAGCCGAACTGCAATGACTTCAAGCAAGTTACGGGTTTGAGACAGATTTGTGAAATTGGAATTAACCCTATTTAAGGTAAACTTACAAGCTGGTAAGTATGATCATTGTAAAGAGCTAATCGAGACGAAAAAAATGATACCAAAAATCTCAATATTACCAAATATTGAGTTACGGGATTGTAGAAATAAGTCGATGACAGGTCCACAAAGTGAGTTGATAGTCCTTGCACAGTAGATAGACCGAATCTGGCGTAAAGTAATGTCATCACAAGCGTTTTTTCCCATTTCCAATGTATAACAATACCCGAACATGAGATTTTACAACAAGAGGAAACAAGTACATTACATGCTCGGGGAATATAAAAAGTCGCTGAACGAATGAAAAACAAAAACAATACCAAACTTTTAAGTAAATTGACGTCATGTTATGAGGAATCAAACAGTTTTATGCTGTAAGACAACACAGGCACCAAAGTTAAGAATTGTTGGGTCTAATAGCAAGGTATATCGAATATATTCAGAAAAAAAACAGATAAATAAGATGTTTACCTAACGCTGGCAGCTTTTACTATTTTCATTAGAAAATAAATTTTGTGAGCTGAATTTTATTATCCACATATTGCTTTACATACGGTTTTAGTTCTATTTTACGCCCATAAAGTCACGATCGATTTGTACGAACTTTATCAGGTAAGTGGAAATGCATGTAGAAACTAGTTTACATATGGCGCTTAACGATTCACCTGGCAAGCATCAAAAGTGAATAGAAACAAAGCATAGATGACAAGATTAGACAAATATTGTCAATATTACTGTATTGTCTGCACAGATGCTCAAAGGAACAAGTTTTCTAGTAATGTATCGGATATTTACTGTGTAATAATTTGAACCGTGTATAGAGGTATATACGTATGAATGAAAGTATGCGATACTGTTGGATATATTTGTTGCTTGGTGTTTACATTAGTTGGAGTACCTCTGATATAATCACAGGTGAGTATGTTATCATCTCGTGTAACCGAAATACAGCTTTATCGTGTACATATCGTTATTTTTTAGTATTTTTTATACTATTTTGTCACTGATATTGTCTCAATTCTCATGATTTGTATTTTAACTTAACGATTCAACTCAACTTAATGTATTAACAGCACATACTCAAATGCTGTAAAACTTTAACAATAACTGTAATTTACTCATACATAAATGCACGTATAAATTAAAGAAGTATGTGATATTGCTGTATAAATTTGTTGCCTTTTTGAAGTTTTTAGCGCACCAAAAAGTAGTTTTATCACTGGTGTTTAATGTCGTACCAACCGTCAGTGTCATTTGGCCACTTTCCAGTTTTAACAGTGGATGAAGACCACAAGTATATACCTGGGTAGAACCACCGACCTTCCGTAAGCTATCTGGACAGATTCCTTTCTGGTCCCGAGTGGGATTTGAACTCACAGCGGTGATGGGCTAGTGATTACAAATCAAAGACCAAAACCATTCGACCACAGAGGCCCCCTTAGCATGTAGTTAACAGAACCACTTATTGTTATGTAATCAACTTTCGTGAGATTGTTTTTATGTTGTCAGTTGTATAGTCGCAGTGCACACTCGTAGTAACATATATTTCTTCAATACTGCATCATTTAGCTCAGTATGCTATGCCGATTATTATGCGACCTCGGTTGTTAGAATTTAAGTTTTATTCGTACTAACTTCATTTATTCTACTCATCATTATACAAGCATCGACTGGCACTGAATTTCATCTAGAAACATAGCGTAGAGTAATAGCCTTTCTATCATAAGAACGAAAACCACATAGGTAACACTAAGGCGTATAACAATTGTTTTTTTCTGGTTACCCGACCTACCCTGAATTTTCTCCTCGACCCTAGACTTTTTATTAGACCGGAGGAACGGTACATCCACTATCTCACTATTTTTTACCTTTCTGTGCAAGAATAATCTCAAAAACGGCTTTAAAGAATAATAGCAAAATCAGATAAATCGTATTTACCATGCTTTAAATGAGCATGTCATCAGAAACAATCACCTTTTACGCCTAAAAGATATGGAACTCGCAGGCTTCTATCGGCGCCTCATTTGAACGCTGGGTGGTCAACAATTAGCCATAACATGACTGTTTAATTGAACAGAATGTTCCAGAACCATACCTTACTAAGTGCATGTACAGATAATCATATAAGATCTTTAATTACTTACCAAACGTTCAACTTCAATCCTTAACGGGCAATGTCAAGAAATTCCATATGCTATCAGCACCATTAGATACATAAGATATCTAATATGCCCTTTATTCCGAATGAACATGAGCGAGCATATTGTGTAATTATGGAGAAAAGACGATAGTATGAGCAATTATGTTATTTTGTAATAGTCTGGTACCTCAATCTACATAATATGATGTCCTCAAGTACGAGTATCCAGGGTGTACTTCAAACAGTTAGGATGCAATATTGCTATTATTGTATCCACATGCGTTTCATAAGAATTTACAAACACGCTGCGTAATACACACAATGATGTCTCGACGCTGGCTTTGTTTCTTATTGCATTTTTGTTTTAGTTTCATTTGTTGTTGAGTATAGTTTCTTAATCTGATGCGTTGACCTCCGTGGTAAAATGGTTGTACTTTTTAACCACAACCCCAACAGCAAGGGTCGTTTGGCGACTTTTCCAGATTTAATGGTGGAAGAAGACTCCAAGCTTACACCTGGGTAGATCCACTAGCCTCCATAAGCTAGCTGGATAGTATCTTCACATGTGAAGTTTGGTCGGGTGGGATTTGAATTCACAGCGGAGAGGGGGTACATGTAGTGATTACTAATCATAGACATCAACCAGTCGATCAAGTGGGCCTCTTTGTCTGATATTACACAATAATAACTTGCAGGACGGTGCAAAATGCAACATCAAGGTCCTTTGATCACTCAAAGATTATCAAATACAATGCAACAAGGTTAATGCCACCTTCGATTTCTAGTATTTACCATATGCGCTCTGTGATAAATATTCGTCTGCTTTCCATATCATGTGAAACTATAGTGAAATTAAACGTACATACTTCTCTTATGTTATTATCTATAACATTCATTTTCGTACAAAAAACTGCTAGACAAAGTGTTTTCATCGGTATAAATTAAGCTTTAGTGAATGATTAATGATCAATACGCCAGATTTGTTAACCTAATCGTCTAGGTTAGGGACTTTGCTGAACATGGATCCATTCATCTTCTCCTTTTAAAAAGCTCTGTGACCTATACGACACCAAAGTGATAATACATTACTTATAGCTTTAGAAAAGAAAACTAACCATTTTCACCATCAAGTCATATTTTTTCTGTAATCAAACATAAGATCTGCATTCGTCCAACGTGTATTAATGTCTTGTTGTTCTAAATACGTAATACTATAATATATTTGTAAGCATACGGTTTGGACAATTTCCAAGAAGAAATTCCATTTCTAACTGTATCGTAAATCCATGATAGAAAAGTTGGATTCTACCGCTACTGGCACTATTTAGAAATGGTTGTTTCTTTATAATTTGATAGAATATATCTTGTAGGTCGTAACATTTTGAAGTTGTGTATGTAAATCATACCCTTATCTTTACACGGTTTAGACTACGCAATAACAATTACTAGTTTGTGTTTGATGTATGCAGAATGGATGATGCAGTTACACAGACGATTTATCCACTACTTTGTTGCAAACTGACATTGATTTTGGAGTTATAAGTACCCTGGGTCGATCTTCTAGAAAATTTGTTGAAGTATGTTGGGATAATAACAAGGCAAAACAAAACATGTTCTGATTTTTTATTATATATAAAGTAAATCGTGCGAAAAGAAAGGACAGCAATAAATTATTAAGCAGGCTACGAGTACTTAGTTCATGCTATAGCCAACGAAGTCACACAGTTGATTTCACTAAACGATAAATACACAAATTATGTCAAATTTAGAAAAAATGCTGATATAATTCCACGTCACAGCTCTATGACTTCATTTTAGCGATTTTGAACCACATTGTGTCACAAGTTCATTATTCACAATTTCGTTGTTTTGCTTTCAGCCCAGAAGGATGAATGTCAGGAACGCCAAGATCCACTTCCGGCGAATCGGTATTGCCGGAAATCATGTATAAAAGATCGAGATTGCAAATCTAAAAAGAAGTCATGTCAGTGTGATGGTATTTGTGGTCTAAGTTGTATTAAATACAGTAAGTTTACACATTGTTCCATTGCATAATAACGGTGCTTTTATATACAGTAAAACCCCGATAATGAGCCCACCTTCGTGACCCCAAAAGATCTGTCGTAATGATGAGGCGGTCTCATCATGGTGAATTATTGAAAGCCAAAGGTGGTCGTAATGTTAAGGATGTTGCATTTGAGGTTTAACTGTACTATATTCTAGTCAAATCAGTCTTGTTTAGGTTCAAGTCATTCTTTGATGGTGTAGTCGTTTACGGCCTTCTTCAGATCAGCAGTAATGAAGTTTGATTACACAAAGATGATTTTAACTTTCCCAAAATTATTCGTGTGTTATTTTTTTCAAGTAAGTTTAAGATATCATTTTCAATTGCCAATTTTTTTCATATTGTCTCAACTTTTTATCTAATTGCAAGTAATTCAGAATTAGTCAAGCATAGAATTAACATTAAACAGTTTGGGTCCAACTGAGCATTGAATACAATGTGTCTTGTTTGTTCATCCTCTAAAGTCGATAGAAAGGATGAAACTTCAAAATATTGTAATGAGATGTGCGTGCGCTTTCTTTTAATTCATTTGAAGCCATATGAAAGTATTCACTGCTGAGTATGCACCATTATATACCATCCAAATTGCGTAAAATTGTTAATGAACTCATTCCATACAAACACGATTTATAAATATTGTACTGATTATCAAGAGCTTTGTTAATATATGATGAATTACAATTAAGCTGTATCCAACGAATATTTTGAATATTTCGATGTTCTGACGGTGAGTGACCGGTGATTACTAGTCAGAGACCATAACCACTTGACCATGGAGGCCCAATATGAGTTGTTTCCAATTAAATGTTTGATACATTAGTTATACAGTGCACTTCTCTAAAGCAACACCCTTTTGGAGGAAGCAGAATTATGTTGTCGTTGTTGAGAGGTTGTTGCTCTAGAGAGGGCCATTCTGGAGAGATTGCACTGTTTATCGCTTCATTTACAGATCAAGAATGTCAACCTCTAGATAACATACCTCATGGAAATGTTATCATTAAACCTGATAACAGATTTGGTGCAGTCGCCCAGTATTCGTGTGATGGTGGCTATAAACTAATCGGAGATGAAGTTAGAGTTTGTCAGGGTGACCAAAATTGGAGCGGATTTATTCCACAATGTCTGTTTAATAAAGATAATATCGGTAAGATTTCAGCATTCAATTGCATTTGAAGAACATACATGTTATAGGGATTTCGTTTTTTTTTTATTTTCCTTTTTCAATACTACTACCAAGATATTTATATATTACATTAAATCGTTTAAGATCAATGCGACGACTCTTCGATTCAATGTACACAGGACTATGAATGTAATTTCAACACAATATTCATTTGTACATACGAAATTCAATTTTTGTTGCTGTATTCAGAAAAGATCGACTGCATTACTCCGCCCAAAATTTTCAACGCAAGACACGATGGACCTCCAGATGCCACAAGATACAAACTTGGCACAATGTTAAATTACGAATGTATTGATGGGTACTCAGTGAACCCGAATGCGGTCGTCAGAGCGTGGTGTGTCGGCGGCGGACTCTCCGGGTGGGTCGGACCGAATATGACATGCAAACAAAATGGTAACTGTACCAATGTGTCAACTGTGTTATCAACTGAATTAACTTGCTGAACCTTTTCGTAAATGTACATACAGTTTCCTTGCTTAATTTATTTTATGACAAATAATTTAAAGTAACAAATTCAAGTTTGTCCTAATTGCATGATGAAAGGTTTTTATGTTGATATTTTAGAGGCTGATTGTCCTCGACTTGAGAATATAAAGAATGGCTGGGTGGACTCCGACCATTCAACTTCTAAAGGTGCAATTATAAGGTACCATTGTGAAGGAGGTTTTTTTCTGGCTGGTCGCATGGAACGAAAATGTCTTAGTAATGGAAAATGGGAAGGCACACCACCAAGTTGTGAAGATGGTAATAAATTTAAACATTTATCGATTCATTAGTTGAGATGCATAGAAATTAAATTACTATAATTTTTTACGTTTGATCAGTTGACTTCTATAATGACGAATGATTAGACTGGGTGCTTCGCTATAATAGAATCTGAGCGAATGTTATGAATGAATCATGTCAGTGCTATAAAGACAATTAGAGACAAAAAGTGCTTTATTATAAATATTCATTTTTTCTGTATTTGATGATAATAAGCAATTCTGTTTCGCTAGTGGTATGCGGTGTTCCTCCAAAGGTAGAAAACGCCAAACACGATGGAAACACAGAACAAGGATTGTTCCCACCAGGTCATCAATTGTTATACACGTGCTTGGATGGTTACTATGGGGATGGAACACCACGTGCAGTGTGTAGCGGTGACGGTAACTGGGTTGGAATATCTTTGCTATGCTCAGGTTGTAGCTGCTTACTTGTATTTCATTCTAAATGTTTCTATATTGGGTCTGAGTTTTTTAAGGAATTACATTCCTATTGTCCAAAATTATTATCTCGAAGTGGACCGGACAGATGTTGATTTGGGAGCGTTTGTAATATTCAAGGTTTCCTTTATAGAAAATGATGTACCGTGACATCTTAAAAACCAATGACTACCATTTGTGTTATCGTGCCTTTGAATGTACATTGAAATCTTCGGGAGTTGCACATTTTTTTCCAAATTTAAGTACAAAAAATAGATCCATTTCAATGGCAACTAACGGTATGCAAAAACAGAAATGAATCTAATTTGATAAAGAAAAATATAGGTCACCTTGATATATCTACAGAAATTAACATCTTTCCATTTTTCAACAAGGGCAACAACAATTTCTTCATCTTCATATTGGGAAATATTGACATTTTTGTACCATTGAGCAGATACGTCAGAAAAGTGCAGTATCAGGGATGAAATACCTTAAACATGAATTATTATATGTGAATAAGGTTGGAACAGGGGTGACCGGCCGCGACAGTAGTCCAGTGGTTAGTGCGCCTGGCTTGTAACCCGGCGATCAGGGTTCAAATCATGGACGCGACAGGTCATACTGTTATATGAAAATTTGACAAAATGTCGATTTTTACTGTTTTCTAAACTTCAGTAGAAAGCATTTACGTACTATATATAAGCAATACTATCCGCTAGAACCAAAATAGTTAATATTCATTTTATACCCAGCCAAAAGTTGCGGTTTCCCGGGTGATATAGAAAACGGTTGGAAGACCGGATATGTGTTTACATATCCGAACAAGGTCAACTACTACTGTTTGGTCGGGTTTGAACTAAAAGGTGTGAATTATCGAACTTGTCTGAAATATGGCGAATGGAGTGGAAAACTGCCGACGTGTGAACGTGAGTATTGCAACCATTCGAATGATTTACTACACACACACACACACACACACACACACACACACACACACAAACACACAATAAAAAGGCACTTTTTATAATACAATTATAATATAATACAATTATAATGTAATTGTGCTATTGTTCATGACATTTATTTTATTCATTTTATATATCACATTGTATGTCAGTAAGTAACTTAAAACCTCGATAATGTGGAAACATTCAGGACCCGAAAAATAAGTAGTAATTATAAGATGGTCTCATTATCAAGTTGGATTATTTGGGGATAATGAAGGTCGGTTCTTAAACAAGTGGTCGTTATAATAAGATGGTCGTAATATCGAGATGGTTGCTATTTGAGGTTTTACTATATATTGATGGACACAATACAAGTACGGTATATAGATAAAATTATTGTCAGTCTTGATCATTAATGTAAACACAATTGCGCTAAAAACTTTACAAAACGCATTCCAGTGTTTTTCAATTACTGAAAACGCTAGTGCCAATAAATTTCATTTAAGCTAGTCCCTGCTTTTATAATTGTTTTAGCATCATTTGTGTGTGCGTTTTGTTACTTGTCATTTATTCCAACCATTTGCTGTCATCCGATATTTCGCTAAATTCTGTTAACCGATTTTTCAGCTATCACGTGCCCTATTTTGTTTGCGCCAGTGTTTGGGAAAATGTATGGAAGTGGGACCAGTTACGGCAGGGTTATAAATTTTGTGTGTGACGAAGGCTATAAATTAATTGGATCAGCAGAACGCCGCTGTCTGGCCAATCGAACTTGGAGTGGGCAACCTGTTAAATGTGAAGGTTACAAAGATTTTATAGTATTCAATTTTTTGGATACAAACAAGTATTTTATCTATGTACATTATTCTAAAACTGCGGAACTTACTTTCATTCTGAGAATATATTTACACGTAAAAAGCCTGCTAAAAGAACAATCGTGATAGATCGACAATTTTCGTCAAAGATCATCAATCTTTGTAAAAGATGCTTAATCTTTGTAAAAGATCGTCAGGTTTTGTGATAGGAAAATATTTCTTCTGCAATATGAAACATCGTTACAAATTATAAGTTCTGGTATTGATACTATTCAGCACTATAAACTAGCCAAATTTCCATATCCTATGCTCGTTTTGAAATGAAATAATTTCAATCACTGCGCGTTACTTAATTCGGTAACATTTAAAAGCATGTCATTAGACTTGTGTATTTGTCATTTCATATAGAGATAAATTGTGGTTCTCTTGGACATTTTCCAAATGGATTTTACATTGGACGTGACACTACGGTTGGGAAAAAATTACTTTTCAGGTGAATAAATACGAGTATGTATTGTTTAGCAGTGTAAAATTGGACCAATAATTTAATAATGACAATATACAAACAAATATCATTTGTGAAAGCGTTATTTTATATAGAAATGATACAGTGGCGAAATTTATTAGTTCCACAACAATTTTCCGAAGCTTAATTCCACATATATTCAAAAAATAATTCATCATTTTTTTTTTTTTAATTTCAAAAGCTGTTATGCCAGATCAACCTTTGAGGGTACTGCGTTTCAAACAGAATGTTTAGAGACTGGTGAATGGTCAAATAAATTACCTGTATGCTGGGGTAAGTAACACGTATGTACCTGAATCATTCAAATTGTTGTGTTAAGTTATACGCACCTGTCTGAGTCATTCAAATTATTGTAGTAAGTCACTTACTTATGTCTGAATCATTTTAATGGCTGTAATAAATTATAGAAGTTTGTATGAGTCATTCAAATTGCTGTGTTAAGTTATACGCACTTGTCTGAATCATTTTAATTGATGTAGTAAGTTACTCACTTATGTCTGAATCATTTAAATTGTTGTTGTAAGTCATTCACATTTTTCTGGACCGTTCAAATCATTGTGGTAAGTTAGACACGTGTCTGAATCATTCGAAATGTTGTTATAAGTTACAAGTTCATAATAATGTCTAAAACATTTAAATTGCTTTGGTAAGTTACTCTCATGTCTGAATCATTTAAATTATTGTAGTAAGTTACACACATATGTTAGAATATCTTAAGCAAATACCATAATAACTGTTTATAGATCTCTAGTGTAGTGAAGTTACTTAGCCATGTCTATGATTAATCATCTTGTTTAGTCTATACATTCAGGACAATGCAAAAAACCCATCATACCAAATGGCAGTATATACGGAGGTACTGACTCTGATTATGAAGACCATCGGGCGGAGATACAGTACGAATGTAAGGGTGGTCTAGTACCAAAAGGTGATTCACTCTTGCGCTGCAATAATGGAACCTGGTCTTCAGAGGCTGAATGTGTTCCTGGTTTGTTGTTACATGTATCTAGCCATTAAGCACAATTATTCGGGAATGTTTGGTTTTTAAAGTATTGATGATCCATTTCATGTTCCTGAGCTTTCTGTTCTTTTTAAACACAATTTGTTGCGAATGTTAAAGTCCCCCTGCATATCGGTCATCTTCCAGTTCTTCCGAAAATCATTGATAGCATCCATATATGAATCTGTCGCTGTTTTTTTCTTCTGTATTTCAAGAGGCCAAATTATCATCACAATGTACAAATGCCTGATTCGCATGAGTAGTGCCATTACAAACGCAAATGATACCAACAATCGTCAGACCGAAATTGGTATTGGCTTTCGGTTTGGGGGAATTGGGGGGGTAATATTTTGAGGGAGAAGGGATATTTTGTGTGCGTGTTTATTTTCTGGGAATCTTTTTCTTAGCTATTGTCACACTATATAAATAATTATTCAATATTCGTTGCATCCAATTTCTATGCAGCTCCATGTCATTCCGCGCCACCGCATGTACACAATGGTATGCGTATCTATATGGGGAGTGGGCACGGGTTCAAGGCCAAGTACAAGTGCTTTGCTGGTTACCGACTTCACGGAATAAATGGCACTTATCTAACTTGTGAATTCGGTCATTGGAAAGGAGGTCATCCTCGTTGTGAAGAATGTAAGTCACGTGACATAAATACAGGAAACTTTTTTCTAAATAAGTATTTGAGTAATATTAATATAAGAAATGCTTCAGATATTTTTTTTAAATATGAAACCTATTTTTTCCATCAAAACATACATGTGATATCTACTTCAAATATGGCATCTAGAATTGATTTAGAATACACTGGTATCAAACTGTATATGACACACATAATTGTGGTCGTATAATTTTAATGCACCCGTATATTTTTATTTGCAGTCTATTGTCCAAACCCAGGAACAATTGAACATGGGCGAGTTTTCAAGAAAGTTGAAAGTGGAACATTTATTTTTAAACCTTACATGACACATATTGTTCATGGATATCGATTAATTTATGAATGTAATCGCGGTTACCGCGTGGCTGGTCCAGGTGGCGCCACTTGTGTCAATGGTCAATGGCGACCAGAATTATCGAAAACAAAATGCTTAGTCGCTAAGCATCCGCCTTTTGATAAGTTATGGACTCCTAAATCTAATCTATATGCATTGTTATGAACCAGTGCCATTATGAATATTATGGGTTGTAAGGATCTCGTATCAACTGTGTTATCTTATTTGCGGCCATACTTACTCAACTTTTGTTAATTACACGCTATTACGTCGCAGCACTTTATATTCTCATTGTTTTCTTTTTATTAAAATGCGTTGATTTTTGTCTTTATCTGACTCCTTGTCTTGATTGAACGAAACAATTGCAAATTCATTCATTCATCCACACAAAACATTCGTATGAACCGAATTCCTAAACATCCACTTTGTATTTTATAGTCCTGGAAGAAAATCATTGAACACACTTAGTTGATTACCAGGTGGACTTAATACAAATACAAAGCAATATTTACTTTGAATATTTGATTCTTGTAAAGGTCGATTGTTAATATTGTAAATATAGGAATTATTTCGCTTATTTGGGTTCTTCCAAGAATCGAGCTTTATAAGATGGACGTTTAGGAAAGCGACTCGGCATGCATACGTATTTACAAACGGCATAGGGTAGAGTACCTTTATGAAGTATAGCACATAGTTTATAGAATCATATATTTATAAAGTATAGCAAATAGTTTATGGAATCATATATTTATAAAGTATAGCAAAAAGCAAATTGGAAGAATGCATTTACTAAGTATAGCGAACTGTACTTAGAAGAATATATTTACAAAGTATTGCAAGCAACACATTGAAAGAATACTTGTAAAAACAATTGCAAACAGTGCATTGAAAGAATGCATTTACGAAGTATAGCAAGTCACATAGGGAAGTCGATATTCACAACGGATAGCCTCCCCACACACATATGTTGAATACAATAAAAGAATTCCCCGCGAGGAATGACTCATTCAAAAAAGTTACAACTTATGCCAACAAAATAGTACAACAGCAAACAAAAGACAGAAAATAAGAATATGGAACAAGGAAAGATAACTCCAACATGCAAAAGTGAATCAACGAAGTAAAGTTTGATTTTCCTGGTGTACATTGTGTCAGAATGTATGTGTCTGACAGCATCTCCAAGTGGCCAGATAGGCTTTGTGTTGTTTGACAACTTACAGTTGAGATATATGTAAATCAATTCGCATTTTTTTAACTTAAAAATTAAAACAATGCACTATGTGTCGGCCACCTGCATAGATCAATATTTAAAGCGTCAGGTCATTGGATCTAGATTTCGTGGGCGCGATGCATGTACTCTACAGTTATTACGTTGAGACATTGCGTCAAGACCCAGTCGGTCGCCATCTGATCATTCATTTTGAGATGTTGAATGTTGCGTATGGAGGATAACGTTATTGTTATTACTGATATAAAATCCAGGAAACATCTTATAATAACTAACTGCTTGTTGTTACATAACCGAAATACTTTCAATGTATTTTTATGCCATGGACATCCTTTTTTATCTCTGTGTTGTAAACAAAGAAAATAAAACAAATGGCATGTATTGCACACAACAGGGAGGCAACTTTATGGCTTACTCTTTAGGGTTCAGATCAACCCAATATTATTTTGTTCTATACTTACACATAAGGCCATTCTTAAAAAAATGTTAGTTTGTTGTTACACGACCTAAACTTGTAATAGTGGGTAGGTAGGTCGTTTTTTGCTAATATTATGCTTGTAGTGAAAACAATTTTGGTTCGGCGGATATTTTTAGATCTGTTGGTGGCGTAACTGCAAACCAACAATATTTTAAGGCTGACCCAATGACAAACGTTATGAAACAGTATTGTTGAATGTCGTTTAATTGTTCCGTGAAATTAATGGTCTAAAATTAAAGGTCTTCATTATCATTATTGTATTTGAAGAAAATACAAATGATGCGTTCCAAAATGTCTTTTTCAGTATTTACAATACAAATAGAATTGTTAATATTTCACAATGTTATGTTTTGTCCGTCCAGATAGATAAATAATTATGTACATCTGAAATCAGTTCGGGCCTCCTGCCAAAAGTGTTCGCTGAACAATACAACCATTTTATGCCGAATGAAATACTGGTTATCGTAATTAATTAACCTTATTGAAATGAATATACAATCCCATAATGTTTCACGTTGCCATAGTAACTAATTACAATGCACCGCTTCACTAGGAAATAACGAACTTAAGCGTACTCAAGAAACCAGATGGTCTGAAGTACATGTGTACTAGTATAAAGATATAAATTTATTGATACCAGAATGCAGTGACAACCTTCCTTCGGTTTTATAACTAAATGATGACATAATCTCATCTTAGAAATGGTACATTGTACTCATCTACAGCTGACCTCCACTACGAAGGTCGCCACGATATTAAGAACAATTTTCACAGGAATCAAAACTGTCCTTGATAGAGGAGTTATCAAACATTGCAGATAAGTGATTGAATTCGCCGCCCGGGAACGAACGGAAGAAAACAGTTTTCAGGTATTGACTAACTTCAAAACAGACTAACTTCAAAACAGACTAACTCACAACAGAAATGTTATTATAAAACGCGGTAACCAACGTCAGTAAATGACCGTAGTTCACTGAATGGTACGTCGAGATTTTGTTGTTGTCGACAAAGACGATGATCGTGATCTTATGCAAATATTAGTACCATGTGGTTTTCCAGTTTAGCCTTCAACGTCATACAACTGCTTTTTCTCCAATATGATGTCTAAATCAGAAATGACGTTGGAAGCAACATCTTTAAACAATTTGTTACGGAAAAAACATATTTCTCTCCGGAGACTGTTATCCCAGGTCACTTTGCGGTCTACCGTTGGGCATCATTTAATTATTTCTTTGAATGACGCTTTGCGCATTCATGTTCTAGCCTAGGATGATACGAGGATATCTTAAAAAAGTACAATGACTCCCCTCAAAACCGGTCCCTTTTCCGGACTGGGCCGGTATTCAGAGACCTTTTGATTATTGAAGAGAAGAAAATGGGACTTTAAAAATCTTCAAGAGTCCAGTTCTTAGGGGTTTTTCCATACTTGTATCGTGTCCGAATATCTATTGAAATGTAAGAATTAAGGCATGAAACTACACGACAAAAAGATCAACATTTTCATGCGTACCAGGTGTCACGTTCGTACAGAGTGTCTGACCGTCTACAGACATATAAATTTAGTTAATTGTGATTTTTTAAAAACGATGTCCACATCCTACGATACAAAACTCACAAACATGGCACAAGTCCTGATGTGAAAAGAAGTCGTTCAAGTCATTCAGGACGTGGACGGGTTTGACACCAATTATTCGTCAATACATTTATCAATAGCATCTTAATTTAAATTCCATCTGCTAAAAGTCATGTTATAAACAGACTTATGCACGGAATACAAGATGCACATAAGTAATTTCAGTTATGAAATATCACTAGTTTAACCAGTATGTCATATTTCCATGACTAAATTATCATCAAATTATTTATCAGTTCCCGAAATCCATGGGGGCATGTTATTTCTATTAACCTTGTCAGAGGAAGGTACTGTCATCTGAACGGATTATTCTGTTCCACTTTTCTGGGGTTTAACGTCACACCAAAGGCCAGGATCACTTGGCGACTTTCCAGCTTTAAGGGTGGGGGAAATGACCCTAGACGTACACACTGGCAGTACCACAGACCTTCCACTGCGGTCCAGTGGTTAGTATGCTGGACTTGTTCGGGGGGGTTCGAATCCCGGTCGCGGCAGCTCATACCCTTCCATGAAAAATGGCACAAAAATGTCAATTTTCCCCCATATGTGGAGAAGTTGTCGGCTCCTCATAGAAGGGTAAGTTAGTACTGGTTAGTATACAGCCCAGGAAAACTGGAAAGGTGAACCGGTCTCCGTATATAACTGAGCAACAATGTTAAACAATGGCGTTAAAAACAAACAAACTTAACATTAAGATGGTCTCATGAACAAGTTGAAATATAAGGGAATATTGCTAATGATCATTATAATGTTGTGACCGTAATATTGAGGAAGGTAATGGCTGAGTAAGGTTATTCTGTATACTGTTTGTCTTGAGTTTTGAAATCACTGGAAATTATAATATATAGAATAAGCAAGAGTTTCAGCTAATTGCCTCTTAGTTGAAATATTACAAAAGAATTAAACCGAAAGTACGTACGTACGAGTGAATGGGATCAGCTGACATATTCGTTAAGTTCTCTTTACTTAATCCAAAACAGCTGGCGCTTATCTGTCCGAAAGTATTAATGTTTTGTACTAGTCATTTGGTCTTTTTTATATTGAATTCAGATATAAAATTACATTTTTACGAACTTTATTAGACATCTTAAATGTGGAATATCAATATTAGGTAATTTTTTATGTGACTATGAATGTTTTTTCAATC
This sequence comes from Lutraria rhynchaena, assembly GCA_008271625.1. Classification (NCBI taxonomy): domain Eukaryota; kingdom Metazoa; phylum Mollusca; class Bivalvia; order Venerida; family Mactridae; genus Lutraria; species Lutraria rhynchaena. Next base: position 756,321 of record VIBL01000109.1, on the reverse strand, counting down.
TCTGGGAATTAGTTTCTCAAAAATACATATTAACAAGTTGTTTACTTAAGATTAGCATCGCTCATTCGTCTCGCAGAATGCAAAAAAAAAACGATATCAGAATCACGTTATTCATAAACACCGTGTTTTGCGTATTATTTCATTCTCACCATCGAGGGAAGTATGTTTGCAATTCAACAACAGGTATACCAGAATGCACAGAGAAGTGGTTTCTCATGAAAACAAATGATTTACCTGTTCACCATCCAACGTGGATGGCAAGCAAGCGTGAATGACACAAATAGACAAAGCTGTTGTTAATAAAGTGCCGTAATCTACAAAGATATTGTTATAAAACACGTTTGTGTTGAGTGATGTATGAGTTACTTTGTGTGTTTTATAAATTGACAATTGGATAAAATTATACACAAATGTATCAAAGTTTGGGGTATGTACGGATACATCTAGTGTTGTGTGTTTTTATACCTTGGATTATCATACACGTTACCTCAGGTGTGTATAACACTTAGTCATGTAATATCACGTAACACATCTCTCGGCTAAACTTACAGAATGCTATCATTGTGTTATTTTTTTACTTACAAACACTTCAGTAATTTACCTAAGAAAATAAACTAACGTGTTTTCAACATTCATAACCAACTTGATACTGAGACCATCTCATTATTGCTACCGATATTTCGGGTTCAGAAAGTGGTCACATTATCGAGGTTTTACTGGACTTTCCAATCTAGCCGTTGCTGGCATATAATTCATTTACGTAGTACTGTCATGTTTTGTATTAGGAATTCGTCACATTCTTTTAGATCAGTCACGGTGAATGTACTCACAAATAATGCGGAGATGTTGTTCGGCAAAGGCACATGGGCATGAACAGTGGAACCCAAATACTTACTTCGTTATGTCCGAATTTCACTGCATCCATCACTATAAAAAAAGAAATAGCAAAATAAAGAAAAATATATACTTCACTGCATCCGAGTTCTCGCTCTATCCGAGGTCACTACAACTGTTTTTTTAATGTATCATATTTGTTCTGATTTATGTAATATACTGTTTTACCATCATTCCGTCCAATTTATGACGGTTTGTATTCAATTATATAAGTTACAATATAAACCGTACAGTAAAGGGCAACTTATTCATCGTTTGTAAAGGTCAATGCTGTGTAAATGATTGAACTTTAAACTCACTTTAAAATTAATTTTCCCTCCCCTAAATAATCTCCAAAATTATGCATGTTTTCGGTACTAAAACGACCATTTGTCAGTAGCGTATATGTTTATGTTCATTACTAAGGATCTGTGTGTAAAGGTCCAGTTTTAATAGTAAGGAAATTCCATGTAATTCTCGGTAAATTACCATTTTTCCTACTGCCAATATTTTGTTGTTTTCAGCCCAGAAGGACGCGTGTCAAGAACGTCAGGATCCACTTCCGGCGAAGCGTTTTTGCCGGAAGTCATGTCTTACAGACGGAGATTGTAAATCCAAAAAGAAGTCTTGCCAGTGTGATGGTATTTGTGGCCTTAGCTGTATAAAACACAGTAAGTGGATACGTACTTGCTTGTGAACTTCACCTTTCGCGATTCCGTGGACACAACTTAAGTAATGATTCAAATGATGGTTAAATCTGAATAGCAATGGAGTTATTAGTAATGGATATTGAAGGTTGGGATCAACAAAAATGCAGACTTTGGGCTTTTCCATAAATGCAGAAGGGATTAAGTTCTTGTCGCCACAGCTTTTCTTACAGATTGGATTGGATACATTCATGTTCCAAAACACGAACATAGATTCTAAATATAGATAAAAAAGATCCTTTAAGTTTTAGAGATGACATTAAAAATCCTACATTCCCATCGACAAAACAGTTACATGATAATTACAGCATCCTGTTCCTTTTTTGCAAGAAACAAATGTGATTTGTAACTTCAAATTTTCTGATTCGCTATTCTTCGTACCCAAGAACTAATGAATTATTGATAAATTCTTAAATATTGCTAAAGAAAAGGATTCCCAGAAAAAAGCATCTCACCTTCCTCAAAATACTCCGCTCCCAAATCCCCAAACTCATCCAACACACATGACTAAAACAAGAGGATACAAAATACACTATCTCGGAGGGTAGCGCCAGGGAACAGTTCGTAGCAATGCTACAATGGGGTTAAACTAGTTTTATGGATCCAATCTCACACTTACCCACGAGAAAGCACAAAGTAAATCACATAAATAATATAAATAAATACAACACGTTAATTAAGCAATGGATTTGTGTTTAAATAACGAGTGACTATTAATGCCAAGAACAAAGCTACCTAAAGCATTACATAAATTAAAGGGTGTAAGACGAACCGTAGTTACTACAGAAAATGATATTATTATTGTTATTATTATTGGGTGATTAGTATAAAAAGCTGTCATATTTTCTATTTTCGTAGATCAAGAATGTGGACCCCTAGGCAACATTCCACATGGCAGAGTGGTAATTAAACCTGACAACAAATTTGGTGCAGTTGCCCAGTATTCGTGTGATAGTGGTTTTAAACTAAGTGGAGACGAGGCTAGAGTCTGTCAGGGAGATGAGAATTGGAGTGGCTCCATACCACAATGTTTTGTTAATAAAAACGAAGTAGGTGAGTGTTAATTATCGCAATACGAATCGTTTGTTTGCGATATTCTTCCATGTCAGAATTTTTTCGTGATGTTTTTCTATTGCATCATTATCATTCAATCCCGATTAAAACATCCATGAGTCATAGATGTGTTTAATTGGTGAACATGCTTATGTTTGGAATATTTAGCTCGGTCATAAATGGTTGAGATTTCGCTCTACAAATCCGCAGATTAACCAATATGTTCTGGTAAATGAGTGCCATATTACAATTAATGAAACGTTGATTTTATTTGCCGTTTATTAATGTAACAATAAAACTTTGTGGGACAAAAATAGTCTAAGTATTGAGGTGGTCTAAGCATCAATAAAAAAAATGGAGCTAATATTAAAAAGCGGTCGGAATTAAGTTATCCTTACAATGAGGTGTTCTTAATACCAAATAAGGTTAAACTGTATCACCATTTAACAGTGTAGCAGAACCTCGATATTGAGACAACCCTCCTGAACCCAAACTACGGTCCTAATAATGAGATGGTCTCATTATCAAGTTGAATTATATGAGAATTTTTGGAAGCCGGTCTGAAAATAAGTCGTTATAACAAATTGGTCGAAATATGAGGTGATCGCAATGTGAGGTTTTACTGTAGTTTCTAGATTATGAAAAACATAAGAATCTGAGTCTGATGTTTTAACGGAACAGCAGTATTTAATTATGGTTGTTTCTTTTAGAAAAAGATGTATGCACAACTCCGCCTGATATTTCCAATGCAATGCACGATGGAACACCTGGAAGAATCAAATACAAGATTGGCACAATGTTGTATTACAAATGTATGGATGGTTACTCACTGAATTCCAATGCGGTAGTCAAAGCGTGGTGTGTTGGCGGCGGCATCACTGGCGGCTGGGTCGGTCCAAACTTGGCATGTCATAAAGATGGTAACATATATCTAGCCGTACCCATTTCCGTGATTTTAAGATTGTATAAGCATTATGACTGCAATTGTGTAATTGCAATATATAAAGAAAAGATGTAGAGCTTAATCTAGTAATTGAAGCGAATGTTTATTTTGCGTGGAGAGGTGTCGGGAGGTATTCATGCGATCAAACGATCAAATGTTGTTATCATTTAAGATGCTGGTTGCCCACACCTTGACAATATACAAAACAATGAGAGTTTTTACATTTTTGTAAACCTAATCGGATAAATAGATTGAACCATTTATTTATCAAATAATGGATGTTTGAGACGGGGATGCAAAACATATTTGAGACTCGATCTAAGTATTTGGGTTGCCTAAATGCACACACACAATAAATCGATAGCATGATAATGTGAAATAGCATCTCATACATCATGTATCAAATAATGTTTATGTAAAATTTTGATACTGTTTTAGTCCACATAATCACATGTAATGCGCCACCAAAGGTAGAATACGCCAAACATGATGGTGGCAATCAAGAAATGTACCCGCCTGGATATGAGGTTTTATATACATGTTTAGATGGTTATAATGGTGAAGGAGTGTCACGTGCTGTATGCACCGGATATGGTCAATGGGTTGGATTAAAACTCCTATGCACCGGTAAAATGCTTTCTCAAACCATAAAGTTATTACATACAGGCGAATTTCTTAACGTCATCCTTATAAAACTCTATTGTTAGAAGAAGCCAAATAAGTGAATTAAAATTTATGTTCTACAATTCTTACAATCGATCTACACAAAAATTGAGTATTCAAAGTAAAAAGATATCTATAGAGAGACATACAAAAGTCAACCATGTAATCAACCAAGAGTGTTCACTGATTTTTTTCAGAGCTATAAACTACAAATATATTGTAGCCGCGGCCGTAGTCCAGTGGTTAGTGCGCTGGGCTGGTAACCCGGAGATCCGGGCTCGAATCCCGGTCGCGGCAGGTCTTACCCTTCCATGTAAATTTGACAAAAATGTCGATTTCCTCCATCTGTGGAGAAGTTGTTGGCTCCTTGTGGAAGGGTACGTTAGTACTGGTTAGTATACAGTCCAGGAAAACTGGTTAGGTGAACCGGTCGCTGTATATAACAAAAATTGTTGAAAAACGGCGTTAAGCCCCAGTGACAATAAGTCACATAAAAACAATAAAAACAAAACAAGTACATTGTGGATGTTTAGAAATATGGCTCAGTGTACGTGTAATAAGAATTCTCATGTTAAGGCATAGTCTAATGGGCTGAATTGGTTTAAAATATCATTTGTACACTCACACTCTACGAGTCATACTTCGTCGAAGTCACTAAATCACCATGTGAATAATTTGGAAACAGTTTATGCAAAGACCTACATGATTCTTGTTGTTACATTCCAGTAATTCCTTACATTTTATTTTGCACATGTCAGTTTGAAATATTACAGGATCGGTATTACTATTGGTTAGGTTCATTGACCTCTGTACTTTCTATTTTTTTCTTACGACATGTTTGCTAGGTCTGTCTACTAACGAATAAAACTATTATAATAAAAGCTGGGAGTATTGGCTGAGTCCAGTTGACCATCGTATCGCTTTAATTTTATTTCATCTTTGTCAGTGTTTTGAATTTTTACATCTTCCTGTGTTTATTGGCCTTCCCTTTAAGGGAATTTCTGCCAATTTTAAAAAAGAATGTTTTGTTCAGACAGAACTTGATATGTAAATAAAGACATGCAAGAGCTATGGTATAACTTCTGAAATATCATGTACAAAAATATTGTCTTTTCTACTAATTGATTATGTTAAACCACTAATAATCATCGTCTAACAGAAAAGTTTTATCAAAAATGTTGAAAGCAAGTTTAAATGATAGATTCAGACACGAAATTTCAAAGTATTTAAATTTCTACAAGCTTTCAGTATGTACATAATATTTATACGTGTAGTTATTGCATCGAAAAAGGTTTTAACATCTAAAATTCGTTTTACATTTAGCAAAGCGTTGTGAAACGCCGGGTTACATCGAGAACGGCTGGAGCACTGGGTACGAGTTCACCTATCAAAGTAAGGTAACCTACTATTGCTATGATGGTTTTGAATTACGTGGTGAGAGTTACCAAACTTGTCAGATAAATGGTTTTTGGAGCGGAACGCTACCAACTTGTGAAGGTATGTATGTCCTTGAAACAATTTTGTCCTTCATTTCTCGTATTTTGTGTTAAAGTTTACGGAAAAATGACACCGAAGCTAAGTTAAATGCATCGGATATTTTTTTGATATTCTAAAATATATAAAAAAATGTATAGAACACAAATTTTTATCTATCAGCATGTATAAAATAATACACTTGTAATCGTTTTATAGGCATGCATTATTTTTAAATGATATATATATATAGAACAAAAATATGTTCCAATGGAATAATATATATATATTCCATTGGAACATATTTTTGATAAATACCTACACTGTCACAGATGGTGGATAGTGAGTTGAACAATGCATAGTGCCAGTTTAGTCATCATAACCAGACGATGCTATTTTGTTTGCCCTCTTTCATTTACCAGTTGATTATTTTCCAATTTTATGTACCTTCCTATTCTAACACGCCTGCCATGTCAGAAAACTCTTACTCTACACCTATCAAGTTTTTATTGTGATTCAGCTGTTACGTGTCCGCCATTGTTTGCGCCCGTTCACGGGAAGATGTATGGAAGAGACGTCGGCTATGGCACAGTGATCAGATTTGAGTGTGATGAAGGGTACATGAACATTGGTTCTACAGAACGTCGTTGCCAGTCTGACAAGACTTGGAGCGGGAAAACTGCCAAGTGTGAAGGAGCAAAAGGTGAAGCATTGTTATAAGATATTTCATCTTAAGGACATTTAGCTATAGATTTGGCTTTAAATGAGCTTTGTCTCGTACTTTGTACCTAGAATACAAGCTATTATTGACTGTTGTTGTTGATTTGATGGAAGATCGAACGTCATGCCACCAATATAGCACCTGCAACTTATGACTTATACGCGTCTCCGTGCCATATAATTATTACTGCGTAATAACAACCTCCGGCTTTCAACGTTCAGTGAAATTACATAATTATGAAACAGGAAATATGGAAACATATTTATTATTTCAATTCTTAGCACGAAATCATTTACATTTTTCACATTTTTTTCCTGAAAACTACAAGAACTACTTTTCCATCGACCCTTTGATTTTCCCCCCTGTTTAAAAACATAGACAAGTAGCTCGTGACGTCTTTAGCCATGGTAATTGCCAGGTTATTATCGGAGTGTGCATTGGTGCGACTTTCAATGTCTATCCTTGAATAATGTATGACTTGGCTTTCTATAATCTATTATGTTTATAAAGGCAATAATTCACTTTGTATTATAAATAAATAAACACCACTGCACATAGCTAATGAAGCCAATCAAACATAGTAAAACTTCAGACATTAATTTTACAAGCATTTATGTCACTTCAGATCCGTGTTTTTCCGCCCCTCCTCATGTACATAATGGTATGCGGATATATTTGGGAAATAATCACGGATCCAAAGCCAAATATAAGTGTTATGATGGTTACCGACTTCATGGAATGAACAGTACTTACCTAAAATGTGAGTTTGGTGAATGGAAAGGTGGGCGTCCCCATTGTGAAGAATGTAAGTCACGTGACAATTCTGTTGACCAATGTTTTAACATTTTACGATAACATATCTGATATATAAGTCAGAGCTATAAATGTATATGTACATGTACTAGTGTCGAATAACATCGACTGATTCCAAAATATGCACAGTTAAACCTCAAATAGCGTCCACCTCAATATTACGACTACCTTGTCATAAAGGTCACTTATTTTCGGACCTGCTTTCAATAACTCCCCTATGATTCAACTTGATTATGAGACCACTTCATCACTACGGCAGTTTTTTCGGGTCCTAAAGGTCGTCTCATTATTGAAGTTTTTGCATACAAATGTATATGTATAAATGTGTGAGCAAATTTATTGTTTAATGCAAGTCAATTGTGTTCAATGTAACAAAAAATAAATATAGAATGCATGAAATTGAAACAGCATTTGGCTGAAATCTATTTGCATAACTTTTTTCTCTTGGGTTTAACAGCGCACCAAAGGTCAGGGTCATATGGTGACTTTTCTCGTCAAATGTTCATAACTAATTGCATACAAATCTTCAATACAACCCAGCCTCAGAACATTGTTATTTTGTTGAAAATATGAGCACCAGTTTGCTTTATTTACTTTCAGTTTACTGTCCAAATCCTGGAACAATAGAGAACGGACAAGTTTTCAAGAAAGTTGAAAGTGGAACATTTATTTTTAAACCTTACATGACACATATTGTTCATGGATATCGATTAATTTATGAATGTAATCGCGGTTACCGCGTGGCTGGTCCAGGTGGCGCTACCTGTGTCAATGGCCAATGGCGACCAGAATTATCGAAAACAAAGTGTGTGGTTGCTAAACATCCGCCCTTTGATAAGTTATGGACACCGAAATCTAATCTTTATTCATTATTATGACCATGTTCTTTAATGTATTTGATGTGAGCTCTTCGTTACCATTTGTGATAATATTATTGAATAAAATTGTTGACCATGTTATTATCATATTTTGTATTCAAAACCATATCTCATAAGATTTAACATTTTTACTCCCACATTCGAGTTCTTGCACCGCTGATTTTTGAATACTGGTGCAGAATGTGTATCACAAAAACCCGCAGCTGAGAAGGTAAGAATAGTGATACTACATTCCGAATTATTGAACAACAAATATCCTTTTCTATAGTAACTATTTTTTACCACTATTGGAAGCAACGTAACTGTTTGCCGCTAAAATATGGGTTGCTCAGGAAGATTTTCTACGGATTTTACCCCATTTTAACAGTTTTTCAATATAAAGCAGCGGCTGTTGACCATGCCAGTTTCTCTGGATTCTGTACCTATGTTAACCTTGTCCTTCGCGTATTGTGCGATCTGGATCCAAACTCACGAGCTCGATGTCTTTTGGTCTGACGATTGAGTTAAGCATAGAAAGTGTTAAATAAAACGCATAACATTAACACATACGTTGTTTAGAAGACAGCTGCAGAGTTCGCAGCGCGGATTTTTGTACATAAGAACACCCGAAACAAGAAAAATAGTGTAAGTTGTAAATCATTAAAATAGTACAAAGTCAATTTAATCTCCCTATCTTTATTTTCCCGTGTATGTTATATTGCACATTTATGACAACAGCAAATTCAAAACATAAAATCATATACATTTTTAATTAGTACAAAATAATTTAACACAAGTAGTTCCGTTGTAAATCTTCTCACACGAGCGTTTGAAGATTTAACTGGTATCTCGAGACTTACACTAAATTTCAAGCAAAGATATTCTTTTTGACATTTTCGTTAAACTTCATGAAAGTCAAGAATTAAATTTTAAACGATCGTCTGAATGGCGCCCGCTCGATGGTAAGATTTAACTGTAAATGAAATGCAGAGGATTTGGTGACCATTAGTCTTCGACTTGTATTTGAAAAAAAATCTACTGATCGCACAGTAAAATACAGTAAAATTCAAATAGTGACCACCTCAATATTACGACTACCTTGTTAAAACGACCACTTATTTTCGTACTCCTTTATAACTCCTTTATTCCCAATAATTCAACTTGATAATGAGACCACCTCATTATTACGACCGATTTTTCAGGCTCTAAGGTGGTCTAATCATTGAAGCTTTACTTATATATATTTCTTCTGCTCATGGCTGGTCCACAGTATGAAAACTGTTAACCATCTATCACTAGACATGATTCAAACATATTTACACTCAAACAAATTTCTAAAGCGCCTAGATCCTGTCTGATTTTTTATAATTAGAAGTGACTATGTTAACATTTTACATGCGTATTTTATACACTTTTTCAATATCATATGAAATAATAGTGAAAAAATCGTCGACGATTCACTGACTTTTTGAAGGAAGGACGAAATAGGATACGTTGAACGTGCGAATTATGGTTCTGCCTAACTGATGTTAATGCTTGAGTATTTGAAATTATGTGCTTGGGGCATTAGAAATTTCCATTAGTGTCTGTATTCCATCATAGTAATCTTGACCTATTTCATTTCCTCCATGTTTAACTATCCGTGCGACAACTCAGCAGGGATCAAAGCTGGAACAAACCAGACACAATAGTCACTAATGTGACTTAATCTGGAGTTAGCAGTAATGTTGTCATTCGATTATAAATGCCAGGGTACACTGGATATCATAATCAACAGTTATCCTCAGAGGTAAAAATTTCCAGTTATTTTTGATGCAGCTTATAAATGCCAGGGTACACTGGATATCATAATCAACAGTTATCCTCAGAGGTAAAAATTTCCAGTTATTTTTGATGCAGCTTATAAATGCCAGGGTACACTGGATATCATAATCAACAGTTATCCTCAGAGGTATAAATTTCCAGTTATTTTTATGCAGCTTATAAATGCCAGGGTACACTGGATATCATAATCAACAGTTATCCTCAGAGGTATAAATTTCCAGTTATTTTTATGCAGCTTAGGTATCTTTGATATGTGGAAATAGTATCCTCTGCTGTTCTTTGATCTGCCATATTTTTATTCTCCTTCTTCTATTCCCTCCTACTAGTCCCGTGACAGGGGGATATATGCACGTATTGAATATGAAACAAACTAGGCTCTTATTGATTATGTAATATCCACTTTGTCTAAAGTGTAAAAATATTTATTTGCATTACATTGCATTTGCTGAAACTTCATCACTATTTTTTTCACATCAATTGACTGGTTTTGATGGAAAGATAGAAAATACAAGCTTATGAATTATTCATCTATTCCTCTCGACAAGGCTGTCAGTGATATCAGCAGAGAAATACGAATAAGCGATAAATCTAAATATTGAGGACTCTCTTGAATATCATAAAGATGAAGCTTCAACAAAGTCATGGATCTGTTCATTGATGCATTAACCTTCCCTTCTCCCCCACACACGAATGATTGTTCCTTCTCCACGAAAATACAACAACAGTATTATAAAAATCATATCCGTTTTTTCTCCTGGGTTTAACGTCGCACCAACAGCCAGGGTCATTTGTCGACTTCATATGCTTTTTATGATGTATGAAAACGCCATGCGTACACCTGGGCAGAACCAGCTGAACGGCTTCATGTGATTTTAATCTGGTCCAGGTTGAATTCGGACTCAAAGCGGTGAGGGGTTAGTGATTAGTAGTCTGTATGTGCAATTTGAATTTGTATTTCTGACGTTCTCTATTGTATATTATAGAGAAATATTTCGGTGCCTCGAGCACTTCGGTATATACTTGTTTTGTAACTTCTGTATTTCCGAATTGAATGGCAATTAGGGCTTCCGCTACTCTACCTCTGATTCTTAACTTTTTATGTTGCTCGTTCAATAAGACTGTATGAAACTCGCCAGAGGCTCGCTTCGTACAATTTTATTGAATTCATTAGTTATAAAATCCACACTCATTTCATATTTTCTATGTATTAAAATGTGCAATCTAGAATTGAGAAGTAGTATTTCAAAAACATAAAAGGCAACACCAAGTGCGTCCAATATAGATGAAAGCAATTCATTTAAAATATGAATAAAACAATGACTGTATTAATGAACGATGCCTAACATCGATTGTTTATGTGGCATGTACGTGTTGATTTATGAGCCATCACAACAAAGCGACCAAATCTATGAATATTTCATAACAAATGTTTTGAAGCAGGAAAAGCAATCATTCATAGGGGCCTCCGATGTCTCTTACTTGTAATTACTAAGACCTCACCGTTGTGAGTTCGAATCCCGCCCGGGACAAAATTTCAAATGTGGGAAAGCTGTCCAGTTAGCTTTTGGAAGGTTAATGGTTCTACCCATGTGTGCGAGTGGGGTATTCTTCCACATTTAAAGCTGGAAAGTCACTAAATGACTCTGGCTGTTAATGCGACGCTGTGAAACTCCAGTGAAAAGACATTTCTAAGACATAATTTTAAAATGTTGTTGACTTAGTACAAATTTTAAAGCACTATTTACAAATCCGTCTCACTAAAGAAAGAGGGAATATTTGAAATTAATTTATGATTTGTTTGAATAAAATAATACGTACGCATCGCTTGTTTCTTCCTTTCATAAAAGTGATAGACATGCGTGTTCAAATGACCGATCGTGTCATTGGATTGTGGCCATTCGGATTGCTTGTAATTTGTATAGGCTATGTAAAATGACCAATTGCATTGTCTGTAATTTGCTTATGGTATGTTAGGAGACCAATCGCATTGCCTGTAATTCGCTCGGGCTATGGTAGATGACCAATCGTATTGTCTGTAATTCGCTTAGGCTATGTTAGGTGACCAATCGTAGTGTCTGTAATTCGCTTTGGCTATGCTAGATGACCAATCGTATTGTCTGAAATTCGTTTAGGATATGTAAGGCGACAAATCGAACTACTTACAATTCTCGTTAGGACCTTCGAATGTGACCAACTATCGCTTGCTATTGGCATAAACTATGATTGGTAACTAATCACATTACGTAAGATTGATGTTTCTTTATTTACGTACGATGTACTTGATGCCAAAGAATCATATCAGACAAGCCGATCTAAACAAGTTTTAAATTCAATTACGAAGTAATAAGTTTTTAAGCTATTGTTCAAATATCCAATGATAATGCTTCAGCTGCTTATCAATAATAGCAGTGAAAAGAGGACGTTAATATTGAAGCCTGACTGTTCGTGACTATGGGTAAACTACCCCAGTATTTATTCGATCATGTTTGATACAACGAAAATAGGATTGTCTGGAATTGTTGTTTGCAATCGTTCACTTTGATCAAACACTTAACGATTCCAGCCTCTATTTCAAGTTATTCATGAAAAGCTAAATATTATGACAAAGAATTATAGGTGTCAAAAATTGCGCATTTTGTGAAATGTAAAGTGAAGACTTGTATTAATTATTATATGTATGTATTTAGAATGGGGAACGTAACACATAACTATGGAAATTCACTCGGGCTTCTGCTGGTGGTGCTGATAAATTTCTGCTACTCTAATGGTGGAACAAAATTTGGGGAGCACGAATTCGGAATATGTCCATCAGATGAGAGTAAATTTAGAGAACTCGATAACATACCAATTCGTGATTGTGTGAAATATTGTGCTGTTAGACCATCGTGTAAAGTCGCCGGATATAAGCGAAGGTATAAAACTTGTTCGCTGCATTACAGGACACCGAAAGAATTGGCAAGTTATGAAAGTCCTGGATGTGTACAAATAAAAATGGAAACAGTAGATTTAGCTCAGGTAGGTGATTATGATAAATTTGTTAATCATAGTCTAGGTTCGTTCCTCATCATAATTGGTATAATACTCATTCTAGATAGGTAGATATTAACAAATCCTGGTAAAACTTTTCCAAAGTGGTCCGGAGAAGACAAATGGTATTTGGAACAGAAGGGTGTTGTGTAAAAGTTGTTTTGAAAATGACTTTTCATACAGAAAGAGTTTCAGATGAGGCTGTCCTCCAAATTTTGATACAATATCTCTATGCAATTCGATAAAATGCAAATATTGACTGGGTTAAATTTTAAAATAAATTAATCTTCGATTTCACGACAACTTCTAAGAACAAAAGTATTATTGAGGTCCTCTCTGTATCAAGTTAAAATACAAATTATGATTATTAACTGTTAAAATCTGACCGGAAAATAACTGGCCATTATATTGAGGTGTTTTAATATCTATATAGTCGCTAACTGAGGTTATATCTTTTTCGTCAATGATGTTTGTAGTCGGTCCATTGTTCGCAGTATTGATATCAAGGGAAATATTGAATGAATCATTTATCATTTATCATTTTATAATTAACAAGAGATGATTAAAAATAAGATTATTTGTTTAACATCCAAACCGACGGGAAAGACCTCCTATGATTAGATGGTTCCTGGTTTGAAGGCGCTGAAATTTTATTTCCGGCAGAGGCTTTCGTAGTTTGTTTAGTTTTTTTTCTAAAAAAAGATCTGTTCGTACTTTCTCGGATGTTATTGCCACATTTCCTGTAGCGTGAACTGTCTGCAGTACTTAATTCTTTAATAGCACAAATACTGTGACTACATGGAGTTGTTTTTAATTAAACAGTATACGAAAGGTTGCAATTGTACCGAATGGACGATGTGTAACACAAATACCAATACGTGTGAACCTGAAGGTGAGTGAAGTTCAATCTGGGTTTTTTTTTTCTTGATGTTATTTCTAGGTAAATATTCGGTCTAAGCTACAACCATTTTGCTGGGTTTATATCAACATTTGTTGCCCAGCCTTGAAGCATAAAATAAGCTAAACTGGTCCCGGTTTACTCTGACATACCGGCCGATCAACCGACTTACAGATCAACAACTGACTGAACAAGGACTGCAACATAGAATGGGGACCAATTGTAGAAGAAGCCTTAATTCAAAGACCAAACTTAGGATTAGTTTAAAAAATGACATTCAGGTGAGCTCACTATCAAATTGAACCAAAAGAAATATGGAAAACTGGCCTTTTTTGAAGTGTTCTTAAAATTGAAATGGTCGCTAAGTAAGATCTTATAGCTTAAGCACCCGGTCTTTCTGCAGGTAATTGCTGCAAATGTAAAACAAATGGATGCAACTGATGCTGTAAAACTCCTGCAAACCGGACTGTCTGACAACGGAATTCTCTGAAAATTGGATGATCCTTCAAGTCCCATTTTTTTGTTCTATAATCAATAGTTCTCTGAGAACAGGAATTCTCAGATATTCGGACTTTTGGCCCTATCCTGAGGTGGTCCGGTTTTCTGTGGTTAAACTGTATTAAGAATAAGATTTATAATATTTTCATAAAGCAGATTTGCTATTTTATACAGAATGCGAACCATTACTACACTCAGTCATTGGTGGTACAATTCTTGGAAATATAGATTCTCCAGGAAGTTTGAAGAGAGTACAGTGTATAGAGAGTCTTAGTTCTGATCAGCCAGATGATAAATTTGAATGTCAGAACACAGGAAATTGGAGTACGGTTCCTAAATGCGTCGGTGGTAGGGAGAAAATATTTATTGAGTTTTTTAAGTTAGTGAACTAATGTCATATCATTTCTAAACGCATAAAGGCGCTGACACTGATTCTTATTTGTATTAAGAAACTATTCCCCCGGTATTTGACGGTATTTCAATGTATTAGTGGAAGGAAAACTATACTGGTTCCCGTTGACTCTGCAACATGGAACGCTAACCAGATTAACTTTTTGCATGATTCTTGTAAAACAAGGATTTAAGCCGCAAAGTATGCAAATTTTACAACTTCGTGAAATACTTTACAATATATTGGAGACAAAAAAATGTCAAACTTTAACAGAAAATACAGAAATTGGCTTTTGGTTGCACAAGAGGCTCGTGAGGGCTGAACTTATTGTCAGGGAAATTAGATGTTATGAAGACGTATAGACAAGCTTGCATTTTATGTCGCTGTGTAAAAAACGTACGGGTACTGTTTTAAAAAGTTTTTCTTGGGGGGGATTGATATCCAAGAGACATCCTTTTTTATAAGAAGAAAAATAATGTAAATTGATTAAATAATGGTCATCTCTTTGTTTCTGTAATCAAAGCGTTCCTTGTACCTTCTAGCATCTATTATTGTTTACTTTAAACGAAGGATGTAATTTTGTAGTTAATGTATATTGGCATTAGCGATATATCCGCATACATTTAGCAGACATACGGACATCTCCGGTGTGTCACGAATGGTCAGCAGCCAATGACATAGCTCAAATGATGACATAGAATTGACCAATCAAAGCGCCAGAAAATTTAAACAGTACCCGTGCCTTTGATTCACTGCAACATGAAACGGGAACCAGTTTAGCGGGACACCAGTTTTCTTTCACTCTATAAGTACAAACCCTGATCAACAAAAGTCACTACCAATTTCCCTACATTTGAATCAGCCGACGAGTTTTCTTAGATATAAAGTCCTTGACCAAATCGTCACAGAGAACATGTGCCACACCCCACTTTCGAACTCATGATTTCGTTGGCCATAGACTTGACGCTCTTTGTATTGAGTCATTCGGGTGGGACATAAGTCGTTGTATTCTCACAATGTTCGTTTGGTAAATGTGTCATCTTCTTCATGTCTGAAATACTGAGATAATGTGATATGATAAAAAGTATATAGGTATGATGATAAGTTGTACATAGATCTCGATTTTTTGTTGAAAGACTGTCAGTTCTCGCGCGCGTTTCTTTTGTTTATTTTGCTCTTTAGTCCTATTAGTTGAGTCATGTGTCCTTAGTTGGGCCTCCACTCTTTAGTAGGGCCTCCGCTTCCAGCTTCCAGGAAATTGATCTATTACCATTACCTGTGTCTCAATTTCTTTTGCAACCTAATGGTCAATGTGAGGAGACGATTCATATTTGCGGATATGATTTTTCCTATATTATCCGTTTCCCCTCAACGAGTATCACTCACGAATGAAATATATAGAACAGTAGTAGTTTCTTATAAAAAATCTCTCAGAACTCAACGGTTACGAGGTTCTAATGAGACTTAACCTTCAGCAATACACGCAAGAACCCGTTCGTTTTAAATTGATGATTTGCATTTTTACAGCTCTGGTTAATATTGCACTTAACAAACCCGCTTCCATGTCTTCGCTCTACCAAGGCAGAATACGAAGAGCACATCTCGGTGTTGATGGAAACACAAACCAGTATTTAATAACTGGTGCTTCGTGTTTTCATACCGATATTGAACATAGTCCTTGGTGGGAAGTTGATGTAAAAATTCTCAGCTACATGGAATATGTGCGGCTGTATAATAGATTAGACAGAAACTATGGTACGTTGAAGCAACAATTAAAATGTCAACCACTATATTAAATATTCGATTTACAAGGCCGCGGCCGTGGTCCAATGGTTAGTGTGCTGGACTTGTAACCCAGAGATCCGAGTTCGAATCCCGGTCGCGGCAGGTCATACCGTTCTGTGAAAATTTGACAATAAAATGTCGATTTTCCTTCATATGTGGAGAAGTTGTTGGCTCCTTGTGATAGGGTAAGTTGGTACTGGTTAATATACAGTCCAGGAGAACTGGTAAGGTTGAACCGGTCACCGTATATAACTGAAAAAAATGTTGAAAAACGGCGTAAAACCCAATAAGTCACATAAAAACAAAAAAGCAATCGATTTACAGAAAAATATAAGTTATCCTTTTAATATTATTATACCGACCAACACAAATGTGTTCCATTATAATTTTGTTTGTTTGTTTTAATTCCAACACTTATTTATTAACACAATTACATACAAATGAATGAAATCACAAAAAGGTAAAAAATCTTAATTTGTTACTAGCTACTCGAGCACATGACATCGCTGTCACTGTCGGAAAAGGGCGTGGTTCAATGCACCAAGTACACTTCATCCAGGGAATTTTACCATCCGTTAAAGATATACAGATGCCGCCAGACACCTACGCGCGAATATTCAAACTAACTATACAGTCGCTTCAGTCAGCTACTGACATACTCCATCTGTGTGAAATTGAAATTTATGGATACGCAGGTAAAATGAGGTCCTGAAAGTATCTTGATATGTAGATAACTTAAATATTAAGACCAGTCCATTTTTGGGACCACTTTTTTTCGGACGGGATTTCTATAATTATTTACGCTTTGCTCAAATATTAAAGAGCGCATTTTATTCCAGAGTTACTTCCTTTAAAGTCAACAGTCCGAATACAGACTAGTGAATACACTTAAGTTAACGAAGGCATATGCGTATAGGAGTATTTGCTTCAAGACTTCACATGTAATAAATAAATAACTATTTCATGTAGTCATCTATAGATGCCTGCCAAGATATCGCAAAATAATAGTACTCTGGGATATGTTTTGATGTAGTTAAAGTAAACCACAAAAGTACTTATAAAAATGTGTCTATACATGCTCTGAAGGGCCTCCTTCACTGTTAAAGCTAGAAAGTCGCAAAACGACACTGGCTGTTGGTGCTACATTAAGTGACAAACAATACTTTACCATAGCTTGGTACGTTGGTTCCATTATTGTTTCAACTTTGATATAAGAATCTAGCAACTAAGCTTTGAAGTATATTCGGTGTTCGATCCTTCATATGCTCGTAGGTATTGATCATAATTTGCACACACAGGGTAAAACTCATCAATGATTAGGTGCCTAAATTTCATTGTTTTCTTGGTAAAACTTCCTTATTTATATTTCAGTTGAGACTTACTGACTTGCGGATAGATACGTTAAGAAGTTGAAATCAATTGATTCATGGAAAACTCAGCTTTATGCTCACTCACGATCTCTATCCAGAGTAGTGATTCTTTATCATTTACATGCATCGTCTGAAAGGATGTTCTAAACCACGTGACCGACTCTTCATTGGTTTCTGTGAGATACTCAAATTGCATGTTTTTGTCCTATTCTTCATGTGTATGTGTGGTTATGATTTGCACTACCACGTTCAACTTTGTTTGCAATTAAGCGATTTATTTTCATTTTGTAACCTAATTACCAAAAACAAACCAAAATTGTTCCGTCAAAAAAGAATGCGCTTGATAAATAATATACATGATCGGCTTTTCTTGTAAATTATTTTTTACAAAGTACTGTACACGAGAAACTAGTACATACTCTGTACCTTTTTGGCTTTATTTTTGTTTTACAAGAATCCTGTGATAATTAACAAAACTCTTGACAGAGTTTGGCTCATATAGTGTTATAATTTCTACCGCTATCGTCTTAATGCCATTACTAAGACGGTGAAGAGAATGATCGCGATCACGATCATCATCAACACCGCTACCAACACCAGTATCTTTTCCATGATAAACATCCTTGAGAGGACTACTGCGGTAAACAACGCCATCACTTATATTACTAATTATTTCGACCAATACTTCACTAATTGCACGCAAAATTACTTCAACATCAACGTTACCACAACAAACACCATTTAAATCACCATCAACGTTACCCCAACAAACACCATTTAAATCACCATCAACGTTACCACAACAAACACCATTTAAATCAACATCATAATTGCTACTGATTCTACCACAGCTTGAACTATTATTCTGTAGACCATATAGTAGGAATTATCGTTGCTGTAGGGAGAAAGGGTCGGAACTACTATTGCTGTAAACAACAGAGCTTGAACTACTATTGCTGTAAACAATAGAGCTTGAACTACTATTGCTGTCGACAATAGAGTCGGAACTATTATAGCTGTCGATCAAAGAACCAGACCTACTATTGCTTATATAAACTTTATCTTCAAATTTGTGTATGAATTGTTTCTCAATAAAAGTCACGTTGAAGGCGATCGTGTGTTTCCATTTGTAACTGAATAATTACACGTAAAGTATCAGTAATTAGTACAGGTCAAAAGGTCAATTTAAATACTACAAATATCATAATAACATGGTCAGAAGCATATCTATATCCCTATAATTATGTTCAATGCACTATTTACCGTTATCTCATTAAACACTATAATTATGCCGTTTTCGAGTCATCGCCTAGTGAATAAATGTTTTGCTGAACGCATCGTTAATTTTTTACCAACTAATTTTAAATTTCCCCAATGGAATTATGATAAAATCGTCCGTAGCCTGATCTGAGGATTATAAAAACGGAAGTCTAAAATCACAAGTTTTACTAAGTGGCAGTCGTTATTACGTCATGCAGTAGAAAGTGTTGAAAACAACCAATACAAAAAAGTTCAGATCAAAGATAAGGAAAAATATTACTGAGTGCTATAAACCGAGTGATTCCCATTAGGGATTAAATAAAAAATATTACTGAGTGCTATAAACCGAGTGATTCCCATTAGGGATTAAATAAAAAATATACGGTTGATTGGTGTTGCAAAAGTTTGGGACATAGGGCTTAAATCCTGAATATAAAATAAAGCAACAAACAATCATTTACAATAGCTAACTCATATATCTTTTCATTAGTTACGTAATAAGAAAGGAAACACGAGGAAACCGAAAGACATAAAAAGAGTTGCATTCTTGCGTGTGTTACTGATATTAACAGTTTGCTACGATTTAAATTGCGAATATGCTTATGGAAAATACAAATTCGGAATATGTCTATCGACTGAAAGCAAATTTAGAGAATTCACCAAAGTATCAATTCGTGATTGTGTGAGGAATTATGCCGTAAGACCGTCTTGCAAAGCCGTTGGATATATTCGTGAATTTAAAATATGTTCGTTACACGTTAGTACATCAGACAAAATTCTGTTCAAAACGTTTTGAATATCCTGGCTGTGTTCAGATCAAAATGGAGACAGTGAATATTGCTCAGGTATGTTCGCCTGAAGTGAGATTAATTCTTTTTTATCATCAATATCATTATTGGGCGTAAAAAACTTTGTTTCTGATTAATGTTCATTAAAACAGGGTAGGTAGGTATTTTTATTCGGGATTTTTGTCTTTTTTTATTCTTGAAAGCCGCTTTGAGAATTTTTTAGTGTCGAATAGTAAAAAAGTAAATGTGTCGTACCTCGGGCCTAGTAAAATGTTCAGGGTCACAGAGAAATTAGGAGAGGTCGAGCAACCAGAAACAAACACAATTTTTACTCATTATTATATAATCGTTTTAGGTAATAGCTTGAAACTATTGTGACGGTAGTTACAAATCTTATCATCAACTTTGTCGGTATCAAAGTCATGATGTTATGTAAGATATAAGTACAACTGTACGCGAATCTAGATTCCGCAACAGTTAATCCACACGTCTATTAAATATATATATGCTACTACTGAAAGCACCGCCACAAATAAATTGATCGTGGCTACTATCATTACCATTCCGATTTCTTCGTCATCATGGATATCACATCATTAGTATTATATTTGCTAAATATTACGTATCCAAATAATTCATACATTTGTTATCGCGAATTTTGACAAAGGCATCTAACAAGTAAGTAAATGATTTTCTTGAAGAGCAATTATGAGCTGACCTAGTATTGTGATACAAATTCCCAGTCAGAGAAGCGTGTGAAAAACGCCTGGCACTATTGTATGCCCATAAGGTTGAAGGTCAACGGTGTAGGGTTATTGACCTCATAGTTTCAACTTTCTTTGTGTCATGTCCTTGTAAGGTTTTCGACCAACCTTTCTGTATATTACCGTAGCTTAGATATGGCGCGAATTAATTACATGCTTATGATAAGAAAACTAATGTTAATATGCTGAACAATATTTCATTCAATTGCAAGCAATCTGGGATTTGTAATTGCAAAGAATGGCAAGTATGCGATGTAGCCCATGATGCTTGTGTTGTAGAAGGTTAGAGTGTTAATGATTTTAATAGCAGAATTCATTTATGCTGACTGTAGCGGGCATACATCCGTTTACTCAGGGAAACAAGCTCCTGATACTGGTGGGTAACCTAAAAGCTCAGGCTTCTAACCTAGGGAAAGTTCCTCTTCTATTCCCAACTATTCTGCAATGTTGAATTCTTGCACATTCGCTGTTTAATCTGTTTGAATATTCTGTTAATCACACTAAACGATTTCCGGCTGTTGCCTAAGAATAAAGCAGAACATTTTCATGTTGATGTATATATAAATATTACACTAAGCCCCCAAATATTGTGACAAACAACGAAATAGGTGAACAAAACCAACGCAAAAACAAAACGAATAACAAACATAACGGAATACATTATTTTGTACAGAATGTAAGCCATTGTACCAAACATTCACTGACGGTGTGGTATTAGGAAACATAGATTCCAAAGGAGCAGTGAAGCGAGTTCAATGCTTAGATGGCCTTATTACCAATCAGCCAGATGACACATTCAGGTGTAAGAACTCGGGTGAATGGAACACGGTTCCAAAATGCATCGGTAGTAGCAGAATAGCCTCTTATTTGCTTTATGTCTATCTAACATATACATTTGTATTTAATCCGTACATTTATCCCTTATACTAACTAACAATTTCTGTATCCGATTGTTTCGAACGTTAATCGATTACTGAGGTATAACATAAAACGTTGTTCTTTGTTCTTGTATTACCATAGGGAAAAGAAAGCAGTTACATTAGGAGAACAAAGTTAGGACTAGTAATGACTCTTCAAGTTAATTACCCGGCATTATATAACTGAAGCACTGTTTTAAACTAGTGTAATAAAAACATTTGAAATGCATTTGATCCAGAAATTATGACCAATACACAACACTCAAATCTCAGCTTTCAGAGATTACCTTTGTAAGAGGTTTTGTAGTTCAGTTTTGTGGATTTATTAATTCACTAATTGAAAACTAAATGTTTTGTTTGGAACATTTTTTCCAGTTTGATATGAATCTACCACCGGAGAGTAATCATAGTGTCCGTACATTAAACCCAAACACTGTAATATATCATTAATTCACAAAGTGCCAATAAAATATTTGAGAAAATCAGATTTATCACTCATTAGAAATAGACTTATATTCTAATATCTGTTTCTACAGCTGTCAGTCACATTGTCCGTCATAAGCCTGCCATAATGTCCTCAGTCTACATGCCGAGAGTTCAGCCCGCTGCTCTTGGCGTAGATGGAGATACCAACCAGAATGCACTGATTGGTCCATCATGTTTCCATATAGACAAAGAATCAAATCCATGGTGGAAAGTTGATGCTGAAGCTATCAGTTACATGGAATATGCGAGACTGCATAATAGATTAGATAATCACAACGGTATGTTAAAATGTTCTTCTTCGATCAATTGTATACTGTCTATATGGAATCTAATTATATTCAATATATGAAATGTATTTCAGCATGCCATCTACACTTCGTGTCATTCCATCTTTCATAGACTGAAGATGAATGACCAGAAAACTACTAAAATGTCCAAATGTACCTTCTATTTTATTAGTGTGTCAATTTTGTTGTAGTCAAGTCAGTTCAAGGTGCATAATGTACACATTATTTATATCTAACCCAACAGTTGCATGCTGGACCGCATTAACCATTTCTTTGAAAACAAGATCAATCCATCGTGCGATCGTTCAATTCAGTAGAGACATTGTTGAATAGCAGTAATCACGTGAAAAATATTGCTTACGTTGACGCTTTACGCTTTTCATTACATGTTTAGCGGTCAGGGCTCACGACATCGTTGTAGAAATCGGAAGAACACTTGATTCAATGTATGAGGTGGCTTTTTTACCTGGTGTGATGCAAGATGTGCAGGTTGTGCAGATGCCCGAGAAAACATACGCTCAGATATCATTAAATTGGGATATCATTAAATGTACGCATTCTTGGGATATTATTAAATGTACGCATTCTTGGGATATCATTAAATGTACGCATTTTTGGGATATCATTAAATGTACGCATTCTTGAGATATCATTAAATGTACGCATTCTTGGGCTTTCTGAACATCACAAAAATTAGATCGTTCTTTCTGTGTTTTGATTAAATAATTGCAAATAAATTGTAGAAGTACTTTTATCGATTTATCGTTTTGAAATATGTAAAATGACTTTCAAATAGAGAATTTTTTTAATAATAAAAAACGTGATATTAACTGAAGTTATGTAATGAAGCGTGCAATGTACGTTTACAAATAGTTGGGACCGTATTAAATATCTTTTAAACACCGTTTGTTGCTCAATCCAACTACATGTGCTTTATTTTGTTTCAGTCGAAGTTATCTGACTTTGGAACGCCTTCAAAATGAATTTACAACAGTAAAACATTGATTCTCAATTAAAGGAATCGTATCTCTTTATCAATTTTATTTATTCAGTGGTTACAACTGCATAACTTATTGAATACGTCAAATATGTTACCGTCATGTAGAACATGTACAAAAAGATTATGCTTGAGTCATATACATGTATGAAAATGGCATTCTCAAAAGGTGCGAAATGACCGAATTTGATGTGTCCCAGTTCAAGTGAAACTATTGTTTTCTTCTGGTTACCAGACCGACCCTAATTTTCCCTGAGACAATAGACTTTTTATTAGGCTCGAGGAACAGTATATCTTCACTTTTACCTTTCGACACAAAACGATCTCAAGGGGTTTTCAAGAATAAAAACTTTAAAAATCCCAACCTACATGTCCAATTTTTAATGAGCATGCAACCAGAAACAATTTTCTAAGCCTTAGACGTATCGATTTTTAATACCCTTTATTAATTTATGATAATAGTTTGCCGCCATTGAGGTTTAATCAAACTTTTTAATCAGCAGCCTCTTGAAAGCTTATTAAGATTACAGCAAACATTCATAAATATATCAATTTGTTGCCACTATGTCAGGTATAAATAAACGTATGCGTATACAAAATCTAGACTATATGTGGAAACTCAAAATCCGGAACACAATGATCAATGATATGCATTGATTGAAAATCGGAGAAATGTTTCTTAAAGTTGATTTGTATATAGTTCGTTTTTTTCTCTTCATCAATATTCTAATTCTCACGTTTAGTTGAGAATCAATGAAAACTACTTGACAAGTACATTTTGTTGTTTTAACACTATGTTCAAAATCGCCATCACCTGCGTTCTCGGCATTCAGTACCTTGTTATGTTACATATTATTACACTACTGGGCCCCTTTTCATAGACATATCTTAGGCAGGAGCGTAGATAGCCCTCTATTTATGTGGATTCATTATTGTGCTAGGGAGGTCTGGGGGCATGCCCACCTCGGAAATTGTTTGAAAACAATGGTACACTCTGGTGCATTCTGAGTGTTTTGGGTGCTTTATTTACTGTTGAAAAACGACATACTGCAGTATGTGTAAATTCTGGCTGACTTTTTGTTAAAATTATGATTCAGACTCTTACTTGTGATTAGGCAGCTACGCGCCTGTTTTGTATTTTATTGATTGTCTACGAGTATATCGTCAGCTGTTAAAGCCAAATGTCTGAAGTGCATATACCAGTACACCAGCAAGATTTTAACATCTAAAATGCAATGCCTCTTAGCTAAGATAGGTCTATGAAACGGACCCCAGTTCTAACCCACAAGCCTCAGTATTGAGCTCTTCCGTCCCAACTCTCGTTTTTTTTATCAATGAGGTTAGAAAGTTTAAAAGGTCATCGAACAATCTCAATGCATTGTGTAAATATTTGGTGATTTTATTAACCCATAGTCTATAACTTTTCATTGTTTCATAAATTATAAAGTAAATGATTGATCCCTTGTTAAGAACCTCACCAATAAAAGATATAATTTTAGTGTCACGTGTTTTTGTTGTATTTGTTTGTATTGATTCAATAAATACGAAGCCACGAAGAACAATAAAAAAGTGACAAGTAAACCACAGAATGAGTTAGTGTAAATTGCTCTAAAAGTTTTATACATATAATGTCAAAAAAATTAGCCACTCAAAATGAAGCAGACAGATTTGGGAACCTTTATCATTTTTATAGGTTTCCATGATAGTAAATTATTTACCGTGAGATTTTTAAAAAAAACAGTGACAATCCATAATTGAGTTATTGTCCCTATTAATGTGCATTGAAGTCTATGGGAGTAGCCAATTTTTCGAAAACTAAAGAAAAAGGAAAATCCATTTCAATGGAAACTCGTGGTAAAACGATGCGGAAACGCAGTGCCAATCTAATTTAATAAAGAAAAATATAGGTCATCATGCAATATCTTCAGAAATATCGAGGGATATTGCGAAATTAGGCGTAAATAAAAGTTGTTTCCGGATACCCGACCGACCCATCTTTTACCTTGAACCATAGTCCACAATAACATGTACGTAGAGGGAAGAATTATAGTACACAATAACATGTTCATAAAGAGAAGAATCATAGTCCATAATAACATGTACGTGGAGAGAAGAATCATAGTCCACAATGACATGTGCGTAGAGAGAAGAACCATAGTCCACAATAGCATGTACATAAAGAGAAGAACCATAGTCAACAATAACATGTACGTAAAGAGAAGAACCATAGTCCACAATAACATGTACGAAGGAGAAGAACCATAGTCCACAATAACATATACGTAGAGAGAAGAACCATAGTGCCATAATAACCCTTACTCAAATTAGTGAAAGGAGTCAGAAAAGATTTCACCCCAACAATTGATTCGAAGGAAGATACTCACGCTATAATAATTATCGAGGGTGCTATATGCTAAAAGGGTTATTAAAATTTTCATATTCAGTCTCGGAAAGTTTCGTTATCAACGTTTAAACAGCATTAAAATGCATCTGATCAAGCATTAGTTAATGTAATTTAAAGCACTACGTAACAATACCATTATAAATATTAAATTATCTCCTGGAAGAATTCAACATTCCCGTTGATCAATTATATCTACGCCCAATATTATATCAGCCTGCACCGCGTGAACTCTAATAGACCCCCTATAGATGTCATTAAGATTACAATAATTTCTATTTTCATACTAAATCCAAAATTAAAACGAGTTACTTCTTGAAAATCCATTTGAAGTAAAGATTGTTTTGAACAACGGCTGAATGCCCAAGGAGCGCTGGAAATTCTTTTAAGAAAGTTATAGCATTCTTGGAATAGACTTATTATCCAAACTTAGACAAAATGAAGCAGTTAGGGTTTAGAAATTTATGTTTTTCAGTGTCCGCTTTATTTGCTCTTGTAACATATTGTTATTCAAATGCTCATACAAACTATGGACGATATGAACATGGAACATGTCCACCGGAGAAAACTAAATTTAGAGAGTTCGTGAAAATATCAATTCCTGACTGCGTGAAAAAATGCGCAGTGAGGAAATCGTGCAATGTACTAGGATATAAACGCAAGTTAAAAACGTGTTCGTTGCATTTAGAAGGATCGGAGGAGTTTGTCAACTACAATTGTCCCGAGAATATACAAATCAAAATGGAGACGGTAAATATTTCGCAGGTATGTTGGTACAATTATTTCTTTCTTCCACTCCAATGTAATTATCTACTCTCGTGTGAAGTATTATGAATGTTAACCTTAAATAGAAAATTTACGAGTCAAAATTCAGTTTTTTTTTCTTAATAAAAGAATCACTTTCTTTCATTGTCATATGTGAATAGTTTTGACGAAAAACAGAACGGTGGTTACATAGCACAAATAATATCGGTAATATGTATGCGTACCGGTTATTGTGTCCAAAAATATATCCATCTTGAAAGCAAAAACGGGACACTTGCACGGCCATTGACATTATTATCGCCATTTAATTAGATAGTGATTTCTATATTTTTCACCAGAAGATGATTGTCCTTGAAACAAACTATGAATGTCATTCCTATTAAACGTAAACTTAGGATTTTCTATCATGATAGGCCACTGATGATTAACGTACGCTTCCGCTAGAAGCCATGTGGTCTCAGCAGGGGGCTACGAAGACTAACCAGCAACCAATTGTCGATATACAGTAAAGCAAGGTTATGGTGAACTCTTGTGAAAAATCACAAGATACAGTATTTATTCCCCCGCCCTTCTATAATGCTTCCTTCTTTATGTTTTTGTTACGGATACAGAGAAATTTGGATAAAATGGAATGATTATTTTGGTCCATAAGATTTTACAATAACTGCGTTCTATTTTAATATGAAAGATCTTACGTCTTATGTATACTATCCGATGGGAATACTCAATATTGAACGCATTACACCATTTAAAGCTATTGCTTGATATAATAAATTATTAATTAATTAATTATAACTCAAGTTTGTCGGTGATTGTAAGTGTGCAGAATGGCAGGTTTGTGATGTGAACAGTGGATTGTGCCGACATGAAGGTAAGTACTATTTGAAACTTGAAACTTGAAACTTATTTATTTGCTTAAACGCCTATTTCTACATAGAAAACATATTCAATGGTGTTGTAAAATCAAACAAATACATACATATATAATACATGATTACGACAATAAATACAAAAGACAGGCAAAAGTAGAAGAGTCATGGTCATTTGACAAAAACTCAGAACAGTGAAAAATAGTCCTCGAAGTAATATGACTTCAACTGTCTTTTAAAAGTATCTACAGATTCACATTCTCCTAGCCATACTATTTGGTAGATACATGGACCTGGTCAGGGCAATGTAGGACTTTTATTGAAAGTGGAAAGTGATTTTGGGTGTTAAACAATCAACTAATTGTAAACATGCAATTGCAAGATGCCAGTAAATAGGTCGTATTTATACGAGTATTAGTATCTACAAAAATGCATGGAATCGCCGTTCGGCCTAGTATAAGAGTTAAGAATAGAATATTGAATAAAGATTTCCTAGAGAATTCATTTCTAGTTTCATTTCTTATTGAGAGTTTGCAACACATTCTACATTTACGACGATATTACGCTGGTTCCCGTTGACTCTGGTTGTAAAGAGACAACGTTCCTATGGTGCACTGCAACATGGAACGGGGACCAGTTAACGACGATATGAAGCGCCTCGAAAGAGCATATATAAAACACATGACTAAAATATCGAATTATCACATTCAAATTGAAATGCTATTGATAGCAATTCGTTTGCAAGACATTTGTATGTTTGCCGAGTTAATTGTGCTACTTCTTGGCTGCTTCTCTACTGTTTTCAATGAAAACTATATGAATTTTGTTTAAAATTGAAATTAAGAAATGCCTAATTTGTTTAAAAAATGATTCACACACATTCAATGGCTCTAAAATGTATATACTGTATAAATCTTTACAGCTAGAATGGTAAGTTTGCTTTTAAAGAACAAAGGTCTACCAGTCGACCGCAATTCTGCATGGTTGATTGGCTAATCAAAAAGTTGCCGTATGATGCAGAATCAGCAACTATTATGCTCCAAGTATTCATATTTGATTATTATACATTATAATCATCGAGTAAATACATTAAAGTATTAAAACATAAGGAGGGTATCCAATGTATAGAGAACAAATTCAACAATTTATTGCAATACAAATTCTGTATTATACAGAATGTGAGCCGTTACAAAATTCAGTCACTGGCGGTACTGTGCTTGGAAACATTGACTCTGTAGAAAGTGTGAAGAGAATTCAATGTATGAACGGTGTCGGTTCTGATCTGCAGGGCAATAAACTTGAATGTCTAAAAACTGGTAAATGGACCGAAATTCCAAACTGCGTTGAAAGTAAGATGAACAAGTGCTTTAAACTCTGCTCGCTAAGTTATTAGAATTTGAGAACAGTCTCCGAGCTAAAATCTCATATTTTGGCATTTAATTTCCTCAGTTATTAATAATAAAACAATGGTTATATTGGTAATGAACAATTCAGATAACGTATTTGACCGGGATATGTTTCTAAAGATTTATGAATTTTATCACCCATACCTTTTCGACTATAATACATTAAATCAGATTTGAGTATGGTGACTACTTTCAAGCTATATAATATCGAGGACCTGTTCACGTCTCTTGGACTTTGGTCTTCCATTAAAGACGATAATTATTAATTTTATTGATGTTTTACATAATAATTACATTGAAAATGTCACTAATTAATTCCGTTCTGTAACATCTACCGAATCTATGATCATTACATTTATCACTACAACACTTTACCATAGAAAATACACTACTTTTATTCAACCTTGGACAAATTTTCTCTAAATAATCCCGTTATTTGTTTCACTGCGACACATTTTCCTAAAGCACTCCCGTTATCATAGTGACACATTTACTTTAAGATCTCCCATTATCTGAATCTCAGTGGCACATTTTCCTAAAACTCTTCTGTCATTTGAATCATAGTGACACATTTTCCTAAAGATATCCCGTCATTTGAATCACTATGACACATTTTCCTAAGACACGCCCGTTATCTCTTTCACTTAGACACATTTTTTTAAAAACTTGTCCGTAATTTATTTCAAAGTCATACATTTTTCCATATGGTTATCAAGAATTTATCTTCCCTTACATACTCTTTTTCTTTAATAAATTGTATACATTGTATTTTCGAATTTGAATTTCATTTGGACAACAATTTGCTGTAACAGAAACTTTTCCTTCATTATATATTTATCAATGTAAGATTAAGATATCCTTCAGAAAAAAAATCAGTCAAACACATTTTTCTGGAAATTCCACATTCTCCGTCTAAAAGTTGAAACACTGTTTATGATTTTAAAATTGGGCTCCGATGAAACAATATGCAATATATAAAAAAGATAAAAAAAAAATACCCGGCTTTAACGCTTAACGCATGCACTACAGTCATTTATATCTTATACAAACAGATATAGCTCTTCAAAAGACGGCTACAATGTCTTCTGTCTACAAAGAATTGACCGCAGGCTTGGCTTTGGATGGTGATACCAACAACGCGTATTCTGCTGGTTCATGTTTTCATACCAATTATGATTACAATCCATGGTGGAGAGTTGATTTAGGCGTCTTAAGCTACATTGAATATGTCATATTGTATAATCGGTTTGATGGACAAGCAATGAGTAATTATTTAACCAAAATACATATTATAAAATACTGCATAAATCATAAAGGACATGTTAAACTTAAAGCTTTAAATGATTAATTTGTGACCCATTTATAAGTACAGTAACACCTCACATAGAGACTCCCTCAATATTGCGACCACCTTGTTATAGCGGCCACTTATTTTCAGACCGACTTTCAGGAACTACCGTATAAGTCAACTTGATAATGAGATTATCTCATTGTTCCAACCGATTTTTCAGTCTCATTATCGAGGTTTTACTGGTCAACGTATAAGATGCTATCACTTTCCAAATAATATTCTGATTTTAGTAATGATTTGGCATTGTATGTATGAATGCATTGTGACAAAGAATATATAAATTCGATCTTAAGTCATGTTAACCAATACTTGTTCACTGACATTTTCATAAATTCTGCAAATATATAATACAGAATAAGGCCGTCTTTAAGTCAATGATTGAAGTGCATTTTAGTGAACAGAGCTCATGATATTGTTGTTGAGGTCGGAAATACAGTTGATACATTGAACATGGTGGCTTTCCTTCCCGGGCCTTTGCCACTGGAGAAAATAGTCAAGTTGCCCAAAGAAACACATGCACGTATATTGAAGTTATCCATCAAATCCACCTCTGAATCTTCTAGAGACTACTTCCATCTTTGCGAGGTAGAAATATATGGTGCGGCAGGTAAGTTAAGATTTATGATACTGCTAAAATGACACTGAAGCGTAAAACATTGTTTCTTTCTGGTTACTAAGCGACCCGAATTTTTTCCCTCGACCCAACACTTTTTGTTAGGCCCGAGGTACATCCCCTCCCACATTTTTTTTTATACATTTCCGCACAAAAGTAATCTTAACAACGGCCTTCAAGAATTTTACCCCCCCCCCATAAAAAAATCCCAACCTACCTATCCTATTTTTAATGAGCATATGCACGTAGCCAGAAATAATCAATTTTACGCCTGATTTATGAACTAAAACTGGGATCCGTTTCGTAGACATATCTAAGACAAGATGCAAGATCAGAATATTGCATACAGGTCATTTTTCTTACACTGGGGGTCTTTATGAACACGTTTGACGGCAGTCTGCTAGAATTTGTATGAAAATACTAAATTTTCATTCATCTCACATTGTATTATCAAATGCATTAAAATATTTCAAAATAAATGTCTACGTCCGTCTTTGTTGTGAGAAAACTGTTTTTGTCATATTTTACACTGTCTTTGCATATCTTAGTCACATGTTACAGTCTTTGCATGTCTTTTGCAGTGTTTGGTAGGACCCTCATTTTAACTTTCACTAGGATACATTTTATTTCAGTACAGTGATACGTAAATTGTCTATGCTACATATCCGTGAAAAAATAACTTAACGGGCCATTTTGTTTCGCCGCAAACTGCTTTGTATTCGTTTCAACGGATTTCATCTTTTCCACGTTTCCGACTTTAAACGCACATTATTGTTTGTGTTGATAAACGTAGAACTAAAAGTGACACTTGCAAAGAAATATTAATATTTAACCACTAATTCATTCATTGTTATACTTCTTTCAACCTTTTTGTATTATTGAGATACATTTTCATAAATTTGTGAGTTATACACGATTCAACTAGGGTCACTCAATTGTAAAGACCCTGATTAGACACAGCAATTGTCTATGCTATTGAAAAATGTAGAAAACTCTAGAATCATATTAACATTATGCACCAGAATATTGGTCAAATTAGCGTAAGCAATTGGGAAGATGGATAACTCAATCTGGAAGAAAATAGTGGTACTTTCAAAACCATCCAGAGACCAAGTAGATGGTTGACATTAATTGTACCAATTGAGGTACATTGCTATGTTTTATTCCAATATGTGGTCACAGCGGATAAGGCGTCGTGTATAATTACTCACTTCTTATCAGCAAGGAATGCTTGTATAAGGCAGAACATGATTAAAGTGAATTCCTGGGGACCAGGATTTTTACTCCCATTTTATCCATAAAGAAATAAGTAAAGAAGGACGTGATAAGGAAATTAAATACTTCACAGCATCCAGTTCTCCGCTACATCCAAGTTCACTACAGCAATATTCAATGCAATGCCCCATTTATTAATATTTACGCTGACACTTTAAATGGATAAGATGATTAGCCACCTAAAATACAGGATACTGTTTAGCAAAAACAACAGATATGGCAGAATGATGAATATCTACTTTGACACGTGGGCCTTAAAACGACTTAGGATAACTCTCAGCTAAATTGTTCCTGATATAAATTAACCAAGTGGAAGATCATTCTTTGAGTATATAACTGTTCACATGAAACATGTGTCATCGAGGCCAATAAGCTCCTGTAAAGTTTCATTAAACATGCTGGCATGTCTTTTCTACACACAATAAAACAATGTACAAGGTCAATCATTACTTAAATACACTTAGCATCACAGCATGCAGAAAGAAGAACAGAGACTGAATTAAACAAGATGGAAAATAAATTGATCATGTTTTTACAAATAATTGATGTATGGTGAGTCTCCCACCAGTCATGTAGTTTTTATATTGTTTTTAACTTACACATTATTACATACCTTAATCTTGATTTCCTGCGGTAATATCATTCCTCCGTATTTTCAGTACAATACAGGTTATACCCGATAGCAATCAAATATTAATGTGCTAGTCCAACATTCAATCACAAAGGCATAACAAAGGCCATTTCGCGAAACACGGCTAAAGAATCTTATGCTCTTGACCTGGTTTGTTTTCAAAAAGTTACCCATTACTTTTGGAATTCGTGCAAGAAGAAATGGTATTATGATATAATGCTTCAATTTTTTTTTCACAAACTTGTTATTTTTCAAGACACTGAATGCCCTTCAACACAATGCGCCTCATGCAATCCAATACTGCACACATTGGACCATTTTCAGTTTATATCTATTTACATGAAGTAATTTGAATCGTAAGTTCTATGTCATTAAATGCAATATGTATATTAGCTTATCATGTTTAAGTGTGAAACTCTATCTCCATAACGAGAATGATAGGTATATATGAATTAAATTTTCATCAAAAGAAAACTAAGTTTTCTAGCATTATTATTTATTTTTTATATCATTGAATGAATACAAACAGTGTAGACTATGCATTTGACATTAAACCTTGAATTATCATGTGATAAACATCATATCTTTACCTGAACATTCAGTTAGTATCTGTATGGGTAGTTTCTGTGTATCAAGAAACTGAACAGAATTATTAAATATTGGAGTTTGTCACTTTATAGCTGAATAGATAGTTAGATAACATTGTATACCTTGGCAAAAACAAGCCTCTCGTATCCACGGTTTAGCACAAAACTGGTTCAGTTAGTATGATATAAGATGATCATAATATTTTCAAGAGTAGAACATTTAAGTTTCATTGCTTTAACTTATAATAATGATAATAAAAACAAATACATTGTATATCACATACCTACATGAAAAGTAACAATAAGCAATTCATTAAACTATAAATATACGATAGTTAGAGAGCTCAGTCAAAACACAACATGTCTAAACTCCTTTGCTCCTAAATTTAGACAAATTGCATACAATGAATTGTATAAATTTAGGAGCAAAGGTCCACTATTCAATATTTTTTCTTCAGTGCTGATAAAACTGTCTAATAATGAAAGGATGATTGGGTTTTTTACAGAACCAAATTTCACGTTTGAGAAAGCTGCCCAGCTAGTTTACGGAAGGTCAGTGATTCGACCAAAGTGTACGCCTAGGGTCTTCCTTCACTGCTGGAAAATCCCTATGTGACACTGGCTGTTGGTGCATCGTTAAACAACTGTGAGAGACATCTTTCAAAATAGAAAACAAAATTAACTTGGATTTACGCACACCAAATAATATTTGACATGTTTGCCATGATAAGATAAAAAATTACCAGGATGTCCCTTCTCACCAAATATGGCAAACTGCATGATAAATATTAAGGTCATGCAAAACTAGAGCACTAGTGGTTTGAATCACAATATAGGTAGAAAAATTCAAACATTTCCAACAATACACCATAAAACAAGACGCCAAGTTCAATATAAGTATATGCCCACAGTGGCTTGCTTGACAAAAGATTTTAATCTAAATTAGGTAAATGTATACAATACAAGCAAGTTTCAAATAACACATAATTGTCTGACATAATCCACATAGGAAAAATAACAAGTCTCGTAACTGTGCCAAAAACGTGATAACCAAAATCAAACTTAAGGCTAGATGAAAGGGTATTATCTAGTTAATGGAGAAAAATCCAATTAAGGGCAAGGTCAATTCAAGGTTGAAGGATATGGGTGAATTGGAAATGGTCAAAGCCATTGACTGTATCTATTTTTATCTCTGGCAGCCCCTGTAAGAGGCCAACCAAAATTATTTGAGCAAATTTGACAAAGGACCATCTAAGGATGCTACAAACTAAATATAGTGGTGATACATCAATTGGTTCATAAGAAGATGTATAAAGGAATTTCTATTTTTAGCTCTAGCAGCCCCTAAAAGAGGCTAACCATTTTTATTTGAATGGACCCGACAGAGGACCATCTAAGAATGCTACAAACCAGGTTTGTTGATGATCCATCCATTGGTTCATAAGAGGAAGATGTTTACAATTTTTCTGTTTTTAGTTCTGGTGACCCCTAAAAGGGGTCAACTGGTATAATATAACAAATTGCAGTTAGAACGTCAAAAGGATTTTACATAACAAATTTGAGGTAAATCTGACCAGTAGTTACAGAGAGGATCATTGTTGACACAGGACAACAGACCCCTACCCATCCTAACAGCTAACCCCGACTGCGGTTCTGGTGAGCTAAAAACTGAACAATTGGATCTTATATTTCAATATCTATGTTTTGTAGGTTTAGGGTTAAGCAAATAAAAGAAGAACGTTTTCCAAACAAAATTTTCATTTTCAAGTCAGTTTTACTACTTTTAACATTGTAATCATGCAAGTTCAGTATTCAGCCAACATATAAAGAACAAAAACAAAATACAACAACAAGAAAGAACACAATCAAAGCTTACAGTGGACCTTCAGAAACACTGAGATGTGTAATAAAAATTTGAGGTAAACAAATGATCAAATATATGATCAGACCAAAAAAAGAGTTGTGTTAACAGTTGCCCGACCAACCCTATTTTTCATCCGAGTTTTCAGGCTACAAAAAGTTAACAGTGGTCTGTTATGTAAAAAAGGCCTTAGCTAGGATAGCAATTTAAAATTTAAGAACCGTGCCATCTATTGTTCATAAAATGCAAACATATCCATCTGGTGGATTTTTGGGGGAGTTATTATTAATTACTAACAAAAAATAACTAAACTGACTACCACTGATAAGATTTTTTTTCTACCTGTAGAACTAAGCGAAAAAAAAAAGAAATTAATTCAACACAGAAGAAAATTTGAAAAGATATTTTTATGAGAATAAACAATATAAAAAACAATAGCAAAAAGTAAGTTTAGTAGCAAGTTTGATCTCTATCTCAAAGATGAGGTATGAGTTTTTTTGTTTAATGAAATAACAAGGTAGTTCCTTAGAGAGTACAGTGATAATCAATGTGATAAAACAGTACATTCTTCACAAAATGACAGAAGATAGTTTTAAAAAGCCTCTTTTGCTAGTAATATATCCGGTTCTCTAAGTTGTATATTTCATGATGTTGTCCCTTCTTTTTGTCCCTTATAATTAGCCTTTGGTGATAGGCCAACCATTCCTGCTGTTTTGGCAGCCAAGTTTTTCACGGTGCTAACATTTTCATCCTCGATACGAATTCTCTGTAAATTGAAATAAGAACCTGATTAACTTAATTCGATTTTTTCTACTTCCGCATAGCATATGATAAAATCCATAATAATTATACCCCCTGAACTTGTACTCCTGTAACATAAATGCAATACCACAACTGAAACTAACACTTTGTCACAAATTATTACTAAATGGAGAATAGTATGGCACTTTTTTTTAGTTTAGACATTTTAAGAGATACTGAGTTTTCTTTTATGTTCTTTGATCTTGAGACTCATGTTAGTTAAAGTAGGACTTTATTACACTGCAGTCAAACCTTAGTTAATGGCCACCTGTGAACAATGGTCACATTTTGTTCTTTATTTTTTCTTACTGACATAACAGACGAAATAAAACCTTTGAATAAACGCCATCTGTATAAAGCCATATTCTTCTCTCATTTTGATTGTACTGATGAACAAAGGCTCCACAGTTCATCCACACTAATCATTCTAATTGACTTCCACTGCAATTTATTCTCTTCCACACATTTAAAAACATCATCGACTTTTTCCAGAAATTACATAATGGATAAAACACTAGGAATACTGAGAGGAGAGTTTTTAAGAAAAAATAGGAGCACTTCTAAAACAAGAAGGCCATGATGACCTCTTTTGCTCACCTAAGTAAAGATTGCAACATCCATGGTTTTCCTGTGATTTGATCCATGTTCAAACCTGTACGTGATATCATTAACACAAACATTCTAACAAAGTTTGGGGAAGATCCAATCAAAACAGTGACTTCTAGAGTGTAAACAAAGTTTTCCAGTGAGTTGACCTGGTGACCTAGTTTTTGACCCCAGATGACCCATGTTCAAACTTGTCAGAGATATCATTAAGACAAGGATTTTGACTATGTTTAATGAAGATTCAATCAAAACTGTGGCCTCAAGAGGGATAACAAGGTTTTTGAATGATTTGACCTGGCGACCTAGCTTTTCACCAAAGATGAACCATATTCAAATTTATCCAAGATATTATTCAGACAAACATTCTGACAAAGTTTGATGGAGATTCAATCCAAATTGTGACCTCTAGAGTGGTAACAAGGTTTTCTGATGCATTGACCTG
The DNA here is from genome assembly GCA_008271625.1 of Lutraria rhynchaena. Lineage (NCBI taxonomy): Eukaryota > Metazoa > Mollusca > Bivalvia > Venerida > Mactridae > Lutraria > Lutraria rhynchaena. The sequence goes on along the minus strand of VIBL01000109.1, from coordinate 719,318 downwards.
GTGGCATAGTTTATGAATGGAGATGACCCATATTCACACAATTTCATGATATTATTAACACTAACATTCTGACAAAGTTAGATGAAGATCCAATCAAAACTGTGACCACTAGAGTGTTGACAACCCCCCAGTGTGGACAACAGACAACAGAGTACACTGACTGATCACTATAAGCTCACAGAGCACTCAGGTGAGCTAAAAACTAGAACATTGGAAAGCCTGCTACATATATACTTACTCTATCAACAACATGCTTGGCAACTTTTCCATGTCTGTTTACATATATGGTTGAGATAAATTCAATTTTCCTGCAAGCAAACAAAACTACCAGTAGTCATAAGAAGTATTTTGAATCTGTAAAAAATGTTCCTAAACACAGAAACACAAGGGACTGCAAACCAACAATTTTTTAATAATGACATTGTAATATATATTTTCGTAATGTAATACAAACAAATACAAACTCTCCATTCCAAGTAACTTGGGCAATTTCATGAGAAAGTGAGGTTTGCAAGATAGTATTTGGTTACAACATACAATCTGTAGTACAAACTAAACAGATACAACACTGTGCTTGATACCCTCACTGAGGAACCTATTTCAAATTTTACTCAGATCTTTTTCATGCCAGATTTGGGTCTGGTATTCAGCTCTAGTTAAAAGTTTATAATTCCCGAACTTTTCTGAAAAATTCTCCCATCTTAACGTTACATCCATTGTCAGTGACAGATGATAAGCTTTCATTTTGGGTATGGCAGACCTTTATTTATTTGCCATCTCAAACAGACAATTGGGAATTTTTTGGACAAATTTGGAAAGAATTTCAACCACAAGCATTATTAATTAATAAAGCATCCAAAAAAACTGTTGCATAAGGTCTAAGAGAGAACATGTCAAACAAATTTATATAAAGTTTAACCCTTTGTCTCATATTACCACATTTCCCCACATCTGAAGCAGACGACTTTTAAAAACATTGTTGCTAAAGAAGCCATTGCTTGTAATGAGTAATGGCTTCTTTTGCCACAATGTTTTCCACCTGGTCAGAGAGAAATAACCCAATTTTCTTAAATAAATTGATGTTTTGTATATTAGTTTTGAATTTGGAAGAGTCCAAAATAGGCTTATAAGACAAAGGGTTAATAACTTACTCTGAATAGCTTTCCCGTTCCAAAAACTTTAAAAAAAAAGAGGTTACTTGACATAATATCTGAGAAGTTGTGGATACAGAAGCAGTCCAGTGAATTTTAACATATCCATTCTGTGGATGAATGTTTATATTCCGTACCTGTAAATAAAAACAATTGTATTACCATAAATAAATAATTAATGAATTAGTTAGAGTTTCATTATTTCTGTTATATACCGGAGGTCAGTTAAGCCATGTCCTGGATTCTGTATCAGTACTAGACTTGTTCTTTGAAAATTACTGACATGTTCTCTACATGAATGATCAACAATTAACCATTAATGGACACAAATGCATTGTATTCAACCAAATCATTGAACATACAAACCCAGGTACCATTGACTTATGTCAGGCTCATAAAACAATATGTTACATCAACAGAAACAAAATTAATGATTCCATTTTCAGAGAAAGAATAATTAAGGCAATATGTTACAGCTTTTATCATAAATCGAATATAAAGCATACATGTAACTTAAAAAATGAACAAGAACATCTCAATAACTTACAGAAAAAATATTTTCATGCAATTCAAAAAAAATCATAAAAAATCATCTTTAGATTTCTTCTTTTTCTTCAGTATGGCTAACTAATTATTGCTTTGTTGAACAGACACTGACCTACAGAATGACACTGCCTCATGAGTACGGAATCCTTGGTGAATGAATACAGTCTTCTTGTGCACTGGATTTAATCAATTCCTTATGCCTCTGTATCAGGTATTTTATAGATGTTATTACTAGGAAGTTACTCAGCATAGTGCGATAATCGCCAAGCAGAGTAAATAATCACCGGAAGGCCTATTATTGTACATTAAAAATCTCAATCATTGATATCGACAAACTGATATCAATGCAAAAAAGCCATTTTGCACATAATACGTTTTTTTGTCATACTATTTATAGTATCATATGCATTAATACATCCAACAACCAAATTTGTGAAGGGAATCATATTCAGTGAATTAGACAATCCCTAAGCCATTACCTTACATCTAGGAATGTATTGCATGGGGGAACAAAACTATTGTATGCATCTCTATGGAAGCATTTTGTGACATAAAACATATAAAGATAAAAAGGTAGAAATATCCTTAAGTACCTAATGACAAATGTGCTTTGGAAATTAGAAAGTCTTTAATCAATGCATTCTGCTCCTTAAAGAAGCAATAAAGAGTATTTGTATTAAATTAAAAAACTGAACAAATAATGACAATTATTTAGTACCGGTATTTGTTATTCCCACTCTCAAACAGACCAAACAGGACTGGATTACCGTAATTGATTTTATTGGAACTGAAAATTGACTGTTTTTTTACTTTGAAGAAAAATGAATGAGTTAGAAATACGCTTGACTGTATCACTGACTATATATATAAACCAAAGCAGCACTTGTATATGACATAGTTGAACATAACTCTAAAATACATATGCTTGTTCGTTTTTATGTGACATTGTAACTGGGGTTTAATGCAATTATTAAGTTATATATATATATGGCGCCCGCTTCGCCTAACCAGTTTTTCTGGACTGTATACTAACCAGTACTAACACAAGGAGTTGGCAATTTTTCCACATATGAAGGGAAATCAACATTTTTGTCAAATTTTCATAGAAGGGTATGACCTGCCATGACCGGAACTTGAACTTACGGGTTACAAGTCCAGCACACTAGCCACTGCACCATGGTTGTGGCTTTCTAAGAACATACAATATATGAGTACAGTTGACATACACAACTCTAAAGTTTAAAAATATATTTACCTGTAAGCTGCAGACTGGATATCGACAGGCAGCATATATTCTTATTTTTCCTGTTTCATGTAAGTATTTACCTAAGCCACTGAAAAATAAAAAAATAACACAATCATTCAAAATGTGTCATGCATACAGTAAAACCTCAATAATGAGACTCTTTCAAGTCTCATTATGTAGTTGAATTATTGGGGAATAATTGAAAGCCAGTCTGAAAATAAGTTCACTGTCAGAGTTGACCCCAACATTAAAGTAAGTCAGGCAGTCTTAAACATGGCAGTAATGTTGTACTTTTATTGTAATAGTGACTGTTAACAGATCTACAAGAAGTGTAAAAATGTTTGATGACAGTTGATCACCCGTGAAAGTTTGTATGTTTTTATGTGACATTGTCACTAGGTTTAACATCGTTTTTCAAAAATTTTTCAATTATATATGGCAATCGGTTCACCTAACCAGTTTTCCTGGACTGTATACCAACCAATACTAACTTACCCTTCCACAAGGTGCCAGCAACTTCTCAACATCTGGAGAAAAATCGACATTTTGTCAAATTCTCATAGAAGGGTATGCCCTGTCACAACTGGGATTTGAACCTGGATCGCCGGGTTACAAGTTCAGAGCACTAACTACAGGACCACATTTGCAGCCCAACCCGTGGAAGATAATGATTGCAGATAAAAATTTGACAATTTTGATGTAGATTATCTTAGAAAAAGATTGATGTACAATGTACATGAAATTAAAAAAGTTTGTATGAAAATGAAAAAAAAAATGAGAATATTTTTCTCCATTAGGAATATGATAGTTTTTTTTTAGAAATGAAAAAGTTTGAAATTGTAAATCATGTGACCCATTTTGAAGCCAGACTATGGCCTGAGATTATAAAACTTGAGATTGGTCTCCAAGCTCAAATCTCATATTTTAATGTTCACAGTTAATTATGACCAGACAATAATGATATTATTGATACATTATTCTGACGGCATAATTGACCTGAATATGTATTTAAACGTTAATGATCACTATCTTTTTAACCATAATACTTTGAGAATGGAATTGAGATTTGAGCTCAGAGACTGTTCTCAAGTTTATAACCTTGGGGCCAGGATTGTGAAACTAGCTTCAGTACAATAACAGACTTATATCTAAGTAGTAAGGCAGTAGTAATGGACATGTGATTGGAAAATTATCATTAGATTGATTGTAAACTAAATATATACAATAGTATCAGCTGAACAGTTTCATATTCTGTGACCTTTACATTTTAAGGAATTTTTGTGTGATAATTGGTGTGCTTTTAATCATTAGGGTTAAAATTTTACTATCACTGGTCTGTTCCTACTGCCTGGAGTAAGGCCTATAAAACATAGTTTCTGGTTACATGTTGATTGAAAATAGGACAGGTAGGCCAGGATTTTTATTATTATTCTTGAAAGTCAATGTTGAGATTACTACTGTGCAAAAAGGTTAAAAATTAAGACAGTGGATGTACAGTTCCATGGGCCAAATAAAATGTTAAGGGCTGTAGGAAGAATTAGGACAGGTCAGGTAACCAGAAACAAACAATTTTTTGCACGTAACACAAAACATAAGAGTATGGAATGACTTACACTGTTGTTTTTGGTTTTTTCCTCAAATTGTTTTCAAAAATAATATCATTATCAAGCATGCCCAGTTTCCATCGTTCACCTTTCCTCATAATACTTGGAGACTGTAAATTTAGAATTAGAACAAGTAAATATATATATATATCACAGTCAAAGCAAAACTTTCATAACGCAGACTAGTTTTAGAGTACATCGTATATATGACAACAAGACGCTGCATTCAATAAATACATATGCCCCAGGTGGTATGTTTTACAACAGATCTTGAATCTAAATGATGTAAAAGTAAAAGCAAAGTTTCAAATATACATGATTGCCCTACATATTCCATATAGGAAAGATATCTAAGTCCCATAACTGTGCCAAACATATATGTGATAACAACCCAATACAGGTCATGAAGTAAAAACATTTATCATCATATACACTTTGAAGACTCTAGGTCGAACTGTTATCAAACAAAAAGAACCTATTTAAAATTTTGTATATCTAAATCATGTCAAGATCAATTCAAGGTTGGGTGAAATGGGTGGATTGCAAGTAGTTCATGACAAGCATTCTAGTAAGAGGTTGGTGCTAAATGAAACAGTAAAATGTAGTTATCAACTTTCCATTTTGACAAGGCTTGGTGAAGATCCAACCAAAAACTGTGACCTCTAGAGGGTTAACAAGGTATTCCAAAGATTTGACCTGGTGACCTAGTTTTTGACTGCAAAAGACCCATATTCAAACCCCTTCAAGATGTAATTAAGACAAGCATTTTGACAAAGTTTGGTGAACCTCCAATCAAAACTGTGATCCCTTGAGTGTTAACAAGGCTTGTCTATGATTTGACCTTGTGTCCAGATGACCCATCTTCAAACTTAACCAAGATATCATTAAGACGATCATTTTGACAAAGTTTGGTGAACCTCCTATCAAAACTGTGACCTCTAAAGGGTTAACAAGGTTTTCCAAAGATTTGACCTGGTGACCTAGTTTTTGACCCCAGATGACCCATGTTCAATCTTGTCCAAGATATCATTAAGACAAACATTCTGACAAGGTTTCATGAAGATTCAGTCAAAATTGGATCTCTAGAGGGTTAACAAGGTTTTCCCATGGATTGACCTGGTGACCTAGTTTTTGACCCCAGATGACCCATGTTTAAACTTGTCCGAGATATTATTAAAGCAAATGTTCCGACAAAGTTTCAGGAAGATTCAATCAAAATTGTGACCTCTAGAGCATTAGGTTTTCTGGTGCATTGACCTAGGGACCTGGTTTTTGAAGGGAGATGACCCATATTTGCACAATTTTACAAGATCATAAATAAAAACATTCTGACAAAGTTTCATGAAGATTCAATCAAATCTGTGACTTCTACAACCCATGTTCGAACTTGTCCAAGATATCATTGAGACAAATATTCTTACTAGGTCTGATGAAGATTCGCTCAAAAGTGTGACCACTAGAGTGTTAACAACCCCCAGGTGTGAACGACTGAATAGAATGACTTATCACTATAGCTCACTGAGCACTACATGCTCAGGTGAGCTAAAACCCATTGATGTTAAATGAAAGGGTACAATCTAGTTAATGGGGAAATGACCCATTTAAAATTAAAATTTTGTACATCCAATTAAGGTCAAGATCATTTTGATGTAGGAAAATATGAGTGGACTGCGAATAGTATATGGCAAAAACTATATAAGTATCAAAGTGATAGACAAAAATGGTAAAGTCTAGTTAACCAGAAATATTTCATTTGAAACACTAAAAGTCCTATTCTGGTTAAGGTCAAGGTCACATCGAGATTAACTGATATGGCTGGATTGGATAAAATCTAGTTAACTTTGTACAAACAGGTCGATCACTTTATGACCCAGCATCAGTAGATGACAGGTGTGTATAAACAACGAACTAACACTGAACCAGAGGACCGACAAACTTGAAAACATTACTTGAACGGATAAAACATGACAGGCCTACAAAATAATACATACTGATATAAATCTTCACTTAAGATCAAATGTATTCTATTGGATAAGAGGGCCAGTAATTCTCTCAATGTTACCATACCTCATCAAGTGTTTGCTCTATGACTGAGGTTGGAAAGACACTTTGTTCAGATTGCTCCTACCCATTTATGTGACACAAAAAATCATCAAAAACTAAATTTTATGACTGATACTTATAATATAAATAAGATACATCAATACAGGTTGACAATCTTTTTCAGAAATCAACATCCTTATTTTTGAACAGGAATTTTCAAATCTTACACTGCCATTGCTATTACAATGCAGCATATGCTCAAATTGGTTATGAAGAAAAACATAAAATAAGGACAATAGAAAAATGCTCAAAATACAGAAACTGTATTAATATAAAACATGTCCCTTAGCTGGGGCGTATATAATAGACAGAGGTGTCAGACAACAATGTAAATCTCTGATACTAAAGATCAGATATTGCAGGAAATAAATATGACTACAGCCAAGATACAACCATTACTAGCAAATCAGTAAAACATTCTCAAAGCTTTCAGAATAATGACCCTTGTCTTCCAACTGTGTCTTGTCATGATAATCAAGTATTCAAAGTGTTATCTTTAAGTGTTGTAATGGACAACATTAAAGTTTTTGCAAGACAATTGTCAAAATGACAATGACGCAACGATGATAACAGCTCAACTTTTTCTTCAAAACAAATGAGCAAAAAGGAAAATCTAATATATTTAGACTGTTATGACCATCATGTAAGCAATATTCTTTTTCTTTTAAATGACTTACTATCTTTATATAATATTCTTTCACTTTTTCTAATTGTGCAATCGTAGGACCTTTCCTCTTGTCATCATCATCATCTTTGTTATCAGAAGTATTGCTAAGATTTGAATATTTTTGAATATTATCTGTTTTATGAGATAGTGGTGCACCATGATTTTGCTTCAGTTGCAAGTCTTTATTGAAAGGATCATCCAGACAGTTAAAATGAGAGATGTTAACAAAATTGCCATAATAAATTCCATCAAAATGACAACATTCAGCTCTGTTTGAGGACTTTTTGACATGAATAACTTCAGCACATTTCACTGGTTGTACGATCTTCCGTAGACTGTTTATAAGTTCCTTGTTCCTTGAACCTAATGGCCAACACAGTAAAGAAAAAATATCACTTTTTGGACTCTGTCCATGAGATAACACTTTTCCTTCCAATGTTTCACCATTTTTCAAATCCAGACCAACATCGGATGGTGGTTCAGATTGAAGTATCAAATTTGTGTCGTCTGGTAAGCTTGAAAGACAAGCAACATCTGCAGGAATTATCTAAGTAATAAAAAAAATACAGTGAAAATCAACAGTGGAAAACATTACATACTCTTCAAGTTTCATACACATCAGACAAGTCAAGTAGAGAATATGATTTATTCCAATACGCAATTACCATAATCACTAGTGAACATGATGTATGTTTTTGCATTCAAAACCAAGGTCTGAAAACCAGGTGCGTCTTATACATAAATGCAGAAATCAATCCCTTTTTTACTAGAGCTATAATGACAAAATTAAGTCAAATTGTATTGACTTGCTTACTGGAGACGATTTCTATCTAATGGTGTATTAAAAAAAAATAAGGGAAATATATATCTTGGTTTACATTATATATAATGGTTTTCTGAAGTTCCTTACATTTCCATGCTTTTCCCAGATTTCGTACAGTCTTATCATCTATATGAGGTTGAAAATTAACAACAAATGTTTGCAGATTGTGCCCCTAATTACAAAAACCTTGAGGTGTTAAGAAGTTTGAATATGTGATGGCAGGTTAAAGAAAATCGATATCATATAGTAATGATAGTACACACGCATTGCAATAACAAACAAAATGGCACTTTTTTCAAACAACCTGTGTTTAAAACATGAACACATTTTTTCCATGACTTCCTCTGATTTTTTTTATACACAGGTGGGACCTTTATACAAGTGATTATGGTATTGAGGTTACATTTAAATGTTAAATAAACATTAATAAAATACAAGTAGTAATAAATAGTATTCTGTCAAAAGTTAAATATTTATCAGTAAGTTTCACATTGAGTTATAGAAAAAATCTAGTTATATGAATTGCATCCCATATAGAAATTTGAAGTCTTCATGTACAGGAAATTGGTGACTAAAGGGAGGAAGTTAAAGCTTGCCTTCCACAAGGAAAGCTATTATACAAGAACTTAATTAGTCATTTTCATAGACATACAGTCTTTGCTTATGTTGATAACTATTTAAAATGATGGCATACACTGTCAGCTAACAAAGTCAGCATTGGCGAGTGCACTGGTGTAATCAGTAAAAAAGTTAGTTGTCTGTTAAACATATTAATATCTTTTATCTGTGTGTATTGAGTGTTTATTCTGGCGTGTAAGTGTGTCTATTAATTTGAGGGTATTAAGTTATTTCCTCTTGTGTATGGTGTCGCTTCACGTGATTGTTTCCCACTGTTCGGTCAGCTCCTACTGGTCAGTATCTCGGATACACGTTGCTCTACATGTAGTTGCTTTTGCCAACATCTTGTAATACAATTACTTTTGGTGATTTTATTCATAGTTATTTATTTATAGTTATTCATTCAAATAATTTGGTTGTCTTAAGGGACTTGGTCACTCTTATGTTCTATTGTGGTGAGTTGTATTGTCGTTTATCTGTTTTTTGCCAGGCTGACACTAGTATCATTTAGTGTGTGAAATTCAAAACAGCATCACATCTATTTTATAAACAAACATCCTACCCATTATTTATTCATTTTTAACAATTTATTACCGCAGTTCTTCAAGTAACCTCACTGTGAGCTAGTGGCGTGAGACAATGTAACTGGACCAGTTCAATCCACAATTGGAAGGTACCATGTACATATGATGTATTATAATGTATGTATTCATGTGTATAATGTATGTATTATAATAATTATTATTTGTAAATTTTAGCTGTTTTAACGCTGGATTAAGTAAAGAAGTTGCAAGATTCACTTTTTGAAAAGGTCTTCATTATTAATGTATGTATGTCATTGTATGTATAAATTATAACTATGTATCTTATATTAATTATAATCATTATACCGAGATTATGTTCATTTATATACTTCAGTGCTGTAGACCCAGTTATATTTGGTTTTGATGTCAATTATAATGTACGTGTAAAATGGATTTTTGTTAGTTGATTTTCTCCCCTACCCATACAATCCCAGAACTTTTGTACTTTTAGACACTCTATTAATTCATAGAGTGACCAATATTAGTATTATTACATTGGGACAAGTGAATCATGCACTCGTCTATCCCTACAATAATCTAAATCTGAGATCATTTACAATTTTTGTACCTGCTAACATCTCGAGAAATGAAAAGTTAACATGCATGTATAAACGGCAAACACAATGAGTTTAAACTTTTATACACCTGTCAAGACTCCTGCCTCGAGTTTATACATCTTTATTATGACCTTCAAATTTACATCAGACTCGCGAAAACCAATAATAAAGTGAATAATAATGATAACTTACATTGCCCCGGCCTTGCAGGTAAGATGTTGAGCTACTTAACAACCGGGACTGAAAATATGGAATATGCTTCGCCAACAAACACAACCATGTGTTCGTCATTTTAGCTAACATTTACGTAAATGTATTCCGAAATTTTCAACCGGAAGTCAATGCCGCTCGCAAGTGTATGATAAAATCAAATGATCCGGTATTGCCCGTTTACGTAACAACAAACGTCCTATATATATATATATATATACCGACTGAGACCTTTATATGAGTGTATATAATGGTCTCCGATACCGGTAACCGCTGAATATGCATGCACCGTACCTGGGTCATATATGTATGTTCTGGATTAATTACAGAAATTGATCAGCTCTATGAAATTCCTGTGACCAAATTGACTCATTACAATCAGAATTATTAAAACTTGATAATGTAAGTAAACATTAACTGAAAACAAAAAAATACATTCACTTCTTTTTTCACGTTTGTGCATTTTTAACACGGATATGACTAATATAACGACAGTACAGTTGTTTAATGGAAATGAAAATTTGAAAATTTCAAATATATCAACCAATGACAGCAATTCCTTCAGCGATTTTAAAGCGTTTAATAAAAGTGGACTACATGTCATATTTATAAAAACTCCAAGTCTATTATCCAACATTAATGGAATTCGTATAATTCATGGGAAAACTAGAACAGCGTGTATTTGTATACAAGTGAAACTTGGCTGACACAGAAGTTTCATTTGATAATTATTGTATACAGCGCAGGGATGGAAATCAACATAATGGTGTAGTGTGTACCTATATCCGTTGAAATGAAATTTCTCATTGTAACATAATGTTGAAACTGACTATATACATGTATTCATAGGCATGCTTAGAAAATAGCATGCAATAGTTCTTGTTAAGAGTTCATTTTTAGTATTAAACTTGTAGTCATGAAACACAATTGTGTCTTAGTTATTTTTCGTTACAGTTACATACATAGTTGTCTACAAAGTAACAAGAAAATAAAACACTCATGACCAGTTGAAAGCTTCATGGATCAACGTACTTCTTCCAAAGACAATGCCTATTCTGTGTGGTGTAATATATAGACCTCCAAAACAATTTAATTCTTATCAAACTTTAGAGATGTTTTTTCTTCAAGTAGACTGTTTAATGAACATGAAACAATATTATTACGTGACTTTAACACAGATGTATCTAGAGCTGATAACTGTTCACATGTAAAGGCATTTTTTGCTTTTGTTAATACAGTTGTATGTTCAATTTTAAACCATTGAATCATAATTATACTAGTGTCAGTCGTAATTCAACAACCTCCTTGATCTTATGTGAGAGCCAGTCTGTTTGATTGCGTAATACGATGTTTTATTATTTTGATTTAATGTTACTGTCTTTTTGTATTTTTCTGTAATGGTTTGTATGATTTCAGATCTTGATTAAATTGATGCCTTATAAATGTGTATGTGCAAACATTGTACATATTGTTCATTTATTGAAGACCCTCCTCTTAATTGTAACGGCTGAGTTAGTTGGCACTTTACCCAACAGCAGTGTTGTTACAGTATGTATTCACGATCTTGGATATCTAAAATGAACTCAACACTTGTGAGTGGGTAACTGTCTTTATTCTCTGACTCACGCGGACAACTACAAATAACTCTGGGGTACATTCATACATAATACAAGAAGATAATACAAGTTGTGTACCTCAAATTACATATTTATCACAATATCATAGTTATTGATAGTTTGACTCAGTTGTCCTATATTTACATAACCATATGAGTTGTCAGCATAAATTTATAAACAAATATGTTTAAATGTGTATAAGGCAAACAAGGCATATAACATTCTTTTTTTTCACTGCGATTTGACGTCGAACCAACAGCCAGAGTCAGTTTGTGACTTTTCCAGCTTAAACAGGAGAGGAAGACACAAGGAAATCACTTGAGTAGAATCACCGACATTCTGTCATTTCATAATGGAAACATTGACGCAAAAAATCCTCAAATAATTGAAACATAATAATCAGATAAAAATAATTAAAGCGTATAGATACTAAAGATCTATAGTATAGGTCTCTGTAAATACCAACTATCCTAAAATGTACAGTGCATGTATATATTTACTTAGCCTTGTAATTCCTGATTACGAAAAAAAATTACATAAACAAGTAAATACTTAAAATAGTTATTATATTTCTATTTTAATAATTTATTACCTTGATTGATTCAAACAAGTTATGGTTTCTTCTACAATACAACGGATTTTTAGTAGGTTTATTTTTCTTCAGAGTATCATTAAATTCACATTCTCAATTAATTCATCTCCGAACAAATTGCAGTTACCAGCAACACAAATTCTATCATTTGTAGGAGTTACAATTGGTTTGTTCCACCCACCAATTTCAATATTTAATCTATGTGAAAACATCCTAAGCTTGGACTTGCCAAATTGAAATTTAGATATATTTAAAACATTCAAATATAGCTGGAGTCTAAAAATAGAAATATTCTTGTAAAGCAATGTTCTGCTTGAATCATTCAATATGCTTTGACAAGAACCAATATCTTGAAAGCACCAAGCACCATAATTATAAACCAAGATTACCAAACAAGTCTTTTAACAACATGCACAGATTTTGTAAGGTAGGATGTGATTCAAAGTCGGATTTTACCATGTTTTATATTTTTCTATCACATTAATTAATTGTCTGTATTTAGTATTATAAATAAGAAAGCCTCCCGCTATTTATCAGGTTGTTAAAATATAAAGATATTACTAATCTAACCCAAAATTGAACTTTAAAATACCACCGTTTTCAAATGATAGCATAAGCCAAAGCGGACTCGAGCGTGATTAATATTAGCAAAATTGCTTGTTTCACAATCGAGCTAAAATAAATTAGTATAAACTAAACTAAACTAAACTAAACAAAGGTGGAGAGATAGACAATATGATGTATGGTATAAGTGTAGTGTTAAATGTAGCTTTTATAAAAATTAAAGCGTGATTCAATCTGTTGAACAACGATAGATAGTAAAGTTTATCATATAGGTTATTATTCTACAATAACATATCTGCACCTAATTGTATTAATTTTGTTAAATTCAAGCATTGGTTTAAATTCAAGGTTATGTTTAGAAGTAAACTTAAAGTTATCCAGGAACAAAATGGCTGCAATTATTGTTGCACCAAATACTAGACGACTTCGACAATTCGGAAAAGTAAACGGATGAACCAGAAATTATTTATAGTTAAACGTTACTGAAGTTCTATACAATGACGTGATAAAACTTTAATTAAAAATAATATGACCTCAAAGGTGGTAAAATATATAATTGAGTGCTTTCAGATAAAATAACTTTACCTCAAAGGTGGTAAAATATATAATTGAGTCTTTCAGATAAAATAACTAGCACAACATTACATAAAAACGCACACGTTAATTGTGTCAAATATCAGCAAATTGATTACGGAAATTTAGTCTAGACAATTTAGTCTCATGTGAAATGATTTTTTTAATTGTGTCAAATATCAGCAAATTGATTACGAAAATTTAGTCAAGACAATTTAGTCTCATGTGAAATGATTTTTTTCTCGGATATTTGTCATAGGAGAGACCGGGGTTAGTTTGCATGTTTGGTAAGTGGTCATATCTAGCGCGTAAAGCACGATAAAGAGTTATTATCAATATTGTGACATCACTCGTGACGATGCTGTCCACGTGATTACAACTATGTCCGCCAGTTGATGTTTGTCGTTTTGGAACCGAAACTTCATTTCTTTGCCTGGTGAGTAAATTTTCCACACTCATTTTATTTTTCATTTTTCTTAAGATCCGTTAAGATTCAGATGAAAGTTTTTATATGTGTGTTAAGCTAAGTTAATGGGCTTTAACATGATAACACGTTATTTTCATTTCGTGCACCATACAAGGAGGTACCAGTGATGCGTTTGTAAATATTGTCTGAGGGCAAGAAATCGGCCTTTTATGATCAGAATATAAGGAGCTTTAGATCTACTTTATTATATATTTATTTCAGAATTTCACTATGGTGTGTACGTACAAGAGGAAAGGGGAGACATCACGTCAACAGACGACTAGCAAAAACCGTTAGAGCATTAGAGGAGTACTTCAAACGGGTTCAGGAAACAAATCAATTGTTCGACGTACCACCTTCCACTGATACAGATTGAAATGCGATGAAAATATCATCTTAGGCGTGTGAAATTGAGTTTTTAAGTTTTTCACGTTCAAGGTTTTAGACTGTTGGGCAAGTTTATTGTTCAAGTCTAATGTTAATATGGCTGATTTTCAAAGTAATAAAATTATGACAAGTTATAAATTTGTTTTACATTTTCAATCTGCTAATTAGTTCCGAGAAATAAAACATTATGCAATAAAGTTTCTGTGATCCAAACTTGCTCCGGGGGTGGCCAAACATGCCCCTTCGCGGAGTAAGTTCAGCCATCTTGACTTAATTACTTTAAGCAGAAATTACTTTTCATGAGATAGAGAAACAATGTAATGAAACTGGGATTAGTTCGGCTCCATCATGTCTTACCTAAATGTGCCTTTTTTAGAGATTCATCTGTATGAATAATTTATAAATTGACACTTGAATAAAAAAGGGCTGCACTAGCCCCGGTCTCCCCTACACCAGAGAGTGATTCTAAAATATTATAAATAGATGCTTACAATTATTTGAAAAAGATATTCCCTAAATAAGGGTGCAGTGGGCATCGGATATGTTTTGATATATATCTCTTATGTGTGCAATAAATTGAGTAAGTAAATTCGGATTGCCGTTTGCCTCTCTTCTGAGATTTTCCCATTCATCAATATCATTACCGCTGTCACGTGATCTTTGATCACCATTATTATCACTGTCACGTGATCTTTGATCACCATTATTATCACTGTCACGTGATCTTTGATTATCATCATTATCACTGTTAGAATTTGTTTGTGCATCATGTCTATATGTTGCTCTGGAATGTATGACGTCTACATTTACGCGTATAGAACTCAAGTCAAACTTTCTTTTTCCTCTTTTGATTTCTGTATCTTTATATAAATATGTTCTATCAGTTGTATTCTGTTGAGACTGATTTGAAACACTAGCATCATTGTCTCGCGATGACTGGTCATCATAATGATCACTGTCAGTCGATCCGAGATCATCATTATTATCACTGTAAGAATTTGTTTGCGGGTCATAGGCATGTGTTGCCCCGGAATACCCGGAAGCCGTGTCGTCTACATGTGATGTTACATCAACTTCATCATTGTAATGAAATGACGTAGAACGTTCAGTTTGGATAATTTCAGGCTTTTTATTTGGTATGCGCTTATTGTGGTGATCATACATTACAATATTTCCTTTTCCAGTATTTTCAATGCTGCTTTCTGGGTCTTTAATCCCCAATGCATTCATAATATCTTTCCGGTATATATCGGGCAACTGTTTAATGGCTAATATGATTAATTCCTTTGAATCGTTTGAAATATCACTTTCTTCCCTGAGGAAGACAAAAGACTTTATTACTTCGTACGTTGCGTTGTTGAAACACTTGCCATTGTTGTTAGCCACTATTTCAATAACAAGTTCCATAAACTTTCGCCTTTGCGAAGATTTAAGTTCATTTGGACCATTATTATCAAAGCAGGCGACTCTGTTTTTGCATTTTGTCAATAGTGTTGATAGTTTTTCATGTGTATCTGTTTTCAAATACTCATCCTGTTTTTCATTACTGTCTATGTAAGTAAGGATTACGCATGCAAACTTTTCTACCCCATCACCGTACCACTCGTAGAATACCTCCAACGTTTGTTGTATCTCTTCGGTAAATCTATCTGGACGTAATACAAGTGCAATGACATGGAAACCAGGTGCAGTGATTAAAGAAACTTTTATAAGTTCCTTGAGAACATTGAAATGTCTATGATCATTTTCCGTATCAAATAGGCCTGGCGTATCAACAACTTCCACACGTCTTCTACCAATGGTAACTGGCTGAGATATATGAAATAATAAAAATTGGATACCATTAATATACTTACAACAATGTCCACAACAGTCCAAAATAAAGGACTGCAGCAGAATTTATGTCCAAAAGCATTGACATGGAGCAAAAAGTCCATAAATAGTGGTATTGCATAATTACTAGAAACACAGATGCTTGGAATTTACAGAGACTGTTCAACAAAAAGTCTCGAGGGGGCACGGAAACTAACGAATATCGTACAA
This sequence comes from Lutraria rhynchaena, assembly GCA_008271625.1. Lineage (NCBI taxonomy): Eukaryota > Metazoa > Mollusca > Bivalvia > Venerida > Mactridae > Lutraria > Lutraria rhynchaena. The sequence continues at coordinate 702,968 of VIBL01000109.1, read as the reverse complement.
TTGTTATGCATGTTTATTGTTTTGCAAATTAGAGTATTTCAATTATGTAAGAAACCAAATAGATTTTGTATTGAATTTCATAGTTCTATACGACAAGTTCAATGTCACTTCGGCCAATGCGAATATTTACTTTTCGATATACAGCAGACACTCGTTGGACGGAACTCGGTAAATTCGAGCGTTTCGGAAAACAAGAACTCATTCTCTGATTCCAATTGGTTTAGTTGTATGTTCTATGTAGTTCGACTCCGCTTGGCTAGAACTGCATAAACTCGAACGCTCGAACCAATAATCATGTCCCCTGCTCAATATTTACTCTGCTACTCACGTCTCGGCCGAATAATTCACCTTCACAACTTCAGAATAATTAACCTCCAACATTCACTAGATTTGACACGGTGCATGATAATAATGCAAACTAATGGCAATACATGTAACAACATATTATAACGCAAAAAATAGTTTTGTTATAATTTTAACGACCACCAATGACTATATATAGATTTAGTTCCGATCTACTGACATTCTGTTTCGTTCAATGAACACCAAAGAAAGCTAACATTTTTATTTCCCCAAGCACTTTTAATACAGTACACGTTTTGGTCATGAACATTGCTAACGTTAATTCGTAGAATCTGTTTTAAAGAAATATTTTTGAAGAATGAACTAACGTTTGCACGTGATTTAAATGAGCACTAGCTGAATGCACACATTTAATTATTAATAGAGTGTATAACATGAGCACAGGAATTTAATGGATACGTATTACAATATGAACACAGTTTGAATTGATTCATTTTGAACACAGAGTTTGAATGAATACACATGTACAACATAAACATATGATTACGTATACAATGAATACATAATACATTTAATAATGCGCACTGGATTTGAGTATGGACTCAGGATTTTAATAAATTGAGCACGGGAATATTTCTATGCATAATATTCGTTATCGATCATTCAGATCACGATTTTCAGGACCTTCAGTCCTTATTTGTGTATAAACATTTCGTTCAAACACAGTACATTTGTGTAATATGTTTTGGTCTTACCTCTGACAATTGACAAGTTTTCGTTTTTGATTCGGACCGTGCGGACGTTTCAAACGCTTCATATCCTGCAATAGTGTTCCCAGTTGAGCTTTTCCCATGTCCAGTACGACCAATCAACAATATACGCAGAATTTCTGCAATATATATATATATATATATATATAAGTGTGTATTGTGAAGTTACAGCTGGAATTTTACTACAAGACTAAAAGACGAGAATACCAAAGCATGAAATTGGATACGCGTTCAAAATAGAGACAACAAAAAATAATAATCATTGTACACTTTGAACTCTCGTGCGAAATCAACATAAAACCCGGCATGTAAAATCAACAAGAATACTAAAATAAAAATAAACAACTAAACATTCAATACAAACACCATAAATATGTATATAACTACTAAAGTCAACATACCTCTTCCTAAATAATTACACCTTAGTAAAACATATTGCTACACATGCATAAACAACACAAAGCGATTTTTCTTTCAAATAAATATACAACAATAAAACATACCAAAGCATTAACAATAACTACCAGATACATGTCTCCCATAACAAAATTCGGAACTGCTACCATGTTCCAATATATTACACCTCATCACTCATACTACATAACCAAAAGTCATACATTACAGCAAAAATTCGCGAGAACAAACAAACGGCCACATGCTTCTTATATATTCTACCAAATGCCCAAATTAGACAGTCCGAAAAGTAATCGGTAAGGCACACGATATCGTACATAAATTATTTCATAGATAACCATGTGTGGGCAATTTTTTAGATCCAATAAATATTTCATTCGCTTAAAAAACGGAATAATTTCATTTAGCAGACAAGACAGACAGACAGACAGACAGACAGACAGACAGACAGACAGACAGACAGACAGACAGACAGACAGACAGACAGACAGACAGACAGACAGACAGACAAACAGACAGACAGACAGACAGACAGACAGACAGACAGACAGACAGACAGACAGACAGAGAGGCAGACAGACAGACAGACAGAGAGGCAGACAGACAGACAGAGAGGCAGACAGTCAGTCAGACAGTCAGACAGACAGACAGACAGACAGACAGACAGACAGACAGACAGACAGACAGACAGACAGACAGACAGACAGACAGACAGACAGACAGACAGACAGACAGACAGACAGTCAGACAGACAGACAGACAGACAGACAGACAGACAGACAGACAGACAGACAGACAGACAGACAGACAGACAGACAGACAGACAGACAGACAGACAGACAGACAGACAGACAGACAGACAGACAGACAGACAGACAGACAGACAGAGACAGACAGACAGACAGACAGACAGACAGACAGACAGACAGACAGACAGACAGACAGACAGACAGACAGACAGACAGACAGACAGACAGACAGACAGACAGACAGACAGACAGACAGACAGACAGACAGACAGACAGACAGACAGACAGACAGACAGACAGACAGATGTTGTTTATCAGCATATACGGTAAGCACATATAATTTGTTTGAACTTGTAAGATAAAACATGTTGACAAACCGACAAGACAGTGATAATATCACATTAACCTGTAGCTCGATAACTCGAAACAATTCATGGTCACAGCTTAGTTAAAAATATTATATGCAGTACATCACGCAAATAAACAGAATTTCTTTTACAGTTTCAAGTCAAAGATTCAAATTAGGACGATTTTAATCATCAACTCTGGTGTCAACCACAAAACATATTTCCATTTCAAACGTGACATCTTGTATGTATGCTTAAGATTTTCAAATTGAAAGTAGCGTATCAAATTCAGGCATAAAGGTTTCATTGAAGTACGTAATTTTCAAATCATAATTAGGGATCCTAAAAGATTTAAATGTTAGGAAAAATACGAGTGAGTCAGAATATTATTTTTTCCTTTTAACAGCTGACAGGTAAATGCCTGTATAATTTTCATGCACGCACACTGAACTAATAAGAAACAATATATCAATTTAATTCCATGCACTGTTGAATACGTAATACATTTATAAATGACATAATTCAATGCGTACCTTTCTGACAGAAATTAGAAGCCATCACACAGCGGTATATATAAGCTCACACATCTACGTTAGATCTGAAACCATAAATGGCCTCAGGTTAAATAAAACTGAAGTATCATTTAACCGAATGAATACCCAGTTGATAAGCGGAGGCTATCAAAAGATTACGTCATGATGGTAACACTATTAAAAATAATGCACACGTATAACTTATATTTATATAAGTGAGATAACAAATAACAAATTTTCATCTTCGTATTTCATAAAATTGTGGGTAAGAGAATACTATAATTACCTCAAATAAAATAAAGCGCGTTTGTCTATTTTTACATTATTTAGTACTACATAGTTTCGCAATTTCATTGTCGCCATTCACGGACGGTGACATATACAATTAACCAGATTTGACCATTTCTTCCCTTACACCGCCTGCTCTAAGCCAATCAGAAGAGAGAATTTAGTACCAAATGAAAAGAAAGGCGGACAAAAAGACCACAAAAGGGGCGCCTACAGGGAACATAATCTGCCATGTTTGTGTCGTATAATTGACATACCTTTTTAATGTATGAAACTCGAGGCCACTTTGTCGGCTTCTGAAGAGTAAACAATATTTCGAATATTTCACTCAAAAACATTAGCTTTTATAGTTCACAAATGAGTCTTTTTCTATAAAAAAGACGATTTCATTTGATGAATACTTAGATATGAAAACTAATTTAATTCATACGAAATCATATGTTTCCTCCGAATGGGATACTTTTTAGTTAGATTATAGTTATATGTTTTACGTATGCTTTTTGGGGACAGGTTTATATCGTCACAAATAGAATGTGTTGCAAACTCTCAATAAGAAATAAAACCAGAAATGAAATCTCTAGGAAATCTTTATTCAATATTTTATTCTTAGCTCTTATACTTGGCTGGACGGAAATTCGTCTGCCCGCCCGTTTTCTTTGCGCGGTCAACTCCTCCTACATTACTTGATCTATTTTCTTCAAACCCTCACAGATGATAGCTATTGATGTCTAGTTGTGCGTAAAGGGGCGATAATTCACATTGCTGTTTTTTTACTGAGTTATTGGCCATTTTTATATTTTTACAGCAAATTCTTGTGCATGCAACCCCTCCTTTATCATTCAAACTTGTGCGGACAATTACACATACATATTTCAATTGTAAGATGTTCATCTTAAACTTTCACTAATATCACGAAGTGTCTCAGTTGTGCATGAGGGAGCATAACTTATCATCATAGCATGTTATGTCGGTACTCATGTTAACACAGTCTTCGGGCGTATTTTCCTCGCTCTGCGGAGCTCTTGTTTATAAATATTCTTCATAATTTTCAAGTAATGTTTTCTTTTTCTCTGTCTTGTCCGGTGTCTAGGTTTTATGAATGTTGACATTTCATGAAAATTATTTCAGTTGCTTCGTATGTCGTTGGTTTGAACGCATAAATTGTACTTGCATAGTAGATCCGGGCAATATCGGACAGTTTCGATAATGATTAGTACTATACGAACAGGGTTTAGAAGTATGGTTAAGGTATCGTTCACATGTATGTGAATGTGTATATTGGTCCCAACCTCAATGTAGGTTGTTTTCAGTGGCCGGCTAACTGACTTTGGCGCTTCTTTAAGTAGGTGCAGTGTATAATAATGTGTACATAAGATAACAGGTTGAAACGGACAAAAGTGTTCTGAATCGGACATTTACTTTGGGGAAAATCGGACATTGAATTTGAGGTAGGGGAGTATCGAACATTTATGGGGTTTTTTTTTGAAAAAAATATATCATTTTAACAGCTCATGTTAGTGTTTGACATTTAAGCATAACTTAACTTTTATACTATATCCGTAGTTTTTTTATCAAAGCACACTTGATGAAAATGTTACGAAGACAGTTTTAACCAAATGATGAAGGCCCAATAAAAGCGTTTTTTTTTTATTAATTCATAATTTTCATAAATTTTTGCTAAGTAAAAAGAAATATGCGTAAATGCTTCAGCTACTGTCACTTTTGATTTTTGTCACATGATGTCGTTTTTTTCAACTTTGAAACTAAACTCTAATATTATTGCAACATTAATCGTTTTGAACTGAAGTTTTTAAATAAATATGCTAACTTAAAAAGCTTTGGCCATTTCCATTTCGTTACCATATAATGTGTCGATGTACTCATAAAGTCAGTACATTGACAGTACATTGGTTGTACTCCCTTTTGAATGACCCAAAGACAGTTCTATCTCAAGGATTCAAGTTCTGCGTAGTGTGAAGGGCGGAGCAAACAAATGAATATTATTTTCACGGGCCAGGTTAATTAAACCATTTGTTTCGTGAGAGCTATGGCTATCAAGAACTTTTAGTGTGGGTCTCTCTGGACCACAGAACTTTAAGAAGCGACCTATAAACCACGTTACTCCGAAAATAACTTCCACCCAGGCCTTCTTCTGGTATGTATTTTGCCCTGTGCGGACCATGTTATACGTTGTAAGCACGTAGTGCCTTTTCTTTTTGTCCTTTGACTGTATTATCACATGCTAACAATGTAACGCTATCAGTTGCCTACCCGACTACGTACATTTCGCTGGCCACTTTCAGCAAAGATCTTTGATGGCTTATGAGTGAGGGAAACATTGGTTTTATCAATGGTCTAAATAAGCTGAGGTGAGTTCTGAAGCTTCAGACATAACTCGTTAAAGGTCCGTAAAAAATTTATTGATGACCTCAACATTTAACATACGCGTTCTCACCGAGTTAAGCGGCGTAGGCGATCTCAAAGAAACATCTGAATGCCTCCTGTAAGTCCACTTACCCAGTTTTTTTCTCGGTAGTTCGTTTCGAGAAGGAGTCTTCATCCTCGTAGCAAGAGCAATTCGAGACATTTTCATACAAAGTTGCGCCTTCGTGACGTCAAAGCCCATTCTCCCGGCTTCTTTGATTTTCTCAGATAGAGTAAAACCTGGTTATCTCGAGGAGTCATTGGAAAAGACTAAATACTCGAGGTAAGCGTGGCGCTCGTAATAACGAGGTATTTGTTTGTTGATTGAAAAATATACACAATTGAAAACAAAAATTAATGGGTCTTTGAGAACACATCGAGATAGGTCGGGTGCTCGTGATACCGATGCTCGTAATAACGAATTTCATCTTCCACTTCTTTTGGAAATACATTTAAATGTCTAGGACTGGCATCTTCTGAAACACGTCCAGTAACTCACTTTACATTGACATCGGAACTGAAACTGCTGTTGGTTTTTTAACTTCTTTTTCTCTGAACCTTGATAATTGTCTTTAATTGTACACTTAGACAAATTCAGTGTATGTTGCTATCATGCCATGATATTTCCATGCATATAAATCAAAGAAAAAACAGGACAGAACATTTTATCATGGAATTCAACGACTATTACATAAAATTATGTAGGATAATTATCTCGCATTCACTCTTACGAGCCTTAAGTGTTGACTTGCATCCTGTGTATTAGTAAAAGGTGTTCGAGTTTATTTTCCTGAGAACTGAATGTACATTCTTGTGGTGTGAAATCATTGATTTGGTAAAACACTGTGTGAATTTTCTAGCATGTATTGCCTCCATGCAACCCGCTTTTCTATTTTTTTCTGTTCAAAGTGATCGCATTAATTAATAACAAGTTATGAAATAAGAATTCACTAACAAATATACCGTTACAAGTAAACTGTTTCATAAAGAAAAAAGACAGTCGACGCTACATAATTATAATTATAAGAATAAACTACAGTTATTTCAAATACATGTTATTGCCCTAGCCTGACGAAATAATCCACAATATATAACAATAAAACTTTCACGAAAGAAAAAATATATTAAAGAAAAAAACTCTTTTGAACCATAACTAAGAAAATTATTAAGGAACTGTTAATAGACTGTGTATAATGCTTAATTAGACACAAATTGTCCGACTGAAATTCCAAATGCACTTTATTACAGTTAGTATATTCCATTAGTGAAGTTGTCCCTTCTTTACGTCGCCAATCAACATGCACATTTTTTGAAAATCCTCAGCCTTCTCGTGTAATCAACGTTTTACACACAATCAACATTACAAATGATCGAAACACGGATTTAAATAAGATACAGTGAGATAATTCGGATTCGTTTGTTTTAAACTCGAGAAGAAACGATAGTACCACTTCGATAAATATCTAATCCCATAATTTTTAACGACATTTTTACACTACCACTTCATTTCCAGTATTACTGTGTCTTTGGAACTTCACAAACAAAACCAAATGAAACTGAACACTTATGGTCGTACTGCCAAAGCTTTATATAATTTAAAGCAAGACACAAGTTGCCCGATTGGTTCTGTGGGTATCCAGAGTACCATGTCAAAAACGTAATCTGAGAACCATACTGATATTTCCAAGGTGAGGGCAAGTCTTTACGTCGACCATCAATATGTATATTGGAGGAATAACCACTGATTACAGACTTGACGTCATCAAGCTTTTTTTGTGAGTCAATATTAATAAGATGACCGCCTTCAAGATTGCATTGTTTCATGGCCTCATCATTTGATACTTTTGCTGTATTCAGTTTCATACAGAATCCATTGTTTGTTAGATTGTAGCTAACTGGGCACGCACCTTCACATATTCTATTATCCATGCTGGTTGTTGTGACTATCTCACCGGAGACATCAAGTTTAGCGCAAGATCTGCTTCGTGTTTGACTCCCGAAATATCCTCGTCTTGACGCTACGCATGAAGACCACGGTGTCCACTCACCGCATTGATGTAAGTTCCTTATGGCCATACCAATAAGTGTTAACATTGGTTTGTGTAGTTTCCTTCCAAGTCTTAAAAGTTCAACTCCATCAACATTTTCACCGAAAGTTCCATTACTCTCATTATTCTCCGATGTTAATGAGTAAGATAGTCCACACAATATCACACACAGAACAAATAAATGTCTCATTTTGAGGCACAATTTCTTACTTTAAGTAAAATTGCTCGAAGTATTTTATTGAAAATATGCTTCACTTCAAAGTATCAATGAGCGATTGAATGCGCGAGTCTGTTTTGAAAGAAAACTGACGTGGAATGAAATAAGTAGAACCTATTAGTTGAAGATGATTTGTAAAGGCTGTTCAAGGTAGTTTTACACTTACGTGTGAATAGACTGGATAACGAGTATGATCCGTATTATCATAAATATTTGTCTCTATTTGTGATAATACAATTCGTTTGTGCATTTAGTTCTACAGTTACACCACTTCATTTGAACATCAATTTCTTAAAATATTAGTATTAAAAATTAAAAGCTTCTTACCCGTGGTTGTTCTCACAGAAAGACTATGTTGGGAATACCATGTGGTTGAATATGGTAGCTTTATGCACTAATGTGGCCGGATAACAATTTTTGTACGCAGTGATTGAGTTTACCTGTGAATTTGATGAATCGTATTTAGCAAACCTAACTAATACACATACAGCAAAATCACACATGATCTTAATATCAAAAACAGCCTAATCATAATGACCACTCATTTTCGGACTGGATCTCAATAGTTCCTCTACCTACAGTTTGATTATAATCATTTTATAAAGAGTATGGCTTATGTTCGCATCTAATTAACTAAATACTTGTTCACATTATTTTTTTCCAGAAACAAAAAATAGTATTTAAGACTTAACTTCGTGTAGAAGTGTATTAGAATGACGAATGTGTATAATAAATACGGTCATGGACTGTACTCTGTAACCGCTGCAAAAATAACTTTCTCGAAATAGTGACCATGGAGATGTGATTGAGAAGGACTTTCATACAGAATCCATATGAATAATTAGGCTACATTGGTGAGCTCCTGAGCTTAATTTTGTTTTTCCATGTAAGTGTCAAACTATCTTAACATTGCTATACACTGCGGATGCTGTTGTTTCTACTACTTTATTGTGCATATGGAAGTGTTTTACTGTTGTTTCTACTACTTTATTGTACATATGGAAGTGTTTTACTGTTGTTTCTACTACTTTATTGTACATATGGAAGTGTTTTACTGTTGTTTCTACTACTTTATTGTACATATGGAAGTGTTTTACTGTTGAATGGTCTATGATTATGTTCCTCATACATGTTTAATAGAAATGTACATACCAGCTTACTTCATTATTCAATAAGTCAAGATTTCAGAAATACATAATCTAATCAAGACCCCACAGTTCTACGATATATGTGATGTATATACAGTCGCCAACGTCCAAGGATATGGATAAAGTGAGTATAAACATGAAGTTACATACGCTGTATGAGGATTAAACAATGCATACAAACATATGGAGTGCCGATACCCAGCCTAAAATATCTTTTGTTTGATCGGCTAGTCTCCTCAATACATATTTGCTGGATCATCCATCATCTAAGCACTTTTGTCAAGTAATTAAATAGAATGAAAGAAACAGTAAATCGTACTTTTACATAACGAACACACGATATTCATTATGAGCAGGAAATTGGCGGTTTTTAATATCAATAGGGATTTCGTGGGAAAACAATTATTGTACTTACGTTTAAGTGGAACCCAGCATCTTGAATTATTTAATAAAGGTAAACTCTTTTTCGACGTTCAATATTTGCTTGTGCTGAATTCATAAATTTTAATGGTAAGACGTTTACTATGCAAAAGTGACGTTGGAATGTAGATTTATTGATAAATTTCTGAAGATTTTACTGAACAGAAATCTGTTCCAGATGTATGTAGTTGGTCTAATGAGGTTTTCTCTCGGTTTGGTACCATAGATAATTGCTTTTTGAAAAAACAAATACACAAAGGAATCATTTGACATAACAGAGTAATAATGGTTTTCATTTTTTTGCCATCAATACTTCATCTTTAAATAATGGAGTTTGATTTTTATTGCAATAGCTCTCGAGGCTATACAACGTGTAAATACAGTAAAGCCTCAAGTAGCGACCACCTCAATATTACAACCACTTATTTTCGGACCGGCTTCCAATAATCCCATATAATTCAACTTGACAAAGAAACCACCTCATTATTATGACGATTTTTCGGGACCTAAAGGCGGTCTCATTATTGAGGTTTTACCGCATACCGTTTCTAATAGTAGAAGTCGAAGTGATAAGAATTTTAACGAAGGGATATCTACACAGCACTTTTTCGGGCGTAGTAAGTTTACATTAGTGTGGGGGGACACTGCAGTACGACGTGTGCCACCACACATCGTCACGTGACCATAGCTGGATCAAGTAAACCGGCGGATAAAACGAAGAAGTTTCAAGAAAACTGATTAGTTTGTAAAAGATATATATACAGGTAGATATCCATAATATCTTTTCTTACAAATAAAGATTTTCAGTGATTTTGATTGTATAAAAGATATTTATTCGAAGAGATCACAACATAAGCATTTGGTTTGTTTACATATAAGCCGGTGCATCAGCAGTGTTTTTTCATTAGTGTTTTTACTTTTCTACCATTATGCACCTTACATATATTTAAAATAGAACCATTTTATTCGTTTGTCAAAACAAAAAAAAAGAAATTAAACAAATGGTTAATATCTCGACGGAAAAGTTTGTGATGGCAGAGATCTCCAATACCTGAAAAGAGAGGTCATCGCGAAGGAGATATTACAGTTAGTAACAAATGGTGTATTTTAAAATCTAGTCAAATAATTATAGAAATGAAATCGGACAAACCCATATTCCTTAACGCTTGGTTGTTTGGCGTGCAGCATTCTATGGTTGCTGTCTGCTGAGACTATTCGAATTATGCCTCTGACACCTATACCGTTTTTATGATAAAAATAATTAGTTCCGAAAACAACAAATAAATAAAATTAAAGAACAATTAATTTAACAAATAAAAAATAACACAATTTAATGAGCACCAATTTACTGGCTGGACCGATTATTTGAACCAACTTTGAAACATGTTTATTTGAAACAGTAATCATATTTACGTTTATCCGAATTACGTCAACAATCACTATCACCTAACACATTAACTGTTAATATTAAGTTAAAAAATAAATTTAAGATTATCAAAATACACGAGTGAAAAATAATGGCCCCTTTAAAATGAAACTGTAAAAGACGTGTACGTTTATTTTATTTCGCAAGTCTATAACGTCAGCATCTACAAAGAACCTCAATACTCGTTAAAACGTTAAAAAATAACGACAGTTTACAACGTCACAAAACTATTAATTAATGGTTCAATTGTCGCATGGTAGATTAGAATTAATGCTCATTTAAATCGTGTCTTGTTTGTTATGTCTGTACTTGTCATATGTTTTATTGTTTTGTCCTAAGTGCATGTGTGTGTGTGTTACCTCACAGTCACCCCTCTGCTCCCCATAACTCATCATTCATGTCACCTGCCGCCCCTGCACATGCCGGAATTTATCACACGTATGATCCGCATGCGCATTTCTGTTCACACGCCAGTCAGTTAGAACACGTTTTTCGTTTTGTTGAGTGGTGTTTTGTTATTTTCTAAGTCTGTGCCTTTACAGGACTTATACCCCAGTTCTATCAATTTTCTATATGGTATAGAACCAGAATACAGCAAATTTATTAGCTTAGAAACTACGAGTATCTATGTTTTTTTAAAGATATGACTAATTAGATTTTCATGTTGTTGACTTGTAAGTTTATCATATGCACTGTCTCAAAACTACAGTTGGGGACAAAGAAGAAAATGATTCAATACATAAATATTGAAATTTAGATAATTTGAGTATTTGAAAAATAACCAATGAACACATCTACCTTAACATATACTCAAGCAAAGAAGTTTTCAGAAACATACGCTGTTATATAAGAAGCTCCTAACAGAATGTAAAATAGCATGTTACAGGTCATGAACCATTATGTCATTATAATGTCTATCCTGATTGACACCATACGCTACATCTGACTGAGAACTGATTGTGAAAGATTTTCATGTCTCTTTAATCGAAAGTTCTTTTTACCCGAAGTTCAACAGAATTACTGAATAATTTCTAATATTGTTTGATCTCTCATTTCTCACCTGAACAGAAGTTCGTTTGTATACAACGTAGAAAGGATGTTCTAATTGAAATTTAATTGAAGATCAACAATGTTTCTTGAATGAAAATCATTTCCAGCGGATAAAAGTCGTTTTTTCTATCCTAACGAAAATAGGCATACTAGTCTAAAATTATCAGTCAGTTCTACATCATATCTGAATATGTCGCGCTTAGCAATATATGTCAACATGTATTTGTTTAGTTTTAATAAGAGTATGCAGAATAATATGATGGTTTATTTGCCTTTTGAACTTAAATTTCCTTTAAAGGCTAAATTGATTGATCGCCGATCCATTCATATTTTGGAAAAAAAACTGTTCATTCGACGACAAAACGAAAATACAAAACACACTGTTTCAACACACATGTATTAAGAATTCATAAAATGTAGCTGAGAGATGATTGTTGAAAAATGTTTCATAACCACTTACATCAAAAAAAACTTTGATATTAAAAAGAAAGCATACTATGCTAACTTTGGTTTTCAGCAACATAAACACAGAACGCTCGAAAAAGGAAGCGCCAAAGATAACATACATGTAAGCTAATGATGATTCAGTGGTGTTCACAACATTGCCGGATGTTCCTTAGTTAAGACTTTGGACGTAAAAAAGTGTTTGTTTCTGGTTACCCAACCCACCCTATCTTTTTTTCCGCTCTTTTGTCGTTCTGCGCAAAAATAATCTCAACAGCGACTTTCAAGTGTATTTAAAAAAAATAGAATAAAAAAACTCTATATTCTCTGTTTTGCATGTAATCAGATACAAATATTTGTATGCCTTATTAAAATGTTTATCGATACAACTGGGGAAATTATCAGGTATATCTTCTTCAGAATGCGTATCAACTAAATATATAAAACTGTACGTGTATTCAGCTCAATCCACTAGCCCAGCAACATATGTGCAATATACGTAAAGTCTTTCAAAATCAATATTATCATAAAAAGAGTTCTGGATAACATCTGTTCCATACGCATCATTGTGCATCATAAGCAGCATGCAAAAAACGTGATTCAATTTAAATACTATCACGCGAGAATACGAAAAAAACCTGTATTAGAGCTACGTAGATAAAAAACAATGAATTGAGGCAGCTTTTGATACCACAGACCATACATGTCGGTGTCGTTGCCATTGAATGACGAACTAATTTTTAGACATGTTACCAGAATTTTGAGCTTTATAAATAAAACATGCGGCGGAATTTTATTTACGTGCTTAAATTTTTTCCCAAATGTGTCATTTTTGTTCTCGCTTTATTACTCTTGTGGAGTTTCCGCTCAGGTAAGTTATTGATATTTCTGCAGATACAGAACTGGTAAAAATTTTAATGTAAGTTTAAAATTGCTTCGATTTTATCTCTTTTTTTATTTGTTTTGTTTATATACTTGTCTGTGTATTGCTTCTATGAAATTTTGACAAAATATCGAGTTTCCTCCATATGTGGAGAAGTTTCCGGCTCCTTGTAAGGTAAGTTGGTACCGGTTAGTATACAGTCCAGGAAATCTGGTTAGGTGAACCGGCCGCCGTATATAACTGAAAAATTGTTAAAAATGGCGTTAGAAATCCAGTGGCAATGTCTCATAAAAACAAACAAATATTCAATTCTTGTTTTAATAGCGGTAAAGTGCATGCATGTAACTCAATTGATAGATCAGTGGTTAACTTGATATATTTGCGTTGATTTTTTTGATAGTTATGTTATATTCTACTTGTTGAATTACACACACGGTCATCAGGACAACTCTACTATGTGAAGGTAAATTTTAAGCACAGGCAATAACATCAAAATGAAGTCTGCTATCCTCTGTGTTATGCCTATATCATAGTGCTTTGGAAAAAATAGTATTACTTTGTTTATAGTGTTAACCTTTTTTATAGTCCATACTGTTTTACAAAAAATGTCAAAATGTATACAGTACTAATAGTGATTTCCAATATCAAAATGAAGAAAAATTGTCAAAAGAAGAAATGTTAAACTCACTAAAGAAAATGAAAAATAATTCAGCCCATATATTTGATGTTCTATTTTATGCAGAAAATTGGAAATTCCTGGTATGCTTTTACTGATAGATTTCGCCACTGCGTTTGACTCCATTTCTTGGGAATTTATGTTTAAGGCTCTGAAGTTTTTTTAACTTTGGTGATAATTTGATTAGGTGGGTTAAAGTTTTTTATACAAACTTACAATCTTGTGCCATTGTCAACAGACATATGTCCGATTGGTTCCCTGTGTGTCGTGGTTGTTGCCAAGGTGATCCTCTCTTACCTTACCTCTTTATTATATGTGCTGAAATTTTGTCCTTGATGCTTAAACACAGTCAATATATTAAAAGGTATTCAAATTAATGATATAGAATTTTATTATCACATTATGCGGACGATACAACAGTCTTACTAGTAACATAATGAAGATGTTAAAATTTTATTCTAACATATCTGGTTTATGCCTTAATATAGACAAAACAAAAGCTGTTTGGATTGGTTCAAAGAAACATGACATTATGTCTTTACGTCCTGAATTAAAATTAAATTGGGAAATTGATATTTTTATTTTGTTAAGTGTAAACTTCTCAACCAGCCTGAATGATATTGTGGAATTGAATTTTATCAAAGGTGTAGAGAGTATTAAAACTGTTTTCAAGTGTTTTAATAAGAGATTATTAACTCCTATTGGTAAAATTGTTGTCATAAAGTATTTAGCTTCAACAAATATTAACCATCTATTTTTTTAGCCTTCCAACACCTCCTGATAAGACAAATTGCAAAACCTATGTAATAAATTTTATGGAGTGGTGGACTGACAAAGTTAAATGAGATTGTATAACGCAGGATGATGATAATAGACTGTTAAGAGTGTTAGGCATAAAAAGTTTAAGGCCGCTCTAAAATGTACTTGGTTGAAAAAAAATCTTTGAAGAAAACAAAATACTGTGATTTTATTCATAGAACATATCCTTATATTTCAAGATTAGCCTCTTTTGGAAGCGATTTTTTAAAGAAATAACTTCAATAAGTTATATATTCTGGAAATACGTGGTTCAAGGTGTAATCATTTCGGAAGATAAATTTCCAATTGCTCAAAACACTTTGAAATCCTTACCTTTATGGTTGAATAGACTATTCAAAATAGGGGGTAATGTTGTCTTCCACAAGAATTATTTTGATAAAGGTATAATGTATGTTGATGATCTTCTAGATGAAAATGGCCAAATTATGTCTTATGACCAATTCAGGGCTAAATGGAATGTTAAAACACACTTCTTGTAAATTAATAATACAATTAACTGTATAAAAAAGTTCTGAACACTTTTTCAATCCAAATTCGTTTAAATAAGTCCCAGTTCCCTATTTATCCTGAAATTATTGAAACTATCTATGGTGATAAAACAGAATGTAGAAGATTATCTTTTATACAAAACTTCATTGCAACTAAAATCTCAAAGAAAGTAGATTACAGATTTGAATCAAAACTTCAACTAGAAATATTATTATGGTATTTCATTTCGTACCACCAAGGACTCAAGTTTACACTGGCCACAATACAGAATAAACCACAGGATATTGGGCACAAACCGAATGCTAAGTAAAATGGGACTTAAAGATAATGATTCGTGTTCATTGTGTAATCAAGAGTCAGAAACTATTGTGCATTTATTTTTGGAATGTAGATATGTATCTTGTTTTTGGCAAATTCTTATATCCTGGTTTAATAATACATTTTGTTATTCCATGAACACTTACTCTAAGTTAGATATCTTACTTGGAAATAAGCCGCGGCCGTGGTCCAGTGGTTAGTGCGCTGGACTTGTAACCTGGAGATCCGGGTTCGAATCCTGATCGCGGTAAATTATACCCTTCTATGAAAATTTGACAAAATGTCGATTTTCCTCCGTATGTGGAGAGGAGAAGTTGCCGGCTCCTTGTGGAGGGGTAAGTTAATACTGGTTTGTATACAGTCCAGGAAAACAGGTTAGGTGAACCGGTCGCCGTATATAACTGAAAAATTGTTGAAAAACGGCGTTAAAACCCAATGACAATATGCCACATAAAAACAAAAAAAACTTACTTGGAAATAAAAAAGATGATGTCCCAACTAATTATGCCATGCTTTTAGCAAAACAATTTATTTTTAAGTACAAAATGAAAAATATGATACCGAATGTTGCACTCTTTAAATCAAAATTAAAAAAAAACAGGTTATTGAGTGAAAGACACCGTGCTAACATAACTGGCAAATTCTTGAAATTTTCAAAAACCTGGAGAAAGTTGTCAGTGCTCTGGACAACAGATCAGCAGTGACTAAGTCAACATAATTCATTCTATTTTACAAAATGTCTTCTACTCATTTGTTTTGTTCTGCTAAACTAGTTTTTCTAAAGCACACATCAACATATAGGTGCTTCATAAAAGGTTTATAGGTGAAACTTACACCTCACAGAACAGATGATCTCCCATTGTATAATACAAAATACATGTACACATACTTGAATATTATTAACTGTGTCTATTAATAATTGTATATATATATATACATTTGCATATAGTATTGTATTGAAAATTGTACATAAACAAAATATAGTTCATGTACTTGACTATTACTAACTGTGTCTTTTTAATAATTATGGTAGTTTAATTGAAAATGTAAAATTTTACCAGTTTTTTTTTGCATTATACCATTCTTTTATTGAGTCTCCTAAAATACCCATACAATGCATAATTGTCTATTTTTCAGATCAAAAACTTATAAAAGTAGAGAGGCTGTAGTAAAAAAGACAAATAATCAAAAGTATCACCATCAAAAAAGTTTCATTTCAATGTAATATAGTTTTGTTAAAATAATTATTTGAGTTATTTTGAATATAGTCATTGGGTCACATGTATAATTTTGATGTGTTTTAATTCTTAAGTATTTTTTTGATGTATACTTCAGTTAGCATATCCAAATGTTGAAATTATGTGGTAATTCAACTTTTAAGAATGTTGGATGTTCACTTCAGAAATATCAGTATACGTGCTTTCATTTATATACGCTACTATCAAATCATTTAATTTAAAAAAATATGATGTTTGTAAAGTTACTATTTTACAAATATTTTAGTTAAAAAGTCATTTTATTATTCTCATGAAACTTGAATAATTTCCTATTCCGGCTATTTAACACTACTTTGACTATTGTTTCCTTTTGTCCTTTTGAAACTAACACATATAACTTACAATTTACACTTCTCATATTACTTTGTACCTAGAAATATGTGAATATACAATGAAAATAGATTATTATGTATTACATGTGGAATCGTTAGATGCAGTTACAAAAACAATAATTGAGACATGTAAAATAGCGTAAACTGTCTATTTTCCCATTGAATTTAAAAAGGTTTATAAATCAGTCCAAATTGAAGAATCATATGTCGACAGCTTGTATTTACTGATATGATGCATTTGCGAGCTGTCAAATTATTATACGTGTGTTTTTGTGTCAGACTTAATGCGCATAAAACAGATTGGTTTGATGTCAGTTCTGGCTCACGTCAGAGGGCTTATTATGGGTGCTTTTATTCAATTCTTAACGCTGATGATATCGTATTGATTAAGTGTTTTAAATGATTGACGTCATCGTCGTAACGATATATTTATAAATTCGGGCAAAACTAAAACTGTGTCTTAAATCAATACCGAGAACTCACTGTAAATTAAGCATTGGTATATATGATATATGTTGTCGTTGATAGATACACATATCTCGCACTCTATTACAATTACAGCTAAGTCGGTAGTCCAAAGTGCAAGACGGTCATGTATTTTTGCTTAATATAATTATGTTGGTGGCGTTCTGATCGACGTATTTAATAGGCTGCATAATTTTGTAGTTTGGCCCGTTACAGGATACGGTTCTTTGATACGGGGAATAAAATCTTTTCCATGAATGAATACAATAAATAACAGAGCAATAAGTTTGTTTTCTTTGCATTGGAAATTGTGCACCATATGGTGATATGGGCTGGTGTTTCTCTGTTGATTCAATGAAGATGTCAACAAATATTCGATGCGCCTTTCAACAACAAACACAACATGTCTCAACACACAAATCGTGGGCAAACGTGTCAACTGGTCACAACTGGTCTGTGCATATTGCATACGGAGTATGAAGTAACGGATTATATTTTATATGTACGTGAAATGTACTCGCGGGTTATTCCATTTTATTGCCATATCAGCAATACGTACTGTGGTTACTAATGTCCACTCTAGCAATTTACAATAGATATATAAATTGGTAAGTTGTCGTAACTTCAAAGTTTGATACAGTAAGATGCTAAATGGTATTTTATAAAACCATCATCATTTTGAAAATCAACACAAAACGGGCGACTAATGTCATTAGAGAACATGATCAATAATTTATCTGTCTATTTATTTAATGCTCCCATACAACATGGTTATCATCGAGCGCTAGCAACAGATTGTCATTTGAAGCTCAAATGTAATAACATGCACATTATACTATAATCATAACGGCATTTTTTGTGTTGAGATATTTTAATATATATTTCAAATATTACAGGCATCGCTGTCTATAGGTAGAGCGTCCGACCTTGGAACCGAACGCACCGAGTTCGAATCTCGGCTTCGAAGGGTTTCGTTCATGAACTTCACAATCCCATTTTTCCGACGCAGTACTGGTGTAGTGTCCAGGAAGCGGACTCGAGCGAGATTAATATTGAATTAATATTAAAATTGCTTGTTTCACAATCGAACTAAAATAAATTAGTATAAGTTAAAATTTCGTTGTGTTTTATTTTAAAATATTTGACAGATTATAAATGTTAATCGCATAAAAAGTTGGAAGCTAAATTTGTTCTGTTTTTGTTTTTATGTGACTTATTGTCACCGGGGTTTAACGCCGTTTTTCAACAATTTTTCAGTTATATACGGCGACCGGTTCACCTAACCATGTTTTCCTAGACTGTATGTTACTCAGTACTCACCCTTCCACTAGGAGCCGGCAACTTCTCCACATATGGAGGAAAATCGACGTTTTTGTCAAATTTTCATTGAAGGGTATGACCAGCCGCGACCGGGATTCCAACCCGAATCTCCGAGTTACAAGTCCAGCGCACTAACCACTGGACCACGGCCGAGGCCGCTAAATTTGTAGAAATTATTAATGAATCTTTTGTTTAATTAGGTTTTCATTACCATATGTCAGTCTTTTGTTAAGTTAGATGTTGCTGTAATTTTAAGTAATTTTAATTAGGTAAAGGCATCCTGTAAAGTAACAAGTGTCCAAGCTGTTTGTATTTTTGAAAGTTGTTAAACAATATATTATGTGATTAATTCACATGTTTGTTTTGTCTTTTGTTAATTTCGTACAATACTCGTGAAAATGTTCTCTCCTTGATGGGATAGGACTTCCTATGTTATTTTACGTTTTAAGTCTCTCGATTGTTTTTATTATGAAAACGTTTGATTTTGTTATCAAACGATTATACATGTATTTTCTGTCCACAAGTAAGTCACACCTGTGGCCAAACATGTCCGATATACACAGAGTCTGCAACTTCGTACGTCATTCCATTCTGAAGAATAAACATCGCATCAGAAACTTTTATCAAGAGGCGTCTTGTTCTTACAGCATACGGCTAACACTGCACTAACGTTGACCAATACAATTTAGGACCGAAAATCGTTTTGTAATATTATACTAAATGTGTTTTCTTCATTTAAATCCACAATTTAGATTAAAGTGAATTAAAGTAAATGAATGTAAGAATGTGTTTTAGCGTCTTGTTGCTTATTCAGTTGTTATTACTACCTGTATTTTGTATAAATATGTGGCGATGTACATTTACTATGTAGTGTGGTCAATTTCGGATGTAACGATAATCGGATATAGCGATATATATTTTTCACGGTCCCTTCAACATCGTTAAAAGCGGAGTTTAATGTATACATATATAAAACGTTTGCATTGGTTGTTTGGTATTACACTGTACATATTTGAAGATTAATATATTGACATAATTAAACATTTTATACTTTTTCAGGAAATCTGACAGCGAGACAAGAGCAATGTGATAATGTAAGTAACATTTGACATTTAGATTTCAATATGTAATACAAATGGATTTAACATAAACTTAACACATTCTTTTACCGCCGAAATTTACTACAATCTTATGTATACTCTCTATTAAAAGCATTAGTAACCCTATTTGCCAGAATTACCATTGAATTGACTTCATCTGTCTTAGTTTATGCATTTTGAATTATTCTAAATTGAATGATAATTATAATTTAATATGTATGTATTTTTATTCACAATTATTTAAATATTTGTCTTTATAGTGCATGTATTATTATTACTGGATGATGCACACCATTCACATCCAAAATTATATATTCTGTTCTGCTCTGTGCTTTTCTATGGAGTTGGTAGATATTAAATTATTGACTTTGTACTTGATGATTTTAACGATACCATATTTGTTCGCAAAAAGTTCCAGAGATAATACACGAACTCTTAGTATAAAACTTACGTTATGTATTCGAAGACCACATTGACAAACATTTAACCACACCATCTTGAAGACATTACACATATTTGAAATAATTTTATCACCCGACTTTGCAATTTAATAACAGAAATAAATTTCCAGTGACTGATGAATAAATAAAGCCTTGAAACAATAGGAGAATGTAAGATAAACTACTAAAATACAAATATAAATCTCGGTATGCATTGTCCTCAACTTCTAGAATGTAAGATATATTGTATTTTCTTTTGTTTTAGACAAAATCATTTATTCACTCGAACCGTTACAAGGAGCCGAATGAAGATGTTGCTCGTACAGTGACAGAAGTCTTTTCAAATATTACGACTCATAAAGTTGATGATTTCATCGAACAAGAGCAAAATATGGCAGTAAAGTTGAAGATTATTAATGAAAAATGTCAAACATTTTCTCAATTGCCTGAATGGAAAAACTTGAAACCGCATGGCATGGTTATGAATTATCACAACTTACATTACTGCTTTATCCCGAAAATTGGTTGTACATACTGGAAAAGAATCTTGGTGTTTTTAAGTGGACAGTATCCTAAGGATTCAAATATTCATGGACCGTTAGACATCGATAGATTTTTCGTTCATTACGTCATTAATAAAGATATTCCAGTATTTCTAGTCCATGATAAAGAAAAAGCACAGAAAGTATCAAACGAAGCATTCATGTTCGTCCGCGATCCATACTCCAGACTATGGTCAGCATATATAGATAAATTCGTTTTGCCCGATTTTTGGCCGCATGGAGATACAATAGGCAAAGATACCACGAGGTGTCTGAGCGGTTTGACTTTTAAAGAGTTTCTCACTGCTATAACCGAGATATGGCCCAAACGCTTAGATGATCATTGGGAACCCATCTACTTACTGTGCAACCCATGTTATTTACAATTTGCTGTAATTGGTGAAATGGAAAACTTCGAAAACGATGCTGATTTTATTCGAAAGAAATTTGATATTCGTGTGGATATGAATGTCTCAAAGAGCGAAATGGTTCTTAGAAACATTAGAACATTGGCTCAATATAACTTCCAAATTGAGCACAAAAAATTCAAACATATAAAAGATTGCTTCTTCAAAATGGACGTTGCTAGCAGATTGTGGAAAGCGTTTCAATACAACGGTTACATAGATCGCCATATTCCTTTTCCCACAAAAGAGTTTGAAGATTCTGATTTCAATGAACATCCTACTGAGACATTCGTAGAAATTGCAAAAAAGACAATAGGCCATCAGACGGAAGATATCAAGTCTCAAAAACGAAAAATGATGCTTGAAGCTTACGCTGCAATTCCTCAAGATGTCTTAGATAAAATTGCAAATATCTATAAATATGACTTTGAACTATTTAATTATGATAAGGAATTATTCAAGCAGAACTAAAACGCTCCACGATAAACTGGACGTTATCCAATGTGTGTTTAAAACACCCTTTGTTTGTTTTTCTACGCTTGATGGATTTTGGGTTTGTGGAATTTTGAGGATGGTGGGATGTTTTTGTTATTCTCTCTAAATTGCCCTTTTCTTATATATTCTCACTTAGCTTATGCACAAGTTTGTAAATATGTCTGGCCGCAGCATGTAATCCCGGTCGCGACAGGCTATACGCTTTTATAAAAAAAATGGCAAAAATGTCGATTTTCCTCCATATGTGAAGAAGTTGCAGGCTCCTGGTGGAAAGGTAAGTTAGTACTGGTTGGTCCTGGAAAACCGGCCGTCATATAGAATTGAAAAAATGTTGAAAATGGCGTTAAACCCAGTGGCAAGTGTCACATGATATATATATAGGAATTTGGACTCGACCTAATATCGTTTAAATGCATGAACGGAGGTAGTTAAAGTCCAAATTCCTCAGCATTATAATGCCGAACGCGCCAAAACAACCAGCCTGCCCTCACATATAATCAAAGCACTCGAAAAGCTCTGTAGTACTAGTATGTGTAGTAATGCGTAACTAGTAATGCGCGGAAAATATGAATATTTTTACCACATCAATGTTGTAAACCAGGCTCTCGGGTTTTTTCCCTTTTTTATAGGGTCATACTAGATTTTCTTTGACTGAATTGTCTTGAGTACTTGTGAATTTTCTATATAATCGTGCATAGGGTCTGGTACATTGAAGTGACAATGGTATAACGGACCAAAAACACATTTATCTTATGCATGTATATGTGTGTACATTCAAGTCTTAATACATCATAATACACCGTCTCTTCAACGTGCTAGCACCCTATGGCATCATGTCTGATTGAATGATGTATGAGAACACCATTGCACTTGATCTGTGGCTAATGAAATCATATTAAGCCAGTGCAGTAATGAATTATCTGTCTAACTTGGCTTATGATACCGACATATTAATTATTAATTAGGAAGATTATATTTAAATAATGACATCTGAGTTTGTAATACTTGTTTGTACACGGGAAAACATCATAGCCAGTGGTGGCTAGTTTCATTTAATGTAAAGTAAAGTTTTTCAACAATTTTTCAGTCATATACGGCGACCTGTTCGCATAATCATTTTTCCTGGACTATATACTAACTAGTACTAATTTACCCTTCCACAAGGAGCCGTCAACTTTTTGTCAAATTTTCATACAAGGGATTCGAACCCGGATCTCCGGGTTACAAGTCCAGCGCACTAACCACTGAACCACGGCCGCGGCTTGCAGTTGTGTACCAAACGATGAATTTCAACAACGATTATGATAATGCACTATATATGTCAAACTGAGTGGAAGCTAGCATTGCAATGAGATGCATCGTTCAAACAGAATATGCACTACCTGGAAAGCAATCTCCATTTAGATCCCACAGCAGTTCTTTGGGTGTCTGATTCAATAGGATACCAATTTGATCCGATCAGTATTACGTCATCATTTGCCATTTTTCTTTATTGTATAAACTTCTGTAATCTTGATTAATTTAGTATTTTTTCACTTAACATTAATCTGTATTTTGGGTACAGCTGTAAACATATCTTCACGAACTTGAACTGTATATAAATCTACATAAATCGTAAACATGTTTTTTCTAAAGACTTAGCTCACAATATGTGGAAGTAAATTTCCAGGACTAGCGAAACTATTGAATTATGCAAAATGTACTAATTAATCGCTTACTCTTATTTATAGTAAAGAAACATTGTAATAGTTCGATCATTTAACTTTTTTCTTTGCATTCCTGAATAAAAGCATGCATACTTGTCAAGATGTATGGACTACATGATAATTATACTGGACATATTTCCTTCAACTTTGAAAATCTCAGATCATACTGAATTCTTTTTTCTGTCGATATTTCATACTGGTCATTAAGTCAGCAATGTTCTCACTGTAGACATATAGATTGTATGGTTCTGCTGCAAAATTGCTGAAAAAATACTATAATTTCTACTAGTACAAAATCAGCTATAATGGCCATTGTGTAGTCATAATGAGTCTATCAAATTGTAAACATTGTCCAGTCAGACTAGTTGATTTTACAGAAAAGGTAGGATATTTAAGGTTTTGCATCGTAAAAGCTCAGATATGAGCTTAGTGCTTGTTTTGTTTCACAGTACCGGTAATAATATACATACTGGTTCTTAGACCCAAACTGTCAGGATAAACAACAAGCTTATGTGACAGGCAAACACAGTCAATGTAGATGTTAAACACTAAAAGAAATACAACAAGAATATTTCAATTTACTATTATTTTATGGATGCAATATTTGACAATATGCGGTGACTAAAATAAAATAACAAAATAACATGATAAGGTACGGAGGTCCTAAAGTGACATTCTACACATAATTTAACTTGTAGGATTCTTTTTTATTTCGTTTTTATGGAATAATTACGAATTGGTATGTCGTTTACACGATGTGTGACTGTTTGCCTGTAAAAAGAAATAAAGAGTTAAAATGTTAGTGTAGAATGTCACTTTAGGGGCTCCAAAACAAGAGGAGAACCTGTCAAACCAATTCCTTGTCACACAAAAATAAATACTAAGTGATGAATTTTTGGCTTGTTTTCTGCAAAGGGTATTGGAAATTGACAATTCACTTAAAACCTAGGCTTACCAGGGTTGCTGTAAACAGATCCAATCAAAACCACAATATAATTACTGCAAGCATTATAAGATTTGTTCACAAAGTCTAAACAAGTATCTGATATTACGGGACAGCAGTATCAATTACGGAAATATTTAGCTATGCATGATAGCTTTATGACAGTATGTATATGGAATATATTAGAAATGTGTAATTAGGCTAAAGGACAGAAGTGGCGTGACAGTTTACATATCTATTATACATGGTTCATGCAGGATTGAGCTACGACACACACATTGAATACTGTACCAAACTTTCCACACCAGACGGTCGGCGATAGAGTAATATCTAAACGATATCCGGAGATGAAAGATTGTGGAATATCATGTCTCGCATACAATCTGACGAAACGTAAAGAAAATCATCAATGACATATGTACTATTATGATAGAAAATTTCATCGTGCTTGTACAGCAAGGGAAGAGGATGACAGGCGCATTAAACACGAAAGTATTGCCTTTCTTTCCAGAAACCCAGTACTATAATAATTATACATTTATGTATTTTTATTAAATTCCGAGGCCAAATATGACAAAATTGCTACACAAAGAATTTTGGGTAATTGTATTGTGTATAAATGTTATAATTCTGTTTACTTGTCTTTTCCTTGGGTGGTGTGTGTATTGTCTGGGATAAATCCTTCATAAGTTTCTCATTCACCAATACTATGGCCATTTTCATACACCACCTTCTTTATGTAATTGTTAATTTATGTTGAAATGTTTATGTCATGGCTGGGATAATGGCACCCTTCTCATCAAAATTATAAGATTGTTTCAATAAATGGATGAAGGCAATTAACCCAGCCATTATCATTTTAGTTTTTTTTAATTGATCTTTGATTTATGTTTTCTCGTCATTTATTATGTACTAAATAAATGACATTTACGCTTAATCTGAGCTTATTGTTGTGTTTTTAACGTTTTAAGAAAATTTCCAATTGAATAAAGAACCAGCACGGAAAAGACAAAATTGAATCATGAATAGTTGTGGATATATATATATATATTTTAGGTAAAGATTATCTTATTTTTTTCACTCTCCGACGTCAACAAGTCTGTAGTATAATTCTGTTCCCTCAAATACAACTGACTTGTAATTGCACTTTCAAAAACAGCTAACCCGCTAACTATATGTTTATGTAAATGTTTGTATTTCTACTGAAATACGTTCTTTCATAGGTATAAAATTTTTAATACATGTAGTAATAGAAGATCTATCGTTGAAGTTAAAATTTGCCGCATGTGTAAATATTTTTCTAACGACTAAATAACTACGAAGCCAGTCAACCAAGGCATGGTTTTGATACAATTAAATGTAATTTAACAGGTCGTCTGGTTATTTCTACAAACCCGTATGTCATTTTTCCAATTTTGAGAAAATCGCGTTTGAAGTTTTGAACTGCAATAACTTTAAGCGGGTTTTTGGAATTGGGATTAAGCCTATTTAGAATGGATCTACAAACAGGTAAGTATGCTCATTGTAAAGAGCTCATCGACCAAAAAAAATGATACCGAAATCTCACTTTTGCCTGAAATTGAGATGCGTGGTTGTAGAAATAAGCCGACGAGGTTCCTGGGCTACACTGGTAAGCGCAACTGATAGTATCAAATTTAGAGTGGCAGCCTTCGACTGAATTTCTATTTAAAATCTTAACAACATGTAATTGGCTTCAACGTGTGTCCAATGTAGGATTAAAGTACCTAACTAAATAATACAAACTCATTGTATTTATTATGTAAAATCAGACTAGTGGAAAAGCAATAGGTGTAGGCTAGATTCAATATCTGACGATATTACCATACTACAATTACAGGGATTGGATATTAGAAGCACTGGTACATGAACTAAACCGTTCTCTACAACACCGAAATAATGCTAAAAATAACAACTTGATATCGACAATCGCTGGATTACAAAAAAACATAAATCAATGCTTACTGTAATGTAGGACAGAATATACTACATGTATGTGTTACTGTAATGTAAGATAGAATATACTACATGTATGTGTTACTGTAATGTAAGATAGAATATACTACATGTATGTGTTACTGTAATGTAAGACAGAATATACTACATGTATGTGTTACTGTAATGTAAGATAGAATATACTACATGTATGTGTTACTGTAATGTAAGACCGAATATACTACATGTATGTGTTACTGTAATGTAGGACAGAATATACTACATGTATGTGTTACTGTAAACTCGTAGAAAGTGGTAAGTCATCAAGTGGTATGACAATGAAATATAAACTAGAAATAAATCGTATTAGTATACTTATAAATAATTACATGTATAAAGAAGATCCTAAAAAAGGGAAAAAATGAGTATGAATAAATATACCTGGATTTCCCATACCGTGGATTGTCCGAAATACGACCTCGGACCCTTAAATTTCGAATAATCTAGGCTCTGTTTACGCTGGATACACAAAACCGTACAAAAGCAGTTAATAATTAAAGCCAAAGTAATGACAAAGACGAATATTTTGTATAGCATACAAGAAGAACAAGTAACAAATATGTGATAAACGCAAACACGTTATAATAATCATTTAGTTACAGAAAAATCTCATGTTTTTTTCATCGCTTTGTGGAAAACATGAATTCGGGAAGCATTATGTACGGATATTAATAGACAGAACAAGGGTATGGTACATCATTATTTTCTTACATTATTTGTCGCGGACTTTCTAATATTCATGTTTATATATACAAAATATTATCAAAAGATCAACATAGCTAAACAACTGGTAAGAGATCTATTGTAAGACTGCACTTCTCTTAATTTACTGTTGTGACAACCGCCAAAAGAATTGAATTGAAAGTGAAGAATGTAATATAGCTGAAGGAGTATTGGTAGCTTATACTGAAAATATCCGCAGTATAAACAATTAGTCGACCGTGTTAACCTGATATTGCAGGGTTCAGTGTGCTTAATGCTTGAAGTTGTGCATTTCTGTTTGTGTATGTGGAATAAAAAAAACGTTATGGTTACCAAAAAACGTGCGCTTCGAAATTTGTTTCTTGTATCGAATTTTGTGATTGTTTCTATGTGTTTGTATGTGTATATATTCCGAACATCATCTTTAAATAACCCTGGAAGTTTTTTTATGTCTAATATTTCAATGGATTTTATAAACGCCGCCGACAATATTAGTGAAATCGGATATATAATTACCAATGAAGTCACAGCAATCAGCGAAGATATTGAAACTGTATTTAACAGTGAATTAATTTACCAAACTTCCAAAGCGATCCATGATCATTTATACAATCTTCCAGTTAATCAGACGTGTAAGAGACAATATCCAGCGTGTATTCTTCTGGGAGTGTATAAATGTGGCACCAGAGAGTTAATGGACTTTTTCAGCATTCACCCGAATGTTCAAATTAAAAGAAACCCGTATGAATTCGGTTATTTCATGAGCAAGAAATACCGAAACAACCCAACTGGTTTAAACTGGTACCGCCAGCAGTTACCATGTATTTACGACGATCAAGTGTCAATGACGAAGCATGCTGGATATTTCGCTGATCCCCGAGTACCAGAAAGAATGTATAAGGCTAACAATGATACCAAACTGATACTGATGGTACGTGATCCCGTGCAGCGTTTTATATCGCATGTTTGGTTCAAATTTAAGAAACTCTCTCTACCAGATATTATTAAAAAGATAAATGAAGCTTTAAGAATAGAATCAGTTGTCCGACAACCAGGTATCGACAAAGTAACTGATGGAAAAGGCAGATCCAATCTGACTACCACAAAAGTACAGATTCCATTGCGAAAAGTAAGTAACTCTGTGTTTCGGGAACTGTTGAAATATTCAGTGTACGATGAACCATATGTTCGATACATGAAATATTTCAAAAAAGACCAACTGCTTGTCATAGAATCGGAAGAATTTAAAAAGAATCCCGCAGCAGTTCTGTACAAACTTGAAACTTTTCTTGATATTCCACACAGGATACAAAGAGATATGTTTGTTTACAATGCACAGAAGAAATATTATTGTATTAAATCATTTAATGAGACGCAAATTTGTTACAGTGACATTAGGGGTCACGATTACAAGAAAAATATTACAAGCGTTACGATACAAAAATTGAGGGATTTCTTTCGTCCTCATAATGAAAGATTCTTTTCTCTACTCGGAAGACGCTTTGATCACTGGTTATGATAAAAGAAGTTTTGCTTTCTGACATTAAAAATATTCACATTACTAATTGGTGAACTTTTATACTGGCATTTTAAATGTGCACACAATTCTATTTAAAGCGGGAAATGCAGACATTAGTCAACGTTTGAATCCGAATGAATGTTTAGAAAACTTCAGCCTATTAATTTCATTCCAAGGAAAAGGGACAAAATTATATTTTCAAAATGTTGACACAGGAAAATATTGCGGTACTCAAATGATACTGTCACTTTCGGGTAGCATACACTACTGACTTAATAACTTTGCCTGCGAGTCAAAAATGTGGAACATGATGCAAATTATGAAACTGATTTATATGAATTAAGCGTTTCAGTGTGTTTAACGCCGCACCAACAGCAAGGATCATATGGCGACTTTTCCAACTTCCGGTGGAGGAAGACCCCAATCATGCACTTGGTTAGAACCGCCGAGACAGCTTCCTCGCATATGAAATTCGTCTGGTCCCGAGTGGGACACAGCAGTGAGGGGCTGGTAATTACCCATCTGGTGGATACTAACAGTGAAATGTTGGTGATTTATTTAATGCGATGCTTTTGCAAACATCGGTCGCACCTATGAATTGCCAACTCTTTGTTTTAACACAAAGAAATAGATTTGAATTAAATAAATGGTTAAGTACTGCATCACAATTGTTATAATGATTAACACTGTTTGGATCCAAATCAATTAGGTGCTATTGTTTGTTAGTTCAAAAAAATGAAGTTGCTGATGGTTAATCAGGAAAATGTACAATACATCATACGAATAATAAGAATTTGAAAACGATTTTTAAATAGAACTTCAACAATCAAGAAAAACACGCGCGGCATCCAATTAAATATAGTATAATATACAACTCAACAATAGTTTCAACAATTTTTAAGTATAAATATACAACGACCGGTTCACATAACCAGTTTTCCTGGTCTGTATACTAACCGGTACTAACTTATCCTTTCACAAAGAGCCAGCAACTTCTCCACATATGGAGGAAAATCGACATTTTGTCAAATTATCATAGGAGGGTATGACCTGTCCCGACCGGGATTCGAACGCGGATCTCCGGGTTACAAGTCCAGCGCTCTAATCACTGGACCACGGTCACTGCCTTTTCGGGCCTTATAAAAGTGTAGGGTCAAGGGGGGAATCGGGGTAGGTCGAGTAACCAGAAACAAACCTTTTTTAGGCCTAATGTTATTTGAAGGCATTATATCCATCACCTTCTGGATCCAAAAAGTCGGGTCATAATAAGGAGGTGGTTGCACTGTCAAGTTGAATTATTGGGGAGTTATTGAAAGCCGGTCCAAAAATAAGTTGTCATTTTAACAAGGTGGTCGTAATATTGAGGTAGTCGCTATTTGAGGTGTTACTATATACGCATACATGGCATTTGAATGGTATTTGAAATTTTGGAGGTATAATTTGTTTGACCTTCATCAGAAGTCCTCGTTAAGCAAATTTTGAATAAAGTTATTAAACCATATCCAGTATGTCCCAAATGAGAACTTCCATTGTGTAGACATAATAACTTGAAGTAGATTTACTCTAATACGATCATGTTTTTTATTCAGTCCAATGACCACACTGATTAGGCCTAACGCGATCAATATGGTGATATATATTGAAAGCAGTTCAATATTATCGAAATCCGTGTGGAAAATAATACCGTTCTATAATGCCTCAAAAAAGGTTAGCAACATAAAGTAAAATCACGAAAAATCGGGACCCGATAAATCGTAATCATGAGGTGGTTTCATAATTAAGTTGAGTTACAGGAGATTATTGAAAGCTTGTCAGAAAATAAGAGGTATTTATAACAAAGAGGTCGCTGTATCGAGGTGGTCATTTATGTAAGGTTTTACTGTAAGTAATGTTACTACAGAGAAGAAGACAAAGTATAATATTCACCAACATTCTGGACATGTAACAAAAACATTACAAATTCATTGCTCGTTAAAACAGATTTGGTGTAAAAAGTTTCGTAGACGTATCAAATTACTTAAATGTCTTTTCATGTTTTTTATTTTCGGCCACAGTTTATTAACAATTGCATGAGCACGCAAACAGCTATGAATTTATAGAGAATAAGAATCTATATATTATGTATCTCTTTTGTTTGTTCGTTTTATGTGACTTATTGTCGCTGTGGTTTAACACCGTTTTTTCAACAATTTTTCAGTTATATATGACGACCGGTTCACCTAACTAGGTTTCCTGGACTGTAGGACTATACTAACCAGTACTAACTTACCCTTCCACTAAGAGCTGGCAACTTCTCCACTTATGGAAGAAAATCGACATTTTCATGTAGCTCTACTACACTGACTATATTGGCAATATTTGAAAAAGAGGACTGTCAATATACACGTATATATTTAATCATAAATATCATGCAGAATTCTTCACAGTACCAATGTATTACAGTTAAACCCCGATTTTTCGACAACGGATTATCCGAAAACATGGTGTAATCCGAAAAGAAATTTCGGTCCCGATTTTTTCCCATACATTTCATTGTAAAATAACCCCGATTATCCTAATCGTCTAATCCGAATACCATGGCTTATCCAAAGTTATAATCAGGTCCCCAAACTGGTTTGTATGCGTATTTTCACACCTGTAATCCGAAATCGACAATTAACATCCGATCGACCAGACTTGTCCACTGAAGGATTTCTTTAACGTGTCAAAGGGTGTGAACAACAACTTATAAAATTTATAATTGTTCGTTTGATTTATTGTTTGCAATTTCAGGAAGATAATTATCCTAGTTATGATGCGAATTCGGTGGGATAATTCACCTCCAATTTTAGTTTTATTAATAAATTGCTTTAATAGAAGAAGTTTAATGATATCATAATTTGACTTTAATATGCAATTAACATTAAAAGTGTTCATTTTAATTTTCGTAGTTTATAAATTGTCACGAAAAGCTAAAAACAAACAATACATAGGATTTCCCATAATTGTTACATACTTCGGACGACAAAGATATTAGTGATGCTGGTTCGTGTTTGTGACTATGTAATGGAATTTTGTTTCGGACTTTGGCATTATTTCGGTGTTCGTTTTTATTGAGAACGTATGCTTTCAATATTCTTATAACATGTGTATTCATTGTATTGCATTAACTGATCAAATTTTATATATTTACATGTTCGTCATAATGTATTTTGGGGTGTTCTCCCTTTATTTTCATATAAGAACACACTAGATTTCCATTACCCCGGATTATCCGAAACCTCGGATTATCTGAAATAATTTTCGGTCCCGCCGATTTCGGATAATCGAGGTTCTACAATCTAATTAGCTATCACCTAACTAGTTTTCCTGGATCGAATACAAACCAGTACTAACTTACCCTTCCACAAGGAGCCGGCAACTTCGCCACACATGGAGGAAAATTGACATTTTTTGTCAAATTTTCATATAAGTATGACTAACCACATCCAGGATTTGAACCTGGACCGCCGGGATACAAGTCCAGGAGTTATTGAAAGCTGATCCGAAAATAAGTGGTCATTATAACAAGGGTGTTGTAATATTTAAGTGGATGTTATCTAAGATATATAGAGAATTAAAGATCTGACCACATTTGTGATTTTAACTTGTATATTATAACATCAAAGTCAAAAGGAAAATGAAATAAAAAATAGATTTTCTTTTTTATGTTTATTTTTAGATGCATATAATGTTTACAAATAGAAATTTTAAATAAATTGATGGATAAATGGTTTTGACATATTTGAAAACAATACATTATAGATTTTGCATACAAGAAATGACTGACAGATTAATCTAACAACAAATAAATACCTAAATGAACAAACAGTCATGACAACAGAAACCACCATCATAACAGTTTGTAAAAATTATACAACATATAACTTTGATGACAAAATCCTAATAAACAGGGGCAACTTTAATAGAGACAGCTTAGCTAAAATAGCATTATTTCAGCGTAAAAATCTTGCTAACAGTATACCTTTCAGATAATTGGCTTAAACAATTGGCAAAAATGCCCAACACAACTAAATATAATAAAAGAAATTTGGCAATGCCAGTAAACCAGATTTTCAACAGTTAATGAAGCAGAAACTTTTTCCCTATTTTTCTTTAATAGTGACTTTGTCCCCAGAACTCCCTAACAACATCCCAAACTAGGTGTCCATAAAGCAATATGATCAGTTTGGCAGCAATAGGTAATTATAAAATAAGATAATGAACAAACAACTAATTGTTTGACTTCACTGAACCCCAAACTGATAACAACACAAACAAGTAACCAGAATATAACATTATCTTTACAAAAACATGATGTCTTGATATTTAAGTTGAAAAATTGCTATCTTGGCTAAGTTATGTCTTTGAAACAAAGCCCTGGTACCCATTTCTAGATGCAAAGCAGTAAGAGATTGTATTTGAAAAGGGCACCAGATACCTGGACAACTAAGGTTAGACCTAAAAAAGTGACAACTCAAATGGCAGACATAATTATCAATAGAGAATGTGGTCAAAAATTGTGATTCAAATAACAATTTTTTTTAATTACTATGGTTTCATATTTTTTGTGGATTTCAAGGTTGAGCATACACAAATAATCAAATATCCACAAATTAAAATATTTGTAAAAATATGAACATACCAGAATATGCATTGTTTGAAATTAGCACAAAATTGGAAAAAAAATCAGGATCTATCTGGTTTTCAAATACCAAGGTTTATATATGAGGCAACATGGGGTATTTTTCCGTACCAATGTAAGTCTTAGCAGAATTGAATCTCCATCAATTACATACCAACAAAATTACCTAGTCAGGATAATCCACAAAATTACCAATGAAACTGAATGAAACAACAGTATACTTGTATTAAAAGAAGATTATCTTTTTTTATGACAAGAAAGTTTTAGATAACAAAAAATCATTCATAAACAATGACCTTATTTTGAACCATATAATCTGACGAATATGCTTTTGGACAAAAGTTCCATTTACATATAAGGGAAATAAATATAAATAAATATAAATGACAATTCATTACAGTCTATAATTGAGCACACCTATATAGAGAACAATCAGGAAAAGTGTAATAAGTAATAAAAATAGTTTAATATAAGTAATAGTAGCCATAGTTCAATAAGTTACTTGATTTGTACCAATCATTTTGATTATTTCATTAGGACAAGTTTTGTTTGTATTGTTTTCATGTGACATTGTCACTGGGGTTTAATGCCATTTTTGAACAATTTCAGTTATTATCTTATACACGGTGACTGGTTCAGTCCAGTTTTCCTGGACTGTATACTGACCAGTACTAACATACCCTTCCACAAGGAGCTGGCAACTTCTCCAATTACTTAGGAAAATCAACATTTTTGTCAAATTTTTATGGAAGGGTATGACCTTCTGTGACCAGGATTCGAACCTAGTTTCCAGGTTAAAAGTCCAGCACACTAACCACTGGACCACGGTTGTGGCGTATTAGGAAAAGTATGTAGAGGTCTGTTATAATCACAAAGCAAATGTTACCCAGCATAATTTTTTTTTCAATGATATGACAATTTCCTATCTTTAAATCTATGACCCAGTATTGAATTACCTAATTTAATTATGACAAAAAGTCTCACAACTATAACATTGAAAAAAACGGACCATAAATTGTGAAAAGGTTATTCTATGTTTCCACTCTTTTTTTACCTTATTTGACCTTGATCCCATTTCAATCACAAAAGATGATCATTTAGCTCGGAGAAGATTTTTTCAGATAATACAACCAATTATGAGGTAATTTCAGGCGAAATAATTAGTACTGCAATAATAGTAATACAACAAAAATTTGGGTTTTATGCTGTTTTTAACAGTAGTTCATTCATGTACAAACAGGCAGATAAACTTACCAGTTTTTCAAGTTTCCATGTAAGTCCTAACCTTGTTCTCTGCAAGTAACTTGTCATCTATTAAATTTTCATATAAAAATGAGCCATTCCAAGAGTTTGCACTCACGAACCCATGGACCATAGACCTACACCAACCTTCTGTAAGCTACCTGGACAGCTACCTCACAAGTGAAATTTGTTATCAAATGAATTCAAACTCACAGCGGTGAGTGGCCAGTCAGAGTCCAAAACAGCTTGACCACAGAGGCCCCTACAATGAATCCATTAATCAGGACTTCTGCATAAAAAAAGTAAAGCTTGAACACACAGTAATATATAAATAAAATAATTTTCATCAAAAAACAACAAAATTTGTCAATTAGTAACTGTTTGCAGACAAATATTTGTAAATGCTTATCTCATTTAAAGGTACAGAACGTTTTTTACAACTTAATGATCAAATTTATTTTTGGCAATTTTTTAGTGGGAAACAAACTTTACAGATGAAATCATTTCATATTTTGCCAAATTTGACAAACTTTTAAAAACATACAATCATCTAGATGCAGTTCTTGCAGAAATCTCAAATTTCCATTTGAAGTAAAAAAATAGATTGCTCTGAATGAAGACAAAACATACTCATAAATACATGGATTTGATTTTGAAAAATGAAATTCATTTAGAACCATATTAAAATTGCAACCAAAATGAAAAAAGTTCTGTGGATTTAATTTTTACATCAAATCACTAAAACCTTATATTTTTTTCACAAGCCAAAAAAATTGGTAATTTCTAAAAACAGTGCTAACATGACAATAAAATTAAGAAAAACAGAAAATGACAAACTCATGTTTGCACAAAATTCTATCACATTTAATCACAGCAAAATTAATTCTTCTAAGACATTTTCTAACATAACATACGAGATTTGCAGTAAAACCTTAATAATGAGACCACCTCCAAGACCCGAAAAATCGCTATTAATAATGAGGTGGTCTCTATATCAAGGTGAATTAAAAGGGGTTACTGAAAGCCAGTCTGAAAATAACTGGTTATTATAACAAGGTCATCGTAATATTGAGGTGGTTGCTATTTGAGGTTTCAATGCATTTCATACACATTTATTGCAAATTGTTGCACTGAAAACTAAAATGTTTTAAGGCAGTTTGGTAACCATAGTACCACATTGTCAATATAAAATAAACAACGACAGGACATTTTCCATGCCATACACAATAGAGGACATATTTCTCTTTACTGTCATAGAATATGCCCACAATTGCAATTATTTTATTCAATATTCAAGCACAGAAAACTGTAATTTTGTGTTTCTATCAAAAATAAAATATGTGATAAATATCTAATAGTGTAGAACCCACATTACTTCAGAAAGTCATCAATTGTTCTCTTCTGAACAGAAAAGTAAATAAATGGCCTTTGTAATAAACTAATCCTACAAAAAAGAATTACCCCTAAATAAAACAAAAAGTAAGAAGCAAATCAACCCCCCCCCCCCAAAAAAAACACGAACAAACATAATTAAGGTACTCCAACATGATAAGTTCTTTTTGCAATTAACTACAACACAGCTAAAATTCTATAAAAGTCAACAAAATTCATTAATATTTTCCTGTCAATGCATTACAATACAAGTATTCATTTTTTCTGGCATCTTCCTGTTATTGGCTCATATCAATTTTCAAACAATTTCACACTCATATGCTAAATCTGCCCTCAGATGATTTTAAGTTCATGTAAAGCTATGTCTATAATTCTCAGGAAAGTCAAATTTCTCAGTTTTCAACACTTTAAGGCCTCGATTTTTTTTCTATTTTTTATAGTTCTAAGATCTTTTAGGGTCCAAAATCACCTACAATAGTTACTCATGTTATAAGCATAACTGAAATTTCAGAAACAATAAAAGAACTGTATTTCCCTTAATATAGGTTTAATATTACAAAATAAGAAATGTTTTCAACATGGAAAATGATCTCCCTGAAACAATTTAAGAATCAATATTACATATGAGTAAATATATCACGAAAAGGTAAGAAAAATGAAGCATTAGGCGTAAAATTTAGCACAGAAGAACAAGCAATATACGAGAGAAGGCCATTTTCTGTTTAGTGAGTCATGAAACAGCAAGTTGACATATTCTGTGGAAGGAGATTTTTTTTGAAATGTAAAAAATGTTCCAGACTGCAAGCATACAGAGCTAAATCAGTACCTTAGGCAAATAAGTCGTATCTTCATTTTCATTTTTCAATGATTGTCAATATATCATTAATAATGTCAATAAATAATATGTTGCTGTCATACAACTGTTTCATGTTATCCTCCCATACCCAGCAGCATCCTTAGTGGATACCATATCACAAAAATACTCTTACTGCACACAAAACAAGCAAACCAGTGAATGAGGTTAAAAAGAACATCAAATCTTCCTAAAAAAAACCTTTCAAATTTAAGAACAAGAAACTGTTGCCATAACAACCAAAATCTAAGAACAGCGAAGGTATCCAGTATCACAGTGGTATCATAAAATAACACTGAGCGGTTGCTATGATAGTTAGGTTCAATAAATAGCATTTGGTTTTTATTTCAATAAATAGTACTGGTTTAAAGATTCTATTCATTAAGAATGCCAGTTTATGTTAATGACGTTCTATAAATAGCACATATTCTATAAATAGCCGCTTTCCCTGACATCACTGTCAAGAGGTAGAGTAAAGGTCATTGGTTTTTCTATTTCGATTTTTTTCATCATATTTGGAACTTCAGACATCAAACAAGTTCTAAAACCTGAAATGATACATATAATAAACATTAAACAAAACTAATAGCATAAATGAATGACATGGAAAAAATAAAAACAATAGCTTAGTTTAGAAGTTCAAGGTCGGAATTCGTAAAACATGTTTAAATGGGGGGGGGGGTTCTAGACTGCTAAAAAAGTATGTATAGAAATAATGTATGCTTAAAAAACAATGATTAAACAACTGTTGTCAGTATTTGGCAGTCATTGGTTGTGTACTGTACTAAAGCTTAAAAATAAAAATATAAACCAAAGGCAACACAGGGAACAGAAACAGAAACCTAAAAACTCAAGTTGCATAATAAAAATATTTATGTCAAGTTTTATGCCCACAGTGTTTCAGACATTTACCGCCAGGCATTTAACCTGCCCAGCATCCTGTATTCCATACCAGCACTAACTCTGCTTACTGCAAGATACTGCAAACCTCATCAAGTGAATTATCAGCAGTAGAAGGTTTTAAATGGTATGTCTCAAAATAAAATTATCAATAATAGAAGGTTTTAAATGGTATGTCTCAAAATAAAATTATCAATAATAGAAGGTTTTAAATGCTATGTCTCAGACTGAATTGTCATAAAGAACATGGCCATGCCACATGCCCAGAGTTCAAACTAATGAACCCAAAATCTGTAGACCAAACGCTCTATTGAGCTAAGTGCACAAGATTAAAAAAGTGGCAGCTTGCACTGGTGTTTAATGTTACACTAACAGCTAGGCTCATTTGGCCACTTTCCAGCTTTAACAGTGGAGGGAGACCCCAGGTGTACACCTGGATAGACTCATCAGCCTTCCATAAGCTAGCCAAACAGCTTTCTCACAAGTGAAATTTTGTCTCCATCGAGATTCGAACTCACAATAGTGAGGGGCAAGTGATTACAAGCCAGAGACCAGCAGCTGGTAAAAAACTAAACAGAAACAAGGGTAAATACTGTTGTTACACACCATATTTGTGGAAAAAGGTCCATTCTGAGACCTGTTTCCATATTCCAATTAGTGATGACATATTAAACTGTTCAAATAACTTACCTTAACTGTTCCCTGACTGTTAGCAGCCACAACAACATTTGAGCCCTAAAGATTAAAGAAAGTACAGAAACTGTATTTAAATGTGATGAAAATAAATCTTACAATTAGACATAGGTACAAAAATTTCAAATGGAAAATTATTTCTTTAACATCCAGACAATAACAGAGTAATGAAAACCTAATAATCAATTGCTTAAGACATAAACAAAATTTGGGCATAACCCTACCTGGCAGAATGTAAGTGGGTTGGTAAATAAACTCTACATTCACTTTTCTCAAATACAGGCCTTAACTGTTAAGAAATTTCAAAATACTTGCATGCTGGATCCCTTTACTAAAAATTTGTGTTAACAAGGAATATAAACACTAATTACCGGTCTCCAAGCAACGGCACTAACAAACTCATTGGAGTCATCTTCTTTCTTGTCTTTTTCCTAAAAAATAAATTAGAATTTTGTTGGTTTATTTCTTTGCTTGCTTGCTTGCTTGTTACTTTGCGGATTTGTTAACCCAGCATAAATAATATTAATAGAAACATCAACATTAAAAATACTGAAATTCACACAAAATGTGGCATGTCCTGTAGACCTTAATGATTAAATTACAAAAACTTGTATTTTGTACAATTCAAGTTAAATTTCATTCATATATCATTCCATTGTGACACTAATTTTAACAGTTTATCATACTGATTCTTAATGATTGCTCCTTTGATTACCAAACAGAACTTGCCCCCAAATTTAAGACTGGCAAACACAAAGTTGAATCTCTGCAGTGACAAGCCAGGACTGAATCTGCATTTCTAAATTAAGAAATTGGCACCTAACTCAAATAATTATGACACCTTTCTCGTTCAGGAATTACACTTTTTTTAAGATATTTGACCAAAGACAGAATTAAACTCACCAGAACACTTCTCACAGTATCAAACTTGTATGTTAAAAGTTGTTTAGATAAACCTTTGTAGTAAATGTACAAGGAATTGTTTTCACTGCCTGGAAAAGCAAACAGAGGTTCATTATAATAAACCACTATTCCAAATTCAATGGTAAACCTGCGTCAATGAAAGTACAGTAAAGCTTCAATCAGAGACCATTAAAACATTATTACTACCATATCATTACAGCCGCTTACTTTAGGATCAGTTTACAGTACTTCTTCTGCATTCCAACTTGATAATAAGACCACCCCAGTATTAAGACCAACTTGTTTGGTCCAAGAGGTGTTCTGGATATCGATGTTTTGTTGCACTTCCAATCAGACAAAATGCAAATACATTAAAAACCTTGATTTATGACCATCTCAATATTGCGACCATCACATTATAATGACCACGCAATTTTGGGCCATTTTTTTCATATTTCTTCTATACTTGAACTTAATAATCAGACCACTTCAATATTTTGATCACTCTTTTCGGTCCAAATAGAGGCCTTAATATCGAGATTTTTTTGTAAATGAACAAAAATTCACAAAAAATTTCGACAGAAAAACTAATTTTTAGTACAAGGGAAAGAAGCACCCAATTCTGATTATTTTGTATCATAAAGTACACAAATTCCTATCAACAGTTGAATTCCATAGCATTATAAAGCTGATTTGCTAGCTACTAAATATTACTGCATCCGATGATTTAGTCCAAGTATTCATCTTAGAAGACCTGATTTTTCAGGGGCAATACTAGTATATCAACATAATTCAATGTGGAACTAACTTATTTTTCTGCTTGATTGTTGCTAACACAGCAAAGAAATAATGGCTAAAAGGTTATTAAATACTGTAAAACATCCCATAATTACAGATATCCCAGTATTAGGAACAGTTTATGAAAGAAAGACACATTCTTCAACTGACAACTGAGCTCCACTATTAAGGATTCTTTTCACCAGAATCACAACTGTCCATAATAGAGGAATTTTACTGTACATAATCATGATATAAAACTAACCACAGGCCACATAATCTCCATCTGTTGCCAAGCCAACAAAATTTTTCTCGTTGATGTGACCATTAAATGTCCGAACTGACGTTGATTTTGAAGTGGTCCATAATTTTAACTGTGAGTCAGTCGACCTAAAAAAAAACAGGCAAAGCATCATTATACCAACAAGTCCTTCAAATTTGCTCCATGTCAAAGATTCAAAGGCTTTACTATTGTAGGAATAACAATGCAGATATATCTATGTGTACATTAAGATCGAATCGGTTGAATTTATACATAATGAAAACAAACTACTTTTACAAATATCCTATGATATAAAAACATGGTGGAAAAATCACAGTTCAATCCCTAAATTGGGCATTTAAATTGATTTTAGATATTTTCATGCATCTAATTATCAGTTTACTCACTTTACTGACATCTTTTTTTCTTTTCTGGGGTTTAACGTCACCGGGTCATTTGGTGACTTTTCAGCATGGACAGTGGAGGAAGGCCCCAGGCCTGTTAAAGGTGAAGTTGCCTAATGACCCAAACTGTTGGTGCGACGTTAAACTCCACAGAAAGAAAAAAATTAAAACTCATTAAAATGATTCTGAAAAGAAGACAAATGAGTGAAAATAGTGGGCAAAAAAAGACTTACGCTGAGACTAGTTCAGTATGGTTCAGGAATTTGGTGTACGACACAGCTTTTTTGTGCCCTCTGAAAACTATAACTGGTTGTTTTGGGTTTCTGAGATCATAATAATGGACACAATGGTCTGAAATAAAAAATACACCATAGACTATCATTACAAATAATTCCAAAATTCTGTCTCTTGATTGTTAATATATCAACTCTACAAAATATACTCCTTGATAGTTGGAACAAATTTAACTTTATTTGTTCATATCTAGCAGATAAGTCTGACATAATAATTTCTATAAACATAATATTATTATCTGTTTAACTGTCCATCTATAGTCATTACTAAGAAATCAATATTTAACTTGCTTTTTTAAAACTGTAAAGCATATATTAACTTAAATCTTCACTGCACTTCACAAAGTACAGGAAATTTTCTTAATTTTAACAGATCTGAACATTTAACCCTCAACTCAGTTGTTCCCAACAACTGCATGATACCTTAGTAAAAAGAATCATCCTGTTCAACTAAAGGATTACGAAACTTACCTGCTGAACCAAATGCTAAATGATACCTGCTGTCAGGATTAAATTTCACACAACAAACGTTAGCCTTAGCTTCCAGGCTTGTGATTGAGTTTTCACCATTCGTTGTCCAAAGTTTTACTGTGAAACAGAATGTAGTCTCAGGTTTTAAAGTTTAAGTCTCAACCACAGGTTATAGTAACTAACCTGTGATAGAAAATTTGTAATCAGAAAGACCAAAATCACCAAAATTCAACCAAAACTTTATCTAAAACAAAAAAAAACTCCATAGATTATATAACTCCATTCAAATGATAAATATACTGGGGCCTCCGTGGTCGATTGGTTATGTTCTCGAAACTTGTAATCACCAGCCTCTAAACACTGTGACCCTGGACCAAATTTCATATGAGAGGAAGCTGTCCAGCTAGCTTACAGAAATTTGGTGGTTCTACCCAAGCGTAACCCTGGGGTCTTCCTCCATTGTTAACGCTGGGAAGTTGCTAAATGACCCAAGTAGTTCATAAGCAAAAAAAAGTTAATTTTGAATGCCAATACATGTGTTTACAGTATGCATACGTACCTTTAGCATCATCCGAGCCTGATGCTATCAATTTGGGATCCATTCTATTGAAATCTACACTCCAGCATCTTTTCTCATGTTCCTATAAAACAAATATGACAAAAATGATAACAAAAACAAGACATCATTAAAAAAGTCTCAGCTTATTGAGAACATTTTTTCTAGCAGAGTTGAAATCGTCCATTTTAACGATCCAAAACAAGACAAATAAGCAGAAAACACAGAGAAACTAGTTGAATTAATTAACTCATAAAAGTTAACATTGAAGTCCCTCACAGGTTCCCACTTTCACACCTGGGTAGAGGAGCAACACCAAGTTGGTTTCTTTCTCAAGCAAGTTAGTATGGTCCTAGCAGTACTCAAACCAGGGACTGCTAAATCCCAATTCTGTTTCCAATCACTACACCACTGCTAGTACATTGAATTTATTGTGAAAGATGAAAGAATGACATACTTTTATACTATACCTGAAATACTTTAGATTTCTGTCCAGTAAAAGCATCCCATAGAGTGATAGCCCCTTCATAATCAGCACTAGCCAGCATATTTTTGTGGTAAGCACTCCAGGTAACACAACTTGTAACAAAACAAAGGATTACATAAGTTAAAATAAACATAAGGGGCAATAACTTAAACAACTGTCAGATTATACACCTTTAATTTAAAAAATGAATGAATTTTAATGGTTTCACATAATTTATTTCAATTATTTACCGAGTAAATTAACTTTACAAATACTCTAGGGAAACGGGAATCAATCCTGCATCCAGTATAATATTATGTCATCAGTATTGGGATGCCAGTATGTTTAATGTCGCACCAACAGTCAGGGTCATTAGGAAACTTTCCAGTTATAATGATGCAGGAAATCATATACCAGGGTAGAACCATGAACCTTTAATAAGCTAACATAACAGCTTGCTTACATGGGAATTTTGTCTGGTCCCAGGTGAAATTTGTACTCACAGAGGTGAGGGGCCAAAAGATTTCTTGTCAGAGACCCCTACAGGTTAATCAATAAATCATGACTTCTGTTTAAGAAAAGTAAAGTTTAAACACTAAGTAATATATCGATATAACAAAATCATTTTCATAAAAAACAACCAGTTTTGTCTATTCATGACTGTAAGCAGCCAGATATTTGTATATGTTTATCTTATTTAAAGCTGTGGAAAAGAAACAACTCGAGAGTACCAGTCTGAGACCATAACCATTTGACCAAGGAGGCCCCCTGGATGCCAGTATAACAATGGGTAACAGTAATATAATGGGTTACAATATTTTTTCCACTGGGGTTTGTCTCATTAATGTTCAGGGTCACTTTGTGACTTTCCAGTTTTAACAGTGGAGGAAGACCCCAAGTAGAACTGCCAACCTTCTGTAAGATAGCTGGACAGCTTCCTCACACGTGAAATTTGGTCCCATGTGGGATTAAACTCACAGCAGTGATAGTTTAATGATTACAAGTCAGACGCTTGACCACAGAGGCCCCCTTTATATTATATTGGGACACAAGAATTATATCTTGTAAATATCATACATTGAACTATCTCGATATTGGAAAGGATGTGGCTACATATTACCAATAGTAAGATTTGAACCCAATGCAACTGGATCAAGATTTCTACTATCTATACATTTACCATGATGTTTTCTTTACCTTATTTTAGAATTACATGTCATTTCACTGACAGGATAATGTATATCCACAGCGTCTTTGATCACAGTACCATATTCAAACACCTTGATCTTTTTAGTTACACCCGCTATTGCAAAAAAA
Organism: Lutraria rhynchaena; assembly: GCA_008271625.1. Lineage (NCBI taxonomy): Eukaryota > Metazoa > Mollusca > Bivalvia > Venerida > Mactridae > Lutraria > Lutraria rhynchaena. The sequence continues at coordinate 658,749 of VIBL01000109.1, read as the reverse complement.
TCACAGTCTCTATCAAATTCAATGCTGGAATAAAGAATGATGACATTAATTACATAACTACATAGTTTGACTTAACAGAACATTAATTTACCAAACTTGTTCAAGAGATAAGCATACACAAACTCGAGCAGCTAATTGGCAAGTCCTTTGTGCATTCATTAATTGACCAATGGCAACACAACATACTGAGACTGGTTTCTGAACTTTATTTTAGTTAAAAATACAACATACCAATATAAGATCATTTCAGCATAGTATCTACAATTACAATGTAATCAGAATATAGCCAAACTCAATTCTTAAATGCCAAATTCTTATGTACATTAAAGTATAAAAAAAATACACATGATCACTGTGGTTTAATGTTGCACCACAGCCAGGGTATTTGGTGACTTTTCCTGGTTTAATGGTGGAGGATGACCCCAAGCAGAAACCTGGGTAAAACAACCAACCTTCCATAAGCTAACTGGATAGCTTCCTCAAATGTGAATTTTTTAGTCCCAAGTGGGAATCGAACTCACAGTACACATGATCAAATCAATCAACAAAGATACAGTCAACACACGGCAGAAAATACAAAAAACACCAATATTAACAATGCATTTATCTTTTAAGACTTGAAAACAGGGTAAACCAATTGACAGCATCCATAAAACTGATTGATAAGTAGTCAAGAAGAATGTCAGGAACATTTCAATTATCATACCTAGAAACAATACTTGAACTGTTATATATATCACTTGCATAACCAAGAGTGGCCAACGGCCGAAAAGAGCTAAACCGAGTAAATTTTGATAGACTTTCGGTAAACTCCTCCAAACCACTGACCATTTCTGTATCACCTGGAAGATAAAAATAACAACCACAGGCTAATTTTCCTCTTAAAGAAAATAGAATCAACTTTTATCAAATGGATATATCATGGGTGTGATTGCACAAATGCTTTAGGGAGAGAGAGTACTTTACCCATCAAGCAAATAAATAAAAACAGTTTTGAGGAGATCTAGACTGGATCTGAACACTTTCGTTAAAACATATAGATTCTGAAGAGAGAGAATGTCACATTCCTTAATACGTGCTGTAAAAGCATAGTTTTAACTGTCAAGTGGTTATACTTGAACTTAATTCATGCAATTATTCATCCAGTAAACAACATGATACTCTACAGCAACCATACACTAAAGACTGAACATTGTGCTCTCTTTGAGAATTTCATTTAATACAATATCTGGCATTCATATGTATCGCACATTAATTTACATAACAAGAAATAACAAAATATACCTCTCAAAATTATCTGGCAAAGCCTTTATTTACCCTAAATCAGGGACCATACTTCAGGAGAGCTAAGAGCTAGTGGTGATTTCACCAATAAATGAACTTGATTGAGTTGTAATGCTCATAAACATTCGGATTAAGTTGATGGAGATTGGATAGGAACTGTTCAATTTAGTGAGCAAAAGGTCCATTTTATCATTCTAACTGAATTGAATGGTATGATGAGAAAGGGGAGATATTTTGCTTGTTATCAGACTTGTCCTAGAAATTATGCCCATAAAAATTCCTACCAAGTTTTGTCAAAACTGAATGGGAACTATTTGACATAAAAAATTGACAACTTTTGTGGACATCAGAGATGTTCCAATGGTGCATCACATCAAGATGGGTGTATAAGATAGGTCAAAGATTTAATAAGAACAGAATCACATGATTATTTAACAGAACACAGAGAGTAGATACCTGAATATTCATCATTTCGTATATTAAAGTAACATTGCTGTAAATCATCAAAATGTTGATTCACTTTCTTTCTCCGTGAGGCAACTGACGTTTGCAACCACAACTTTCCTGACTGTAAAATAAGATACAGGAATCAGTAATACATGTATATACATTTATACCATGAACTTGTATGTGAAAGACAGTGAAACATTACTAGACAAGAGGACAGACAAACTTGAATGTATTACTTGTGTAGACAAAATATGTATTGACTAAAATCTCTATCAAGGGAATTTTTACTGGACATGAGGGCCATATATTTTTGGATTTGTTTTTTTATATATACCTATATTTAAACTGGATAATGAGACCACCTCAACATTGACAAAGGGTTTTTTTGTCCCAAAGGTGATCTTAATGTCAAGGTTTTGTGATGCCATTTAATTAGACATGAAATACATTGATACACATGAAGTAATTAAACGTTAATCAGTTAGAATCAAGATATCAAGTTGGGGAACATGGGATTCTGCATAAAATCAGGCTTTCCTGTATACATAAATACCAGGCATTTTTTACCTTCTAAATAAAATATTGGTAAACTGGCCTATTTCCCAATCCAAAATAGTGACTGTTTTTTTCCAATTTCAGGAAAAATTACCAAAACAAAAGGTCACTTTGACTGAAATTTTCACGACTTTACTAGATTAACACAGTTCTTCAGTAATAAAAACAAATTGAACATGTCCAATTCTGCAATACACTTTTGTGATGCTAAATGCTGCTAAATGACCGATTTTAACCTGTTTGTCACATATGATATGAATTAATGCAATAAAGGATCATACTAAACAGTATAGGCGTAAAAAATTCACAATTTCAGACAAAATTACACAATTTTTCCCAATTCAGTTGGTACTGATACCTTTCCCGAAATGAAAAGAAAATCCCTGAATACTCACATTTTTACTACCATTAAAACCATCTTGACTACACTGCCCACTACCTGATGCTATTGATGGATAAAAACTATTTGGAACTGAATGATCCTGAAATAACATATTCAAAGTGCAAAACATGAAAAGAAAACACACTTTTTAAGTAAAAATAATTTGGATAGTGATTATATCACAATAATCAAAAAAGTATTGTAAATGGTAATAATGAGCTTGATGCATGCCTATTTAAGCATATATCTCAAATACCTTCACTTTCACTCAAGAGCAAATTACTCCACTGAAAATTATTGAATAAAGAAATCTAGCAATACAACTTTAAAATCTTGCTGGTACGTAAAAAAGTGTTCCATCCAATCAATAATTTTGGATATCCAAAGTAAGCCTAAAGGTAAATGTCTGAAAAAAGGGATACCATTAGCAAGATACTAAGATTAAATAACTGCTATCTTAGCATATGCCCATGAAACAAGTCACTGATCAACACATTTTATCAGTACAATAAAACCTCGATAATGAGACCGCCTTCTGGACCCGAAAAATCGGTTGTAATTATAGCGGTCTGATTATCAAGTTGAATTATAGGGGAGTTATTGACAGCCAGTCCGATAATAAGTGATCTTTATAAAAAGGTGGCCGTAATACTGAGGTGGTTGCAATGTGAGGTTTTACTGAAAATGGCAACCTTCATGTTAGCTTTTACTTGAACCATCTATATCTCAACCAAATGACCTGCATTCTACTGTATGATCTAGCACTGCATGGCAAGGGATAATATCCAATATATTGACAAAAGTAATATAAATCTCAATTAGAGACAAACAAAATCATCGAAGTTTGAAAATAGTGGTTTACACTTGAATTTCTTCAAAGGGGAAATCATAACTATCTAAAAATGAATTTAATAAATGAAATGTTATGGTTTTATGAAATGCAAAATATTTAAAATAAATGCATACAAAATAAAAGAGACAATTCATGTACATATTATTAAGTATTCTATAATACAGTAAAACCTTGATAATGAGGCCACGTTCAGGGCACATTCATTAGTTGTAATAATGAGGTTGTCTTATTATCATGTTGAATTATAGGGGAGTTATTGGAAGTTGGTCCGAAAATAGGTAGTTGTTAAACCAAGGTGGTCATGATATTGAGGTGATTGCAATTTGAGGTTTTACTGTATACAAATATTTCCAGAGTAAATTCAACTCAGCCAGATAGATTCAAGAAAATAAAGTGATTTTTTCTTTGTGAATTTCATATGTGGTTATCACACCCTTAATAAGAACATTTCACAAATAGGTCAATTTGACAACCTTTCTTAAAATGTGTACAAAGAATTCCCCTAAAAAAACAAACTGAAGAAAATTCTTACTGGTAAATAGGGGTACTTTTGCCTGTGTTCTTTGATTCTTTCCTGAAAACACAGAAGAAAACAGAGTAAAATAAACCTTCACTGTATTCCAATTCTCTGAGGTGCAGGATAAGTGGATTTAATTTAAGGTAAATTTAGTCATAAGATTGCAGAATAAGATTTAAATAGATTAAAATGAGGTATGATAAAAATCAGCTGATCCATGATTTCTGTTTCAGTAAATCAGCCAATCACCTGAGAATGACAATGTCATATATAATGACTAATTTTGAATTGAATTGATTCACTGCTAAATAATACACAAACAATCATACATAGGTTGTTTAACAAGAGGGCCAGCCCTATTTATCGCTCATATGAATACCTTAATAAATTGACAACTTGGTAAACAAGTGACACTGTGGGGTAGGACCAGTTATTACCCACAGGGGCATAATTTGAACGTTCTCAGGAGTGGACCAAAAGACAATGCCACAAACCAAATATTTAAGCTCTGGGCTATGTAGAATAACAAGTATCCTCAGGGCAAGACCAATTTTGACCCAAGGAATAATTTGAACAATCTGGGTAGATACCAAGACAATGCAACACATGAAATATCTAAGCTGAAGGCCATATGGAATTGGGCAAGAAGATTTTTTGGGTTTTCCCTACATAAGTCTAAATAAAACAAGAACCCCTGAGGTGGGGCCAATTTAAACCTAGGGGGACAACATCACAGAATGACAGACAGGGCAATCACTAAAATAAAGAAAAACATACATCAATAGTTCTAACATCCTCGTCAAGTATTGATATTTCCCTGTTTAACTGATCCAAAAGCTGAAAAATATAATGAGAAATTGACCGTATGAGTATTGTATACAATATTTTAGAAGACAATGTCATCATAAAGGCACCCATGTAAGTTTGCCTTAATAATTTGGTAAGACAACTCACATGCTTTACATTTAGAATTAAGCAGTTATAACGTACATATTATAATATACAAACTATAGACTGACAAAAGATACATATAATACACTAACTGAACTTCATTGTTAGCAACAGTTCTTGACAGCTGTCTGTGGTAATATTAGACAGAATTATATAATATTTTAACTGGAAATGGGTAATATAATATTTTAAGCAGACTACTCAATATTTGAGAACGGTCACAGAAGATTTGAGACAGGACTAAGTTCAGCAAGTCCAACGCTGAACATAACCATCACTGTGTGTAACTATCAGAGTGCATAACCATCACTGTGTGTAACTATCACTGAACATAACCATCACTGTGTGTAACTATCAGTGTGCATAACCATCACTGTGTGTAACTATCACTGAACATAACCATCACTGTGTGTAACTATCACTGAACATAACCATCACTGTGTGTAACTATCACTGAACATAACCATCACTGTGTGTAACTATCACTGAGCATAACCATCACTGTGTGTAACTATCAGTGTGCATAACCATCACTGTGTGCAACTATCAGTGTGTGTAACCATCACTGTGTGTAACTATCAGTGTGCATAACCATCACTGTGTGTAACTATCACTGTGCATAACCATCACTGTGTGTAACTATCAGTGTGCATAACCATCACTGTGTGTAACTATCACTGAACATAACCATCACTGTGTGTAACTATCACTGAGCATAACCATCACTGTGTGCAACTATCAGAGTGTGTAACTATCACTGTGTGTAACTATCACAGTGCATAACCATCATGCGTGTAACTATCAGTGTGCATAACTATCACTGTGCATAACCATCACTGTGTGCAACTATCAGTGTGTGTAACTATCACTGTGTATAACTATCACTGTGTGTAACTATCACTGAACATAACCATCACTGTGTGTAACTATCACTGTGTGTATCTATCACTGTGCATAACCATCACTGTGTGTAACTATCACTGTGCATAACCATCACTGTGTGTAACTATCAGTGTGCATAACCAACACTGTGTGTAACTATCACAGTGCATAACCATCATGCGTGTAACTATCAGTGTGCATAACCATCACTGTGTGTAACTACCACTGTGCATAACCATCCAAATATTGATAACTTACTTCCTGTTTCTTCTGCCTGACTTGAACCAGGAACTCTTTCAAGATTGTGTTTTGTGCTAATCTTCCATCCTATAATACAATTTATATATATAAGTCAAAAACCTTTCAAAATATACATTTTATGGCATTTCTGTCAAAAGCTTAATTATTTCTATACAAGTGATACCAGTTAAAAGTTGAGAGTTAAAATTAACCCTGGGCTGGTAATTTGAGTAGTCAACAAAATTTCTTACTATTGCAATAATAAATTTGACCATTTGGTACAAATTCTCAAGAGTCCAAAGCTTTATTTTGCTAATTTTAGACAAAATGCCATTTCAAGGGTCAAACAAGTGCCCTGGATGCTCTTGAAAGGATTGCAATAAATTTTACAGACTCGTAACTGGATAAAAGACACAGCTCATGGATTCTACTTTTCATTCATAAAATTGAAGTACAATAAAAAATATTAAATAAGCATATATCTGTCAGAAAATTTAACTTACATCTTCTAACTGTTGTTTTTTGGAGTGAAGTAATTCAAGAAGTGAGTTCACATTAGCCAGATCAATATTTTCTTCCATAACGAGCTCAGAAAGATCCAATGATCCTGGAACATTCTAAAAGAGAAAAAAAACTACTAAGCAAACTAAAACAAATACAGTATCAGTGGTTTATATGTGATGAATTTACTGTTGTTGATCCATAGTTTTTCAGCTGTTCTCAGCAGGAACATGACTTAACTACCGGCACTAGCCTATTTACTATAAAATCTATAAGCAACTGTCTCACTCTCACATAAGACCATCCTTGAAAAATTGTTTGTATGCCACTTCATTTATAAATGAGTGCGAATGAAATATTTTTAAAACACAGAAAGAATAAAAAAAATCAGTTTTAAGTCAACAATTTTTTCAGACCAGAGGATTTTGAGCAGGTCAGTCAGAGGTGGCAAACAAACAATATTTTAATTTAAGCCCAATGTGTAAATAAGACACAGGAGACCAATGATACTGGATGCAATATTGTCAGCAAAATTGACACCAATACACAATTGCTTTTTCTGCATTTCAAACCTTCCACCATTTGATCACACACTCAACATAGTGAGCAACCAAACTGGCTTCAGGGTTTTAACTAGGCATCAAAGTTGATGGTCAAAAATGAAAAAAAAAACATGGCTGATGATAATGTGAAGTCAACAAATTGTCTGCTATTTTTTTTTGTAAATTTGACCCATTGGTAAAAATTCTCACAAGTCAAAAGCTTAATTTCACTGATTTGATTCAAAAGTCAAAATGATGTTTAAGGGTCAAATGAAAGCCATGTGGCTTAAAACAAAATCTAGTAATCAGCCTTAATGTATCGTTCACTACTTGAAAAAATATACTAATTATATAACAGAAAAATTGTAAAATGTTATAGGGTCATCTTCTAATTTCTTTACATAATACATATAATTTATTACATTATTCTTGTTTTCATCTCTTTATCATAATCATCTATTTATACAACAGCAATACCAATCTATTATATCTTATATTTTTCATCGCTTGTAAACCAATATTGATATAGGGCCACGGCACATGGTCTAGTGGCTAGAGCACTGGACTTGTAACCCGGCAATCCGGGTTCAAATCCAGCTCACAGAAGGCCATACCCTTCTATGAAAATTTGACATAAATGTCAATTTTCCTCCATATGTGGAGAAGTTGGCCCGTCCTTATGGAAGGGTAAGTTAGTTTACTGATTTGTAATAGTTTACAGTCCAGGAAAACTGGTAAGGTGAACCAGTCACCGTATATACCTGAAAAATTGTTGAAAAATGACATTAAACCCCAGTGACAATAAGTCACATAAAAACAAACAAACAAACAAAAAATATTGAGATAATAGTTTATACCTGTTGATCTAGTCTAATCCTTTTGTCATCCTGACGACTTCTATACTTTAAAATCAACTCATTTACTGAAAAATAATAAAAATCATCAGATTCTTTCATATTGAAACACAAGAACCTCTGTGGTCATGTGGTTAAAGTCTCTGACTAGTGATCATTAGCCCCTAACTGCTGTGAGTTTGAATTCCAGCAAGGACCAGACAAATTTCATAGTGAGGAAGCTGTCCAGCTAGCTTACAGAAGGTCGGTGGTTCTATCCATCTGTATACCTGGGATAGTCCTCCACCTTAAAGCAAGAGAAGTTGCCAAATGACACTGGCCGTTGGTGCAACATTCAATCCCAGAGAAATAACAAAACACAAACAATATGTGCCAAATCATGCAATTTTGGTATTTAATTTATGCAAATTAAATTCCATCCACAGATCATAAAACCGTGTTACAATACTCTTACCCATATACAATTGTTTTTTTCAGAAGATTGTCAATCTTTCGTAAGTAACATTATTTCTATGTGAAATTTCAGCAATATGTGGACTGAATCAGCAACTCTTTTCCTTCTTTGTTTGGGTCTGATAAACAGACCCTTCGGAGTTCCCAATTGAAAGTATAGACATTTTTCCCAATTCCCAAGCGAAAAATTCCTAATTTTTCTTATCACACCACACTTTTATTCCCAACCAGACTGGACACAGACCCTTTCCCATAATTGCAAAAAAATCACTGTGAATAAAAACTATTAGACAAAGAATTTCGCAACACAACTTACATGTATATATATGAAAGGCAAAGAACTATATTTAACCAGAGAACTGACAAACAGGAACAAGAAAATAGTGCTACCCCACAATATACACAATATTTTCTTCAGTTTTATTCTAAGTGTATAGTTGACAGCACTGTGAGACGATAATATGAAGATATTCAGCTAATTGATCTAAATAACTGTAATAAGCATGGTAAAAGTATACATACCAACAAGACAAACATTTTCAAAAAATGAAGAAATGACAAAACATAAAAAAGCTACTGATGAGGCACAGAAAATAAGATAAGTTATAAGCTACACTCACACATGAAGTTTGGGAATATCAAATCTGGACTTTCAATCACAAAATTGCACTTTGGACATCTGTTTGCCGTCTCAAGGCAAGTTTTGATGCATTTGTAACTGTAAAACATGCAAAAAAAGTAAATTAGAACAAAGAACTAAAACTATATTAACAAAATCTTCTAGCCAGGTGTTTTTCTGAGACTGACATATTAAAAGAAAACTACCAATGTATATCAAGTAATATGTACCATAATTTCAAACACACCACAAGCTCTTTCAAACCTGTACATGAAGTATTAAAAATTTTCCTTTTTTGAATTAATTATAATTTTGTAATAATGTACTTGAATTGAATCAAATACTACCAATGAAATTTGTTTAGCACCTATGATAATTGAACATGTATGGAAACAAGCCTAAAAGTGCAGCCTTCAATTTGAATTTTAATACCATCCTCAGAAATAGTGTATATGAAATAATAGCTTTGAGACGGGTCTTAAACTACAATTATTGAAATCACATGATTGTGTTTTCAACCATGTATTAAAAATACAAAATAAATAGTATCATATTTTATATGAATGAAAGTCAAATGAGATTTCCAATACTTTCCATTCTGTAGTCTGTGTACCTACCAGAATGTATGTCCACATTTTGTCATGTGAGCCTCTTCAATTAAATCAAAGCATATTGGACTGAAAAAGTGAAAAACGCTCGTGTTCTATAGTTTTGTCAGCTTAGTCAATTCTATTGGAAAAAGCCAGAATCATAAACGATCAAATATTTGCAATGGTTCCTTTTGGAGTAGGTAATTTATGAATTTAAAAAATTGTTCATTTTAATTTAAGTCAGAGAAATAAAAAAAGTGTGCTGAGATCAATTAAGTATACAATATTGCTAAAAAGTACATTTGAACTATATTGATAAAAAAAGTGCAAGGAATAAATACCACATAACACATATTCAATTTTATTCATAATATCAGAATATGAGCATTTCAATGCATATTTGTGCATCATAATCAATACATATGTAAAATAATGTTTTTTTTTGTTATTATGTGTTTGCCAGTTATTCCATGGACCCATATAACTACTGTTCAAACTTTATTAACATGAAGTGTATTGAACAATGAGGAAGCAAAAAGTTGTTCATTATCAAACTTCAGTCAGTAATGAAGAGTTGGCACTGCAGCATAATAATGTCATTAATGATAATTGTTTCACTCACCATAGGAAGTCACTGTCTTTGTCTTCATACGTGCCGGATACCCCATTAAACACGGGTGGCTGCGTTCTTTTTCTTCTTCGCAAAGAAGACGAATGTGTGGGTTGTGTCCGTCCTGCCATCAATTTTGCAACACTGCACGATCAGATTCTCATGAATAGACACAGAACATCATCACTTAATTTCGTCGTAACATTTCACTTCAAGGCTAAATAAATTCCTCATCGACTGGAGAGTAAATATGAAACTTGCAAAGGTAAATGACGTTGCAGTGTTGCAAACTTTTAATCGATGAAATCATAAATAGACGCAATTGAGTATAACTAATGCACTGGTAATAAATTTGCATTTAAAGGCTTTTTGTTGTCATATTTACCGAACTGCCATGAAAGTCACGCATGCGTGAAATACCTACTTCCTTTCCGGTGATATGATTAGAATTCTACATCGTGAGAATTGCTCATTGGTCCTTTTATAAATAAATATCAGGCAAATACCGCGATTACTTGGACTTAGTTATTGTCATATTTGTTTCGTTTTATTTTGTTGTTGTTGATATTTTTAAGTGGTATTCACGAACTGGAAGAAATTTCGATGTTATTATAAAGATAAAATTTATGAACATACTATTGTACGCATGAGCGGGTTTGTAGGTTCTCGGTCTAATATCAATTCTACGGAAACAAGTAGAACTAAGTGTGAACGGGAACCATTAGGTACTGATGGCTTCGCCCGAGTAATTCGATCCCTAGTTATTTCGTTCCATGTTTATTTAGCTAAAAGGTGTTTTGCTCCTTTATATTCAATAGTTATAATATTTTTGATACAATTATTGTCCAAATGAAAATAAAAATTAACTGAAATAATGACATCTTTTAGAAACAAAATAAACTGCATGTATGCAATTTTATGGCGGTTTGATTTCATACCAGAAAAGACATTTATATAATGTATTTTTTCAAAACATTTTTATATCATAACATCAAGAAAAACAAGAGAATGTATTTTGTCGATTTTTTTGTTGGAAAATCTTCATTTTTTAACATTTAGTGCATACTTTTCACTCAGCGTACTAATATGAATGATCAGAAAAGGCTTAACGTGATCGGAAAGGAAATTCAGCTCAGCGTACGCCTGTACAATTTTAATCCTCTACCGCAGACCCATGCTATACAGTATAGTAAAGGTCGTTGGTTCTACTATTTGACAAAGAAATATTCAACAAGGAAAAGTATGGGCAATGGAATAATCCTTGGGTGTATATTTACTTCTCTTGGACAATATATTTCTACTGCGCATAAGAATATCAGTATTGATGATTAATTGGTTGTGTTTCATTTGTTCGTCATAATTTTTTAATACTAACTCGTTGCAATATCTGTAGCTCCAAATATCTTATTCATAAAGTAACTGGAATTGATGCGCCTTCATCGTGTTTCTGAGATTCCTGTGGAGATTTCTTGTTAGTACCAGTTAGTGTTTTCTGTGTGTGGTACAACATGTGCTGTAAAGTACAGTACTACACACGTACATCACTGCAGTAAAAATACGATATTAAGACCAGCTAGTTGACAGAAATAAATTAGCACCTTTATTCAGAAAGTCTCATTAATATGCTGAATTATAGAACTATGGAAAACCAGTTTGTATATTTATATGACCATTACAGTGAGGAAGTGATCGCTACTATAGTGACCTTTAATATAATATAATTATTATATATAATATAATATAATACCATTATATAGAGGTGGTCTTTTATTGAAGTAATTGTTATTGTAGTGACTGTTATAAAGAGGTGGTCTATTATTATAGTAATTGTTATTGTAGTGACTGTTATAAAGAGGTGGTCGATTATTGAAGTGATCACTACTGTAGTTACCATTATAGTGAGGTGGTCTATTATTGAAGTGATGGCTACTTTACTGAATGTGACAATTAACATTTGCTGAATATACGTTTAAGTTGTACTTTAGCTAACACATAGAATCCCGGCCAAATAGCTCAGTCGGTAGAGCGCAGGTCCGTTGATGTTTGATCAAGTCTCAGACATGATACCTAATTATCAGCAACAATAAGAAAGAAGAATTACATCCAATGTAATTTAACTATAGATCACTGTTTAGTTAAACTGGACACCAATATAAGAACTAGCGTACTGCTGATAAACAGCATAAAACTATATTAAAGATAATCAGTATTAGAAGTGAATCTGAAAGGTCCAATGTTTATATTAATAATGTTTATATACCTTCCATATTGTGGTATTTTATAACACAGCTTTATTTTCTACTCATGTGCTGGAAATTTTATAGTAACATGAGAACTACTGTGGATCTATGAATCGTCAAATTCGTTTATACATTTATCACATGACAACTTCACAAGAAGATCTGAGTGTAACAAATGTACAGTATCACATGACAACTTCACAAGAAGATCAGAGTGTAACAAATGTACAGTATCACATGACAACTTCACAAGAAGATCAGAGTGTAACAAATGTCAGTATCCATGACAACTTCACATGAAGATCAGAGTGTAACAAATGTACAGTATCACATGACAACTTCACAAGAAGATCTGAGTGTAACAAATGTACAGTATCACATGACAACTTCACAAGAAGATCAGAGTGTAACAAATGTACAGTATCACATGACAACTTCACAAGAAGATTTAAGTATAACAAATGTCAGTATCCATGACAAATTCACATGAAGATCTCAGAAAAGCAAATGTGCAACATTTCATGACAACTTCAGAAGAAAATATATGTATCCAAATATAGTACATGTTGTTGTAAAATGTCACATAAAACATAACACGAATAAACGAATACGTGTATAAAATGTACAGTATCACATGACAATTTTAAATAAATAATTAAATAAAACTAACACACAATATCTCAAAACAATTGCATGTGTTCTTTAATTGATCATTAGCTGCTATGATTAGAACTAGTTTTGTTTTCTGCCATTATAACACTCTAACAAAAGAATTCAAATGTTATTACTGAAATTACAATATAATTCATAGTCTATGCTAAATTGTACCATATTACTTGCATCTAACTTCGTTATCCCCACAGTTTGAAATCAGCTTCATCATCATATGAAAAAAAAATTATACGCTTCATGAATAGAAAAAATAATAATACTATGCAGTACCAAGTATACGTGTAAATGATGATGCAATTAATATTTTTTGCAACTAATATACTAATGTCTACAATACCATGACATGTGATGCCCATCAAATTAGTAGGGTGGCATCAATCAAAACTATACATCTTTACTTACAGATGCTAAAGTGTTTCATTTTTTTTATATTATCATACTACCAGTATGCAGATAAAAATGGAATATATATATATGCTTTTAATTGACTTACATTGTAAAGATAAATCAAAGCACTGAAAGCACTGAAGGATTGATTGTCTCTGTACAACATAGACAGTACTTAAAAAACATAATTATGTGAATATATGTTCTTTTTTTATCGCAGATGATCAATTGAAAGGCAAACATTCTTGCCAACGATTTAGAGTGTTCACAAGGTTTTTCTAGGCTTTTATGTATCGATACATAAAAACGCGAACAACATATTTGCTGTAAATTGTTCTAAATGTGAGCGTCTTGGACAATGCTGATACTCAGATTGAAAAGATGATGATATTTTATTCAGGTAAATGACATGTTAGAACATTTATAACGTATAAGACAAGTAGCAATAGAATATTTTGAGGCCGCGGCTGATATAAATCAATACCAAGGATAATACAATATTAATAACGCAAATATCCTGAAGTTTTGACTAAAATCAATTTCTATGTTAATGAATTAAGTATGTAACATACACATATAATTATGGTATTATGTGTATCTATCTTTGATGTAAATCAATACCAAGGATAACACAACAAAGAACATGACCAGTTTAGGCTTAAAATATTATTCACTATCCTCACAACGCTCTAGACCCCTGTATGATTGTATTATGGGACGTGTCAGACTTCATTTATGTGACCGGTACTCACACTCTAGCTTTATTTTAGCCGTTTTTTAGAAGCCGCAATTCGATCATATTCATAGTAGTAAAATTGGACAAATATGCACGTGAATTTTGGTCCTAGCTGTTAGAAACCATTTTCTATATCAAATGAAAACAAATTTCCAAATAATAACACAGACAAACCGGCATAACAAATTCCGTCCAGAAAACCCTTGCCGAACTCTCTGAAACCATTTCAGATCATGTGTTGAATAGTTGAATAATTTGTTTATATTGCTTACCCACAGATATTTCTATTTCTTTGGTGAGTTTAACGAATTAAACGGGGTCAAACGAAAACTTAGAGACGTACTGTCGGGAATAACTGAAGCACATGCTGATAAAACAAACACCAATGCTTTGAACATGTTAAGATTTTGCTGTTTTCCCAAACTTCATTATGATTACTGAATTAAACAATTACAATTTGTTGATCCTGAGAAAACATATGTTGTTTATCAACTTGTACAAAATTGTTTTTTAATTTTAATCAGGACTATCATTTCCCTTTTCAATGCGCGTACATAGTTACTAACGGTATTGCTTCTGAATAGCGGCTTTGGTTGCAACAAAACACCATGCGCACAATCGTCTAGCCGTGTGGCACACCTTTTATTTATTCAAATACCCACAACTTTATTATACGGACGTGATCGCTGTCTGAAGGATGCCAAAAAACTGGGATTTCAAGATAAGATCCTGTCTGACAATTTTACACAAAATAGACAACTAACCCATCTATCCAAAGACATGATTTGTGCGCTTCTTGTGAGGAGGACACAAGTAGTTAAATAAATTACTTCCTGAGTAACAAAATGTTACTTGTTGAATACTGCGGGTGCATTGGTTACGTCAATCGACCATCGTACATACAAGTAAATAAACAGCGAACCCCAAAGGGAAATTTGATATATAGCTCGATCCACAGATGGAACTGCGGAAGATAATCAAACTAAATTAAGCGATTCGTCCATGCGCTTGTTTCATTCAGCAACGTAAGGTAGGAAAACACCAAATGAAGTATGCTCGAGATAGGATTGTCACTGATAGACACTTTATATCGACATATCAGTAGTCAAACAACGACAATATATTTTTGAGTTATGTAGACAGATGACACACTGCTATAGTCATGTATAACATATCAATTCATATATTGATCTATGTCAGGCATTTTACATTACAGGGTTCTTCTTGATTGTGTGGACCTCTTTATCAATAGGTTAACATTATGTCACTGCATCAAGACGAGAAATGCCCTGTCACCAACTAAATGAGATTTTTTGCACATCGAAACACCCGCCAGAACGATCTACACATAGTAAATGTCTTATTTTTTCACTGGATTTAACGCTGTTTTTCAACATTTTTTTCTGTTACATACGCCGGTCGGTTTATTTCACCAGTTTCATGGACTGTATACTAACCAGCACTCACCTACCTTCCCACCTTTCCACAAGGAACCGGAGCGCATTTCCACAGCGCCTTAGCCACTGGACCATGTTCGCGGCTGGTAAACGTATCAAACGAGACTATGATGTGAAAATGATTGGCTGTACATGTATAATATATAACTTGTTATCAAGTTCGCAAGCGTGTGCAGACGAATTGCAGTGGGAAAACGATGTTCTGAATGAACGACAGTCTCATTTAACACATTGTTTTCATACAAGCAAATTTCTACGCAGAAAACATACTACACGTACAATGTATTCTTCCCGAAATACAATCATAAGGTCAATTGAACAACTTTACTGTCTTCATCCAAAATTACAATACAATTTAATTCATGATAACATGTATATGTTAACTGCATTCTAATAATTACAATCCAAAGATTGTTTTTAACCGCACCTTCAAATAAGTTTTAGCACGACTACCTTAAAATAGTAAATGTTTCATGAAGAAACAACTTAAATTTATCACTGCTGGCACTTTTCAGAAAATAAGTAATCTTTGTTGAAGTTCATTTCCATTCGAAGAGTATAAAATTCAAAATCATTTTACGCACTATTAATACATATTAAACGCAAGATTCTCTATACGGAATGAAACATTTACTTGTTCTCGCTACTTTCATCGGTGCGTCATTCTTGTCAACCACTGAGAGTGACGGAATATTCGGTGAAAATGTTGATGGAGTTGCACTTTTAAAACTTGGGAGAAAACTTCACAAGCCGACGTTAACACTAATTGGTATGGCCATAAGAAACCTACAAGTACAACCATGCGGTGAGTGGACACCATGGTCTACATGCAGTGCTTCAATACGGGGATATTTTGGGAGTCAAACACGAACCAGATCCTACACCAAAAATGACATCTCCGATGAGAATAACATGAGAAATGAAACGGAAGAAAGACTTTGCGAAGGACCTTGTCCCGTTGGCTACAATCTGACAAGCAATGGATTTTGTTTGATGCTCATTAAGTTAGAAGTATCAAATGAGGAAGCCAGGAAACAATGTCAGCTAGAAGGTGGTTATCTCATAAACGTCGACTCACAACAAAAGTTAGAAGACGTAAAGCCTATTGTACAAGGGCTTTCATCGTACCCACACATTGACGGTCGACGTAAGGATGCAACATCACCATGGGAATATGTTTATGGTTCTCAAAGTACAATAACATTTCATTCTTTGTTCCCAAAAAAAGAGTTGTGTCAAGTATTAAATTTGGGAACGTTTACACGATACGATTATAGATGTTCTGGTCAACGACCTTTTCTTTGTGAATTTGTCAATTAATTGTCATCACAATACAGCGATAGCGTTTAATATGGATCTGACAAAATTTTATGAAAAAAAAAACAGTTACGCTTGTGTTCTGTGTATTCACAATACGGTTCTATTTCTTCGGACTCTCGCCGTTCATTTGTGACACAATCGACAGCAGAATATTGTGGGAACGTTCAGTATTGACATTATTATTCTCGTATGTGTAATTCTCCAACAATATGAAGGATTGTTTGGACTGCCTAGTACAATTTTTTTGAACATACATCCTCATGTACTTCAATAATTTAGTCACGTATCTTGCATAATCAATCAAATGTCACATTAAATGTACAAATAAATGTACGTATATTATCATGTAGAATACAAGAGCCTTTATAATGTATCGTCAAATTACTTTATTAATCAGCATATATTCATTGCGTGTTGCTCTATAAAATTTGCGGACAAATTTGAATACAAATGTAATGTATTAAGTAAATTACCCTGTTATCAATTCTAATTGTCTTTGGAATAAAGCCATTCACCCGAACAACACTGGGCGTATACATGTGCACTGAATGCATGGTAACAGACGAAAAAATTAGCGTTATGACCATTTTATATTCTTTTGAAATCCGTATTCATTTATGCATGATATCCATTTACTTAGAACCACTACGTATGGTGTAAACAAGAATCACTGAATTGAACGACTCTACACAGCTTACACGTTTGCTTCACTAGTTCTGCACCAACCACGTATGGATATTTTGACAGAATGACTGCTATACATAGATTGAATTAATGATATGTATATTCGAATAAATCATAGTCTTTAATCAAGTACCTAACAAGGAATACAATGATGCAGTCCAATGAACCATGGGCATGAATAGATATTTGATTGGACCATTTCGCCAAAAGTGAAAATAAATTCGTAAAATATTTATGTGTTAATTATATTCTAATGAATACAATCAAAGATGGTTTCTTAACCGCACTTTCACTAATATTTCACTAACTTTGAACGCCTACCTTAAAGTATTCCATGTTTATTACATATCAAATACAACTTCAAATCAAACTGTCACGGTTAAGCACATTCACAGATACCAAGCAGTCTTTGTTAAACTTCATTTCAATTCGGAGAGTTTGAAAGTCAAAATCATTTTTGTTCGGAGTCTTTTATACTCATAAAACATCCAAGATACTCTTGACGAAATGAAGTTTTTATTTGTTCTACTTGCTGTTTTTATCGGTGTGTCTTATTCGTTAACATCTGAGAGTAACGAAACTCCAGGTGAAACTATCGATGGAGTTGGACTTATAAAGCTTGGAAGAAAACTTCGCAAACCGATGTTAACACTTATTGGTATGGCCATGAAAAACAACAAGGTTGCTGGTTGGACACCTTGGTCTTCATGCAGTACTTTGAAGCGGGGATATTTTGGGAGTCAAACACGAACAAGGTCATATTCCCAAAGTGACATCCCCGATGAGAATGATATGAGAAATGAAATGGAAAGAAGACTTTGTGAAGGCTCTTGTCCTGTTAGCTACAACCTAACAAACAATGGATTCTGTATGAAACTGAATACAACAAAAGTATCGCACGACGAAGCCAGGAAACAATGTCAGCTAGAAGGTGCTTATCTCATGAACATCGACTCACAACAAAAGTTAGAAGACGTCAGGTCTGCAATACAAGGCCGTTCATTGCACCCACACATTGATGGTCGACGTAAGGATACTACATCACCATGGAAATATGCTTACGGTCTCCAAAGTGCATTTCTTGAATGGTATTCCGGTTATCCCAGAAAAGAATTATGTCTAGCCTTGGATACGAATCAGTTCAAACAATTCGACATGCCATGTTCGACCAAACGACCTTATTTTTGTGAATTCATCAATTAGATGTCAAAGCGTTCAACATGGACATAACATTTAGATCAAATTAACCATTTAATCTTATGCTCAGTGTACTTACAATGCGATTCCATTTGTTCGGGTTCTAGACGTTTTTTGTGACTTCATTAGATAAAAGGTCAGCAGAACATTGCGGGAACGTTCAATACGGACATTCATATTATTACATGTATTTGTAATACTCTGGCAATACGAAAACAAATGTTGTTTGGACTGCTTTGTAGTATTGTTAAGAACACTCATCCACATGTATTTCAATAATTTGATCATGTACCTGTATAATATATCAAACGTGATTTTGAATGTGTAAATAAATGTACATATCACTCGTAGAATACTAATGCCTTTGTAAAGTATCATAAAATTACTTTATTACTCAGCATATATTAATTGCATATTGCTTTTTGAACAACATTGACTTGTTTGAATACAAATACATGTATTCTGACTGAAAGTAAACGCCACATAAAGCCATGCATCCAAACAACACTGGACGTGTTGTTGTAATTGAATGCATGGTATCAGATGGAGAAAATAGTAAGCATTAGTAGGAACTATTTTATATTTTTTAAAATCCGTATTCATTTATGTATAATAACCATTTACTTTGAACCATAAAGTACAATGTAAACAAGAGTCACTGGGTTGAACAACTCAACGCGACAACTCTTTAGCTTAATCATAAACTCTACTCAAATATTGAACAAGCGAATCATCGGATTCAAAACAATGCTACACGTTTGCATCACTAGTTCTGCACCAACCACGTATGGATAGTTTGACAGAATGACTGTTATACATGGATAGATTTTAGTAATATGTGTATTCGAATACATCATTGATTTTAACCAAGTAGCTATCAAGAAATACAATGATGCAGTCCAATGAGCCATAGGCCTGTATATATATTTGGATGAGCCATTTCGCCAAAAGTGACAATCATTTCGTAAAATATTTATGAGTTAATTTCATTCTAATAATTACAATCAAATAGTGCTTCTTAACAGCACTTTCACTAATATTTCACAAACTCTGTACGCCTACCTTAAAGTATTCCATGTTTATTACATATCAAATACAACTTCGAATCAAACTGTCATGGTTAAGCACATTCACAGATACCAAGCCGTCTTTGTAAAACTTCATTTCAATTCGGAGCGTTTGAAAGTCAAAATCATTTTTGTTCGGAGTCTTTTATACTCATAAAACATCCAAGATACTCTTGACGAAATGAAGTTTTTATTTGTTCTACTTGCTGTTTTTATCGGTGTGTCTTATTCGTTAACATCTGAGAGTAACGGAACTCCCGGTGAAACTATCGATGGAGTTGGACTTATAAAGCTTGGAAGAAAACTTAGCAAACCGATGTTAACACTTATTGGTATGGCCATGAAAAACAACAAGGATGCTGGGTGGACAACGTGGTCTCCATGCAGTACTTTGAAGCGGGGATATTTTGGGAGTCAAACGCGAACAAGGTCATATTCCAAAAGTGACATCTCCGATGAGAATGATATGAGAAATGAATCGGAAAAAAGACTTTGCGAAGGCTCTTGTCCTGTTAACTACAACCTAACAAACAATGGATTCTGTATGAAACTGAATTCAACAAAAGTATCACACGACGAAGCCAGGAAACAATGTCAGCTAGAAGGTGCTTATCTCATGAACATTGACTCACAACAAAAGTTAGACGACGTCAGGTCTGCAATACAAGGCCGTTCATTGCACCCACACATTGATGGTCGACGTAAGGATACTACATCACCATGGAAATATGCTTACGGTCTCCAAAGTGCATTTCTTGAATGGTTCTCCAGTTATCCCAGAAAGGATTTGTGTTTAGCCTTGGATACGAATCAGTTCAAACAGTTCGACATGTCATGTTCGACTAAACGATCTTATTTTTGTGAATTCATCAATTAGATGTCAAAGCGAAATGCGATAGCGTTCAACATAAAATAAATAAATCACATACTCTTATGTCCTGTGTATCTCCAACACGATTTCATTTGTTCAGACCCTCGTCGTTTCTTTTTAGTGACATCATTGGATAAAAAGTCAGCTGAACAGTATGGGATTGTTCAATATAGGCTTCATATGTAAGTGAAATACATGTACATGGATACAATATTTTGATGATATTACACAATGATATTTGGACTACCTGATAACAGTGTAGTGAACTCACGCCAACATGTATTTCAACGTTTGACCATTCATCTGAATAATCAAGGCATATTGCGCAATTTCACGTGTATAGAAATGGCATATACAATTCTGAAATAAGCGGTATAACCAAAAAAAAAACTCGTGTTATATTAACGGGATTACTTTGCATTCTTTTAAAATTCGTGTTTTTTCCATGTATGATAACCATTTACTATGAATCAACTGAACACGACCACAGTCTATTGATTTATTTACTTCATTTCATTTATTAAATCATGAAATTGAATAACACAAGCATCAAAATGACAAAACCGCAAAACAATGCTAGTTAGTACGTTAAGCCTATATTGTATAAGGTGTTTGAACGTATCCACGTATTGTGTAAGGATGATGCTACATCACTATGGCAATATGTTTACGGTTCCCAAAGTGATTTGAAATTTCAGCCATTTTACATTAGAAAACAGTTGGATCTGGTACCTGTATTAGATTTGGGAGTGTTCACACGATATGATTATTCATGTTTGTGAATTCTTCAATTAGATGTCAACACGACACAGTGGTAGCATTCAACATGGATGTAATCATAGTTCTGGATATAATAAATCACACTTATTTTCTGCGTTTTTATAATACTGTTCCTTTTGTTCAGACTGTCGCCGATTATTTGTGATATCGTCGGTTAAAAGGTCAGCAGGACTTTGCGGGAACGTTCAGTATTTACGTAAAATATATATGCAATAATCTGATTAAATAGAACTGTTGTTTGGACTGCCTAATAATATTGTTAAACACTCATCGACATGTATTTCAATGATACAATCATGTACTTGCATAAATAATAAAATGTCACATTGTATGTGTAAACAAATGAACATATATTATCACACCTAGAATACTAGTGCCTTTATAATATATCGTCAAATTACTTCATTATTCAGTATATATTAATTACATATTGCTTATTAACAGTTTGAATACAAAATAAGTTTGAATACAAATTTGATATATTCTGACTTAATATAAATTACACTTTAATCAATTCTAATTGTCTTTGGAATAAAGCTATCCAAACAGTATTGGACGTCTTCTTGTAATTGAATGCAAAGCAACAGATGCTGAAAATAGTTAGCGTTAGTAGGAACCATTTTGTGTTCTTATGAAAATCGTTCAGTTTTATTCATGTACAATATCTATGTGCTCCGAAGCACCAAGTCTAGAATAAACAAGAGGCTAACGGATGATTAACCAACCTAACGCAGTAAATATTAAGCTCAGCATCACATCGCCTAAACTGCTAATCGAGTGAATTATCTTTTGATGTTTTTTAGTTTGTAAACCAGTCTAAATGATACTTTTTCATAGGTGTGCACTAGATTACTTTAGATAAAACGATTGTTATATATTGATCGTATGTATTGACTTATTTCTTCAGTCATCTTTATTTTTAATGAAACATCAACATCATCCTTATGTTTCTGAAAATATTTTGCACAATTACGTTCAGATCAAAGAGGGCATATCGAATTCAATGATAAAGTTTTAGTAAGTTTGTACACAGTATCTTTTATTTGGAGACCTTTGTGTCGCAGTGTCAAATTAATGTTGCTGAGCAAACGTGCACCAGAATGTCTGATTTGAATCCGTCCTTTGTATGGATATAATAATATACATGTTCACAAACTACCAAAAGCATGTAATGATATGAGTCAAACTGTTTACTTAAACATGTGTTTTACACATGTAACCTTTTGTTTAGGACATCAACTAGCGCAAAATGTGCCCCCGAAATATAAAACAAACAGTGCAATATTCAACATACTCAAATCAAATACTTAAAATCTGATTTAAGCATTCCTGGACGAGAAAGCATAGTATATATGTGGGGAATAATCATAAGGCCTACGTAGGTCTAATCGTCACAACAGCTAATTTTCACCAGAAAACAATTGTGATTACAGACAGAATCTGCCGTTCAAGATATGTATTTCATCTCTTTAGCGTTAGGTCGTCTGTATTTTTTTGTTTCCTTCACGTTGATTCGGTCGCTTACATAGCTGTGTTTCATTTTACGTCGATGATTAATAATAGATTTCATTCAAATACAAAGCAAGGGATTTTTTTAAAATTTTAATTTCAACAAAAGAAGATATACTCTATATACTATAGATTTTAATTTGCCCTTAAAAACCTAATATGTTCAGTCGTCTGGGTTAAGCGAAGAGAATCAACTAGCGCACTATAAGACGACTTCTTGGTTCTCATACAAAAGGGAGATAATCAATATTCACGCATTACACAGTACTGTGAACTTTCAAAAGTGTTTTCTCGAACTCACGATCCTCACCTTTTAATATGTCATTCGATACAGACTCATTGGAATTCGTGGATCCACTCTCATTTATAAACGAATTAATATCATCATTTTCGTCATGTTCTGAAATTATGTAAAAAATGTTTTGGTCCAGTGGTAGTAACTGATCATTGGACACCACCGACAGAAGTTCATTTTTGTTTTCAGTTTGACAAACATCGTCTGGAATCTTATTAGACTCATCAAAGACTTCACTTGCAAGTGCTCCATTCATAGATTTACTAGATTTATAACTTGGTGTTAAAGCACTGTCTTCAATATTTTCGGAGCCAGAGTCAATAACAGGTTCAGTTAAAGTTGTGTCAAACACATCATCATATTCGCTTAATTCATCTCCCGACTGCGGCATGTTCTTTTGAGCATCAGTACCAATACACACTGGAACGTTTCGTTGAAATTCTTTCACAGTGTTGATATTTCCCGGTGGCTGATATTGTACGACAATTATGTAGGTGTCGTGGTATGGAAATTTTGATATTCCGACGCCGACGAATTTACTTGATTTCCAAATCATTTGAGTAAAGTTTGAGGTACCTGTATGAGAAAGCCAAAAATAGTGTAGATAATTAAGACTGTACGTATGATTCAGATCTCAATATATATTTAAACTGATGCATAATTGCTTTAATTCCAATTCCAATTGAATTTAAAATGTACCTAAATTAGTCCTTTAGGTACAGGATTTAGCTCATTAAGATTACGTCAGCACAAAGTAATGTGCATGTTCTTTGGATTTACTTCTGAAGCCTTTTTGGAGAAATACACCAAACCTGAAACCATTTTACACATATGTGTAATGGTCTTAGACCAATCGAAGCATCCAACATACGTACCTATCCTCATAATGTATTTTCTGGAACAAACCTTTGCGCATATTGTAACAATAAGGCTTTGTGACGCATACAAAAATATGCAAATTTTTCGAGTAAAGTTATTTATAGCCACCAACGTGAACAAGATATATGTTACAAACCTCTCTGCCATCGGCGTCTTTTATAATTGTAGTGTTTACTCTCTCTGTACCACGTGTCCACCACTTGTCTTCCGGTAAGTGTATCAGCAATGTCAACAACGAGAATATTTTCACCACGACCTGAAAGTGACCAAATAAAATTGAAGATTCTATGCATGATTTGTGCGCGATCGACGACAGCAGCTTGGCTTCTAGTAACAACGACTGCAAGAAACTCCAATTTGATGTTTGCTTCTTTTACTTTAGTATAGTTACTTTGTGCATGGCGGGTTTACATTTTCCTCGGAACATATCAACGCCAGTCGTTGAACCCACGACCTACTGGTTGCGGAGGTATTGCGGTGAACTAATTTACATAATACGTCTCAATCATATGCTCAAGTATCGATGCTTGTAGCGAACTGGCGCTTTGATCTGAGGCATATTCGTGTCCCTTTTGTCTGGGTGACAGCTAGCTATATTAGAACAAGATTGAATATATGCAAAACAATAAAACAATCGCTATTTTTTTACCAAACTTTAGTAATTTAAAATGAAATAGCACAACATGCAACGTTTAAAATCAAATTATAATTAGGAATGAATGTCGTGCTTAGCTGAGGCTATCTCACCGCAGACATATTTTCACATGTCTATTCAAAGCCATAATAATCATTGTGTATTTTTGTGTTCTACATACATGCATTATGGTTTCAAATACGCAAGAAGCTTATGACAAAACACCTCAATTAACAAATACAGAGATTGAAATACTCAGATCCCTACTTTCGACATCACTGTATTGTGCATATCCCTTCATAGCCAGTATATCAGACCATTGTTGGGCATCCGTAGCAAGGTCCGTGGACACGATAAGGTCCGGACACCCGTGAAGTATTCTGTATTCATTATGAGTCTTCACCACATCGTGTCGCATGTTTTCGATCTCTGTGAGCAGAAATAACTGAGTTTTGGTAAATTTCTTCACTTACAAAATGAAGATTAAATCGCTTTTTACGATAATTAGAATGCTCGTTTAATAGGAATCTTTCATATACTCTCAATTATGTATCTACATGTATTTGTGAAGTGGCTTATAAAAGCAACTGTTCAGGAGTGTCAAATTCAATCCGGTGAAATCTTTGATCGTTTTTTTTCTCTCGATATTCTCATTTTGTTTATACACGTAAATATACTTCTTGCAAAAAGAATAATTTTACTTTAATCATTGGTATAAAGATGTATTGAAAATTATTTATAGTGAATTACGTTCATATCGCTCTCTTAGCTTTCCTATGTCTGACCGGTCTAATCCAGGTACGGGACATCCATCCCACATATACGGAGCAACCTTGGCTCGCCAGTCATCTGTCACTACACCAGACAGGCATCCTCTATCGATGTTCTCATCTTCGTCCAGCGCTGACCTTGAACCGGACCTACTAGGTCCCCAACTATGTCGATTGTTTCTGAATAGAAAAAAAAACAATTTACCTCTCTCGATATTGCCAGGTGGTTTAATTCTTTTTTTCCATTTACGATAACGAGTAACTAACGAGAATCTCACATGAGACATCCTCAGGTAACGAAGTAAGCATTTTGACTGATTATCAACACAAGAAAGACAAAATGTGGCCTTAATTGACAGGTGGCCTTTATTGGGAGGTCATTTTGTTCTAAATAACCTGTGACGGTTTTTCAAAGAATGGCCTTTATTCGCAGGGTGGTCTTTATTCGGAGGTGGCCACAAACACAGGTTAGACTGTACATTTCAAAATACGGCCGGAAAGTGTTATTCTAATATGACATCCGATGAATTGAGGACAAAATCTCTGACTTTCGACTTACGTTAATTTTTCAATGCAGAAAATATTACCAGTGTACTCCCGTACGCGAAGCATGTTTTTGGACAATATTTCCTGGCTTCATATATTTTACTCTTGAAATTAACAAAGAATAAAATCAACTTAGAGATATGAAAATAAAGAATTGACAACAACTTGTGTCATACATGAACGAAATACATACATGTACAGAAAATATAGAATAAACCTGTAAATTGAATATGAATTAAAACGAGGTGAAATAGACGTATTACATAAATTTCACATATTGATGCCGACGAAGCCTACCTTGGTGTAGCTGGTAACGCTTTATAAGATTTATAAGGTATTGTTTTACCATCGCCACTGAAACAATGACCGAACCCTGGTACCGTTTTTCTACTTCCGGTGATTGAATTAATACTGGACCGACTCGAACTAAGCCAACTTCTGCGTTTACAGAATGTTGTTTTCGACTTATATTTCGAAAAAGTGTCACTCTCAAACGGTTCGAAAGAATCTCTTCCCTTTTGATCGACAAAATCCACAGATTTACTCCCCTTGAGTTTAGCAGCGCCACTTCTGATTCTTTTAATATCGTAGACATTAGGTAAGATCTCCTTCCTAAATGGCATGACAGGTGCCCACGTTTTAAATTTAGTATCATGATCGAATGTATCTCCAATTGAATTAATGCACTTTCGAATTGAGTTAATGTCATTTATGACGTCATCATATACATGCCTTATTCTGTCCTCAAATTCACGTGCTAAAACATTTTGTTGAACAAGGAGATTACTCGTTAGTGAATCTAGAGAACCTCTTATTCCGTCAACTTCTTTTTGCAGATCACTTTTATCATTTTTGCAATTTCTGCCACGTGCTAAAATACTTTTCGCGTGTGGTTCATGCGCACTTCCGTCCACGTCTTTCATCTCTATCGCAGGATACTGCCAACTCTTCTCGCGAGTGTTACTGGCAGGACTTTCGTCAAAACAACCGCTGTCTTGTCTCGAAGACATCGTTGAGCATAAGTTGGTGTAAATGACACTAGACGTTTTCTACATAATACTAGGATTCACGCGATCCCGTGATCGGCGATATCAAATACTGCCACATTGCAATTCTTTAATATCATTAAATATCCTTTTTAGAACCATTTCCGAAAGATTACACTTCAAAGCAGTGGTCTTTAATCTGATCCTATTATTCACTACAATACGAACGTAATTAAACAATAAAACTTTGTCATTTATTGAAATTTAATACCATTATGAAAGTAAAGTGAGAGTTAAAATACGAAATGTGTGTATACATTTCAGTAGAAATCCATTTCACAAGTTATGAACGTTCGTTGTCAATGGAAGTTTTAGATAGATCGTTTACTATTAATCGACGACTTTCGTTTACTTAAAATTCTATTTATAAACACATTGTAAATACCAGCAAGACTCGACTTTATTGACTCTAAGGATTACAAATGTATCATTTTATCGTAAAACACGTTTTTATTAAAAGGTCGATTGCTGTAGGGATGGAGTGGAATGAAAATATTGTTAAGAAAGGCGTTTAAAATAAAAAAGTGATCGTAAACAGATCTTTGATTCAGAGTTTAGTTGTCAATTTATTGTATTAGAATTATTTGTCTGCTAACTTTTACGGACAATCTTTCAAGAAAGCAACTTTGAAAATGTGATGCTGCCTTGATTCATTTTATGTTACATATTGACCATATGCAAATGCTAAGAAATGAATATACAAATGCCATTTTATAACAAAACATAATTTTGCCTGCTTGTTGAGTTTAGCGTCGCACCAAAGACTTTTACAATACAGACTGGGTATAGTGTAGGTCTTTGGTTGAACAACAGTTAGTGACTTTTCCAACTTTGAACGGTGGATGAAGACCCAGTCGTATACCCAGGTCGAGCTGCCGACCTTCCGTAAGCTTCATAACAAGTGATTTTTCTGGTCCCAGACGGAATTCGAACTGACAGAAAAATGGTACCAATGATGCTAGTCAGAGACTTGAACCACTGGACCATGGAGGCCCCTACAGAGCATAGTTTTAATTCTACATGGAGCTTTAACGATTGTTTTATAGCAGAAATACAGGCTTTGATTGGTCAGTCACAGTAATAGGGTCAAAAACCAAGTCACCTGATCACATTTTACAAATAAATAATCATGCTATGTTATAAAAAGACTCTGATAACCGTCTTACGCAGATCTTATGTATAAAAAATGCAATCTTGGAATTCTGAATTACAAAGAGTGAATATTTGTGTTGTGGTGGTTCGCTATGAATAATTATGCTATGTGTACATAATACAACAATATAATACAATAAAATATAGTGTAATGGTATTTAATACACTCACTAAACATTGTTACCTGCACTTCATTCGTTGTTCGTAGTATCAAATTGTACATTTGTATTCAGTGGAACACAATTTGTGAGCATAACTTTAAAACCGCTTGTTAACAGCTGTGAAGTTAATAAGTGAGTACATGATACGGGCAAATCAAAATGCAGATTATCAATGATCAATTGAAATAATACAAAAGATCTAAATCGCATAAGTAAATTAATTCAAGTGTTTCGTACAAAGCTAATACCGGGCAAAGTGTCAATAATCTGTCTTTTTCATATAAGGGTTAAATATTCTTCGTTTTTGACTACATAAAATCTAAAGAAAACCTAGTACGTCCAGAGACACATACGCTGTCTTTTTAATGAAATTAAATCCAATACAGTAAATCCTCACATAGCAAACACATCAATATTACGTCCGCAATGCTATAACGGCCACTCAATTAATTTCGGACCAGTCTCCAATAATTCAGCTTGATAATGAGACCACCTCTGATTTCAAATTAATGACGCTTACCTCTTTGAATGCAAACATTTTAAGACATTCATTTATAAAACATTTTCACTCTAATTACTATCCAATACTAGTCATTTTCAAACGTAACCGGAGCTACTCCTAAATTCATCGTCTATGAAATAACTGCAAACTCAGACTTTTGGCTCTTTAATATAATGAATACCAGGCTAATTTTCAATTCATTATATCAATTTCTATCACGAGTCGCCCATCTCGTTCTTGTCCAAGGAACTTATTCTGAGGATAGTTGCAATAACTCAGTGTGGAGATTTATTGTGCAAGTGGATCCCTTTGGACACAGTTTCCCACATGTCAATCAACCTGTCATAGATTTATTTGAAGAAATTTGACCATGATAAATACATGCTAGCCATCGTGTAGTTTTGGACTAGTGTCCACTTTGATTTCATACACAAAAATACCCTCTTGCAGCTTAAGAAGGTCTTTGCCTTTTTTCAAATCAAACTCTAAAAATGCTCTATGATTGACACTAACATTTTGACAGCTATTTAACCGCATCCTGGTGCATGAATACCCGGATTCACAATTCTACTAGTCGTATTACTCGTAAGGCCATGTTACAAATATTTAAACGGGTTTCTGTTCCATGCTAGCTGCATAGCACCAAATGCTTAAAGTCGTCGCGAACCTGTTTAATAAATTTTGTACGAGTTGCAATAGGCAGACGAACAATCTACGTCCTTCTAGGAATTACTTCCTAGCTTCTAGGGATGTTGACCCTTCCAGCTATAACCTCACTCTGACTCTCTATGAGGCATTGACAGCTAGTCACCTTGATTTCATTCCAACAGTTGGAACTAAGACAGGTATATCACCCTTAAAATTGTAAAATATGAATTAACGCGCAAATAACCTTAAAAATAAGTTCTACATTGTAATTACTAAAATAAATGCATAGCGAACAATGTGTTTTGATTGTGAGATGTTTATTTCACCGTAAATAAATGCTCTTAACGCATGTAAATGCGAATAAGTTCTTGCCTAAATTATTTAATAAGGGAAATAACTCGTATGGCCAAATTTTAAATACTCTGT
This sequence comes from Lutraria rhynchaena, assembly GCA_008271625.1. NCBI lineage: Eukaryota > Metazoa > Mollusca > Bivalvia > Venerida > Mactridae > Lutraria > Lutraria rhynchaena. The sequence goes on along the minus strand of VIBL01000109.1, from coordinate 628,487 downwards.
ACGAGTGGTTTCCCTTACATTAAATGAGCAGACGAAAGCTCTTCTTTTTAAAGGTAGACGGTGCCTATGTAGAAATATTCTTCGTAATTTCGTATTGTTCATTATATTGGCCAAATATAACATACTAAAAAGTTATTTTACCTGAAAATGGGTATGAGACAATGTCTCACAACTTTAAGAAGGTTGTTGAACCATATATGCTTCCAGAAGTCAACACTTTCAACGTAATTCTAGTTCACGTTTTCCTTGCATGATGATTTTCAATAGTCTCAAGTTATCGCAAAAATATTTATTTATAATGCATTCATAGCGGAAATGTTCATGTCAATATGTTGGAGTGATATTTATAAGTTTGCCATCGGACCTCCAACCTTTGATAAAGGAATATACTCCTTAAGGCGTAGATATTCACGTAAGATGGAGAAATACTTCGTTGCTTTTTTATTTTTGATTTGGTTTAATGTCACGCCAATAGCCGGGGTAATTTGGCGACTTAAGAGCTTTAACTGTGGAGGAAGACTTCGAGTGTATACTTGAGCTGAACCGCCAACCTTTCGTAAGTTTGCTGGACAGCTTCCTCGCGTGGAGGTTCAGATGGGATTCGAACACGCAGCGATGAGGCACTTCGTTCGGTCTCACTTAAGTGTGACAAATGCCAAGTAGAAAATCGGATTTTTGAAAGTCTGCAAATTGGCAGCCTATGTACATTTTTGTCACACATGCACGCATGTACACACATGTGGGTTACGCCTAGAATATGTGGTCAAAAACTGAATCACTATCTTATTGTACATCATAATCTTGGGAGGTGTTGTAACATTTCTAATCAGATACACATGAAATTGTCCAGACTGTCTACTCAAATATCTAGACAAAAAAAGACTTTTACTTCATGAATTGCACATCTGTTGACAAGATAATAAGTCGCAAATTGACAACCGATTAGTAGAATATTTATGTTGCCGCATTTCTTTATATCACAGTCAGTAAAGAATGTGATAACTTACATTCCTATATTTCTTACATGTAGTCATTGTGAAACTGTAAACTGGTACCTCACTGACTGTACAAATTCATGAAAAAAGATGCCCTATTAGATGGTTTGTATTTTGGACTTGGATCCAGCTAAGGAAATATTGACTGGTCTGCCAAACACATCACAGGCATTAGTAATGGACCTGTAATTGTAAAATTGCTATTAATTATTTACAAAGTATCATAATTATACTATACATCATAATTACATTATACATGTAGTATATATAACAGTTGAACATCGTCAAAATCTATGAAAATTATTTTTCATATACGCTAATTTTGGGTTAAATTATGATGTTTTAAATAGAATTTATTTTACCATGACAGGTATGTGACTAATGCCTGAGAAACACATTACATCACTTGTCTCTGTTCATGTTATCATACATGTATGCACTTTGTTCCTAATTTACAGTATCTTTTACATGTTGTATATTTTATTGTCTTAGTGTCTCAGTTGTTTTTCAAGTCTTTTCTAATCCTTATCATCTATATTCTATGTTTTTGTGAAGCACTTTCAACCATACATATGTAGGCCTATGATAAAAAGTGCTTTACAAATGTGGTAAAATGATACAGGTTTTTTTCTGAGCATTTTGGGAACATGACCCGACCCCCAGAATTGGGGATTTTTCACGACATTTTGGACAAATGGGAAAAAGTCACTCTGTACAAAATAACTAAAAATAATCAAATAAAACTAAAAAATTACAAATATTATGTTTTTTTCTGTTACATATAGATAACTTTGTTATTTTAATGATTTAGACATTCAATAAACAATTAAACTGCTGTAAATCATTATTTTTTTCTCATTTGAATAGGGAATTTGTCTTGCAATTGGGAAAAAAAACATGCTTTTTGCCATTGGGAATGGGACAGAATATTGGTCGTCAAAACGGCCCCCAAAAAACCTGTAATAATAATTTCCTTGGAGGTATGATAACTCTGGATAGAGATTAGAAGAAAATAGGTTTACCGTGTAATTATGAGTCTTTCCACTCTTAAAAAGTCAAAATGTGTTCTTCCTTTTTCTGCATAATTACACAGGACTTTGCTGCTATTGAAATCGTGAATATCCAGAACAATATAAAATAAATAGGGAAATTATAGAAATGTAGATACAACAAAGATAAAAAAATGAATTTATAATACAGAATGGAGACAGAGTGTCGCCCATTCAAACAACCTTTTTATGGCTAATCGTCATTAGGTGTTTACATTTCAAATACAGAAATCCAGATTAGTTCATTGTTAAGAAGGGAAATGCTTATTTATATTCTTTTCATAAATATGACTTATAAGCAAACATTCCTCAAAGCAAATATAGAGTCAATAACCGCAGAATTGAGACCTGTATCCGAGGCTATAAACTTTAGATTAGTCTCTGAGCTTAAATCCCCATTCCATTCTCAAAGTGTTATGGTTGAATCGATAAAGATGACTAATGTTTAAATACATATTCAGGTCAATCATGCTGTAAGAATAATGTATCAATAATATCATTATTGTCTGATCATAATTAACTTTGAATATTGAAAGATATGAGATTTGAGCTTGGTTTTATAACCTTGGACCCTGTAAAACATAAACTTGTCTCAATAGTCCAGAAATGATGAATGATGTATTTACTTGTTTCTTTTATTTTGTTGTTGTTGTTTTTAATCACATGTTTGTTGTTGTTGTTGTTTTTCATCATTTGTTCTACTTTTATAAAACGTAATTTTTCAACAATTCTGAAGTCATCGAGTCTAACATGGGGTCGGAACCAGTTTTCTTAATTTACACTTTGAACGCTGTTCTCATCTCATCATTGTCCAGTATTTTTAGATTGATTTAGCCATTATTCCTGGATTCTGTACCAAACTGCCAACTTTTCTATACTGGTGGAAAATGTTCAAATAGCCTTAGATTATGTGTCTTCAACAAAATAATCAGAGAACATATGTGCTGCATCCAGAGTTCAAACTCACATACCCAAGGCCTGTGAAGCTAATACCTATTGTGCTAAGCAAGTGAGGTTAAGCTAGTAAAGACGAATTCACTGTAATGATTGGTTCAAATCTATGTCAAACACTTAGTTAATCAAAATTTATTAGTCAAAATGGACATATTTGAAATTGACCTAGGTTTTAATTGGTTAAATATTTCTATGAGGCAGTTATATTCCGAAGAAAATGACTGAATAACATAGATATAACAATAATTCATCTATTCTGAAAGTTTGGGGAAAAAAATTTTGTCGGTGAAAAAAGAAGACTAAAATCCAGACATGATGTGTACTTTGACTTCTCAGTGACAGAAAATTTGATAAACAACTTCCGTATTTGAAATAAACATAATATCATTAAAAGAACAACTGTCAGATTTTGAATGGGCGTAATAAATGTCACACAAAAGTTTCAAATGAGGCATAAAATGTCTTCATGGTAATTATCAGCTCTACTGTAAATTCTGAATTACAATACTTAGTTTTTAATAAAAGAATAGAGTTAACATGCTCACATATGGTGTTTTTTTTTTCATAAAGCAAGCATTTTTACCATCTCTATTGGCCCAATAGCCGCCCGATGGTCAGATACTGTCCAGAATATTAAACAAGACTGAGGCCATTCAGATATGATATATTTAACATGATTAAGACAGTAACAAACAAGGGGATTGAGTGAACTAACCATAGATTAGAGATGACACAGACATGGGATTGAATCAGTCACCTAATGGTTTTGAAAGCTAACCACCAGTTAAAATAGAACAATTTCCTACCATGTGTTAAGTCACCTTTTATTGGTGGCAACCAAGTGTAACTAAGACAGAATATCTAAACAATTAGATGACAGATAGATTATTACTTTTGTATAATATGACTTAGTCTTCCTTTAATTGTCTTAAGAAATTGAATATGTTTTAATTCCGCTCCTTAGATTTTTTTCTCTGGAGTAAAAAGTCACACCAACAGCCAGTGTCATTTGGTAACCTTTCTTGATTTAACAGTGAAGGAAGACCCAGGTGTTCACTGGAGTATAACTATGAATCTTCCTTGGCTAGCCGAACAGCTTCTTCATCTGTGAAATTTGGATTGGAACTCACAGCAATGAGGGTGATTAATTAGTATTAGACCCGCTGTTATAAATCTTGAGATATAGGTCTACAAGCTCAAATTCCAATTTTGTGCTTTCAATAATCTCAAGTTATAAAATTACATAATGACAATATTAAGATTATATTACTTTTTCAAACAGAATTCTGTATACAAATCAATTAAAAAAAGTGTTTTCTTATTAATGTTACCAACAAGCAAATTGGTCTGATGTAAGTTGAGAATGAAAATGAGATTAGAGTTTAGTTACCAATAAAGTTATCTAATTCTGACTACCTACCTATAGTGAGACATTAAAAGCCATAAGGAAGATTAAATTCCTCAGGCAAAAAAAATGTTTTTCCTGGTTACATGCAGATTAAAATAAGTTTTTTTTTAAAAAAAAAAGATATCATTCTTAAAAGCCACAGTTTAGATTATTTTAGCACAGAGCAGTAAAAAAGGGTGAGACAGTGGCTGCCGTTGCCATTCCTCCGGCCTGGTAAAATCTTTAAGGTAGCAGGGAAAAAATAGGGTAGGTCAGGAAACCAGAAACAAATAATTTTTTAACGCCTTCTCATCAGTCTATAATCAAATTTGACTACAATTAAAAGCTTACTGGCTTTATTTGGGGTTATGAAAATTATGCATATCACTATAATCATCATGTATACAGTAAATTTACACAAAGAGGAAACACTTCATTAACGTTTTACTACAGTGCCAACCCACTTACAGCACAAAAAACTTCAGTCTCATTTACAGCAAAAATTAGTAGTTTTCATTGTTGACAATGTAGATGACAAAGTCTTTGTTTGACCTGTCAGCTGAAACTCTAGTTTTTGAACAAAAGAAAATTAAAGCAAGACACCCACTTACTAGCACACATACAACATCATTAGCTCGTAAGAAAGGGAATATAAAATTTTATTAAGTTGCAAAAAAATTGTTTCTGGTTACATGTTCATTAAAAATAGAGTAGGTAGGTGGATAAATTTTCTCTTTCAATTTTTTTTATTTTTCTTGAAAGCTGCTGCTGAAATTATTTTTGTGTGGAAAGGTAAAAAAAGTGAATGGGTGTAGTCGATGAAGTCTAGGGTTGCGGGAATATGGTGACCAGAAACAAACAATTTTTTTCACACCTAAGAATGAAACATCATGTTTGTAGCGCGCTCCTTGCTGTAAAAATATGTGAATAATTATGATAGATAGGTAATCGTGTATTTAAATGAAAAAATACGGGACCAAAGAAATCCAACGGTAATTACCTAATTTATCAATGTAATAAACTGGTCATTTAGTTTTTATGACAATAATAGGCCAAGAATTTGTAACATTTAACACCTGGAGTGTAATCTAGACTTTGAAAATATCTAAGATCAAAAACGTAATTCTGAACATTAAATGCGAATAATCAATTTGATAATTATCATTACAATTATTGATTTGTTCATGAAATAAATATTTTGGCCTATTTTCAGAATAAAATGTTATAAAGGAAGCCAGTATTCTAAATTCCTTGACCATATTTTCTTCAAATTAAAAACAACCTGTTGTAATTAATACACTAACATAATTTTACGTTCAAATTATTTCACCATTGCTATTTACCTAATAATCACTCCTAATGTATATTACACATTCTGTATTTTTTTCATTTCCATGGACTCATGAATTTTTTTCAGGAATGTAGTGCAACAAATTTTCATCAATGTCCTCTATTTGTGGACATGTAAACCCCCTCAGTTCCCTTTTATTGCTGTATCCCTTTTATAAGCATCTTTACTTATCACATTGTGATTTTATGACTTGAAGGGATGGTGAGTGACATAACTTTCACATTTTAATCTACAATGACCATGTATATAATAATTCTACAGTATCATGCATACTAAGTTGCTAAATCTATTTCACGAAACTGACAATTCAGTGATGTTTAATTCAGCCACAAACATTTTGACCTAAATAGTTTGTCAATCAATACACGTTAGGACATTTTCATGTGATTTTTTCTACTCAAATACGAAACCTGATAAAGATTTTTTGAATGCTATCAAGAATAACACGATAAGGAAATATCATAATGTCAAAATCTCTTCCTGATTGCTCAGATAAGCAAGAAACTTAATATTGAGCTTTAACATCACTGTATAATCAAGGAGCATTTTTATAAAGGTTTGTAGTCACTTACATATGACTGGGTATTTTTTTCTTTGCAGGGTTCAACCAGGTCACATCAGCAGTCAACGTCATATTGCAACATTTCCCACTTTTAACAGCAGAGGAAGACCCCTGCATTATACCCATGAAGAACCACTAACATTCCATTTATAAGCTTTCTGGACACTTTCTAACATGCAAAATATTTCTGGTTCCTGAATGGGATTCAATTTCACAGCACTGAGCAGCTCGGGATTAAAAGTCAGTGACCTTAATTGTTCAACCACGGAGCCCACTGATAACTGAGTAAATTATGAAGAAAAATTACAGGAACAAGTTTGAAATTACCGTAGTTCATTTTAGAGTCATCACTTTTGAAAGGTAAGCCATTTGTCTAAAAAAGCACCTTTGTACTGTACAATTTATATCTACATTCATTTACTGGTAAGCAATACATCAGGCAGGAAGTCCATCAGAAACCAATCATTCACTTAACAAGAAGCAACTCAGCAGTATCCAACTGTGTTCAAAACTTTGACCATCTAATTCAGTGGTATATGTCTTTATCACAAAGCCATGAACCTATCTGATGATGAAGTATTATATATGCCATTCCATTGATACATTCCATCTTAGTTGGCAGGATTTGTGGACAAGTTAAAACTTCACAAAAGTTTATTTTGTGAAATCTGCCCAGTTGTGCCAGGATGATGTCTAAGATTATGGCAAATGCGAGTAGTAAAGAAATGAATGAGGAATGTACCCTAAGGCAGTCTTTTCTTGAGTTTGGCATATTTGGGTACTACAAAAAGCTTTCAGAAAAGTAAACTGAAAAATGTACTCATTGGCTTGGCTTATCAGCATAGGTCACGATAATTGCCTCTAATTGTTTGTTGTTTAAATATAATCCAACATTAAGCCACTTCAAATTGATTTTCAAGTATTCAGGCTTTTTTTAATATTGAGACATTGGCAAAATAGTAACTTCGACATATTCACACAAGCATATATTTTATTTAAGAAGGAAATATGAGCAAGGTCAAAGATATAGTTATCAATTAATGGTCGTTCAGATGTGAAAGGAAAACTTATGTTATCATTAAAACACTTTAGATAAAATAAAAATATAAATATTAGCCACAGAACAAATACTTGAACTTTTATAAATATTTTTGAAAAAATTTATGAGCAAAAGTACTCAGCAGTTTTATTCGGCGAGACTTTATCACGGAATTTAACAAAAGTCAGAATTCAGTTAAAGCATCATTTTATTCTGCAATATTCAATACATAAGTTGCTCAGCTGTACCAAGTCACAATTTTGATATTCAAAACAATATCTAGTTAAACTAATTATCCTTTAATTATATTCTTAAATGAAACAAAATAACATACATCATTAAAGGGGCTAGACTCCAGATTTTTTTTCAAATCAAGAAACTTGTTTGATAGCCACAGTAGCCCATAATGTTAATTCACATTCAAACGGCTTAAATCTTTGCATTAGAATGTACAAATAAACATAGACTGTATGAATTAGTAAAAATATGCAGAACTAAACAGGAATTTTCATTTTCATTAAAGATAAGCAATATTAAAATCTGAGGACTATACAAGACTTCAAATGTTTTCTGTAAGGTTTTATAATTCAGAAAATTGGAAGACAAACTGGAGTTAAGTCCCTTTAATGATTTAAAGAAACATCTTTTTGTCACAATTAATGATTATATTTTGAACTGGTCCTGAATACACAAAAAATGAGGATAAAAATCTGAGTTCAGAGATCTCTAAAATCTAAAGCAGCTGATTGGTCAATTATGAGAAGATACTAAAAATATATCTAATGGGCATTAGGCATTTTCCTGAAGGCTAGTATTAGATCTCAGATTTAAGTGAAAACCTGGGATATGAAATAAAATATTCCATTTTATACTTAAAAAATGTCCCTTCCTAGAATTGTTCATAGAGACTAGCAATGGAATATGGTTATAGTGAATTCCTGGGGAACAGAACAATTACTTAATAATATCCACAGTTTACTAGATTCATTACAATAAATAAGGAAGGGTGTATTGTGGGAAAGATAAATACTTCACTGTATCTAATTCTTCGCTATATCCAGGTTCGCTATAACCATATTTTACTGTATTGGGATACATAAATCAAGACTATTGAATAAGAACATATACAGCTTAAACAGAAAACACACAGAACAGAAAAAATTGTTCGCTTCTGGTTACCCAACCCACCCTTATTTTCACCACAAACTGAACTTTTATTAGGCCAGAGGAATGGTACATCCAATGTCTTACTGTTTTACCTTTCCACACAAAAATAATCTTAACAGAACCTTTCAAAAATAATAAGAAAAAATTCCCAACCTATCCTATCTTTAATGAGCATGTAACCAGAAACAAACAATTTTTTATGCCAAAAGATATAAAATGACACAATACATATCAGCATATTCCAATTTCAAATGAGAAAATGTTCATCAATTAGATTCATTAACTTATCAATTATAACATCTTTTTTTCCTGTAATCAAACAATTATTCATTTAAAAGACTAACAAAGAATCAAAATTATTAAATTGTAAAATTCGAATAACCTTGCATTCAAAAATACATGCCATGAATTTGCATAACTTGTGTACAGTCTCCAAGCTTAAATCTTAATTTCAATCCAGTACTTTTGTTGATAATGTTTAATGTTTAAATACACATTCAGATCAAATTTGAGGACAGAATAATGTATGATTAATATCAACATTGTCTTATCATAATTATCTCCTCAACATTAAAAAAATAAGAGGCTTGAGACCAATCTCAAGTTTTATCACAGGGTAATTTGAAGGACTTATTAGCATTTGTTCAAGAAAAGAATGCTTCTGATGTTGACACATATAATACGTATCAAATGACTGCAAACAAAAACTTTCCCATCCAGCAAATATTATAATTAATCAGAGTGTAATAACTTAGAATGCATCTACAACATAACGAAATACCATTTACACTTGATAACATTGGCTACTAAGTTATTTTTAAAAACTTTGGTTACTTGCAGTAAACAAAGAGCATGCAAAAATTAATCAGTAATAAGATACTGGTATGAAGAAAAAGCAGCATGTACAATAAAACCTTGATAATGTGACCACCTTCAGGACCTGAAAAATCAGTCATAACAATGAGATTGTTTCATCATCAAGTTGAATTATAGGGAAGTTATTGAAAGCTGGTCTAAAATAAGTCGTCATTATAATGAGGTGGTCATAATATTATTTGAGGTCTTACTGTACACATGTAATAACAAATTTTACATTAGGTAGGATACCTACATAGTCAAGAAAAATAATGAGACTACAAACAAAGTTTGATACAAAGATAATGTCATCAGCAAATAACTTTCTGTAGCATCAATGTTCATGTACCAACACTCAAGCCTTTAAGGGTGTGATTATTGGCTGATTTCAGAGGGGGGGGTTTAACGGGTGTAGGTACGACCAGAAAGCATTCTAAAAATATCAGCACGGGTAACGCTCCAGGCAGTTAAAATGAATCAACATTTGTTTAACCAGCATTTGAGGGAAATTAAATCTCCTTCCCCCTATCACTTCCTCAATTTTTCTCAACAGATTTATGTTTCACAAAAATCTAATGCAATGAAAAAATCACACCCCTTCACACTTCTTGTGGGTTCAGTTAAGTACACAATTCTGCACAATGAAGGTAATCCCAAGGTAGCTCAGAAAGGCAATCTCTGCACTACCTCAATGTCCAGTGCCAATACTTAGAACTTATAATACTAAATAGTTAACACATCAAAAGCACAGATCTTTTTCTATGACATATCATATTTCTGGAAATGTTTCTTCAATGCTTCACTATATTCCTTGTTTGTTGTTTGAGACAACGACACAGATCTCTTCTTATGGCCCTTATTTTTGCTACTCCCCTTACGACGAAACATGGTTTTGAAAGTCTGAAATGGTGTCATTTCGTTTTTATTTTGTAAAGACGATGGACTACTTGGGGGCGTGCCTACCATTTCAGACGCAAGGGGAGTGCGGGGGAGTTTCCCACCAGGACTTGATAAATTTTCTGCTTGAAGCTGTATTGATGCAAGATCCACACTAGACAGGGAATGAGGACGATGCTTCCCAGACCGAAAGCACTGCTCCTCTGACAAATTGGCTAACATGGGCATAGATCCCATTGACATCATCGATCCAGAATGCGAAATAGGTCCCATCACATCTTCCTCATCAATGACTGTATTTATGTGTGTTGAACTGAAAGAAAATATACGGTCATCTTCTTCATCTTCATCATAATCGTTGTTATGGTTACCATTGGATATAGAAACATCTTGAGACGAAAGGTCATGGTCACTAATCGAAAACACACCACTTGATGAGTTGGAATTTTCACTCAAATGTGATGATTCACTGATTGACTTGTTAATTTCATACTGAGGGGAACCAGTCTCAGAAAAGAAGTTTTGTGAATATCGTGTCTGTTTCCGATTGTTGTTCTTACTATATTCCGTGCTATCACTATGCGGTCTATCCTTTGATGTAATTTCTCCTCCGTAAAGACTAGTATCACCATTTGGAATGCTTCTTCTACGATCCTCAGTAATCCTACGCAGATCTTCCTGACTAGAACAGAGGCGATCATCTTTAAGAAGAATTTTCTCAAGGTTGATAGAATTTAATTCAAGACTACTTCTGTTCTTAGACAAGAATTTATCCTTCACTGACCCAAGTTTGCTGGAGTTGTGGCTCTTTTTATCTTTGCCACTTTTCCCACCAATATCAAAATCAGTACCACTTCCATTTTTACGACGGTTTTCACGCATATATCCATTCATACCTCCTTTAGCATATATTTCTTTGATTGCATTTAACAACTGTTCATTTTGATCTTTCAACTTCACTATTTCTTGTCTTTGACAAACAATAGTTTGATTTTTGTTTCTTAACTCTTTTTTCAAATTTTTTTGTTCCTGGAGCAATCGACTTTCTAAAATGACTAACTGAGCCATTATGTCTGTCATTTGCTTCTCTGACCTTGATCTTTGACATTTTAACTGCATCTCACTACGGCACAGCTTCAATTTTAGAGACATGACCTCACGGTTGTGCTTTGAGCGCTCATCTTGGAGAAGCTGCTGCGAAACTTTGAGCGATGATTTAAGATCTTTCAGTTCCTGATCCTTAGACACCATAGCCTCTGTTGTTTCCTGAAAATACAACCAGTAAGTACTTAAACACTCAGTCTTAAAGCAAAACTATTGATGAGGTCAGGAATGATATACATGTAGCTCAGAATTGCTGACCCTCATATCCAGTAAAATTCCTTCGATTTTTAGTGAAGATTAAAGTCAGTAATTGTATACCACATGCCAGAAATATTTTGTCCAGTCCAATAATGTTTCTAAACATGTCATTGCTGGGGTCCAGTAATAGTTTATTGCCTGACAGTACACAGTTTACCATGTTTAAATGCATCAAATATTCAGAGTCTTGACCATAATTAAAAGTAGAAATATTCACAGCCTTGACCATTTTGAATACATTATTTTTACCACACTAAATCCACTAAATGGTGATATAAAGTGACAATGTAAGATAAACATGTCATTTAGGCACAAAAAAATCATGTTCACTGTTACCTAACCTACCATATTTTTGCTGCCAACCCAAAAGTTTCTAGTGGCAAAATCAAAACAACAAAACTATTGGGGGAATTAATTGCACCTTGCATTCTTGCAAAAGGTATTTGTAAAGTTTTCCAAACTACCAACCCTAAGTAACCCTAAACACAACAATTATTTTTCTAGCCTTATGATAGCAAATTATTAAAACTGCTAACATTCAAAAGTCATAAATCAAGTTATTTCAACTGAATTATATTACAGTAAGGACAACTTAAACAATGCTTTATATAATTTTTTTTTCTAAAATTGGCTGATGCTGCCATATTTAAAGAGAAAAGTACAAGAAAACTAAAACACATCAAAACCTAGTTCTTCAAACAACCAAATTGCTCAAAACTTTATTTTCCATACAGAGATGTTTAATACCAAATCTTCAAACAAAACAAAACAAATTGCTCAAAACTCTATCTTCCATACAGAGATGTTTAATACCAAATCTTCAAACAAAACAAAACAAATTGCTCAAAACTTTATCTTCCATACAGAGATGTTTAATACCAAATCTTCAAACAAAACAAAACAAATTGCTCAAATTTTTTCTTCCATACAGAGATGTTTAATACCAAATCTTCAAACAAAACAAAACAAATTGCTCAAAACTTTATCTTCCATACAGAGATGTTTAATACCAAATCTTCAAACAAAACAAAACAAATTGCTCAAAACTTTATCTTCCATACAGAGATGTTTAATACCAAATCTTCAAACAAAACAAAACAAATTGCTCAAAACTTTATCTTCCATACAGAGATGTTTAATACCAAATCTTCAAACAAAACAAAACAAATTGCTCAAAACTTTATCTTCCATACAGAGATGTTTAATATCAAATCTTCAAACAAAACAAAACAAATTGCTCAAAAATTTATCCTCCACACAGAGAGGTTCAACACCAAGTCTTCAAACAAAACAAAACAAATTTCTAAAAATTAGTCTTCAATACAGACAGTTTCAATACCTACAAAATATTTTATCATCTAAGTCAATTAAAATATCAAATAAAGTTAGAATATGGCAGTACCAATAACGATTAACCAATGTAATGTAAAAAATTTACTCTTAAATTGATAAAACACCCATAAACAAGATATAAACACACAATTATAATTTTATTTTTACCTAACCATAAAAAATACACAGTCAGTACCACCTGGTAGTAGATTAATATACCATATGAATATCTCCAACTTATCCACTTAAAAACTCATTTCAACATAATTTTGTTTACAAAATCAATCCATAAGGCCATCACTAATGGTTTGTTGGTTTGCAGTTATACAAAGGACTAAAAGAAAATTAATCTTAATCCAGCTTTTAGTTTTCAGTACAAAAATGTTAAGTTAACAAACAAACAAAAATGCCTACCTACCAACCTACCTGTTGTTAAAAACATATATTTGTAAACCAACATTTTATTACAGATGGCCTTACAACCAATTGTTCTTAAAAGCCTTCATTATTTGTTTGCTTTAAAGTTGTACCAACAGCCAAGGTCCAACTGTTTCAATGGTGGAGACAGAATCCTGGCATTCATACACCTGCATTGAGTTACAAACCTTCCATAAGTGGTCTAGACAGCTAACTCACATGTGATATTTAAGGTGTGAAGCTAAAGTTTATTGGTCAGAGATTTTAACCTTTCAACCACAGTGGCCCTACAAGGTTCTTTAAAATGTAACTAACAAGGTAGAACAAGTCTTAATACATAAATTTTTCAGGTTTGTACGCACATTTTCAACAAAAAATCAGTTATACACCATCCACAGTCAACCTAAGCAGATTTCCCGTTCTGTATCAGGACTAACCTTGTTCTCCACAAATAACAATTAACTTTTCAACATGAATGATCAGTGGTAGAAGTTTCAATAAATGATATAACAATCCAACCATACTAATTTTATACCATAGATACAATCAACAGTTAAAATGTTATTTTCAAAAATTGCCGAATCATTCCTAAATCAAAATGACAAGTCAACAACTGGAGTACAAGAAATTAATTGAACCACTTAAGTTTTTGATCAGGCAGATAAATTAATAGTATGATAGATTGAATAATATTTGTATAATACAGTCAAATCTATGTATGAAAATAATTGAAATGAAGACAGGCTTATACTAACAAAATTACTTTTTAAGTGTTTAATTGGAGTATATAGATCAAATTTGAAGTCACACAAAACTACTTGATTGGGCAACAAAAGACCAGAGAAATAGAATTTCTGTACAAATTTGCAATGAAATGTTTAAAAAAATACAACAGGATTTATAAGGTAAACATAACTCCACTGGAAAACAGGGGAATGCAAAAGGTAGAAATTCACTTAAAAATTCTCCAAAAGTAAACAAGTGTATTCCTAAGGTTTACAAAGATCAGCTTTCGTAAAAAGTCATTAACAGTACTGCAAAGGAAGAAACCTCCATATAAAATTTGTTAACCAAGAAATGACAAGATTTTCAGAATCAAACATGCAATCATACTTTTTAATTTTTATACCATTATCATACATCTATTATCTTTTGGATTTATCTATTTTGGATAGGACTGATGTTGCCTCACAGCACTTTGATTTCTGATACTGTTTCAGTTGGAGATTCTTGATGAATACTAGTGAGACTTGTAAGGAGAGGAGTCATATTCTACATGTTGTACAGGGAAATAATAATAATTTGCCAACTGTCTTAACGGTTATCAAGAGTCAATGTGAGAGATAGAAAAAATGAATTTTGTGCCTTTAATCAAATTGTTACAGAGGAAAGTGCCCCACCTAGGACTTAAGCATATGTCTTTAGATCAACAGTGTAGCACTCTACCATTGATGACAACCAGATATTTAAGTTACACTATAGTTACAGTGATATCAACCAAGTATAGTACCTTTTCATTGATCATTTTATCTTTAAGGCACTTGTTAAAATGAAATAAACTTAATGTAAACAAATCTTGATAACAAACTCTTTAATGTGGAGGTAGAAGTTACTTTTCACTGGGAAGGTAAAAACACATTTTGTAAATGTCAACTTGAATATTTAAGATGCAGTCTGAACATAAAACCATAAGACTTAAATAGAAACAAACAAATTTCCATGTAATTTGAAACTTAAGGGTTTTAGGTACAAATGAATTACAAATCTTTACATAATGATTTGTTTCCTGGTCAGGCAAAGAAGTTAGAAAATCAGTTTGTAATGTGAATGTTATAAGACAATCAAAAATAGGATCTGAGTCATTAAATGCTTCATATTACGTTGATCATTGTCACAAATATGTAAATGGTTTCAGTAAAATAAACTGCATGTTTATACACAAATGAATCATAAGCAAAGAATATACCTATCACACTAAAACAGCACTAAGTCACCACTCTCTATGCTAAAAAAATACAGTACCACATCAATATTAAGATCACCTTGTTATAACAACCTCTTATTTTCAGACTGACTTCCAATAACTCCCCTATATATAATTAAACTTGACAATGAGAACACCTCATTATTACCACTGACTTTTCGGGTCCTGAATATGGTCACATTATTGAGGTTTTACTGCAGTCATATATTAAGGGTTACTTGACTGAAAAAATAATATAGGTAGGTAGGCTGAAAATTTCTCTTTTCAAGTTTTTTTTTCTAAATTTATGCCTTTAGTGAGATTACCAGATATCCTCAAATATTTTTGTTCTTTGGATTTTGTTGTTAGAAAGATTAAGGTCAGTGCTAAAAACGGGGTTAGTTGGGCAACTGAAAACACAAGTATTTTTTCTGGCCTAATTAAGATTGACTTAAAATCAAACAACATATTTGCTTATAAGAAATAACTAAGAAACAGTTTTCAATAGTGGCAGATATCATAAACAATATAAGTATTCAAAAGCCTAATTAATTACATATTTCAGTAATTAACTGCCATGTTTTCAAAAGTAAGAATCAATAGCAAAATAAAACCAAAAAACAATACCGTTAGTTATACATTTCATAAGCCACAGACTTGAACAGTTACAACTTCAATATAGCTACAGAATTTTGAAGAACTAGATGTAAAAGTTGCAAATTTCAATTCAAGCCAATTTCGAAGTTAAATACTGTATATCATTAGTCACAGATTTCTACAGACACAGAGTTTAAAGAAGTCTAAGTTACACAATGCCTATATATATATATAAATTATAAAAATAAAATAACATTGAAAATATGATATCAAAGAATCAATTATAACAAACACTTTGTAGAGATGAAACACAAAATGATACAAAACCACTTGTAAACTTTATTCAATCAAATAAAATCACTTCCTTTCGAACAATCAAACTATCTCTACAGGCTCTCTCTGCTAAGAGTTCGAATCCCCTCCAGGACCAGAAAAAAATCATATGGGAGCTATCCAGCAGGCTTACGGGAAGTTGGTGGTTCTACCCAAGTAAACAGCTAGGGTCTTCCTCCTCCGTTAAAGCTGGAACAAGTTGTCAAATGAAGTGATGTTAAACCCCAAAGATAAAAAGAATACATATTGTACACCTGCATACATGAGTGATATGAATTGACATAAATAATAATTTACCTGTTATCTTAGATAGCAATAGAAGCATTCAGAGGTAATTTTAATCCAACAAGTTACAATCATACAATGACAAAATGTCAAGAACATGTCCATACACAGAAACTCAGCATATACCACCATAAATAAATGGCACTTTGCCTAAAATCTCGTATCACAGACTTCCTACAGTTCATTTGTCAAAAATATAATCAGAAACCAATCAAGTCAAATGTTTAAAACTTATTGCGCAACAACCTGGTATTTTGGTAATCAATCTCACTGATCCATTTTAGACATAAAATGTAATAAAATCAATAATTACATGTACCTTATAATAAGCAAGTAATCCGGTATTTATAAGCTCCACATCTGATGTTTACAATATTTTACACAATTTAGTCTCAAATATGGATTCACAACTGAATAATACCCAAGCACTATGACAGTTTTCAAAACATCCAGTTGATGACACAAAAATATGAGTACAAAATTGTTAGTAAAGATGAAATTTATTTAGTATAACATAAATTTCAAAGACTGCACTTAAAGCTATCATTTTGTTTATCATTGTGGTGAAGGTTGGTAAACCACAACTGTTTTGTGAGTAATTGTCTCTATGGAAATACAGCTACTGTAAAATCAACAAAAAAATAGTGAATTTATTTTTTTTGTTAGAATGCATAACACAAAACTCCAAAACGGAAAAAGTTAAAATTGTCCACAGGAACAGAAATCTAATGACAGAAGAGTATTCAATTTTGAAGAGTATTCAACCAGAAAAAAACTTTTAATTCTTACCTTTAATTCAAAGTTAGCAAAACATCCACAAATTTGTAGTAAATCATTAAATTTGAAGCACCATTATTCAGAGCTGATAAACTGATATGAATCATAAAGTCATCTCAGACCGAACACAGAGATAAACATAAAAGTTTGTCAATGAAACAGGGTGGAATGAACTATAACTCAATATGTGGGTGATTTTATGCGATACTGAGTGTTCTTGATGTACAGTAAAGCATAGTTATTTTTTTTCATTGGGATTTAAGTTGCACCAACAGCCAGGGTCATTTGGAGACTTTTCCTGCTATATAGGAAGAAGTGTACACATAGGTAGAACCACTCAACTTTCATTTCATAAGCTTAGCGGGACAGCTTCGATTCGGACTCACAGCAATGAGGACTAATGATTACTCATCAGAGACCATAAACATATTGTGAGGCAGTGAAGCACTTATTTTTCCTCAACACAACCTTCTTTATTTAATTGTTGTGGATAAAGTGTGGACAAAATGAAATTATTATTTGGGTCCCCAGAAGTGCACTATAACCAAGTTCCACTGTATTTGGACATCAATTCACACCAAGTGTTGCATGTCTTGAAAACAACAGTCATAATACCATGCAACCTGTCAACAAAGCTCATATATATATATCTTAAAAATCTGACTGTCAAAAATTTGATTTTAGATCAATATTAATACACAATCCAATATAATTTTTCTTCACAATATTGAATTACTGACTGTTGGCAATCCAAGAAAAATTCTCTTTGTATCATAATACTAAAGTTGTAAAACACAACACATGGATACATATGCATTCATGAGAAAACAACTTTCTCAACAGTAAAATGGAGGTTTGAAGGGAGAGTGGTTAGTGGTAAACCACTCCAACATCCTGTAACTCCCGGTGGGTGTGCACTGTATTTGACACAATATGTAATACTCCTCAGGTTATCATATACTACATCGAATCTTATTCTCATCATGGAGCTCATGTCAGACATTTCACTAAATACAGCAGGCTACTGACAAATCAATAAAGGACTGAGGAGAGTGCGTGACTGGTCGCTGTTCAAAGGGCACTAAATTTCTCTCCCATTGCAGAAAATGACCAGAAAACATTCTAAAAATAAAATAATTGCAACAACACAAGAACAGGTAATTTTTACCGGTAAAATCTTCACAGATGCATCAACATTTGTTTAACAATAAGCATTTGAAGGGAACAGGCTTATTAACCCATACCCACTCAGATTTCTCAATGGATTTTCAATTGTTCAACAAATATGACCCCAAGATAATCCAGTCTGCAGAAATCAACAGATTCATGGAAAAAAATTACACCCCCCACCCCTGAGTCATTTTGTACACAAATTTCAGAATAACATACTAACATAGTAGGCTTGACAAAATGATCCAATAAACAAAATTTTATACATTTACAGTAATGACTGAGTGTTAGGAAAATTAATCCCAATTAATTGCTTAATCATTTCAACCATGACTAGAAGAGTAAGCTGACAGCATTTATAAACACTATGTAATGTATTATTACCCGCAGCAAGTTACATATTACTCATACAAACTGATGCAAATGTTTTTTGTAAGTACGCAGATGGTTAACGTAAAGGGCAATGGCAGCATTAATTTTGTAGCACAATTTCCTGCGTTCACCAATTTCATGGATTGTAATTCAATCATTAAAGACATAAACCACACACCCACACTCATGTTAACTGAAGTCTATATTTAAACAAAAATAAAAAAAAACATTTGTTCTTGTTTATAAAATGGTTCTCAGAAAGTATTTTTGAAACCAGTATCACAGTGTTATGGTGACACACCATTAAAAACTGACGGATTTCCGATTTGAAAATAATGTGTATGAATCCAGCCTAGGGAAATACAGAGTCACAAATAATTATTGCACTATCTCAATACAAGATGAGATCCAAAACTTAAACATTATGACCAGCTCTGAAGGTATAAAATGGAGCTTCATAGGTCTACAAGATAAAAGGTGGATAAGAAAAGATTCAGGGACATGATATACGTGTGCACAACAAGAGAAATAGACAGACAGATACCTGATAATAAGAAGTATAGTTGACTGGAATTCAAATATAGCTAATTCCTTATTCTATATGCTCCAATATTACAGTAATAAGTAGTTAAAGCAGTATTTGTCACTGCTAAGTGCTACAAAAAAAAAATGTCAGCCATGCCTTGAGACACAGCCAGCAATCAAAGCCAGTTGTACTACTTAACTCATTAAGCACATGTTCTTAATTTAACTACTTCCTGTTTGAATCAAGCTCTCCGAACAAAGGAAGAAAAGTTAGTCAGACCCAGCTAGTAAAGTACAGATGTGGTTATTGATTTTTAATTGGTCCCTTTAATGTAACAGCATTGAACTCAGTACAATACTTCCATAAACAAGTAAAACCATAATGTTCCTGCTAGTAGCATTCGTGAAATTTAAGGAACAGCACAACTTTACTAATAGACCACCTCAATATAAAGACCAACTCAGTATAATGACCGCTCTTCTACATTTTTTTCCATTTCATTTACTCCTGAACTTGATAATGAGACAACCTAGATATAAAGAACATTTTTCTTTAATAGTCCAAAACATGGTCATAATATCCAGGTTATACTGTACTAAATAATTTCATTTTACTTACAATCGCTACATTTGACCTGAATATGGAGCTGTCATTTTTTAACAGTAAAAATTGGTTAAAAAGGATACTTTTCATTCCTAATTTAAATGTGCATATAATTGGCAATATTTTTTAACTTTGCATGGATGTAGAAGAGGAATATTGAGAAATCACAATCATGATGATCTAAAACCAATCCTAGTTGATCATACCTAACGTATAAAAAGTAACGCAGCTGCGTCTTTCATGTACTTTTGTCCCATTAAACCACAGACAGCAGATTTTGCATGTAACATCCTCCACCCACATAAATAAACAAAATATCAAATGTTCACCACAGATATATCACTTCTCATCTCTTTATAGTGTTTGTAGTATAAATATTCCTAACTTAGGTGAATTTAAAGTATATGAAAATACAATTAGCATCTTTCCGTTATGTTTTCAATGAGTTTAATCCCATGTAATCAACAGCTGTTTAGTTACGAGCAGCTAGCCAGACTGGTGCTTCAGTTCCCTATCTTTACAAACCTGTTCCCCCACTCAACATAACAACCACCATCCCAATTAACATAGTACGATCAAAATAAATGCAAGAATAAATAATTTATGAAATGAAGGTTTCAGCCCTGGTTAGTACTGGGAAGTAACCTACAAGCACTCACTAATTTAAAATGTCCTCAATTATAAAAGAAGTAACTGAAAAAAATGAATACAAATAGTCTGCCACTTAAGCTTAACAGAGCACTACAGGTCTATAGATCACAACTACATCAGTTCAAACCATGGGCTTGGCACATTTTAATTTGACTGAAGACATTGCATATAAGGCCGCTTCTCTGCCACAACAGATCCAAGTAATTTGTGTGAAAACTTTTTTCGAAGTTCCTTGCAAAGAAAAATCTCAGTATTGGTTCAGAATCCAGAAGAATTGGGTGGGTTACCTGGCTGTCAGTATATGACAATATGAAAAAAACACCATTGAAGATAGGTGCTCCCTCCCCCCCCCCCATGAACAATCAACAATGAAGTGGATTATCTCAATAGCAGCTTCAACTTTAGTTCTTAATCAAACTAATAAAGACTGCAAGTAGACAGAGACAGACTATTAATGGATTGAATCTTCAAACATTTAGTTTCCTACAGCAAATCTGTATAATTTCCTTGTTTACAACAACGTTACCCTAAATCATCTGTACTTCCGTAACAAAGTTTTAAATAGAATTTTTTTACGCCATACAAAGTTTATGCAAATACAATATTCAACAGCCATAATGCATTTCACCAATAATTACCTGCCGAACATTTAGAATCTATCACAAAAATATCATTTATTTTATGAGAAAGAAATTAAACTCAGGTTTAAGAAAAGCATACATTAGGGCAGATATTCAGACTAATCCTTACATAAACTTTCACCCATTTTGGGAAAGTTATCACTACTGACCAAGTTGGAAAAAATCGCACTGTCTGTTTTACGCTAGTAAGCTCCTTAATTAATCACATTAATTCACAAATATGTGATAAAGGAATGAAAATCAGTCATTTCACTGGATTTAAAGAACAATTTCATAAAGGGTCTCCACACTTAGAAATGAGCACCAGGGCTCGACAAATCCACTCATCCACAAGTAGAAATTAACTCAAGACAAGTTGAAATTACTGTAGAGCTAGTTAAAATTCTTAGCTGGTAGCCCTAGCACATTTCATTAACATTACTGGTATAATGAAATATTATTTGGACCCAAAGAATTTAACTTTAATCGTGTTTTACTGTAGCAATTTGCTTTTCACATGAATGCATGATGTTACAACCTATGTGCCTTCAATAAAAACATACAGTAAAACTTCACATTACATGCAACCATCACAATGCTATGACCATCTTGTTATAATGACCACTTACCATCGGACAGGCTTTCAATAACTCTCCCAAAATTCAACTTGATAATGAGACCATCTCATCATTACAACAATTTTTGGGGTCCACAGGTGGTCTCATTATAAAGGTTTTATTGTACAGTATCAACCTATGGTAAACTGCAAAACAGTATCAAAATACCTTGATTCATCTCCTACAGTAAATTAATTATGCATAAACTTACCACAGTAAGCATAATTAAAATTACATCACAACCAATCCTGTACAGTGAAATATTCTTATTTGATATGACATTTACAAGTACATATATAGAGATCTGTCATCACATTTTTATCCTCTATTCAGTAACAGGTAGCTATAATCACTAGCATTCCTTATCAGTTATATAATATTTCACTTCTTTCCAATAGAAAACTATCCAACTATTAAATTGATAAAAAACAACAATTGAAACATGTCAGTGATCATGTATATTGAACCTGAATGTACTAAATATTTCACAGTTTATGCTCCGAATGTAAGCATGTAACATCGCAGCACTTGCTTCAGATAACGTAAATTTACATAAATCACATTGTACATACAAATGTATTTAATATAGATTTTCCCTGATAAAGTTCCTTTGTAAATGTCAAATTTATTTGTTTTAATTGTAAAATCTGGGGCATAAAGATTGAGATCTATCATTGCGCAATTTCCCGTCTAGACCATGGATTCCCCTAAGGTTCTGCAGTGTAATAGTCTATCATGTATCCGAGATCTCGTGCCTCAAGGCAATCGAGCCATATAACAATCGTGCATAATATTAAACTGATTTATGAAAATTGTAACATTATTATTTGTTATGACTTCAAAGCCATGGCAACTGTCTAAACAGTGTTTAATGGAGAAATACAGACTGCTTTTTTATAATATCTTATATAAACACTAGCATTCTTAATTTATCTCCAAATGCAGGCCATGGTAACTGCCAAGATTCATATTGAATTCACTGAAACTTCACACTACACTGAATAATAAGTTCCCAATAATTATTAAAATCAACTTTGCAAAGACATGTTTTTCTTTTAACTAAGACTTATATGATGAGATTTCAAGAACAGATTTGAGTACGGAGATTAAAATACTGAGATTATGGCAATGAGATTAGAGAACTGTGATTACAGTTCTGTGATTAGAATTCTAGGATTCTTTTTCACAAAGTTTTAACATAGCAACAAGAGCATAAGGGTCATTAAAAGACTATTCTCCACAGTGTAGGAAGACCCAAGGCATACACCTGTGTAGAACCACCTACCTTATGTAAGCTAGCAGGACTGTGCATTCCTCACATGGGGAATTTGTTTCTTCCAAAGTGGGATTTAAATTCGCAATGATGAGGGGCTAGTGACTACATGTCAGATATTGTAACAATTCATGGTGTGGGGGAGTCCCCTCCCCCTTAGTTCTACAGGATTGAATTATGGTCTGAAATCACGTAACTTTGGCCTTTTAAGATGTACTAAGACAGAATATAAAGTTCAGTAAAAAATTTATTCCAGCTGTCTCTGTAGTCAGCCATAAGTTTGCATGCCCAGGAGTGAAACAACTATGATACAAAGAGGTATCAGACTATGACTTAATGCAGTGACTGTGGCATACACTAACAATCTTACTGTTTTATAATAACTTGCTGAACACACAGAACAGCTGTCTGAATAATGACAAATAAGAGTGAATCACGCTATCTACTACATCATGAGAATCACTAACAAAAAAGAAACACAGACAAATGTAATCTAGCAGATCATGAAAAGAGCTCATTATGAAATCAGTTTCATCTTCTATGTAATTGTCTGATGTCTGCAAGGCTGTCTTTGTTCCAATTGAAAACAAAATGTCATCGGATGTAATTTAAAACCAAATCATACATTTTATATTCTTTTGTTTCTTAATAAATTAAATTGAGATCAAAATACCCTCAGTCCAATGTTGAACACTTGAGATTGATTTCCCAGCTGAAATCTTAATTTTGCATCTTTATTATTCTTAAGTTACGCCATCTATAAGAAATTTACTGGTTAGCTTGAGTTATGCAACCCACACTCTTATTGGGTAGGTAATTAAGGCATTGTTTTTTTTTTCATTAAAAATATAAACACTATATCCTTTCAATGAAAACAAAAAGCCAGTATAAAGGACAGAACATTTTTTTTCACTTTTTGAGGTGGGGGATTTTGAAATAATTTTGTTATGTAACTGCAACCTACAATATTCTATGGATTGATGTATACTTCTGAAACAGTATTCTATATGCAAAACTAAAATATTTAGTTACATACACATACTCATATATTGCAAACATTCATTTTGGGACCCTTTTCACAGGAGTTTAATGAAGCACCAACAGCCAGGGTCATTTGGCAACTTTCCAGCTTTAACAGCGGAGGAAGACCCCAGGCTTGCACCCAGGTAGATCAACTGAACTTTAGTAAACTAGTTGGACAGCTTCCTCACATATGAAATAAGACCTGGGCGGTATTCAAACTCACAGCAGTGAGGGCCCAGTGATTACAAGTCAGAGATAACAACCACTCAAACATAGAAGACCCTCATTTGTGGACTAAAATACATTGAAAACAAAAAAGCTTTAACCCTTTGCCTCTTAATACCACATTTCCCCACATCTGAAGCAGGCGACTTCTAAAAACGTGGCAAAAGAAACCATTGCTTGTAAAGAGTAATGGCTTCTTTTGCCACTATGTTTTCCACTATGTCAGAGAGAAATAAACCAATTTTCTTAAATAAATTTATGTTTTGTATGTTAGCTTTGAATTTGGAAGAGTCCAAAATATGCTTATGAGGCAATTTTAGGGTTAAAGTAGGGCTACATTTTGTAAAGTTTACAACTTCTGTCGAAATATATCAAGTGTACATTTAAAAATATTTTGTGTGAATTCATAAAACTAACTTACTTCTATTGAATAAATTGAACTAAAATCCAATTTTCACGTCATCCAATCCTGTGAGTAACAGAAAAGCAGAGAGTTTTGTATTGTAGTTCAATAAAAAATAAATAACATTAAAAAAAGATTATTCACTGTTTCTCCTATAACTTTAATTCCAATGTTTACAATGTGTTGACAACCAGAGCTTATAAAATGACAAATTATGCACAACCAGTATAACTCAAATTCAATAATTCAGGGTTATAACAAAAGCCTATTAAATAATTTATTCTCTAGGGTGAAGAATAAAATCTGAAAAATGCTTGATCACTATTGATCCATCAGCAAGCGTCCCTAATCTCTGTTGCTTGTTAAAATCCAATAATCATAAGCACATTGCTTCAAAGACTTCGACAAAAATATTTTTCAAGTCATTTTTTACAACTTATCTGACTTCCAATAAACCAATAATTTCAAAGCTGGGTAATGCCATATTGACCAATTATGCATTTACTACAAAAATTCAACATCTTAGTAATCTTTTTTAATGAACAAATTCTTTGTTTATCAAGACTTCTAATTAATCTTACATTAAATGCCAGCTACTGCCATTTTTATCATATATGGATTTACTGTAAAATGATAAATATTTGCAAACAAAACTGTCCATATAATTTATTTAGGTGATTTACCTAACATATTTAATCAATCAATGGTATACGAATTTGAAACATGCGTATGCTTAATAACATAAACACCATATAGAGAATTTACCTGCTTTCAAAGTGAGCAATTTGACACTATAGCCAAAATCAACAATTTTACAGTAATGTATGTAGCATTAAATCTGTGCCAAACATTTTTGATATGTGTTCAAGACTTAGTGACACCACAAATGGATTTCAACATTAATTAATTAGTGTTTCATATCATAAACTGAACATATGGGAACCGTACCAAATCAATCAATACAGATTGATCGATGACTTAATGGGAATGGTTACATTGATAATAAATATTGGTGATTATTTATTAAAGCTAATTGATTATCATAAAATTATACAATGACAAATTCTGCAGTTTTAGAATTATAATCAAGCCCATTATGGCACCAAATAAATTTATATGGACAACTGCACATGTAGTTTAGCATCGCACCAGCAGTCACGGTCGTTTGGTGGGATTTTTCCAGCTTTAGCAGTGGAGGAAGACCCCCAGGCTTACACCTGGGTAAAAGCACTGACCTTCCACAAGCTTAGCCGGACAGCTCCCTCACAAAATGAAATTGGGTCCCAGGTGAGATTTGCACTCACAGCCGTGAGGAGCTAGAAATTACAAATCAGAGAACAAAACCACTCGACCACTGTGAGCATAGGGGGCTAGCACATTGAATGGATGGTGTATAATGGTGTATTAGGCAAAAAATGGCCACACGAACCAAAAACACATATATCATATACATACATATACAAGGGTTACAACTTCCGAAATGACAGTTTCTACACCAAGTTTGTTTAACACTACATAACTTTGTCAGAAATCACTCAAATTTCTAATAACTGGTGTCTACAGATAGGTAATACATTATACTACACATAATCAATAAGCATTTTGTCCAATTCAAAACAATGAAGCAGGTATTTCATCTTTTTCCATTGAAAAATCATCAATTTCGTTTAGTTACGTCAGCCATAACATCCAAATATGGGCCATTAAGTACCTGGGCCATTATAAGTCTCGGGCCATATAGTCCAGAAACCACCCTTGTATATGTATATATATATATATATGCATATAATATACGTGTTTTTGGTCCGTGTGGCCATTTTAGGCCTAATACACCATTATACACCATCCCTTCAATGTGTAGCCCACCGTGACTGTGAGAGGCCCCTTCATATATCAACTGTAAATTGTGCCAGTTTTCTTTACGGATATTTTTCAAGTTACCAATACATGGTGATTGGTCATATTTTTAAATGAAATTATTTGGGTATTAGGTCTTCAGGTTTGATGAAGTTAAACCTTCGGCCCAGCAACGTTCACAGAGATGATTGGCTTGAATACATCACATTTTAGGTTATTTTGTCCCCACCATGCACTTACCACAAGCAATTCAAAGATCAGAAATCAATTTCATACACATATCTACACTTAGACAGCAGGTTTTAAACTTTAAAAATCTTGCATCCCCTGTTTGTAAGAATGAATTTTATCCAATCGATTGCATTTTTGATGTTCTGACAATAGTTAAAGGTAAATATGCAAAAATGTATATGAATAGCAGGATTTGGAAGTTTGTAAATGTCACCTAAGACATGTCTATGAAAAAGGCCCGAGAGAACTGTGTCATTCTTTTAAGAAATACCAAGTGACATAATCAAGTCTTCACTCCCGTCTCTGTTTTTTAGCAAGTTTATGTCAAAGGAATTGAACTGAAAGCCTGCAGTTAGAGTCAATTATACTGAACGATCTAACCTCTAATTAGGACAATCACCCATGCGGTCAGTGCTCACACAATAGCTGAGGTGGTGTAATTATTTGTTCATGGCGTAATCTGAGTCAGGGACATGACTTAAATCAACCCATCAAATCTGCTTAAGTGTCATGATTATATGTTTAAACAGAGATGGCATCTTAAAATGCAGCAAAAAATAATTAAGAGATCTTTTGTTTGATGTTGTTGAAAACTTGAAAGACTTGTGAGTGACATTTTGAATTCACAGTTAGAAAGCAAACGGATGTATTTCTAGGGTCTTTGTACATAATATAACAATAATTGTTAAATAATTACAACCCTTAAAAGGGAGACATTACAAAAAAAATTAGAAGAATGAAAGGTTTTCAAATGGTTGTGGATTGAATTAAAGAAGGGAGGGTAAAGGTTGTCAACTTTGCAGACTTAAGGACAAAAACCTAATCTTTCATGTTGGGTTTAGCATTGCATCTTTCATTCTTTGCAAATGTGAAGTATTTTTTGTGTACTGAATAAGCTTGTAAAACCTGCAATGAAAAACTTAGCTTTTATCATGATAACCTTACCGGCCTATGGTTTGTGAGTTTACATTATCTGCCCCCTGAGACTTAGTTTAATTGGTCCAGAGCTAGGTCTATGGAACTCAAGTTTATAAGTCTGAGTCTTAGGTGTGGCACAACTTCTCTGTGAAGATTTGGTTGGAGACATAATATATCGAGGGCCATCTGTTCTCAACTGTAGATCATTCACTTGAAGAAGTTGGCAGTTAAAGGCAGAGAACAAGGTTTGTACAGTTGGTGCAGAATCCAAGAAAATCAGATTAACTGCCAACAGGTATAAAACAAAATTAACACTGAAAACTGGCATAAAACCTATACAAATTGTACAAATGTGCTCAAAGTTAGTTCTTATTAAGTACACAAGAATCTAATGATAGACATAGATCTGCCAAATACTACAGTAATAATGATAGTGACAGACATTAAAAAAAGTTTTAAAATTATCAGATAAAAACACATATAACATTTAAATGATATCAGCAAAACATAAATAAAACCAATCTGTATAATAATCTATACAACAGTGTAATTTATAAATAGTGTAGTAAAATTTTATCAAATATGTATGTATAGCTTACATTCCATATTGTTTGTCTATAATTATACTACATAGGTCAATATACATGTCTGCTTTATAATTGATGTTTCCTTGTTTATGGTGAAATTATCAGTGTAAATAATTTATTACATAATTATTTCCTGATTCGAACAACCAAGTCAATAAGTGTGATATGACAGTCAGGGCGTACTATGTCAAATTATCAATAATTACTCTAATGTTATGACAATTACAAATTTACAATGAAGAGTGTAACCCAAGGGCCATATAGATCAAGAGGATGTTAGCAATGAACTCTCCTTGCCTGGTTTAAACACTAACCTGACTTTTTCCGGAATAAGCAAACCTATCTGAAATCAACTGATATCAGTATACACGTACTTAAAAACTTTCCAAAAATAGATTTTATATCAAGTATTGGGTTTAATGCCATTTTTCAAAAATTTTATTGTACTGACCAGAACTAACATCCACACAAAGCTGGCAACTTCTCCACAAATTTTCATCGGACGGTATGTCCTGCTCTGACTGGGATTTAAACTCGGATTGCTGGGTTACAAGTCCAGCAAACTAACCACTGGACCACATGCAAGGCTTAGTTCTATCAAAGTAATGTGCAACAAATTTGATTTGACAGTAACGTAAACATTCTTAAAATAGATAAAGGTATATCCCAAAATGGGTTAATAATTGAAACACATGCAACTTAAATCAAGAGTAATACAAAAATATCTGTGGTGTAAAGGATCTTGCAGTGGATTCTGGATCTTCTGATCTGTGTTCAAATCCCACAGGCAACTCATGATGAAATACTAAATTATTCATTCTTCAAATCAGACAAATTGTATTACTTTATAGAAAATCTAAATTTAGACCTAAACAAAGCATGACATTTATGTTGGAATCTCCATGTCTTATACAATATTACACACAGCTGACAAGCATTGAAACCAGTATGAAACTAGTAAGAACCAGAGAAGCTTCAATGATAGAGGCTAGTCTTCAAATTTCTTACCTACAGTATTTTCTTGATAAAAAAAGTTCCATCATAATCTTGCATTAGTGGCTAACCGCAGTTATGAAACACCAGACTCTATCAACAACAGATACCAACTCTTAAGGACCATCCCAAATAAACAACAAAATTCCTTTGTCACAACATCAGTACAGTAGCAAACTAGCACATCATAATATAAAACCACAAAAGTGGAATACAGTGATTTTTAAGAAGCAATTAATTCATAACATACAGTTCTTTCAGTATTTACATGCATTATCAGCTCAATAAGCAGCCAAACATATTACATGTAGCACTTACTAGGTTATTAAGAGTCACTTTCACTCAGAGTTACTAAGAAATGAACATAAAAAACACTTCTCAACTTAAATCTTCTATTTTTTTGCCACTATACTGCCACAATGACAAATGCTAAAAGAACTGAAGAGTAACAAAAGTCATGACACTACTTCAACTTGATTGGTTGATTCAATTTCAAGAACTGAAATTGACCAATGGTAAGGCTCCATGTATGGAAGTCATATAAATAAGAACCTCAGGTTACCCAGGAATAATCTTACCTTTGGAAAGCAATTATTAGAAGAGATTCAGTAACTCGTTTATTACTGTTACCAAGCACAATTAATACATTTAGAATAAAATATCAGATTACGAATGTCATTGATATCTGGAACAAATATGTCACTACTCCATAAAATACCACCTGAGGTCAATAGATCTAACACTTGTATTGTGTTTTTCAACAAAATTGTCAATTTGTACACCAGTGGTTTATCAAAATGATGGCATCGGAATAGAATTATCTTACATTTCATTATTCTTGAAATTTTATATTGTCATGGAATCCAGTAAGATCTATAGCATCATTAGCCCAACCTGGAAGAACGTTGAAGTAATGGCAAAAACATTTTTTTGGATTCTGTACCAGCACTGACCCAGTTTTTGACATGTTAGTGTCACCTTCCCTACAAGAAAGACAAATGGTAGAGGATGCATATGAATTCAATCAAATCGCCAAATAGAATATATGTCCAGCACTCAGGGTTTGAACGTAACAACTCAAGGTCCAAAGACCTAATACTGTTTTTTTGGGGGGGTCAAAAAAATTATGAACATGACTATTTTTTTCAAGCCTACAGGTGAAGGAGATAACACAATTTGTAAGAGGGAGTCCCACAAGTTCATGACTACATCTCCATGAGACCAAAATACAGTTTTTCAGGAGGACAACTTGGACTAATTCAAATAAACAGTATTTTCATCATATGCAACCTTTAAGTAAATTAGTACTATAAACATCATCTGAAATTTTCAGTCTGAAATGTTGTTTTTAATTTCAAACAGATTGAGCCCATAAATGTCAGCCTTTACAAAGCCTGTAAGTTAATGAGTAAGATTTAATTCTGGTAAATACATACAAAAGCAATTTAATTGAACAGCAGTAAGTTATTAGCATTAAGGTCACTAGGAACACATTGCATGACACACGTTCTAGAGACATTAAAGGAAGATCATGTACATGTTTCATCAAATGATTCATTTTGTTAAGCTATTATAAGGTAACTTAAAAGACATTAAGAGTATCCACTAAAGCCCAAATCTTGATGTTATTACATTTACCCAACTGGTAGGTAAGCATTTTCAAATCGATTTTCACAAGCCCAAACATAGCCAATAGTTAATCTTCAAAAGCAAAAGAACATAACCAATTTTCACAAGAAAAAGAACATCTATATAGTAAATTTGCTCAAAGTTCAAATGGGATATTTTGAGAAGAAGTCTGTTTGCAAATGAACTTTATCCAATGAAATCCTACCTAGTTTGTAAGCCCAAGGTAAAACTTATCAGATTATATCTATTACAGTTTGCAATCACTAACCTTTCTCTGCTTGTTGTTAGTTTGAATCCAACACAGGACCAAATTTCACAAGTAAGGAAGCTGTCCAGTTAGCTTATTGAATGTCAGTAGTTCTACACATGCCCGGGGTCTCCCAACATCATTTAAGCTGGAAAGTCACTGAATGACCTTGGTTGTTGGTGCAATATAACACCTCAGAAAAAAATGGTTTGCCTTAATGGGTGGGGTACATTGACAGTACCAGAAACATTCAAGGATTTTGTAGATGTTTATAAAGTAAAATTATTGCCTGTATCCTATGGCAACCTTGAGGCATACAGCAAGTAATTTGTCAGAATCTGTAGGATAATGATTGGGCTGTGCCAGCTGGCATATGTTATGCACCCCCAGCAAAGATGTGTGCTGGAATAATAAGCTATATATATGCACAGCAATAAATATGAATATTTTAAGTATATAACCATAATCATTATACCACTAGATCTACAGTCTTAATGACAGTGATGGTTCAAGGGAATTCTTGTTTGGAAAGTAATTCATACGAGCATTAGTATTTAATGTTAATGATCTCCATGATAATGTTACTATGAGTTAAGGCCTTTTTAATATCTAGAAAATAGCGAGACTTCAGCATTTGTCAGGCTACATTCAGAAATTTTACACATACTGACATTTACCAAACAAATCTCCAATCATCAACATAACCCATCCATAATGAGAACTTTACAAATCTCACTCTAATTGTATTATTTATTCTTAACATTGCATCAATTACATCAAAAAAGTGTTTAAAATCAAAGCACTGAGAGGAATGTTGTTGGCTAGCTTGGCAGTATTTTGAGTTCTTTTGGAAGTTTATTGTCATGCATACATATTCCTCCAATCCTTTAATGTGATCATTTGCCAATAGAAAAACATGCAGATAGACAGATTGATTAGTTATACATCTCAATTGATTTTTTGGGGAATGTATTGTCAAGTGTTAAAGGTAAGAGTCTAAAACATTTAGAAAAAATGTCTTTGAAACAGGCTCCTGAACTTCAGCCATAATACCCAATAACAAATACTTAAATATTGTTGCACAATTAAGTAATGAGTTCATTATAAATGTAATTTGTTATGAACTATTTAACCTCTATCATTGTGCAATTGAACTCACTTAATTCTGCACTACTGTATTTTGCTGTATGTTGCATGCGTGTGTTTGTTAAAAAATGATGAGCTTTTTGCTTACATCAAATAATAAATGCTCTGTCCTGTAAGTTGGAAACAATTTTTGTTAATCTTGCAGCATATGCTGACAAATTAAATGGTAGGTGTGACATTTGTTGTATTAACCATTGAGAAAGACAGACCCCAGCAGAGTTATATATACCTGATAAGTAAATTCACATTCCACATTCAATAGTAACCAAATTAATGTATGCTCAACATTCCTAATTGTCTTAGGGAGTTTTCATTTCACAGTTTGTTCACATAAACAAATAACTGCCTTGAGAAGTATATGGTAATCAAGTAGAATATATGTCATACAGAAACATTCATTATTTATGGTTTTAGTACACATATACTTGATACATCAAATACATACCAAATATGTATCTACTGGCATGGATATTGATTTTTATACCAGTGTTACACAATGGGATAGTAATTTTATGCATTATGCATTCCATTAATTGCAAAGTAATGCACATCTTCAGTAACAACGCCAAATGAGACCACCTGCCTGTTTAGCTCAATAAGTGGGACATTAGGTCTACAGACCACAGGTGTATAAGTTTGAACCCTGGGTGCAGTAAATGTTGTCTGCGATGAAGTGGAAAAAGACTCTAAGATAAAATATCAGAGTCAGACTCATACTAGCATTCACTTCTTCCTTAGAATCCATCAAAAGGTCAGTTTCAATTAAGTGTTAATTAAGATCCTGATATTTCAAGAAGACACTATGTGAAAATGTCAGAGTCTCTCTTTCCTGTTTTCACTTAGCTCCTTGGTTTCAGTGCTGAAATCTCTTCATTGAAAGGCTCATCAGGTTGATTTTCAACTTCTTGCTGCTGTTTTCAATATCATCAAGCAAATTACTGTCCATTACTTATCCACATTCTTCCTAGCTATTTCAATAGTCGTAATTAAAATCCTGATATTTCAACCAAACAAAACTAAATGATCCTTTAACTGACATTGATATAAACCCTCTCTCTGTTTGGACCAACTTTTTAGAAACAACCCTAAATGGCCCAAATTGAAAAATGGTTCACAGTTATTTCACTGACATTAAGCGAAGAATTTGAAGCATTTGTACATAAATTATCAAGTAAGAAGATCAAACAGCCCTTTGCAAAGCATGCTCTTTTTATGTAACACAAAAAATTAAACACACAGTTTGTTAATGACACTGCTAAATAATATTTAAGACGGGTGTGGATACATACCTCATGTTTTTTTCTAAGCACGCTTAATTGAGTTATTTTTAATTGGTGCATGCCATAATAAATGATGCAGAATGGCATGTTACAACTTATTAAATATGAATATAATTTTATATACGAGTATGTGTATTATAAATATAACCACACTTAGTATGTGCCACAATATCTCATCAGAATGATCTTTATATTATATGAAACATATTTTCAGTTATGTACGGCAACCAGTTCACCTAAACAGTTTTCCTGGACTGTATACTAACCAATACTAACGTACCCTTCCACAAGGAGCCAGCAACTTCTCCACATATGCGACCGGGATTTGAACCCAGATCTCCGGGTTACAAGTCCAGCACGCTAACCACTGGACCATGGCTGTGGCTGGGTTTAATATAGCAAATCAGTCAAGGTCATTAAGCAACTTTTCTGGCTTTTAACTTTGAAGAAAGACCTCAGGTATGTCCCTGAGTCGAACCACTTACCATCAGAAAGCCAGTTTGATAACTTCCTCGAGTGGATTTGGTCCTGGGTGGGATTCGAACCAACACCTATTAGGGTTAGTGATCACCAGTTAAAGACCTCTTTTAAAATTATCCCTTGATATAACAATTAATTTTTTGAGTCATGAAATTAAAAATTCTTCAATACCGGAATGACAAAAGGTGAAGCATTTTTTCTCTAAAGATCAGAGAATATAAGGTACATATCAGTAATATATATGTATACAGTTAAACACACGAAATCCAGTCATGTTTTCATGAGTCAGTCTAAAATATGACCAAAGCATGGCAAACTACAACACAGCGAAATTGGAATTTAACCTGTAAACACCCATATTTTTCTGAATGTTTTAAAACCTGAAACTGATTTATTACCTTGTTTAACAAACAGATGTCAACGAGCTTACTTTATGACAAACGTGACTTTGACCTTTGAAGGATATTATTCAGTTACTTAATAGGACAGTGATATTTCTGATACTTCCTCTCTGTTTGATCGTAATTACACAAACCATCTTTAGGACAAAAAAATAAATACCTGGTTTCAGCTAACATCCTTAAAATTTAGAGTTGGTAGGTCAGATTTACAATTACTCATGTAAATTTCTTACTTCAAATATGCTTTCCATATGAGAAATATTGGCAAAAAACACTGACAAAGACCAAAAAAAGTCTAATGTAGGAAGAAAAATACAGTGTAGTTCAGTAAAGTAGAAACCAGGGATTTTTTGTTTATGCTTGTGTATTGCATAAAGTACTGGTGATAACATATATTATAATTCAATAACAATAAAGTACAATTATAATCAGATTCAAACACCTGATACAACCTAAAAATTATCCAAAATGAACACAAGTGATGCAGAATACGACCATTTTAGATAACTTTATGGTTGAATCAGAGTGTTTTAAATAATTCAGATGACATTTCACTATCACAGGTCAATTATTACTCCCTGCGGGTGATAATCCAAAATTTGTGGCAAGAAATTTATCAAAAAGTATTATATCTATAGTAAAATCTAACTTTTTAACAACCTGACATAATAAAACCAGTAAGATTTTTGTCTTTCATGTATGTAAAGGACTATTCTTCATTCAATTTTTCATAAAAACTGTGTATTTGAACTGAGAACCATGGTAATGGGTTTGAGTCTGAAACTCCAGTAGTCTCGTTTAAATCCCCTAATTGGCAAGTGTCAAGAATATCCTTACACCCATGATTTTGGTACATAAATTAAGAAGCAGCCTTTAGGAACAAACTAGTGAATTAATTTGCACTTGATTCTTCCTCTCTTCTTGGAGATTTAAAGACGCACCAACAGCAACTGTCATTTGGCGACTTATACAGCTTTAACGGTTGCGGAAGAAGACTAGAGGCATACAACTGGGTAGAACTATAAACCTTCAGAAAACTAACTGGAAAGCTTCACAAATGATTTTCTTCTTTTCCTGGTGGGATTCGTACTCACGGCTGAAGGGCCTGTGATAACTATTGAGAGATAATTAAAGTGCTCTACTAATATTGGGGGCCCCAACCTAATTTCTAGCATGTTCTAACAATTTATGATTTAGATACAAAAACAGTAAATAAAGTAAGAAGCAGCCTTTGAGAACAAGCCAGTGAATTTGTTTGAATTTGATTCAAAAGTG
The DNA here is from genome assembly GCA_008271625.1 of Lutraria rhynchaena. NCBI lineage: Eukaryota > Metazoa > Mollusca > Bivalvia > Venerida > Mactridae > Lutraria > Lutraria rhynchaena. The sequence goes on along the minus strand of VIBL01000109.1, from coordinate 592,638 downwards.
ATAATAAAAGGAATAAGTTTGAATCAAACATAATACAAATATGCATTTTATTAAAACATTTATTTAGACCTTCAATCAAGTTATCTTATGAAATCAATAACAAAATATTGATAAAAAAAACTCCTGTCACACAGCCAAATATTCCAGTAAAGATATCTCAGGTAAAAACATTTCTATTAAATAAAATTCTTCAAATCCCCAAAAAAATGATATATTAATTACATGTAATTGGTCTATCCAAAAAAATTCAACAATTTTGATTGGTTGAAAATGACTCTAAAATAATTTGATCCCACACAAAAAAATTAGTTTGCAAAGAATATAATTGAATACAGAAATATGGTTTACAGATTCATGTGCAACAAGCAGTGTGGTGCAGATGATTTTAAAATTATCTTAAAACCATTGGACCATATCCAGAATATTACATAATCAATACTGTAGATCAATATTTGTACAAGCAAAACGATCGATGGCGATTACTTGAACTGGTACAACATAGTTGTATTTCTCCACACATAAAGGATAAATTACAGCCTTGTAACACTTGAGGGCAGACAAAGTACCCAGAACTATCCAGCATATGGCATTGCAAACAATAAAACCAAAGCATTGAGAATGGAAAACCTGTTTTAGCATGAAATTATTCCACCAGCTGCAAACAACAACTTTGCTCAATGTTGATATATTACAATAATCTCATTAAAAACAAGCTGTTACTGTTTAAGTCCCGCTTGATTGAAAACACAATATAATCCTTCAATCATATGGTGTCAAGCAGTATGATGTTTTTATTATCATTTCTATTATTTTTCCTAAAAGATACAAGGGACCATTAGCAAATAAGGAGCATTGAGCTCCTTACACAAATAAGTTAATATCAAATAAACTTTTAACAAAGTAGTATTGTTTTTAGTGTGTATGTATTCTTTTAGTTCAGTTACAATATCATACAATATACCTGTCAAGTGTTTAACCTGAATAAAATTCAATTCAATAAAAATGATGACTGTAATTTTCAAATTAATTACCCAATGATATCATTTGATACACTGTTATATTAGGAGCATACCATGAAGTTTTAACAAAAAAATTAGCGACCTACAAACAGCCATGCCTTGAGTGTGATAGGGGTAACTGAGGTTTAAGAAAACAATTGAACTTAAAAATGTATTACATTCTCATACCCCAAATCAGCACAATAAACTTATGCTAACATCCAGGGGGTGACAGGTCCCCGATTCATGGGATGGAATTTTTTATCATGAAGCAGAATACGACCAGAAAGTGTTTTAAAAACAGACTAAATAGAATTATTGGACAAATATGAATAATGGTAAATCTATTGGCAATCGTGATGCATCAATATTGTTCAATAAGCATTTTTTATATACACACCTCAGATTATTTTCTACACAGATTTACACATTTATCACATAATTGACCCTCATGATCATTTAATCCATGGTAATATCACACCCACGTTACATTATATGTATGAAGCTTATACCAAAATAGTCATGCCCGAGTGCATGAATACAACCATTGCAAACTGCTACTGAAATTAAGCAAAATCTTTAAATGTCATACTAGAAGTGGATTGCTTAAAGGAGAATTTATTTAAAATCATGCTTGCCATGTAATCAGAATTTACTTCAATGTTCCTTCAAAGATTGGCAAATTACAATGCAATATTTGTTTGTCCCTAAATAGCTAGTGGCTGGTCACCAAGGAAATCAGAAAAACTATCTTCAAGAAAGTGTCACTTTTTCCTCTGTAAGGCCTGAATTAATAATAACTGAATACAAGGTGTTTAAAAGTATTAATACAGCATACTAATCTAGATAATTTCTCTGCTATGAGGACAACAGTAATTTGAATGCATGGCATTTAAAGTCAGTAAAACAAGCCATTAATTGATCAACACACACATTTTCTGAATTTTCAAGGTCAATATCACTGCCAATACAAAGGTTCATGTCATGAGATTTATATGCGCAATACCGTCAAGGTCGCTTAAAGGGTGTTATATATTAAAATCATCAATGGTAACATATAGAAATTTGTTGTTAGATATTCAAATTACTCTTGATATCTTTTCAGTGACAAAAGTTACCTTGGTACGGGCTGTGTACAAGGCTATAAAATTCAGAGTATTATCTTTTTAATAAGCAATTTAACTTGATTTATTGCTTATTAAGTATGCATCACAGACATGAGATTCTTATAAAACATTATAATCACAATTGATTTTGATATGACAGCAAGTAGTTTTCAACTATGGATATAATGAAGACAAAACATTCTTCAGACAGCAAAGTAATTCAGGCATTCCAGTGGTCTAAGCAATACAAAGGGTATGGACACAAGATGACTATAGTAATGGTGACAGTGAATATACAGTCATGAAAAAAGGCTCCATATCACCATTTCAAAAAGGAATATCTAAGTAATCCAAATTTTTGACAGCTTCTTCCACAATACAAGCAAAATATTATGTATGGATCTGATTAAAAAAACTTAGAACTGATAAAATATTAATGTACTGCATTGTATCTGAATAATTAGTATATTAAGAAACCATAAAAAAGTAAAATATACTAACCTCAGCCTTTACAGTGGTAACCTCTTCAGCAGTAGTTGATGTATTCTTATTATTAAACTCTTCACTACCTGCTAATTCAATTTTATTATCCTTGTTAATTTCTGAAAAATCATTTGATAACTCATGGTTTGTTGTATCTGTTTCCGGTTTAATTAATGTTTCTTCATCCCTACTATTTTCTACTAATTCCTTTGAACTACTACTTGCAGAATCATCTGTTGAATCCTTAATGATTTCAAATTCATTTACATCTTTGGTTTCAGCTTCAAAACCATTATTGCACTGGATAGTTTCATCTGACCTTTCTTCAATCATTAACTCACATGTTTTGACTTCATTAATCAGTTCAGAATCATCATTATCATTGGTGTCAATAATCAATTCCAATTTGTCCAGTTTCTTTTTAGTTTCTTTGTCCTTTATACTCTTATCATCATGCTCGACAGTTTCAATGGATGTAGAATTTTCAACCTCAACTTCAACAATAATATCATCTTCCAGTTTTTCAGTTTCACTGGTGGTAGATTTTTCCACTTCCACTTCAACACTACTTTCATCAAATTTAGAATTTATTTCTTCAACTACTGTATCACATTCTTCAGTGTCAATTACTATTCCTTGTAAGTCATCAATCACAGCCTTTAAAAATTGTTGTATTCCTTCTTTATCAATGGAATCAGGATCAATATCAAAACCTTTTAAGTCACTGATATTTTCATTTGATGTCACTGAATTTTCATGCTCTGTATTTAGTTTTTCATTATTCATATCAATATCTGACTTTTCCTCACTTTGTACATCTATGTCATTTTCAATACCTAATGTTGTGTCATTAATAATTTCTTTGGTTTCAATGTCTTCCTTTGGGTTGTCCATATTATCTAATTTATTTGTGTCTACAGTAAAGTTATTTTTGTCTTCACTTTCTTCATAGTGTCCATCTGCTTTTACTTCAGAAAAACATACTTGATCAACATCTGTCTCCAATTCCCCTTCGACATTTGTTTTGACATTCTCAGAATATTTGGAATCAGAAGTTGCTGGTTCATCCTCTGAAATACAGTCTATTATTTTTGTATTTCCATCGAGAGTTTGCATTTCATTTGTACCATTTTTGGGAATTTGATGAATGTCCTTTTCATCTGAATTATTTTCCATATTAGTATCTTCAATCATGTCTCCACTAATTTCATCTCCTTCTAATTTGTTCCCCATTTCAGTGTTACCTACTTGATCTATTTTCTCAGAATCATTTGTTAATATGTCCAATCTTTCATCTATCAGACTATCATTGTCCTTTGATTCACTTGTATTTTGAACACTTTCACTGGTATTTTGTATGTTTTCTTCATCTATGATATCTCTTTCCTTCCCATTTTCACTTAGCCCTTCGGTTTCAGTGCTGAAATTTTCTTCATTGACAGGCTCATCAGATTGATTTTCAATGACTTTGTTGCTGTTTTCAGTATCACCAGTCAAATGACTATTATCCATATTCTCTCCTATGCCTACATTATCATCTAAATCTATTTCTGCATTCAAATCAGTAACATAATCCTCTGACTGATCAATATCACCAAAATACACATTTAAATTTACACCTTTATCTCCATGTAATTCCTTACCATTTAAACATTTATCATTCTCATCAATTTCAGAAGCATTTTCAGTTTCCATATTCACCAGAAATCAACAGAGCAAGAAACATATAGCGAAAATTGAACAAATGAAAGAATGGAAGGTTCATCAAAAACTGCCCCACTTTCTTCTTATCTCAGGTATTATAAAGCGTCACTGACTATGATTGTCAATACAGCCGCAATTGATTTTCTTGCAGAAAATTCAATACTTTCCACTAGATATACCTCTAGTCTCTAGACTTTTGTATCTTCAATAATCATGTCACCTGGAAAGAGTAATGTTTGCATTTTATTCTGAGTTTATCAGAACAGAAAAGTGATCTTTTAAATGTCAAACATGAAATTGAAACTTAGTAAAGAATTAATCAGAAAATAGATGTGAACTGAGAATAAATCCAGGAGATATTAAACAATGCCAGATTCACATCAAATGAAGTACAAGTTACTAAGTACAGTCAAACCTGTGAACAAAGGCCAACCTTTGAAAAGACTAACTGTGGCCTTTATTGACAGATGGCCTTTATTTGGAGGTAAGTTTGTTCTAAATAAGCAGTGATGGTTTTCAAAGAATGGTACTCATTCACAGGGTTGTCTTTATTCAGAGATGGCCACAAACATAAGGTTTGTATATTTACAGCCTTCAAGTGATAGTGAAGTACTTTTTCCCCAACCAAACCCTTCTGCATTTCAATGCAAATGGATACATGTACTGAAATATTATGAACAAAGAAATTCTTTGTAACAGTGTCCTATTGTATAAATTTGTTAGTTTAAGTGGCTTCATAAGAAAATGATTGTTCAAAAATCATATCTTCAGCTATATGCTCAGCTAACATAATGAAATCAGACCCATGTCCATATAAGGCATTGAATCTCATGAAATAAAAACAATAAAGGTCATTCACATTATCATTATTGCAGCAAACTGCATAAAATTAACATAAGTGTTTAATGAATGTCACAGCATTTCAATAAATAATTCATCATTACTGCTATAGACCTGTATCGGTATAGATATAAAGTTACACATGATCTACATAACTGTATTGAAACTACAGGTCAAACATTGTGTATAATTATAAATGTCTGATTTTCACCATAAACTATAGAATGATCCTACATTTCACACAAATAGTACAAAAACTAGCACCCTATATTCTTGAATCTAAATGCTAAAATTCAATTACAGCATGGTCATTAATCACATCAAGTGGGTGGGTGGGGGTATATAGTAAACTACAATTATGTATATGATTCCAGTTTCTCAAACATAACTTCTTATAACTTAAATTGAAAATGTCAAAAATCAAAGCCATAATTGATTTGTAAAACAATCTGAATTAATATTTTGATAATTTCAATTAAAAATATGTTAAAATCATAAAATCAGCATCAAGTTATTTGTTCAAATTTCTACGCAGACATATTTAGCGTTGTGTAAATCATTCAATTCTTTGTATGCATATACTATATGCCACAGCATATCTTCAGTAATACGACCGTTAGTACAGACAAAATATAAAAAAAAACTGGTCAGAAAATATGTTGTTATAATGAGGTGTTCATAATATTGAGGTGGTAGCAAAGTGTGGTTCTACAGTATTTGCCAAAATTCATCAATGGCAACAGGTGTGAAATATGGATTAATTTAAAATAGCAGGAAATGGCATTATTTACAATTTTCATTGTTACACAAAACTTAACAATTACATGAAAACAAGACAAGTGTATCATTTAACCACTCCTATTAAATGTCCTTTGCAAATGAAGTATAATTTGTACAACATGAAACACCATTAGTGTTATCAGTTAACATGATGGCATTTATATTCATGCATAAATAGAATTTACCAACAATAACAACATGACTTATGACAATGCACAATACCTACAGATGCATAATTAGCCAAATTTAGATGACACAAAATGTTTAGGAAACCATTAAAATGGAGCCTTGTCATTGGTCAATTTAAATATTTGAATCAATCAATCAATCAAATGCTTCAGTTCTTGGGTAATTCAGATTCCTGCCAAACTAATAGTTGTATATGGTATTTAAAGCCAGGCAACAGTTCATATGTGAAGTTATCTAAATATAACATAATAATAAAACACTGTCAAGTCATTGTCCAGTGAAAACTGTTTCTTGCATGCATTTATCAATAATGTGATTAAGAGATTTGGCACAAAATATCACAAAACTTAAGTTAATCTGACAATATGTTGATTTCACATCTCTAATATTCATAAACTGCTAGATTGCTTTAGCCTGTATTACCTGTACATACAGTGCAGTCTACCATCAGAATAAACTAAAGCACATATCTTTATAATACACATGAAAATCAATAAAACCCTGTTTTTCATGGGTTTAATTTCCCTAGTAAAGTATTAATCATGAATTTAGATAACTTAAACTAATAATACTCAAGAATTTTACAAATCAAGTAAATTGTAAATGAATTAAATAATATGCTCATGAATTTAATGAAGTGTTCATTTTAGTAAAATGTTCACAAATTTAGAAAAATGTTCATAAACTTAGAAAAATGCTGATAAATTTATTAAAATGTTCATTAATGAATAAAATGCTCATAAGTTAGTAAAATCCTCATGATTTTTAGTACAATGTATTTATCAAAGTAACCTAATCTTCCTTTAATAACGTAATCATTTCAATAAAACAATTTAATTTAATGTTAGGTAAGTAATGAATTTCATTAAGTCAATTTAATGAAATCATAATAAATATGTTTCATGTCCTAATTTCTTCTGACCTAACAAGGGCAAAAGACACATAAAACACATAGTTAACAACACTTTCTTACATTTTTTAAATACAATAACGTAAAATCCACAGAACACAAATCTGTAATAGAAATATCACAGATATTTTATGAGTTTTAAATCTATTTTTCACAACTAAGCATAAACAGCCAATTGTACAGCATGATATCAAATAGCGAAACTAAAAACAATTTTCAGTTCATATCGATCAAATTAAAACTACCGATTATAAATAGCTTTAAATCTAATTGAAATATACACACTAAATTTAGCACGAATAATCAAACGGATAAGAGGATGAAAATTAGAACAAAATTCCTCATAATTTCACCAATTTTACCAAAGAGTTAAAAACTAATCCAATATCCACGACCCTGTAACGACAACAATTGGACGAAAAACTCTTTAACAACACAGAGAGAACTGTTTAATTTTATCTAATTACTTCATGTGTTACTCACAACTGTGTTATGTAAAACGAGCTACAAGATAAATTCAACCTAAACCTATGTTTTTGCAGCAACAAAGTATGGTTGTCAAGTTTCAACATGCGCCAAGGAAAACAGAGAAGAGCTACACAAAAATGTATGTAACTGGATGACATCACATCTAAGACATGGATGTATGTAGGCTGTTTAGTGACATTATGAAGGTATATAAATGTCCTCAAACAGACAAAAAACGTTTAGGCATATCTTTCATAGTTTTGAAGAACATGTTAAACTTAGTTTTGTAAATATGATAGACAGACAGAATAAACAAAAACAAAAAATAAGCAACTGGAGTAAACGTTGCACCAACAGCCAGGGTCATTTGGTGACTATCAATCTTTACCAGTGAAGGAAAAATCCAGGTTTACACATGGGCAAAACCATCAACTTTCCATAAGCTTAGAGCAGGACAGCTTCCAAAAATGTGAAAATGGCCCCAGGTGGGATTTGAATTCACAGGGGTGAATGGCTATAGTGGTTACTAGTCAGAGATCAAAACCACTTGACCATGTGGGCCCCTTAAGTAATATTATGAATATTATGAACACAAAGTATGGGATTTTAGTGCTGATTAGGGACCATATTTACAGACAATGGTGTCATGACATAACACATAACACAAACCAAACAAAGTCAGACTATCACTCTCTAAGTGGACCTAAATGCCTTAATTTTCTATCAAAATAAGATAGAATACAATAATCAGATCTCACTTTTTAAGTTGTCTATAATATTCATTTTTTTGGGGGGGTTCACCCACTTTTTCTAAGGGAGGAAGAAAGAAGTAAAGTTGCGCGTGCAAATCATGTTTTTTCTGAGTGCACAAGTTATTTGAACATATGAGCCTTGGGGCATCAAAAGTTTCGATGAGTATGTATAATAATAGAACACTTAGTTATATCAGTGTTATATTTGATATCATTATAGCATACTAATCGATAAATATGTCAATTAAATCATATTTGACCCAAATATGGAAAACAATGCTACATAGATAACATCTGATAGTATTTAGATAATTAGTAATCAGTAATTAATTGTTTCATTCATTAACTTTACACTAACTTATCAAGTCATTATCACGTTAGTAGTGGTAACATAAATCATTTAATTGTTACAAGACATTAAGTCTATCACATTATTATTCAATGATGAAAGTAAGAGCCTTCATAACAGGAATTATTTCAAGTTTAACTTAGTGCAAGTCACTAACAATCTTTAAATATACATTATTTATAACACAACAATGTTTGTTTCATATCATTTATATACATGAAAAAAATGACTGAGTTTTAGCACTTGAATATTGATTAAATGACAAAAATATAGTTTGTAAAGCAGGTATTTTATTTCAATTTTTTTATTATTTTTTTTATTTGCAAACGAATAGAAAAAAGGCGGATTCAAATTAATGTGCATGCTGAATGCAATCAATAATCCCCATTCGGTCCTAAAACTTAATGTTTAAATCATTTTCCTAGAAAATGGGGCTCAACTTGAATAAGCTAAATGAAGCCCTACTACTAGTTTGATCAATTTGAAAAAAGGTTTCAATCATGTAATGATTACACTAAATAAGGTCTAATAAATTATATAAGCAATTTTTATCCTAATTCCATTCATTTAATCATTGTCATAAGTTTTAGAAAAAAAAATTAAAATTCAATAATCTTACAGAACAAGATATTACCAGAAAATCATCCAGTTGATTTTCCTTAAATTTATGATTAAGATAAAGACATGTCACAACTATTAATGAAATATGAGGCCCCAAGGTCTTAGGACAGGGGAATGTATTATCACAACTAAGGTATAACACTATCTTTTAAAACTGTCAGTTTTATATAAAACATGTTGATAGATCACTTTGTTCTTATCTTTTAGATGAATGTACAATAGATCAATAAATTTTAATATAGTTTGATGCTCAACTAATGTCCCATTGTTTTTTATTGGCTGAGTAATTGTTGTACAGTAATATACAACTTTAATTGTGTGTATCATATAAAGTAGTTAAAGGAATTGCCTCATACATCGTTTCAGAACATATTTCTATATGAAATTAACTTGCATGCAATGTAAGTATTGCTTGAATCTACTTTTAAAAAGCCGAAAAGCCCTTGAGTGAAAAAACAACAACAGTTTTTGGCTACAAATGAAAAAAGATAAATCAATTGGTACAGTAACTGGCAATCTTCAAACATCTATGATAGAATGTAATACCTGCTAAGAAACTTAAAAACAGACTTGGCAGTCTTTTTATGCTTGTACTGAGAGCAAGAAGCTCGAATAAGGAATAGAAAAAAATCACTAAAAATTTATGAATGGCCTAAGTACAGATTATATTAAGAGTGAGATATTGGCGTTTGAGTGTTACAGCATAACTTTATATGAATCTTGACACTTATACTATATACCTGTTAATAAAGGCAAGGCTCAACACTAACGATTGTCCGATTTTCTGGGACAAGTAAAAGTTGACCTCAGACAAGTGAATATTCCAATCAATTGCCCGATCGGGCAAGTAGAAAATTTCTCCTGTGAATCATATTTCATCAAATCTTTCATCAACAAATATCTGTTAATGAGCATCAAATCATACCATTATCCTATGCAAAATGAAAATGAAAGTAATTTCATGTCATCCATTGATATTTATAGAGGAGCCGTTCCAGGCGTCACACTATCGAGACACCATGCTTCCAAGAACCAGTGTGCTATTTTTAGCACAGTATGAAATTCGGTCTAAAATTATCATGTCATTGTTGTATGAAACTGTTAATTCAGGGAAACAAACTAGCTGTGTTATATTGGAATACAATTACCAATAATTTGTATTCATTTGTTTGATAAACTCCCAACAACAAATACACAAACACCATCTATAACATGTTTAATAACAACAATTGGAATTGCTTTATGGCCGCTTTTCACTCGAAAAATGAATTTTCAAAGCATTTGTCCAGTAGGACAAGTTTGCTTAAAAGTTAATGTAAAATCCAGAAAGGGTAAATTTATCTATGACAATCCACTTGCATGGTGCTTGATAATTTAAGATATTCTAATTTCTGTTAAACTATGACGAGTTTATTATAAATGAATATTCCAATCATCAATAAGTCAAGGCTAACTGTTATAAGACATACCAGGGGAATTCTGAGTCATATTTATGCATAAAAATTGTGAACTCCTAAGTTCAAACTATGCCCTGATTGCTTGATTGAAATTTGCATATATATTTTATCAAGCTTTCATCATCAATACAATGTCCCTTTGGCAATACATTATAATGGACATCAATTCTAAACAAAGTAAACCAGTTTATCTTATAACCAATTCATTTAAGCTCAACTATGTAAAAATATATCTCATTGAAACTACTACAAAAAAGAAATGAGAAATGACCTACGTATTTAAGTGGTTATTGTCTCTGAGTAGCAATTAATACAGTCAAACCTGTAAACAAGGACCACCATTAGGAAAAACAAAGGCCTTTATTGACAGTTGGCCTTTATTTGGAGGTCAGTTTGTTCTAAATAATCAACAATGGTTTTTCAAAGGATGGCCTTTACTCACAAGGTGGTCTTTATTTAGAGGTGGCAGCAAACACAGGTTTGACTGTAGCCTGTAGACTGTTACTGCTGTGATTTCGAATCCCACCTAGGACCAAAGTTTATATTTGAGGATTCTGACCAGCTAAGCTCACAGTAGGTCAGTGTTCTTCCAAGGTTCTTCCTCCACTATTAAAGCAGGAAATATCATCAAACGTCCTTGGCTGATTGTGTGATGTCAAACCACAATGAATAAAAAACAGAAATGAGAATTTGGAGACCACTAAGGAGATTGAACTATAATTTTCAGAATAAGTGGCAGGTACATTATGCACCACTTATAGTCAGGTAGCTTCCGCATTAAATATGTGGGCAGACCACTTTGGTGAAAAATATTAAGTTATGCGATGGTATTGAATTCAGTAAATATGAAAAACTTTAAAAAATTTTGTGGAGGTCTGGTAAAACTTAGAGAATTTAACTCAGGCGCCTGTGTCCAGTAAAAATTCCTTTGATTTTTAATGACGATTTTGTGGGCTAGTAATATTTTGTCTGGTCCAGTAATGTTTTCAAGTTTGTCAGTTCTTTTGTTTTACTCCATACATGTGTGACAATATTGCATTATACTAAAATCAACCAATAACCACACAAAAGTAAATAAACCACAAAATGACAATCAAAGTGTTTTCAATGACTAATTGCGACTTTACTAAATGGTGTAATATGACAGTAAACAGGTAGATTTACATAAGGCCAAACTTAATTAACTGTTTGAATGTTCCATTCTAGAAATACAAAATAATGATTCACTTATGAGTCATATGACTTAACTGTCTCAATTCATTCTGAATGGCAAAATTTAGCTCATATTTATGTAAATTGTTTCAATTGTACAGTGATTGGAAAGATTAATTAAACAGCGGAAAAATTAATGGTTTATATGCTTTAAATAACTGAGTAGACAAAATTTATGTCAAAAGTAACTGTAGTGACAAATTATGTACAAGTTCTACACTAATAAAGTTACAGCTTGAAGGTCATGGTACATACAGTTATGCATCAGAACTACCATTCACATACACACTTAGAAAAATATATGTCAACGTTTTTTTAGACTGGTTTGGGGCTGAATATTGGCCCCTAATCTGAAAAGTACATTTTTTCCCCAAAAATGATAAAAAATTCCCCTTCCGATGAAATTTATTATTTTGAAGACATTTTTGGTTAAAAAGATTTGTTACATTAAGCTGTAGAATAGGTCTTTATTATAACATTAACCTAATAGAAACTGAAGTTTGGGAGGATATGTATGTGACATTATTTTTTCCCTTTTTGCCCCCAAAGATGCTCTTTTTCCCCTTGCAAATTAAGGCCACCATCACCTTTCTCCTGAAGGTAAAAAAAACCCACAGAACATCTATGAATCATTCCATTTAAAATCTAATATTTCTTTATGTAAAAAAGATTCACACTCAAATTAGTTCAGTGTTCGCCTCACAGATATGTTAAAGAGGCTATCGTCTAACTTTGAGTCTAACTTTTAGAAATTAGAATCAAAATCCATGCTTAAAACTGAATGTTTACATATATTGTGAAAATTAGCAAGATTTGAATTGAAACATCAAGGAAAAAAGTGTAAAATATAAGAACATAAACAGTCTGTTTAGTAACAAGGAAAGGATACTAGTGTCTTGTATCTATAATATTTCACCTAAAATATAATCAATTAATGTTTGACAAAAAAAAACACACACTATAAATCTGGATTTAAGTAATCAATATTACAAGATAGAAATGTACTCATTAGTGTGAGATTGTGAATGTATTGACAAATACGTGGGCAATTGGTAGTCATGGATCCAAACTTTATTTGAGGCTGTAAGTCTTATTTGACCATTTATTCATACACAGTAAAATCTTCATGCTATGTCTACTAATTAAGACCAAAAGAATGGCCGTAATGTTGAAGTGGTCGAATAATCAAAGAGAGGAAATATTGAAAACTGGTCTAAAAATAAGTGGTTGTTACAATGAGGTGGTCACAATACTGAGGTGGTGACTTATTTTTAAAAAAGGTTTTACTGTACAAATAATTAATTACCAGTACATGCATATTTATAAACTAAAACAGACATATAATTTCTTTGACAATAATAGAACTGACTTACAAAAAGCATAAAACATAGAGTGAAATACAACTTCACTGATGATCATAGATTACAATAGGTACATTTTAATACATCAAACAGTTCTGTTGCTTTTTAATGAATCATGACATTAATTGACATTTTGATTTAAAAAAAATGCACAAAAATGCGCTCAAGGTAATATCTTTGTATCATACACACTAAGTAACCTTCTAGATCATAAGTACACAATTTATAGCTAACCTACAGTACATTATCTAACACAGGTACATTATTGGACTAAATTTATCTTTACACTGAAATTCTAAAACATCCATCAAAACATAAAGACAACAATATTGACTTACAACATATCAACATGTCTGACCTAGAGTTACGACACTTCATAATAAAACAGTCATAATGTAGACTGGTAGTTTTGTGCCTGTGTTTTGTACTTCTTATTACCCATCATTAACCTAGACAGAGATTAATCTTTTGTAAGCTCAATAAAAGTCAGAAAAGAATAGGATTAGATAGACCAAATGAAGACCGAGTAACGAAATACAAATCAAACAGAAAATCACAAAAGAGATTTAATTATAGTACAAGACGCTTATTTAATTAGATATAATACATTACCTGTTGTGTAATATTTATAACCTTGTATCCAAGTAATTTAAAATAATAATTTTCACCATTTTGTTCATTTATATTCATCTTGGTACTTTCTTTTACAAACAATTTTCACTTTCTGTTAATTTATATTCTTTTTGGTAAGTCCTGTCATTTAGTCTGTATACTGGTAATCCAAATTCCACAAATATTTTAAACTTTGTGACCCCCTAGCCTATGTAATAACAAAAATCAAAGAATTTTCAATAAACATAACTTTCTTCCTTAACATTAGTGAAAAACCATTTCTAATCCTTAGGTTTCTTTAAGCTTATTACGTTTGACTATTGACACAATCTTGTATTTAAATCAGTTCAGTTGCTTCGACTTAAATTTGACTTAAAATTTAATTCATTTAAGGTAATTATTCAACCATATTTTACACACTAAACAAATAAAATTCTCAAGCAAACTTATTACAAACCTTATAAAATATTATCTTCCGAAAATCTAGAACCACAAGTGTATTCCTCCACTGTGTTTATGTCAATGACACAAAGCCAAAAAGAAAAGAAAAAAACCTTTCTCTTATCTAATGTACAGAAACACACGGACTGCTTTTAAAAGCTTGCTGCACTTGAAGTATCTTGACACAATTTACTGGTTGGGTTTTGGTGGTAAATTACAGCCAAATGTTTATACAAAACAAGAAATAAAATCCACAAGACACTGACATGTCCTTTAAGCTATCAATGAATGTTTAACTCTGCCCGACTTTACAGGTAGGAGAACCTAGCTGTTCATTATACCGTTTAAGGCAGCCACACAATTCACTTGTCAAAGTAAGATATGAAAAGTAAGACTGATACAAAGGCCAGTTAGACAATTGAGGTACATTTATGAATGTTAAAAGTAACATGACATATGAATTGTCATTGTTATTTATAATTATCATCATCATAATTATCGTTATTGCTACTGTGTCCGTTGTTCTAATCAAACTTGTTTATGTAAATTATGTAAATATGACCATTTGAGTTTGAGGTTATAAAACTTAAGTTCTGTCTATAAGATCTAAATTAATCTCATTTTCATACTTGATTTATTTCACAGAAGTCTCTGCGGGTGAGTGATTATGGTCTCTTACTAGAAACCCGTAGCCCCTCACCACTGTGAATTTGAATCCCACCCAAGACCATACAAATTTAAAAAGTGGGGAACTGTTCAGCGATCTTACAGAAGGTTGGTGGTTCTACCAAGGTGTGCACATGAAGTCTTTTTCAATCATTAATGCTGAAGTTACCTAATAACCATGGCTGTTAGTATAACATAAAACCGTAGCAGAAAAAATATATTCAGGTTATAGATAAATTGTTTATATTAAATAGCCCACTTATAATTTGGCGACCATTGTCTAGTGGTTAGTGTGCTGGACTTGTAACCCAGAGATCTACGTTCGAATCTTCTATGAAAATTTGACAAAAATATCGAATAATTTGGGCTCAGGCTTTAAAAAGATTAGAAGCTGTACAGGTAACTCGTGTTAAACCCTATACCAAGAACACAAAAAGTTGAATCTCACTCAGTCACAATCACTATTGGTTTTTCCAGGTAACAGAATGAAAAATGGTTCAAATAAGCTTTAATGATTTCATCACAACTGAGCTCAAAGAAAATGGTATTGACATATTGATTTATTCAAGACTATTTTCATGTATGATGACAGTATTATAGACCTAACTTATTTTATCTTAACTAAAGCATGGGATATCATTTTGTTCTATCACAATATAAAACGTTGAATTTCTTAATTGCTATAAACTAATGACAGTTTAAATATACATGTATGAATATATATTCAGTGAGTTGCCGTATTGGCTTTATTGATTGTAAAAGGGATATTAATAGCTTAGAGTGCAGATTAGCTCAACTGTGGTACGTGACCACCCAACTAGGACTGAGAGACACGTATTGATGTACAACTTAGATAAACATTTAATGTCTCATATTTCACAATATTTTAATCAAAAGTACTTTTAGTCACAATATGGTATCAGGTGCAGTTTTACACAATAAAGAATGAAATCTTTGTTGCCAAGTGATGACTGACTTTTTAAAGAATGCCTTTATACAAACATTCTTCAGGATGTAATGAACTAAATGTTATATAGCAACACAAGTTTATTACACAAAAGTTGCACCAGCAAATAAAGGATACACAATATTATATATATATGACTACTGATCAGTTAGACTAATTAAAAAGATCTTGATACATGCTGATTTCATGATATTTTTAATTTTTTTCATAAAATATACTGTGAAATATGTGTTAATACTAAGAACAGAATGACAATTTACATTTTGTTGATATATCAAGTATAATGCAAGTGCTGATAGGGAAGTAACAAGACGCATCCAGTTGTTAAATGTCTAGACGATAAAGCTGGGAGATCAGGCTCGAATTAATTAATTCATTAAAATAATCACTGTTTTCATGACCAGGTGAGATATGAAATACACTGGTTTCCAGCAGTGTTAAACTGAACTTGATACATGGAGGTAAATTTCACAGCAGCTGAATATGAACAACTGGAATACAATCCTAACATTCAGTCAATAAAGGCTGAAACAAATATGAAAACTTAAAAGATACTTTATGCATCCAGTATCATAGACAATGAGGAAAACCTTTTCATTACCTTCTACAAGTACCTACAGTGTGTCCCTGATCAAGTAATTATGTATTATTATTAATAATTGTTCACTCCTAAAAACAGTCTCTAGGGAATTTATCATACTGGAAGTTATAATTTCAAGGGAGTAGAAATGTTTTCATGTAGCCAGTAAGCTACTAAAAGTAGGAGGGTGAGGGGGTTGGAGGGTTCAATGCAGTACTGTGTCTGTTGTTTCAGAAAAAGTAGCCAGCAAGAATGCTCAAGTAGCTGGTTGATTTTCCGGCTTCCAGCTAATTTCAACAGCCCTGCATTTGTGCATCATTATTTCAGTGTTTAACATCAAACAAAATGCACTGATTTTCCAGTTCAAGGCTTTATTAACCAGAATTCAAACTGAAGATTTTATTAACTCATTTAAGTATAAACATAAGATTTCTTGTACCATGCCCAAAATACATAACTTCATAATTACACTACATGATTCTTCAATAGTGAAACACCTTTCATTTTAAGGTACTTAAACACTTGATTACAATTTTACATTTTTCATTTTAAGGTACTTAAACATTTGATTACAATTTTACAGTGGACACCATTAGAAGTATTTTAATAGCAACAGTGTCATTTTTCTTGTCAAAAACAGCTCTGAACTCATAAATCCTGGAATGTATGTTTTAATAATTTCTTCATAGTAAATATGAACAACTTTTAGTTCTGAATTTTAACAAACTTTCAGTTATAAAAATAATAAATTAAAACATAAAATTTGCCCCACTTTGATGGATTGGTCTACATACAACCTCAAATAAAGTCTTCAATTAATTTATTACAACAAAATTCAGTTGAGTGATTGATTTATATATGTATGAAGACTTGAGACTGAGTTCATTGAGCAACTAAATTCTGTGACTTTAATAATAATATTTTAAGGTTAATTATGATAAGGGTATAATGTATGTATTTTCTAAGAAATCAAATGCTAAAAATATGGACACACTGCAACATGAATAATGGTCTGAAAGAAGTTGAGAAACAAATGAGAAAATTTTAGTTTGGAGATTAATCTCATGATTTATTATAACCATTGACTCAGACTAGGCATATGTGACTCTGATACACATCTTAAGAATAGTTTTGCAAAAGGAGCAACATGGCCCCAAAATCAATGATGTATCACCATCATGAACAGCCTAATTAAGCTGGAAAACAAATAGTTTACAGTTACTTGACAAAAAAAAGGTCAGTACATCCCAAAACTTTTCTATTTTTTTTATAAACATACCTTTTAATCTCTGAAGTTATGATTTGTTCCTAAATATTTGGGTGCAAGGGTATAAAATGCAGATGCATTATGCAGACAATACAGAAATAGAGGGAAAATGCAGACAACAAAGACAAAAAAGTAAGGGAAACAGACAACAAAGATATAGAAGGAAACTAATATATCAGACGATATGCAGTTGTTGGGGTAGATTGATAAAGAATAATCTACAATTTTTTTAATATGAATTGAATATCTGATATTTAGCTATCATTATACTATGCACATTCGTAATACAAAGATAAAATCTACACATAGGTCGAAGTTGCCATTTCATCTTCAGAAGCCAAAAAAAAATGATAGAAAGCAACTCCGACTGGGCTCAGAATGCACAGGTCTTAAGATGTCCTGAACATCAAAATATTCTGGTAAAGAACCCTAAACCCCCTTACATTTTTATGTTATAGTGTATTCCCCTTGTCACTTTTTATTTTATTTAAATTTTATTTTCCTTGACTACGCCATTGAACTAAAAATGTGATAAACTGTGAAATTACTCTGATGCAAAGAATTGTTTAAAAAATCAAAATATCATCCACTTGTTCAATAAAAAATGTGATAGATTATGAAATTATATTTATGGGAAAAAAATGGACTAGCTTCTTGTTAGTTCTGACTGAGTGATAAGAATTCTATCAAATCACTATTTTTCGGATACGAAATACGTTAGAACAAAAGAATGTCACAACACGGAAGTTTATGGTCTGAAACTGCTAGTGAGGAAAATCCATCCTAAATTCAACATACAATGATACATGTTTTGATTTATTTTCAACTTTCACATAATCATGATAATATTAAACAGTAATTGAGTATTAGATTACAGAATAAAGACTTGGAATGTTCGGAATACATTCATTATTTCAATCTCAATAAAATCATTCAATATTATTTAGATAAATTTTATCTAAAAACTGCGCTCATTGGCGGGTGTATAAACAAAGGTTTACCTGAAATATTTTATTTTGCGTCTAGTCTTGTTTACCAGACAGCTTCTCCGAATTGAAGAGTTCTCACGAATATCAAGGGAGGCAACTGTAATGATACTCAAGGGAGATAACAACCTGACTCGAGCTTCAGTTTTGCAAGAAATTTGTTAATGGTCTCACTTGATCTACTGTTTAAATTATTTAAGGATTTCAGTTGAAAACACTGCGTACTCGATAGTTAATGTTAAAAAAAGATATGATGTCCAAAGTTGGTTATTCCTCACAACAATAACATTTAGAACAGGCCCTTTCTAACAGGGTAGATTAATTCGGGGACTAGATAAATTGTAATGTAGATCAAGAAATACCCTAGTACAAAGATCAAATGAAAAAGAAATCAATTCAGCCAGATACCATTATTATTATGCCATGTCTCTGTTTTGACGGTCAGACAAACCTAATGGAAATTAAATTATTCGAAACAACCAGGCCTTTACACACACGTATCACACGTGCTGGCACAACAACCTACCACCAAGCTTGCCACCCCTCGAGTCCATGGAAAAACAGTTATTAAATATTTTTTCGGTTTTAAAATAGAGATAAGATATTTTACTTCTTTCTCGCGTACAAATATCTTTTCAAATGTTTGTTTGAAACAGGGAATCTACATTACATGCAATGTAGAGTCCCTGTTTGAAATAATAATCAAAATTAAACAAAAAAATCACGGGTTTGTTTGTGATTTTCAGTGTTTTCCGCTGTATTAAGCATTTTTTTCCATGGACACCCCCCATCTTAAGCCTATTTTCAAGATTTTTGACAATGGACCTGTTACGTACTTGATCCAGCGATCCAGCTGAAATTCTGTTTGATGCTGTGAATTAAATGCTTCCACGCAGTAGTTTAACCAGCTTTAACGTAGGTAAATATTTATTAAAATACGCAGCAAACAATTGGAAATAGCTTAACCTGGTCAATATATTCATAAATTCAAATACTAATCAAATAATAAGTAACACCGAAGGCTACTTGACCTTTTCTGTAATCAATAGATCCATACCATTGAATAACTGTATACATGTCTTCTATTAATCAGGCGCGTAGCATCGATTAGGCAGTACTAGGCAATTGCCGAGACTCGATTTCCAAAAATGATCGAAAATTGATAACTTTGACCATTTATACAACTAAAGCTACGATTTTCATTTCTAATGGTCATAGAATACCACCAAAATAGCTGTAAAATGCACCTATGACGTTCTAGAAGTTCAAAATTTTCCTGGGGGCATGCCTAGAATTTTACCTAGACTCTCTTTTGGGGCAAACTACGCCCCTGTTAATATTTAATCAAAATTAAATAACTGAAACACTGAATTATATCATAAACTAAGTTGTTTAAGACCCAGTGACAGAAGTATATTTAGTATGCTATAGGAACAAAATTAGGTAGATTCTTTTAATAGTTTAATAGCTAGTTTATGAGCTAATTTCGTATAATCATGAGTAGCTTTCATAAGGTCTTTTTGTTGACAAGTGTTAACCTACATATATCCTACAATTTTGTGTACATGATTCGAGTAGGTGCCTCACAATTTTATTGTCAAGACCCTAGATGTGATATCTCACAATACAAACTTTACATCTTACAGTTTAGTTGCCAAGACTAAAACTTCAGGTCCCACAATTTTGTATTTTATAAATTTGAAACCTGTCCATATGCATGCGCATAAACAGCAAATAACGTAGATTCTCTGATGTACATAACAAATATGTACCGTTTTTCAACAATAACCTATGTACAGCAAAACCTTACTATTAAGATCCCCTTTGAGAACAAAGACATTGGTCGTAATATTGAAGTGGACTTTTATTACCCAGTCAAAATATAGAGGAAATATTGAAATTGGGAGATAAATGGTTGTCATAATGAGGTGGTCTATATATTGAGAAGGTCACAGAATACTGTATTTGTCAACTGAGAGGACACACAGACTGAGAAATGTTACCAGTATGTGTGCAAATAAGTCATTACTCTGTGAATAGTATTTCGATCATCATCGTCCATTAATCACTACACTTAATAGTAATAAATCTATACTAATTAATCAATATTAATTCAATTAACACCATCTGTGTAATGGTTATGTATTATTTTATTCACCCCAAAGTGTAAAGCTGAGGTATAAAATATAAGTTGTGCTACTAAATCGAAGTTTTTGACAAAGCCCTCTAAAATGTGATGGCATATGTGGTAACCATGCACCACCCAAATATTTTAAGGGAAAAAAAACAGAAATTTTATCTTAAGATTTTTTGTCTTTTGTAAAAAATCATTTGCAAAATTACTATGACTGGTCAAAGTGCGTAACAAACACAAGCTCATTCTAGACAGAATTGAAATTACAAAGCTCGAAGTCATTTTCACATATTTTTTTCACATATATGTATTTAGAACTCTACTGAGCTAAATGATCTTCAATTAATATTCACTAACCTGATTAATGAAGATTTGGGGCTTCGTTGGTCGAGTGGTAGTGGTCTCTTGATTTGAAATCACTAGACTCTCATTGATGTGATGTTTGAATCCCACCAATCTTGCATACAGAAGGTTGTTGGCTCTACTCAGGTGTATACTTGGGGTCTTTCACACCAATGTTAAAGCTGAAACGTAGCCAAATGACCCTGGCTGTTGGTGCAACATTAAACTCCATAGAAAAAAATAAAGTTTACATAAAAATGATAAAATTCCTATATTTTAGGCAACACTTGACTCCCCAGCATCCATTCATATAACATGTGTACACTTATACAGAACTGTTAGCAAATCACCCTTTTGATGTATAAAACTCCTCAAACAGGATCACTTTTGTTAAGCCGAAAAAAAATGTCATTAAATGTCATATAACCAATTTCGGAAATGTCATACCAGAGAAAGACATTTATATTATTTTATTTAGATGACTCTCTGTCACAGATGAATAAAGCAGAAATAATTTATCACTGACCTTCTTTGTTAGCCGGATTTCAATCATTCATGTGGAAAATTATTCAATTGATATTTAATCTTTCTTTCATTCTTTTCATTTCATTCTTTATTTTAATAACTTTTTCTTATTTGCACCGATTTCTTTATCAGAACTTTGTTCTATAATTACATTTGTACTTTGCGGAAGGTATAGCATGTAATTTATTTATTGAATTTATTCTTTGCCCTACTGATGTATAAATAATAATCAACCGTCAATTAAGTATTATTTTTGGACAAGTGAATAGTTATGTGGTCTATGTAACAGCCAGGTGTTACAGTATAAGGCAACTAGAATACATATAGGCCATCAGTCATAAAACAGAAAAGATGAAAGTGTCAATTTGTAAAGACAGGGTCAAATAATATATTACCTTAATTTTGATATGGTCATTACATAGCTCTCCATTTAGTTATACATAGTTTTTATGATATATAAATATGAATATTCATATGTCAAACATCTTATAACACTTTGACCATAAATAAGTGCCGGCCACATTTAACAAAACACGGCAATAATTGTCATGTTTCCACCATGTAAGTTGAACTCTAAATTGCTGGTTAACAGCAAGCTCACACTATCCAACATCACAGGGAGAAGGTTGCCTGTCAAATTAGCAACAAATCTACTGAAGAAAGTGTTGTTACCATCCTCATTTATGACATAGAAAACAAGGCCAGCTTTCACTTTACAACACAACATCAACAACTGATACATAAAGTCTACGTTGTGACAAGTGATGAAAGGATAAAGTGTGTCCTAACGTTTGATTGGCTTAATCGCTGTATGTTTTCTTTGAGAAACTGTATTATCACTGGAGTTTGACTTCGCACTGACAGCTAAGGTCATGTGGCAACTTTTCCAGTCTTAATGGCAGAGGAATTTAAGCCCCAAGCATACACATGTTTGGGAACCACAGACCTTTTATAAGCCAGCAGAATAACCTTCTCACAGGTGAAATTTTCTGGTCCTGGGTGGGATTATAAGTTTTAGTAATTATAAGTCAGAGACCATAACCAGAGAGGCCCCTTTTAAGAAACAGTAAAATGATATGTACTGTTAAGAATCAAATTATATATTTTGTGTATTTTAGAAAGCAGTGGTATTATTTAGTTAGGTAGCAAATGAGTTAATAATAAATACATGTATATTACAGCTGGTGTTCTCTAATTGTTTTGATAAATTTTAAGAAGTTGTCTTCATAACAACTATATACCAGCAGGCAGTTGACTAAACCAGTTCTGATGGTGGACAAATGACCATAAGACATAACGTGTACTGTCAAATCACCATAATGAAGAACATTTGTCCTGCTGAGGGTTCAAACTCACAAACCTTATGTCTATAGACCTAACTCTCAAAAAGAGGTAAGAGAACCTAATGATAATCATCAGGGACTCCCGTACCATGTGGGAATGGGGTATTGTGGTATGACTAAAATATGTAGAAATGACAAAATGGATGATATGGTGATTTCCTATGGAAAAATGGAAATTTTACGTAGCACTTCAAAGGAGATTTCGATAGGAAGTTCAATCTTTTATATTATCTGGCAAATAAAACGTACTAGAATTAAACAATGCAATTTATATAATCACAAAGTCCTGGCAAAATGGTGATTTTCTCTGAAGAAATGAAGATCTCATGGAGCGCTTTATTGAAAATTTTGATTGAATAACAATCCTGGCATTTACATAAAAATATTTAATAATAGAACACCAGTTGAAATCACTAGATTGAATACCATATTTTTGTAATCAAGAGAATGTTTTAAGACTTTTGGATAACTAATGCCTTAAAAAGCAATATATCTGCATCCATAATAAAAAATATAATCCCCATTTTGCCCTATTTGCCATAAAATCGCCATTTTATATTTTAGTCATACCCTGGTTGAACAGACCGAAACACATGTATCATGTATATATTCCTAGAAAGTAATTAATATACATATATTATGTATGCATAACACACACATTATCAGCACTGTTAAAGTAGCTAAGTTAATAGTTATGCATACTTTTAAACATGCAGTTTGTTTGTATTGAGATTCCCCTAAGGTATTTGTGAAAGTTTATATTATAATCCCCCCCCCCCTGTGCACTTTTACTCAAATAACCTGAGGGCAAACAATATGAATGTAATTACATAAAATAACAATAATAATCATACTGATATTGGTTTCAACATACCAAGTATCTGTCCATCCATACAACTTGTAGATTACACTGATTACAACTAATATTTCACTAATTTCTGTTACGCAACCTTTTTTGTGATTTTGACAAGTTTTTTGTTCTTTATTCCAGTTTTCATTTTGTACAAACACGATAATGTTGTAAAAACAACAGCAAAATGCCTATCTATCTACCTACCCACAGATGAATGTCTGGGTTGAGTAACTGCAAACATTTATAGATGTGTAATTCTCAAAAGGAGCTAGATTCCTGATCTGTGATATTTTTTCAAATGGGGATAACTTCCTTCATTCAAACAGGACAATCAATCATGGTGTATCATTGATGTAAATGCAGTGTTTAGGGAAAAATGTAGGGTCTGGTTAACCGTCCTACTCTATTTTTTGGCAACACCCAACGTTTCTGGCAGCAAAATACAAATATCTTCATGGTGTGCCACCAAAATATAAAAGACATGTTAAGAAAAAAAAAGAAGAAAGGTTTTGCGACCTACAATAATGTACCTTTTAACAAGAGTATATGTACCAAGAAACTTGAAAATGTTTTTTTTTAAAATTGACCTAAAAATCAGAGTTGACTGTGCATTTGGGCCTACATAAAATCATGACCCCCCCATGTTAGCCTAAAACATATGGTTAGAGTGAAATCTTTAAACAAATGAGTTACTCTCCCAAACCAAAAATTGATCAGCCAATGAAATCATCCCGTGTTGTGAACAAGTACAACTTCTGTCAATTCATAACTTGTCATAAGAACAGAATAATTGAAGACAATGCAAAAAACCTGAAGATAATTTTATTTCAATCACAATAGTACAATCTATATTGCAAAATTCATTTAAATTTTTACTTAACAAGAAGGGGGATAATTAATGTAAAATATCATTACAACCACAAACAAAATTTTGCACACAAAAATTCTACTCTATTGCTGGTAATTTTGCATTGAAAATTTTACACAAAAATCAAAACAAATTTCTACAAAATTAGTTACTCATAAATACACAAAAAAAATCTAACGTGATATGCATGGTGTTAGGAAAACATACAGGAACGTATTGAAAATTTTATAATCATCAGCAATCTAACATCATACCAACACACAGTGATAGTCTGCCTGAAGATCGAAGTTAAATAATCTGATATTTCAAAAATAGTAGAGAGGCGAGTCAATTAACACCGATTAGACAAAACAAGATGACAAGAGATTGACAAAACACATTTAAGGGTCATTTGGGCCCAAGGTTATAAAACTTGAGATTGGTCTCCAAGCTGAAATCTTATATTTTGTATTTTGATGTTTGTTACTTATAACTAAACAAAGAAGATTTCAATCCTATATATTCTCTCAGCTAGAATGATCTGAAAATATATTTAATCATTAAACTACAATATCTTTCAAACCAGAATGATTTACTTATGGAATTGAGATTTAAACTCCGGTTTTATAACCTTGGGGCTTTGAGTCAACTATTCAGTAATTCAGCCAAAGTACACAAATCTGTTTACACCATACACAAGAGTTACAGAACTTGGCAAGATAAGAACATTTAAATTTTACAAAACATCACAAAAATCGGAGTTCTTCAAAAATTTGTACTGATTTATGATTCAATTTCACTACAGAATCTATGCAAAGTATCTATCTCAGCATGCAACACAAATGAACTAACTATAAAGTGTTTATACACCATGTTTTATCAAGATTTTTTTAAGCAACGCATTAAGTAGAGAAATCATTATTATCAATTTGACAAAAAAATACTGTCATACTGCGGCTAATGATAATTCTTTCAAACATAGCAACTTCATTCAAACAAATGTGATCAAAATGAAAGTCTAAAAGAACAAATTATGATAAACAAAAATGATGAAAAATTCAATTTGACAAACATGCATACACAAAATTGCTACACAAGATGACTGAAAACCACTAACCATGGATTAACTTGATTAAATACTTAAAATGTAACATGAACGAAATATTCAAGAAGAAACAAAATACATTTTGAAAATATTTAATGTTTCATGCATATTTTAGATTTGAAGCCTGTCGTTAACAGTATTTCAGTAATACATTGTTAGGCTGTGGACCTCACCAGTTTACTTGAATTCCGAACCAGAACCAACCGTCTAAATAAATCACCACAGAGAGCGTTGCTACACCCACAGTTTGAACACACAAATCAAGATCATAGACCAAACACTCTATCAAGACGTAAAAAATTGTTTATTTCTGGTGACCCAACCTACTCTAATTTTTCTCCATGACCATATACTTTTTATTCAGCTAGGAGAATGGTAAATTAACTGTCTCACTTTCAACACAGAGGCTTTCAAGAGTAATAAAATCATTTCCCTTCTTACCCATCCTGTTTTTAATGAGCATGTAAACAGAAACAATTTTTTTAAAATCTCAACTGAGTTAAGCAGGTAGGCGCTTAAAGAAGACATATCCCTCATGTGTGATATACAAGCATTCAACATGCTAGAACAAATGTTAAAATGATTAGAGTGGTTACAATCAAACCCACATTTTGTAACAAAAACAAAACTGAACAAACAATCCACCTAAAAATTAAACTAAAGAAAAGGGCAGAAAATATATTAAAGGGAAAGAACTCTAATAAATGAAACAAGCTTTATTCGTGGTGTTATCTCCCTTCGATAATAAGCAATTTCAGTGTGTAACAAAATGTATAAAATTTACTCTACTTTTGTCAAATACTTTTGCCAAAGTTATAGCAAACGTTTTCCAAGCAAATAATACAGTTTAAAATCCGTGTACATTTGACTAAGCAAGGATTAATGAAAGATCTAAATCCACAGACCAATGATACAGCTCTGCGCAGTCTTGTATACAAACATATGTCCTTGACTTTCCTTTTGCATTTCTTTGAACGCCTTTCATGTTTTTACATTGTCTTCGCATTACAATGTAAGTCGTTTTTATTCAGGATATGTCAGTGTTCCAACGTGCTGAAAAATCCTCTGAGATTCCTTCAACACACTTAAGAATATATAACATTGTCCTGTAGAAAATTGTTTACCAATAGTTCGTGTTTCATCATATTATTTAAAGAATCTTTGTATCGTTTATATCATTATACAACATTTGAGCAGAACAATATGACCATTTTATCCATTAGGAATGAAGAGTCAATGAATTTCATTGGTTGAAAAAAACAAGCAGTATTGTGATTTTTAACACTGAATTTCATTGGCTGTTAGGTACAAACAATGTCATGTTTTTAACAAAGATTTTGATTATAATAAGTGCTTTGTTTATTCAATAAAAAACATAAAAATAAGCCTGAATTTAAGGAGATAACATTAAATCAGAATTTCAAAAACAATGATTTGATTTTGGCATAAAGTCTGACATAAGTCTGACTAGATAAAAAATCTATTCAGTGTAAAAGTTAACACTGCAATTTGTAATCTACGGAAAACAATTGAAATCTTTATTCAACACCAATTAACAATACTTTCTCTAAATTAAAAAAGAAATGCATTTTTTATACAAAGTCTTGTCTCATGTATAGAAAGAAATACAAATTTGGATAATTATCTATAAATTAATTACTATGGAAAACAACTGAAATCTTTATTCAACACCAACTAACAATAGTTTCTCAAATTTAAAAAAGAAATGCATCTTTTATACAAAGTCTTGTCTCATGTATAGAAAGAAAGACAAATTTGGACAATTATCAAGAAACAGTTTAAATCTTAACAGTTTAAAAGTTACTCTAAGTCAGTAATGATTACTATCCCTAATGCACAGGCAGAAATAAGGGACCTGTGACAGTATATTGTGATTAGCATTGTTTAAAATACATTAAGTAATACACTATGGTGTATGCATTTATTTTAATTGAACAGGGTCATATTTTGCATAGTGTTTTTTTTCACTTCAGACGTTTGTTAGGATTAATCAAATTTATTGCAATTTAATGACTTTTTGTTTTAGATATTCTTTTGGGTTGAAATGGAGAGTTCAAAATAGTTCTGATAACAAGTACCATTATACTATCACAGACTTCTTACAAATACGTGTGATGTCCACAACAAGTAAAAACTGCCATTGTTTAGGTTAATTTCATGGTTAAATAAACATAATTTTAACAATTTTGAACAACCTGATAGGAAAGTTTTAGTCGCACACTGTTGATATAGACTGCATTTCTGTACAGTATTTAGCATCTCAAAAAATGTCACTGAGTACCAAAAATTTTACCAGACAAATGATCAGAGTACAGACTTTGTGCTAACCCACTAGCCCAAAACTAGGGCAAGTAAATTTCTGTTCAGGTTAATGAACTTTCTCAAAATTGTGTATTTGGGCTTGTGGTAAATTGTTTACTTTCAAAAGCCCAGTGTCTTTAAGAAAATTAGTCCTAACACTGCAGGTCTAAACGCTGATAAGCAAAACATAGTAGACTTGTCAGTTTAAGAGATTTTATTTAGATATCAGCTGAAGTTAATTTTTTAATATTTTTTTTAATTTCAGAACCAAGATTAAGAAAGACTAAGAAAAAACGAAAAAAATGAAACATTCAGGAATAGGCAAAAATTGAGAACACTTACAACATCATTTGGAAAGGTTTAAAAATTAGAAAAAAGTCATATTAAAATCTTCATTTATACAAAAGAAATATTAGCAACAGACAAAATAACAACAATACATGAACACCAAACAAAGAATACAAACCTAAATCATTGTTACAATAAAATACAGACAAAATTTATTCAAGTCAAAATCTACATACAACATTATTACAACGAAAGAGCTTTTTAAATATTAAGTTACAAACTAGAGCTCTGCAGAGTGGCACTAACACTCGTCCATTTTATAACATTCTACTTAATAAGCAATTTTGACCAAAATTCTAAGTTAAAAGGGGACATAACTCCAAAAGTATAGCCTTCAGAATAATGCCCCTTGTCTTGCAATTGCGCCTTGTCATAATTATCAAATAAGTCTAGTTGACATCTTTAAAAGTGTTTGCATAATTAATAAAGTTTTTGCACAACGACGACACAGCAATCATAATAGCTTATTTTTTTCTTTGAAACAGACGAGCTAAAAAGACAAAAAACACCATTAGAAATACAAGCAGCTAAATTAAACTGTGTTATTTTTCAAATATCAACATTATGTACAATTTTTAAGCACAGATTTCTCTCAATATGATTATCCATTGTTTGTAATAGTTTGTTGAAAAAAGGCAATACATTATAAAAACACAATCGCAGTGAAATCATACAATGTTTTTTAAAGCATTTATCAATTTGGAAAGCATTAAATATACACATTGGCAAGGGAGATAACCATACAAAACAAAGGGAAGAGTTACAGAAACTGATGCAATTCGCAAGCAAAGCTATGAATGCTAACAGTTAATTAATGTAAATTGATTTCATATCTATACATTTTATACAGATAGAACGTAACAATATGTAGGTGGACGGACATATTAACAGACAAGATATCCACACTTTAAGCCACCAACGGCTTCACAATCAAACTTCAAAAACTTGTATAATAATAAACCTAGATATGTATCTAGTAAAAGGCATGAAAATATTGATAATTTTAGCTTATTTGTAAGTCAGAAAATTCATCCCTTGCCAATGAAAAACTATAATACAGTATAATTATGAGTCAAACCATGATGGCAGAAAACACACTAATCTTGTGAACCATTCTAAAATAGCAAAAATGATTCTACATTTTAAATTCTAATCTGCCTTTCCCAAACCCCAGAGTTCCTTCCCTTGATACTGAAGTCACCAGTAGTGACCTCCCTTAGGAACTCTGACAAAGCATAGAGTAATCTCCCTTGACTTGGTCCTTGTTGCTACTAGTAACCATCGTTATTCCATGTAATGTTGTCATATTCTCTATATTTCTTACTCAGAATCCGAGCCGTAATACTATGATTTGCTTGACCGTAACCCTGAAAATAAAAAAAGAAAGTAACTTTAAAGTAGATTCATCACAAACTGAGACAGGAAAGGAAAGCTAGACATGTTTACAGATACTTGATAAAAAAAAATAATGAGTTAGAAACTCTCGGGTCAGCACAAAAATAAAGGGTGAGTCCAGTAAGTGTAATCACAACTCTTTTCCTGGCCTAAGGATGGATTAAAAAAGGCAATATTTGGCATAATTCAAATGTAGACATACTTCTCAGAATATCTTACAAAGATAGAATTATTCATAGTAAATGCTGTAATTGCTCACTTAAATGGTTATAAAAGAAGGCAGTCCTTGTATTTTGGGTAACACAAATGCTCAATACTCAGCGACAATGAGCTTGTCAGCTTAGCTTAATTGATACAGCGTTACATCTTAAGACCTTGAGTTTTGGAGTTTGAACCTAGGGTATGGAACATGTTCTGCATGATGATTTGGTTGAAAACATTGTGTTTAAGTCCACCAATCATCTACCGGAGAGGCCTGAAAAATGTTTATGCTTACTTGACTATCCCTATTTTCAAGGGCCTACCCATAAAGTTTCCAACAACAAACTCTGCAGTACAAAAATATTGGGGACTATTTTGTACCTCCGATGGATGAAAGTTATGTTTAGAAAAGATAAGTTTTGTGCAAAAGTGAACATTTAAGTATTGCCACTGCATACATGTAATCTTCACTAAAATCAAAGGAATTTTAATGGACATGATGACTAGTAATTCTCTAAATTTTACCAGACCTCACCAAAAAATTTTTTGTCAAATGACTGAGGTCTGACAGTCTTCTGTATCAATGGATTTTACGATCACAGTAAGTTGATAAATAATGAAACTGAAGACAAAAACAAACATGGCAATCTTCCATTACCAACAGGAAATGGATACATATAACATCCACTCATATTTCCTTTGATCACATCACATAATAATATATGTTATTAACAGTACTGTGTGAATAATCTGTACAAGACATACATTGAGTATAAGGTAATGGCTGAAAGCTTAAAAAGTAATTATCTAATATAAATGTATGCATCATATATGTTTATATATCTCTAAATTACAACATTTATGAATAATACTTAACATTACAAATTGATGGATTGTTAACTAGAGAGTACAGTTCAACTTGCTCCAGCAACCACATGTATAAGTGGACTTTTAACATGTATAAGTGGACTTTTAAACGATACATAAAATTTCTTCCCTGTCACTTTTACTCAATAAAATGTTTCTACTATGCGCTCTTTGTTCGATCCTACCAGTAGCCATATATTTTGGCCAAAAATCATCATTAAGCGACTGTTTAAGTGACAAAATCATGATATAATTGGAATTGAGACAGCTGAAGGGAAATCATTATACCAGGAGCATTTATAAGTTTCCAAATATGCTTGTTGTCAGGATTTGGGGGCATAAACCATACCTTTTCACATATGAAATTATGAGAAGTGTAGGAACACAGCAAATTTAAACTAAAACTAGACCTATCACTGAATTGAGTTTAAATACCCTTACAAAATGGCGACAGACTGCACGACTGATGAACCAACAGACCGACCAACCTACCATCCATCCAACCGACCGACTGACCGACCAACCGACCGACAACTAGGGTGATTCTAGCATACCTCTGAAAACTTTGTTTGCAGGGGTATAAAAACAGTGTAAAAATCCATGAATAAGACCAGAAATAAAAAAGTCGTGTTTATGGCTACCTAACCCAATTATTTGGCACAAACCTTAACATTTATAACAGCAAAATCCTAAGCGCTAAAATATTTGAGGACAAATCATACCTAAAAAAGATGAAAATATATTCAGAAAAAAAGTAGAAAAGAAACTTTATTTGACCAACCTTCCCAATTTTCTTGGTCAAGTAAAAGTAACCCCAAACATGAATAATTTTTTTTAGATTACACGAAAATAAAAACGATCTTTAATTTGGCACTTAAAAACAAATATAAAGCATGAAATACCATCATACATCATATAAAGTATGAAGCACATTGAGTAAAATATTTTAGATCAATAAATAACTAAAACAATCATTTCCTTCCTAAACTATGTAAATTGTATAAAAAACATCTTAAAAATTGGAATATTACAGTAACTACGGTAACCGATTGAGGGATAGAGAAAAAGCAAGAATGCTGAACCGCTAATAAGCTTAATTGTTTATAAATTAGCTCTCTACAAGGATTTGTGGTTTGCATGATTAACACACATAATTATAACCAGATGTAACATCATGTTTTATACTACAATATGAAAAAGTGTAAATAAAATAAAAAGCAGCTACTGGCGTGTTTTTTTTTCACAGGGGTTCAACTTCGCACCAACAGTAAGGATCACTCGGTGACTGCCAGCTTTAATGGTGGAGAAAGACAACAGGCATGTGCCTGGGTAGAACCACCAACCCTTCATACCCTTCTATGCAAATTTGAAAGAAAGGTCGATTTCCTCCATATGTGGAGAAGATGTCAGCTCCTTGTGGAAGGGTAAGTTAGTACTGGTTAGTATACAGTCCAGGAAAACTCGTTAGGTGAACCGGTCACCGTATATAACTGAAAATTGTTGAAAAACGGCATTAAACCCAAGTGACAATATGTCACATAAAACATGAACCAAAGATCTGCAAGCCAAACACTCAACCAACTAAGAAAACAAGGAGTGTCAGCTTTATGAAGAGGATATTTTATATTCCACATTGTTTTTCAAATGGTAGAAAGGATTTAATCAATCTGTAAATGATAGCTTCCAAAAAAGACTTTGAGGGATCAACAACTAACCGTTTTTTAGACATTTAATGACACATGACTATCCAGTCATTAATAGATGAAAAAAAAAGTCTTAAAAAAGTTTTAGGGATCTAACAAAATGCATTTAAAAATAATATCCCAAACTTTTATTAGGCTGATAAAGATATCCCATGATGCATCAGTGACTGGCATTACTTAATGTAATCACCGCAGGAATTCACTTTGAAATCTCTAAATCCCATAATGCAATTATCCACTTCCTGTTCTTCAGAGTGCACAATCATGATGGTTGTGTTTGTTAGTCACTCTAGTTTATCATTGGAGATTCTACACAATATTTCTCATCAAACACATCACTACTTAGGCCAGATTAAAATTCTTGTGTTTCTGGTTCATTGAAAGACTATTTTTCACCACTGACCTGAAGATTCCTAACAGCAAACTAAAATAAATTGCACCCAACCATGGCATTACAAAACTAGTTGTGCCTCAAAGGTATGAAAGATTTGCTTAGCAAAAAAATAGAAAAGTTTTACCCTATTATTTTTGTCATGCAATCAGAAACACAACTTTTATAGGCCTTTAATACAGTGACACTCATATCAATACAAGTGTTATGTATTTTTCCAGATATAACAAGCAAATCTAGTCTTCGTTTAAGTTCCCAAATTCCATTCTGTTTCATTGATAAAGTTTGTTCAATTAATGAAAACTACCCTCAGATTTCACAGTGTCAAAATATACAAAGATGATTGACTGCAGCAAAAATTAAGAAGTTTGCCATCTTCTGTAAAGAAATATTCTAACATAATTCTGTATTACTGGCAATACAAACATAGGAAATTAATCAATCCCTACATCATCTTACAATAAATCATGGTCAACTGCTATGTTCCACTGTAATACTATGATTTCACAGATTACTTTTTTAAACAGTGGAGAAAAATCTTACACCAGACAGAAAATGTGGTTCTTGTGGTTTTAAGGTGAAAAATGCTTGATTACAATTTATTTTTCATGGTTAGAATCAAAATAATAAACAAGTTGCCATTTTTACCATTTAAGAAAGTATCGGCAATTGTTAAGCAGTGAATTGCTGAATGAAACCAAGTGATGAAATAAATCTTACAACGGTAGACCAATATTTGCTAAACTGCTTTATACAGGTGTAATTGGACAGTCACACGTAAGAAGGCAATACCTTACCCATCTAGCCCAAAGTATACTTTTTTAGTAGATTTGACAAGATCCAATTTTTTGTTAACAAGAGTAAAATGAGGTATGTATTATCACACCCCTGTCTTTATAATATAAAAGAATGTTCACGAAATTGATGATTTATGAAACAAAATCATATTTAAACATAATCAATACATGTACAATCAATTCATCTTAACTACAGAATTTCCAATGACATAAAGTTTGTGTATATGGACTCAGTACTCTGTAGGTGATTAGAATAATGGTTATACCCGATAGCAATCTTTCGTAATTAGCAAATCATTTTGAATCATCACTATTCATTAAGTCAACACCATTACTGCAATATTTTGTATAATAAATCAGAACTCAATTCAGGTATAATAAAAATGTTTGCAATTCATCAGGAAATATGAAGTTAAAAATATTGCACCAGAGTCTAACATGAGGCCAGCAATAACATATGTGTGTATGGTAAGCAGTGTGTATGGTTAGCCGTGTGTATGGTTAGCAGTGTGTATGGTTAGCCATGTGTATCAGGTTAGCGGTGTGTACGGTTGGCATGTGTATGATAAGCGTGTGTATGGTTAGCAGTGTGTATGGTTAGCCGAATGACCATATATTTTACCCTGACCTTAAAGTTTCTTACAGCTAAAATCAAAGCACGAAAATATTAGGGACTAATCATACCTAAAAAATATGAAAAGAATGCTACAACAAAGTAACCATACACACGATATTTTTGTTTCTAACTTCTGATTAAGTGAACACAGTTATAGTGAAGTCCTGGGACCAGAAAAATTAATTCACAACAAGTATCCTGAACAGTGATATCTTATTGTTTATGTTTGGTTATAATGAATTTATTTACAATTAACATATAACATACACATACTTTAAGACCAGGAGATTCCGACATAAACATCATTCTTTGTTTAGATCTAAATTTAGATTATCAGTAAAGAAATACAATTTGTATGATTTGAAGAATAAATAATTTAGTGTTTCATCAAGAGATGCACGCGGGATTTGATCACGATTCGGAGATTCAGAATCCACCGTAAGAATTATTCCTTTACACCGTGAATATTATTGTATCATTCTTGATTTAAAATTGCATGCGCTTAAATTATAAACCGATTTTAGGATGGGCCTTTTAATCTATAGTAAGAATGTTCACATCACTGTCAAATTGAATTTGTGGCAAATTTGTGGAAAGAAATCACTGATTTCATAGCTAAGATACAGTGACTAGAGGGACAAATTTTTCAGCAAAAATCGTGACATACTGTCATGACTATGTGAAAATGATGTACTTAGTATTGACAAGCTGTGCATGCTAATGTATTTAGACCTTACCCAATGTTTTATAGTCTAATTACGATACTGTCCAATACATCATACTTAAGAATAATAAAACAGATTGCTGAGGCTTATGCAATGACAAAAGATGTCTATTGATAAACCATTACAGCACATGCTAATGTATTTAGACCTTAAACAAAGTTTGATAGTCTGATTATGATTATGTCAGTTACATCATACATAAGAACAATGAAACTGATTGCTGAGGCTTATGACATGACATTTTGTGATAAATCATAACAGAGTTAGGTCAATGGGCCATAGATTTGTGAGTATGAACCCTCAGGATGACATATAGTTTCTGTGATGATATGGTTGAAGGCATTGCATCAAAGTCCATTTGTTTTCTCCACTGCTGATCACTTGCGTGGAGAAGTTGGTAGCGATTTGCAGAGGACAGGGTTTGTACTAGCATAGAACCTGGAAAAACTAGTAAGATCAATTACCTGCCAGTATAAAACTAAAATACCATTGAAAACAGGCCTGCCCCCCCCCCCCAAAAAAGGAATTAAATCATGAGAGCAAAGATGATTGGACTGGTTTATAACAAAGCTGTTATAGCAAGGGGGGGGGGTAGTACATTCTGTAGTGGAATAACAAAATTAGTCCAATCTTCAATCTTTTGCAACTTAACATAATTTATAAACCAGTATATAAGTCTCTAGGGGGAGAGGGTCGAAATTTCATATATCTCATTGCAGCCACTGATCTGAAGTGACATTGTAACAAATACTTTCTACAACAATTTAATCAACTCTTCAATATAAACATTTACGTTTCCAACCATAACATGAACAAAACTTTAATACTTGTGAATGAATAGTTAAACAGAATCTCTGGGAAAACTCAATCGATGCACTTGTTTTTCAGAATCGATAAGAATATGCAAAAGATTAAGGCTCTTCAACCACAAGGAAAATATTAGCTACCTGAGCTTTTATTAACAATTTTCATCTTCAACTCGCATAAAATGGTGAAAAAATTGGTTATATTTATATAGTAGAGTCCTGTTGAGACATAAAATAGTTCTGCAAATTTCTCCCATTTCCTGGCAACTACAATAAACAGAAGTTAATTTCAGATACAACTTTGGTATATTACCCATAATGCAATGTTTTAATCTTCGAACCACTTGCAGAGATAGGAAGAGTTATAACAAGAATACCTACGCATAACAGCATAACACATCAAATTACATTTTCTGACACTTATGTTAGACTTATTATTGCATTTACTGCTAATATTAATAATTCAAGAAGTCAAAGTGAAAGTCAAGTACACAGTAAAAGCAAAGATTAGTTTTCAATTTCTATTCACGCATTCATTCATATTTTCAGTAAAACCTTAGCAAGAAGTGATATTGTGAAATCAGTCTATTTGGGGGGGGGGGGGTGAAGTAGTGTCAGTGGAGAAAAAACTTAATCCAGTCCAATCTTCAATATTTTTACAAATAAACAATTCATAAACCAGTCTATTTAGGGATCGTTTAGAAAGTAAACGCGAAAAAACGAAAACTGTAACAATCTCCTTTTTTTAATCATTTCTAATCATAATTCATAATCATATCAGAAAGTATGTTATTTTTGTAACAACCACAAAGCATTTCCTACAAATGTACAATATCAGAGAAATGACAATTGCCAAATACTTGTAATATTTGCAGTTCCATATTATCAATGGATAGGTCTGGCCTGTATTAAAGATGATAAGTTTATTCTATCTTAATTGCTATTACAGTACACAAAGACCTAGATGGTACCCTTTCGAAATTATATAAAGGTCAAGGTCCTATGAAGGATATCAGAAAAAATGCACAACAGACACAACAATTATACAGCGAGACTGTATCACTTTTATTCGGCACTACTCCAGTATGTCAGATGAGAAGAAAGGGTAGTTGAATAATGGTCTCTATTGACTGTAAGAAAGGATAGCGTGCACGATAAATCATTTCTCATTCATTAACTTATGGAAAATAATTATCACAGAATCTCAATCACGTTGCCATAGACACACAATCCCACATGACTTCTATTAAGATAATGAAATAATTTATCGTGCATGAAATAATGAAAGTATGGGTAAATATATTGAAAAGTTCTATTCAGTTCTATTAATTGTTGTTTATATTCAAACAAAGTCAAATGAAATTGTTCAAATTGTTCCTGTAAGATAAATATCTAAATGCAAGCCAACAAATAGTGATCGTTATCTTCCTTATTGTTTTGAAGTTTGGAAACATCATTCATAAACAGACTTCAGCCTTAGAATGCTGTCTTTAACCATGCCAGTGATTTTGGTTAACCAACCAATGCAGACAGTATTGGCCAGTCTACATCAGGCCACACTTCTTTTTTTCATTTCTTTCTGTCTTCAGACCCGAGGGCAGTATTTTAAGACAAAACCAAAAAAAAACAACATAAAAATTCAAAAACTGTACCAATTTTCAAGCTTCTTTCATCTGATAAAGTAAAAATTGTTCAACATTTATCATAAACTTCAATATTTAATATGCACATGTATTTGACTAGTTCTAACCCAATGCGAATGCTATGAAAGTTTGAGGACCAAAAGTTGTTTAATTAAGTGACAAATCTGACCGGTTCCTTTCATGAATTTCTCAAACAGGCCACAAGAAAATTTTCATTTTAACTTGCCTCCAAACGCTGTCAACAGTACAGATAAAAAACCTCCTTCACACACATTAGGGTCAATTAAAGACATATAAGAAATAGATTTTTTATGTTGTTGATAACGTACAGGGTCTAATATCATTAGACCAGAAAAAAGACATGTTTACAGTTACTTGACCAAAAGAAACAGAGCAAAAAGGTAACAAGAATTTTCTTTTTACATTTTTAAACCTTTTGTACTTTGGAGATACAAATCATTCCAAATGTTCATTAGCACATTAGTACAGGCAAATCTGTGAACAAAGGCCACCATTGGGAGTGACAAAACGTGGCCTTCATTTGAGGTCAGTTTGTTCTAAAAAAAACCAATAACAGTTTCAAAGAACGGCCTTTATTCACAGGGTGGTCTTTATTTGGAGGTGGCTGCAAACACAGGTCTGACTGTACCTCGGATATTGCTGTTAATTCCCCCAAGGCCTGGTAACATAAACAGTATAAATCTCCCGGACTTATTATTAGTTCTTTCAACTTATGTAGGGAAGTTAAAAATGCCTATACATGAAAAAAATTGAGGAGTTTATTTTATTCCTGGTACAAATTAAACGAGAGGGCCATGATGACCCTGCATCGCTCACCAGGATAAATGCTAATTAACTTGTTACTAAAAAGGTAATAAAGGTACACTTGTGGGCAAATAATGGGGAACAATAATAAACTTGATAAAGGACCATCAAAGGATACTACAAAGGAATATTCTTAATGACTAAAGGATGCTACGAACCAAATTTGGTGATGATTCAACCGCTGGTTCATGAAAAGAAGTCATTTTAAGGTATTTCTATTTTTAGCTCTAGTGGCCCTTATTTGGGGCCAACCATTTTTATTTCAGCAAATCTGATAGAACACTATCTAAGGATAAAAGAGACTGACCAAATTTATTTGAGCAAACCTGAGAGAGGACTTTCTAAGGATGTTACAAACCAAGTTCGGTGATAATCCATCCATTGGTTCAGGAGAAGATGATTAAAGGTTTTTCTATTTTTAGCTCTAGCAGCTGCTAAAAGGGGCCAACAATTTTTATTTGAACAAATCTGGTAAAAGCCATGAGAAGATGATTAAAGGTTTTTCTATTTTTAGCTCTAGTGACCCCTAAAAGGGGTCAACAGGTATAATATGATCAAATTGCAGTTAGAATGTCAAAAGGCTTCTACACAGCAAATTTGAAGTAAATCCGACTGGTAGTTTCCGAGGAGAAGACCACAGTTGATGCCAGTCGACGGACGACAGAGCATCCACCTACCCATCCTAACAGCTCACCCTGAACCTTTGGTTCTGGTGAGCTAAAAAAAAGGATTTGATACGGAATAGTTTGAGTTGATATTGTAAGTCTCTCAGCTTTTGTTTTAACAAGAATTAACAGCATTTGTACGCAGTGCCCTTAGCGTTGAAAACAATGGCAACTCTCACAATTTTGTTTGGGATGAAATTATAATTCTTTTAAGCCAAAGTTTTAATGAGAATGAACTGAGAATGAACGTTACTGAAAAGTCACACTTTGAAGTTCAAAGATAATTTCGCAATGTGAAAATCGTGCCCCAGTGTAGTGATAAGATCAGAAAAGATATTCATAATTACCTAGCATTCATTCAATTAAGTTATGCCAATCTTAGAATATTGCCAAAGTAAAAGAACAACATGAATATTTCAATTTTCTGTTACCTTGGTGACCAGACACGGGGTAGGCAGGAGAAATAAAAATAAATTTAAAACAAAATTTAGAACGGTACATGATCAAATTAAACTGAAAGTACCAAAAAGCTTCGATCTTGGCTTTTAAGGCATAAAAATAAGGATTCAGTCAAAATGCACTCGCATTTGAGTATGTAATGCAACATACAAAAATCTGCTCTGCATATCTACTCGAAAGTACAGAAGGGGCTCCATGGTCAAGTGGTTATAGTCTCTGACTGGTAATCACTAGCCCATCACCACTGTAAGTTCAAATTTCACCCTGAACCAGACAAATTTCATGTGAGGAAGCTGTCCGGATACTAGTAGCTTATGGAATACCAGTGGAAATTTGTCCGAACACTCTTCCTCCATCATCAAAGCTGGAAAAGTCACAAATCAACCCTGGCTGTTGGTGCTATGTTAAACCCCAAACAAAAAGAAGAAGAAAATACAGAATCAAAATAGAAATTTGTCCTTTCTGTTAGGAGTTCAACTGACATCATAGAGTTGGTTACAAATAACAATTCATATCTTAAGATGCGTTTATTTGGAGCTTGAAAGTCCACCACTAAATCAGTAAAAAAAAAATCAATTATCATAAATTCTGAGGCGGTATTGGTCCCTGATCAGAGGGGGTGAAATCTATTGTCCGCGCACAGAATGATAATGTCCAGAAAGCATTATAGAAAGGTAAGAAAAATTGGACACAACCAATAATTCTACTGGCAATCACTAAGTATCAACATTGGTTCTATGAGAGATGTTACAGAGATGTTTAAACCTCCCCCTCTCACAAACATGCACAAAAATTACCCAATGATCATCCAATGAGTATAAACCCAGTATCAACGACAAGCTTTTCAAAACATAACTTACTGAACTTGACGGTACTTGCAAAGAT
The DNA here is from genome assembly GCA_008271625.1 of Lutraria rhynchaena. Lineage (NCBI taxonomy): Eukaryota > Metazoa > Mollusca > Bivalvia > Venerida > Mactridae > Lutraria > Lutraria rhynchaena. Next base: position 552,092 of record VIBL01000109.1, on the reverse strand, counting down.
GTCAGTAAAATATTTCAGCTTCCAAAATTACATTTAAAGTAAACAAACTTTGTAAAACTATTAATTAAAACTGTATAAATGATATCATCATATCTAGAACTAATTTCCTCTTCAACAAACTTTGAACGATCTTTTAATGAATTCTGCACAGTTTTATTAAGCCTTTAAATGTTTGTTTACATGTTGCTACAAATAGAAATGCCAATACACTAAGTACTGTACCACAAAATTCAATTTGACAGTGATGTAAACATTCTTAAAATAAGTAAAGGTATATCCTAAAATGGGTAAGTAATTGAAGCACTTAGATGCAACTTGAATCTAGAGTAGCAGGGGTAGGTACGTAGCCATTTGTTTTTGTAATATTATGTACTTGAACTAAAAACAAAAGGCTGGAATAAAGACACAAAAGAAACCCTGACAAAATCACAATCAGATCAGGTGAGGATTTTTGTAATAAGTTGGTTGCAAAACTGCAAATAAACATTTTTTAAAGACAGCCTCAATCTGGAGATAAGAACAATTACATAAACGTTGTTAATCCTGTAACCAACAGCTTCAATTAACTTTATAGGAAAATAAATCACTTCATTCAACTGAACACAATGTAACCAAATATTTTGACTACAGGCAATTACATTTATATTTCCTAATACTCTAAATGCAAGAAAATAAGAAGTTTTTCAAATAATACATTTTCAATTATCATTTATTAAATGCATATTTTTAAACAATCTAAAATTAAAAAAATAATCTAATTTTTTTCGTTTAAGAATTAGTGAACTAATCTTTTGTTCTATCAATCAATAATAAGAGTCTATTATTGCACAGTTGAAAATTGATGTGTTAAAAGTCTAATTTAAGACTTGAATTATGTTGAAGGTGTGTGTGTGGGGGGAGGGAGGAATACAGCCAGAATTCATAAATAAAATCTGGTCTAATCAGAAAAACATCATTATTTAAAAACAAGTGTGATTAGACCATCTTTCAACTATGAATGCCATCATACTCATAAAATAAGTAGTTTTATTTCCAATGGAAACATTGGCAGTTAATGTCCGAAAAGGGATCTCTGTTGTTGAGTGGTTATGATCCCTGACTTGTAATCACTAATATATCACAGCTGCGAATTCAAATCCAATTCAAGGCTAGATACTGTTATCAACGAAACGATACAATACCAATATCAAATACGATACCAATATCAAATAGATAGATATTTATTCAAACATAAGGCATAAAGCCCAACAGTTAACAAGTTAATAAAATACAAATACAATACAATACATCAAATGTATCTTACAATTGGACGAAACAATACATATTTATAAGTTTTCTGAGCAAATAATAACGGTAATAGGTGGTAAATAGAATTAATGATAACAATAAAATATTTTAATTCAATAAAGAAGTACAATTTAACCTTATTTGTATGATTTTGAGAGAAAAGTGTTAAGCCAACATATTTTATTTCATCAAATACGATACCAATATCAGTACCAACAAAACAATACAGTATTTTAACGATACTGATACAGATATTTTTGTCCATCTCCTGAGCTATTTACACACATTGTGGTAAGTAATATTATATATCAATTTACATCGAAAGTGTATAATGGTAAATACTATAGATGCTAATTATCATAATTACATATAATTAAAGATACACAATGTAAGACTGATATCTGAAGTTCCTGTTTAATTAAAACTAAACAATTTTAAACATATGCAACTGAACACAACAATTAAATTCTTTACAATTCCAATTAGAGTACCGGTACTTTTTGAAACGGTATATACCTGTACTTTTTTAATTGATACTCCCTACAGTACTGGTACTGATATCCAACCGTATTCAAGACAAATTTCACAAGTGAGGAAGCTATTCAGCTAGCATACAGGAGGTCAGAACAGTTATATCCCAGTCTAAGCCTGGATGGATTCCTTCACTGTTACAGCTGGAAAGTTACCAAATGACCCTGGCTATTAGTGTGATGTTCAACCCAAGAGTAATGGCTGAATAAAGGATCATCTCAAATGTACTTCAAAGACAGGTCTTTATGCACAAGTTATACTGAATAATAATAATAATAATAAAATAATGATGAAAATAATAGAATAATAATGAAACTAAAGCTGACAATATAATGATAAAAAACAATAATTATAACAATAATATTGATAATCATAAAAACAATAATAAGAAAAATACAAGAAAATAATAGACAATAATGCTGATAACAATAATGATGATGACAATAATGCTGATGTAACAAAGTAAAGAAAAATGACTGCTTACCACAGATTTTAGAGATTCTATTAATGTTGCATTAAGAATTGCATTAAACAAAACTATGGTGCTCTTCTTGCCTTCCTAGATCACCAGTTTCTTCTAAAACTATCTGATTGATAACAGCAAGTGAATGGAAAAACTGATAGCTCACTTAACGGCTTCCTGGCTACATCAGATTTCAGCAAAAAAATGTTTTTATTTTGTCATACAAGTAGATCAGTGATCATCTATGTTTAAATTATAACAAACTTATCTAAACCAATAACTCAGTACATACAATAAAAAACATTGGACTTATGGTGGCTTTATCAGTTGACATACCAAAATTGTAACTTTTCTCATACAAAAACAAGTTTGGGGTGGGGGTCATGACTATATTCAATCATATTTCAGCTATATACGGGCATAATTAACGTATCAAGTATTCCTGGATTCTGTGCCAGTGCCAACCTATGTCTTTTGCAAGTAACTGCCAACATCTGAACAAGTACAGAGGTGGAAGACAAATGGCCCTAAATGCAATGTATTCATCCATATCACCACAGAGAGCATGTCCAAAGTCTTAAGAGTTTACCACCGAGCTAAGCCTACCTATCCTATTTTTTTGGTCAAGTAACAAGAACCACAACTATTTTTTTGGTCAAGTAACAAGAACCACAACTATTTTTTTGGTCAAGTAACAAGAACCACAACTATTTGTTTGGTCAAGTAACAAGAACCACAACTATTTGTTTGGTCAAGTAACAAGAACCACAACTATTTTTTTCTCTTGCCTAACTTGTTTCCGAGATTGAGAGCTGTGTTTGAAGATTTGGTGTTGATGACTATCCAGCATGTTGACAACCACTGATAGCTTATCGCTTCTCTTTAAACGGCTTTTACAGGTTGTTTCAACAACTCCAGAATATGTCAGTACATCTTACAACACAATAAGTGTAGGAAGAATATCTAATGAGAAACATGGCATTGTATGAACTTAGGTGTCGATCAAATCTATAAAATTTTGATTGATTGCAACAACAGTGCAGATGCTTAGATTAAACTTATAAAAGTTTCATTACAAGAACATAAGCATCCACAAATAAACTGTGAATGTGTTGGCGAAAAGTTTTGGTTCCCAGCTAGTACGCTAACAAAATGATAAGTTATCCAGCTTGTACTTTTTACTGCAAGCAAGATGCATGCTGGCACTGTTGGGTAAAAGCTGTCTGGCACTGCTTGAATACAAAATGGTGGCACTGCTGAAAGGGAAATGGTGGCACAACTGGGAGGGAAAAATGTGACACTGCTGGGAGAGACAATGGTGACACTGCTGGGAGGAATGGTGACACCGTGAAGGGAGAAAAATGGTGACACTGCTGAGAGAGGAAAATGGTGACACTGTGAAGGGAGAAAAATGGTGACACTGCTGAAAGGGAAATGGTGGCACAACTGGGAGGGAAAAATGTGACACTGCTGGGAGAGACAATGGTGACACTGCTGGGGGGGGGGAATGGTGACACTGCTGAGAGAGGAAAATGGTGACACTGCTGGGAGAGACAATGGTGACACTGCTGGAGGGAATGGTGACACTGCTGAGAGAGGAAAATGGTGACACTGCTGGGAGGGAAAATGGTGACACTGTGAAGGGAGAAAAATGGTGACACTGCTGAGAGAGGAAAATGGTGACACTGCTGGGAAGAAGTAACTCAGCACTGTATTGAGAGAGTACTCTAACTTTCTTGGGTTAAGCTAATATCATGCATCAGGTTGTGGTACTTTGTGTGTGGGGGGGGCACCATTTACAAGGAAATGGCCTGACACTGTTTGGAGACAGTAGGCTAACACTGAATCAAATTTCACAGCATGGATGAAATATGAGTTGACTGTCTGCTATAGCAATGAAAATGGTTGGCTTAACAAAGCCAAGAAGGCTTAACATATGTGAACAGACATAACAACCTTGAATATAATGTCCTTTAATGCAGATTGAAGAGAAAATAATTCCACTTGCGAAAAAAGAAAATGATTCCAGTAAACTAATATATTCTGATGGAAATTTATGCTGGTAATAATTATACCTGAAAAAGGGACCTGTTTTCACAATTTACATCTATTTTCAAGAAGAATGATGTTATATTTACCAATAAAAGTCTGTCTGAGTATGTCTTAGGCATAACTCCAATAAGTTTGTCATAGGCATAATTCCAGCAAAAATGACTATCATCTTCAACCTAATTGCATTAACAAACATAACATTTTCACATTCTCAGTCACACAGACTCTTGACTGCTTGTTTAGCATTTCTTGTGACAGGATATTTGGCACAAGACACAATTGTTTCACAATACTAGGATCATGATATTTTGTAACTATGGTATTAAATCTCTTACAAACTAGTAATTTATATACTGTTTAAGATAAGACTGTAAACTCGAGTCTAATATTCATTCAAACCTTCAGTTCCGATAAACTGATGCCAAAAAATAATTAGTAAAATTGTATTTTTGAAAACAGTTCATTGAAAAAAATGTTTCTCTACAATCTTGACAATCATCTTTCCTGCATAAATTATTCAATTAAAAACATTGTTTGTTCTATCACTCTATCAATCCTCTTTTTCTTCTCTGGGGTTTAATGTTGGTCATTTGGTGATTTTTTTTTCAGCTTTAACCATAGAGCTTTAACCCCTGGTGTACAACTGGGTAGAACCATCGACCTTCAGTAAGCTAGTTGGATAGCTTCCTCACATTTGAAATCTTCTGGTCCCACATGGAACTCAAACTCACAGCGGGGCTAGTGATTACAAATTAGAGACCAAAACCTGACTCAACCACTGAGGCCCAGAGTCAATCCTCAACTGTATGGTCTCTGCTTATAAATGAGTTTCTGCACTGTGCTCTAAGTTCAAAAAAATAAATTCATTTGATGACAAAAGGTTTGAATAAATGAACCAGCCCAGCTGTCAGGGTTACCAAAAACATATGATCAAAGCTTAAAACAACAAAACCACAAGCTTGGAATTTTAATGTTAAAATCATGGCATAACATTCATCTACAGAATAACATTAAAAGTATCCAAAATCATCCGAACTATGTGTGTGTCTAAATCTTCAACAATTTCATATTTTCCATATGTTCGACCATACCAAGCACTTAAATTACAATTTGATTAAACACATAGTTCCCCTCTCTCTTGTTCACCATAGTTTTCATTAACAGTACTGTCAAGGTCACGAAAAGCAGGTATGTGGTATGGGATGATTTGGTTCGTTTAATACAAGCAAGTATTTAGCAAATTCGAAGCATTTACCTAATGCACTAGACTTACGGTGCAAAATAAACATAAAAATTACAAGTAATAACAGAACCATTGTTTTTTTTCTAGAAAAGTTTTGAGCAAAATAATTAGATTAGTAGAAGCAGTCTTAGGTGCAGTAAAACATGGTTACAGTGAAGTATTGTATTTAACAAAATAATCATTTCTGGACCAACTCCGTTTTTATTTCGCTATAATGGTTATAGTACAATTTGGACTTAGGGGAATTAAAAAAAACTTTGGGCAACCAGGAATTCACTATAACTGTGTTCTACAGTATAATGCATTATTACAAATCAGTTATTCCAAGCTCAATTAACTATATGAGTGAAACCAGTCTACAACAACCACACCCAATTTATTCATTCCAAGAAAATGCACTAAAATGAGAAAATAATAGTTGTGAAGATTTATATATTGTGATATAGGAATACATAGTATAAGACAAAACTAGAAATTGCTTTCAGTAAAAGTGGGAGTTTTCCAAAACTGTTGCATTCGTGGAAAAAAATAAATAAAGGGCCATAACTCATTAGACTGGGAGAAAATGAAAATGAATACACAAAATTAAGCTGGATGAGAACATGTTATTTACATCAATATTGAAACAAACACAGCTATTTTTATCATCATTGTTAGATTTTTTTCTAGGAAACTTATTTACGTCCAAAATTATAAAACCTTAGAGAGGTTCCCAAACTCAATTATATCAATAATAAGTTTTCAATATCCTCATCGTAATTATCATTTACTTACAGAGTAAAACCTCAAATAGCAACCAGCTCAATATTATGACCACCTTGTTATAACATCTACTAATTTTTGGACCATCTTCGAGTAATTCCCCTATAATTCAACTTGATAATTAGACCACCTCAGTATTACATGTACAGCATAATCAACTGAAATATTTTGAAATTTTGAAAAAAAGAAATTAGAGGTAAGAGACTAATCTTAAGTTTTATAACCTGGGACACAGAACTATGGCTAGTATATGGACTGTAAAGCATTAGTAGGAAATCTTATCCAAGCAACTCGGCCAACATGGTTAAAAAAACTTGAGACCAGTCTCCATGCTTAAATCTCAATTTCATTCTCAATAAAAGACACAGCCGCTTAATGTTTGAACACATATTCAGGCCCATTTTGCAACCAGAACAATAAATTATCATTAACTTATAAGTAAACATTGAATGAAAAAATATGAGATTTGAGCTTGAAAACCAATCTCAAACCCAGATTTATTAATTTCATTTGGTTCTAAAACAGTCTTAATATTGAGGTTCTGCTGTACACTACTAACCTGTGAGTATCCAAAAATTTCTATTTTCTTTTTGCTAGCATCATGATGTATTCTACCGCCACCAAGACATTCACAATCTAAACCTGCATCTTCAATGTCAGGAGTAACTTCATCAAATATATCCGCTGAAATAAACAAAATGAAACAATTTTATTGTCTGAATTCATTGCAGTATTCAGATAACAGGCAAACAAAAATTAGGCATCAGGCAAATAAAAGACATACTACAATGAACAAACAGTAAATAACAGAACTGTCAAAGGCTGAATTTCTGGTGTAGTTTAGGCATAAGGCTAATATAATTTATGCTAAATAAACAAAATAAAACAAAACAACATCTCATAAAATGTTTTCACAGGCAAGATGCTCATAAAATACGAGTATGTTTGTGGTCAGAATTTCTGGCATGGTAGAGGCATCAGGCACATAAAATATCAGCTGAAGCAAGTGCAACTAATCAATAAAATGCTTACGATGCTAATTTCTTCCAGTATTTATGTACAGGCATTGTAGATATAAATGTTGATGCAGCAGCAGCAACAACAAAAATAACATCAAAAACAGAACAGCAACAATATAAGCCCCAGCAGCAAGCAAAACTTATATCAATTATTTGCACTTAAGAAAACTGAACTGTGAACAACAATAATCAGTGAGTTTGGGTCCAAGGTTATTAAACTTGAAATCAGTCTCATAGCTCAGATCTCATACTTTGTACTGAAATATTTCTAAATAGATTAAGATTATGATTAGACATTGGCGACATAAATCATACAGTCAGCATAATCGATCTAGACTTTAATCTAAACTCTAAACTGCAATGGTTTTTTTGCAATCAAAATACATAAAGAATGAAGTTCAGACTTGAGCTCAGAGACTGTTCTCAAGTTTTATAACCTCACGATCACATAGTTTCATAATAAACTTTCATAGTAATTTGAGAATCACAAAATCAACAGACAAATATACCCCCATGTTCCAAGCTGCTGCTAGATTACTATTTAATGACATGGTACCAATTAAACATATGAATCATCCAAGAAAAATTATAAGAAATTATTTTTTATCTTTACTAAAGACATTTTTTCTGTAGACAAGCACATGAACAAAATGAAAAAATGCATCAATGAGATTGAATCACAGACACCACTCTTATAAATGATTTACCATATTGCATGAACCACAGAACTTGGGTATCAGGACATCCTTAAAAAATTGTTGGTTTGCAGTTATGTGACTGACTCATTAAATAATCCCCCAATGAAACAATTTTTTTTGCAGTTTTGACAAAAATTTTCATTCTTTGTTGTACCTTCTCATTTTCAGTACAAGCATGTAGTACCAACAAAAAAAGCCCATCTACCTACCCACTGTTAACAGTTTGGGACATGTAACCGTAAAACAACATTTTTCTAAGGATGGCCTCATTTATCACTAATCGGGACATTATAATTAAACACAGAAGACAGAAACCAATCAATCAAACTACAGTGCAACCTGTCTAAAGTAACACCCTTTGGGAGAAGCAAAATTATGTTGTTGTTGAGAGGTTGTTGCTCTAGAGAGGTAAAATTCATACTTAAATCGTACAGTGGGGAAAAATCATGCTGTAGTTGAATGGAAGTTGTTGCTCAAAAGAGGGCCGATCCAGAGAGGTTGCACAGTATAATCTCTTTTGGAAAATTAATGCATTCTGTAAAAGCTAAGAATTTCATACACTGGAATAACAAATGTAGAATTAAGTTTTATTTGTCAAATCTGTGACATCACAAATCACAAATTTATCTGTACATCAACATTTATTCATCTACAAGCTAGGCCAGTAAAACATTAGTTATATTTCAGCCAAAAATTTTTTCACTGACCCTTTAGTCTCTAATGGCAATCTCCAAAGTACAAATATAAATAGGGATGAATCGTACCTCAAAGTACAACAAAAGGTGTTTAGAAAAAAATAGACAACAAAAGTTTTTCAACCTATCTACCCTGATTTTTTGGTAACTTTAAACATCTAAATGTTACGTTGCTGGTCTTTCACAACAGCCTAAAGGTCACAGGCTTCATTTACCAACTAGCAGGATGCCGAACTAGACTTGGTACATTAACCAAAGATTAAGATGTATGGAGCTTCCAGGACTCTCCTTCCAGATAGGACTATGTGTCATAATTATAACACTTGCATGACATTTACCTAAATCATGATTTCAAAGTGTTGGCCTCAAATTCTTTGGCTCAGTCTTATGGTATTTTTTCTGTATTCTGATGAATGTATTCTTCAGGCTTAGCAACAGGTGTTACATGAATTAGTACCTTCGATCACATTCCAAACTCACAGAAAATAGTATAACATTTCACTTGTCAAATTCAATATCTGATTACCCCACCCACTTTTTATCACTCTGATAACATTGGATGATCAATTATACTGATATTTTTCATTCCCAAAGAAATATGACACCAACATAAACAAACAAGATTAGGATGAAGGTAAAAATTAAATTACATTAACAAGAGGGCCAAGATGGCCCTTTTTCGCTCACCTGAGTAAAGATTGCAACTTCTATGGTTTTCCTGTGATTTGACCTGGTGACCTAGTTTTTAACCTGAGTTGACCTATGTTCAAACCTGTTTATGATATCATTAATACAAACATTCTGATAAAGTTTGAGGCAGATCCAATCAAAACTATCGCCACTAAAGCGTTAACAAGGTATTCCAGAGACTTGACCTGGTGACATAGTTATTTACCCCATAAGACCCATGTTTGAACCTAAGGAAGAAATCATTAAGACAACCATTTTGACAATGTTTGGTGAAGATCCAATCAAAACTGTGACCACTACACGTTAAAAAGGTTTTCCAATGATTTGACCTGGTGACCTACTTTTAGACCCCAGATGACCCATGGTCTAAGTTATCCATTATGTTATTAAACAAAAATGTTCTGACAAGGTTTGATGAAGATTCAATAAAAATTGTGACCTCTGGAGAATTAACAAGGTTTTCTGGTGTGATGACCTATTGACCTAGTTTTTAACCGGAGGTGATCCATATTTGCACAATTTTACAAGATCATTAATACAAACATTCTGGCAAGGTTTCATGAAGATCCAATCAAATCTGTGATTTCCAGAGTGTTCAAAAATTTCCATTCTAATTGACCTGGTGACTTAGGTTTTGACCCCAGACAACCCATGTTTATACTTGTCCAAGATATCATTGAGATGAACATTCTGACCAGGTCAGGTGAAGATTCGCTCAAAAGTGTGACCACTAGAGTGTTAACAACCCCCAGGTGTGGACAACGGACGACGGAAGCCAGAAGCCGGAGTAGACTGATTGATCACTATAGCTCACCGAGCACTACATGCTCAGGTGAGCTAAAAAATCACTAAAACTTGACCAACAGCATCAGAAATGCTTCAATCCAACCATGCATTCATTTGAACATAATACACTATTAGATTATCACAATACACAATTTTTGAATCTCTCTTGCTATCTGACTTTGCAATTCATATCATTTGTTTTGGTTGAATTGGGTTCGAAGTATCTAACAGTATTTTGGTTATAGGCCTAAACAAAAAAAGGTTTGTTTCCTGTTACATGGCCCAAAAAATATGGGTCGGTAGGTAGTGATTTTTTTCTTTTATGTTTTTTTTTACTTATATTGGCAACACTGTTGTGAAAATTACAATATAGCACTAAGATTTGGATGCTGTAAAAACTTACAAGTCAGTAGGTAAAAGATGGGTCAGTCGGATAACTGGAAACAAACCTATATTTTTAGGTCTTATACATGTCAAACATCGAACAAAACTAGTGCTTAAAAGCAGTAATTTTTATTATTATTATTTTATTGTATAATTTGTAATCATTTTATTATTATTTATCACTGCTACATAACTCTTTTAATCTGTCTATCTCAGCATTATGTAATTTTGGAAATCAGAAAACTGAAGTTATTGTACCACAAACAAATAGTTGATAGCCGCGGTCTGGCACTAATTAATCGTTTTTGATTGTCAGGCCAACCTAACATTTTTCTGTAACATTGAACATATGAAGTGGAAATCAGCGACAGAATACCAATGACCTTGGATGTATTTATCTTCAGTTCATATTATCACTGAGAACTGTGTACCCCACCCACTTTTCAAACCCACGCATCTCTTGGTTATTTACAGCATTTGAGGGATGGGTGGGGCAAATGCCACAATGTATAACTGTAACACAGTTGATGAAATACATTATTTAACCCATTACAAGCCAAACAGAACCAGCATGCCCAACAAGTAGAGTTTTATATATAAGGACCTCAAGTTCTTTGGTTAGGACCCTCAGGGCACTGCACATTTGGTTAAAGACATTGCACCTAAGCCATCCTCAACCCATTGATCCAAATGTTTAATGTGAAGAAGTTGGCAGTAGTTTGCAGGCAGAGCAAGGTTAGTACTGGCACGGAATCCATGAAGTTTTAAGTTAACTCTGCTGGTATATAGCTGAAATACTGTTGAAAGCAGACATAAAACACAAAATACAAAAAAAATACAAATACCAAACCGAACCACTTCATAGAGTTAAAACGGTACATCATGTAGACAAGCCAAAACATCATCTACACGCATGCGAGGCCATAAAACAGCACAAGAATGGAGGATTTGTACAATGATCTCGTAAAATCGAAAAAAATTATGATAAGTAAAAGTAGATACAATCAGTTGCAGGTGGATAATACAATATTTATCAGCAAAATTCATCAATGGAAAGCCATCGCACCCACTTCACAATTATGTAACAATCTAATTCACAAGCTGTAATAAAAAAGATAACAAGTTCTTATTTTTTATGTTAAAAATCGCAGTTTTTATTGTTCTCATGATAAGTAAACCGCGTCTAATAAACCAACAATAAAGTTAATAGGCCCACGTTATGCTCATAATTATCATACACAACAAAACAATGGGATTATACCAGAAAGTAGCAATAAAATTGTAATTGGTTCAGGATGTTACAGTTGTAGTTAAGAAAACATTACAAATACAACAACAATTGTAAACACTTGTATTGATTCACATATCAGGAGTCTCCCCATTCCAAAGGCTTTTCACACCAAAGGTAGCAAAATTTCAACATATGCATTAATAGTTTAGTCAATAAGCATTTGAAGAGAATTGGACCTTCAAAAATGACCCCTATGAACATCCACAGAAACACCTGCACCAAATTGTATAAGCATTTGTTAAATTTAACCATCTAGTTAAATTTTAAGCTAGATTAAGACATTAACCAAAGGTTAGCTAGAAACAAGAAGGATGCCTTTGTACCAAACGCTAAATGACCTTGAAAATTCAGATTTGAGACACAAAATTGAGATATGAGCTGTAAGACTGTGTAATGTTAGGGCATAGACTAAACACACAGCCTCTCAATCTACAGTCCTTAGTAACACCCAACCAACAAGAAAACAATTCATATCTTTTAAAACTGATCGCATTATTTTCCAATAAAGATGTATTGTGGTCCCTGATTATACTCCCAGGCAATATATTCATAATAAAAGCAACTTAATGTTGGTTTGAATGTTCAATTAAGAACATTAATTCAAAATTACATCAAATCTTGTACTGTAAGCAGCAGGATCAGAATCCATTTTATATTGTAACATTATTTGTCAAAAGCCCTTCAATTTTAATTTCAAATTACAATTTAATCTGATAATTCATTCTTTTAATCTCCTATCAAAATCTTAAGAAATAAAATGCCAATAAACAAATTCCAGTGAACTGTCTGATAAATAAAGAAGGGAGAATTAATTCATTTATTGTTATAGCTAGAAGTCCCTGACCAGTCATCACAGGCCTCACACCGTTGTGAGTTCGAACTCTATTTGGGACAAAAAATTTACATGTGAGGAAGCTGCCTTCAGCTAGCCAATGGAAGGTCAATTTATCAAGGTGTATGCCTGGTGCCTTCCAAGACAGGAATACCACTACAGATTTCTGCTTTAGGTATTTTTGACTATCTGAAATCCCTCAGCAATTTTATCAAAATATTAAAATACAGTGCAATTTCAATGTCAATACTATTGTTGGTCTTAATGTTTAGGTGGCCTAATTATGGAGTGAAACATAAAGGGAATGTAGATGAAAACTAGACCAAAAATAAGCAGTCATTGTAATGAGCTGGGCTTAATATTGAGGCAGTTGCACAATGAAGATTTATTTATTCCTTGCAAATACCACCACTGTTCTGTACATAACAATGCAGTAAATACAATAAGTAGCCATGTGAAAAATGACTATGCCCAACAATGGTTCATGCATATCAACATGGTTTGATATTGTAATGGTGTGGACTAGTTTGACTAACAACAACAAGAACATAAACTGTGAACAAAGATTAGTTATATCAAGGTTAAACATGAGAAGAGCATGTAACTAAGTTAACAACAACAAGAACATCTTCTGCAAAACAAAGATTATGAACCAACCAGCTGTGGTTAGAAACGAACAAGTCAGGTTTGTTCCTGGTTGACAACAAACAATGGGAAACATGGGAGAGTAATCTAATGGTGACCAACCAAAGACCATGATGGTTTAAACAAATGAGGCCAGAGTAGATCAGATGGATCCATGGTTTGAGATGCTTACAGTAGTCTTGTGGTGCACCATGGGTGAATCAAAATAAAACTTTGAAATTGCCACATTTCTAAAAGATAGAGCAACTAGGGTAGATAAAAACTGAGATAAGTCATGCTATCATTTAAAAAATGAAGGAGAACATTCTGACATGATATCTGAAGACAAGGACTCAGGTACTAAATAGACAACATGAATTTTATGTCCGGTAATAAAAAAACAACCATTCAGATAAGCACTTATCATATTTTCATATTTCACAATAAAATCACTGTCAGGGTAAATCCTTAAATTAATCAAATTTTTATTGCTCAATAAAAGGAAGAGATTTTGATCAGTTTATAATAGGAGAGTAAATGTTAGCCAGCTCCTTATGGCAGGGTAAGTTTGTACTGGATAGAATACAGTCCAGAACTGGCAACCATATATAGGCCTTTTCAGAAACATGATTTATCTGCCCTTGATAGCTCTTCATTAGGAGATAAAAAATGCGCACCTGCTACTTCCGGGTAGTACTGCGCTTCTTAGATGTATGATTTTTAACACTGCGTAATTATCGTATCCTAATTAAATGTACGTCAAACTGGTTGCTGATGTCTAAATTACTGTATATGTATCTATATAGTAGTTTCCAATCCTTGTTATGTCATAATAGAAGGAAAAAAAACAAAATAAAACAGATTTAAAAAGCTATAATAGCAAAAAAAGTGTTATTATAAAGCAATTTAGAACAGAAATGCTCAAAAGGTTGTGTATTAGTTATCTAATATACAACGAGTAAAATCATAGGCACACATACAAACCTTCACTAAGATAGCTTATTACTGAGGTGAGCAAATTTTTTTGTGTAATAAGTTATACTGTCAAAAATAGTGAATTTCGCCACATGGGAATATCCTCGTAAGGAACAGGATATTCAAAAAGATAGAACATTTTGATTTAATAGACAAAATAACTATGCTATCTCGCCAATGATATAGTTGGGTACGAAAATTTTGTAGGGAAACTAGTTGACAAAAGCTACTGATGCCTCGATGACTCTGTGTATTAATTTGTGTCCATCCATTTACCTCCTTCAAACACTTTTTTTATAAAATGATGAAATATACAACAATAGATTACACAGATGTACACTCATTTATATTCATTGGGATTAAATAAAACACTTCCGGCTATATGTAATCTTTCGTTTTATTTGCATGCAAGAGATTATGCTAAATTTTCCTTTTTTAAAAAACATTGATTTACATTTTATGTAATTAAACAAGAATGTTTATCTTTGTGATTTATCTTGATGGCTATTGTCACAAATTTGCAAATTCGGCACGCTTGTGTTTTTATTTTATCTTATTAAAATCTGCAGCTTTAATATCAGCAAGTTGTCAAATCATAGTCTGGGTGACACGATCCTTACTGATAGCAATTAATTAAACCGGACAATCAGTATGCGGTCATATATATTTATACCACCCATTGTTTTATGGATCTACATTGTTTTTACAGCTGTCTGGGGGTCAAACATGTTCTATATTTAATCAGTCATGGCATGTAACAAACATTATCATTCTCACAATGTTTTATTAATTTTTTAAACGTGTCGAGAATCACGTATAAAAATAAAATAAAATGGCAGGTTCTATATGCTTAAAAGTTTTTTTAAGAAAGAATTTGTCATTTTAAACTTCGATTCTTTTATATTTTATAAGACCATTCGATCACTCATTGATTTTTAAGATTGAGTACATAATATTGTCACTTTTTAAAATAAGTGTTATGTAATAAGTATCGTTTATTAAATGCATTCTTGTAGATATGTGCGCCATTATATTTGTTTGATCTTGTATTTGCTCATATCTGTTTTAGTGTCACAAATGTAATGTGTATATTAAGATAGTATTATCATTTAAAACTATTATATCAATTCTAAATGTGGTCCAACATGTATCATTCATGAAGTACTACTAGGAACTTAACGGAAATTTTAACATAACTGTTTTACACCACTCTGATATGATGATTGACTTTTTGTCCTTGTTAAATGTTCTTCAAAAACACATTGAACAAGCTAGCATTATTAATTTGACTTCAAATAACCATCATTATCAGTATCTAACATCTTTTTAAATAGCTGATTAATGTGTTCATCAATTATTTTCAATTAATGCCCTCCTTGGTATCTCAACACATGTAAGTCTCGAGACGCCATCATCAAAAATACTACCCAGTGTCCGAAGGAATCCGAATGAGACAATTTTTTTTCAAGGGAGATAACCTACTTTCTGGAAAGGCCTATAACTGAAAAATAGTTAAAAAACAACATTACACCAAGTGAAAAAGAGGTGCCAAATCAGTATAAAATCAATGTCTGTCATTACAACGCCCAGATAAATCACATCTGCAAAAAAGCCAACAAATGACAAATGTTTCAGACATTGCTTAGATTTGTTTTATGGCGAGAGCTTTAGGTCATTTTTCATGGCAATGGCAAACTATCGCAATTAAGATTACAAGGTGGAAACTCTTTTATAACCATGGCATCCAATCGTATTTTGTCTCCCAATGGTAGAGTTTGATCAATTCCGTAATTCTAAATAATGCCTTTTTGTAACCATGGGGACATAATTACTGAACACCACAGAAAATCTAAATGGTATGTCAATTTATTATTTATACATTACAGCAATGTCTGAACAGATGAAAAAGCATATACTTCCAAGTAAACTGAATTTAACGCAGTAGTTCAGGGATTTGAACAGCAAAGTAAGGTGATCAAAGTCAAGGCCATAATGCCATTGCAATATAGCTTAGGCATAAAAAATTGTTAGCTTCCGGTTACAAGACCTCTCCTAATTTTTCACTGCAATCCAAGACTATTACCAGGCCCAAGAAATGTTAAATCCATTGTTTCACTTTTTACCTTTCCACACACAAAAATCTCTACAGCAGTTTTCATGAATAAAAAAAACACAAAACAAAATCAAAAGAAAAAATTTCCCTGCCTGCCTGCCGAATCTTTAATGAGAATGACACCAGAAACAACAAATTCTTTACATGCTAATTAGAAATAAAATGATCGAGTGGTCTCTGACTTGAAATCACTAACCCCTAACCACTGTGAGTTCAAATCCCACACAGGGCAAAAATTCACATGAGAGGGAGCTATCAAGCAAGCTTGCATAGGGTTGATGTGGTCTTCCTCCATCGTTAAAGCTGGAAGGTCACAAAATGACCCTAAGTGACTAAAAACCAAAAGAATTTTACTGGACATGAGGTTAAATTATTCTACAAATTTTACCAGACCAATCAGAAATCAAGAAGTTTTTGCCGGAAGACTGGAGTCTGACACTTTAGCTTTGCCTGTCATACACAACAGCAATAGTACCATTGATAAACAAATCAATTCAACCAAAACAACATTTCACCATACAGTAAAATAAATGAGAAAACTCGATCATAACGGAAATTAATGATTTTACAGACAAATATCAAACACAATTATAATGCAGATTTTCCATCCCAGTTGAAACAAATATGATTTTCTCATATAATCCACAGGGGTGCAAACTATTCACAAAACATACTGGTAATTTAATAGCAAAAATGGTTGTATGACCCTCTGCTTAGAATAGATCAATAAAATATTAATCCCTACCATAGATAAGCAAGGAGCAAAATTTATTCTCATATTATGCCTAAATTTAAATGCAATGTTACAAAATACTCTAATATCAATCTACAATAACCAGATTACTCTAATACCAGTTTATAATATCCGTGCTACTCAAATACCAGTCTAAAATAGCCTCATAACTCTAATATCAGCCTATAACAGCCTGATTACGCTAATACCAGTCTACAATATCCAGACTACTCTAATGCCAGACTACAGTATCCAGACTATTCTAATACCAGTTTAAAACATCCAGATTACTCTAATACCAGTCTACAATAGCCTGATTACTCTAATACCAGTCAACAATAGCCAGATTACTCTAATACCAGTCTACAATAGCCTGATTACTCTTATACCCACCCAACAATGGTCTAGGCCTCTTGAATACCAGTCCACAATATCAGAACTACTGGAATTCCAGTCTACATAGGAGTTAAGATTGACCACAAGATATAAGAGATCAGGTGAAGGATATCATAGCTTGTTAACAACTTAAGATGATAAGTTAGATACAGACAGCAGATATCAACCAGAAAATGAGTTTTTTCTTTAGTCATATACTCAGGCAGGTTTTCATGAGCACTGATGTGGGGTATTTTTATTTCATGAGAATTATCAGTAGTAAACTAATTCCAGTGAGATTAAGGCCACTTACAAATAATTCTATTAATAATGGACAGTTATTTTGCATTGTGTATCTTGCACTTTTGGCTACTGACAAGAAACCAATTGTTCTTTCTTACAAGGTGTGATAGATATTTTAAGGGTTCGAACTTGCAATTTGGGTTGAGTGGTTGTCACCTTGTTCACTACCCTAGCAACTCCTCCCAATATGTAATCTCCCATAATTTTTTTCTACCAAGGTCTACCATGAACTGGTGAAGTGGAAATGGGCCCCATACTAATGAAATCCCAGATTACAAAAACATGCAAACTAAGAAAATTTGCACATTTTGCACAATGCCATCCAGCACAGTCAAAGGTTAAACTTGCACAGTCAATGGCAACTTACACATGGTCAATAGCAACTTACATATGGATAAATAGCAACCTGCATAGTCAATTGCAACTTACATAACCAATGGCAACATTGTCTTTTTACTTGACCAATCACAGGATTCAGGGAATATAAACTTTTGTCAGTTGTTCCTCACTACCTGATGACTTCCCTTTACGAACCAGAGATCAAATATAGGGACAAACACTTATAGATGTGGAGAACATTCTTCAGTTATCAGGAATTATACAATAATACAAAGGTGCCTATGTTATAAAGCAAAAAAGATCAAACATTTATTGTAATATCAAAGAATGTTGTCTATCTTATAACATAAAACAGAGGTGCACATATGGCCGATTGATAAAATAAGCAATTAGCAAAATTATATTAATCACAGCTCATTTGTAAAACATATTGAATGAGTAATTTGGCAAAAAAAACTCAGCCTAAGGGGAAATGAAGAGCACTTGAGGTATGTAACAGATTGCAAGATACAGTAAAACCTTTAAAATAATGGTTACCATGCACGGGAGAAAAAAATATGGTCTTAAAAATAGTCTCTTCAAAATTCATAGGTATATTCTGGTCTAACATGCAGGAAAATAATGTTTGTGTTTATGTTTACGCGACTGACGCAATCTTCTGGTGCTGACCCTGAAGTTTCTAACTTTCTAACGCAAAGTCCAAAGTATGAAAGGTATGTTCAGAAAAAAAAATAGATAAGATACAATTTTCAACCTACCTACCCTTATAATTTTGGTCAAGTAACCATAAACATTACTTATTTAGCCTTATTGCGTATAAAATTTCAATCAACAAATACGCAGTGGATAAGTGCCCATTGTTCATATAGCATACATTGCACCAACAGTCAGGATCATTAGGAGACATCTCAAGCTTTAATGGTGAAGGAAGACCAAAGGCGTACACCTGGGTAGAACCATTGACCTTCTGTAAGCTAGCTGGACAGCTTCCTCACATGCACAATTTGTCTAGTACCAGTGGGATTCAAACTAACAGCAGCAATAGGCCAGTGATCACTATAACCACTAAACCATGGAGGTCCACTTTAATCATGGATGGCTGGGTTTTTACAAAGTCTGACCAAAATATAAAATGTTTATGGGTTAATTACGTCAATAAATGAGAGGAGAAAGAGTATACATCCATTGTTTCAAATCTATAATCATAGATGGCCATTAACTATGGTTCAGCTGTATCACACATAGTAACATGCAAGTAAATTGCACAGAAAACAGGGAGTGCAACAAAACTGTTCAATGCTTTGTTGACGTTGCAAGTCAATACACTGATATAAATACTAGTATGTTGCACACAGTTTGTATATAAAGGAAACAAGAACAGCGTCTCTGATGTTTATCATTGGTGTTTGGCTCATCTGTTATGTCAATAAATTCAGCCTTATAGGATAAGAAATCATTCTATGAATGTAGCACCTCATTTCTAATATGAAACATTACACATATTGTCAAAACAGATGAGCTAACACCATTGGATATGCTCACATGCAAAGATAAAAGGTGCAGAACCTTTTTTCTGTACATCACTGCTTTTATAAACTATTTATATTCTGAAACCAAACTGAATCTATTTTTTTTATTTTAACATATTAGCACAGAAATACAGACCTTTAGGTCAAAACTGTTTTGAATATGTCCAAACTATCTCCTCAATACTAGCCCCTAACCTGTGTGAGTTTGAATCCCAACCGGGACCAAATTGTGAGGAAGCTGTCAAGCTAGCTTATGGAAAGTTGGAGGTTCAAGCCACTAATTTTCTTCCTTGACTGTTCAAGTTGAACAAGTCGCTAAATGACCATGGTTGTTGGTAAAACATTAAATTTGGGGAAAAAATCTCCACAATATCCAAAATTAGTCAGGTCAGAAAACAAATAGTCATGTTTACAGTGCCCCAACCATTTTTTTGGTGCTGACCTTGAAGTTCCTAACAGCAAATCCAAAGTATGAAAATATTTAGAGGCAAATGGTAGAAAAGCAAAGTTCCCAACCTACGTACCCTACTTTTTTGGGTCAAGTAACTGTAAACATACCTATTTTCTTTTATTTTTTATTTTGACCTTATGCAATAATTAGATACTCTGAGAATATTTTTTACATTGTGTTTGTTAAGACTTAGTATTTAAGTAATTTGTCATCAATATTCCAGCAATAAAACGTAATGCCCATTAGTAAAATAAGCGTAATTTACAGAGCCCTACACTACTTTGTCCCAGCAGACATGAACACTAGACAACAGAACATGAGCTTCAAAGATGCTTACTAATGGAGCAACATTGTGTCTTCAGTTGACAGTGACCTTCCTTGCCATGAATAGCTCCTCAATAAAAAAATGTGAGATTCAAACTCACAGCAATGGGGATTATGATTACTAGTTAGAGACCATAAACACTTGACAGCAGGCCCATTAAAAATTTGTACCTGGGCAAATAAGTACACTGTCATTTATTAACTTCAACATGAAAATCATTTAAATTTCATAAAATATACAATCCTAAAATTAGTTGATAATAGTTAAACAGTTAGAAAGTGAATTCACATTATATTATAATTCAAAATAAGTGTAATTCGATTTAAAAACGATCTAAACAACACTCCAGCACAATTGCACAAAAATTCGGATCACCTTCTTAGTCAGATGTTGATTTCAATTTCTGTATAAGTTCTAGAAGGAGGGGTGTGCTTGCGTGATATTGAGCATGTGAAAAATGCAAACAACATACAAGCTGAGCCAAGATGAGCTAAGCTAAGTTCTTGTTTTGAAGGTGAAAAATGCATATAAACTTGCTTGACATTGAGTGAAATTAGGTGAAACTACTGAAATCTAAAACAAACATTTCATTTCTAAATTTTACATTACCGATTTTTAGAGTGATCTGAAACTGTGTGGCCCCACTGAAATCTGTTTTCCAACTGACAAAGTCACTTAAAGAAACCAAATAATGATACAATTGCTTAGTTTCAACGCCTTCACTAATGTGCTTTTAATATTTATTTTATTTTCACAGACGAAAACAAAACTGTCTATAACAGCAAGAAAATCACTCAAGACTTAAACTACAGACAGAAACATTATTATAAAAACATCACAAATTGAAATTCCTGATCAATTATAATGGCACCTTCAATCTTCTGAAGACATTTTTGCAGCAACATAAATTTCAACGCAACTATGAAGAAGTAATGCATTTTTATTTGTAAATATCATTACTGGCACCATAGTATCAAAGTCTGTCGAAATGCATCCAATAAATGGCTTTTCTACATAAACATTATCATGTATGTACATGGTCGTTATTTTATTCTGTTCTGTTGTTTCTTTATTGTCCTCATGATGACTGTAGCAGAATTTATTATAATAAAAATAAACCAGACACAAATATTTTATCAAACTTTCTAAGCCACCCCCTCTCTAGAAGTTGCCACTCTAGAGAGGTGAAATCATACAGTGAGGAAAAATCATGCTGTTGTTGAAGGGAGGTTGTTTCCTAAGAGAGGGCTGCTCTGGAGAGGTTGCACTGTATTTTCAAATATCTCAAGATTTGACAGCATTCAGAAAGAAACATTATTCTTTGGTGAAAATTACCTAATTTTATCCACACTTCCAAAAAGTCAGGGAACCATGAACAATTTTTGCAACATCAATATGCAAAGATGTTGGACTTATGTCTAAACGTATGTATATAAAATTTTAATAATTTTTATACACCTAATTCAAAAATATAAACAGTCAGACATAAAATATCAGTGGCATGAAATCTAGGGGTGTGCAATATATTGGAAATTTCATTAAGGTCATCCTTAAAAAAATGTTGGTTTGTGGCTTATAATGAGACCAAAACTTTTGACAGTGGGTTAAAGTAGGCCATTTTTTTAATTGAAAAGCCAAATTAAATATAAAAAAGTATTTTTTGTTAAAATCACTGAAAATGTTTGGGTCAAGGGATTTTTTAACTTGGCAGTGAAAGTGCAAACCAACAATTTTTTATGGATGGACTAATCTAAGTCAATATGATATAATGAGATGGGATTTTTTAATACCGCTACATGGAAGTTATGCATAGTTCAACTAATGGTAAAAATATTGTAAAATGTCAGCAAAAAGACTTATTTTTCTAAATTTTTGCACATGTTTGCTTCTGATGGAAATGTCAGCTGATCCCTAAGTTTTATGTTAAAATCACTTACCATGATATAAAACACATAGAGGAAGACAAAATTTAAGTGAAGACCATATTTTGTCTACTTCATAAAAATAACTGTTTACAATGCATTGAAAAACTGAAGTAAATACTGCAATATCGTTATTCCTGGCTATTAACTGCATGTGCCACAAAAGGTAATTTCAAACTTAGTGACTGATTGACACTGGATGAAATGAAACATTGAAGTAACAATGCTATAAGACTATTTTTTCAACAAAAAAAAACTTAAATGTAACCAAAAATAATGCACAATTATATCTTATACAACCTCAATCAAAGTATACAATATAATGTATAAAACCAGATTCTCAGCAATTCTAAGCAAGTCTACAAGAGAAATAAAAATAATCTGTTTCACCATCCCATTCGTAATAAATAGTATAAAATTGTAAAATACATAAATAAAGTGTTAAAAGTCAGACAAAATCACTCATTCATTCACTGAAGTAATAAAACTGTAATACATTACAATTACAAATGTAAGTGCGAATATTTTAAGTGTAACGTTATAAGAAAGAGCAACAGCAATAAATTGGGTTTATCTGTTTTAAATGGTCCCCATCATTCTAAATACTGCATCATACAAATTAAAACTGAAAGAAGACTGATTTTAACACCAATTCATAAATTACTGAATGTGCCATAAAACCATTTTTGTTAACGTCTTTTCTTTATTATAACTGCCGAACTGAATTTTTCTTTGCATGATGGTCTCGTAATATCCCAAAAATGACATCAACCCGCCCCCCTAAGCTCAATTGGTAAAGAGTCTGGTCTATGGGTTTGTGGTTTTGAACCACGTGCACAGCATATGTTCTTTGCGATGATAATTAGGCTGACAACAATATATCTAATGTTGTCCTGCCTCCACTGCAGATCATTAATGTAAAGAAGTTTGCAGTTACTAGCAAGAGAGCAAGGTTAGTGCTGGTACAGAATACAGGAAGAATATAACCATGGCTTTGATTACCCAATCAATGCTAATGTTTCCAAAGGCATATTCCAATATACAAAAATATTTGGGGGAGAATCCTACCTTGTTTTTTCACAAAAGTATGTTTTGAAAAGAAAAATAGAAAAATTTTTCTGCCTGTCTACCCTAATTTTTTTAAGTAACTGTTTAAAACAGACATAAAACAAAAATTAAATAAAAAAATCATCAAAATGACGTCCACGAATGTATATCTGAAGAGACATTTCTAGTGCTCTCTAAAACATTTCTGCCTCAAAAATGAAGAGTAATTCATGATAGGTAATTCATGCAACAAACATATAACAAACATTAATTTGAAACCTTAAAGGCTTATCAAAATGTCTTGAAATTCATTTCTTGAAATAGTTATCACGATTTACATACATCAAAATCAAAGGGAATTTCATTGATTTATTGCTGGCATAAAACAGTGGTGTGTATTAATATCAATAGCATCCAAAAGGAACTCTTCATACTGATGAAAATCACAATGAACTTGTACAGCAGAAAACAGATTAATAGTTCCAGTAGGATAATGCCAAAAAAGTGAAAGGTAAAGCCTGGAAGTTAAATAGAAACATCCCAAAAACTGCATATGCAAAGAAAAGGTGGGGCTTATTTTTTAAAAAATAGAGGGAGCACAGACAGACAGACAGACAAAAAGGAGTTGGGCTAATTTTAAAAGAGGCTCAAAATAGTGTGAGCACACAGAGGAGGGCTAATTTTTAAAAAGTAGCAAAAAAGAGTGCACACAAATAAAGGGGAGGGGCTAATGTGAAAATGAGTACCTTAAAATAGAGCCAGCACAGACACACAGGGGAGGGGCTTATTCTAAAATTGGGTAGCAAAAAACTGGGGTGGGACTTATTTCAAAGAGTAGCAATATATAGTGTGCAGATAAAGTATACTTTTATCACACTATATGATTTTCAGTACCACATCTAAAAACATTTTGGAGTGTTTTATAAACAGTTTCATGTCTTCATCTAAATAATTGTGCAGTAAGGCCATACAACTTTTCTCCCTTTTTTTCCTAAACATATACCTCTTGTACAAGTTTTCCCAGTATTTCCCTACTTTGGATTTCGCTGTTAGAGACTATAGTGTCAGAGCCAAAAAAATAGGGTTTGTCAGTGGTAGGTTATTAACCATAAAACAACATTTTGTATGGCCTAATAAGCAGTGGTCATTCTCAATTTGTACATCCTAAACTATTATGGCTAATGCTAGTTAGTGTCAGAATATAAATGGATTACATCAAAACATTTCATCAGAGACGACAAGAATTTAATAATGAGTGATAAGTTACAGTAGATAATTGAAGAGTTCAATCAAAGCACTGTCAGTATTCTAAAGAAATCGTTAGAACCAATCACTCATCGAATGGTGTTAAGAATTGTACTGAAGTACAAATTCTAAGCAGATTTAACAAACGTGTCTATAAATAGATAGTTTCTGATTAATGACCAGTAAGCTCTAATTTAGCCTATTCAATAACAAGAGAATGAATACATTGATTGTAAGTAACAAAAGAATGCTAACTAAATAAATCAGATAAATATGGCCAAATGTGACCAAACAGACAACCTGCTTAGCAACAACCAACAACAGAATTCAACACAAACATTAAGAAGCTATTAAACTGATATACTTCTAGTCATTTCCATCCTATCAGAGAGTGGGCCAACATATAAACCTAACAGTTGAGTTTTTTTACATGTGATCTTGACTTTACTGTTGAGACTCTTTACATGTGACCTTGACTTTACCGTTGAGATTCTACATGTGACATTGATCTTGCAGCTGGGACTCTTCTAAGTGACCTTGACCTTACATGTGAGATTTTTCAATTGACCTTGACCTTACAGTTAAGTTTTTATTAGTCACCAATTGACTTTAGAGTAACAGAATTGCTTCATACATATGACATTTTCTTGGAAATAATAGATCATACACATATATGTGGCCTTGACCTCTGATTTACATACCAACCTCTTTTATATCATCTTGACCTTAAATTTCCAAATCCTGGCATACATATGTGACATTCCTCACCATGCTTAGCATCTATATTCTTAAGTTTAAGTGGTAATTAAAATAGTAAGTCCTTACTTTGAATAAAACTGACAAAGCAGAAGCTCAATTTTAATATTTCATGAGAATACAAAAAGAACTAATTAGGTAACATAGGAAGACAGAATGTCAAAAATGCAATGAAAAAAACACTATGGCACCTCCCTCAAAGCAAGGTAACATTTAAAAGCTGAGATGAAAGCATGATAAAAGCAAAAATGGACAATTAAGAATACAAATAATAATGCTTTCATCATAAGTTATCAAATTAACAAACAGAAGTCATAATGGCTTTACAAATTTCTCCCCAATCATTGGAATGCATCATGCATTTCATGTCCACTTGACACAAAAACTAATTCTTAAAAGTCACACAGGTTCTCACTCTTTATGTGTGAATGATTAATCACCAATCAGTCAAAAGAAATATAAAGTCAAGTCTTGTAATAATGTCATCCTGGCTTTACTAACATCCCATCAGTTTGAGAATTAGAGGCCTGATTGAATTGATAGCAGTATCAAGTGTTAATCAATATCCCAACATCATCAGATGTTTACATAGTTCCTATATCCTAACAACAATGATGTCAATTCTAAGCCATTAACTAGGGCTTGTTTTTCCATTAATTGTTATAAATCCAAATATCCCAATTGTGTCAAGATTAATGACCCTTGATCCTTGCAATCCAATCTTAGCTACAGAAGTACAAGCCAGCTTATCAGAGATTTTAAGCTTGAAAACACTTTGAAAATCTTCTCTTAAATTATATCAATTTCTTCAAAGAGTCCCGTTAAAACCTTGGAACAGGAATGGTTGAACCAATATTCTTAAAAAAATTCTTATTCTCCCAACCATATTGTTAATAACTAGAAATTAATATAATATTAATGAATGAAATGATTATATTACATTGTGTTACAGTGGTTAAGTCTTAAGGCTTCTGTAAAAAGAAGAACATTTCATCTAAACTCACAAAATGTTTCCAACCTGCCATCTATCAATCCAGGAGCATTAAATGTGAATCGTAAGGCTGAAGAAAGCCACAAAGGTACTATCATTTTTTCCGCTAATGTTAAAATGGCCAAAGATCAATTAAATCAGGTTCTAATTACAAGACTCATCTATGAATACCAAAAAAATATTAGGCCGTTTTTTTTTTCACTGGAATATCATGTTACACCACCAGCCAGGGTCATTTTTGTGACTTTCCAGCTTTAACAATGGAGGAAAACTCCAGGCTTACATCAAGGTAGATCCACCATAAGCTAGCTGGACAACTTCCTCACATGTGAAATTTGGTTCAGGGTGGAAATCGAACTTGCAGCTGTTAGGGGCTAGTGATTACACATCAGAGACCATAACCACTCAACCACAGATAAGGTAACCATTATATTGGGCTCTTAAAATCAGTATTTCAACATACACCAAGCAACATGGAAAAGAAACTGAAGTTTTATTTACCTAAATCAAGTGAGTGATTTGGACAAGGTCCGGTATGTTTGTTAGCTACTACTGGAGTTTACAATGATCTTCAAAAAAGCTGCTATTGTCAAGCAGATGAGATTTGTAGACTGTGTCTATGCTTGTTGTATTATCACAATGGCTAAAGTGTCTGTTAATCCAATCTCCCAACAAAACTGATCCATCACAGTCAATACAAAGATCATATATACCATTTGTTTTGCTCCGTGACCTATATATGGCTGGTAAAATGATAAAAGTCAACCTAAAACCATCTGATCCGATATCTCTCATGTTCACACTCTTTGGGAGTAAGAAAAGGAAGTTATTTATTTCATACACACATAAAAGAAACACAAAAAACTAACATGGAGCAGGTTTTACTAAAATTGGACTTGACAATGAACAGAGATATTTTTTACATATTCATTTGAATTATGCCCCTTCACCAGTAGATGCCAGGGGGGGGGGCATAAAAAGGTCGCAACACAGCAACTGGCTGTAATAAAAGTGATACGAAATAGTATCAAATTAATAAGGCAAACAAAAAAAAAGAATAGTCAAGTTTATGGTAATCCGACTTGAACCTATTTATTTAGGTGCCAAACCTGCATTTTCAAACATCAAAAGACAAAGTACGAAAATATTTGGGGAAGAATAATACCTCCAAAGTAGGAATAGTATGTTTAAAAAAAAATTGAAAAAAATTGCTACCTAATTATCAAATTTCCTTTGTAACTGAAAAATGACTTTTATAACAATTACAATGAACGAAGGCATATGACAACACAGTTAACATCATCTCAAATGTTCGACTGATTATTATCACATGTTCCAGCTTTACTAAGAAAGAAAACCAAGCAATAACATTAGACCATGGAAACCAATTTTGACACATAACTGATACCCATACTTCTGAAACAACCAGACTGTGGAAATTGTTAACATGTGGATCTATCAATGTCATTCAAGTTTCCGATCAATATGGATCTCATCCCAAACCTGACAATGTCTTATTGCTGATATAGACAGTATTAATGAAAATTTAGTGCAGAGTGTTTTTCATCTGGTGTATATATTTATACATATCCCTGAGCAATCTCTATAAAACTGTTATATCATGCCATCCATCAGAGATACAGTTATATAAACAATCTTAATATCAGTACAAGAGTACTAGAATCAAAACCTGATATCCACTTCCTGGTTCTGACCTGTATTCTTCTGACAACCAGTATCTGAGCTTTCCAAATCCTGTCAAACTAGGATGGATATGAATGCATTCAAAAAGAGGCATGGGTATTATAGGATTTCTTGTAACATCTGTTCTATGTAATGATAAAACATTATAGCCATTGCAGAGTTATAATTCATTGTTGCCAAAAAAAGACTCAACTATTATGTATCTCATTTGAGCTTGTTTAATTAAGAGCACATTATTCTGTGAAATAACAATGTTTATCACACATACATAACAAATACCCCAATTTGCTAATGATTTCAGTTAACATTAGCACAAGAGCTTTGTTCCAAGTCCCCCATCAACAGTAAAGAAATGCCACTACAGCTTGACTAAAGATACTATCAATGAAACCAATCAAGCATGGCAAATGTGGCAGTTAAATCAAGTCTTTTATGGTAGTCAGACAAATGCTTCACATAGTGGTCACACCAGTCCTTCAACAGTTACCACATCAAAGCCCCAATATCTCTAAACCAAAGCTTTAACTACAGTCAGCCAAAGGTTTCAACTACAGCTGTGACCAAAACAAACGCTTCAATTGTATGCAAACCAAAAAATTAACTGTAGGAAAACCAAAGCTTCACTGTGACCAAAGCACAGTTCATTGTTTCGAGACCAATGCTTAAACAATTGCCAAAAACAAGTGCTTCATTCATGACTAAACCAAACCTTTAACTGCATGATGCTAAAACAAATGCTTCAACTGAGCCCAAATCCAAACTTAACTGTTGAAAAACCAAAACTTTCACCGTGAACATACCTAAGTTTTGTATGTCTCTCGACCAATGCTTAAACAATGGCCAAGCAAATGCTCTAAGTATGGCCAAACCTTACATCTATCTGTAACCAAAAGAAACCTTCAAATGTGTCTAACTCAAAGCTATAACAAACAAACATTCCAAATAAGGTGAGCTTTCGCCAAATTATTCACCAAATACTGGTGAGTTTTTTTTATGCAATGAACGATAAGCATCGACTTTGACCTAAAGGACCAAAAAACTAAGGATGAAACTAAGATTACATCAAAGCCCACTTGTATAGATCTTTAACCTTTTGCCTCATAATAGCACACTTCCCCCCGCATCAGGAGCAGATGACTTAAAAACATTGTGACAATTAAAAGAAGCCACTGCATGTAATAAGTAACAGCTTCCTGTGTCATGATGTTCTTCTTCCTGTCAGAGAGAGAAATAGCCCAGTTTTCTTAAATAAATAGATCTTTTGTTTATTTGCTTCAAATTTAAAACTGTCCAAAATATGCTTATGAAGCAAGAGGGTTAAAATCATTGAAAAAAAATATAAGAATTGGTTATAAAACCTACCAAACATCTTGTTATAAAAATATCACCATTAACCTAAAGAGCTCGCAATCTACAAACGATTGATAAACACTTCATTTTTTGTGTACATTTGTATTATATAAATAACATTCCAACAAGGAATACATAAAGATCATGGAATATTTTCAGCAGATTGAATCAAAAAGAGAGGAAAAATGGGTAATTTTCTCTTTTTTAGAGGCATCTTTGTATTATTATAATCACATAGCTGAAGGCCACCCATTCTGTATCCTATCTGATACATATGGCTTTTATACCCTTAAGTACAAAATAACAAATCCACAAGCATTGGAGTAATCATCTATTATACCGTTTTTTGATGCAATATGTGGCATATACTTGTCATCATAAACAGCACTGAACATCATCAGGATTTTCTCATAATCTATATTGGTACATGAATATCAATTTGATCAGAGATTCGATCATAAATAAGAAAATATCACTCAACTCTATCTCAAGCAGTCTTTATAAAAGTCACATTCTTGTCATGTTCCACCAACTTTTTTCTCATAATGATAAAAAACCTTGTTAAGCCTAATATAGGTTTAGAAATTAAAGCACTGAAGGAACTTTTCTGGATAGTGATTAAATAATTTGTTGATTATTATAACATACTGGACTATTTCATCAGCCAAATGTTAAACTAAAAGAATTTGAGCTGAAATTGAACAGAAGATAACATATTATACTGCTAAACACTGCTAGCAAGTTGAATCTAATGAACATAGCACAGCACAGAATGCACATAAGCTTACAATATGAACTTATCAATAAGAAGTAGACTCCAAATTTATACACTTCTTTAAAATGTAGCAATGTCTGTTATATTCCACAGCCATTATTCTAAGCATAAAATCAAAAGTTTCTTGGCTTTATTAGTGCAGGGCTCATTGCCATAATGTAAGCTCCAAAGTCCTATTCCCTCCAAGAAACGACAGTAAATGGCACACATACAAATAATCAAAAAACACTTGTCGCGAATGTGTCAATTCCTTCACTTTTTTTGCGACTTCAACAAGTGTTGCTTTTCAGAGGGAGCACTGTGTATAAACCCATTTGTCAGTGTTGGGGAATCAATGACTCAAATGAAAATATTGTTAGAAAAAATAGCTTAATTCAACCTCTCAATTAGGGTAATTTTTTGATTAGCTGACATTTTAGATTTTATATGAATCCTTTCATATGTCTACTGAGTTTACAATTACTTCTTGTATTTAGAATGTAGCAGTTTTTTCCACCACATTTTCTTCTTAGAATCACAATTTCCCCATATTGTTGGTCAAGTCTTCAGACATTCAGAAAAAATCCATAAATAATTAAGTAGAGCCTAGGGACTCCTTCATCTTTCATGGATGTTTGGAGGGAAAATGTGGCAATAACTTAAAATGGCCACATAAAGATTACGGCTATCATCTAGTCTGATAACATTGCTCCTTCAGGTCAGAAAACTGATATTCTCAATGTACTGCTTCTTCATTAATGTTTGTCCTCTGCTAAAATTTCTTGTTCTATACTTGTCCAAAATATGGCACAAAAATAAATACAAAATGGCTCCTGTGGAATAAACAATAATAAGATCACCTAAAACGCTTGAGCTGAAATTATCTGAAATGAATAAGATGTCATAATAACATGTTGGGAGCATTCTGTTGTTCCAGCAAGATTGTCATTAAATGAGGCATTTCTTATGTACTGAATGCTGGAACTCGAAATATCTGGCACGTATATTGTGAGATACTGGTTGTGTCAGTTATGAAGCTGTGTCTACATAAATTATCATATACAGGAAAACCAGTTAACAAATACTATTATTGACAACCGGACACAGCCAGTTGTGATGTAAGTAATTCTATGCAAATACAGGTGATTTAAACAACAGTCCAATAACATGAATATACAGCACAGTGGTGTACAACATCTAAGCTAAATGTAATTGGTATCTAATAAGGTAAAAATCTTAAGTGGTTGGTGTATGATTTGGTAAAAAATCAATCAGTGTTTGGTACATGATTTGGTTAAAATCTTCAGTGTTTGGTGCATGATTTGGTAAAAATCTATCAGTGTTTGGTGTATGATTTGGTAAAAATCAATCAGTGTTCGGTGCATGATTCAGTGAATATTTATCATTGTTTGGTGAATGATTTGGTAAAAATCAATCAGTGTTTGGTTTACGATTTGGTGAATATTTATCATTGTTTGGTGAATGATTTGGTAAAAATCAATCAGTGTTTGGTGCATGATTTGGTAAAAATCTTCAGTGTTTGGTGCATGATTTGGTAAAAATCGATCAGTGTTTGGTGCACGATTTGGTAAAAATCTTCAGTGTGTGGTGCATGATTTGGTAAAAATCTACCAGTGTTTGGTGCATGATTTTGGTAATGATTTTGTATGAACAACATCAACAAAATGAATACGCAGTGTTATGTAAGTGTATAATGGCAGCAACATCTTGTTAAATATATTCCATTACTTCCTATGTAATAACTAAGAAAAACAAAAAGTCGTACATTATGTGCAAGAAAAGTGTTATATTTTTACAAGCAGAATCATTAATTCACAATGGTAATAAAGAAGGTACCAAGAGTTTCATTATATAATCATCTCGATTTTCCGTTGAAAAAAATAATGAACAATTCTACTCTAATTGACTCACAATTGCACACAATTAAGGAAGCTCTCAGAGATATCAGAAATATAATCAACACTTGTTATAAAGTAGCACACAGTGCAGTTTTCAGTACATCTTTGTAAAAAATTGCAATAAACAAGTTATAATGTTGTAAACATAAAACAAATACTGATAGCAACATTTTGTAACAAAACTGAAGTGTTAATTACCTATCATGTAAAAACAGGAATCAATTGATTTAATTTGCAAAATGTTAAAAACAATGATACGAATTCAGTCTGAAACATAAGCCACTCGCATGCTATCTGGAATGAGTACAAATTGCCTCTAAAAGCATAAAATAGAAGTTTGTCACACTTGGTGAATAGAAATCCTAAAATTTACAGAAATACTATACAGAAAGACTATTCCAGCTATTATGTTTCAAGCCAATAAAACTTAAAAGATAATGTGATCAAATCATAATGAATATGCCATCAGTTGAGATTGGCCCATCTGAGCCCACCTGTCAAGCTCAATAGGTCAGCTATTCAGTCTATTCATGGACTTCAGGTTTGTGAGTTTGAATCCAGAGAGCCCAGTATATTCTCTGTGACAATATTATTTGAGATATTATATCTAAGGTCATTTTATTCTTCATCTCCCACTGATCATTTAAGTGGATAAGCTGGCAGTTACTTGTGGAGAACAAGGTTTATACCATTACAGAATCCAGGAAAACTGGTAATGCCCATTATGGTTTGTAACTGAAATACTGTCAAAAACAGGCTTAAAACCTGAAAAATCTTCCTTTTTCTTGCCTGAGATTAAGGCCAAAGCTCAAGATTTAAACTCCTGTTATGACAATATAACAGCATTCTGCACAATTATCACTCCCCAGCATTTTTCATACTAAACAATGAGTATATAATTAAATCAGACTATAAGAACCGGATTACTACACTATAGCGGACATCGAACCTCACAGTAGGAGCTTGTGTACCAGCCAACTATACAGGCCTATCATTTTCATCTTACATGCCAGGTATACC
The DNA here is from genome assembly GCA_008271625.1 of Lutraria rhynchaena. Lineage (NCBI taxonomy): Eukaryota > Metazoa > Mollusca > Bivalvia > Venerida > Mactridae > Lutraria > Lutraria rhynchaena. The sequence continues at coordinate 518,884 of VIBL01000109.1, read as the reverse complement.
ACACCACCTACACTTAGACACTAACAGTACGAACCAACATAAATCAACAAGTGCTCCACTTATAATACATAAACTAAATCTGACTTCTTCACTAGAGAGGACTAGAAAGGTGTCTATCTGACTCCAGATAAAACATTAATATCTGTATAAAAGTGCAAATCAAATCCTGCTTTGTTACAATGTAAGATTTATATAGCAAAACCTCACATAGAGATGATGTCAATATTATGACCACCTCATCATGAAGACCATCTCATATAAAGATCACTTATTGTTGTCCAGTTTTCTATCCAAGTTGTGGCAGGTCATACCCTTCTATGAAAATTTTTCCTTCATATATATTATGGAAAAGTTGTCAGCTCCTTGTGGAAGGGTAAGTTAAACTGGTTAGCATACTGTCCAGGAAAACAGGTTTTGTGAACCGGTCACCATTTATAACTGAAAAATTGTTGAAAAATGGGGTTAAACCCCAGTGACAGTGACCCCAGAAGCTCTTGGTATTAAACTACGCTTTTATTCTATTATCGTACAAAAATTTTGATCACCATGGTACACAGTGTCTCATTATATCCAATATTAGATGGGCAAAAATAAAGTGGATCAAACCATTTTGTTTGGCAGCAATTTTCTTTACAAGACTCTAGGGGCTTTAATAATAGTTAATATAACGTTTCCCAAATTACTGGTTAACAAGAATGAAAACCTCCTAAGACTTGACAACCTCGTTGTATCAATTTGTTTTTCTCCAAAAATTCCCGAGACAAAACTGCTCACTTTGATTCTTTCTATGAAATTTGTGCCGGAAACCAAATCAATGTCAATTTATTTTGTCTATCAGTGACAAATAGGTTCACTGTTTCCCTGCAGCAATCTATTACACAGACACTGTTGACCTTTTCACTGCTTACATTCCATTGTTTTGTAAACAGCAGTATAACTGATGTGACATTGACTGAAGAACTGTTATATTCAGTTAAAAGAGTACAACTGCATGTGAATATTCAAACATTTATCTTTGGTTCAGGATTTTTTTTTCAAAATTGGAAAAATGATCACACCATAGGAAATAGGTCCATTTCACGGCACCTATTGTATAATGTAAAAAAAATTCTGTCATGCCTTACAACTTAGCTAAAATCCTTAATTATGTAAAATCAAATCCTTCACATGGTACAGCTTATTGATCCAACCCAAACAAACAAACTGAACAAGAGGGCCAAGATGACCCTTTTTCGCTCACCTGAGTAAATATTGCAACATCTATGGTTTTCCTATGATTTGAGCAGGTGACCTAGTTTTCAACCTCAGTTGACCCATGTTCAAACCTGTTCATGATCTCATTAATACAAACATTCTGACATAGTTTGCAGAAGATCCAATCAAAACTGTGACTTCTAGAAGGTTTACAAAGTTTTGAGGAGATCTGACCTATTGATCTAGTTTGTGACCCCAAGATTATCCATGTTCGAACCTGTCCAAAACATTATTAAAACAAACATTTCAACACAGTTTAACAAAGATCCAATCAAAACTGTGGCCTCTAGAGGGTTAAAAGGTTTTTCAATGATTTGACCTGGTGACCTAGTTTTTGACCTCAGGTGTCCATGTTCCAACTTGTCCAAGATATCATCAAGACAAACATACTGACAACATTTCATGAAGATTCCATCAAAACTGTGACCTCTAGAAGGTTAAGAAGGTTTTCCAATGATTTGACCTGGTGGCCTAGTTTTGACCCCAGATAACCCAAGTTTGAACTTTACGAGATATTATTAAAACAAACGTTCTGACAAAGTTTGATGAAGATTCAATAAAATTGTGACCTCTAGAGTATTAACAAGGTTTTCTGGTGCTTTGACCTAGTGACATAGTTTTTGACTGGAGATGACCCATATTTGCACAATTTTACAAGATTATTAATACAAACATTCTGACAAACAGACCTCAGGTGTCCATGTTCCAACTTGTCCAAGATATCATCAAGACAAACATACTGACAAAGTTTCATGAAGATCCAATCAAAACTGTGACTTCTAGAGTGTTAACAAAATTTCCATTCTATTTGACCTGGTGACCTAGTTTTTGACCCCAGATGACCCATGTTCGAGCTTGTCCAAGATATCATTGAGTCAAACATTCTGACCAGGTCTGATGAAAATCCTCTCAAAAATGTGACCACTAGAGTGTTAACAACTCCCAGGCGTGGACGACAGACGTCAGAGTAGACTGACTGATCACTATAGCTCCAAGAGCACTACGTGCTCAGATGAGCAAAAAAGACTGCAAAGATGCCTATTGATAATTATGACAGGCATACAAAAAAGCTCAGATGCAGGTTTTGGAAACTCTTCAACAAAGATCATAAAGACCACACTAAGATGACAATATAATCTGTATATAATCATACATGCAGACAAGTAAATACTATAAGCTTTCATTTAAGCTTAATTATTTTACCAGCAAGACATCATTAACAGAATCTTCATTGTTCAAAGAAACAACCCAGTCTGACAATCCGGTTGGGCTCCTGACAAATAATTTCATTTCTCAAAATGACAATTCTGGTACCTATGTTTTAGATTAAGTTTGAAACTTAAAACAATCATTAACAATTTCAACATGTGTTCATCTTCATTTTACCCCTGTTTTCAACAGTATGATGTATACCAGTGGGCAGTTAACCTAACCATTTTCCTGGATTCCGTACCAGTACTAATCTTGTTCTCTGCAAGGGTTTTCCCTAAGATTTTTCACCCAAGGGTCCCCAGAGCTCCCATCTCCAACATTTCAGGGGTCCCTTGGGATTTTTGGGGGGGATCCCACACAGAAAATGCTAAGGGCAAATTCTGAGTCAGATGAGGTCTTGAGGTTTCTGTGGTCACTCTCAATGTGAGTCCCTCAACTGCATATTGCATCAGGGATGCAAGAAACCTGCATCAGGGAAATCCCAGCTCTCCACATAAATAATCAGTCATGGAGGATAAACGGCCCTAGATGCAATGTCTTCAACCAAGAGAACAAGTGCTGAGGTCAGGGTTCAAACTCACAAACCAATGCCTGTAGACCTAACACACTACCTACTGACCTAAAGGGGCTTCCCTGATCCATTGCAAACCAACAAACAGCAATCAAAATAGTCAAAATAATTTAACTCTGAACCCCTGAGTATTGACTTCAGTTGCATTCAACATGCACCTAGTAAAAGACACGAAGTATAACAACAACAATAATTAACATAACAATAAAAAACATTTCTGATGTGTAATGCAGTCTTTAGCAAAACACTAGCTGACAGTTTTCAAAGCCAAAATATGGCACACTCAGGAAGAGCGTTTTTACAAAGTTATCAGAATCGTTAGCAGTCACAAACATTCTTGATATTTCAGAAGAACTGTGGATTACCACTCTAATCTTGTCTAGTTATCAAGAGAACTAATGGAAAAATTGAGGTAATCATTTTGTTATTGTTATAAATATTGATACAAAATGATGTAATAACCAGCTCTAGCAAGTTCCAACAATAATTGCATCTTAATTGCATCAAGCACACTGGTGCCCGACACACAACCTTTTTTATTATTATTCATAGTTACCTCATAATTTGACTATCATAATAGATCAAGTTATTATACACATTGTCTGTCTGCTGTGGGGTTTTTTTTTCACCTTAAAGGGGAAGATAGTAGGACACTATGGAAAAAATGATGTCATAAGGGGGGAAAAGGGAAAAATGATATGACAAAGCACACATTTCTTCCCAACATTTGATTAACAATAGTTTATAACCTTCATGGAATATAACAGATGAAAAGTTATTCTACAGGTCAATTTTAGGATTTTCTACCAAAACATCTCACATGAAAAATAAAATTCGACAGAAGGGGAATTTTTCTTATTACGGAAACATACTTTTCAGGGGCTAAATGGCAGCTCCAATTTAGTCACAAAAAAATCATTGGTCAGTCAAATGTGCATAAGATTCTTACACAGAACACACAAGTCTTTCCCACCACCTGTTAAAACAAACAAGACTAAAAGCTGGTTCAAGCTACCAGCTACACTACAAGGCTGTGCTGCAATTAGTCAATAACAAGTGTGTTTTTACGGCTAATTAACATCAGATAAGTGACAAATTGGTTTACCCAAAACATCATCAGAGGTTGATCATGACCCGACAGTGTAGTAATTGAGAAATACATTAATTCCATGCACTTAATTTAGGAAGATGTGGACCAGAGGACTTTACCAATCAATCAAAAGGACTTTCTAGCCATAATATATACAGTAAAGTCTTACTAACCAACAACCTCAATATTAAGACCACTTTTCCAAAAGGTGGACTTAAAATTGAGGTTTTACTGTATTATATGCTTAACAGAAGTGAATTTCATTAGTAAAAGATAATATCAAAGAATACAATTTTCAAGAAACAAGAAATTTGTCCAGAATGACAAAAGTATAATTTGATGTTGAAGACATAATTTGGGAATGCCTTTAAAAAATATACAGGAATGGTTGATTGTACATTACCGACACCTAACAAAACATATGACGCAAGGATTTTTTGGACATCATTAAACAAATACGGTTATAATTATATACAGTTAAACCTCAATACAAAGGCCACCTTTGGGACAAAGAAAATGGCCTTAATACAAAGGTGTTCTTAATATTGTGGTGGTCTGTACGATGAGGTGTCTTATATTGTCATAGTTTTTACATTAACATGATGGGTAGTCTTAATATCAAGGTAGTCCTAATATTGAGGTGGTCTATAGGTATGGTTTCACTTTGCTGACATAACATAACTATAGTAAAACAGATACACTATAATTAAAATCGCAGTTATAACACTTACATGTAAATATCACTTAGTCATCTTAAATAAAACCTCAGCAGATGGAAGAGATACAAAAATATGAGTCATGTTTTATACCATGTTTTATTCCAGTTTATTATATATACGGTAAGACCTCACTTTGGAGACCACGTCAACATTATGACCAGCAAGTCTAAATATCTGTATTACTTCTATATTTCAATTTGGTAATGAGAACACCTCATTAAGACAAGCTTATAAAGACCACTTGTTTTCAGACAGGTTTTCAACACTTAACATTTCAACATTTACGTTTTAACCTAATAATGTAAGGGTTTCTGCTGCCATTTGCCAATTTCACAAATAGTGAAAAAAATCTGCAAGAGGCAAAAAAAATCAAATTAAGCATACTTCGATGTAGGAGAGACCCTCCCCTCTGTACATGCGGCAGAAAAAATATAATGTCCAGTGGAAACCCTGTAATGAGACCACCTCAATTATAAGACCAACAAGTCTGGATGCCTATATTTCCCCTACATTTAACCTGATAAAGCGACCACCTAATTATCATTATATTATCATCTTTCCTCAGTCCCAATGGTGGTCCTAATACTGAGGTTTTATAGTATAACTAAGTTTCAACTCAATAATGAGACCACTTCATCATAAAGACCACATATTTACGGTCTTTATTACAAAATTTCTTCTTCATCTACACTTTAACTTGAGAATGAGACCACCTCACTACCCAGACCATTTTTCTTACATCCAAAGGTGGTCTTGATATCAAGGTTTGACTACATACAAGAATCAAGCGTGAAGTATCATGAATCACGGCAGCTACTGGAATAATGTGCGACAGATACGCGCTCAGTTTATGCATTAACCACATACAACTGAAGAACAGGGTATTCAAGAAACATGGTAGAACATTCGTTTAAACATACCTTACAGTATATTCTTACAGTATCTTGCTGTCTGATTGGTGCCAAACAACATGAACCGACATACATCAAAGTCGTGTATTAATTATATTTCCGAGTAATCACAAATAAACATTGGTAGGAGAAGAAAATAATTCATCAGAGGGGGCGTCCTTTCAGGCAAAATACCGAAGATTCTAAACAAAAGCAATGGCATTGATATAGATGGTTGTTTACATCTTTGATATGCTTCAAGTTAAAACTATCTTAATTTATACTGATTATGAAACAAGGTTGTTCAACTCGTATTTATTAATTACTTAAGCTCAATGTTTCCTACTTAACGAAGATCAGCCAGACAAGATTTGAACCCTTGACTTTTGTTTCTTAAGGCCAGAAAAAATAGCCATGTTTACAGTTACTCGACCAAACAAATAGGCAAGGTAGGTCACAATTTTTTTTCTATTTTTTTTCGAAACAATATCTTTGCACTTTGGAGGTACAATTTGGTCCACAAATATTTGGATTTTGCTGTGAGAACTTTTAGGGTCAGCGTAAAAAAATAAAGTCAGTCAGGTAACAATAAACATGACTACTTTCCTTCTAGTGTAATCTTTTCAGAATTGTCAACAAGTATATATTAAATGCAAGAAACCCTTAATCCAGGATTTTGGCAAATACATGATTTCTACCCCAGAAAGCTCAATGAAAATCTATATTACAAAATCACACTAAAACCTTGATATAAAGAAATATAGAAATCCTGCTTAAAAACAATTGATAACCAATGAGTTTGTCTTGATAATGAGTTGCAAAGCAAGGTATTATTGTGTATCTTTATTTAAAAGAAAATAAAAAATCAACATTTACCCATTTCTGATTTTTTTGTTTATTTCTATAATTCTCATTATTTTTCAAACAAATCATCACTTTATTCTACAACAGTTACCTTACACATCTACAAATTCCATTTATAAGCCAAGAAGATTATCAAACAGAAATGGAATTTGCTGAAGACGTTGTGTAAAATTAATTCACTATTATCTTCAGAAGAGCCAAACAGCTGGAGTCAAAAATATAAAATGGCTAGATTATCCTTCAATTTTAAATATCTTTCCCCACCCACCATTTTGTTGTTCTATCAAAATGCACACATTAAAATCAGCATAGAAAACTTGAATCACATAATAGATGATTCAAAAGCAATGAATGAGAAGTTACAAGAAATAAACCAAGAGATGACTTTATTTCCTCTATTACTGAAGAGCATAAACAAGAATAAAAACTTTTTATTGAGGATACCAATCTGAAAATTGTATCAAGTTGAAAAATGTGTATTTGAATTTTTTTTTAAGTAAGTAAATGAAAATCAGCTTTTCCTAGCCTCTGGATAAAATGTGATCCAAAGATTGTATTTGTAAACAGTCTAATCATCAGTTATTTACAGCACATTTGATATTTTTCGATAATAGGAAAAAAACTATTATTCATCATTTATGAAGACTTACGATAATATTTAAGATAAGACTTAAATTTATTCTACAGGAAGAATGTCAGCATTAAGCCTGTAAAAATGTAGATTGTTAAAAGTATTTCAATGATAAGTCAACAAGTCAAGGGAACAAATACATAGAAATATGTAAGCTGTAATCATATACAGTAAAACCTCACATTGTAACCACCTCAACATTACAACCACCTTGTAATATTGAGCACTTATTTTCTGACCGGCTTTCAATAACTCCTCTATAATTAAACTTGATAATGAGACCAACTCATCATTTTTCCGGTCCTTGAATGTGGTCGTATTATCAAGTTTAATTATAGAACAGTTATTGAAAGCCAGTCAGTATAATATTAATGTATAATATTTTCAAAAGATGAAGTTTCTAAAGATGAAAGTGACTTACCATGATAACCAGCCTTGGCTGTTCCTCTAACGATATGCTTAAATTCACGCTCTTTATCCGGATCGTGCACTTTTATAAGAATATATTTGAATTTTCCGCTCTTATCAATTTCAACATCAGACACCGCCTTCAATTTTGGATTCTTCGAAGCCCCGACAGACTGGATTTCTGCTTGCGACACAGCCATGGTATGACAACGTTGTACTAAGCTCAGGAATATTCCTGTAAATGTTGAATGGAAGTATATCCCTTGATAAATGTAGAGGAATATAATGTTACAGATAATGATAGATTGTCCGCTTGTATTAACGATAGTTACAGAACTGCAGATGTAAAACAAGGGATAGTTCAAGTTCTGTCTGTGGATACTTTTCAGATACACTTTCTCTGAATCTTTCAGCAGCACAGTCAGATGTTTCACTAAGTTCAACCCTCCTTAGCACTCCTAGATTTGTAAACTACAAGCAGTCTATGCACTAAGCATTAATTTCATTTCTCACTAATTCCTCACTAGTTGTTAATCTGTCCAATAATATCCAATAATACCGACAACAGAAACTATAGGTACCAGTCTGTGAGGACAGATAGACTGCAAATAAACAGGAGAAAAAAATCGCAAACCAGTCTGGCTGATATGTAACAGGAAGTAAATGAACTGTAACACAGTCTATGGAACAAGTGAAGCTACCTCAAGCGAACAGAAAAAAAGAACTAAAATAATGAAGCTGATAAAACCAACACAAATTTTCCAATACATTTACTTACCTGGAAATAACAATATGTATCACAGCTTTTTTTTGTCTTTTGATAATGAGGCCACAAAATATAGTAATTCTCATTCCCACCCCATTCAAAAACCACCAATTAGGCAAAAACAAAGTTTCTGGTTTCTAATGACCCAATTGACCCAATTTTTTCTGCAGTCCTTGGATTTTTTTTTCAGTATTGGTCAATTCTGTTCACACTGATATTTTCAGTTTCATAATTTTGTTATTTCAGTGTATCACTGAATTAAAAAAATGTATTTGAAAAAAAGACCTATCTACCTTATATATTTTGGGGATATTAGCAGCAACCAGGTATTTACTTTTTGGCCTTACAACAATTGGCAGAAAATTTCATTCATAAAGTCACTTCAATAACTATAACATTTATTTTGCCCATAAACATGCAATGGTTTTAAAAGATTTAGATAAAAGTCCAACAATTTTTTTCTACGACCTATAAAGAAATTTGCATATTACTTGATATTACAGAAACAGATGAAACAATGGGGACAGGAGTTAGAGTCTGGTCATAAATGGTTTTATTTTCAAGGAGAGTAGTCAGCATTCCAGATGAAAAATGGTCTGACATACCCCGCATAATTTGTTGCATTTATGTTTAAGTATCCTAACACTGTGATTAAACACGGATCACAGGCCATTTTTTGTTAATTTGATTAATATTCATACAAAGTGGTTTGAAAATAAGTAATCTCCAGAGGCTCATCACTTAACCTTAGTTTTAGTTTTGATGTGACTTATTGTCATTGGAGTTTAACGTCGTTTTTCAACAATTTTTCAGTAATATACAGCAACCGGTCCACCTAACCAGTTTTCCTGGACTGTATACTAACCAGTACTAACTTACCCTTCCACAAGGAGCCGACAACTTCTCCACATGTGGAGGAAAATCGACATTTTTGTCAAATTTTATAGAAGGGTATGACCTGCCACGACTGGGATTCGAACGTGGATCTCCGGGTTACAATTGCAGCGCTACTAAGCACTGGACCATGGCCGCGGCCTCACTTAACCTTAATGACCTCTGTTAAAATGATGGATGTTTACATGTCTTTATTAGACAACAAGTTTTCTCCTGTTGTTTTAAGTCAAACATATGCCAACATATATATTTTTTATATCAGTCAATACCTTTAAAGAGGTCAAAAAGGATCAAAAAGCAATTGATACAACAAACGCAAGATGGTGCTGATCTAAACTTCGATAAGTGCCACCTTATCTCAGATATGTAACAATAAACACAGCACCCAGATGCCCTTCTCAGAACTACAATGAAGTCACAATTATGACCTGTTACATAAATATATTCATCTCTAAGTTCAGCCAGGCTCCAGAAGAATATAAATATTTATACGACCTACAATTGATTTTAAACAATCAGACAAAGAAAAAAGAAAAATCATTTAGATTCCTTTTGTATCCTTTAAATAAATACAGTTAATAGCTGATAGTCCGAAAATAAATACAGTTAATAGCTGATAGTCCGAAAATAAATACAGTTAATAGCTGATAGTCCGAAAATAAATACAGTTAATAGCTGATAGTCCGAAAATAAATACAGTTAATAGCTGATAGTCCGAAAATAAATACAGTAAATAGCTGATAGTCCGAAAATAAATACAGTTAATAGCTGATAGTCCGAAAATAAATACAGTTAATAGCTGATAGTCCGAAACTTTGTTGTCTTTATTTAAAGGAAACACATTCAAAGCCCACGCTATCCCCAAAAATTTACGGGTTTACATGACTGATTAATTAAAAAATTCCTTGACCAAAACAATTTTTAGCGATTTTGACCACAAAATGGTTCCTTTCCTTATTCCAGCCTTTGAATAATGTTAGCAAGAAAAAATGCCAACCTACTGATCTATTGTTATGTTTAAGTCACATAATTGCAAACCAACCTTTTTTTAGGGATGACCCTACTTTTGATATTTTCATATAAAAAACTGCATTGCATCACAACAAAAAGTTTGGTCAGATTCCCAGAAACAAGCACTTCTTCTTACTTCAGTGATTTTTTTGCACTTTTGGGAAAAATGTGCAGTGTGATGTCAAAATTGGGAATTTTTAGGTCGGGAATTGGGAAAAATGTCTTTATTTTCAATTGGTAAGGGTCCGTTTACTGGACCCAAACAAAGAAGGAAAAAAATCACTGTATTTCACAGTAAATATGAGTTAGTGACTGATCTCAATGTGTTTGTGACTGATCTCAATAAGTTTGTGACTGATCTCAATGAATTGTTGACTGATCTTAATGAGGCTGTGACCGATCTCATAGGTTGGTTAATCTCAATGAGGATTTGACTCAGATCTCAATGAGGATTTGACTCAGATCTCAATGAGTTTAAGACTGATCTCAACAAGTTTGTGATGGATTGCAAAAGATATATCCAATAAAATAATTTCAGGTTTGAATGTGTGATCAAGGAAATCAGCATAGTTTTAATCTCATTTATTTAGAAAAATAAATGACAAAACTGAGATTTGAGCTTAGAGACCTTCCTGTATTTTAAATTTTATAACAAGTTGACCTTAGGTGCCACATTCCCTATGTAAATTACAACCAAGCATTTATAAATGCTATACATACCAGATAAAACTTGATATACTGTGCATATACCCAACCCAAACAAATAAACATATCATTTAATGGCTAGTCTATAATTACTCTCTTAACAGCAAATACTTCATCCAAAGCCGCAATCATTAAGTACCACCAACAAATCAAAAACATAACATCATTAACACCAAAGGCACACTGCAATCATCAGCAACATTATTCATTGTCAATTAAACAAATTTGTTTGATCTTAATAAACCGGTATTTGCCAGAATTCTGCCTATGACAAGTTATCATAATTCAGGCCTAGGTGATAAAACTGTTTGTTTTTCCTAGTTACCAATGGCAATTGAGGCTTGTCACTAGCTTTGATCTGTAATTGCCCACAGGGTGACTTAAATGTAAACAAATAATTAGTTGTTGAGGTATTAAGCAGTGCTGTTAAGTAAGCTAGTACCAAATTCTCCCCAACAAACAATATATTGTACAGATTATCTACCAAATTTATTGAGTTACTGCTTGAAAAAAAAATTGGCACCTTGCACATAATTTTAAAGGCTTTTCATGCATTTATTGCAATTTTTTGCTCTTCTCAGAGAAGTGTGATGGTGTAAGTTGGGGAAGTGTGTCTTCCAGGAAATATTTGGAATGTGTTTTAATTTTATCATTTTCTTGAAAATAACCTTAGCAACCAACTGAAGGAAGAAAAATAATACTATATACTTTTTTCTCAGGGTTTAATGTCAACAGCCAGGGCCATTGGCCAACTTTTCCAGCATTTAAATAGTGGAGGAAGACCCCAGGCTTACACCTCAGTCGAATTTCCACTATCTAGATGGTCAGCTTTCTCACATGTGAAATCCTACGTACTGTATACTGGGTTTTCCGAGGGTCCCCTGGACTCCCATCTCCAACATTTAGGGGTCCCTAGGGATTTTTGTGAAAATGCCAAGGGCATATTCCGAGTCAGAAGGGGTCCGGAGGATGTGGTAGTCACTCTCAATGCAAGTCCCTCAGCTGAATATCATGTCAGGGACACAAGAACCCTACATCAGGGAAATCCCTGTATATGAAATTTACGAGAAGGAACTACAGAAATCTTCAGATAGAAAATACAACAAGAATTTTGCTAGCCAAAAAAGAACATTTATTAGCCTTTTGCAAACCATTAAATGAAGGGCCAAGTAAACTTTTGTCTTTATGAAAAAGATGATTTCTTCTCACATGTATTACTTATTGTTGACAAAGAAACTAGAAGCAATTTCTGATCATGTTATCATTATTTATCTTCTCCATGATTGAATTTCTTGCTTTAATTGATATGCGTATTTAAAAAAAAAAATATTTCAGGGGCCTGCAACTAAGCTCAACAGGTAAAGCATTAAGTCTGTTGACCTGGAATTCATGGGTTCAAACCCAGAGCATGTCACATGTTCTCTGTGACAATTCAGTTGAATACATTGCATCAATTCTAGGGTCATTCATCCTCCATCACAGATCATTCATGTGGAGTAGCTGGCAGTTCCATACGGAGAACAAGGTTAGAGCTGGTACAAAGAGAATCCAGTGAATACAAGTTAGATTAACACCTGCTAGCAAATAACCAAACTATTGAAGAAAACAGGTGTAAACATAATTTTTTTGTTTAATTCTTGGTGGGTGGGGTAAAAGTAAAAATGATCTCACAGCATTATAAGACTTTGGTATGCTTTCTGCCACGTCTATTCCCTGGTAAGCACTCAGATCTACAAGGTGTGTAAAATCCCAAGCTACTACAGGCCCATAACGTCCTTGATTAAGTAATCAGAAACAAATAATTTTTAGCTTAGCTTGAAACTGCAAAATTAATGATGAATCTATTACAAAGTTTATAAATCGCAGCATTTCATAATACAAACTGTCATTACGATATCTTCTACCATTTATAAACAGATAACTAAATCAGTTCTCTAGTCCAATTCCCAACAGAAAAAGGCATTTCTTCCTCCCGACATAACTCTTGAAATTCGAAATAGTCAGTTTTAAATCATAAGATAAAATATAGATCTTTGATAGACAGAATGTTTGTAGCGTAACAAACTCCGTTAGATATGGACTACAGTTAGTGCCATCTTATCTTACCACTGTTGTATACACTCAGACAACATAATGGTGAAATTGGAAGCACATTTTTTCCACAGGCATTAGCAACCATAGACTCTATTAGTATAAAAATAAATGGACCTGAGTTGTATTCACGGGTCCATGATTTTTCGTATAAAATTATAACATTAAATAAATTTTGGATTGAGTAGAGATTTTAAATTATTCTGATTATAATTTGATTATGGGTCCATTACTAATGCCCAAGACTTTTCAATTTCTTTTGCTTTATGCCATAATGCATAATGGAACATATTCTATAGGTAATAGGTAATGTAAATATACCTATATTAAATGCTCATCAATGAACAAATCTGGCGCTTGATTGGTCGCTGATCAGAGGGCATAAAAGTTTTTGTCACAATACAGAATATCACCAGCAATCATTCTACAACTAAAATAATTTAGAACAGTTATCAATAGGATGTATGGTTGATGCATGATCTATCAATTTAATATCACCATTTGTTTTCAGCAGAGATGTTTTGCAATTTTGGGAAAGGGTCTGAGTTCAGTCCAATTGGGAAAAACATGGTTTGATGCCAAAATTGGGAATTTTTAGGTCAGGAATTGAGAAAAATGTTTTTATTTTTGATTGGGAAGGATCCATTTACTGGACCCAAACAAAGAAGGAAAAAAATACAGTTCCAATACATCAATATCGTCAATACGTTTTTCAGAGCAAATCAATGACAGGTCTACAATTATTTGACAGATAGCAGTACAAGTAATTATACTGGCAATCATGATACATCAACATTTGTTCAACAACAACTGAGGACAGACGACTGACCCCCCCACTACACTACAATCTACCCAATGGATTTTATACGTAAAAATGTTACCCAATTACAAGAATTGATATTAGGGCTCATTTTCACAGGCCGTTTTCTTAAATTTTAGGAAAAACAACACAGCATTTTTGCAAAAAGAGGAAGAAAAATCTTTGTGTGAACTGAATTGTAGAGGAAAAGTGCTTATTTTTAACATTTTTCCTGCGGGGAAAGACGCCTATAGGATGAAAAAGCCTGGACATTTAAACAAGATACAGTGGACTCTCATTGACTTGAACTTGCCAGAACTGTCAAAAGTAGTTTTAGTAATGCGGGTGGAGTTAAAGAAGAAATTGCAAGCATAGAACATGCGGTATTACGTAAATGTAAATGAATATACCAGAATGGGCACAAACTTAAATAAAATGAAATCAAGTTTTTTATAAATTATTTTTGCAATCTACATAACAAAAAAACTATAAACATCGCAAAAATAAAGCAAAGTACATGGTGTGGATTAAGGTGAATCATGTGATCATGATGTACATGATGCAACATAACAGTATACTCCAACTGTTTTAATTGTCTTTGTCTTTATCATTAGTGTTTGTGTTGTCAGGGTTGATAATTACAAAATGTCACCTAAAATACCAATGGTCATAGTTCCCTATGAGTTGGAAAGTTTAAATTTAGTCAATGAACACATCCATATTATCAACTTATCCCATATACTGCATGATCACTGAAACAGGAATGTCACCATCCACTGAATCTGTGACATCAGTTATTACAATTTCAAACACCTGCAAAGTAATTTGCAACTGACATAGTATAAGCATCTTGGTTACAATGCTGTGTCAAGGACATGTTAAATGTCAATTTAACATACTGTGTTACAATGACACCAAAACAGATATGTCCAGCTAATTATTAGGTGTGAAAATGTATTGTTTGACCCACAGGTAAGAAATATAGCACAACTTATGCAAGTGAACCAGATGATAGGTTTAAGAATTTGTGGCTGGGCTTTTCAAACCAACAAAACCCAGGGTGTTTTAGCAACATTCCAGCATTAATGGTGGAGGAAGACTCAAGGCTCACATCCGGGTAGAACCAACAACTTTCTGTAGGCTAGCTGGGCAGCTTCCTCACATGCTAATTTTGGTCCCATATGGGATTCGAACTCACAGCAATGAGGGGTTAGTGTTTACAGGTCAGAGACCACAACCACTCAACCACAGATGCCCCTCCAATGAAAATCAAGCCACATAGAACATATAATGAATGTAATTGAGACTTTTAAAAGTCAACTGGAGTGTTCGAGGGAAACAAGTTCCAGAGTCCACAGTATGAAGCGTGCAGATTGTCAAAAAATTGTATGTACCCACTTAAAGTTTCATGAATTTATTTTAACTTTTCCATAGTTGTGCTTAGGAGAAGCAGATGCGTATGATTTACAATATACACTGAACAATAATACTTAGTTTTTAAGACATCAAAACAAGCCTTACATGTACAGCTGGAGAAAAAGCAAAAAATTTTGTGAGGTCTAGTAAAATTTACAGAACGACTGGCCCTCATGCTGAGTAAAATTCCTTTGATATTTAGTGAAGATTTATATTAATGTATGATAGTTGGTCAGTAAAAAACAGTCTGATCAAGTAATGTTACCATGTTTGTAAGTCTTCAGGTCTCATTATAGATCAATGTCAAACACAGCAAACAAGCCATGCATGTACGTGATATGATTGCATAATATAGCCAGTGTGCAGAGGGTGGAATGAAGGAAAAAATTTAACTCCCAAGGTCATCAGTAATGGTTTGCAGTTACACGATCCAATCTTTTAACACTAGGTTGGTAGGTAGGTGGGCAGTTTTTTGGTATCATAAAAATGAAAAGCTAGAATAATGACCAAAATATATTTCTTAGTTCGAGGAAATTTTTAATGGGTCAGTCATGAAACTGCAAACAATAATTTTTTAAGGACCGCCTAGTCCTTAAGTTATCTAATATTAAAAATCTAAATGCAACGAAATTTGGATTTTACCTTGAAACAAACCATAAAAATGTAATCAATGCATTGTTTAGTAAAGCATGTAGATATCAGCTCTAAAAAGAGACTATTTTATCTCAATAAAATTCTTCCATTATCATAAAACCTGCATTTTGACATTCGCATAAAAAGAGAGAAACAGTACCACGGAATGAGGCACAGGGAGTTGAGAGGATGAACAATAATGATGTTTAGTATGTCTACACATAGAGTCAGACAAAAACAGACGTGTTCATGGTTACCCAACCAACACTATTTTTTGGTGCCGACCATAAAGTTTCTAATAGCAAAATCCGAACTACAAAATATTTGGGAATGAATCATACCTCAAAAGTACACAAGGTAGGTTCCAAAAATAAATTAGATTCGAAAAATTGTGCAGCCTATAATACCTTTTATTAAATAGCATAAACATGACCATTTTTTCTAGCCTAACACATACACAGTAAAACCTTGATACTTCCATCACTAGAGGGACCAGTTTTTATAAGGTCTTCATATTTATATAGCCTCACAAGGGTGTAGATATGAGCTGGAAAAATCAATCAGCTATTTGAGCATTCTCGCCCACTACTTTGTCCCCTACAGGGGGAAGTCCTCAGACTCCCCTTCTACTTCTAGCAGCTAACTGGCAGCATGAACATTCCTACACCACTGGTCTCATTATCAAGTTGAAATATAAAAGGTTTGAAAGTAGGTAGTCAACTTAATGTGATGGATGCTAAATGAAGTTACACCGTATGTAATTTCATGCTAATTATGAACTAACTGGCTGTTACTTAGTGCCTTAAGTGAGGAACAATAAAATACAAGAAAAACACGTTTACTGGGCAATTAGAATTAACAGCCCAACCCCAAACTATTGCACTAAATTCGTGCTTGAATGTTTACATTTACAGCTCTCTAGTAAAACCCTCCTAAAAGGAAGCATAATTCAATATAACATTTATCACAGAATACAATGACATTAAAACCACCTTCCTGCGAGAAAAATCCCCTGCGAAAAACATTATATGCCAAACAGTACACCATTGCATCTACACCAGACAGACTACATGCTAAGTCAGACAGAAGTGAGATAAACTGCACTGGGATTTTTTTGCATATATTGATGTATTGTTTTGACAAGAGAAGCCAATAGATACAGAACAAACAAAGCTGAGCTACCTGACAACCATATGTCAGACAATTACATTAAGGCTAAAATTAATGTATCCATTCTGAGCATTTGAGTATTTAGTCCGAATTAAACATGTTTTTGGGACATTGGTCTCACACCAAATAATGAATATTCTGACTTAAAAAGTCTCAGTCGAAACTAAACAATGGCCAAAAAATGACTATGAGACAACATCATGTGCTCTACAGACTATGGTCGATAAGTAGGCCCCAACTCTTAAATGTATTACAACTTTGTGACATATGGTAATCCACGGCTTGGGAAATAAACCCTTTAATTTAGCTTCACCTGGCTTTGACCTATAAAGAAACAATGGAATGAGTTCTTTACACTGACACAATTTCCTACTTTTTCCAACAAACGATACAGTCAAACCAATTAACAGCCAACTGTGAATAAAGGCCACCATGGTAACAACAATCTCCTTAAGCACACATTTATTGATATGATAAACCAAAGACAATACACAGCATTTTTTTCTTTCTCTGTTTGGGTCTGATAAAATTGAAATTGAGGACATTTTTCCCAATTCCTGACCTATAAATTCCCAATTTTGTTATCATTTTTTTATCAAACCACACATGATTTCCAACTGGTCCAGACCCTTTCCCAAAATTGCCAAAAGAATCACTGGTACGTTATTAAACCCTCAATAATGAGACCAATTTGGGGACCCAAAGATTAGTCACAATAATAAGGTGGTCTCTTTATCAAGTTGAATTACAGGGGAGTTATTAAAAGCTAGTCTGAAAATAAGTGGTCTTTACAATAAGGTGGTTGTAATATTGAGGTGGTCGCTATTTGAGGATTTACTGCATGTGCATAACTAGTCGAAACCACACAGGGTGAAGTCAGGGACCAATAATCAAAATGATAATTAATTTGGCTTGAGGGTGTTTTAAGAATAAACTGATTGTTTCATGGAATGCTCCATTGAAACAATTAAACAAAGACACTAAATGGGCACAGAGCATCAATATTTTCATTAACATTTATTAATTTCAATTATCCAAAACCATACAATAAGTCCAGGACTAGAGAGCACTACCAGTAATGAAGTTAATGATTGTCATTAATATAATTATATTCATCATATATCTAAGAGCAAGTACAAATAAATCAAAATAATTACAAACAGTGTAAAGAGGGATCTCACTTACTTAACATTGTCATTACTTGAGTTTCAAAATATCACGAGGGTCAAAGATTGTGAAACTTAAGATCAGTCTCACATATCATACATCAATTTCAGTCTCAGCTTACTTCATATCAACATATTTGTTAGCCAAATGTGTGTTAGGGGATATTGGATTAATTGCTTTGTAAACAAACTTCAGAATGTATATATTTCACAAAATTTGACAATACAGAAAACATGAAACTGAGACTTGAGCTCAGAGACCCAGGTTTTAAGATAACAAAACTTTGAGTTTGACCCCCAAACTTTTTGTGTAGAAGTTTTTATTCAACAGTATCAATGCCTATGAAAATACTCAAGTATTTGCCATTTAAGGCAAATTTCAATACTACTTAAGTCAAAATGCAAGTACTATATTACTAATGAATGCGCAGACATGCTTAACAGCATTCTTTGGAGGAAAAGAAAACCTGGTGTAGACCTCAAACTAGCTTTCAATATTGGTTTTTAATCAATGCTCAGATACATCTGTAAGGCTGATAAGTCCTAGTACAGACAATCTAACTAAATACTTTGTATAGACATGTTTATGTATGTATGCACATGAATAACTTGCGTAATTTCATTCACTTTACTTTTTTCTCTTCAAAATCATTCTGATTCTCTGAATTAGTTTACAAAGAATACAAACCAAAGTAAAACCAGCTTTACCACAAGAGCTAAGCCACACATCAGAGATAATGTAACTTCTTATTGAAGAGGAAAAATGATTAAGAAAGTTCTCATTTTGTTGGTCAATGGTTTAACCAGTATGCATGAAAGAGAAACTTAATCACCATGAATGATTATTAGCTAGCAAACTGCAGATAAGACACTTCCTTGAAATAAAACATTTCATCATTTATTAGTCTCTTGGACTAACGCTCATCTGATAAAAGGCTAATTCTTACTTTAATCAGCCATACAACTTTCTGTTCTACAACAGTCACTAATTAAATGAGCGTCTGAACAACTCGGATCATCTTGAACTACACTAACATGTTTGTAGGCTTTTGTAAAACATAACTCATGTCATGACATAATCATATATTAGATAAAAACGAAATGTATATGGGTTGAAAATGAACAACTTAATTCAGTAAATTACCTTTAGAACGAACCAAACCTCTTAGCATTTAAGACTGCGAACTGCACACGCTAATCTGAGTCTGGGTTAAGAGCGGCTTGAAATATTGCAAGGGAGACAAGTCAAATAAGTTTGTTTATTTTCCTTGAAGTAGTTACTTCCCTTAGTTGTTGATCCAATTACAAAAAAATGCAATTTATCTTCTCACATTACAGGATCCTTCAGCTTGAGTGATGCTAATTTACCAGAAAAGAATCAATTGAATATCTTTATGTGTACTTTTCTCCGATTGTACGCCCGATTTAAACAATATTCTACTCATGTGTATAATGTTCTCAGGTACCAGTACTAATGTTCTCGTGGCAAGTAGCTGCCGAAATCTCTACATAAATGGTGGACGTACGGCCTTAGATACAATGTCATAAACCAAATTATTCAAGAGAACCGGTGCAATGCCCAAGGATTGAAAAAAACGAACGCGAGGTACGTGGACCTAACGCTCGACGTATTGAGCTTAGAAAACAGGCTTCATTCAGCTTTGGGTGTATTGGGTTAAATGCAAATTTAAAATGATAAAAACAGCATATCTTCTAGCTATGGCGCAAAAAAAGTCTTGAGGATAGAGGCTAGGTACTCCGCCAGCCGATTCCACAAGGAAAAAAGAAGCTATACAGTGTGGAGTGTTGTCTTGCCACCGGTAGCTTGTAACTAGCAATAACTTGTTAACGAATGTAATGCTTTCTGTATCTTTTCTTTTGTTCATTATTTTACTTTGTTAGTATTTTCATGCGGTTTGATGCATTGTCCGACACTGTTTGTTCGTTGATTCATATTTTCCTACCGTGCAAGGTCACTCAACCTATATAAAAATATACTGATGACAAATCACGTGAAATGTTGAAATAAAGTCGTCCACCTTCGGGACCAAAGAAAACTTGTTTCAATTTTGAGGTAGTCTTATTATGAAGTTGAATTTTAGAAGAAGTATTGAATACCTATCGGAAAATACATGTGAGCGGTCCGTACACTGAAGTGGTCGCAATACTGAGGTGGTCACTTAGTGATAGTTCACTGTAATAGTCGAACTGATTGAAATAATACGCTTAGTTCGCAGGATGCTGAATGACAGGGTGGACTGTATAGTATTTGTCCCAGTTTACACTATGTTTGCCAAGTCTCTGAAGGTGGGAGGAATCAAAGGGAACCAGCTTTAGAAGCTTTTCTGACTACGACCTGTTATAACATCAACAATCAATTATTAATTTAAATGTAAAGGGTAGGCTAGCTGCAAAATGTCTTGTTGTCTTGTCAACAGTGCTATTTATCTCAATGTCTCAAGTGACTTTCTATTTTTAAATTGGATTAAATCATACTTCGGAGATGTGCTTTAGTCGACAAGCTACAGGTAAACTATGCTAGTCGTAAACATTTTTTTTCATTAACATTTCCACCCCTGTTGCTTCTTTATGAATGAAATACTCCGAAACCAATTATCATAAAGTGAATTGTGGGTAAGAAAAACGTGCCGTGTGCAAAACGAATTCTACTAAGTTGTGTTCACAAAGTAATACGTGTAGTATCATTTATCGGTCTTGTTTTGTCCCGTTATTTTATAAAATGTTGAAACTGTCATTACTTTTCTTATTTAAGTGTGAAATTCACATAACACCCAGGTACACTCTAAATTGTTATTTCACTGACATACAACTGATAAGAGAGTATTTAAACTGATACAGCTAATCAAGGACTCTACATTGCATATAATGTAGAGTCTCTGAGCTAATGTAGTACATTGTACATGTAGTTTTAAAGCTTAAAAATTTCGCTACCACTTAACTGTAACTATATAGTGTTTTATCATATGCCTGAATTAAAAATATATTTGTTTGCCCTTTACCGACCCTAAATTTTAGAATAGGGTCAGTAGGCAGGAAAAAAATCAAACAAACAAACAAAGCGATCCCCAGATCTCAGAGATAATGTCTACAAAGAGTACAAAACCTGAACCATACGCCATTAAAAAACTCGAACCCGAGTACACTCGTGGAAAAAAGCACGATGGCGTGCAGCGTGGACACCACTTTACTGTAATCGATTTAAAAATAACTTTAGGTGGGGATATGTTTGTGAAGTATTTCCGTATATTCTCAACTCGCAGTTTATCATAATTGGATTACATTCTTCTTCCGCGATTTGATACTCGAGAAACATGCCTCCTAAATTTGTAAGTACAGTGAATATATTTTATTATGCTTCAACGTTCTTTTTACTAATATTACGTTTTGATTAAGCTAATTGTATCCATTCTTAGTTGAAATAAACTTTTGTGAAAACGATTCATGTTATTGCGAGATTGTTGCCTTGGCAACATTTTTCTCAGTGCAAAACACGATTGTGTTATCACAATCACTGAATAAAAACAATGAAAGATAATTCTGAACTGAAGGTATTTTCAATATTAGTTGAAATTAAACTTTGTCTATGTAGGAAAGGCAGTTCAAGCAGTGAGTATTTCTAAGAATAGGCGAACACCCTCCCTGTGGGCTAATATATCACCGAGTTGCCCCAAATCTTAAAACTAGTAACTGATGTGTTTGTAGTGTTTACGGGTTCTCCGCACACCTTGAGCGCATTGATTGAAATGAAAACAGATGATGTAAGGGAAGTATTGATCAAAGGAAAGGCACAAGGAAAATACGACAGGGGTCAATAATCATAACGTTTTCAAACATAAACATACAGATTAACATGTTCACACAATCCACACGATAAGGAGACAATATTAAAGCACATTTATTCGGGATTGTCCGTCCTCTGAAGATGAATAAACTGCTGATATTTCTACTTGTTATTTCTTTATCTGCTTCTTGTTCAAGGGGGGCCTTTAGCTCATGTTTGACTGTATATCTCAACAGCCATGTCATCTAATGTCCCATTATGTCATCCATACATCCATACGTCCATACTTTTACATATTTTACCTCCCGTTGATTTTAATAATAATTTGACTGACTACTTGCGACTGATTAAGTTTATTCAAATAGACGAGCATCCGATGTTTCATCCGTCGTTCGGTCTTGCATTTTTTTATCGAAGTAATAAAACAAACTGTGCCTGCTGTACTGTGTTTGAAGACTGGACAAAGGAAAAAGGTGCGTAAGAGCTTTTCATACACTATTTAAAATTTTCGTGAGACGGAACGTTGGTAATTATTCAATAAGAATTTTGCATAAATAGTAGACAGGCTATGACACGTTCAGTCCGTAGTCGGATCGGTGTAAGAAAAAAACACTTGAAACCACTGTTTACATTGATGTTTATGATATCCATAAGGACAATTTACTTCCCTTTGTCAAATAATCGCTGCATTCAAGATATAGCTGCACAATATAATATCACGTTCAAACAATGTAAACTTTCATGTGCGGAACTTATATGTCTTAATCACGATAGTTGACTATTCAACTTCATTTAAAGTTTTCTATTGAGGCCAAGGGTGTTTAGAGCAACGGTTTTAACATAGTAAGGTAAGATGGGCATCAAGTTTTTTTTTAGTAAATCGTTTGACTGAATTCGATCATTTATCAGGTAACTACAATTAAGCATTTGAGATGTTTTAAAATAAAAAGTATAGGGTCATGGGGTTTCGTTAGGTGGGGGTCGCCCTCCCTAAACACAAATTTTTATTCCTGTGAATATCTGAAATAATTCATGAGTTATTTTGTCATGTTTCGTGTTAATAATCGTGATTTATATACAGTGATTTGTGATTATAATTAACAGTGACATCTTCCTGGTTTCATTGTTTTTAAAGTATAAAGTGCGACTATGTTGAACTTCAAAATGTTACATGAAATTACCTTAAGAAATTATGTTTTTTTTCTGACGTCGTTTGAGCTGAACTTTATGCCATATCCGAGTTCTGTGTCACCATGTTTTGCATACAAGTTATAGACAGAAATATTAGTTGTGAAAATCGGTCAATTTTTTCACTGGAGTTTAACGTCGCACCAACAGATAGGGTCTTTTGGCGACTTTCCAGCTTTAACAGCGAAGGAAGATCCCCGGCTTACATCTGGGTTGAACCACCGATCTTCCGTAAGCTAGCTGGACTGCTGACTCACATGTGAAATTTGGTCCTGGACGGGATTCAAACTCACAGCAGTGAGGGGCTAGCGATTACATTTCAGAAACCATAACCACTCGACCATGGTGACCCCTCAGAATGGCTCTATACACAGATAGGGAAAAAGTAAAAATAAAAAATCTAGTAGCAATAGTTGTACTTGTCCCAGCAGTTTCAGACGATCAAGACATTGTACGATTCGGTTACCGTGGTGACATGTAGCCGAGATCGTTCGTACAGGGCTGTAGTTAGGATGTTTTCATCTGTTTGAACGATTCTGTTACCATGGTGACATTTACCAGAATTCGATGCCCCGTTGACACAGCTAGAACCCATCGTTTAGTTCTAACTTGCTGCATGCGGGGGTGGGGTGTAATTTCTATTAGCACCATGAATGTATAAATGATTTACCAGATTTATTGCTAGTCTACATCGTACCTAACATAAGGCTTAATTATGCATTAATACACTTGGAGCATTTTTGTAGTATTCTATTACGGAATTCGAACAACTGATATTAGTCGCTGTGAACATACTTCATTAACATCTGCTTGTTACATGCGGAGATGTACAGGGATGTAGCTAGGATGTTATCATCAGTTGACGATAGTGTAAGCATTTAGTAAAACTTCCATCTCCGTTTATGAAGTCGACTATGATGACAAGTGGTAAGATCATTATGTTCAAAAGTCAAAGTCATTTATATCATAACGTTGTCCCCGAGACGAGACTCAGCAGGTACGGCAATTTTGTACATAGATAAGAGGACGACTTCCGTTTCAAAACTTCGATGATAATGAGTTCGATATAACGGGTACCATTTGTATCTGAAAATATTTCCAGTTGGCTGCAATAAAACTAATGAATGTAGAAAGTTTTATGATTTTATTTAATTTACGTTTCCTCTTTCATGTGGTACTTAAGGCTCACTTAAGTTTGTGTGGAATATCGGCCTTGATGAGGAAAACATGATTATTGCCATCACGTGCTTAAAATGCTAACAATTTAACGGGAGTCTTGTACAATGCTAGAATGCATTTTAAACATACTTGAAAGAATATGGGTTTTATTTGTGTCAAAGAGAACACGAAAAACTTTTTTTATAATTAGCCTGCTTATGGAACTATTTTGTTACCGAAATTAGTGGCTGGAACGTTCTATTTAGCGAATGGTGTACTCTGATAATTATTGTTGTACTTTTGAGGGTTTAATGCCAGTCCTCTACTGTATTTAAGTTGTATACCGGCGGATAGTAAACCAAACCAGTTATCTTTGATTCCGCTCTAGTACTAATCTTGTTCTCCGCAATTTATTGTCGACTTCTTTACATGTATAATCAGCGGTGGAAACCGAATGGTCTTAGACGAATGTGTTCAACTGAATTCTCTCAGAGAACATGTTTCGTGGCCGCAAGGTTCGAACTCACGAGTCAAAGATCGTGAGACTTATTGTTATGTCAGATTAGCGGTCAATTAACAATCTATGTAATGCATAGTAGTATATATTCTTTCTTAATGTTAATGTGTATTTAGTATTGCAATTCTGATCAATTTGGTGTTGTGAGGTCCCGTTTGACTAAACGATATTGACGATTTTTCGAAGGATTTTTCGTAGTATAATGTGTTAGCTATATGTAGACACAAGTTATTAGAAATTTGAACGATTTCTGAAAAAGTTAGGTAGTGTTAAACATACTTGGTGCAGAAACTGTCATTTCGGAAGTTGTAACCCTTGTATATGTACATATATGATATATGTGTTTTTGATCCGTGTGGCCATCTTAGGCCTAATACACCATTATACACCATCCCTTCAACGTGCTAGCCCCCTGTGGTACAATCACCTGGGTTTTCATGCTCCACTCCGGATTTGTTTACAAGGTCGGTAAAACAGTCGCTGTGTTTACTTTCTTTGTTCGAGTACAGCATAAAAACAACAGCTCTTTGTTGTATTGAAGAAAAATCATTGAAAGGAGAGCTGTTAAAAGTCAGAATGATCCGCGAATGTATTTAATACTGTATGAGTCATGTCTGCGTTCGTTTTCCTTTGATGACGCATTGGTTGAAAGCGAAGCAGATTTAATTCACGCTTATTGTTGTATAATAGGTTTCTTGTCGTTGTAAATTGTTACTTGTCAGATAGTTCCAGCATCTGATACTTAGGCGGGGCCTTTGTACAGTGTTTACAATTCATTAAACGTGTCCTCCATCTCTCTAGATTATTTATTCATAGATATATCCGGAAACTTCTCATGCAATTACTACTTCACATTCCTCTGAAAGCAGTGATTCATCTTGTGAAGGAAGATTAATAAATGATTAAATGACCATGCAACATTTTGCACCATTTTGTTGGATTCAAAAATCTCCGGAGCAACTACGTGAGTAACATCAGTGTCCAAGGTTATAAAACTTGAATGCAGATAAGAAAAACAATTCCTAGAGAAAAAAAAACGCATAAAAATCCCACCTTCCTCGAAATACTACCCCCCCCCCCCCCGAAAAAAAGCCAGGGACCCAAAACTCACCAAAAACATAGAAAAATACGAAAGACAGAGGTATAGTCCACTAGAGGGTGCCATCTTCGAACGGTTCGTAGCAAAGCAACTTGGGGTTAATCTAGATTTTTTGTCTCAAACTCACTCATACCACCGATTAAAATACTCCAATTAATGATTGACAGATACAACAATAAAAAAGACATACTCAATATTCTTAGACTAGTTCCGATTTCCAGATACAAAACGCTGAAGATCTAAAAAAATTGACAGTTTCTCAGCTCCGGCTTCTACTTCGTGAGTGAATATCAATTACAGATTAAACTTGGCCAGTCTGTATTATTCCGGTGTTTACTCTCTTTATATGTATTTAATTAAACACATAAACTTTTATTACTATAATGTCCGAGTCTTCTGCTTAGTCCTTGATAACCAGACCCTATGCATGATTCCACAGGGGCTTGTATCTATATCCATCTAAATACGTCAGAGTAAACATGATGTTACGTATACATCCGCGTATTTATCGTGTCCTACACATGTTTACTGCGATCATATTTCTGATTTAGATCCCAGCTATGCGTATCTTGCCAAGATATCTTACGTAGATTCATTCCACAGACATACCTATGCGTGACTGGAGCATTTGTCAGGAATGTGCGTTCACCGACTTTCAGTGTTGGTTTGTTTATGATAGTTATGTTGTTGTTGGTCATGTTGATTGTTGTTGTTTACATTTACAATGATTGTACACACTTTTTCGTAATTAAAACTTCGAGCTCAGATCATCTGGTGAAGCAGAATAGTAAACAGTCGTTGTAAATTAACAGAAATTTGAAAACAAATGATTACAAATGATTCCCAGTCCTCCGGTTTGTAAAATCCCACCATTCAGTATATCGGTTGAAATGATATTACTGTTAAATGTTTATTGTATATTCTGTTTAATTATGCTGACAGAAAACATATAATTGACATCATTAATGTTTAGTCATATAAAACTTTACGAAACATTTAGACAAAATGCATAGGAGACCGATCTCAAGCTTTTTAATCTTGAATCCTGGTCTATGGTCTCATTAAAACAATGTGTTATAATTCTTATTCCAGATATCGTAATTGATATGTAGATAGCACGACCGACTTAATGATCTGTATTATTTAAATTTTAGTATCTCACCTTAGTTCATCCTAACGTGATCTCAATTATTGACAATAATTTAATATGAGCTTAAGAATGAAATGCTTTAATAGCATCAACGCACACAGTGTTGAAGTGACCCTACTGGCCTTAAACTAAGGGTACAAATACAGTCCAATATGTAATACGGCCATAGTTTAGACTTAGGCAAGGGAGACAAACCGATTAGAGATTGAATTAAGTGCTGACATAAGTAACTTTTACTGACAAGAGTGTTTCCGAACTTGGCGGACAGCTTACGAAGCACACCAGCCAATGTAATAAGCTAATTTGTGATTATTCTTAAAATACATAATTATGTTTCACGAGAAAAAACATCTTGATGAATCTCTGTTCGCTTTCATGTGTCTGACATTGCCAATATTTATTTTGCCAATTAGATACACTGTTTTCTGTCCATTTACACCTGATCAACGATCAGCGGTGGAGGACAAATGGCCACAGACACAATATCTTCACACACAGAGAATATATGTCGCGCCCAGGGTTCGAGATACTAGTGAAAGGTAAGACAATGCTATCTGATAAAATTTAAGGTGACTATACATGTTGTATGATATATTTTCAGGGTGGTGGAGAAAAATGTGCGATCTGTCAGAAGTCAGTTTATGCTGCTGAGAGAATAGAGGCGGGAAAAAAGCCCTTCCATAAGTTATGCTTCAAGTGCTGTGAATGTAAAATGTCACTTAAGTGAGTCTTTTGTTTCCTTGATTTTTTATATTTTTTATTAAGTCTTAAATGCCGTTGTTGCGATTATTTTGTGCCGAAGGGTGAAAAAGTGAGACAGTGGATGTACCGTTCCTCGGGCTTAATAAAAAAATCTAGGGTAGTGAAAGAAAGGTAGGTCGGGCAATCAGAAACATTTTTTTATACGTCTAACGTATTTTTAAGTTCCGAGGCGCGAATCTAATTTGAGACCAATATACACAAATGTATAATGGTCTCAGATCTAATGTACAACAAATTATATTTGTGCTGATTTCTATTGCGTTATTTTGTCTTTAGTATATGCCCAATCGTCTCTCTTTCGACGTCTAATATTCATGTATTTTGAAATTGCTATGTAAAAATGCATCATCAGAATCGAGGTAAGCTATTCTTTGCTCTTGATGAAAGCACGACTTATATATCAAGATATTTTGAAAAAAAAGCACTGGGACAGGCCTTACGTCGAATTTTGAAAATGAAGCATCCTACCTACAGTCATTTTTCCACCACTATCCTGCAATCAGATAACGATGATAATCCATAGACACAAGCATCCTATAAACATGTTTATGTTCAAATTCTTTGAAAAGTTATACTTTCTCGATTACTCAATCTAGCTAGCTACAATTAGTGATACCCATAGGGTTAAGATTTAAATTATCTGTACAAACAACAAAAACAAACGGAAGTAAGAGGCCAACCCCTGTGGTAATTTATATTTCTGTTATCTGTGTAATTTTTTATACACATTTTCAGACTTGAGAACTACAGTCAAGCCGATGGAATTTTATATTGTAAGAAACATTTCCAAGAGAGGATTGTTGCTAGGAACACTCAAGATCCGGCAGCTGCCATGTGATGACGTCATATTCATGATGTCAATAATGAACATTTCAGAAGCGAAATTCTTTTTACGATAATTTAACACAAATATTTCGTAACAAACGAAATACAGGTAGATTGTAGTGTTGTTTTTTTTGTATTTTGATTTTAAGTATATATTGTTAATACATGTAACAATGCAATTGTTTTAGTTCTGACGACACATTAAGTCTTACACTTGTATCAGATATCATATTTGAAAGAGTGAAAAAACAATTTTCCTTATTCATCTTACAGTTTTCTTAAAATGTTTGATATTAATTTGCATAAAAATGAGCGTTTGATTATGTTTTATATCGATTATCACTCTTTATTATTATATTTTACTACTGAAGCAATATTGTTGTAAGTTATTGTAAGTTATTGATCAAAGAACAAAAAAGATGAAAACTCGTCACAACTCGGGTAATTCCGGTGATTTACGTTACGTTATTTAAGATATGTCATTGTGAGTTTGTCAATCGTATGATGCAAACTTTTTTCCGTTTACACAGTTACCATAGTAACATTGTGTACGTATTGTCATTTCATTTTTATTCCAGTTATTTTCAGTGCTGATACATATTGTACTTAATTTGTTATATCGTTTATATCTTTTCACCACGTGTGTTTTGTATGTCATTTTATATACAGTCGACTCCCGTAATGACTGACTTTGTTGGACAAAAGAAGATAGTCCTCAGTAAGAACAATTTCACATTAATGTCAGGAGAGCCGAGATTGTTATTGAGTCGACGTTCTGTTGTACAAAGAAGAAGAACCAATACAAATTAAATCGATATAACGAAAATTTCATCTTAAGCTTATTCGCCACGACGAAAGTCGTCTGTATATGCAAATATAGATATGTATTATTAGTTATTATAAGTTGGAAATATGAATATTATGTGATAAATTTCCAAATTGTGTCAAATGTTGTTGTCAATTATATTATTGGAGTATTTAACAATAAACAATTTTTATAATAGATGAAGCTAGAAAAAAGTACGATCGGAGGTACGATTCGTCTCCTAATATTTTTGTACTTTGAATTTTGCTGTAAAAACCTTTAAGGTCGGTGCCCAAAAAGATAGGTTGGGTAAATGTAAACACAAATGAAACATTATTTCTGGAATGACAGTAAAATTATATAAATGTACACATGCATTGTGTAAAAATCTTTTTTTTTTTGTTTGCATAGGTTAGGAGAGAATTAGGTTAGGAAAGAATAGTTAGGTTTAGCGTTACTTGACCCAAATAATTGGGATACGTTGGTTGGAAAACTTCTCTTGTTATAAACACATTTTGTGAGAATACAAGATATGATTCATCCCCTATCATGTTCGTAAGCAAGAAACTTTGAGATCGGCGCCAAAAAATAGAGTCAGTCTGGTAACCCGAAACCCGAATTTCCAATTTATAATAAAAATATGTATAGAAACGGTTTATAGCCTTATACATATTTTTATTATAAAGATAAAACAGTTATAATTAATTTCCACTTGCCTGCTAGAGATAATTAAGAATGGAAAACAAAACGAATAAAAAAGCTGAAATTTGTTCACAAATCGTGAGTGCAAGTGGAAATGATAATAATTTTAATACAATATCAAAACGTCAATATGAGAATATTCACTGAAATATGTATATTTTAGCATGCATATTCAAATATATATACTGGTAACGTTTTTACAATTTTAATGTTGTGGATGGTCACAGTTCTAAAGTTAAAAACTTCGAACTGGACTACTTACTATAGAGACGTAGTAACCAGTATGTAACATTTCGTGTGAGAGGTACAAGTTGGACTATACAGTTCAAGAATAAACTACAATGAAACACGGAAAGCAAATTTATCAGGGGCCATTCCCCTAGTACGTAGAGTGGTTCCCTCATCCAATGATCACCAAAGCTACGACCTTGTGTGGGAATGCTGTTTTAATAGGTACGTTTATCAAAGTTAGTATCCGGTTCGCAGTGGAATTCAGTTGTCATGGACCGTAATGAACCCGCATCGTGATACGCACAGTGAAACCCGTCTGGACAATCACACGGAAGCACTGAGCTGGTTTCAATTCCGTGTTGTGTTTTTCTTCTTGTAACTTTCTCACAGACAGGTTCAACAGATTGATTCACACGACATGTTGGCTGAAATAGAATGAAAAAATGAACGAATTTCGTCATTTCATGCTAACCATCCATTTTTAATATCGGACTTATGTTTACATTCGTTAAAAAGTTTATGAAAAAAATAGGGTCGATCGGGTAGCGGAGGATTTTTTAAATATATATTTTTTACATCCAATTTTACTTACCCTGCCACAGGTGTATTCTAGAACTGAATAAATACCATCGGGTTTTGTTCTGAATAATTTCAGTGGACTCTTGCACTTGCACATGACATCACCAACTATCTCAGGAGTTATTGGCCCAAGCCCTCTAAGTGACACGGAAAATTCATTGGCTTTGCAGACCTTTTTAGGAACGGCACGACGGGTGCAATAACTCAGCTTTACCCTGACTTTTTGACCTGAATCAAGATTAATCAGTACAGTATAACCCCTCAAAACCGGACCCCTTCCTGAATGATCCAAAAGTCTGGGAATCCCACTTTTCAGTGTGCTAATGATTATAAAAGAGAAAAAAATGAACTTGAAAAGTCATCCGATTTTCAGTAGGAAGTCCACCTTCCAGAGGTTTTACTGTATTGTAAAAGAAAAAAAATATACTTAAACAAGATTTACATTTTTTCAAGTGTTTGCGACTGCAGGCCTGCACGTGTAAGGTGCTTTCATGTACGAGGTTGATGCCGCTTTAACCGAATATAAATAAGAGTTTGTGGCTAATCGTCATTTTTAAATTATACTAACACATTTTTGAGTATTTGTATACCAGTTTCCACACGCATCGCTCCTATTGGTTAGTTTTGAAATTCTATTCAGACCCAACCAATCAGAGACCGGTGTTTGAGAAAAGCATACAATATATTACTATCACTAGTCAGGTTGTTTATGTAAATTCTCTAATATATATTATATGATATCTTCATTATGAATTCAGATAGATAAGAAATATTTATTGTCCGTTTCGATGGAAAAAATATACTGTCTCCGTAAAAACCCATAAAACAACATTAGTAGATATGTAGAACTTTTTCAGAAATAATATTATACGAAATGCACTTCTAAAGCATTTCAACTTATTCAATGACAGAAAATTTATAGAGGCAAATTACTGTTGATTTTGTACTTTCATTTTAAGCTGTAAAGGACCCAAGGCAATGAAGATATCGGAAAAAGTACAAACCGGGACTGAAAGTAGCGGCTGAAAAATATGGTCAGTCGGGTATGCCGATATCAGGAACTTTCTTAAAAGTCTTACCTGGTGACTGTAATTCAAAGTTCAGAACCTTTGATGAATTTTTGGCGTTGTTTGGACATCTCCGTTTACCCGGACATTTGCATAATTGTGTTGATGATGGATACACTACGGGACTGCTTCCATATGGATGATTTTGTTGTATCTCGTAAGTCATATCACACAATCCACTGTTCGACGTGCAATCAGGCATATCCTTAAATGCACAGATCAGTACAGTAAAACACGGTTTGAAGAATCAGATACAGCTTTATTTATTATTGATTATAATTCTTTTATAAGTTTTACTTTTGTTAATGACTTTCCGTAACATAAGGAATACAGCAATATACAGTGAAGTACGGTTATACTGAACTCGGATATAGGGGCAGTATCTGATATATTGAAATAATTCTAATACCGAACAAACAATCGTTATTTCATTGTCGTGAACTCAGTAAAATATGCGTATAATTAAGTTATTATTTGGATTCCCAGAAATTCACTATAACTGAGTTCTTCTTTATATCTCTCATCATGACTTATGCACATGTACTACATCATGGGAAGGTATAATTATATGTTACTAAAGTACGATTAATCTAATTATCTCCCTTGAGACACATGCCGGTTCTGTCGTATAGTTAGAAGGTCATATATTTAATTTTTAGTTTCCTACGATCCAACCTACTGTATCATGCTATTGGGAACACACTGAGTTTGCGACACTAGGTTAGTTATCTTATTTTTTATTTATACAGTAGAACCTCACATTACAACCACCTTGTTATAGCGACCATTTACTTTCGGATCGGCTTTCAATAACTAACCTATAACTCAGCTTGATAATGAGACCAACTTATTATTACGACCGATTTTGGGGGGGGGTCCGAAGGCGGTCTCAATATTAAGGTTTTACTGAAGGTTTTTGAGACGAAAATTATGTTGACATCTGTCGCTATTAAATGCCCCGGTAAAAGATGTTTTTACGTAATAATCCATGCTTGCCAGATTTAATTAATTACATGGTACTGTTTTGTTTCATTTTTTTGTTCAACATTGCTAGCAGTAAGCTGTACGCGTTGTTGAATTCTGACGTTAATGAACGTTATATTTATGCACGAACTATGAAGTAAAAACGAACATGTATGACCTTTTTATGAAGAAGGAGACGAAATAAGATCAGTTCAACTTATGAAGTTTTGTCGTCATCAATTAGGTCCTTTCACGCAATTGAAAAGAGATTTCTGAATCTACGTTCGATAGTTATCATGATAAAAAAATACTTATCGTTATTTTTTGGTTTGAAGTTGAAACGTCGTACCAACAACTAGAGTGATTTGGCGATTTTTCCAGCTTTAACGGTTTGTATTTATACTCGTTATATAGTACGTGCAGATTTATTGAAATTGTGGTCACACACCCCTTAAACCATAGGACTAGATTTGTCTTAAAGTTAGATTGAAATTCATCCCTACGATTGATATTGTATTTTTTACCGAAGGAAGAAAGGAACCGGTTTGCAATTACATGATCAGGGCTAATGCAAATCTTTACATAATATACATATACATATGTATAGTGTTGTGCATGTTTTCAACAATATTTCATTCATGCACTGTCAGACTGCTAACATAACCAGTGTTCCCGGATTCGGAACCAGTACAAGCCTTGGCTTAAGACATAATTTATACAACCAAATCCTCACAGAGAGTACGTGCCGCATCCAAGGTTCGAACTTATGACCCTGAGGTTCGTGGACCTGACGCTCGCTATTGAACAAAGTAGATGGATGACATATTTGTATAAATTAACCGAATCCGATTTTTTGCATTACTTTTGAATAATATTATGAAATCATAATGTAGAGAAAAAATGCATTATGTTCATTTTGATATCTAGATTTCTTTATTGTAAAAGTGTCCGCCAGTTTTGGTCAAGAAAAAATGCGGTGATACATTGGATATCCTATTGATTTTTTAGCTCTTTTAAAGACCCCACTTTACAGTACTTAGTTATATTGAATTAGTTGTTATCAATCCTAGACGATAATAGATAGAGGACCAATTCTTAGTTTTTAGGTCGGTCAAGTAAAAACTTCCTATGATGGCGTTCCGGTAGTCTTAAGTCCGGAAAATTCGTCATTTAAGAGATAACGGGTTTTTATTCTAAATCGTGTCTAATAGGAAATAATTAGTTTGTGGTTAATTAATTATTTACTTAATTCGGTTAATATGTCGTCGTTACTCAATATCATTATCAGTTGAACATTTAAAAAAAACGAACAAGTGACTGAACAGATAAGGCAAGACGGGCCAACGGACAGACTAGCAACTGAATTGAAATTATTTATACACAGATATATAACGAAATATAAAGCAAAATCATCACGAATCGAAGCTAAATATGAATAAAATTCCTAGCAAAAATACACAATTAATCGCACCGTCCCCTTAATTACTCCTCCCATCAATCCAGGTCTTATCAAACACAACATGGAGTTGAGTAATGGGACATTGAGATAAATATGTGATAATGAATCACATTATGAGCAATATGGACTTTATTCAACAACTAAGTGAATATGAAGCCCACTTACAACTTTCTGAATCGCTCTTTTATATTTTTAACATACTATTATTAGTATCATCATGAAAATCATGTATTACTACTCGCCGGAAAAATGTCATGTTTAGGGTTACTTAACCAAAACATTAGAGTTGGTAGATCGAAAAACACATCTTTCGTACTTTGAGGGTATGATTCGTCCCCAAATATTATCGTTCTTCAGGGTCGCCGCTAAAACATACGCTCAGTCGAGTAAACGTGTGCTTACACTAGTGATGAAACGATAATCGGATACTATCGATTGGCGGTGTAAAAACTTCAGCTGATTCCGATAATCGATTGCAGTTTTTCATAATCGATTATCGGTCTATCTCATTTAGAGGCCGTAAACTAACTACTGGTGCCATAAACTAAACATGCATTCAAGGGAAATCACTTGCGTTGTTTTAAAAAAGATGGCGGAATCGTCGACAGAAACGAAAAACAAATATTTGACCATCCATATGAAAGCAAAGTCCTGGGTTTGGAAGTTCTTTAGTTTCTACAAGATAAATGAAAATCTCCCACGTCAAAAGCGAACCTTGCAATGAGCACGGGTATTTGTCAACTTGGCAAGGAGTATAAAAACACCGATGAGAATTAATTTGTGTGTTCCAAGTTGTGAAAGAATCCAAACCTAGTGGTCTACTTATGTTACACTACTACACAAGAACCTATTATATAATTGGAAAATTGCATCGGATGTACCAACCGATTCCAACTGATCACTGATTATGATTTTGAACCGATGTTGCAACACTAGCTTACACGACTATATTTTCCCAGCATAACCTGTCATGGAATGCTTTAGTCTAATGTTTGGGTTTGTCCATTATTCTTCCGACAGATCGACAAAAACTTTCATTTTGATGTTTTTAGAATTATGGTCTTTAATAGGACTTTCTCTTTTGTACATCGATGTGTACCTAAAAACTCACAAATTTGATTAGGAGACAGCAAGGAGAAATGTTTATAAGTAGCCTCAGAACTGACTTATTCATGCACACGGCTATTATTACCTGGAATATAAGTAATATAATATATAGTGAAAAATCGGATACAATTACAAGTACAGTAAAACCTCGTATTGCGACCACCTCAATATTACGACCACTTGTCATAACTACCACTTATTTCGGCTTTCAATTACTACCCTCTAATTGAACTTGATAATGAGACCACTTCATTACTAAGATTGGTCTCATTATCGAGGCTTTACTCTATTTATTTTTCCGCGAGCGTGTCGTTCTTTGTTTCAATGTTACGGATATAGTGAAATATGGATATCATGAAACAAATGTAGCGGGAATTCACTAACACGTATTCCATTGTATTTTGCAAAAAATATTCTGTTTACACATTTCGTTGACCTAATTTTTTAATGCATTCCTTCTGTTATCTCAGGCATTGCAAAAATTAATTACTCGCGATCTTTTTACGTAACAGTGAAGTAAACAAAGTTGAATAAAACGTGATTCATAATCGTCGTAATATTCATACGCTTGTTACTGTGTCTCACGATAAATACTAGTATTAGGACAATTTCCAATTTTAGAGTCATAATCATTGCATTTGTGATACTAGATGCAAACAGGTCTGCACTTCCATCCGCGTGAGTTCTACAAGTCCATCTGATTAACCAAGTCAGTAGTGAGGGCCAGATAGCGGTAAATAGATTGTCGTTGGTTTGATACTTACGTGAGTCACGTTTATCTCAAAGAAAATTTGAATGAAAGTATTACTATCAATGTCAGTTTTGATCTAGCTTTGATTCTCATGTCATGAAGGAAAGTAGGCAGAACCTTATCTAGAATTTGTGGGATTCTTACGGGTTGACTGACAGATTGGTGGCGCAGAAAAAAATCAGAACATGAATTTTGTTAAATACAAGAGGTTAGATCCACGCAGTGGTATAGATCACTCATGTATACCGCAAATTAGTTGAAGCACTCCATTGAACATCATCGTCATCATTATTATTACGATATACGAGTATAAGGATTGTATGATCTATTCTGAGGTCTCCGTGGTTGAATGGTTATACAATGTAGTCTCCTACTAGTAATCACTAGCTACTCACAGCTGTGGGTTCGAATCCCACCCGGGACAAGACAAACTTCATATAAAGCTGTACATCTAGCTTACAGAAGGTTGGTTCTCTTCAGATGCTCGCTATGGGGTCTTTGTTTACCGTTAAAGCTGGAAAGTCGCCAAATGACCCTGGCTGTTGGTGGGATGTTAAAACCTCAATGAATTTGATCAATTCTGTTATTGTATAAATGCCATATGAATCGGATCTTTCTAATTACATTACTATTCCAACATACATGGATGTAATGCTGTAACAAGATGTTGCCAAGACACGTTCGAGCGCGAATCCAGTGAATTATATCGTGCACATGTTCATTGCTCATGACATTAATGATACTGATATTCCTTGCCAGAGCATTTCAGTTACAAAAGTAACTTTGTCTTTCCATAGGCCTAAGGCTGCATCACACAATGTTTGAATCATCTATAGCGCAGTCAACATTGACTTCGTCAACAGCTCTCAGATACAGTCTGGTGTTGGTTGGTAACTTTGGAATCCAAGTCTGAATAACCACAGTACAAAATAGAACTGTTGTTTAGATGGCATTTTATCAACTGGAGAACTACGAACTGTTCATTTCAAAATGATGAGAAGTACTGCATTGAGCAGAGTATTCTTGTCTTAAACATTTAATAAAGAAAAAAATAACACCAGAAATAACAACATAATTATCTTACCGATTCGTGCCATGGTGCTAACTCTGCACCGTATACACAAAAAACAACACACGCAATCGTTGTTAACTGCTTGCTAAAAGACATCCTTACAAATGAAATTATAACTGAATTTTTACACAACTGTTGATTAGGCAATGCTGACGTGAAAGTTACTCACACAATGAGTTTTACATGCGTTAATATGTAATATAAAACACACAACATGAAATCACTCCGTAATTACTGTCATGTAGCAATCACACTCGCTATTTATACTCGCTATTTGGCGTACGATATGGTTATATTTATCAGTTAATTTTATATACAATCATCGTGGACGGAAATAAACTAAAGCTAATTAATGTATTAATATGTGTGGGTGGAGTCTGATCAACAGGAGGAGTATGAACGACGGCAAAAGGTTAGAATTTGTTTTGTTTCAGACAGAGACACGAAACTGAGATACAAGTCGCTTTCTGCGTTGTATGAAAGCTCAAAAGGTATTACCCTTCTATGAAAATTTGACAAAAATGTCGATTTTCCTCCATATGTGGAGAAGTTGCCCGCTCCTTGTGGAAGGGTAAGTTAGTACTGGTTAGTATACAGTCCAGGAAAACTGGTTAGGTGAACCGGTCGCCATACATAACTGAAAAATTGTTGAAAAACGGCGTTAAACCCTAGTGACAATAAGTCACATAAAACAAACAAACAAACTCAAAATGTAACGGACAACTTGTTCTTAGCCCACCTTCCCGTCATCCGTGACAGTATCAATACTGCATCATCAATTTTATACGTGATGGTCGCTTTAAATGTATATAAATTCTGACTGGTCGAATTTACTGTAAAAGAAGGGCATAGTGAATTCCTGGGGACCAGCATAATTACTTCATTTTATTAATATTTCGCTGTATCCATAACAATGAAATAAAGAAATAAAGAATGGATATGTTCAGGGAAAATTTTTCACTATAACCAATAATTTACAAAATGTTCGCCATGATAAAGGAAATGATTGATCTGATATTTCACGAGTTTCGGTTTCTGCAAGTACTTGTGGATGGTACTTGATACGAGTGTGGGAAAATGACACTGATATTCATCGTGAGAAATATTCTGTAACGGAAACCGATTCAACTTTGTTTATACATTATTTATCTGTTTATCTAAAATTTGATCATTGAATAAAATATGATATCTCGATATCAAGTTATTTTTTTGTCTTAAAGATGTTTTACGCATCTCAAGGTATAAGTGAAGATGAGTTAGTTGAATCAATGGGACACCCCTCTAAGTTTATGCTATAGACAGCTGTACCCCGAGACATTTCGTATATTTTTTTGCGT
The DNA here is from genome assembly GCA_008271625.1 of Lutraria rhynchaena. Taxonomy (NCBI): domain Eukaryota; kingdom Metazoa; phylum Mollusca; class Bivalvia; order Venerida; family Mactridae; genus Lutraria; species Lutraria rhynchaena. Next base: position 480,020 of record VIBL01000109.1, on the reverse strand, counting down.
GTTTTTTTGTGTTGCATTTGGGGCTTCCACGGTCTAGTGGTTTTGGTCTCTGACTAGATAACACTAGACCCTCGATCACTGCTGAGAATTGGGATCCCATCCGGCACCAGACAAACTTCACATGTGAAGAAGCTATCAGACTTGCTAACGGAAAGTCGGTGGTTCTATCCAGGTGTATGCCCGATGTCTGTAAAGTTGCCAAATGACCCTGGCTGACTGTCGGTGCGACGTTAGACCCCAGTATGTTGCATTCGTTGTCAATCATGCCCATTGTTTTTTTTAACTTTGCTCTTTGTTGAGTTAGAGGAGCATTCACAACGTTGGCGTGCTTATGCGTTAAGATTATGATTGCCAATTTGGGAGAGTGTATGCAAATCAGTGTTTCTTTAAAACAAAGCAGGAACAGAGCAAAGCACAAAATACAGCGACCGTATATGCTACTCAATATACCAGATAAAATGTAAGCGTATTGTTTTCCTTGGCGCTGAGCAATTTTAAGAACTCAACCTTATTTTCTATTTTGTCACTGTGGTCCTCAATGAAAATTGATTGTAGAAGAACGACTGTGGAAGCTAACTTCATCATTGTCTCGACGATTAATGGATCCGATGCTATTAAATATTATCTAAGATTTTGTCAAGTCAACATCCCAGGTTCCCTACCCATTTTGACCAATTGTAATCCTGCATTGCCAGATTGTTCTCCAAGCTGAACCCTCTTATTATCACTGACCGGATTCTGTAAAATGACTAAGATCCTAATCCCAATTGCCATACCTTGACCTATAAACGTGTCCTTCATTTGACTGGAGCATGGTAATTATTGTTTTATAGTATTATTTAATTCTTGTTATGGAGACTCACAGGGAAGGCTGCCCAAGTAATGTTAGTTTAGATGACATTATGGATATAATTACGAAAAATTAGTGCCACGTTGTAAAATATGTTATAATTTCATAATTGAATGCCACGAATAGTTAACCTTTGATGGATGTAAATGGCTCCTTTTGTATGCCCAATGACGATGTTTGAACTGTGGTAAGGAATAACGTAAAACAAGTTTGTAGTGCATGTATTGCAATTTGGGTAGTTTTGTCCTAATATGCATGACAGGCCGGACGTAAATAAACCTAAAAAGAACCAAAATGTATTAAATGTTTATTCATTCATAAGAAAATATATTCGATTACAATACAAGTATATAAATTTTAATTATTTATCACTCTCGTAAAAACAGGAGGAATCATTAAACACACAGCGTCCAGTTAAATCATTTTAAATTTCTGTCTTTAGGCACGTGTGGTATTAGTACTTGTTTTTAGACATTTATGTTCTACTGTTTCTCCGTTAAGTTTTGGGAGATGGCCTGAACAGATCTCCAGACGTTTACACCGACAAAAGGATCGACTCTTCAAACTGTTGTCTTCGTTAGTCACTTCTCCACATACAGTTCTGTCTCTCTTGACACATCGAGGCTGAAATAGACAACACAATATGCAACAGCGGGTGGTTTTGCTTATTTTCTTGCATTGCAGCAGGAAAAAAAATCTACAAGAAATCTACGGTTCTGTAAAACTCGACCAGTCGCTAAACAAACGTTGTTCTAAGTACCAAAATCAATATGGCCCCACTAACTCTTTGAGAGTAACATGAGGCTGACATACGCTTGGAAAATAATAGCATATTGTCTGGAATGGAATGTTAATAGAGGTTACCCAATGGCGCTGTTTAAACAATTACAAATATGTATACTTCATTATACATAGAATACAAGTACAAAAATTGCTGCAAATCGCAGCAAAAGGTAAAGCGTTGCACCAATAATTACCCGCGTTGTGTGCACATAAAGTCTGATGCAGCAACTGTACAAAAACTTTATTGTAATAACTGGAAAAAATAACATAATTCGTCGTGTCCCCTGGTCATTACTCTTGCACTAGAACATCGAAAAATAGCCTTATAGCTTGTAATCATCCTACGAGTCGCATTGAGTTAACTGTGAACATAATGTTGTTTTAGATTTTTTTTTGATAAATGAATTTTAAATAAATAAAAAATTAATTCGTCTTATAAGTAGCTCGCCGCAGTGACCAAACCCCGCCATTAACCTTAATTTCATGTAGCGTCTGCAGCCGAAATATTACTCACGGTCAAGAAGTAGCGCGACACGAGGGTTATTCAATAATTAACGAGTATTGTACAGTCTAATATACTATCATTTCAATTTGGACAGAAAACACTTTTACTCGCAGTATAGTTTAAGTAAACTGCTCTCCTCAAGAACAAAAGAAGTGTGTTTAAAAGAAACAAACATGATATTAGCAGGAAAACCCAAATATGTTACGACAGTAAAGTAACTAAAACAAAGCTTTCAATGAAAGATTTCGAAAACTTTGCACGGTTTCCCTAATTTTTAGATGATCCCCATTAATCAAACTAACCGTTTTGTTGAACTATTCACTGCTACCTCACCATGCCGCGCGAACTATTCATTGCTATCTCACCATACTATCAGCGCAACGCGATAAATATATTTCCTACGAACTTGAACAAACCTTACAACAAACTTTAAAATAGAAATTCAACAAGTCGAGAAGTCAGTGTTTTTAAAGGGCTGTAATTTTCGATGACATCATAATTATTTCTCGTTTGAGAATGTTCATTGAAATTGAAAGTTTGTTTTGCCAATATAAAAATAATTTGTATGTACACTGAAACCTCACTTTGTGGCCACCTCGAAATTTTTATTATATATTTTACTAAATATTACCATTTTATTAATATGAACACCTACATCCGGGCCGGTTTTTAATATTTTCTTTTTATTTCAACTCTACAATAAGACAACCTTATCATAAGCCCGATGTGGTTTTAATATCGAGGTTTTACTGTATTTTACCTGACCACATCCGTACAATACGTAATCATATTCCCCATGTAACCAAGACGACTGCGCCACTAGGGGGCGGTCACATCGACACATCATGTCGTCCACTATGTCAAACATAAACGGACCACGTCCTCTAGTAACTAACACAGGATCGTTCATTCGACAGTCTCGTTTTGGAGCCGGAAGTTTACAATAAGTGATTTTTACAAGCAGTTGATCGCCCGCTGTAATTATACAAGAACATTGCATAAGAAAATTCTTTGGAGACTAAGATACAATCAATATACAACAAAAAAGTTTTAACCACAATACAAAGTACTATCGAACTGTTGGACTCCTCGGAGTTCAAGAGAGTGCTGATAATGATTTAAGGAAATATTATCAATCTATATTTCACATTACACAAGTCGATCGCCGCCATTTCATACAATATTCTGTCCAGTTTTTAATCCATTTTAATCGTAAAGAGAACAATTACCGCCTATCGATATGAAGGAGTGTCGCATCTCACACTAGTTGTAAAAGCAAACGGTTGATTTAATGTAAAAAGGTTACATAACTGTGGTATCCACAGTATTTGGCACATTTTTGAGTTTGACTTAATCACAATTAACTTTTTAATTCCTTCGATTGTCGTTATAGTTTGGCTTTTTGAAGGTTGGTGGTTCTACTTAAGGTCTTCCTCCACTGTTAAAGCTTGAAAGTCGCCAAACGAATCTGGCTTTCGGTACGGCATTAGACCCCAGTGTCATTATATAAAGCGGACCAATTTTGATTGAATTCCCTTTGTTACTGATATCAGAATATCATCTAACTTTGATTGTTTTCTATTTATCTCTTCCGTTATGTTTCCCGTAATCAATGCCTCGTAAGTGTTTACTAATTGCTTTTTATCTGCTCCGAACATTCATTGATATAGATAGATTAGAAAATGACTCAAAGAAAAAAAACACGAAAATATCCCAAAAAATACTACCTCCGCCCAAATCTCAAAATCCTGAAATCCAAGATCTACCCAACACACAGGACTATAAAAAATGGAGGACAAAACACAGTCTCCCAGAAGCTACCGCCTTGGAACGGTCTAACAATGCTTCATAGGGAGTTAAACTAGTTTGGCAGACCCAACCACACGCTTCGCCAAATGACCTGGACTGTATTATTATTTCAATTATAACTACAAAGAAGACTATTTAAAGGTTGGCTTAACTGAACAGTAATTAAATTGGCATTTTCAAAATAAGTATTCGAATCAAACAACGAAGAGGTAGAATGCCACTCACGTCCTGACAATAATCTTTGTACGACGGAATTATTTAGATTTTTCCAATCCGATACCACAGAGCACTTATTTTCAAAACTGTCAGGGCACGCACAGATCTTATGGTTGCTATGCATTGCTGTTACCGTTTTATCGACGCCATTAATAACCCGGTAGTCTAATCCACACAAACTGTTCGATGACGTGCATGTCGGTGGACCCTAAAATATACATGTTAATAAAGTGGGGATGTTTATTCGATTTTCAATTTTCACATTTTCGTTTTGACTTTAATTGTCAAAACCTCCTAATGAATCTTGGAAAACACATATCCAAAAAAGAATATGCTATTAAAATAATTGACACCTTTTGATTTTAACACACGGAGTGGAAATTCGAAATCAAAATTACTAAATATTGTATTAGGAACTAGTATTAAAATATTCACAATCTGATATAAATATGACTTACAATCTTCTTCTCAGCTGCATCAAAATATCACTTGAGGACCACTTTAATATTAAGACCGTCTTATTAAAACGACTACTTATTTTAGTACCGTTTTCAATATGTATTCTAAATTACAACTTCATGATGAGAATATATCAATATTAAGACCGCATTTTGGCCTTTAGAGCGAGGCTTTTCTTTAGAGAACTTGCAAGAAGTATGCTAAACGAAGATTTTGCCAGGTGCTATCAATGGCCCGTGCAGAACAACTTACCAGTACGTGTTCACCATCTGAATATTTTCTATTTGTGTCTGGAAACTTTTCCGAAGATTGTCGGTAAGAGCTCTAAATAGCTAACACGCCCTATGCCACATATTTATCAAAATGAATCAAATGTTTGTACATTTTCTGTGTTTTATGTCTTCTTTTGACTGTTTCATTTAAATACTCGTGATCTGTTAATCAGTTCCCCTGGATTTTGGCCCAGTGCTAACCTTGTTTCTTACAAGTAACTGTCAACTTAAAAACATGAATCACTCGAATAAGCGACGAAAAACGTAATGTCATTAATTAAATTGTCTGCAAGACCACATACCGTGCCAAATCATTAGGGAGAAAACATGCCGTGCCCAGCGACTCGAACTCACGAACCCGAGATTTGAGGACCCCACGTAATTTATCAAATATTGTATTTAATCATACCAGATGATATCTCTAAGATATTGTCTGGTTTGACAGACATAAGTATGATAACAATAAAACTGAAAAAAAAACTGTACTCACAATATTCTCAGTGTCTTCGGGTAATGTATTAAATCCACGTGTAACTTGCCAAAGGTAGAGGATCAATATCATTACATATTTGATATTCTTCATAACTAATTCGGGCGTTTTCAAGTTTATATTTTCTTTTTTCGTTTGTTAACCGATTTCTTCAGAGATATGTTCGTTAGTATTTTATTCACTGAAAGAAACCAATGTATTTATAATGCATTTCTGAGTGGTGTTCAACTTGGTTGATAAATTATCATAAGTGGACAGTAAGTGAACACGTATCTATTGGCTTAATGATTCATGACACAGATATTTGGTACTTAAAGAAGTATCTGTATTATTAACATACAGTAGAACCTCACTTAGTGAACAATTCAATATTACGACCACCTCGTTACGACGACCATTTATGTTCAGGCCAATTTTCTCCATATTGCAACTCACGTCCTTATTGGAACAGATTAATTTTGTGCAAAAGGTTGTCGTAATATCGAGGTTTTACGAAGTAGTTAAACCCGTGTTAAAGATCAGCTGACTGTGAAAATTTGTAGTCTTGGTTACTGACTAGTTACCATCAGCCCCTCAACGCCGTGAGTTCGAATCCTGTCCAAGACTGAACAAATTATATATGTGAATGAGCTGTCCAGTTAGCTTTCGGAAGGTCTGTGAAGCTAGAAAAGTCGTCACATGAACCTGACTGTTTGTGTGAAGAAAAATTCTAATGAAAAAAGACTTGTAATTCAATGTTCAATACAAGCATTGGTAGTTTATGATAGCCTTTGAATTAAACCACATCCCATAAAACTAAATTGTGCTCTTCTCAAAGTTTCTAACGGTGATCAACAATCAATCAGTAATCAGTAGACGGAACATTTGGTCACTGGATCTCACCTTTGTGAGGACGCTGGGCGAGGCACACGTTCTCTGTGACGACTGGGTTGAAGATACTATGTCTAAAGCCATTCGTTGTACATCATTCATGTGGAGAAGTAGACAGCCACGTGCTGATAACAAGGTGAGTACTAGTGCTTAATCCAGGAAAACTGATTCGATTAGCTAACCTTCAATATATCACTAAATCAATGTCCAAAAATTGATGTAAAACCTGATTTTTCTAACATCAAAGATTAAGATTCTTAATAAATTAATAGCAATAGGCCTGAGATAAACATACAAACGTCTTTCGTTTGACTATCTTTTTTAAGATATATTGCAGCACCATATTTACATTCTACAGTCACGTATTTCCACTTCAAATTTGAAACTCCATTTCCCTTTAGGGATTGAGTAAGAGTCATCCCACGCACACCACAAAGTGCCGTCAACCATTCCGTGAGTTGCTGCCGTTGCACCTTTTTCCTGTATAATTTCCTTTTCCGAACGCAATTGATAGACCAGTATGTTCCTAAGATACTCGTGTGATTGTTTTAACAATACGAACTAATTACTATCATAACCTACTTATATAAAGTGTTATAGGTACGTACAAGTCATGTTACTGAATAAACATATGCAGAATAAGCAAGAGACGAAAGAAGTCTAAAATCTTGCAAGTGCTAAAGCAGAAAGAGCCGCATTAAAAATTTACGTTAAGCTACCTAGTACATCCGCGGTTAAATGGGGGTACGGAATCAGCCGAGGTGTTCCACATGGGTAAAGGCATTGAGTTGTAATTTTACTAGACGCATGAATTACAAAATTGAGAAAAATCCCGGTATATATCGAATTTCAATTTGACCTATCAAAAAAAAAATAAAAATAAAAATAATAAAAAAAAAAATAATAAAAATAAAAAAAATACACAATAAGCAGATAAGTTGTTGCTTCGGTCTTGGCGGAAACGGAAAGGAAACCAAGTTGCCTCGTTTGAAGATAAAACTTGAGTTGTGTTTTCATGTTGTTTTAATGTGACTTTGTTTAAACAGCTTGCCAACTCTTGCCTGTTCATAAACAAAATAAACGATGATTGCTTTGAAATGGCCAACAGATTTATATAATGTCAATATGTACACGTTTGATGATCCTTTTAATAGTTAGTGAACAAAAACTCGCGTGATTGAGGTGAGCATTAATATGTTGTAGATACTTAAGCAACACGTAAAACCCTAGCTTTAGCTTTAATCAATTCAACCAACCTCCACCAACGCTCAATGACTATTAACATTAACAAACACAATAATAATATTTGACAGACTTTCTCCCAGATGCTACCAATGCCAATGGTACAAAAGGTCAATGGTTGGAGACGCGATCGCCTCATACCATCCTCACTAAAACAACGCTTAAAGTATTATTGTTGTAACTATGCATTTGCGAGAGCATGGGACCCTTCACCTTTTCATTCACTTACAAGTACATATCCAGATAAATTCAAAACAGGAACATGTATCCAAAGTTTTGCTATGTGATGATAAATATCATTTTTGTTAATTTTTAACACTTTATCATTGGCAATGAATATTAAAATGTTTAAGACTCCTGTTTATCTTACCGGAATGTTAGAATTATTTAACTCCAAGAGATATTTGATATAATAAAAACATGTATCTATATCTCTGAACACAAAATCTGACATCATTGTATGACTTAATGATGATTAGATAGTAAGTTATTACAGAGTGTATCAATAATAGCGAAGGGTTTTCCCCGCATCCTTATGTATATATTAGTCCCAAATCATATCTATAATGTAGCAGACAATGGAATCATTTCAATGATAAGAAGCAACAATAACAGATTTTTTTTATCATAAACAAATATTGAAAATCGGTCTGTAAATTGAAAATGGTCGTCTTTAGGTAAGGTTTAACTGTATATTTTTTTAATGCGGCCATCCTTAAAAAATGTAGGTTTGTGGTTATGCGATCCGAACTTTTAACAGTGGGTAGGTAGCTAAAAATGTTTACATTAAAACTTGCACTGAAAACGAAAGGCTGGACTAACGAACGCAAAAAAATATTGTCAAAAAATAAAAAAAATATTTTGGGTCGGGAGAAACCATTTAATTTCTTTAAGGATAGCCTGAGTAACATCGCTCAGAATTATAAGAGTTATGTGTGAGCAACAACGTAATCGCAATATCACAGCAAAGAAAATCGTTCTTAATATTGAGATGGTCCCATTTTTGAGTTTAATATGAGAGAAATATTGAAAAATGGTCTGAAAGTACTTAATATTAGTTTTTAATGAATTGGTTTTAATTTCTAAACCATCTTTGTGACCGGCATGTTTGTACTTATATCCGAGAGCACAGATGTTGTGGCAGCACTGACTCATTCGGCAAACCTTGGCCGATTCCGTACCTCAGTCTAATAGACAGAGTTATGTCAAATGAATATTAACCTATTCTTCACAAAGGGAGGTAATCGATACGAGGTATGCGGTGAAGTTTTAACAGTTGTCTACAGTTGTGTACTTAACGTCTTTAAAATCGCAACTTTGATATCACACGACAATCCCAGTTGGATTAATAGTGTTAAAGAATGACAAACAATTTTCAGTTTATAATATTGTAATAAAATCATTGACAAAATCAATCACATCCAGTTAAACGTTCTTATTTTATACTGTTTTTTTGTACTGTACTACACCGTATTTTAAACGGGGAGGTGTTGAATATCAGAAAAGTGATTTCAAGCCAGTCACAAAAAATGCAACACATTTATTTTGTTAAGTTTCATGTGCGCGTGTGTATGATAAACCACAGGCAGTAATAATGGGCCTGGTGTAATTAAATAATCAAAAAGATTAAAACAAATCAACTTCAACAGCAAAAGGGCCGTTCTTTGAGGCTTTTTTCATTTTAGATAAGTGTTGCATTTGAATGAGATGACGTATTACAAATTTACTATCACAGGTCCGTTACTACTACTAGAACAAACAAAAAGACCCGTCAGGTAATGGATACAATGTCGGCGGCTTAACCCTGAGATTGTATGTTCGAGCCGTACAAAGAATGAGGTCACTAGTCCTCTGAAGACACTGGTATTTCTCCGTGAGCAAATTCTGGAGAATTTAAACAGACAATATGCAATGACACAAACATGAAGCAATAACGAATTTATATCATAAAATCCACAGGGGGCTAGCACGTTGAAGGTCGAGATGGTGTATAATGGTGTATTAGGCCTAAAATGGCCACAAGGACTAATCCCTTCAACATGCTAACCCACAATGATAAAATCAATGTATCCATACGCAAACCCAATCTCTATCCAGAGTCGTCGTTCGTTATCTCTCCCATACATCTCTATTAACGTCTAAGCGTTTTACAAGATTCTTGTAAAACAAGAAATAAAGCCACAAATGATACAAAATTTACAACTAAGCGAAGCAATTTATTTTGCACAATACATTCGAGACAAAAGATGTTATAATTTACCTGAAAATCAAAGAAATTATTTCATTTATCTAGCGCACTATTTCTCGACCGAGAGTATTTGTTTACTTTTGGTAATTAGGTCACAAAGTTATGCCGCTTAAATGGAAATGGAACGCAGAAGGCGAAGTTAATGGTGTAAAATTATGACAACAAATGTATATTTAGAGAAACAAAAGCGTGATTCTGTGTATCAGATGGAGACTAAAGGAGACACGGACACGTGTTTTTGAACTACTTTCCAGACGTTGACAGAGATGTATGTGATGGATAACGAACGACAACTCTGGATAGAGATTGATGCAAACCTAGTTGCGCGAGGTAGTACACAAACATCTCTGAATTTTCAAATTCGGCGTCTCCCATGTAACAATGCATTAGGCCATCCTGTTTTATTATTTTGTTAAGCGTCCGCGTACGGCTAGGTTTTGAGCTCCGTAAGACAAAAAAAAATTTAATGTGATCTGTATTAAATTCAAGTTCACAATTTCTTGTTACAACCTCCGAGATTAATGGCTGTAGCTGGCAAATCATAATTAAAGTAAACTTTTATTTTAAATTGTGATCTTTGTTTTAATTCTTAAATTGTTGTTTAGAATTCTAGCGTATTATACAGTGACTCGCAAAATCAGAAGAGATAGATTTCAATGTTCTGAGTTTAAACTAGTCAGTTGATTGTTGTTCTTTTTAATATGTTAAATATGATATTTCTGTTAAAATCACGAAAATTTATTTGCTTTTTCTTCATAATGTGTTTGTGTGTTTTTGAAAAGGTATAGCCAGGTCATGCAAAATGAAACTGACGCGTAACAAAATAAAAAAAAACAGGATGGCCTTACCAATCACACGTCGATAAATCCTATTCATTTATTCCAGTCATCAAATCGCTTGCCTATTAGAGAAAAGAATCGTTCATTATGAGGACGAAAGAAATCCCTTAATTTATTTTTAGTCGCGTGGTCGATGTCCATTTTGTAGTCGTGACCCCTACGGTCATCGTAACAAATTTGCGTCCCATTCAATGATTTAATACAAAAATATTTCTTCTGTGAATTGTAAACAAACATATCTCTTTGTATCCTGTGTGGAATATCAAGAAAAGTTTCAAGTTTGTACAGAACTGCTGCGGGATTCTTTTTAAATTCATCCGATTCTATGACAAGCAGTTGGTCTTTTTTGAAATATTTCATGTATCGAACATATGGTTCATCGTACACTGAATATTTCAACAGTCTCTGTAGAGTACTGCTTCTCAATCGGGGATGGCTAATTCCCAAGCTACCCGGTAGCACTGACCCCCGTAACTTTCTTCTATACTGCGAGAAATTTGATCTCACATTCACCGCATTGGTATTAGCATTATATTGTTTATTTTCATTAACACCGGGCCTTGATCCAGCAAATCTTTTTCCCCGTTTAATTAATTCCATTTTTAAAGTCGTGTTTATGAGTTCAATTAAATCTGATAGCGAGAGTTTTTTATTTTGAAACCATACATGCGATATAAAACGCTGCACGGGATCACGTACCATCAGTATCAGTTTGGTATCATTGTTAGCCTTATACATTCTTTCTGGTACTCGGGGATCAGCGAAATATCCAGCATGCTTCGTCATTGACACTTGATCGTCGTAAATACATGGTAACTGCTGGCGGTACCAGTTTAAACCAGTTGGGTTGTTTCGGTATTTCATGCTCATAAAATAACCAAATTCATACGGGTTTCTTTTAATTTGAACATTCGGGTGAATACTGAAAAAGTCCATTAACTCTCTGGTGCCACATTTATACACTCCCAGAAGAATACACGCTGGATATTGTCTCTTACACGTCTGATTAACTGGAAGATTGTATAAATGATCATGGATCGCTTTGGTGGTGTTGTAAACTAAGCCGGAGTTGAACAAAGTTTTCGTTTCTTCCGTTGTTTCACTGTTGCCACTTTCTAATATATGTCTTATCCCACTAACTACATCTGCACTGTCATCCGCTGAATGTGTGGGAATCACAGTTCTATCAAAATTGTATAGTGCTTCGTGTCCGACATTAGAAACATACGTACACATGAAGATTATCAAAACATTTGCCGCAAGGAAGACAAATAAAAGGACCTGCTTAATCGCTGCCATGCTCGTTCTTGCATGTTATTTTGCCACTCACAGCATTGACTTATTGTGTGTTATATCTGCAAAGTCAAAGTGATCCTATGCGATCCAAATTTGGCAACTTTGAGCTGTTAAGACGTACCGGCCACACAAACTTTTAACCGTCTTGTTGGTTCCGTGTAATCCATATTCAATAATCTCCTATCAACAATATAATTGACACAGTATTGATGGATTTCAATCAACATTCATAGTTTGTATCATGGATTAATGATCACATTGCGATTTATATCGTAGGTAAATAATTAATTATTTTTATCATATGCGTTGTGTTTGCGTCAAGTATAATAGAACTCATCGTGAAACGTTAAATACAAGCGATATAAAACGAGCGAAGCGTGTCCTGTGTACATATATGAACGCGTATTTCCCAAGTCAGCGACTGCATGAACATTAATGACATGAATTTGCCAATAACATGAACTACAAGGGCGTGTTACCACAAAATAGTGTCATTAATGTAGGCTGGTTATTTGTAAGAGGGGTGGTGCAATTGGAGATTCTGACGATTTTCGAATTTTCGCTGTACCGTGTGGCATGCCACAGGTATACGAGAATCACACAGAAAAAAGCCTGTGGAATTAGTGTGAATAATTTATTTGGTATACAGTCTAGAAAATAGCGAATTGTTTAACACGACTTAAAACAGTAAACCTCCGATACTACGAATACGTTTGGAATCAAATTAATCTTCTTATCTTTGAAGTGGTCTCATCCAGTTCAAATGTAGAGGAAATACATACTGAAAACATAAGCGGTCCATGTAATGAGATGGTTGCAATACTTGTATTTAGATGGTCGCGAAGTGAGGTTTTACACTAGTGTAAAAAACATGGCCTAGCTAGAATATAGTCTTTCATTTGTATGGAATATCTAGTCAGATATAATCAATTCTTAAAATAACATCGCTATTGGTATTTCACGATCATCCGTTTTTATGTGTCAGGTAAACTTACTTCGCTTTTATCCTCGTGCATGCAGTGTAACTCCCTATGTTACGTGTGGAAATAGTATTCACATAATACGTCCATCCATTAGCATACTAATAAGCTGACAAACTAATACTCATGTCATTATTTACTACCGTACGACAACAGCGTCTAGTCGAGGCTGTTAACATCTTAACGTAAACATAAAAAGAACGGAACAGACGACTTTCACACTTTTATGAGTATTGAAGCCTCACAAACTTTCTTACTTCTGGGCCAAGCTTAATGTTGTACATCACAGAATCAATGTGTTGTGATATTTACGCCGTATTTGCAACATGCGCTATTTTTCGTGTTGGTTAACATCGTCTCGTTGACTTTTTCTCGAGTCTAAAAAAAACAACAAAGAAATCAAAATGTTCTTACCTACGAATTTATATTACGCAAATCCAAAAGAGGTCGACCATAAGAAGTCTCTAAAATGTAGCATTATATAATAACAAGAATGTTACCCGAGAATATATGTTTGTATGACTAAAATGTACTTTATGATAATGCAATAAATACTAAACACGTAGATTCAAACAAGACATCTCGAAGGTTTAAATTACATAAAACATTAAAAGTGCGGGAAATTCAGAGGAGAAAATACAGGATTGAACCCGAGACTCCTAGCACAGTAGGCACACACTGAAACACGTTGCTAAAGAATTAATTCATCGGTAAGGCTGTTGAAAGCGGACCGTATTCCTATAATCAGAAATTACTCAGTATAAGAAAAACAAAATATGATGTCTTACCTTAAAGACAAAGAATGAACGTATATTTTCCTTCGATTTTACAGTATGTGTTTTCACACGAAGTTAACAATATACAGTGACTTCTCGGAGGGAAATCATAAACTCTTTCGAAAATATAAAAGTCGTTAACATCCAATAAAAATTAACATTTACAATTAAGCAACTGTGTGACCAATGAAAAAATGTACGTTTACATTTTGCGCTCGAGGCTGGTCTATCAGGTTGTGCTAAATACTTATTGTATTTGCATAACAACAACATGTCGGAAACGCACATTAACTTGAAGTGGTTTGATCAATTACTTAAGGCAATTATCACTAACATTGGTTATCATTTACAGTCGTAACTGGCGCGTTAAGATTAACGTACTTCCGTAAATTTAAGACTGTACTTGTTTTTTCCAGTTATATTGATGTTTTAGATAACAAAAACCTTATCAGTATACCAGCAATTTAAGACTTGGCTCTTACAGTCTTGACATTGAAACCGGTAGAAATAGAAATGCCCCCCCCCCAAAAAAATAAATAGAATCTGTAAAATGTGCTCTCTTAACCAAGTCGAATCTGAATATCATTTCATGATGTGCTGTACAAAATATAATAGTCCGATAAACCGTTCCTTTAAAAATACATCGTGGCCTTCTATTTCTAAATTCATTAATGTCATGTCTTCAAACCAAAATAAACATTATCTTAAAAACTGCAACATTTATCAAAAAATATTTATGTTACGAAAAGACTCCTTAAATGATTAAATTATGTTTTTTCTGTATTATTTATTTATTATTTTTTATTACTTTTATTTATTTATTTTTATTATTTTGGACTTTTAGCTTGCATAGCTCTACAGCTTTAATTACTAACATGTGGGAAATTTCCATTTTTCATTTTTTAAAGTATTTAACTTTAATCTTCCGATGATTTTTGCTTTGTCGTGTTTATTGACTGTGTATACTTTCAATGTACCATCTGTATTTTAAGCAATGTAATGAACCATGATCTCAGTAGTATTCTGACATTTACGTGATTTTTATTTCACTGACAAATTGCCAATAATTTAACTACGATTTAATGTTCTGATTTGTACCTTTTACCTATTTTGCCATGTAGTGTAATTATTTAATGCTATATATGAACTGTTCTTTATATAAATATACATGTATATATACTGAACTAAAAAAGAAACTTTCTTAAAGTTGTTAACACTGACGTCCTAGTTTGGGAAACTGGTCAGATAGTCAACTCATGTCGAACGATATCATGTGATATCATGCGATATCCATTTTCACGTACACGCACGGGATGGACATATCTAGTTTACACGTGTAAACTTTTGTCAATGCAAATCATTGCACTTGACGACTACAGTCTTAAAAATTCCTAAACAACTTTATATCGATAAAATTTGAGCAAAATTTCGATGCCTCGAATTGCGAAACATTTAAGAGAGAAAGCCGTTGGGATGCTGGAGGCAGTAGCTTCAACGGAAGATATTGCTGCGCACGTTGGACCATCTGTGCAGTCAGTTAGAAGTCTGAGACGGCGGTTTGTGCAGATCGGAAGCACGGAGGATCTTCCACGTGGCGGTAGACCACGTGTGACCACGCCGGCGTAAGACCGGTATATTTTAAACCAACATTTACGAATTCGTTTTTTTTTAACTGCGACAGCTACAACGTCTGACACCCATCTGGGTACTCATAGCCCAAGGATTTCCGCTCAAACAGTACGAAATCGTTTGGCTGAGAACAATTTACGTGCACGTAGTCCCTACGTCAGAACAGTATCAACGGATCGTCATCGCCGTGATAGGCTTCAATGGGCACATGAACTGGACAAGGCAAGACCGTAAATGAACTTTGATGAATTGATTTTGAATTATTGTGCAATAACAAATACGAACAAAAACTGTTTTTTCACTGTTTTTTCCGTACAGGTAGGGTCAAGGTCGCGACTGTGTTCCAGTGGTTAGTGCGCTGGTCTTGTAACTCGGAAATCCGGGTTCAAATCCAGGTCGCGGCAGGTTATACCTTTCTTAAGAAAATTTCATCGGTTTTCCTCCATATGTGGAGAAGTTGTCGGCTTCTTGTGGAATGGTAAGTTAGTACTGCAGGGTTCCCACGAAGAAGAGATATCAAAATTCCCTGACTTTTCCCTGACCAAAACCATTTTCCCTGACCAATAACAGCATCACGTTTGTACAATCTTTGAGCATTAATTGTATTTTTAAACCCCTTTCAGCTTCTTCTTTAATAAGTTAGTTACTTTAAATGACAAAAATATCCAAAATCTTCAGGCATAAGCATATTTTTATAGTAAGATGTTTACGAGACTAGAAACGATGCTCATAATCATAAATAACAATAAAGATACCCAAAATAATGGAAGAAACTGCCTTAGCCTTTCTGACTTTGCTTCCTACTGTATGACCAAGATTCTTCTCTTACAAAATTCCCTGACTTTTCCCTGACTTTTACTCATTTTTCAAATTTCCCTGACCAATTTCCAAGTTCCCTGACTTTTCCCTGACTTTTACTCATTTTTCAAATTTCCCTGACCAATTTCAACGTTCCCTGACTTTTCCCTGACATTGAAAAAAAATCATTTCTCCCTGACTTTTCTCTGACCATGGGAACCTTGTACTTGTTAGTATACAGTTCAGAGAAACTGGTTAGGTGAACCGGTCGCCGCATATAATTGAGACAATGTTGAAAAACGGCGTTAAACCGTGACAATGTCACATAAAAACAAACAAAAGCTTGGATCATTTTCATGACTTTTCCAGCTTCAACGACGGAGGGAGACCCGATGCGTTCACCTGGGTTGAGCCATCGACCTCCGTAAGATAACTGGACGGCTCTCACACTTGTGAAATTTGTTAGGTCCTGGGTAGGATTCGAATTCACAGCGGCGAAATGATAGTACATGTAATTACTATTCAGAAACCATAATTGATCAGGCGACCATGGAGGTCGACAGACACATTTTACTTTCATGTAGTCCTCTATATAAGACGAAACTGGACACGGTAATATCTTAGTCTGATCCTGTGTTTAGCATTCGTTTACTAAAACCTTCCTCAGCATCATGGGACATACAGAAGTGGATGTGTACGAACAGTTTCTTTGTTTAATGAAGGCTTGAATACTCATCAGACATTCACGTGATTGAATTATTTATATCATTCACTCTCTTACAATGGCAATTCTTGTACATTACCTGTATTCGCACGTTCAATGATGGTCTCGATAAACATGGACGTATACACAAAGTGAAATACAGTCACACCTGAATCAACGGCCGACTGTGACTACAGTGCACATTGTGAACACCGGCCATTCGTAAGTGAACATCAATACAAATGTAATTAGACGAAGAAGACCGTGTATAAAGACCAAATGCGTATCACTACAGTTAAACCGATGAACAAACACCACCCGATTAGGAGAAGAGATATGACTTTTATACACAGCTAACGACCACTTATTTTCGTACCGACTTTAAATAACTCTCCTATAATTCAACTTTATTAAATAACTCTCCTATAATTCAACTTTATTAAATAACTCTCCTATAATTCAACTTTATTTAATAACTCTCCTATAATTGAACTTTATTAAATAACTCTCCTATAATTCAACTTTATTAAATAACTCTCCTATAATTCAACTTTATTAAATAACTCTCCTATAATTCAACTTTATTAAATAACTCTCCTATAATTCAACTTTATTAAATAACTCTCCTATAATTCAACTTTATTAAGAGACCACCTCAGTATTACGATCGATTTTTCGGATCCTCAAGGTAATCTCATCATCGAGGTTTTACTGTATTAATAAACACGGATTTATAGAGCGATAACTGTTCGCTGTAATAGCTTGTATAGAAATAGGAATTTTATTTCTGATTAATGTGACAATGAGGCCGATGTAAACAACACATTATCTTACATACATATCAACAAGGATTCATACATAAATACGAAGTAATACATTCTTACATTAAAAATTCATAACCAGATAATTATATTCAACTTAAGTAAAGCGGTGAAGGCGAACAAAAACGAATAGTTTATACATACATGTACACGAGCATGATTTTATCATTACTTCACTTAAAAAAAACAACAGAAGCAAATAATGGTAGACTTATTGTTACTGGGTTTAACGCAGTTTTCAGTTATATACGCGACCTGTTCACCTAACCAGTTTTTCCTAGTAGTGTTGTCACGTTTACACGATTCCCTAAACGTTTACCCGTCATGGGATAAACGAAACTGACCTATTTAATCGTCATTACATTACGTTGCGACGTTGTCTACTAACGGCAGGTATTAGTACTAGAAAAATGGCACTCCTACGAAACTGAACTGATTCTCTGACACTCTCACGACACTGACCTGATCCTGACACTCTCGTGACACTGACTGTGACTCTCTCACGACACTGACTTTGACACTCTTACGACTCTGACTGTGACCTCTCACGACACTTACTCTGTGACACTCTCACGACACTAACTGTGACACTCTCACGACACTAACTGTGACACTCTCACGGCACTGACTCTCTGACACTCTCACGACACTAACTGTGACACTCTCACGGCACTGACTCTCTGACACTCTCACGACACTAACTGTGACACTTTCACGACACTGACTCTCTGACACTCTCACGACATTGACTCTCTGACACTCTCACGACATTGATTCTCTGACACTCTCACGACACTAACTGTGACACTCTCACGACACTAAATGTGACACTCTCACGACACTGACTCTCTGACACTCTCACGACACTAACTGTGACACTCTCACGACACTAAATGTGACACTCTCACGACACTGACTCTCTGACACTCTCACGACACTGACTGTGACACTCTCACGACACTGACTCTCTGACACTCTCACGACACTGACTCTGTGACACTCTCACGACACTAACTGTGACACTCTCACGACACTGACTCTCTGACACTCTCACGACACTAACTGTGACACTCTCACGACACTGACTCTCTGACACTCTCACGACACTAACTGTGACACTCTCACGACACTGACTCTCTGACACTCTCACGACATTGACTCTCTGACACTCTCACGACACTGACTATGTGAGACAACATTTTAAACACAAAATCCTCATAGCATCCTTATCTTCTAAAATAAATTAAGATTATATCTGCCAACTCAACTTTTAATAAAATGCCTTTCCATGACAATTGATCAACTTTCAAATAAGAAAATACAATAAATCATCAAGGGCCAGCTACGTTTGAGTGCTCACTCGTAGAAGACCAATATTTCAAAGAACTTTCACAGAGTCATAAAGCTCTTAGGTGTCACGTGTTGGATACGTGCGTGAAACATATCATTTAATATTTATGGACCGAAGCCGCGGCCGTGGTCCAGTGGTTAGAGCGCTGGACTTGTAACACGGAGATCCGAGTTCGAATCCCAGTCGCGGCAGTTCATACTCTTCTATGAAGATTTGACAAAAATGTCGATTTTCCTCCGTATGTGGAGAAGTTACCGTTATGGAAGGGTAAGTTAGTACCGGTTAGTATACAGTCCAGGAAAACTGGTTAGGTGTACCGGTCGCCGTATATAACTGAAAAGTTGTTGAAAAACGGCGTTAGACCCCGGTGACAATAAGTCACATAAAAACAAACAATGATGATTAGATAGTAAGTTATTATAGAGTGTATCAATAATAGTTTTTCATGCGTGCATGAGTCTTATCTGAGACCTATACATGTATATATTGGTCCCAAATCATATCTACAATGTATAACAGACAATAGAATCATTTCAATAACATATTTTTTATCTAAAACAAAAATCGAAAATCAGTCTGAAAATAAATGGTCGTTATATTGAGGTATTCTTAATATTGAAGAAGTCTTTAGGCAAGGCTTAACTGTATATTTTTTAATGCCGCCATCCTTAACAACTGAAAAAATGTTGAAAAACGGCCTTAAACCCCAGTGACAATAAATCACATTGAAAAAATTTTGGACCATTTTCTTTCCATTTGAACTGCTGACGTTTTTAGCCCACTTTTTAATAATTCATCCGTGAAAATACCTTTACACGGGCTGATAACTGCCTTATGACTTCACGGCATATATACCACAACGAACTACCATACAATTACAACAATAAGTCAACCTTTAAAATTGTTGGAATGCAGTGACGCAAACCAAGCTTTTACCATTGAGTGAGTAAGTAGGTAGGTACGTACGTAGACACTTTTTGTTAGCATGATATACGAGTATGTGCTTGTATTGAAAATGAAATGCTGAAATATGGAAAGAAAAAAATCAATTTTGCTATAAAAGTTTAGGTCGGGGGTTTTTTAATGGTCGAGTAACTGCAAACCAACAAAGTTACCAAAGATGACCTGATAAATATTTTTTTTACAAAACCTATGTAAATACGCGTTCAAACGAACGCGGATCTGCAGACCGCAACAACTCATCTTAGCGACAACCTCTACTGAACAACGATTTATCGACAACCTCGACTTAACAACGATTTATCGACAACCTCTACCGAACAACGATTTATAGACAACCTCGACTTAACAACGATTTATCGACAACCTCTACCGAACAACGATTTATAGACAACCTCGACATAACAACGATTTATCGACAACCTCTACCGAACAACGATTTATAGACAACCTCGACATAACAACGATTTATCGACAACCTCTACCGAACAACGATTCATAGACAACCTCGACATAACAACGATTTATCGACAACCTCTACCAAACAACGATTTATAGACAACCTCGACATAACAACGATTTATCGACAACCACTACCGAACAACGATTTATAGACAACCTCGACATAACAACGATTTATCGACAACCACTACCGAACAACGATTTATAGACAACCTCGGCTTAACAACGATTATGTAGACTCCATCAGGCATTGCTCAGTGGATGTTGTGATGTGTAAAGAGTTTGATAACGACATTGTTTTTGTTGTTGTTTAAATGTACTTATTGTTACTGGGTTTAACGCAGTTTTCAGTTATATACGCGACCTGTTCACCTAACCAGTTTTTCCTGGACTGTATATTGACAAATACTAACTTACCTTTTCACAAGGAGCCGGCAACTTCTCCACATATGGAGGAAATATCTCCAGGAATAATCGATAAACCGCTGTCTTATCTATAAAATTGTCTACCCTGCAAACGATCTACATTTTGGTCAAATTTTCATAAAAGGGTATGACCTGCCGCGAACGGGATTTGAACCCGGATCGCCTGGTTACAAGTTCTATAACGAAATACACTGGAGATCATACTAATATCAGATAAGGTAGATTGTCGGTTAATACAAGCGGCAGATATAACTGCTTTTAATGAAATCAAATTATAAAACTTTTTTTATTCAATCACCATGTAAAGAAGTAAACCCTGGACACAGACATTTGACTGAAGCTCTTTAAAGATTTTGGCGAAATAACAAATAAATTTGAAGACCAGTGCATATAAATTTGGAAAAAAATAAAGCATTAAAAAGTTTTTTTGCATTTATTAATGCAGGACCACGCACTGAACAAAAGTATGCGTAGATGATTACATGCGTAACATGAGGCTGCATTTATTTGAATAAGTAATTCATAAAATTGCCAAATAGATCTACGCGGAAAAATATATAATTCATAAGCGGAAAATGGTTGTTGAATATGCTAGCGCGTTATCAGGCCGGGAATAGGTTGCGCTTACGGCTACCCAAACGCCATGTATTTTTAGGGCAGACAGGAATTTCCCAGCAGCAAAATCCGAAGTATGGACATGTTTGGGGACGAATCATGCATTCAAAGTAGTACGACATTAATTTTTAAAAAATAGGAAAGAAAAGTTTTTCGACTTACTTGCTCGATTTGGTTCAGTCAAGTAAACATATTTTTATATTTTCCCAGCCTGACTATTATTTATCGATACGTTAGGCGTAATCAAGCATTGAATCCTCTCGACTCACGGTTCGGCGCTCTCCCTATTAAGTTCACTGGGCGATCAATCAACGAATGAATGGATCAGTTAATGATGGTGTTATGGTACGTATACTTCTAGGATTATCATTAAGAATAGGTCATGGAATAAGAATGATATTTCCGCCATTACACAATTTTTACGAATCATGACAAACTGTGAATAAATGTTAGTACATAATAAAGTTATAAAGTTGTTTAAAAATGAGTACGTGACATTTCCGTATTGTACATGAACATCTAATAAATTTGTGTGAAATTTAACCATATACAAATTTCGGATGTTTTTTTTAAACTTAAGTAATATCCCGATCATAGATATTTTCATTATTTTCGCATAATACACGACTTAAACTAAAACATTTGCGGTTTTTCAACCACTATGCGATTTGTATTCACCCTATCCACGATTTCTTAACAAGAAAACGATAAAGAAAATTTAATCGTGTTTTAAAACATACTTCAGAATATAAGATACAATGACAACCATCAAAAATCAAAAACAAAAATAAATTGCCCAAAGTGTCACACAAAAATATTTAAATTTATTCTCAATGACTATAACTAAGGAGCCCCACCAAATCGACTAGACGCATTCAAGTTTCCACTGGTTCCCTTTTTAAACAATTCACGTACAGAGTTCCTAAACCGGGAACCTGTTAAACAATACATGATGAAATTGCACGAATTGTTAGTATACATAAACATGTTAACCAGCGCCCACCATGGATCCTGTAGTTGTACGCTTCTGGGAATGTCCTTCGGGATCCAATATGGTTCCCCAATGAAGTAGACGCAAATCGGTAAAGTGCAGAAGATGAAGACGAAATTCAAACATATTAGCAATATAGACATGTATGATGTTCTCCCGCCGG
Organism: Lutraria rhynchaena; assembly: GCA_008271625.1. Taxonomy (NCBI): domain Eukaryota; kingdom Metazoa; phylum Mollusca; class Bivalvia; order Venerida; family Mactridae; genus Lutraria; species Lutraria rhynchaena. Next base: position 457,466 of record VIBL01000109.1, on the reverse strand, counting down.
TACCAGATGCTGTCGGAGCGGCATCCGTTCGGGAATTTAGGGGACAAACCCGCGTCATTACCTTTCGTCTGCTTGAAATAAGCTTGTATATAATACATACGTTACCAGAACTCAGAATGACGAAAGGGATGAGGGAGAATTTACATAGATCAATCCATGGCCATACTTTGGCGAAGAAGTGCTCGTACTTTTCCGTTATTGGCGCACAAGGTATGTACATCGTTTCGTTTCCAACAGTAATTCCAAGCTGCCCAAATCCGAACAACAAATGACTATTAATGACAAGAGCTGTAACCAAAATTATGCCAAGAACGACTTTTGCCTTGTTTTTGGTGCAAATCTTCTTGCTTCGGAAGGGGCATAGTGTAGATATTAGACGCTCCACAGTAATTGCTGTCAAGATCAAAACTGGGATATCTGCACAAACGTATACCAACCACCAATGAACTTTACACACTACTGGATGAGAAGAACGGAAATCCCATCCAAACATATATATAACCCACTGTCTCAGTAAACCGACATATAGAACGCTTAGATCTGCCACAGCTAACCCTATTAAAAATATACTTGATGACCAACGACTGAATTTTTTCTGTGACATCACAAGGATGGATATCACATTGCCGGTAGTCCCGAATATGATCAAAATGGGGGACACAATCTGCCACATTAATACACCACTCCTCAGTTCGACTTTTGATCGAAAATGATGATAGTTATCCATTTGTTTTTCAAGAAAACTATTCGTCTACAGTTAAGTATATACAAAATATTTTACCGTCTTCTTAAATATTAATAATCACTATCCATCAACAAGTTAATTATAAATTTATCACGTTCTAACACCACCTCAGTCGCATACATAAGATACACCGTGCATAAATAAACATCACTGACACGACATACAGACTGAAGAATGTGCGATTTTAATTACAAAGACACGTCCACAAAACTTTGGTACTACATAATATTGGTCCATATCTCAGGGCGTGGCATAAATCTTATGATTATAATTGACTACTGGTAGATGTTTTATGTACTACATTGGGATGCCTTCTCGACATTCAACAATAAAAATTAGTCTCAATGACAGAGAAATACACCCAGCAAATCTCTCGCCTTTAGACCTAAAATCACGCCTGACGCTCAATAGAAAAAAACTCGCTCTCAAATAAAGCTGCAATAACGTAAACTTGCTGAGTCCGTCTTATATCAACCTGTGATGACTTTTACATTTTTTCAAATTCAGCATCATGAGCCAATGTCTTTTCGATGGCTTCTTTATTCTATTTGCGGTTTGTCTTTGTCATAAGCCATAAAAAATATGTCTCACCTCAGGGCTTCGTTTACTTCTGAGAGCATGGTCCACATAGCACAAAGGCGTGGCGACATTTAGTGACAGAAGAGTTACCATATTAAAGTCATGAATCAGTGCCTCCAGGTAATTTGTAGTATGCAATTTTACTAATTTAATCTATAAAAGGGTAAAATTCATGTTCTGTAAATGTTTTGTTTTTCAGTTACTAGTATTTGGCATAATTTAACAGCAACATGAACGTAAATATATCTTAAATTTATTTTAACTGTCACGCTATGATTATCGTGGTGAGATGACTTTAACAGAAACGTAGTCTTTTTCACCAGACAATATATCTATATCTTGTAAGTACAAAATCCACTTATTGGCAGATGACATAATGGTATTGTCAATTGCGCTAGTATATTAATCGAACGTACGAACGGACGGACCCATGGACGAACGAACGAATGGAGATATGCCTAAAGTAGTCAGTAAAGAAGAGCCAGGGACTTTTGCTGTGTTTTAAATCATGTCTCACTAAATTTGATTCTATTGGTTGCCTGGCATTCTGTCAACACTAGAGGCACTGTGCTTATTTGTAACTGGCTTCCCAACACACCATAGTTGCACAGATCTATGTGGGGTCTGGATATCTTTCATGCTTCACGAGTCCTGATTATGATAATATTATCTCTATGATAGAACATGGAATGTATACGAAGTTTAAGTTGTAAGAATAAGCAAAATAACTCTTTATTAACAAATCAAACTGAAAACCTTTAATTTCTTGTTAATGAAAACAAACACAGATTTCTTTCTTTATTCATACAACAAGTCATTTATTTTCCGAAATAAATATCTTTGTAAATAAATAGCCTCAAGTAGAACCTGTGCATGCAATAATCATGTTGGTTTCACTGTTAATTGAATTCCAATATTCTAGTCTCATTTTAAAATCACTGATCACTGCTATTCCAATGTTTATTGGTTTGTCCATATTCTAGTAATAATCCGATCATCTTTGTTACGTCCATAACTTCCCCATGCACCTGAAATAATGCCAAAAGTAATATGAAAAATAAATAACTAAATACCAGTGAGCAGTTATCCTAAACAGTTTTCAACGACTGTGTATTAACCTTGTTCACCGCAAGTAACTTCTTCACACAAATCACTCTAAAGAAGGAAGGCCTCAGCTATAGTGTCTTCAAATCCAAATCATTACAGGGAATGTGTACTGCACTTTGGGTTTCAAACTCATGCACTCAGGCCATAGGACTAAGCAAGCAGGCTTTAGAAAAGTTGTAGGGTAAATCAGCAATAACACCTGCTGATTCTCGCATATAAAGTGAAGAAAATAAAGGGGTTTATTGCAATAAAACGCTTTTATACATGCGTAATTAGATTCTTTTTGTTACATAATACTATAGTATAATAGTTAATCTTTACAAATAACTGAAATATTTTTCACGTTTTTTTTTTTTACTTAATACGACACATACTCTACATTAATATGCTAATCCAACAATGAAAACATGTCATTTTTTAATTTTAATGCTGAAAAACAACCATTCAGAAGCAAGAGTTTGAAGACTGACGTTAAAAAACAGATTTAGAACATCACACAATTACTTCCTGTTAAACGCATATATCATTTTCGATATCATTAAAAGTATAGCAATGATAATTTTTGTACCATAATCAATGAAGCTTCATTTGAACAATATTTCTATTATCAGATGTAAAGGAAAACTCCATCTGATACATTATCATAACATTATCAGCTAAAGACGTAGGGCAAAAAATCCAATATCAGATGTCATTAAACTCTAATTATATCAATACAAATGTGTATATATAGGTGATAATTATTATTAAGATAAATTAAACTACACCTTATACATTAGTGCAAATCTAGTTAAAAGAGAATTATAATGACTTGAAATTATGCTGTGATTGAAGTGTAAATGGAATTATTTCACCACACATACCATTAGCACAGGTAGAGATGTCTCTAATTTATCATCTAGTGATTGCCTGATCATCAACCTTCTGCTACAGTAGTCACCATAAAGTGACACAGAGGCCATCTGAAATCATCATTATAAGTATTTACATTAAAACATGGTTAAAGTGAACTTGTTGGCTATGGTGAAATAATTACACCAAACCTTTCTATATTCCAATGCAATGGATATAATAACAAGACGGCTATGATGGCCCTGCATCGCTCCCCAGAATAAATATTAATTAACTTGATACTAAAAAGGTAATAAAGGTACACTTTTGGGCAAATAATTGTGGGCAATGGAAATAATAAAAATCGAATGAAATATTAAGTAAATATTCGGGATTCCAGGAATGCAATAACTCCCTTAAATTACAACTTGATAATGAGACCAACTCATTACTATGACCTTTTTTTGGGGTTCCAGAGGTGTTTTTTTATCAAGGTTTTACTGTATTTCCATGTACAACAAAGTGAAGCCCATTCCTTAGTCAAATCCAACTAACACAGATTCCTTAGATTCAGATGGAATGGAAAGTAAAAATATGGCTACAGGAAATGCGTCAAAACAAATTCCAGACAAAAGCAGTATGTTAGTATTGAATACTGGAACAAAAAATAATAAATACTTTTGTCTGTTTTCAACATAAGGGTTTGGGCATGTCATATAGACAAGAAAAATAGTTATGTTTATGGTAACCAAAAAATAATATAAGGGGTTCCTAAAACTTTACAATTTTTTTCTTAACACACCTTTCGAATTACGAAGATATGATTTGTCGTAAAATATTTCAAACTTTGGGTTTTACTCTTAGAAATGTTAGGGTTGGCACCAAAAAATAGGTTTGGTTTGGTATCTGCAAACACAATTTTTCTCAGCCTTATACACTGACAGGCAGTCATTCTAACCATTTCTCCTGAACTCTGTTACTGTAAGCATACTAAACATTTAAACTTTTAATTGATTATCCAAATTTTCACATTTTTTACATCCAACAATAGTAACTTACTTTTATATATTGCTTCAGACTTGGTACCCAGACTTGTAGTTCAATTCTGTTCTGTTCCATCACAGACAACGACACTGCTGGTATATTGACCAACCTACAAAACATGATATTTAAGTCAAGCTTTGTCAATTTTAAGGAACAGTTCTACAGAATGTGCCAACCCATTCCCACACACACTGCTTTCAGAATTTTTAAATGGAATTACACATTTCAAATATGAATCTGATGATTATTCAAATCTGCAGAAAACTGCGAGACAACCACATCTGTGGTCTTTAAAATGTCCTTTTATTCCACAGAGAACAAAGATTTACCTGAACGGCAGGTTAAACTGTTTGTAAATAGATGACAAGTTGGATATGAATTCAGAACTTAATTCTTCTGTTTCATCTTTAGTACAACATAAACCACAAATACAAATCTGAAAAAAAACAGAAACAAAATCAACAGATGAGTACAAAAAACAACAGAGAGAAAAAATTTCAATCACGATCTGCATAATTGCTCACATAAAAATTTAATCAATTCAATCCATACATTCTATGATAAGGTCATACCAAATCAAGTCTATGTTTAGTGTAACATCGAGGTTCAAAATCCTATCTAGCTATGAGGAAAAAATACAAATTTCCAACTTAATTGCACAAAATATTAGCTTCTATCAAAAGTTCAAACAGTCACTCAGTGAGAATAAATATGTTTCATTTCTTAAATCAAAACATAAGCATAATATTGATCGATTTTGATGACTGGAAGGCATATTGATACAAAGCAAAAAATTGTTCCTGCATGTAATGGTCCAATAAAGATATTTCAAATGATCAAATATCCAATATTACGATACGTTTTTTTATTTGACTCAGGTGATCAAAACCTTTTTGTCCGCGGACGCTAAACATAGATACGATTTGGTATGGCACAGTTGGCTGTCACATTTTACCCATCTGATATCTTTGTAAACATAATAGCTAATGACATCACAGACTACTTTCTTTTATACAAGGGAGTAAAACCTACACGCAGACAGAAAATGTAGTTCTCATCACTTTCAGTAGAAACAATGAGTAAATGTAAGTTTTCTTGTCTGAATCAAAATCTTTCGTGCTATTTTCTTGTAATTTAATCAATCTCAAATCTCAAGCTTGTGATTGGTTGGTTCAGAGTGGAACCTTAGAGTTGACAATTAGCATACTTCATTCAGAGATTGTTAAAAACAACCCCAGACCCACACTAGTCACATGAAACTACTACCTGAGTAGATTGCAGAACACCAAATAATCCTGGTAAACTTTTGCTAATTGGAGTTTCTGGAAAGCAAAATAAGTGAAATGTGAAATTAAATTTGAAATAAGTAAATAAATGATAAAAATTCATATGCTTACGAAGAAGAATTTTTTCACAGAAAAAATTACAATGTAATGTACAATAAAATCTCGATATTACGACCAACTTCGGGACCCTCAAAATCGGTCATATTAATGAGGTGTTCACATTATCAAGTTGTATTATTGAAAGCCTGTCTTAAAATAAGTGGTTGTAATAACAAGGTGGTCATAATATTGAAGTAGTTGCTATGTGACGTTTTACTACACATAAAATATAAATTTACAGCCATATGTTGCCTATATTTAGAAGCATACTAAGAGATAGAATATGGACAATCAAACTTGAGTCAATGACTCGCTCACGTCTTGAACTTGCAACCTCTTGATCAACAAGTACTCTACTGACTGTGCTAACTAGTCGGCTCAAACATTAAGAGAAATTCTGTATAACCTGGGGTATAATGTCTTCCAACAGTAAACATCTTGACTGGCAGGCTATCCTTGTTGATCATCAATTTACTGAAGTAAGCTGAAAATAATTAACTAATATTTTAATACTTTAAGACAGGTAATACTTTAAACTTCCCCACTTGTCATGAAATGAGAGATATTACATTCAAACCCATGTTTACAGCCATCTTCAAATAAAGCCACATTGTGAATGTCATTCTTTGAAAACCAGTACCGATTATTTAGAACAAATTGACCTGTGAATATAGGCCATCTTTCCATAGAAAACATATTCTGTCTTTCCTAAAGGTGGCCTTTGTTCACAGGTCTGACTGTAATTCAATGCTTAAACCAGACATGCGTTTCTCAACTGAAATTTGGCATCACCGAACTGAACAAAACAATCATCATCATATCATCAAGACAGATTTTTATTCAGAATTCAATAAAGTTACCTTTTTCCCAATTTTGAATAAAAATAAAAAAATGAAGCTGAATATTCAGCTGAAATATTCAAATACATATTACACACACAATTTTACTTGATTAAGTCAAGATCAAAGTAACGGTAACCAAACGCATGCACTTCTGTAATGCATTTTCACAACCATTCATACATAGAGAAATAGGTGTTGAAACACTGTTAAATGACTGGTTTTCACTCCTTTATTGATATTTATGAATTAATGCAATGGAGTATACAAAAGTTTCTCTGCATAAGCATAAGAAATTCCCAAGTTCAGTGTAAAACAACTTCAGTTCATATACATGAACTATTCCAAAAAACAACTGGCACCTAATTTTGACTGTGTAACTTACCTAAGAATGAAAGGGGAGATGACCCACATAGAAACAATAAATCACGGTCCCAGTCCGGTACATCTTTGGTTCCCTGTTTTGACTTGAGTCTGTATACCGATGCTGGGTCATAAAGTTTTAGTCCACCAGACTCCTACATAGCAACAATAACAAAAGTCAAACATTTCCAGAAAATTTTGAAATACAGTAAACCTCACTTAACAGAACTACTTCATAACAACCACTTATTTTTGGACTGGTTTTCAATATTAACTAGATATATATGTATTTTAACTTTATCATGAGACTACGTCAATGTAAGACAGATTTGTTCTAGTTCTAAAGTGGTATTTATACTGAGATTTCACGGTGATTGAATTATTAATGCCTAAACAATAAAGCTAAAAAAAGGCTGATATAAAATATATACTTGTATAATTATGATACATAATTGTTATTACTCCATACAAGATCATTTAAGGTATTATAACCATAATATGTTAATCATTTTATGTACCTGCTAACTGCTACTCAAAAATGTTAATATTATAAAAATAGAATTGCCCAATTATCGATATTTCTTTGATAGTTACCCTAGATACCTCAATGTATTTTATGACAATTTTTTCAAAGTTTGTAAGAGTTATTTCCCCTTGTTGGAAAATAGAAAAATATCAATATTTGACAGAATAGCAAGGTGACCTATATTTTTCCTCACTGAATTACATTGATACTTTGTTTTTGCATCGTTTTTTCCAGGTGTTTTCATTCAAATTGATCTTCCCCTTTTTTAATCTTCTAAATATGGGCTACTCCCAAAGACTTCAATGCAAATTAAAACGGGCAATAACTCAAAGGATTCTTATTGTTTTTGAAAAATGTCACGGTAAATCATTTTCTATAATAGAAACCTATAAAATTTATGAAAGTTCCCAAAATCTGTCTGCTCCTTTTTGAAATACAAATTTTTGGCATTATGGGTATAAAACCTTAAGCTCAATTTTGAAAATAGCAAAGTATGTTTGAATAAATCTAGTCAACACATAATCTTAGGGTCCAGCATTAGCAACTTTCCTAAAAACTATTGCAGACCTTTCTTTAAACATTTCAGAGAGAGGTCTGATTTCAATCTGGTTCAACTCATAAACGATTTTTTTTATCTATACTATACTACCATACTCATTGTATGTATAATACTTCCATACTCACATATACAGTCAAACCTGTGCTAACGGTCACCTGGTATAAGCGGTCACCTGCCATTAACGGTCACTCTGAACTCCTCCCAACAATTTTCCTTCTTTAAAGTTACTGCATTAGGTGGTCACCTGATTCATGCGGTCAGCGGCCACGTTTTTCACACCCAAATCCATTTTATGACCCCAATTAACGGCCACTTCACACCTTTTTCTACTCGACGCGCAGCCATAATTACTTCGTGTAAACAAGTCTTTAAAAGGTTGTGAATTTTCCATTTAATTGATCCAACGGAAATTGCCGATTGAGACCGTATTGTTTCAGCAGTATAACTATATACAGTATAACTATGTTGTATGTTGTATACAGATTGATTATACAATTTGGTCTCCTATGACCACTAACTGCGTTAAGTGGCCACCTGTCTTAAGCAGCCAATTTAGCCATTTCCCTTGCCCGGCTGCTTAACACAGGTTTGACTGTATATAACTATAGTACTGTTAAACATACCACAACAGGAGTTTTAAAGATCTCTGGTGCCAACATCTGAGTAAAATCGTTTTCTCTAAATTGAGAGCAGACATTCCGTATAAGCTCTTGCTCTAATATTGCCAGTCTTCCCCGTAAGTAGTATGCTTTGATTCCAACATCACTGAAACAGGTGAAAACATAATGTGAACACAGAACAGAAAACCGAATAAAGGTTTCTCAGCTCATTCTTTTAACAGATGCATGTTCAAGTATGTATAGAAGCTGTCCAGCAAGCCTATGGCAGGTTGGTGGTTCTACCCAGGTATACGCCTGTGTCTTCTCCCACTGATAAAGCTGGAAAGTTGCCAAATGACCCAAACTGTTGGTGGGACATTAAGTCCTAGTGAAAAAAGTACACTAAAACCTCACAATGCAGCCATCTCAATATTATGACCACCTTATTACAACGACCACTTTTTTTCGGACAGGCTTCCAATAACTCCGCTAAAACTCAACTTTAAAATGAGACCACCTCATTGTAATGTCAGATTTTTTAAGTCCTAAAGATGGTCTCATTATCAAGGTTTTACTGAATGTATACATCCATATTTGTATATGGTACAAGTATTATGGTGATATCATTTATAAATCTACCTGAAATTTCCTTAATCACATAAAAAAGCAAAACAGAATTGAAAATGAAAATGAGATTTGATTGAAGAAGCTGCACACAAATCTATAAATTAAGATCATGTAAATATTAGTCATGTGGTAGGATCTTACCTCAGTTTCACATCATTACATTGTTCCAATAACTGGAAATGATCAACACAAGAAGCTGGTATCCTGTCTATAAATATAAACAAATCAAACTGAGTATGAATACTTGATCTTTCTATATTATGTACAGGCTGGTACCCTATCTGTAAATATGATCTCAACATGCATGTATTTCTCTCGCATAAATTAGGGATTGTAAAGACCTTTGAAGAAAAGGCCCCTATTTCAAGAAGTTATCTAACAACACTATGCTAAATTATCTTTCTCCAACTGATCACTGGAATTTAATGAAGCACCAACAGCCACTATCATTAGACAACTTTCCAGCTTTAACAGCGGAGGAAGACCTCAAACTTACAGCAAGGTAGAACCACAAATCTCCTGTAAACTAGCTGAATAGTTTCCTCACATGTGGAATTTTGTCCTGAGAGGGATTAAAACTCACAGCAGTGAGGGGCTAGTGATTACAAGTCAGAGACCAAAACCACTCAACCATAGAGGCCCCCCGACTGATCAACGACTAATTATACACCTTGTGTTATAATATACAAAATGAATGACTTACCTGTAAAATATTCTTCCATAATTTTTAGTTTGTCAGACTGTAATAAGTAATGAATTTATTTCATAAACAACTTAAGTAAGGCAAATAAAATAAATTTTAATCACATATATCATTTAACTAGGACGTATCTAAAAAATAATTCAATCAGGGGACTGATTTTTCCTCCTTTCAGATGAATTCTTCTTGTCAGCCTCTTTATGTTTGCAACATGTTCAGAGCTAGTATAAACCTGCTTAAAAACTGATGTTTATATTAGGTGGATGGGGTGATTTCCTCCCATCAAGTGTTTCCACAATGACACTCACTTGTTTTAATCATGTTTATTCTAAACTTATAAGGGTATGGGTCAATACATAGTCATCAGGCTTTACATGAAATTCATTTTAATATTGTATATTATTTAAAACAAAATCAGATAATAAATATATATTTACCACTACATTATGAAGTGTATTTGGTAAAGACAAAGCAGCCAGCATTACTTTTTCTTCAATATTCCAGAACTGAACCTGTAATGAAAAAGCTTCACATTTATTTCATCAAAAACCAACTGTTTCCTGAATGAACAGAAAGCGTGGGGTAATGTAAGTCTCTTATTTTTTTTGCTTATAAACTTGCACCATTTTCTACATAGCACAAAATGGTATTTAAATATGAGCAATATGGAAGACAACTGAGGCCCCTATATAATGATGGAGGATATGAAAAATTATTGAACTGTCATTTTATACATTATGCCAGAATATATGCCAGAAATCCAGGCAATGGACATAGGCTTTACATAGTGGCAAGCAGGAATCAATATCTTAAAACTGTTATACAACAGATTTAATTATTAATAACTTTCCCTTTTTGATAACTAAAGTTCATTATTACTAAAAAGTTAGTCTTGTTTACAGTTGCCAGTACTTGATCAAAACATTCAGGGTAGGTAGACTGAAAAACTTTCCTTATTTTCTTCTAAACACCTTTTTTGAGACGAGGTATGGTTCATCACAAAAATATTTTTTGACTTTGGATTTTGCTATTAAAAATTTAAAGTATTTTATTTCTGTGTTCTTTAGGTTGGTTTTATTGATGGAGAAAGCAGACACAATTTACATTGCTGCATGTTTTGACAATGTTCATCTTAATTTAAATTCATAAAGCATAAATGTTTAAAGTGTCTTGAGTTGTCTGTTTATGTATGGTTGTTTGCTCATTCATTTTCAAATGAAAATTTCAAATATGAGTCAAGACTACAGATCAAGACGTTTGCACAGTTAATGTTTTGTAAAAGTTAACCATGAAGAAATTTATGCAATTATTTAAATAACAATAGCAGCCATGTTGCAGTAGAGTCCAATCCAAAGAAATTTTAATATGTCGCAGCCTATAATATATATTATATTCAGCAAATACCCAATTCAAAATGAAATGATGGAGAAATACCCAATTCACTGAGAAAGCTTATCTGTTGCTCTGTATAATATACCAATACATTGTACACTTGTTTTCAGTTCCTCAGTATTATATGATTATCATTTATAAAGCCAAAATAAACCAATGATAACAATGCATACAGTGCTTTTTCTCATGTTGTTTTTCATGTCACTCAGTTTTTTAACACTTTGCAAAATTTTCTCTAACTTTCATTAAAATATTTGTTAGAGCATGTCCTACCATGATTTTAAGAACATTTCCATTGAAAACACGCTATAATGAGGTACAAAAATATTTGTAAAGTTGATCTTACCATGAGATTCTTTAGACATTGCTTTACTTCTTTGCCTTCCTGGATTAATGATTTCATCTTTGCAGTAGCTAATTCTTGTGACTAAAACATATCAATAAAATCAGTGAATACATTAATTCATAAAAATACTACCAAGTGTATGATTTGATATGAAAACTCTCTGACCTTTTGATAAAATACAAGGACTTAAAACATTACATTAAGTTACAGCGTAGCAGCAAATATTAGTTTTACAATTATTGGGTTCATTATTTTACAGAAAACAATATTAATACAAACTTACTTTTTTCTAAATGATGCAAATAAGAAGTGACAAGTTTGTTTTTATCAACTACACTAACTCATTAGTGGAAAGAACCTTATTGTGACTCAAACAAGAAGAGAGTCAAAAAATGGTAGCCACAATTAATTACCTTTGTTTTATTTGCCTTCTGGTGCTTTACAATACTTGCTACTTGCTTTGCAATATTCTCTCTTGTTTCTTCTAATTTTTCCTTCTCAACTTGAAGATCTAGTAACTGTTGATAATCTTGTTCCTGTGTCAATCAATGTAACAGAATTGTAATCAATTGATTATGAATTAAATGGTAAAAGGAGGCTAATTTGTGCATTTTCTTTATCAAATTTGATGTTAGAAATGATATTAACTAAACTAATAGAATTCGATCGCAGTCTGAACATATTATTCCAAGACAAGCTGATCATTTAAGGTATGCAATGAAAACACAGTCAATGTGATGAGGGCAACATCTTAACAATTCCTAAGCAAGCAACAAGGAAAACATTTTACTCACAAGTTCATCCACGTCAATGTCTAGACTCCTAAGTCTCAAATTTTCTTTGAGTAATTGCTTATCCTTCAATCTTGTTTTTAAAGCATGGTCAAACTGTACAATGGATGACACACTTGGATCTCTATCGCTGATAAACAGGGATGATCCACACAAACAAGCTTGTGGTATTTGCGCTACTGTTGGCCCCTTCATACTCTCCAAACGACAATAAGCATTTCTTTTTATAGCAGTCACATATGAATAACTGAGAGGCTGTCGACAATACACTAGTGTATGCCTACACAGCATCCTCAATGCAGCATTCATCTCGAAGTCAGTGAAATCTAAAAACAAATAAGAAATGAGAAAGGCTGATACAACTTAACCTAGGCATACATTAAGATTTCAGCCCGGTAATCCTTAGATAATAATGTATTATTATCATTAGTTTTGCATCCAACTTACATATTAATAAGAGCATATCCAACATTTTGTACCTTCTTTAATCTTGTTTTTCCTTCAGTTCTATAGTAAACAATTGTCAACTGTTTAGTTTTTATAGTCAGTTTCATTTTGAACAAATTGAAATATTACACAAAAATTACCCATCAATCGTCCAACAAATTTAAATACCACAGGATCATGACTGCAATGATTTGGCCATATTTTAAAACAAGACCAAGTCGGACATACGTCGCGAAAATAAGTGACATAAGATGAATATAAAAATATTCAAAGACTGCGGCATGTTTCCATCAAAGTTGGATGTATTTGAGAAATAATTAACTAGAAATACTTACAAATTTTAATAAATTCAGTTACAAACGTTTATTAACGTAATTATTACCAGAAAACACGATATTTTGTCGTTCCCCCTGTCCGTCGCCCTAAAAATCATTCAGAATCATTCAGACGCTTGGGATTTCCCTGTTCTTAAAATAGTAAAAATCAGCATGTCTGTTGAAATATCAATTGAATTTGGGTAAGTCTGATATTTTCTTTCCCATGGCTATAATAATGGAATAATTTCTTTTAAATAATTTTAGCTAGCATAAACTTTCAGCAATCTCAATTCATGTTGTTTTTGAAAGATTTCTTGATTCCATCATCGGTGATTGAAAATAAAAAAACAACAACAGGAATTGGTGAATGATTCTCATTCTGTCTACATCGTCTACAGAGGTAAAGTCAATTAGCTGAAAACATATCTTCAGAACAGGCGTATTATCTCTACTGTTATTGCAGAACAGGTGTATTACCCCTACTGTTATTACAGGTTTGTTTATCAGAACCCTTTGGTAGACACTGACCATAATATTAATTAATTTCAATACAGATATATATCAGTAACTGAAGTCAGTGATATTAATCGTTACTTTTAAACTGAGAACATTAGCCTGTCCCTGATAAAAAATACCATTCCACTATAAAAGAAACGTGCCCTTATGACACTTTCAAACCATTGTTTTTGAAGCTCTAGCTTAGTGGGCTATTGAAATTAAACGGATTACCACTAGCCCACACACATGTATACATTTATGATTCATTAATTTATATTAGAAATTTCCTTGCCCTGGGCTTTGGGTAAGTCATAAGTGGGTTTGCATGAAGACTGTTATTGATGAATGAATGTTTCTAAAGGAAGATTATAAATGCATTTGACGATTCATCTGGCTTTGTATGTTTTAAAATCATCCCTACTTTGATTTTTCTAATTATTACAGTGGTGGGGCAGAACTGCTTTTTGACAAACAGAAAAAGCATGAAGTTAGTCTACCAGCTAAAGAATCACCTTGTAAGTGGTTTATAACATAGATATTTTATTAAGCATACCAGTAAGTCAATAATGATAATTGTTTTCTGAACACTATTAAATTTTTGCATGTCCAAGTGAATGGTACGCATGAATTTCTTTGATTCTCAATGGAATTGTAACCAATATAATTAAAGGTCTTTAATAGATGAATAAGAACATGTGTTTATCTGTTGAACATACAGGGACCATCAGGGACTTGCTACCATGGATGAAAGACAACATGTTGAAAGAAAGACCTGAGCTGTTCTTACAAGGAGAGACTGTGTAAGTTACATTTTTCCTTGGATTTTGATTGATTTAATTTTTGCTTATTTTTAAGCCTGTTTTCAAAAGTATTTCAGTTGTTTATATTTGGGCAGTTAGCTGAACAGTACTAACCTTGTTCTACACAAGTAACTGCTGACCACTCAGATTAGTAGTGGAGGATGAATGGTCTTAGACACATGCAGTGTCTTCAACCAAATTGCTGCAGACACATGCTACACCTAACACAAATATTCTTCATGAATTTAGATCCATTCTTGCTTATCAAGTAACCTAATTAAGAACACAAAAACAGCTAACAATTTTCCTATACAACGTCTCAAGTTTTCTTGATTTTCACTGAAATAAGTACTTTAACACATTCAGATACTACTATTAATCTTTGCTTGTAGCATGAATTCTCATATGAAATTTTGTTGATTTTTACTTATTTCAATGGCAATCAAGGTCCCACCCTGTGTTCAGATGTTGCTGTTTAAGTATCGCTTATTTCATGGTAAAAATGTGCATGTAATGAACATTTCAGGAGACCTGGTATTCTCGTATTAATTAATGATGCTGACTGGGAATTAATGGTGAGTAGTCTACCTTAGATGTACAGGAATTATTGTCCCATTTGGCACACCTTGGCTGTACCTGATAAGCTCACATTGAAACTACTTGGAATTTCGTGGATGTAAAACTTATAAATATGGTGGACTCTGTAAAGGAGATGCCTGTCAAGTTTGGTTTTTCTTTATTAACTGCTGTTTGTCATTTATAATGTACTGATGAAAGTAAAAGATTAAACTAGGTGAAGGACAATTCTACAATAAAAATGCCAGATTTTCTTTGACAGACATTTTAAGAACCTAGTTATTTAGCAATAATATTTCCTTAGTGGTAATTTAGCAGACATATAGAAGTACAGACTAAAACTTTAGAATGGGTTAATCTTAATATTAAAGGTATCTCAAGTTTTCTTGTATATAATGACGGCATAACCGATTCTTGCTATTCTCACAAACATTAAATTTAGCATTGATGGTATGAAAGTATGTTTGAATCACAAATGAACATTTGTAAAATGAGCCAAAATCTCTTTGACTTTGTTTGTTATCAATTTTATTCTCTCCAGTCTTCATAATGGAGATATTCAATCCATTTTTTGTTTCCTTTTTTTCAGGGAGAGTTGGACTATTGTATACAAGCAAAAGATAAAATAGTGTTTATATCCACATTACATGGAGGATAAAGTAGATTGATGTTTCTAGATTGATTAACCTTTATCAGGGAGGGAGATTGTCCATTGAATCAGTTATGTTGATCATAACAAAACTGAAATATCTGCTGCATATGTGTATGAAAATCAGCCAATTAAATTCACTGTTTCATTTTGAGTAGAGAATCATGTTGTATGCAAAAGAAAAAGGATTGCTATGATTGGCTGAATTTACAACAAAACTGGTGTCAGCATGAAATTAAACCAATGACAGCTGTTTTTACTTCTGTACATCACATCTTGACTCATCATTAGGCATATGACTGCAAATAGTAAACACAAGTTCAGGCATTACTAGCCACGTTCCTATCAGATATTACCTTGACTCCAGTTGGGAATCAGCTGGAAAATGTCAAAACTCTTGACTTTCTTGATAATTTATTGAAATTCAGTAAGATGAGGTCCTTAAAAATAAGTAGGATGAGGTTGTAAAGTTGATCATTTGTTTCTTTTTAAAGGCTGGACTTATCTATGATATTTAAATTGTGTAAACAAGTTTTTTTTACAATATATTTTCACTCCTTATGACTTTTTATGCATTACAGAGTTAGTACTAAGTTTCGAAACTTAGGAAGCTGTAACAGTATATATCTAAGCACTTATAAACTTAATTGCATGAATATACAAAAGGACTGTAAGGTGTTTGTTGCTGGTTGCCCAACCTACCCTAATTTTTCCCTGCGACCCAAGACATTTTATTTGGCCTGAGGAATGTATATCAACTATCTCCCCTTTTTTTACTTTTCCGCACAAAAATAATCTCAACAGCAGCTTTCAAGAATAAAAGAAAAATATAAAAAAATTTCTGATCTATCTACCAACCCTATTTTTAATGAGTGTGAAACCAGAAGCAAACAATTTTTTTCATGCTTTATGAACATAATTGCGTGTATGCACTGTTGTACTGTGATGTATTTTCTATTAAATCTGATTTGAACATTTTGATGTTGAAATTGTTTAACTATTAAGCTAGTATTATTGGATGTCTTCCAGACTTAAAAACTGGAAGAATTGCCATATGTCTCAGCATATTGATTAGGAACAACAAAACCACCACAAAATACAATATTGATGTAAATGTATTTATCATAATGAAACAGTGGACTCTTCATTAAGACATTATTCATCAACAAGATTCATCAACAGACGTACAAAAAGTGCACATACATTATAAACAATACAAATTATCATTTTTACTATTATTTGTGCATAAAGCTGAAAAAAAGAAAAAAATACATCACATATAAGTACATCGGAAATACAAAAAGGAGGCCAGGCAAAAGCTAACTTCTTTAACACGAAATATTTATTACTTAAATATACTTCAGTCAGGTCAAGAGATTATGGTCACCAACTAGTGATTACAGTGCAACCTCTCTCCAGAGTGGCCCTCTTGATCAACAACCTCTCTTCAGCAACAGCACAATTTTTTCTCACTACTGTTTAACTATTAATTCAATCTCTCTAGAGCAACAACCTCTCAAAAATAACATAATTTGCTTTTCTAAAAGGGTGTTGCTTTGGAGAGTTTGCACTGTACTTGCCCCTCACCACTGTGTGTTCAAATTCCCCCAGAGATAAGACAAATTTTACATGTGAGGAAACTGTCCATTAAATTATACCTATGAAAAATATCGCATGTGAGGAAGCTGTTTAGCTAGTTTACTGAAGGTCGGTAGTTCTACACATGTCTTGGGTCTTCATCCTGGTTCAAGTTGTGTAAAAATCACATAAATGACACCATCAGTTCAAGGGATGTTAAACCTCAGAGAAAAAATTGAACATCAAACAAACGGACAATTGATAAATGAGTCATGGTCAAATCTTACCATAATCATATATTGAAAGTAATTACAAAGTTTCCTGTTACATCTGTCGCCATGATAAGCTATGAAGTTGCTAATAAAATTAACATGAATGTTAATGGAATAAACATGGAATGTTCATCAAGAAGTAACTGTGTGTTATATAATGGAATATAATATCATAAGCAACTTTAAGAAATGACATTAGCACTAACATCAACACTTGTTAATTTTTTCTTTGTCAGTAAAATAAAGCCTTTCCATGCCAGTTTTGATGTATTGCATCAAGTTTACCCATTTATTTAACAGAATTATGATGAGTTTTGGGGTTAAATTGTTCCTGAAATTTAATGTTCCTGGCATTTTTTGATGGTGTATGATTTTCTCTAAGGATTCAAAATTGTAAGAAATCAAGTTTTTTTTTCTCTGAAGTGAAAATACAAATATACAGTCAAACCTGAGATAATGACCACATTTGAATAACAGTGACATGAAAATACTGGCAAATTTTCAGCATATGTTTAATAATATAATAGAGCAAATAAACCTTTAAAGATCCACTTTGCATAAAGAATATAATTATTCTAGTAAGAAAAGTAGTAAGAAAATGACCAAGTTGAGTTAAGGTTAAAAATGTGATTACTACATAATCATGAAAAAACAACGACACAAAAATAACATTTAGCACCATAAGAATGCATCCAGGGAGTATTGCTAATATAAACAACAAAAATAAGTGAACATTGAACCTTTTCAACAAAATGAGGTTAACAAAGGGGCAGTTCATGCCAAAGACTCAATCTTCATTTTGATGTCATAAATTACATTAGATAATTACAGGCCCTCAAACGTGGAAAAAATTCTTTGACTTTTAGTGTATTTTCAAGATAATATATGCAGTGGGTTACAAATAATTTGTCCAATCCAGTAATGTTCTCAAGTTTGTCAGTCCTCTGGTCTGATTAGTACTTCATGCACTGACCCAAGTGTATTATATCTAAGACAAAATATTAATAAACAACACAACCACAGAAATCACACATTTGATAAACAATTATTGTTGTACAACACTCTATTGTTACTCTGTTATGTTTACAAAAAATGGTAACTAAATCTGCATCAAACCCTAAAAAACCCGAAAATTTTAGTCCAAATTCCATGATTGCATACAGTTATCAACAATTATGGTAACTACATGTAAGTTGAAAAGCAAGACCAAAACTAAGCTTTTTCAATAAAACACTAACATTACATCATCAAACAAAAACTCCATGCAATAGTACTTTAAACAGTTAACTAAACAAGGATCCAATGGCACTGTCATAAAAAATAAGATTCAACTGATCATAATGAGAAGCCACAGAAACAAATGGGTACTGAGTTATTTTAATTTTTACAGTATACCATGACTCATCATTCAGGGACACAGGTTATTGTTGACGGTTGTCTAGAGTTTGTTGTAAAAAATAAGTTTAAAACTGACCAATGATTGAGCATTTATACGGCATTTCAAACTTAGTTTCAAAAGCAACAATTTTGCAATGTTGAGTGACAGAATGTGAAGAAACTATCCTGGTGAAGTATCTATGTGGTTCATAGAAATAACTATCAAAATGCAGTACACATCTACCATCAAAATTGGAATATCTGTCACAACAGTAACATTAATATGGTAATTAAACAACATTTACAGCATAGAAACAAGAAAATATCACAAGTTTGTTTACTGTAAGATTGACTGGCAGAATAGTAACTTTCCTGATTGTTCTATGTTCATTTTCCACAAACTATATCCACAGTTTCAAACAGAATCACATATATAAGATTTAAAATAAATTGTAAATCAATTCAATAGAATATATTACTTTATTCATAATAGTATTCTAGACAATACATGTTCACAAATCCACATAAAACATGCAGGGTAAGAGTTGAGCACCAGAAGTTTGGTCATAAATCCAGCATATCACAAATTAGCTCTCATGGCAGAGGCCATCACATCCCTCATATCAGTAAGACTAGTTTTAACCAATTCCGCCATCTCCTTGGCTTGTAGTGTCGTATTGTTACTTTTATATGAAGATATTCCAAACAAAATGCATTTTTCTTGAGGGTTGTAACAGAAGCCATATCCATCTGGTACAACTGGACCAAAGAATAACACAGATTCTGATTTGGCTGGCACCTGAAAATACAGATATTTGTTAGTTAACTGACAATGTAAACTGTATACAACTTGTTTTTACATCAAATGTCTAACAAATGAGATAAAGTCAAGCTTTTCTTACAAATGACTGTCCTAAATTTTAGTATCATGTTGTAATCAACAAGAATTTTTCTTCTAAGGGGTGGGGGGCATTTTTATTTTGATATATTCTCAAAAATTACAATATGGAGAAAAAATTTGTAACATTGCCAATGTAAACATATAGAAAATCCACCAATAAATTACACTTAAACATGGTTGGCTGTTTCATTTACCCGTTAGTGACCTAACAATTGCTAATGATTCAATACCATACATATGTACTTGTTTTTACACAGAGGAGTGAGGCCTAAGAACCATTACCTTTTGTGGTTTTGATCAAAATTTTATCAACTGATAAAATATGGGCTCATATTTTTTGCAGTAATATAGCCCTTAGTAATTCATTCTACCATCTAAACCAAACAGACTGACAATTTATATAATTATGAGACATCACAAATTCCATGAGATATTAAGCAAAAAAAATACTACCTTTCCACTAATATCCCCAAAAAATAAGGGCTGGAAGGTCGGCAAAATGTTTTTTTCAAACACATTTTTTCAGTATGGAGACGCAGTTCATACGACAATACAATAATGGCAAGAAAAATATAACCGAGGCTGAAAAAAGGGGGCACCAGAAAAGGGTTGATCAGATTAGTGGGAACCAGATACTTTTTATTTTATGCCTAGAGAGAAAAAAACACACAGAAAAACATGACTGAGAGTCTTAGACCAATTCATACTTTTCCTCGATCATCCTAAAATTAAATATTCAAATATTGAAAATACTCACTTGGCTGGTTGATATTCTCCATGTACCACTGTAAGCATTAGCAGGGTCCTTAAACAATTCTGGGATTTCCATATTGTTTTCAATGGCTGCCAATTTTAGACCTAAAAGATGTCTGTCAATACCTTTACCAGATATGGTCTGAAAAAGAAATTATACTTTATATTGAAAAAAAAAACCCAAGACATAATACAGTGAACTTAAAATAAACAAGAGCTGCACAGAGCAGCACAGACACTCGTCTGTTTCACATCATTCTATTTAATATGCAATTTTGACCAAAATTCTAAGTTAAAAAAGGGGGCATAACACCAAAAATATAGCTTTCAGAATAATGCCCCTTGTCTTGCAACTGTGTCTTGTCATGATAAGCAAGACTTCCAAGGGTTGTGTTGATTTCTTTAAAAGTGTTTAAGCAATGGGCTGCAATAAAGATTTTGCACGACACCAAAGCCACAGTGAACATAATAGCTCAACTTTTTCTTTGACAGACAAGCTAAAAATCATTCTTTTTACCCTCATACCCAGACAATCCTGTGTTTCACTTAAAACCATCAGTGAAAAATACACAAATTTTATGTTTCTAAATTTCATTTCTACCAAATTTAGCCAAAGCAGATAAATCATAAATGTCAATTTCTGTTTGTCATGAAACCGGCCATTACAGTCAAGTTTTGCTAAAATTTATTAAGGTAAACTTGGTTCTAACTTAACATTACCCTTAGTTCTATTTATGGTTAAGGAAATAATCCTGTTGACTACTGCAATATCATTTAATTTCGTTGGCATGAATTTTCACCTGAATGCTAAGAAGAAATTTTCATGTTGTCTTAAATTTGTGCATTTTCAGCAAATAAAATAATCGTGGATATCAATATTAGCATGGTCACAAATTTGCATATCGATCACTGTGTGAAATATGCAAAAACTCATCCTGTATCATCAATAACAATACCACAACATGAAATACATCAAAACCCTTAATGCATGTTTAGAATCTTTAAGAAAAGCAATACACAACATACTTACATCTCCTGCATACTTTTTATGACTATTTATTGCATGTCGAAGCAACTCTGCTTTCTGCTGTTTTGACACAGAATTATCAAGCATGGCTTTAGTAAATGCCACTGATTCTAGGGAGCACGATCTTATGGTGTCAGTACGACCTGCTTGGAACATACGAATGGACCCCGATTCATATGAACCACATGGCTTATTATGGTGCCTGTAAATTAAATTAGAATGCTGCTCTTTAGACAGAATCAAACTTCTTTTAATGCAAATTTCCACAACAAATGTTCATCTAAAGAGTAAGTCCATTCTGAGATAAATACACAAAATTAGAACCTAACAGAACAGATATTTTATGAAAGACTTGTATATAGTTCATTGGCTACAAACAATTGAATACACAAACAAACATCAAACTTGAGATTAAGGCAACAAAACTAAATAAAATATACAGAATTTTGAGCGATAAAATTACAACCATACCAGCCATTAAACATGCTACCTTGATTGTGAGACAAAAATGTCAGAAAATATAAAAATTTGTGTACATTTTTTAATGAAGTATTGTGTTGTAATAAAATTGATCATAGGGCATAACATATGCATCAGGATAGCACTATATGGGTTTGAATAAATCCATGACTTTTAACATGATAATTAGCAAATACAATAAAACCTCAATATTATGACCACCTTTGGAACCCCCCCCCCAAAAAAAATTGAATTTTCAGGTGGTCAAATTATCAAGTTGAAATAAAGAGGCACAAGTGATAACCAGTCCAAATGTATGTGGTCAATATGTTGAGGTGGTCGTAAAATTGAGGTTTTACTGTGATACTTATCATTAATTGAAAAAAAGTTAAAATCCTTTGCTTTCACCCCTGAAATATTCACTCGTAATATAATATGCCTCATTTTTATAAAAACAAATTTATACCTGAAGTAAGCCAGTTGAATAGCATTCTGTATAAAACTATCAGGACTGACTTTCTGCGACTTTGGAAAATCCTTACCAAACTCATCAAACACAAACACTTGAAGGTCAAGGTCACTAACCATTCTGTAATGTTTAATAGCAAAATGGTAAAACATTAGTAGGTTTTGAAGGTACCAACATGTTGTTCACAGTCAACACAACAAACTCTCAGTCCTAAGGCAAAGATTTTGATGAGGTCTGGTATAGTTTAGCAAATATCTTACCCTCATTAATTTTGAAGTTTAGAGAAGATTTATGTCGACATAGTGGGGCAGTAATATATTATCCAGTCTTATAATGTTTACAAGCTTGCAAGTCCTCTGTTCAAGTAATTGTTAATTGTCTTTTGCATATATTTCAAAGCACAGTTTTATTCTTTAGGAACAAGCAACATATATTAGTTCTAAATATATAAGACATCTTCTGAATAATGTAATTCAGGCTGGTTGAGGTCTTTAAATATATACAGAAAATAAAAATCACCATGTGATGTAAGCATTATTGGAATCTTGCCATTCTCAACCATTACATACAACAATGCTAGATTAAATTCACAAAAAATCCAGTTTGTAAATAATTAATTTTCTATCAATCAATATCAAAGTTAATACTTGTCAGAATTCTGTTTAGCTGCTTCAAGGTTTGCCAGTACATCAGATGTCAGATTAAACTCTAATTTTGTGGGTGGGGTAACACCTGAAGCAGGACTCCATTCTTTGCCCTTAGAACTGAAAATAAGTAATAGTGTTAAATAGTATTATGTACATGAACCTGTAATATTCTCAGTAGAAACCATATATTTAATCGGTTTCATAAAAGAGAAGCAGTAAAAGTTCATATAACCAACATGGTATTTTAAACTCACTGGAAAATTGCTTTGAAAGGACTTAAGGAAGGACACTGACAGAACTATGATATTCAAGATATAATTGATGTTTCAAAACTGAATTGTGACCAAATATTTTTACAATTGTACAATTTTATCCAACACTTCAATCATTTTAAAAAAAATTCCTACAAATTTCATTGCATAAATAAATATTAAATTCACATATAAGTAGTTATAAGGCCGTGATGTATAAATAAATGTTAAGATTTTATCAATATGACATGATACCTACATAAAATTCAAGCAATGATCCATGACATGTATAATTGGTGGTCCCTCAGCTGTTGTGTGTTCATAATTTAATCCACTGTAACCATCAGCACCAATAATAAACTAAACCAAATAAACACAAACATTTTTATGAACCAAAATATATGGAACAGTCTAAAGAGGTGAGTATTTTTACATAGGAGAATTAACAAATGGAAGATTCACTACACTAAACATAGTCAGGCATAAAAATTAAAATTCAAAGCAATATAAAACTCATGCAGAAGAGTAAAATCAATAATAAAACCTCACTTAGTGACCTTCTCAAAACAATAACCATCTCATTATAACAACCACTTAATTTATGACTGGTTTGCAATGTTTCCTCTATATTTCAACTTCATATTAGGACCATCTCAATATTAAGCCTAATTCAAAACGTGGTCTAATATCAAGGTTTTGCAGTACATATATATCAAATTCTCACAACTAAATACTTAATTAATTAACATACAATGTCCTTAGGTAGCACTAACATTAATGGTATCATAGAAGACACACTTCTGGAAGTCATTATAGTTAAAAGTCAGAAGTCATAATTGCTCAGGACAAAGGAGTATCATATTAGGGTAAAAAGACAATATAGTATGTTGAAGCCCAGCTTCACAGATTAACATTTCACTTCCTTAGGACATCCTTACAAACTTGGTTTGCGTGACCGACTTATTAAAAAATCCTCGTCCCAAAATGTTTTTTTAATAATTTTGACATTTTTTCCCTTCATTTTAGCTTTCTGTTTTTCAGAGAAAGCATATAATGTTAACAAAAAAAAATGCCTATCTACTTATCCACAGTTAAAGGTTTGGATTGCATAATCACAAACCAACATTTTTTTAACTATGGCCTTTATAAGTATACGCAGTGATAGGAGTTTTTTTACCTGTATTGTTTTATCATGCCATCTGTTACCAGAGTGTAATTTGGATCCACTCCCATGTAACATCTGATGTCCACTGACTGTGCGTGGATCTGACATTGCATTATTTGATTGGTCTAAACATATCACAACAATACTTCGCTGAATAGATTCCAATGATGCCTTGGTTGCCTTATCTGTAACAAATACAAATGTTGTTTTTTTCTCTTGAGTTTGACATCGCACCAACAACCAGGGTCATTTAATAACTTTTCCAGCTTTAACAGTTGAGAAAAAAACTGAGGCGTACACCAACATATAACCATCGACCTTCCGTAAACTACCTGGACGGTTTCGTCACAAATTACTCTGGTCCTAGGTGGAATTTGAACTACAGCAAGGGAGGATTAGTAATTACCTGTCAGGCACCATGACTACTAGATCACGGAGGCACCATAAACAAGTAAAATGTGCAAATGTTAGGTGGACATTCTTCTACGTAAGAAAATTATTTCGATCTCCATAAACACAGAGGCTAAACATATGCATAAGAGATCAGCACCAAGTTTTCCAAGAAGCAGACTTGACAACAGTTAACATGAAAAACTGTCAGACCTGTCTTCTGGCAATAATAGTCCTATGTCTTAAGCATACACAGTGAAAATGATCCAAATATTTGACAAATGTTATCACAATCAGACCTTGTAACTTGATAGCTGGATTATGCAGATTAATACTGTCAAACAATACCAGTAATAAATATTAATTATGATTTGTGACTTGTCAAGTAGTGTTCGTCACAAGTACAATTTTCTGACTAACATACAGTATCAATTACATCATACTTCAAGTCTTACTACAAAGACTATACCTTTTAACATTTGCTGATAAACTTTGGCCCAATTGTTTCTATATTCCATAGTAAACAGTCCAATAGGATCTCCTTGAGTGGCCCCGAGTCTCACAACCTCTTCCAGCTGACTTCTTATCTGATTGGTCGACAAAGGTTGACCATCTTCACCATATACTGGTACCTCAAATATCTGATAAAAATAAAATACAGACATATACAGTAAAACCTCAAATAGCGACCACCTCAATATTACAACCACATATTTTTGGATCAGTTTTCAATATATCCATTATATTTTTTAAACTTAATGATGAGATCAATTTACTATCAAGATTGTTAATTTATGGTCCCAAAGGTGGTCTCTGTATTAAGCTTCCACTATACTTACATTGTAATTATATATGACAGTAATATGCCTAGGAGCTCCTGGTTTATCAGGTGGAAAACAAACATGACTGTCATGGTCAATTCCAGGTATTCTACAAGCTGAAAGAACCTCAAAATACTGCATCATGCACAATGGGTTCTTTCCTAAATGTTCAACCGGTAATGTTTGCCTAAAATATACAAGACATTGAATATTAGTAGGTAGCAAAGCTTTAAAAAGGCTCAGGTGTCTTTGAACATGATCTAGACAGTGTTTAATATAATGCTTGTATAAAACAATATGAATATTTATCTCAAGCTTGAACATGTATGAAGCAGACAATTAATCATGAAGCAACTTACGGATCATTTTGTCTGGTTTTGGATGAAAGGAAATTGGTTTCAGAAATATTTTCCTTTTAAGTAAATCTCTGAATCAGTTCAGATGTATCATCTCCAAGTTATTTGCATATTTGCAATCTCTTTTCTAAATACCGTATTCGTGCTCTGGTACAGAAAATTATAAGAATAAACATTAATAAAAACAATTTCACTAACTCGTCTATCATGACTTTGTAGTCCAATAAACCAGCAATAAACTTTGAAGCATATCTGAAATACAAAAAAAGTTTCCATTAAATATGATACTTTTTGATAGTATACTACTGTCAATCCTGACCAAATTTAAAACCAAATCTATGACAGATAAGAAGTGGTTTATACTACCATCCAGAGATGTGATTTGTGAGGATTTTTGTCACAGTGCAGAATATAACCAGAGAGCATTCTAAGAATAGAATAATTGGACAAATACAAGAACCAGAAATCCTACCAGCAATTGCAATGCATCAACCTTTCTTTTAAACAAGCATATGAGAATAATGGGGTACCCCCCCCACACACACACACACACGCTATACCTGTCTCAGATTTTCACAAAAATTATCCCTATGACCATTGAATCAGCAGAAATCCACAAAAAATCACATCCGTGTACCAAAACACAAATTTGCAATAAACTCCTTTTGTTAAATTTGATAATTTCTAACTGGTCAACACAGAGAAGTGGATTGTTCACAGGTGGCCATTAGTACTGGTTTAACCCAACAATAAACATTTACACCATGTAATCACTAAAATGTGATAAGTGAAAGAGATAATATGAGATTAAACATTGGTACAAGATTAAATAAAACTCAAATTACTTTGACCAAAAATCAATGACGGTCATTAACCAACATTAAGTGATAGTCTTATGAAGTAAAACCACACACAGCTCATGCTTTCACTTACCCAAGTTGTCCTTGTAAACCTTTATAATCAGCTTTAGGGAACAGCACACCAGGATTTGAGTTAATTACACATGGTTCTCTCACATCAAGATAGGCCACACTTTTCCACCAATCAGATAACTGAAACATTCAATTTAAGATATATAAGAAACTCACTTGGAAATATACAGCAAATATATTCGGAGCAACATAATAAAATGGCAAACAAAGGATTTTTGAATTATACAATAATGAAGTGAGGACTAGAACATTTGGTCGAAATAGAGGGAAACCAGTTTATAGAGGAACCAGTTTAGAGGGTTTCCACTGTACAACAATACTCACCATTAGCCAAAGAATAACAAAAGTAACTTAGTAAGCCAATCCATTCATAGATGACATGTCATGAACTGTGAAAACAGATGCATATCACAAATAAATCTAATTTACTTAAAGCATTTATACTTTTTTCTCACCCAGTTAGTTTTACTTTCTGCTCGTTTCAATAATTTAGATTGTAGTTCTTTACCAATACCATTTTGAAATTCTTGGCAGAGCTGTAATTAAAAAATAGAAATTACCAATCAAGTGCAAGAAAAATTTCATCAAATAAAAGTATGCTTTCAATCATAGCGTTAAGTGAGAAAAAATTCAGTAACATCTTTATATAAATATACAGTTTCAAAGTTTAGTAACTATATCAACTCAATGTAACTGTAAACCATGATGTGATAATCTAATGTTTCAGTATCATGTAAATGAGTGTATCAAATTATTCAAATTTACATAATAGTTTATCTGCAGAAGAAATATTATAATACATATAGAAATAGACAACACAGTAATGATCATTAATTTCTATGTAGCAGTATTATATGTATAATATATCAAAGAAGAGATATAATTAATCATTTTTATTATCATTATTTTATATTGCTTAATATCACCCCCATGAAAAAATGACATGTTTTGAATGCAATATAATTATGTCAAAGTGTTGTCAACATACCCTCACTGTATTTTTGTACTCTTCCTCTGATACTAGTGGTTTTACAGTTCTCAAATATTTTTCCATAGTTTGATCAAGAGGAGCTACTGGATATTTAGGTAAGGCTGACTGAACTGAGAACATTCGACCTTTTAACTTGGTAGACGTAGCAGGAGGCATTTTTGCAATTTTGGTGTTACACACTTGACGAAACTAAAACATAAAGCGTATAAAACAAAATACAAACTTGCATACAGGACATGTCAAATGACTAATTTCAAATCATCACTTGCTTTTAATGTGGTTGATATGCCATTAATTGGTTTCATTAAAGCCAACAAAATTGTAACTAATCCTAGTTTGAATTATTCTGTTATCCAAAGACAAGGCTTTTAATATCCCAAAGAGTCAAACCACTTCATGAAAAAAAAGAAATAAACAGTAGCACCTAAATTTCAAGAACACTATATGATAGTGAAAATACAATCAAATGAGATTTAGTCAGAATCATTTAAAAATAACAGTCTTCTAGTTCTACTTATATAAATATGCTGTAAATCATTCCCTGTACATTTTATAAGGTAGTTGAGAGTGAAATTAAAGTGGTTCAATAATAATACTGCCAAACTATTGAATTCAGGCTCCTTCATTTCACACAGGAACTGCCTATGTTTTTTATTGATTTATTGAATTTATTTAAATGAGTGGTGACTAGTACACACATATCAGAATCCAGATATAGCAGCCACACCTAGGATTTGTAAATAAAGAGTTGTAGATCCAAATTTGCCTAAAATAAAAAACCTTGATAATGAAAATAACTGAAGAAAAAAATACTGTAAATACGTCATTAGGATAATGATACTTGTTAGTAGTGGAGTAGTATTTTTTAATATTTTAAGTCAATTAGAAATAGGTTAGTAAATCAAATACTGAAATAGTACAATACTTACAGTATAATGATTAAAAATGCTAATTGGATTTAAAAACTAATCAACACTATACATCCAAATGTAACTGACACTGAGTGCGAGTGACCCAAAATATAACATCAGCAACAATGATATTAAACCCAATATTTAACCCTTTGAGTAGGTCATAATCGAGAACGTCCTAATTTAGGTACTCCTATTAAGTCCAGGAGCCAAATTTTACTTACAATGTTCCGCGACAATATTCGGTTCATGCTGACAAAGTCTAAAAAGCCAGAAAAACCAAAAATTAATGATAAATAAAGTGTAAATGTGCGTGAAGGATTCCAATTTACAACTTTATCATCAAGTCGCAAGAACGCTTGTTTTATCGGTTGATTATAAAACCACGTAAAACCGTACCATGACATACAGATCACTGCACAGGTCTGCGTGGTTACATCCCCAAGAGGCTGTCAATATCAACTCAAAATACAATAAGTTGAAAACATTTTTGACGCCAAGTTAGACTTTCAATACCTTTTTAATTCACGGGTAATGTTAATTACATGTACATTATTGTCATTCTCTCAGTTTTGGGGAAGTTGGGATTTTTTCTAGTGATTTTCTTATCTATTGAAATAAAGCACTAATGGTCCGTGCTGTATACAAAATTAAGTAAGGCAAAATTTCTGAAAAAAAAAACAAGACAAAAGCTGGGATTTCTGATGAACGTATTGTATCTGATTGTGCCATGAGGAATAAGCAACATGGTGTATATGATTTTTAATATCCGTTTGACCATTTGTACTGCTGTAAAGTTCTGTTGGGCTGTTAAACTGGTCCTCGTTGACTCAGTACAGTGCACTGCAACGTTGAATGGAGACCAGTTTATTTGACTGTATTGGTATTTATCATGAATCAAAGCAGTCCTATTCTTCAGCACAGTGCTCCAAATATGTGGTCATTACAGCGACCCCACTTGCTTATAGGTGCTGATTGTTGGTTAAAATTTTGTTGATTGTGCATCTTGTTACATACTTCATGAATGTAGAATTTGTTCTGCTGAAGCATGCTACTTCAGAACTATTTACAATGCCACCAATGAAAAGATCTCAGAAACAAGACAAATTTACAATCAAACAAAATTTAATCACTACATTTTTCGTAAATACCTGAACCCGTTTTTGATCTGCGACACTAGTTGAAATATCTGCTATGTCACTATGAAACTACATATGGACTTCATATATAAATATACATAATATTGATCCATTTAAAATGATGCATGTGCATCAATTCAATTCCTGATTTGCTTTTCTGCACGAAAACAATACATATTGCAATATATTGCAATTATGTTTTTTACCGTATTGTTACACCCCTAATAAGTTGGCTGTTCAAGGGTGGCTGCTGTCTTTTTTCCCTTCCCACTTGATGCATACCCTGAGAAGTGGTTTAAGCAATGAAACATATTTTGTCATCCAGGCATATTTTGATGAGGTAACCAATTGAATGTGACAGTAAGAGCCTTCAATATACATAAACAATTCACTTTGACAAATTGAATAATTTTGTCTTAAGTGGGTCTACCAATAATGGGAGTAGAGACTTTGCATTTAATTACCGTTAGGCTTAAAATTGTTTGTTTCTGGCTACATGCTCATTTTTTATTATTCTTGAAAATCACTGTTGAGATCATACTTGTGCTGAAAGTTATAAATAAATGTAGTTGATTCACCATTCTTCGAGCCCAGGGATGTGGGGAAAATTTAGGTAAGTCAGGTAACCAGAAACAAATCATGGGATACAGGATAACAAAATATCAACTGTATTACAACAGCACCAGCCAATAGATATCTATAGTTTATTGCATAAGGGTGAGGTATACACAAATACATACTTGTGTACATCATACATTATGTATAAAAGTAACATTACATAAAGCACCATTTGCTGCTTTAAAATAAAATATATATACATATATATTTATATTATATTATCAAAACAAATAATACATAACCATTCTCATGTAATGATCGATATTTATATAAAAAAAATTATCTGTATACTGTATATGAAGACTATAATAACTTGACTCCCTATCTAAGAATTCAATGCATTTTTCAATTTCCATAACATTTTCCATATTATTAAGATAAGTAAAGCAAACAATACTGCACATACTAACACATTTCCAAGGTTTAATATCAGTAGTTTAACTCCTACAACCAGAAAAAAATAATTGTTTTTCTGATTACTCTATCGACCTTATTTTTTGGCACCAAGGCCGAAGTTTCTAACAAAATCCAAAGTGCAAAAATATTTGTGCACATAAGATATGTTTTGAAAAAAAAAATAAAAAAAGTTTTCCAGCTGGACTACCCTATTTTTTGTCAGGTAACCATTAACTAGACTATTTTTTTCTTTCAAGCTTAATGAATAAAAACCAGTATTTTTGCTAAAAATTATTTGTCAAACTATTCCCCAACAGATCAAAACAATCTATTGAGTAGTTCACTTCATCTTGAAAATTTTCACCAAGTCAAATTTTGTGGAATGTTATGTCAATCTTGTAATTAGATCTGTGTGTTGTGGAAACTTGCTCAATAAATCCTCCCTTTTCCCCTCAATCCAGTCTTCAAATTCAAATCCTGAAAAACAAATTTATTATGTGCAAAAAGATTCTTTACTAATTGAAATCTACGATACTTAGGCATAAAAACTTTTTTGTTTCAGGTTATATGTTCATTAAATATAGGATAGGCTTGTAGGGATTTTTTTCGTTTTTAATGTTATCCATGAAAGCCATTCTTGAGATTATTTTCGAGCAGAAAGGTAAAAAAGTGAGGCTGTGAATGTACAGTTCCTTGAGCCTAATAAAAAGTCCAGGGCCACAGAGAAAAACTAGGGTACGTCTGTTAACAAGAAACAAACGGTGGAATCATTACCAATTTACATCAAAATTATTACCAGTACACAAAATTAAGCAAAGGGAATAAGTTTGAAATAAATGAATATAGTTATGGTTTTTGCAATCTGCGCTTCTCCACATTGCAACTTGTCAGGAATGCAAGTTTCAAGTGTTTCTTGAAAGGATGCAGGTTATTGTGGAGACAAGAAAGTGTGAGGGACGCATACACACTAATGCGGGGGAGCAGGAAAGGGACAAACAACTGCTTACCTGGCATCACCACAGCACTGTATAAACTATATTTAGCATCAGACACAAGTTCAGCAGCATACCATGTATCATGAGGTACTACAATTTGTCCTTCACATTCTGCATACTGAACCACATCGCCCAGTATATGACATGTATGTGTGCCATCCTCATGAAGCATGTGTATCTGAAACACAGAGTATGCAAAAGGCAATGAACTATTGCAGAGACTTATCAAGAATTGAGAACTTCCATTAAAATACATAACAAGACAGACACAGAAATGAATACAGAGCCCTATATGGCAAAGTGGTTATGGTCTCAGACTTGTAATCAGTAGCCCCTCACTGCTGCAAGTTCGAATCCCACCCATCCAGCTAGCTTATGGAAGGTCAGTGATTCTATCCAGGTGTAAGTTAGGGGTCTTCCTCCACTAACAAAAATATACAATTCTCTAGACTTTAAAATTGGTTCAGCACTGAGTGAAAGTTTAAATGGCAATGAAAATGTCAGTCCACAATCTCTAAGCACAATTGTAAGTCATAGTAAGTTTGTTTGTCTTAATATCAAATTGCAAGCAAATTTATACTCTTGCTCAGTGCTGCCCAATTCTTTACCTTGACTCGGCCACCAGCATGCCAGTAAAATCCTTCATCTGATAAGTGTTTATGCCATTGAACACAACTTGGTGCAGCTAGCAAGAAATAAATACTTGTTCCTGAGGCTCTAGGTCCACTATGACTGAAACAAAATCAAAAAACTTAAATGAAAATAACTTTATTAGTACAGCTTATAAATGCACAAAATTTACAGCATTTTAATTAAGTTAATGACCTGTTCCCCCCACATTCCACTGTAACAGAAAATTTCTATTGTACTCTATCAGTCAGATTTGTGAGACAAATGATCTTGGTTGTAAGTGAGGCCATTTGGGAAGATTTAAGGAAATCAGATATAGACAGAAAACAAGTGACATAGCTGGATAATACAAACACAATTATGACCATCATCATTATCACCTAGCTAGAACAGAACTGGAATGTAAAATATAGTTTACCTTGAAGATAAAAATAAATCACCAACACAGTCATACGCACATTTGATTTTACCAATCCTCGTGACAGAAACCCCATATTGTTTGACAAAGCTATTAAATCATCAAACTCCATTTTGACTTCTGTGACTTTTTATGTGAACGAAACATTCTAATTATGTCTACACTGCCAACATGAACCAATTCAGGGCTTTTTTCACAGGTAGGGAAAGGGGCCTTTTTCTTAAATTTAGGGAAGAACAACACATTATTTTTGCAAAAAGGGAAGAAAAAACTTGATATAACCTGAATTTTAGGGGAAATCTGCATCATTTTAAGGATTTTTCCTGAGGGGAAGATGCCTATAATGGCCCCTGGAATTACAAACATACACACACCTAGTTTTTGAAGTAAAAGTTACTTGTCTGTCTGCCTTCCATTTCTCTTTAAATGCTCCATATCCACTCGGGTGCGGTTCAAGCTTTAGCTGTTCTTTAAGTCGAGCAATATCTTGTTCCTCTGTCATTCTTGTACAGAATTTGTGCAGAACTTAAAGTAAAAAACTTCATAGTCTTTACACTGTTTAATGTTTCAAATGTGGACTCAAGTCTGTCAATCATGTAATTAGTTCACAGGCCAAATTATTATCTGCAACATTGTATTTGCTGCACAAAAAAAAATTGTTGTAACCATGATTTAATCCAGAAATCTACATTACAAATAATAAATAAAGTAAAGTACAGTTCATGGTTTTATTTCGCAACTATAAGGAGCAAGCATATGTTGAGGAGTAGTCCAATTAATCAGACTGTGATGGCAAGACATTTTTTGAGAGGATGGTCCTTCCAAATTCATGAATGAAAGTGGCCAACTGGAAAGCTGGATAAGTAGGGCTAGTTGGAGGGATGATGTAAAATGCATAATGGTATATTTATATAGAAAATAGCCACAAATACAAAAACATACGTATATATGTATGATAAATAAGATTTTAATGTTTGTGTCCATTTTAGACCTTAATACACCATCCCTATAACATGCTTGACCCTATGTTCAAAACTGGGATTATACACAAGAGATATGATGGTAATATTTTAATGTTGTAATGCAGAGTAAAGGGTAAAGAAGTAGGACTTAAATAAAATATAAATATCAACTTCAATTACAAGGCACACCAGATGATAATGACGATTCAGTAATTTAAATTCATTAATATTCTAAGTTGACATTAACATGGATTTTAGAGTATATGCATCATGTGTAATCTTACCAATTACTGATAACTTTTAACTAATAAAACTGATACAACGTTACACGAACTAGGGTCACTTATAATCACCTGATAGACCCTGCATAAATACGATAAAAGTTGGTCGGCATGAAGATTAATGTAAAAAAAAGATTTAACACAAAAATTAATAGAGACTTATTGGAAATGGATTTTAACTGTACCACCTTGCTATAAATCCCAATTTTAATTGATGACAACGCCCGAATTGTATTAAATCGGTGTTAAAAATCAACTGTCTTCAGGGAGTAATACAGATGAAGAGGAGTAACTCTCGCTAAGTCGTCATGGATAATGCCCAGATCAAGCCGTTACTGTTTTACGGACCTAAACTGGTCCCCGTTCCATGTAGTCTGGTTCCCTGCCTTCTTTACAATATATAAAACGTAGTGAAAGGGGAAGGAACTCCAGACTAGTATGCACAATTGATTTCTGAATGTGTTAGACCTTGGCTAAAAGAAAACAAACTCACAAATAACTAGTATTAACCTTTATTGAACTTATATCTTTTTTTATGATGATATCGATATTACATATGACCCTTCAAAACAAACTGATGACCCCCTGATTTTGAACCATGGGGTCACTAATGACCCCCAGAAAGTACTGGCAGACAGAAACACTGGACACAGTCTGTTGACAAAATGGTGGAGAATATCAGGACTATTTATATTACTTATGCTCAAGATGAATATATCGACCTTTGCTTTCGATCATTTCATGTTTCAAGTTGGTGTAGATTGCAATAAAAACCGAGAATGACAGCTTGGTTATATAGTAAATTGGGAGCGAGAAAAATTCATGGTCTCAACCGGGGAACCGGGACACCTTGCTCTGTAGGCGGACACTCAACCACGTCGCTAAAGAGTTAACCCAGCAGCAAGGCTGTTGAAAGTGGCCTATATTCCTACAATCACTACATAGTGATAACAATTAAGACACTGAAGCATTCACAAGTTACTTTGAATCTCCTTTTTTGTCATTTGGTATATCTATACACTGAATGTATATACATGTGTACTTGTGTGTACTTATAATTCTACTGATTGTACAACATGCACCTAAGTCAACAGTATATTACTAATATTTTTTTATAAACAAAGCAAAAAGGAAGAAATGTGTATGTCAATTGTGTGAGTTAAACCCACTTTAAAATGTTAACTAAATTGCTCAAGTAAGAACATGCATCAATGATCCAGACTTCTTGCTCGTTGAACTAAATAGCTTCAGTGAATAAAGCTATATCGTTAAGAATGGCAAATGAGCAAAGGATGTATGATTTGTCAGATAGACTTATTAGGGCTATTAGCAATTGGCAGACTTTTCCACTGATCAAGATGATGATATTGAACAGCTGTAATGGATATCTTTTATTGACATGCGATCCTTTTTCAGCAAATAAGTCAGTGGTCCTTTTTCGGTAAACAAGTCAGTATCAGAATAGACAAATTATGACTATTAACCTTATAATAATGATAGTAAAAAACATTTGTTCTCATGGCGTTTTATTATTTGTTTTGTTTTGTTTTATGTGACTTATTGGGATTTAACGCCGTTTTTCAACAATTTTTCAGTTATATATAGCGACCGATTCACATAACCAGTTTTCCTGGTCTGCATGCTAACTAGTACTAACTTACCCTTCCACAAGGAGCCGGCAACTTCTCCACATATTGAGGATAATCGACATATTTGTCAAATTTTCATAGATGGGTATGACCTGCCGTGACCGGGATTCGAACCCGGATCTTCGGATTGCAAGTCCAGCGCACTAACCATTGGACCACGGCCGCCGCCTGGTGTTTTAATTAGGGCCTGTCTTATTTAAGAAATACCAATTGTTGAATACATTGTCTTTAGATGTTATGGCGAAAGAGTTTAATGAACAGTTAATGAATTGCAGTGAATTGCATTTTTAACATTTATACTTAGTAAGTAATACTTATTTCAATTAATATTTTACATAAATACATGTAATTATGTATTTGAGACTTCTTTCAATATTGAACAAAACACTATTTGTTGTCTTTAATAATCTATCTTTTGTTAAAACCAGTCGTAAATATCGAACTCACATTTTTTCTCGTATTTACGTATCTAAAGAGAAATCTGTCTGTTTGACGTCATAATAGTCAACTTTCTAATACATCAATTACCACCCTTTAATCCATCCTGTGTTAATGTAAATTACGTGATATTTGAGTTCACTTCTTTCTCGAATTACACGAATTTCCCAGATTGCTCGACGCACATTGGTCTGATTGACGTCATTAATTTAATTTGAGTTAAAAGTATTTTTCCAATTTTAAACATTAAAAAGTACAACAATTATCACCCTTTAATACATCCTTTGTTAATGTAAATTACGTGATATTTGAGTTCACTTCTTTCTCGTATTACACGAATTTCCACTATGGCGTGACGCACATTGGTCGGTATTACGTCAATAGAGGTAACTGGGGTAACGAGTGTTATTAACTGTACAAAGAAAACTTTGTTGTATATTTGAATTGCCTATTATACAAGCCATATATTGTGATATATTCATGCTTCGTTAATCTTTGTACGCATGCAATGCAGTCATTATCCTTTATACCCAAACTATTAAATGATTCTTTTTTTTAAAAAATGATAAATTAAGGTTAACTGGTTCATTTATCGAAACAAAAACGCAAATTCTTGCCCTTTGCCTTATACAAATTGACTATTGTACCTCCATATTTGTACCTCTTATAATATATATGTATTAAGCAGCATGTTTTTGTAATGATATTTTGCAATGCATTGAATAAATGTTGATTTTAAAATTTATCAATAAGTATAGGTTAAACTATTGATACACGTCTGAATCATATTTACCGCTTAACATGAAACACAATGCACACACACAATAATACCAAATCTGAGACTTTTTGTCCTGTGT
The DNA here is from genome assembly GCA_008271625.1 of Lutraria rhynchaena. Classification (NCBI taxonomy): domain Eukaryota; kingdom Metazoa; phylum Mollusca; class Bivalvia; order Venerida; family Mactridae; genus Lutraria; species Lutraria rhynchaena. The sequence goes on along the minus strand of VIBL01000109.1, from coordinate 420,063 downwards.
CAATACAGCTACCTGAGTTATTTCCCTTTACATGACAAACCAAGTTTAGTGATGATCCATCCATTGGTTCAATAAAATGAGAACAAGATATTCAAAGTATTTCTATTTTAGCTCTAGCGGCTCCTTAAAAGGCCAACCGTTTCTGTTTGAGCAAACCTGACAGAAGGCTATATATATAAACGTATAGAATGTATTCCTTCTAATTAAAATTACATTTTTGGACTCTAGATTTTCAGTTTAACGAAACTGTTATGTTGATGAGAAATCCATTTGTACAGCAATATTATTTTGACTGCTAATTTCACGCTAGATACTTCTTCAAAAATAGGTACAGTGCAACCTCTCCAGAGCGACCGTCTCTTGAGCTACAACTTCCCTCCAACAACAGCATGTTGCACGATTGAACCATTAGTTTAATTTCTCTATAGGAGCCTCTCTGAAGCAACATAATTTTGCTTCTCCCAAAGGGTGTTGCTTTGGAGAGGCTGCACTGTATATTCATCATTTAACGTTTGCGTGCACTTATGAACTGTACTGGTAGTATATATTTTTGGATTTGTGTAAATGTAGTTAGGCTATAGTCTAATCTGCTGGTACTTTCTAAATATGGTGAGATTATTTCATTATAAGTTATAAATAAAACCTTTCTTTCATTAACAATGACACACTAACAGAGCTCAGAGTGGACGGAGACAAACGAAATAAAACACTTTTCGTGATTGAAAGTTTCTCCGTATCAAATTGATGAATGCTATTTTCATGGTCCACCATTGAAAATCTGAAACAAATACTAGTACGTAATCATCATTCAAGGAAATAAAAAAGTCTAGTACATGGCTTAATATATTCACACATTGATTTTTACAGTGGATTGTTCATTGACATCCCTGCATACCAAATTGACAAATTACAAACAGTTCAAAACCAAGTTGCAAGAATTATTCCCGGGGTATTGTATGAAATGTCTAGCGTGGAAATCCTGAAAAGTCTCCATTGGCTTCCGGTTAGTGCCAGAATTATGTTAAAAGCATTAGTCATAGTATTCCGTGAGGTCATTGGTACGACACCACGTTACCTCGAAGATCTATTCAAGACAGTCTAAGGAAAATACAGAAACCGATTAAGATCATCATCCAGTAGTGAAATGCAGTTTGTTGTACCCAGAAAACGGACCAAAATAGCTGATAGATCAATATCTGTGACCGGTGCAAAACTGTTGAATTTTTTACTTGATCATGTAAAGACCCTACATTAAAGAAAAGTTCAAGAAGAGGTTGAAACATGCTTATTCAGACAATTTCTGACTTTCGATAACTATAATGATTATTTTGAGCACGACATTTAAAAAGTGATAACATGATTGTGACTTTTGTGAAGGACCTGTGATGTAAAGCGCAATTGAATAACTTTAGTGACTGATAAATATGTGTGCTATATAAATGTGTTTTATTTGTATTAAAACAGAAGAACCTCTCAATGCGCGTTTTTAGGGGTCATTTTCCGTTGGATATGCAAATAGCCGTATAGTACAGTTAAACGTAGTACAAATGTTAATTCATGCAACAGATTCGTACCAGGAATAAAATTGTTTGAATAGTGTGCATCTAGTGCAATAGTCAGGGTCTATGAACGTATTACAGAAATAATGAGTGGTATTATCATAAGTTAATTTAACAGTGTGTTGTTAACATACGCATACAGTAAAACAGTGACCAAATCAGATATACATACAAATGTATATATAACGACCACTTTTTCAATAATTCAAGTTGATAATGAAACTACCAAATTTTAACAACCCGAAGCTGGTTTCGTTAGCGAGGTTTTACCATAATAAAATTATACACTTCACGTACCGTTTGTAACTTGATTTAAATGAAACCATGCGGCTTTGTTTGCATGAATATTTTAGATACCGTAATCATTCGTTCAAACCTGAAAACCGGACACCCTGAAAACCGGAATTCTCTGAAAATCAGACATTTTCAAGTTTTTTTTTCTTTTCTTTAATCTATAGTTCTCTGAAAACTGTATGAAAAATTTTGGATCAATCCGGAAGGGATCGGGTTTTCAGCGGTTATACTGTACATTTTTGTAGCTCGAATAAATGTGTAACTGATAATAATAACTAGACTCTAAGAGAAAATCGACAATCAGAAATCACTCAATAATTAGCAAAGTATATACTAATCACTTATTTACCTTTGCGCACAGAACACATTTAAAAACGATAAAAAAACAAGACGTAATCTTGATGTGTATTTCTATTAGAAAACGCTTGAATTCGTTGAAATTTCATTTCGTCTGCGGCCGACTAAATTTTACACGCTATATAATCTTTGAATTAAATTCTACGTTTAAAACCTAGCAATGACAAATATAGCACGTTTTTCTCATGTTTTCAGTGATAATTCAAATTCATCATAAATACGTGTTTTACGATCGAGCAAAACCTTTTGTCTGTTTCGTATCAATATGATACGATTTGATAAGCACGCTCTTAGCTCTGCAACGCTTGGTTCGAAATCGTTGACAATTTCAAAATTGGAACCTTGAAATATTGAGCATGCAAAGCCTGACAAGCATGTGTTCTATTCATAATGGATATAAAACGTGGGTATGCCAGGTGGGTATGTCTCTTTCATTAAATGATTACACATGTTCTACGATGTGAAAAATCGCGCTAATGAGAACATAGAGTAAACATATTCCGCGGTGATGTGTATGATTCTGCGTGTCATAAAAACGGAAACGAATAATAGGTTGTTAATATTCTAACATTGTGGCGAGATAAGTCAGAGTAATCTAAGGAAAATAGAAATCTTATAATATGTTCGTGATATCATCTAAAAAAGAATAAAATCATGTGTTTTATTTATGTTCTATTTAACATGACGCTGGTAAATGATCAGTTATATTGAGACTCTGGGTTGTTGTAGACATAACTATGTCAAGCTGTGATGTATGTCATAAACACGTGACGTGATACCACGCCCAGTCTCAGAAACCTGACACAGTATCGCTCTGTCCTGGAGCTCAAAAACCAAAATAACGATGATACAACATCTCGTCTCGTACAATAAAAATAAATATCACTAACCTAAAATGTTTAATGCTCAATAAACTATATCAGCGGATTTTCACATATTTACTTTTAATCTATACTAGTATTTAATTCAAATTAAAATTGTTGAGTAAATCACTCAATCTTGCTTAAGGGTGACACCGAGGGATCTAAAAGTCTGATATTCAACCTTTCTTGTACAGTGACAAAGCGAATATTTTTAAATGCAAAGCCTGAACTGATTTTGTGTCAAATTTTACGAGTACAAGTTTTTGAAATATTAAATCATAGTCAAACTTGTGAACAAAGGCCAAAATGGCAAGAATGACAAAAAGAACAAAAGGTGGCCTATATTAACAGATGATCTTTATTTGGAGGTCAGTTTGTGTTAAGTAATCAGTGACGTTCTTTAAATGATGGTCTTTATTCACAGGGTAGTTTTTATTCGTAGGTGACCGGAAACACAGGGTTGATTGTATTATTAAAGCGACTGTTTATTATTTTAGGTTATTTTTGAGGCCCTACATTACTTATTTTTAGCAATCCCTGATTATTTCAGATGCACGTCAAAAAATAGCAAAGTGAACTTTTTTCACAAAAAGAACATGTACGCAGTGCAGGATCAGTAAATTTTCATGGATTGGTCTCGACATATTTTTTTATGTTTCAGAAAGACAAAAAATGAACCTTGAAAGTTCTAATTTTAATTGAATTATTGTTATTATAACATCAACAATTTGCAAAGAAAACAAAAACAGTCAGAACGCCTCTGGTGCTATCTCAGACAGAATTATAGATATAAAACGTATCAATTATTGAGGCATTTCAAGTTATAATGAAAGGCTTATCATAATAAACCTTCCATTTTCCCCTATTACCTGCCCAAATTTTAACCGAGGCACGCGTCTCAGTGTAACTACGGTGGTTGTACGACGGAGCGCACTTTGAGCATGCACAAAAAATCGCCGTGGGAGCGCGGTATGATAAGAGCGCAGTAGGAGCGCCGTGAGGTATCCTACAACGCCGTTGGAGCGCCGTGGCAGCGCGGAGTGAGCGCAGTGAGATCGCCATGGCAGGCAATGGCGCTTGCATGGTGACTATACCACGTTTTATGCGCTTCCTCTGCGTCTCTACTGCGCTCCTACAGCGTTTGTACTGGGGTGTTCGGAATGAGCATTTCAATGACAAAAAAAATGCTTAAATGCATGAGTTGCAAAAATAATCGTTCATTTCAACATGGCAGATGAATGGCAGCAACCCGGATTATTGCTTGCTTTAATGCAAGTGCTACAGCTCCATGGACGCGCTTGTCTCTGGACTTCTTGCCTTTTTCTCACTTTTGCTGGCATGCTTACTGTATTAGAGCAAACAAGGAACTGATGAAAAGGTATGAATGGAGCGATCCCATATTCTGAAATTCTTTATCAAAGATTTTATTAAATCTTTTTGTTGTGTGACAGGGCTATTAAGAACGATGCCGCCGTGTTATTTTTTCTTTGATAATTTAGCGGCAATACATTGGTTTCTACCCTAACATAACTTCAGACAGGTTTTTGTTTTTTATGTTCTTTTATACAACAGAATATCGGCATATACATGAATGAACGATGACAACAATGCGGCAACGTTTTATACCAAATGCATAACATCTGATATTATTGATAATTTATTACTGTATTATTTCAGTAACAATTGTGCAGGACAGCTTTACAAAATGTATAACGGTATAAAAGATTGACTCAATTAAGTTGATGGCTACAAATTATTCACCTAACAAAGCATATTGTGATCATTGGGTAAAACGCGTCACATGTTGAAATTCGACAAATTTTACAAAGTAAGTACACAAATAACGCCCTTGGTTTTGTTCAAGTATTTCAACATTTTGCTAAATATTGTTATACAAGTTATAGCTATATTATACCGATTTGCTGCTTATAACATGTAAATCAACAGTGCTCCTTATCAAAACTATTTAATACAGTAAAACCCCTGAAAACTGGACCCATTCAGAATTGGGCAAAGAGTCCGGTTTTCTAAGAATTCCTGTTTTCAGAGAACTATTGATTATCGAATAGAAAAAAAATATCCATTCAAAGAAGTTGTCTCATTACAGTCTACACTGTTTGCTTACAATATGCAATATGTACATAGTCTATACAGAACAGAACACTTTTATTAAGACTTGATACAGGATTTTAAATTACATTTTAATACACGGTGAGGCAGCACTGTATCTGCTACACTTAAAAGAAGTACCAGTAGTAGATAATCCATTATCTCATGATTAATGATGGTCGCGACCGAGGTCCAGTGGTTAGTGCGCTGGACTTGTTACCGTATATAACTGAAAATGTTTAAAAAAACGGCGTTAAACCCTGTGACAAAGTCAGATGAAAACAAACAAAATCATAATTATTGCTCTTAATGAATCCAATTAACCACTTCCATAAATGTTTAATACTATCCCCTGTCCCAAAGCCTGTGATTTTCCGCGAGCGCCCACCAAATTATGTTTTATCATAAATCAATACGACTGATGAAAGTGTTTTATAAGTCGTAGAATTGATATGCCGTTTTGTTTTATATTATCTGTAAGTCAACTGCACGCACTACAAAAACTTGTACGTAATATTTAAAACTGACTAGCGCTTATGTTGAACATACAAACATTAAATGTTACTCTAGTTTGTCTATCATCCATATATCAAAAGTATACGGGGCTGTGTATACAATACATGTGTTTATAGTAGTTTGTATGCCCGTCAGTCCAACTTGCAAGCATGAAGTCACGGATTCGAGCCCCACTTCGGGTACTTTATTTTCTGCTTCCTGTTACAGATTAATGACTCCCCATGATGTTATACAACAAAGGACAAAAATCTTTCTCTATGGTTTGTATTGCCTTAGGTAAATGACAGTAAACAATTTAAGAGTTCTGTCACTTGTTATTTTGCACAATTGTAACAATTACATACATGAGCTTATATAATTCATTATATTTTAGGATCAACATAAAGTACTACATATTGACTGGCGACACTTCATTGATAATCCAGAATTATACATGCTTTAAGTAGAACCATAATGACTGCATCAGTATCACCAAGAAACAACTTGCGGTATACAAGTATTTATATGTACGTGTACACTTATGAAAAAATGGCATTTTGACAGCCAAATACTTGGGTATCCCTGACATTGTCAATCCATGAAATTGACGTGAGTGGTGAGTGTTTCATGACACTTATGTGTAACTAATGTATTTCCATAGTATATTTCCAGTTAACATCTTAGGGCTTAAACTTTATACCCCCAGTAGGGATATATATGCCCGGTTCTCCTGTATTTTCTCCCCTCTCTCTGGAGGGGCTCTGAAATGACACAGCTGTCGAATGGGCTGTTAAACAACAGATACAAAATGGAAAAACAACTTTTATCTCATTATGAAAATCACATAATCCGCATTATTTTGTGCTACATTTTTAGTCATTGTAGCGTTCAATAACTCAACCAGTTAAGTGGTCCGCTTCGCAATTCAAGGCTCAAAGAGTTCAATCCTCGCTCGGTCTAAAATTCAAGCTAGCTAGTGTAATGCAAAGCATCCTTCAGACATTAAATACCCCGCAATTATCATTGAATTATGGCTAGTATTATTTTCATGTCTTCAAAGCAATTATGTCACTCTTATAGGATGAAGAGTCTTGTAATGTTGTAAGGTTTTCATGGTGGTTTTCGTAAGATAATTGACTAGTTCTTGTCAAAACTTTATATTTCTATACAGAATAAATTATCTAAACGATGATATGAATATTTATTTTTTATGTATTTTCCAGTTGTTGTAATACTGCTGATTCTGCATTTTTATGCGTGTACATCATGTTCCCATGATAACATATTATAGAATTGATTCGTTCATTGCTACGATAACAGTACGGATATCTGGGAGAGCTGTGGAACATTGAGCCTAGCGACTAACAGTTTTGAAGAAATAACCTAATTATCCGAAGTCCGGGACACTGAAGTAGCTCTCGGTAGCTGCTGCCTTGAATCGAATCCACCATATACGGTTAATGAGTCTGGTTCAGGTGCCCGGTTCAGGAGTCCGGTTCAGGAATGTGGTGTTTATCTATTCATTTGGGAGTAAATGTAATGTTTTGGTGTCAAATGTGTATTAAAATGAGTTTAATGAGTGTTTCTATTCGGTATGCTTTGGAATGAATATGTGCGTTTCTGCATAATTGTGCCGGAATAATGTGTTTTTATTCATAAAATTGGATTATCATTCAACATCAACCATCTGAAGTCAAGGTAGGCGAGGATAATATCGACCTTGCACCGTAACACTCACTATTCTCGTTAATGGTCATTTATCACATTATACTAACAACAGTAAAACCTCACTTAGATCTATACTACTTCAACATTAAGATGAGGTTAGTATTCTACTAACAATTCTTTTTCAATATCTTTATTCAGGCCTAAAAAAGGTTTGTTTCCGGGTACATGCCCAAAAATATGGGTCAGTAGATAGGGATTTATTTTTTTACATATATTGGCAATACTGTATGGGAATGTGAGCCGTGATATTAATGTGATGTGAAAATTACGATACAGCACTACGATTCGGACGCTGTAAAAACTTATGAGTCGGTAGTTAGAATACTGGGTTGGTCGGGTAACCGGAAACAAACCTTTTTTGGCCTCATTGTTATAGGTTGTTTTCGAGTCGGGTTATATATTTTCACCGAACGCCATGTCGATATAAAGTCATATTTATCATAATATTTCACTCGCACTCCATTTTATAAAGTTTAAATTAACATTTTCCTTATCATCGAGGTTTTACTGTATATTCAATACAAAAAAAGAAACGAGATCGCTCGCAAAAATCAAATTAGATAAATCATCATTGGAATATATCAATTTATTTACATACAAACAAAAATATATATGAACGTCATATTAGCTTTTCTTTTTTTGTATTGGATATATATTAACAAATAGGGAGAAATATTCAATGAAATTATGGTTACAAATGTTTTTCATGTTCTTGATGTATACTTCTGTTTATTTCCACAGTGAAAAAATAACTGAATAAAATTGAGTTTCTTTAGAAACATAAAATCTAGGAAACTAGGAAAGAAACGTCTCGTCATGTTATAAACAATATACAGGTCATAAGTTTTTCATCTTCATTTTGAATCAACACAAACGAACACACATAAATGCAGTCAATCCCGTGTACAAAGGCCACCCGTGAGAAAGACAAGGCCTTTATTGACAGGTAGCCTTTATTCGGAGGTCAGTTTGTTCTAAATAATGGCTGTTATTCACAGGGTGGTCTTTATTCGGATCTGGCCGCAAACATAGGTTTGACTGTTATTTTATTTCGTACATTTCCTGAAGATATAGCATAGTTATAGAAAATGTATGACAAAGGGGTTTACAAATTATCAACAAACGTCAATTTATGCCGGTCGATGTATGCCTCTAGTGAAATTATACCTATGAGGCCGGTGACCATAAAGCTCTAAAAAGAAGGGTTTGAGTTTCTTTAAGTCTGTGATTGAGATGTTATTCCATAGCTTGCAGGAATAACTGTTTTGTTTTTATGTGACATTGTCACTAAGGTTTAACGCCGTTTTTCATTATTGTTTCCACCGAAAGTTTTGTAAGATCGATTTGTGTTGCCAGGTCACTGATGACGCTGTTGCTAGGAGGAAAATGTTGGAATGCTTTTGCAGTTATAGTTAACTTAAATATTAATGCATAAAAAATCGAGTGTAGTTATTTCTAATTTCCGATAAACTTTCGTGTAAAATCTTACACTGTTTTTATATTCTAACGACGTCTAATTATGGTCATTAACCTTAAACTGGGTCATTGTAAATACAACACTATGTCTAGACATGGTATTATTATGAAATCCATTTAATTGTTCTATTTGAGGTGGGATTGACGTCAAAACAGGGCAGGTATTGCGTGTTTTTAAGTCAGCGAAATCATGAGTTGTCTGCTCTTTTGTGATGTAGAAAAACATTTCTTTATATTGTGTTAACACGTGTATTATTATTAGGTACGGTTTATTATTATGTATTTACGTCAGAAAATAATTGGTCAATTAAATGATTAAATGACAATGTTAATTCTGTAAAGAAACAAACGTAAGCATTAACGTATATTTCGACAAACACGAGAAAACACGTGAACTTAAGTTCAGTTTCTATGGACATAATTAATCGTTTACGTCATACGATAATTTTTGTTACATAATAATAATTTTGAAATTTCTATTGTATTGTGTACAAAGGGATTTGCGTGCTCGTAAAAAACTGCAAGTTAAAAAATGAAAAAAATGGATTCGAAAGTTACATCACGTACGAAATAGCCGATCTTTAACACAAACTGTCATACCCCAATTTTCAGAGACCATTAGGAAAGAAGCATATTATCTACGTTCACATTTAATGCTGTTGGAACATTGATTATTTATTCTGAAATCATTGTTTGATTACAAAATACCAAACTTTAAAAACTGATTGCAGAAACATATGAAATACGTCAATAAATTGAGGCTAAACAAAAACACTTCAGGACACGCAGTATTACATCCTTTATCCCGGAAATGGCGATCATTCAAATATAAAAATAAAAGTGGGTAGACTGTTTAACGACTGTAAAAATACGCAGAGCCTCCAACGACTTCAATTAAAAGAGAACAGTTTCACTTTAAATGACATTATTGTGCAGTTTTTCTTTGCATTTATGCCGAGCAAAAAATCTGCGTGAATATAAGACATTTGGATTCAGTATAAATGCTCATATTCAATGCTCTACCGGAAGAATTTAAACGTTTACATAATCGCCACACCCTTGTTTCATCTGTAATGTCATACCACTTGATTTGATTCTAGTGTTTTTGTACAAATAACATTTTTCTTGTCTAAAATATTACCTCTATATCCGTAGCGCTTTAAAAGTTACATGTAAAATTCAGTCATACCGGAAAGTTTGCTTAAACGCACCATTGATATTTGAAGAAAACAAATTCATGTAATGTGTTACAAAGGTACGCATTTTTTTAATTTCGCTGATCTAATCTTTTTTTAGATATATTTTCCGATGCTGTTCAAATGTATACCATTTACCAAACAACATGAGTATACTAATAACGTGCATCATCATATTCGTATTAACTACCCTTCAGTGCATTTCTATGCATGGTATATTTTGTGCTTCATTTTTCCCAGAACCTGAAGATTAATACAACAAATTTGATAAACGTACGTACTGACAATTATATCTTTGTGCTTTCTATATTTCAAACAATGATTATAATGTGCTAAAGTCAACTTTTTAAGCATAGATGTGAGTTACCTCAACAATATTACACGAAAAGACACGAGTCGGGGGTAACAGAGGTCAGATTAGCTGTTCTGTCTGATTAACCTTGCACTCATTAATAACCTTGCACTCATTAATCTGTAAACTTGTATCTTTTAACTGAGCACTTAATACTTTTTAACACAGTTTTCCTGACAAGCGCCTCCCAGTTATAATCAGTATTGATTGTTCGGGAGTATCATGTAGATGTAGATGTTAACAGCTAAATGCACGGTGAATATCTAATCCGTATATAATAGTAGGCAGAAAATAATGTTCCCGATGCGAGACTCGAACCCACGACCTTCTGCTTGCAAGTCAGCTGCTCTACCAACTGAGCTAATTGGGTTGACTGGCATACAAACTACTATAAAACATATATTATTTATACAGCCCTATTACACGTAAACCTGGAAACATCTAGACCTCACGTCCATAAAACAAGGACAGTGTCCGCTGTTATGTCGTTTTAATTATTTCCACTATCAATATACGTGATGTATTTGTCTATGTTATGCCTATATTTATTGCGGAATATGAATTTTTGTTTCTGTCTTCACACAGCGCGTGCTTTGTTACGAAGCACTAGAGAACGTTTGAATTAATTTCACCCGGAATATTGGTATTGTACAGCTATGCATTAATTTTACCATTTGATATATCAGAACTAGGTGATGTAACAAACCGTGTGTGATCAAACAAAACACGTTTTACCAAACTATACAGTTAGACCACGATATTGTGTCCACCTTCGGGACCAATAGCGTCAGATTTATTGTTGAGGCTGTCTCATCATTAAGATGCACTATAGAGAAAATAAGTAAAACTGCCCCGAATATAAATGGTCTTTGCACTGAAATGTTCGCTCAGTGAAGTTTTATTGTACTTTGATAAAACACTTGTTTGATGTGTATTGCTTTCAAACGTCAAAATATGTGACCTGCTTTAAATGATTTTTTCATTAATATTGTTCATGTTCTAATTCAAAGGGGGATATTTTTAAAATTGAGTTATTCACATTGTAATTTGAATTGACAGAAATTTGTTTTCTTTAAGAATCTTACCATAAAATTGAAGAATAAAATACACAAAATATGATAAAATATTAACCCTGTTATGTGATATGTGTTTTGTGGTGGATATTAAGGTATTTTTTCTATATTTAAAATATGTTATTCTTCGCTCACACCCGTGTGTATATTACCTTGTAAAATACTTATTTGATCCACCACTCTTCTTAAGTATATTATTGCAAATAAAATATCTATTCAGCCTCCCTTAGTTTACAGCTTACTATATGGATGCATGTTCAGCAATGGGATTATCAATTTCGAGTCAGCTATTTTAAAGATTTTCAAACGCTTTACAATGAGTCATGGAAACCAAGTACAAGGTTGTTATGAGTCACGTAATTGATGATTATGTCTTTGTTGGTCCGGCAAATTCTAAAATTTGTGATAATAATCTTCAACAATATCTGACTACGTGAACATATCAACATTCCTATTAAGCATGAAAAAACAACTTCTCCTAGCACGTTGATTGTCAGTTATGGTGAAGTTGATTTTGTTGCTATGGAAACTTGGCTGCCTAGAGAAAAAGTAGAATATGTCTTGACTTTTTAGAACAAATTAAACACAATAAAAAGCAAAGTTAATGCAATTATTAACATTAATTAACATCACTTGTATACTGGATTTCAGAAATAAACTTTATAGACAAATTATACTATTTTTGTCATCTGTGTTTCCAGCTAGGGACCAGGGACAAGCAAGCAACGCAACTCCAGAGACAGCGCACGCTTACATTCAGTGCTAGGAAGTGTCGTGCGCGTTTTATAGTTAATCTCCCGACTCTGTGCGCTCGCCGAGCCGAGGTCGGTCCGTTTACTGTGAGGAGCCTGCTCATTAAAAAATGATAGTTTACTGTTTTCTGCACATTTAGATCTCCATATTTAAATATATTGGTCCTAAAGTCGCTGAACATATGAATTAAGAAAAGCATTAAAATTTGTTACTCCCTGGTTTTCTCATGTATAACCAAAGCCATTTCTGTGTAAATTCTTTTTTATGAGACTAACTCAATTAGTATACCCATTAGTGTCTTACGTTTAATACCATACTACAGCATTTCTTAACATACCTATCATTAGGCATCACTAATATTTTAAAATACTTAATACATCTTTTATAAGCTATAATATACATAGGATAACGGCAGCAGTCACCCATAATTGCATCATTACAAGATCTAAGAGGGTCATTTAGGAAGTGTTTACAGGTATAAATATGCACCCTTTCTGTGTTTGTCATCATATGCGTTCCCAAATTTCTGATCCATTGATTAACACAGGAACAACTTAGTTATCAAAAATTTTGAAATATGCTTTATATGGCATAGGTAGAACGTGTTTAAATTGTTTTAACAAAGTGGTTATACATAGACAACCGACTCGTAAAATTCCAGTCTATGTACATAAATGAGCTAAAAGTAAACATATATTATCTACACTGTATTTAACCAACATCTTCATAATAACAGATGGTAATTAGGAAGCAAAACGCTGTCGGCTATGCTAGGTAAAGACTTGACTATCTGACTCAAATGTATGAGTGGTAGAGCCAAACAACAAAGCTTTCTGAAATTCCTGAAATATCACATACAAATCGTGCTTGAAAAGAACAAAACAAGGCATATGTATCATATCTCTGACAAATCTAACATATGTAGATCCTTACGTAGGATATAGGTATGTCAAGCTAAAAATATTCCAAAAGGCGTAATTTATTATCATAAAGGCACGAAAGCTAATCAGTCAAATACATACGGAAATACAAATCTACATTAGGAAGTAGAGCAGACGTCTATTCTTTTTCACATTAATATGTATGGCATGTATGTGTTGTGGTCGAATTTGTGGAAAAAAAGCACGAGCTTGTTGTTGCCTATTCACATATACTGTAATATAATAGTTCTTCATGTATATCCTAAAAATGTTACTTAAAATATAACCGAACTCTCTCTGTCCGAAAACAGCTTTGGATTCAAGCATGTATGTTAAAACATAGTAAATGTGTGATTTTATGAAAACCATAAACTTGTCAGGCTCCTGAATAAATGTATACAGCCTGACGAGTTATGAATAACACTAATATAATGTAATAATGTATTATAACTTGTGTTAGAATGCATGCATTCAGAATACACAGTAAACAGAACACTCCGATAAGTCGTATTATTTTGCTTGGTTGGTAATCTACGATGGTTGTCCCGAAATAACGTATAGATATAGCCAGTGAATTTGTGTTCTATTAGCATATCTTGCTGTACGGAAAATTTCCGCATTTTTCGCATTTTCCGTGCTTTTCCGCGGATTGCACCTGCCCACAACCTGGGTCCTCTTTCCATGTTGCAATCATCAAAGGGTCTCTGTACAGAGTCAGCGGGAACCAGTTCAACAACAAGTAACCTACTGGTTCCCGTTCACATCCCGCTTTCTACTTGTTTCCGTCTTGGACCGGAAGCCTAAAATCCCGCTCATTTTTACCTCAAGAATTGCGTGTGATTTGCAATTTGAATTGCACTTGCATAACAATGTGAGGAAACTTGTGTTTAGAAACTCTAAAGTGCGTTAAAATATTCGTAATTAGGATAATTGATGTCAACTAACTCTGAAAAATCATCGTTTTACGTGCGCCAAGACTTCTGTGTTCTATTTTGTGTTCCACTGACGCCAGAATTTGAATTTGAGCCAGCGGCAGCGAGGCGCGACATGGAGATTTAATGCTAATAAAGTGATATCAGACAGTTTAGACATTTTACATCTGTTCATTGACTTGAGTTGAGATAATGGACTAATTCGTTCATTTTGTTTGGTGATATTTCTTGAATTTAACAACATGGAAACAACATGGCTGTTTTAGAAGATTCTGTTTATGTGAAGTGAACAGCTGAGGTTTGAAGTTGAATCAACACACTGGCGGACAATTTCAAGTAAGTTGTTGTTATTGAAGTGGTGATATTTCTACGTATTGGCTAATAATTAATGTGCATAATTGATGTCTATGCACCATAGAAGTATGGTTAAGGAGGAGGTAATTATGCAGTGACTGTTCATATCTTATTATCTGCAAATATCACTACTTATTTCTGTGAAATACTGTGTGATATAGTTTCAATCTTTAATTGTCATTTCTACTCCTTTGGTCTAACTTGTACTTGTTATAACTCAAACTTGTAACATCTTTAACTAAATCTTAAATAATTATTTACTTAATTTCCCATTTTTGAAGTAATGAACATGAAACTATATCACATATCCCTTGTATACATATTACCGCGAGTACCAGTAAAATAAGAATAACTGAAACGTATGTGCATCACCTCAACTTCAGTTTCCACCTAGCATTGTTTACATTATCACAACTGTCAAACATTTTCAATGGTGTTAGTCCCATTATTTTTTTACACAGTCAAATGGAACAAATCAAAATTAATAATGTCAACTATTTTTTGCGTTCATAGATTCTAGTCTGTTAAAAACATGTTGTTCATTTAAATAAAGATGCCCTTGTGGTATCTTAGTATAGGAAAATATTTAATATTAGTGACAAGTTTAGTGTGGTACCAGTAATTTTCCATGTAACTTCTTATCTTGCATTTAATTGGCAAATTGCGGTAATATGTATACACAATAAAAATTAATATGGCCGTCATTGTGTCAAAGAATGTAGCAGTTGATGTATGATTTCATTTGTTTATTTGAGTATTTTCATGTTATTTGACATGAAGAAGAATGGTAAAAGAGAATTTAACTTGTATCGTGATTGCATACTAGTACTGTCATAAATTTTTAGCCATGTAGGAAATTAGAAACATGGTAATATGTATAACCAGGATAATATTTTAATGTTAACGAAAAATACTCTGCTGTGACATTGATCAACTTATCATAGTGTTTTTTCTATGATTTATTTAAAATACTTAATGCTTCTCCTAATGCTATCCTGCAAAGTAGATGGTGACAATATTGTCACCCCAGCACAACAAGGTTGTTGAAGAAAAAGTCTTATTATTTCCATTTATTTGTTGCAACAAGGTTTTATCTTGTTTAATAAGTGAAATAACAACATGATAATTGTATTAATACAAAAACAACAAGTAGATTCAAATTGTTTAAGAAAAAATATCTATCTCTATAATTTGACCTCTTTTACTTGAGATTAATCATAAATACCATCAATTATGTTTATGGCACAAAATAAGAAGGCAACTAGTAACTTAAATATACAAATTGAAATTAGTTTTTTTTCACTGTCATAAAAATCCATATAGTACTGTGATTAACACCTTTAATTCATCTACAGCATGCCAATATAAAAACCATATATTCCTGTTTAAAATATAGAAAAGTAGTGACTTGTTGATATCAAGGTGGTATTTACATATGTCTTTACTCCTACTTTTATGTACTCAGTAATCATGAAAAAAATGACTATAGTAAATATTAATGGCTTCAACTTAAAAATGCATTTCTTAAGTTGCTCTACAAACTGACAATATTGTAAATTTTTTGATAGACCTGAGCAGAATGTTTGTATTAATGATCCTGTAAAACTTTGTGAATATGGCAGAGCAACAGATTAGCTGCGTATTTACTCAATTAAATTTACAAAATACACCATTGAAACTATTTTAGATGCGTATCAAAAAGCAATTACAAAAGCAAAATAACCAATTAAAATATTTATGATACGTATCGAAATCAATTTTCTTGAATATACATGCGTACAGTCATTTTCATCTGTCAGTTGTTCCTCATAGTCTCGGACAAATGTTGTAGCGATGCGGTTCAAAAACAACCAAATAAGTATGGTTTAGACATGATAAGTAA
The DNA here is from genome assembly GCA_008271625.1 of Lutraria rhynchaena. NCBI lineage: Eukaryota > Metazoa > Mollusca > Bivalvia > Venerida > Mactridae > Lutraria > Lutraria rhynchaena. The sequence goes on along the minus strand of VIBL01000109.1, from coordinate 403,720 downwards.
GAGTGAATTCCCACTTGATATAAAAATCATAGACTAACAGGTTTCAGGAAACCCAATTATATTTAGCAAACACCCAGTTCAAATGAAATGATGGAGTAATACCCAATTCACTGAGAAAGCTATCTGTTGCCCTGATTTTGGGTCATCTCCAGTCAAAAACTAGGTCACTTGGTCAACGTACCCGAAAACCTTGTTAATTTTCTAGAGGTCACAATTTTGTTTGAATTTTCCTCAAACCTTGTCTGAACGTTTGTATAAATAATATCTTGGACAATCTGTAATAATATTTACAAAAAAAATATGTTTGTTGAGCATTAACATAAATGCTTTCTGGAGAACATTTTGTACAGTTTGAAACTGTATGATCTAAAATACTCTTTACATATTGCTAGTTTTCTGAACTAGGTACAAATGAATGAAATAAAATGTAATGGCATTTCTTTTGCTCAGATCTTGAGGTTTCCATCGTCCTCACTTCGACTTTTATAGCATGCGTCCATTGAAACAGATAAGAAAATGTATTTCCTGGCCCTAGCACTGGGAAATAAGAAAAAATAATTGATTTCACAGCCCTAGGGTTTTATTTTTTTTTATTTCTCAATAGATTTTTGTAAAATATTTATCAAACTAAAGGCAAAGCTCTCAGCTTTCAAGAAATGTAAAATAGTTAATATATCTTGTCCGAAAATGTGTTTTTTGAACAATGTGAAATTAATCAAAATTTCTATAAAAATTCCACGACCCTAAGGTCTAATTTTTTAGCTCACCAGAACCGAAGGTTCAGGGTGAGCAGTTAGGATGGGTAGGTGGATGCTCCAGCATTCGTCGTCTGGTGTCAACAATGGTCTTCTCAGAAACTACCAGTCGGATTTACTTCAAATGCGTTGAAGCCTTTTGACGTTTTAACTTCAATTTGCTCACCAGTTGGCCCCTTTTCGGGGTCACTAGAGCTAAAAATGGAAAGACCTTTAATAATCTTCTTCTCATGAACCAATGGATGGGTCGTCACCAAACTTTGTCTGTAGCGTCCTTATTTAGACCTTTATCAGATTTGCTGGAATAAAATTTGGTCGGCCCCTTTTAGGGGCCGCTAGAGCTAGAAATAGAAAAACCTTTAATCATCTTCTTGTCATGAACCAATGGATGGATGATCACCAAACTTGGTTTGTAGCATCCTTAGATGGTCCTCTCTCAAGTTTACTCAAATAAATTTGGTCAGCCCCTTTTCTTTTAGGGGCCACTAGAGCTAAAAATAGAAATACCTTAAAATGGCTTTTTCTCATGTTTCTATGGATGGATTGTTACCAAACTTGGTTTTAAGCATCTTTAGATAGTGTTCTATCAGATTTGCTGAAATAAAAATGGTTGGCCCCAATTAGGGGCCACTAGAGCTAAAAATAGAAATACCTTAAAATGACTTCTTTTCATGAACCAGTGGTTGGATCATCACCAAATTTGGTCTGTTGCATCCTTTAGTCATCACAAATATTCTTTGGTAGTATCCTTTGATGGTCCTTTATCGAGTTTGTTATTGTTCTCCAAGTTAATTAACATTTATACTGGTGAGCGTTGCAGGACCATTGTGGCCCTCTTGTTCCTAAAGTGTTCGAATTCCGATTTTCTTACATAGTTGTCTAGAATGCTCTCCAACTGTGACATTGTTACACATCTAAAATTACATAACATATCATTATGCAAGATACCAATTCTTCATAATGATGATCTTAAATGGATCTAAATGATTCTCATTTCTGTTATTGAACGTAGCTCTAGCAAGCATATTTTTAGCTCACCTGAGCACATAGTGCTCAGTGAGCTATAGTCATCAGTCCATTCCGGCATCTGGCGTCCTCATCAAACTTTGTCAGGTTTGTTTTAATAATATCATGGACAAGATCGAACATGGGTCATCTGGGGTCAAAAACTAGGTCACCAGGTCATATCATAGAAAAACCTTGTTAAAGCTCTAGGGGTCACAGTTTTGATTGGATCTTCACCAAACCTTGTCAAAATGATTGATTTAATGATATCTTGATCATTCAATTCAATTTGATCCTTTACTATATATTTTAGGCCACCGGCCCACACACAAACATATAATAACATGATTGGTTATGCTCTGACATAGCAAATATCAATAAGATAATCTGGTCCTAAAACAAGAAGAATTTAAGAAATTTACATAATAATTTATCAATCTTACAATTAACATATAAATGTAATTCAATCACATAATAATGATACATATTGATCCCTCAATCTAACAGCATGAAAAATGTACATAGCAATATTATGCACAACTTGTTTACATGAACAAGACATAAGGGTTATAAAATGATTGTATACATGGATGGATCAAATAATGCTCTGGTATGTACTGTGAACGTAATTCGGCATATAATGGGCATATCAACGCAAAATGGAATTTGTCTTCAGTACAACCATAACAATAAAACAATTTCTGAAGTCCTTCGATATTCCATAATATCTACCTTGTTTGATCATTAAGTTATGCGATGAGCTTCTAAATGTGGCTAAACATTACCTAAAGCGGTGTCGGCAATTTCCGAATATTTTATGAGAAAATCTGAATTTTATTTTTGGTATCCGAATGTCACAAAAACAGATAAACTGGTTACCTGAAACATTTTTTTGCTTGTCAGTTTCGTATTTAAAAGGCTGTGTTAATGAAGACGGTAAGGAGTTGAGGCCGGGTACCATGTTTCAATCACTGTCCGATGATTTAGAATACTAGAGGGTCTTCCGAATACCTTCTTGGTTTTTAAAAAAATAACAAAATCAAACTAGAAAATAGGTACTGTAATTGAATTCTATAGCTGTTGTAATAGGCAGACTTTTTACATGTATATGATAATACACCAATGTAGGTAAATCGCTATAAAATTGTGATACTTCAGTCATCTATTGAAATAGTACTAACAATACTTAGTTGAAGTATGTGTACACCATAAGACGACTTACGATGACAACAATTAAATTTGCAGATATGCATCTGATTGTCTGCTGGATAAATATATTGTTCTCAGAGAAATGTATGAGTTATATTGAACAATTAATCTCTAAAAAAAATTAAATGTTGTGAACTCACATAGTGCAAAACTATGATGGTAATTATATTTACTGACACATGGGACAAATGAATTCTGACTTCTTTTGCTCAGATTCATCTAATAATTCAAATTCAGGCCTGATAGTGCAGAAGAAATGCCACCGAGTGTTGTATGCCTCTCATGTTACCCAATAAGACGGATGCTGATTGCCTTTATTACAGGAAGGGCACATGTCGAATTCTTCCTCGTAATTGTCACTTTCCACATCATCTAACATATTGCTTAGATTTATATCAACTTCAGTTTCAGAATCATCGCTTGAGCTGGGACGTTTTCGTTTCTTCCCATTTCCTTTCTTCATGATTGCTTGTTTTCTGACTTTATTTTCCTCTCTCTCTGTCTTTTTCAACAATCGTGCCGCTTCCCTTTTGCGTTTTTCCTCTTATTTTAATTTCCTCTTCTTATCTCTGTCTTCTTTTCTCTCAACTTTTTTGCGTTTTCCTCTTCCTCTTTTTTACATTTTCTTCCTTACAAAATTGTTCAAAATTGATCTCCAGTCACGTCTTTTGGAATGAATTCAATTTTTGTTTTCTTCTTTTCTTTTGGTTTCACTGTTGGCAGCTTCAAATACTTCCACATGGGTGATTCACAATTGATATCTTTATCATTCTTAGCATTTCCATGCACTAGTGTGGTTACATTAGTCATCACTGACATTGTTTCATTAGTTTTATCAACACTATCTACTGCATTTTCTGCTGATTCGCCATTTTCAATATTTTGATAAACTCGTAAGTTTTCGTCTGTTGGGGCTAATTCTTCCGATACACTTCCTGTGTCTTTGTCTGGCTGTGTTTCTGACTTTCTTGCATCTACTTCCATCTGTGATTCTGTCTTTCCTATGTCTATGTCCATCCGTGTTTCTTTCTTTGCTGGATCTTCACTTGCTGGTTTGCAATTTTTTTGATGAATAACACACTCGTCTGAAATTTGTCGGTTTTCAGAACGACTGTTCTGTCTAGTGGAAAGAGTCCAGCACCTTTAAAGCCACTGACCGCATTTTCAACTTTTGACGAAGATGACCATGCCTGCTTAAAAATGGATGCAAATTCAAATTTCCTCAAAACCTTCCAGCATGTTTCTTGTGAACCGCTGGCCAGGAAACACAATCATTGGCCTAAGGAAGTGAGCAACAGCGCTCATACCACCCAGTACCGTAATTTGCGATCTATCTGAGGCAGACACATTGTATACTGATTTTGCACCACGCAAACCAAGAACATGTCCCGTTTTAGCACTCAAAGCAAAACCTGATTCATCAGCATTGTACATGCGTGTCGGGTCAAGCTATATTGTTTGGTCTTTAATGGTATCTTTTATGAATTTTTCAAATTCATTGAACCATTTTTTGACCTGCAGTGGTGTGAACGTACTTTCTGCCCATGCACATTTAAAAGCAATATTGTATAGTTTTGTTAAACTATGAGCGATTGGCTGAAAGTATTCAGACGATATCCGAAATTAGACAAACCCGCTCTAAATTTAGTAATATCAATGTCTGTAACATAATTTTTAGTTCTACAATCCAATTTAAATTTAGAATAGTGGTACAGTTTACTGACTTTTCCAAATATACCCAAAACCATTTGCAAATAGATTGTTCTTTACATAGGAGACCCAATTTGTTGGATCAATGTTATCAAGGTGTACATGCATTTCATAAAATAGGCGAACGTAACAATTTCTATTCATATTCAAAATTCTTAACCAAAATTTTATATGTCTATTTGAGTGTGTATAAAGAGGTAATCTACTTAGATCACCTAACACAGCATCATTACGTGCATTTTTCCCAACATTTAAAAACCTTTTACATGCATAATTGTGAACTTTTTCTATACTATTTACATTATCTAAACCCCAGATTTCAGATCCAAATAATAAAACTGAGCATATGTTAGAGTCAGAAACTTTGAAAAAGATATGAAATGGAATATTTGACCATTTACTAAAAGAATTTAGTATTTGTAATAACACTCTCTTTGTCTTAACTGACATGGACTCTGACATTTTATACAATGATAATCTATTAGTGAAAAGTACCCCAACATAAGTAAAATTTTTAACAATTTCTATTTCTTTATTTTTGTAAAACCATTTCTCATTTCGAGATAAATGTCCACCCTACTTAAAAACAACAATTTTAGTTTTGTCATTATTAACATTTAGTCCCTCATGAGTAAGTTTATGTTGACAATGGTACATTTATCAGTATTTTTTAAATCAGTATTGTGTGTATTTTGTACCCTGGGGACACACACATTTTTGTATTTGGAAATGAAATATTGGATTTGAATGTAGAAGTAAAGCTGTCATTTCTGTCACTTTTAAGAAGTTAACCAGTTTTTTTGGCTGTATATATTTTACCAATAATACTTTTTAGATATATGACCCTACAGAGGGACCAGCAAATTTTCTTGAATTTTTTTGCCATATCATGAGTAATTTACATAACTTTTTGTTGTAGACATTCATCATATGCCTTCTCATTTTATAAATTTAAAACTTTTTGTTGTAGACATTCATCATATGCCTTCTCAATTTATAAATTTAAAACTTTTTGTTGTAGACATTCATCATATGCCTTCTTATTTTATAAATTTAAAACTTTTTGTTGTAGACATTCATCAATGCCTTCTCATTTTATAAATTTAAAACTTTTTGTTGTAGACATTCATCATTTGCCTTCTCATTTATAATTTATGTACACTACAAAATAAAATCAGTCAGGCCCTGTGCATCTGAAAGGATCCACAAAAACATGTGTCTATGTCTTATTAGAATGCTATTTATACTGTTGAGTGGTTAGTATATGTTCTATTAGAATTATCTGTGATGGTCGTCTAATAGTACATGTATCACTGACCATGTATATATATTTATATATCATTGACCATACATATCAACAAAGCACTAGGCCTAAAGACATCCAAGTATTTGGATACTGGCAATGTTCAGAGTCCAAATGGTGGAGTATGATTTTTTTGGCTATGATGTGCAATGGTTGATTATTACGAGTGTATACTTAGCCACCTGTTTGTTGTGGAACTTTTCGGATGCTTTTATTTTATGAAATCATTTTGAAGCATTGACCTTCCAATTTTTTTAATAATATCTAATATTTTAATAATAATTATAATTAGATGTTTTTATTTTATAAAATCACTTTCAAGTATTGACTTTGTAACATTTTTAATAATAACATATCATATTTTAATAATAATTATAATCAGATGTTTTTATTTCATAAAATCATTTTGAGGCATTGACCTTCCAACATTTTTAATAGTAATATATAATATTTTAATAACAATTATAATTAGATGTTTTTATTTTATGAAATCATTTTGAAGCATTGACCTTCCAATTTTTTAAACAATAACTAATATTTTAATAATAATCATAATTAGATGTTTTTATTTCATAAAATCACTTTTAAGCATTGACCTTCCAATATTTTTAATAATAATATATGATATTTTAATAATAATTATAATTAGATGTTTTTATTTCATAAAATCACTTTTACGCATTGACCTTCCAACTTTTTTGATAATAATATATAATATTTAAATAATAATCATAATTAGATACTTTTATTTTATGAAATCATTTTGAAGCATTGACCTTCCAATTTTTTAAATAATATCTAATGTTTTAATAATAGTTGTATTCAGATGTTTTTATTTCATAAAATCACTTTGAAACATTGACTTTCCATGGACTTTCCATGGATTTGAATGTAGAAGTAAAGCTGTCATTTCTGTCACTTTTAAGAAGTTAACCAGTTTTTTTGGCTGTAGATATTTTACCAATAATACTTTTTAGATATATGACTCTACAGAGGGACCAGCAAATTTTCTTGAATTTTTTTGCCACATCATGAGTAATTTACATAACTTTTTGTTGTAGACATTCATCATATGCCTTCTCATTTTATAAATTTAAAACTTTTTGTTGTAGACATCCATCATATGCCTTCTCATTTTATAAATTTAAAACTTTTTGTTGTAGACATTCATCATATGCCTTCTTATTTTATAAATTTAAAACTTTTTGTTGTAGACATTCATCATATGCCTTCTCATTTTATAAATTTAAAACTTTTTGTTGTAGACATTCATCATATGCCTTCTCATTTTATAAATTTAAAACTTTTTGTTGTAGACATTCATCATATGCCTTCTCATTTTATAAATTTAAAACTTTTTGTTGTAGACATTCATCATTTGCCTTCTCATTTTATAATTTATGTACACTACAAAATAAAATCAGTCAGGCCCTGTGCATCTGAAAGGATCCACAAAAACATGTGTCTATGTCTTATTAGAATGCTATTTATACTGTTGAGTGGTTAGTATATGTTCTATTAGAATTATCTGTGATGGTCGTCTAATAGTACATGTATCACTGACCATGTATATATATTTATATATCATTGACCATACATATCAACAAAGCACTAGGCCTAAAGACATCCAAGTATTTGGATACTGGCAATGTTCAGAGTCCAAATGGTGGAGTATGATTTTTTTGGCTATGATGTGCAATGGTTGATTATTACGAGTGTATACTTAGCCACCTGTTTGTTGTGGAACTTTTCGGATGCTTTTATTTTATGAAATCATTTTGAAGCATTGACCTTCCAATTTTTTAAATAATATCTAATATTTTAATAATAATTATAATTAGATGTTTTTATTTTATAAAATCACTTTCAAGTATTGACTTTGTAACATTTTTAATAATAACATATCATATTTTAATAATAATTATAATCAGATGTTTTTATTTCATAAAATCATTTTGAAGCATTGACCTTCCAACATTTTTAATAATAATATATAATATTTTAATAACAATTATAATTAGATGTTTTTATTTTATGAAATCATTTTGAAGCATTGACCTTCCAATTTTTTAAATAATATCTAATATTTTAATAATAATCATAATTAGATGTTTTTATTTCATAAAATCACTTTTAAGCATTGACCTTCCAATATTTTTAATAATAATGTATGATATTTTAATAATAATTATAATTAGATGTTTTTATTTCATAAAATCACTTTTAAGCATTGACCTTCCAACTTTTTTGATAATAATATATAATATTTAAATAATAATCATAATTAGATACTTTTATTTTATGAAATCATTTTGAAGCATTGACCTTCCAATTTTTTAAATAATATCTAATGTTTTAATAATAGTTGTAATCAGATGTTTTTATTTCATAAAATCACTTTGAAACATTGACTTTCCAACATTTTTAATAATAATATATAATATTTTAATAACAATTATAATTAGATGTTTTTATTTCATAAAATCTATTTGAAGCATTGACCTTTCAACATTTTTAATAATAATATATAATATTTTAATAACAATTATAATTAGATGTTTTTATTTCATAAAATCACTTTTAAGCATTGACCTTCCAACATTTTTAATAATAATATATAATATTTTGATAACAATTATAATTAGATGTTTTTATTTCTTAAAATCACTTTGAAGTATTGACCTTCCAACATTTTTAATAATAATTTATAATATTTTTAGTAACAATTATAATCAGATGTTTTTATTGCATAAAATCACTTTGAAGCATTGACCTTCCAACAGTTTTAATAATATGTAATATTCTAATGACAATTATTATTAGATGCTTTTATTTTATGAAATCACTTTGAAGCATTGACCTTCCAACATTTTTAATGATAATATGTAATATTTTGATAACAATTATAATTAGATGTTTTTATTTCATAAAATCACTTTGAAACATTGACTTTCCATTTTTAATAATAATTTATAATATTTTGGTAACAATTATAATCAGATGTTTTTATTTCATAAAATCACTTTGAAGCATTGACCTTTCAACATTTTTAGCTCACCAGAACCAAAGGTTCAGGGTGAGCTGTTAGGATGGGTAGGTGGATGCTCCGGCGTCCGTTGTCTAGCGTCAACAATGGTCTTCTCCTCAGAAACTACCAGTTAGATTTACTTCAAATTTGCTGTGCAGAAGCCTTTTGACGTTCTAAATGCAATTTGCTCATATTGTACCGGTTGACCCCTTTTAGGGATCACTAGAGCTAAAAATAGAAAAACCTTTAATCATCTTCTTCTCATGAACCAATGGATGGATCATCACCAAACTTGGTCTGTAGCATCCTTATTTGGACTTTTATCAGATATGCTCAAATAAAAAATGGTTGGCTCCTTTTAGGGGCCGCTAGAGCTAAAACTAGAAAAACATTTAATCGTCTTCTTGTCACGAACCAATGAATGGATGATCACCAAACTTGGTCTGTAGCATCCTAAGATGGTCCTTTCTCAAGTTTGCTCAAATAAATTTGGTCAGCCCCTTTTAGGGGCCGCTAGAGCTAAAAATAGAAATACCTTAAAATGACTTTTTCTCATGTTTCTATGAATGGGTTATTACCAAACTTGGTTTTTAGCATCCTTAGATAATGTTCTATCAGATTTGCAAAAAAAAAATGGTTGGCCCCTATTAGGAGCCGACGGAGCTAAAAATAGAAATACCTTTAAACGTCATCTTCCCATGAACCAATCGATGGATGATCACCAAACTTGGTCTGTAGCATCTTTGGATGGGCCTCTCAAGTTTACTCAAATAAATTTGGTCGGCTCCTTTTAGGGGCCACTAGAACTAAAAATAGAAATACCTTAAAATGACTTCTTTTCATGAACCAGTGGTTGGATCATCACGTCTGTGGCATCCTTCAGTCATTATAATTATTCATTTGTAGTATTCTTTGATGGTACTTCATCAAGTTTATTATTGTTCTCCATTATTTGCCTACAAGTGTACCTTTATTACATTTTTAGTATCAAGTTAATTAATATATTCTGGTGAGCGATGCAGGGCCATCATGACCCTCTTGTTTTTTCAAGTATTCAACACAAACTTCATCACCCTCAACACATTTAAATTTAGCGAATTAACACACTTGAGCCTTGGATTTTCTCATATTAAATTTCACTGCCAGAAAATCATTCCCAACAGAATCATCGGGTAAATAATTTTAAGTCAGGGCCATTCATCGTAACATTTGGAATTCTATCATTTTGGGTTTCATTGTCAACTGGTTTCAAAACTTTCAACTCCCAGGAATCAACATAAGATGTGTTTTCACAGTCCTGGTTAGTTTGGCAACCATCACAGTAACAACTGAGGTGGTGGACTTTTAGTTGGAAACCAACTCTTGTGCTGCTTACACTGTGTAACTTTCTAGAGCCTAGGACGGTCTTTACCGATGTGGAATTAGAGCGGTTAGTATTTTCAAACAGTGTAAAAGATCTTAAAATTTGCAGTTAATTTGTCTTGCCTTGGGTAGTTGGAAGAATCGCCAACCTTTTTAAAGTTTTCCTCTCAAAATTTGTGGAGTTCAGCAGCATTGGAAATTATGATATCATTCCTCTGAATGGCACCATTGGTTACATTTCGTTTTATAATTCCCCAAGTCCATCACATGGACCTTTCCTATGGCTAGTTTCATTGTGTTCCATTTCTTCTTGGTTTATTTCAGCAAAACCATGCCTACCCTTATACTGTGCGGCACAGCCGTCTGTCCACTGATGAATAGTATTCACTGTGATACCTTGGTCTCGAACATGTTGAATTGCTGCGCTTTCAAACTGAGCTACAGCATGGACATCATGTTTAAAGTCATCAGTGATAGCTGTGTAGCCTTCCTTAATCATATCCATCTTTAATATAGTGCAACATCATTGGATATAGAGTAATCTGGAGCTGATTCCAATGGAATGATTGAACCTCTCTTCCATGGCGACAGGTGTAGTTTTCACTAGTCATGATCAAATATCCTTCCTTTAGGATATCAACACACGTCCTGAACTGTTCATACTACCAGTTAGCATGAAACACATGTTCAGCATGACCCTCAAGGGATGTTCACAAATGCAACCTAAAGTCACTGATTGTTACCTTATTTGTGTTCAATGCAACTCTAGTCACTTGACACTCAGTATCTAATGGGACTGTCTGTTTCGTCCATTCACTGTATGTCACCAACTGATTACTGGGTTCATTCCTCACTGTCCATCACCTTATTTGTACCACAGTTCTGACACTCCCTCTTCAGGCACTGAGCTGAATGATGTTTGCCATATTTTTGCACAAGGTGATTTCCAACACATCTCTGCTGGAGGGATATGAGATTCCTGTCACTCTTATTTAATGTCTGAACTTTGAGTCTGAAATTTTCACAGTATGTGCAACAACAAACAATTCTGTTGGACATGTTTGCCTTACGTACTTGCTTCGGTTTCAATTGGTCAGATTTTCTCTGACCCACATGTACATAAGCATTTTCTTCTTTAAATTTCTTGTAAGCATCTTGCTGGCTCATTTCCATTACATGTTTTTGTTCAAGCTCTTTTTTGTCTCCATGACTGTCTTTGATAAGTAACACATCTTGTTTATTAGGCATTGGTCTGCTTGCTTGCTCCAGGTAAAAATTGTGAATTGTTGAGGCGTCGTTTGGGGATATCTTATCTTCCCTAGCTTTTCTGGTGCCATCACTTTTCATGTATTTCTACGAAACGCTATGTCGATGCACTCCGAATACTCTTTCAACTGCTGACACTCCGATGGACTTCTGTAACAATTGATGGGCAACTATAGAAAGCGCAGATCTTTTTGCTTTTCTGCTTTGGAGTTCACTAAATCCATTTTTAAATGACTTAAGCACATTATATTCCTCACTCAGATTTCTTCGAGAAGAAGCTTCACTAAACATTGATTTTATAGATGGACTTGAACTTTGATTTTTCCGAGATCTCGGGGTGGATAAAATGAGCAGTTTTTCTATTATGGTTGCCTTCTTTGCTGGTGTTGAAGGAAGTTTTTTTAACACATGTTGGTACGCACGAGTTTCACTGCTTCTATGTTTGTAACCATCTGGTGACATGTTTGATTCTGGTGAACATGGGTTACTTATGCTTGGTTTCTCAAGCAATCTAATTTTCATTCTGTAATTTTGGACTCTCTTTCTGTTTCTCTCATCTCTGTTTCTGTTCTCTGTCACTGGTTTCTCTAGTAAATATATGCCTAGCTTCCTTTTTTCTTCATTTGGGGAAGGACAGCTTTATTTTCTTCATTTGATTTTTTCTTCGCACAATGTTTCTTAACTCTTTGGAGATTCAGTTCACTGTTGTTTTTTTCAGGATTTTTTTGTACAGTCTAGGGTGTTTGATGACAGTTTCTTTGAAGGCTTCCCTTTTTTTTTTCTTTCTTGCAGCATCTCTCTTTCTGACTTCTATAAGCTTTTCCTGAAAAGTAAAATATCTACATTATATTTCTGGAATTAAATTGGAGAAAAATAAATATACACATTGACTTTGTTTATTGATACATTATTAGTGATAATAATTAAGATTAATGATTATCTGCCTAGTTAGATTGTAAAAACTTCAATAAATTTAATAGCTGAATTAATGTTTTTTTTACAATCAAATATCAAATTAGAGGTTAAAACATAGATAGATGAAATCACTATCATAATTACCTGATTTTGCTTCAATTTTTCTCTGTTCTCTTTTTCTTTCTCTTCCTTTAGCACGTTTTATTGCATCAAGTTAATAATGCTTAGTTAATAATGAGATTATATAATTTCACACATTAAGGGTCATGTCTGGGATTCTGTGTCACATGATGGTATGGTTGATTGGAGATATACTGCCCCCCCCCCCTCTGTGATTTGATCAGTGATGTACTGTTATCAAAGGGCCGAATTAGCACTGAAACTGTCTACTGACAATAGAACAGCATTATTACATAACATTGTATAATCAGGTCCCTGTGATGTTCACATTTTATGACTGACTTTTAATTACCAGACAAAAAACCCAAAAAGACCCTTACTACACAATATATCAAAACTGCAAGTATTGACCCCTTAGAGTGAAATTATGAGAGTAGAATTGAATTAATTTTACTTTATGATTTTAAAGCATGCATTATTCAGAATATAATCAAAACAAGTAATCAAGTATTGTATTTACAAATCAAATTCTTGTTATTAAAAAAATATTGGTCAATATTATTTATTTCCTTATTTTCAGCAATAAATTTATAAAAATAAATTGAGAGGAAGCTTAAAATAATATTTGGGGACTCTTAAATATTCTCGGTAATAAGTTATTATCATGGGAGAAAAAGTTCATTTCAAATATTCAAACTAAGATTTTTTTTCAGATTTAAAAGTTATAATCGATATAGAAGTCATTTTCATGAGAATATTTTGAGTAATACAACTAATAAAAGATTAATAAGTGAAGTGGCACGGACATTACGGGACAGACATTACACATATATTTAGCAATTACCATTTTTGACAAATATTTGACTGCCACATAGAATTATTGTGTTTACATATGAAAGAACATCCTCAAAGACCGGGTTAACTAATACATTACTTTTTTGGAAAAAAAGAAAAAATATTTGATATTTAGAACAGACTTATGATGAAATTCATTATTTTTCTACTAAGTCATCTTTATTTTCAATAAGAGAAGATTTTTTACACTTAAACATAATTTATATTATTGATGCACTTATGAAAACCGATTAAAGAAATATTTTGCTTGAAAATGAACAAAAACTGAACTATCATATGTATGAGAATAAAGTGGGACAGACATTACGCGATGGACATTACACATAACATTTTCATTTTTTAAAATTATTAAAAACTTTATAGATAAAATTAGTAAAAGTGAGGTGTTTGGGAATAAGACCCATCAGATACAAGGGGTAATGCATTTTAATATTATTTTCTACTATATTTTATGTGAATACACCTATAGGACGGACATTATGCTTTTTTTGCTGTATTGAGTAAAATATTTGATTTTGTTAAAATGACTAAAATAAAATTACTGTCTTCATTCAGATGATACAAGGATGGCTAAACATTAACTTGACATATAAAAATTAAAAAAAGAGATTGGTTAGAGTTATTGGCTTCAGATATATTTACTTTAATTCTTATGAATAAAAAATTAAAATGGGCTATTTCAGAAATTGGGACCATTACATTGGTACTTTTAGAGAGTCTGGTTTAGAGCGTCCAAGTTGTGCTCTATATAGACGTTGTTCTGTTCGGAGTAGTACAATCTTGTATGAATTTGTTGTAGTGCCGTCAATGTTTGCGTAAGGCTCTTTATACCACTGGCTAACATAAGCAATGATCTGAGTAGCTGTAACTGATTCAGTAATCTGTAGTAGTGGTCTGTTGGGATGTTTGCCTCCTGATGCAGTTGGGTCGTAGTCCGTTTGAGTGCTCCAAATGGAATCTTTGACGTATTTGTACAGTCCATTTTCTATTTCGCTTTGACTGTAGAGTAAGCCGAATTCTGGTTGATAAATGCTGACCATCTTATAGGTATTTTCCTATGTCGATGTCATCTAGGTCTCCGGTGTTCCAGGAGCTGGTTGTGTTTCTGTAAAAGTCAAGATCCGGGAGTGAACTGGAGATTTGCAATTGTCTCTGGGGTATTTCTACTAGGTCTGGGGCTACTTGAACAACGTTTTTAACCTCGTTGTTCTCAGTGATCTTGAGTCTAGCGGGCAATACCGGATTGCCGTTAGGGTCTACCAAGTCTCTGTTTTCGTTTCTCTTGAATTTCTTAGTTGGGGGAAGTTTGTCTATTTCCTCAGCAGTCATCTCACTGGATTTTCGCTTGTAGGCAATGGGCGTGCTAGTTCTTATTCTGTGTTCGTCGGGCGTTTGAAGGCTCCACTCCAGGTCACTCCTTAGAGTTGTTGTCGCATCGTGGCTTTGTTCATGTACTCAGAAGCCAGGACGGTGAGGTTTTTGTACTGCGAGTCGTCCTCTTCCGGTTGTTCTTGCATTTCGGCGTTGTTGTTTTCTGCGACTGTTTTCATGCCCTTGTACGCAAATCCGACGCCTTTCATGGTGAGTAGTCTGGGGTTGTTCCACATGTGGTGATTGGGAGGTACCATCACTCTGGTCCAGGGGTTTATTCTGTTCAGTTGCTCAGCTCTTCCTCTGAACAGCAGACAGTTGAATCCCAAGTCGGGATTGGTCTGGAATTCTAGCGTGGTGGAGTAGGTGACTCTTATCTGAGCGATGATGTTTATAGCGCCGGCGCTCGCGTGGTAATCGTGTATCTTTAGCATGAGAGGTTTGCTCTCGGAAGTTGTGGTTGATGTAAGTTTCAGCGTTGGCTTCTATGTATCCGGTTTTAGTGGGGCAAGCCCTTGGCAAGAAGTTGTTGCTGTTTGTCTTTTGTCTGATTGGTGTTGTTGTATTTTCCTATCTGGTACCATCTGCACTTTGCGCTGTCGTATGTGCTGTCATAGCTGAATGACATTCCTGGTGACATTCTGCTGACCTCTAGCATTCCGTGTAGTTCGTCAAAGTCCAGGTTGAGGTCCTGAGAGTTCATCTCGTCCAGCACAGAGGCGGTGAATTCCGGTCCCATGTTGACGTGAACTCTGTGTAGCATGCCCTCTTCTTGGGATTCAGGCATGGCGTGATGATAGTGTTTGTTGGTCTTGTATATGTCCATGCCGGTGGTGACAGGTTCTATGGCATACTCCTTGAAGTATCTGTTTGGATCCGTGTACATGTACAGCGGAGGATTCTGCACGAAGTTCGATGTGATGCTTGAAGCGTCTACAGGATTTATGGTCTCTTGCAGGGGCTGGTAGTCCGATATGGTCACCGAGTGTTTCAGCAGTCTGTAGCTTGAAGCGTTCTGCCAGGCGTTGTACCAGTCTATGGGCCTCATGGCTATCCTGCTGTTTGTGTAAGGTACCAGTTGCGCTCCGAAGTCTATTATGATGGTGGCCAGTTGTCCTGGTCTGTACTGCAGGGCTGTTCCCATCTTGTCGTCTGCGTTGTTGCTGACAAAATTTAATGCCAGAAGGATCTTGTGTATGTTTTTGTGAATGTGCTGCTTGTGGCCTGCTTGTGGATTGTTTTTCGTGCGAGCTCCTCCGTTGTGACGGGGGCTCCGTCGAGTCCGCTGAGTCCGTCGTCGCTCTGGCCGCTAGCCTGAGCGTTTGCTGGTGTCCCGTCGTTATCGGTTGCCGTAGACATAGCGATATGATAAGAATCACAAGTACGATCCAAATCAGAATGCACTGCCTATATCCAGTCTCTGTCTGAATCAGATAGGTCTTATTCACTATGCACTGTATGAACACAATTATTCACTATGAACTGACACTATACACTGTGTGTAAATCCAATGTCCGTGAATGCACTATCACTATACACTATGTGTAAATCCAATATCCGTGAATGCACAGTTTAATACACTTATACACTGTCTAAATCCAAAGGATTGTTCACTTTTAAATCCAATTTGGAATTTAAAGTCCAAGTTGTTGTTACAGAATGACGAAATGGCATTGCGCACCCGTTTATATAGGGTTTTTGTCACGTGGTCTTTGTTTTGTCACGTGTCTAGTTTTTGATTGGTTGCTATTTTTAGATTTTTTAAATTTTCTCAATTTTTTGATTACTCACTTCGTTTTCCTTAATATATTTTTTTAAATAAGAAAGGCTTACTTATTACGTCGCAGAGTGGAAGCTGGTGCTGACTCACTAGTGTCCCGTAGTGGAATTTTTCTGGAGAGAACCAGGCTTTTTCTTGTACACTTATCGGATTTCACAGACCCAAAATACTGTTGAGAGGACAATCTATAAGGTAGCTTTCTTTCTGACGTTCAGCCATACTATACAGAGGGTTATATGCGGTGATACAGTCTGTATATAATGGGCTGAACATCAGAAAGAAAGCTACCGTATATCCTGGCCAGGTCTTAAGGTAGCTTTCTTTCTGACGTTCAGCCATACTATACAGTATATGCTGCACACATTTTGAAGATCTGTTCTTAGTTCTCCACCTTAAAGGTCCCGTCCATATGCTTTAGACTAATGTCTATATTCGGTAGGATTGGCATGGTATCCACACTATCACTACAATTTTCATGTTCTCCAAATGCTTGGTGTACTGTACTTTGTTCGGTTTTCCCAATTGAGGTGCTGTAATTTTACCGATCGTACGTATGCCTAGTTTATTTCCACAGATTAACCATGCTTGGGAGTGCATGGGGAATGGAATTGAAGTATGTGATATACAAAACATCTCCACTTGTCCATATTACAGATGTTTAATTGTCCAATAAATAAAACGTAAAACAAGGTTACCAACTAAATAAAACACTGATTTAAGTTTAAATTAAACAAAATATATCTATCACTGATCGTTAGACCAGGCGAAAATATTATTAACATTTAACGCTAATAACAGCCGACATAGTTTTGACATAACTTAATGGAAATTGCTAGCGTCAACTGCCGACTGCCGACCAACCTTTTCATCATTTTTGAGTGTTCTGAGTATGTGCAGACTCCGCACAGTATTACCAAAAAGGTCTAAAGATCAAGAACTAATATTATGAGTCAGGCATTTTTACCCATTTTTTAATTCTTGCATTTGTAGTCTAAACTTGTTATATCCTCACCTGACCCAGATAAATATATTTAGTTTCTACGCAGGTACAGTACTATTTGTGTTACTACATATATGTATATCCATCTATTCTGCTCATTAAAAAATGACCCTTGGTTGATGTGATTTTGGAGAGTCAACAAATTTTCTTTCTAATTTTACTGTAAATTTGGCTCTTTGGTACAAATTTTCAAGAGTCAAAAGTTTTATTTTACTGATTTTAAGAGTCAAAATGCTGTTTTAGGTTAAGGGTCAAATGAAAGCCCTGCCTTAACCAATAAAATCTTATCTTTTTCCCATTGATCATAAGACACTTCACGAGATGCTTCTTTGTATGCTTTATATCAGACAATTAAATAGCTAAATGAAAAATAACACTTTTAATTTTGGCTGTAGTTGTATAATCATCATCCATGATGATAGTACCTACTTGAACATTTTGTTCTTCAACCTGCTGAACAAGGCTTAGCTCCAACATCTGTATTTTAGCAGATAAGAGATTTTGACATCTGACTTTTTGAGCATGTGCTGTCTCCGTATATATATAAGTAACATTACAGCCAGTTTAACCTCTTTATCCAAATAATTATATGGTAAAGACTGAAAAATAGTCAAATTCACCAATACAAGCACAGTGACAATCGGTAAACAAATCAAGCTGAGATAATAGACAAAAATAATTACTGCCTGAAACAAGTAAACGAATCCATTCGATATAATAAACAAACATAATAATGCCTACAAATAAATGCTAAATTCTATAATCTTATCGTCTCTAAAATTATGAAGACTGTAATTAGGTGATATAAAATTTATACTGTGTACGAAACTTTTTGGTACGAAGTTCAACCGAGTAATTGGAAAATAAAAACAAATTGAAATTGTACTAATCTATAATTGACACGACGATTAAGAGAATTTCTATGCATGATAAACAATGTAGAAAAGTTACTTACACTGTGAGAGAGCCTAATGAAACATAATAAATAACTCGGCGATGAACAACGCGTATCACACAAACTTGTTTTGAATTTTTCTCTAATTAATGTAGCGTCACTTCAAAGAAAAGAAAGAGTATAATATACGAAAAGAGCATAGAAAGGAAAACGTTCCAACGATGTTGAGTGGGTCTATTAGTACAAAAAGGGGGCTCAAAATTATAATCAATGGCAAGAAATAACAAGTAACATCGTTACGTGACAGAGCATAATACAAACACATTCTGCTGTCTTTTGAGTGCACATCATAAGGAATGACTTTTCCACAGAGATTCTGTAAACACAAAGCAACATAAACAGGCATCTTGATATTATTTAAATGGAAAGAATTTTGTGAATTTTGATGATAGAACAGTCCACTTGGAAAATATTATTTGCTCCTGTGTTCTGTCTTTTAGTGCCTTTGTGATGATTCAATCCAAAACATGTATAAACATACATATTTTTTGAGTATGGATAATGTTTGTGGTAAAAGGACACAAGACTGGCTCAATAATAAAGGATAATGGGGTTGTATGATATTTACAGTAAAATCTGTGAACAAAGGCCACCCTTTGGAAAGACAAATTTTGGCCTTTATTGACAGATGGCCTTCATTTAAAGGTCAGTTTTTATAAATAATCAATGATGGTTTTTCAAAGAATGGCCTTTATTCACAGGGTGGTCTTTATTTGGAGGTGACTGCAAACACAGATTTAACTGTACAATGTTTCTGTAACATTAGTGTGGTGTGATTCTTCCATTAATTTGAACTGACACATCATTAATATACTCAATCACAGAAATGTGATTGTAATGAGTTATAAAAAAGACACATGTACAATAATTCTTGCCTTCTGCTGCCCTTTTTTTGCCACTCCATGTCTGATCTTCTTTCCATAGGGCCCCCAGCTGGGTGGGGGTTAGAATTCTCCAGCTGTCGCACTACAGAGGGGTAAGACCCCCCCACTGTGCCTGCCCGTTTGCCGTGGGCTGCAACCCGTGTCGCTTAATTTGGGCTAAACGGGAGGTCAGGAAAGCCTGTCCTGATCAATCGGCTGGTCATGACGTGCCCTTGGTCATTTTTCATTTCATTAGTTCATAGGCTTCTCTTTTTTGAAAAAATGACCTAGAAGGCGGTGGCTCATGGGCTAATAGGTTTTCTTACTCTTAATTACTTACTCTTACTCTTAATTTTCTACAAAATTCATTCAAATTCGTTTCTGCCATATTGTCTTCTGTTTTTCTCAGCTCAGTCTTGAATTTGTCATAGTCAGTCATGACATCATTCTTGTAGGCAGCTTGTGGTTTGATTTCTTTTCTTAAACCTTCATTTAAGACTTTTTCAGTTGCTCATCATCACTTATTTTTTCATCCCATCTAACACCACAGCTTGGGCAAACGGTTCTGCCAACCTTGATGCATATGATGCTATAGATTCTTTCAGTTTTTGTTAACAGGAATAAAATTTCTTTAATAAACAGTGCAACCTCTCTAAGCAACACCCTTTGAGAGACGCAAAATTATGTTGAGAGGTTGCTGCTCTAGAGAGGTTAAATTGATATCTAATTGTACAGTGGGAAAAAGTACGCTGTAGTTGAAGGGAGGTTGTTGCTCAAGGGAGGGCTGCTATAGAGGTTGCACTGTACTTTTCTACGTTTCTATATTTCTGAAAGTACTCTCAAGTTTATACATCACTGTGTAAATAATCTACTCCTGTTCCAAGTCTATGTACTACATCACATGCATTCCCTTTTAGCGCTCTTCCTATCCCTAACAATATCTGGTCATGCGAAAAACTTTTTTTCTCTAAGAGTGCTTCTACTTTAAACTTGAAGGTAGCCCACTTTACATGTCCTTTATTATCTTCACCATAGACGTTTGGTAATTCCGGAAAATAAAATTGACCATGTTGTTCCCTTTCACATGGTCTTTCTATAGAATCCATAATCATGGTCTGATTCCTTATTATATGTATAAGATCCTCTGAACTTTCAAGTCCTAAGGCTTTACAAGTATTCAGCAATTGTTGGTCATTTTCCATGGAATCTTTTTCTTCTAATTTCAAAACCATATTTATTGATATCACTATCAACTTGATATCCACAGTAAGTTAATTTATATATAATGTTGTAATTTTCCATCAATATTCAATCAATTTCTCTATCAATATTCACATAGGAATAGTTCACATAAAAATCTTAATCTCCTTAATTAACCAATTAGTTCATATATTTACTATTTCTCTATGGTCACTTCTACTACACTATACTTCATTCAGGGTATTCAAAAGATTTGGTCATCTATGGAGACAATTAGTTCAGTCAGTCTGAATTCCAATCTTCTAATCCATGAATTGACTATTCAATTCAATAAAAGTATCAATGTTAAATATATAATTACTCAATCACCATTTAATTTACATTTACACAAGCTTCATCTAGATCATATTCCACTTTAACTTTTCTTTTCCTGTCCACTTCAAAATATATATTTCATAATATTCAATCAATCTTAGTAATCTCAACACTACACACCCTCAAGTCAACACAGGTATAATCACTAATTTATCTTATTCAATTATTCTACACTTATTTAAAAAGTAATACACCACTCAAGGACTCACTGAATTTAAAATATTTCAATCAAATTCATTTGAATCAATTTAAGCCCATTTCACTCAAACTCAGCTATATCATCACTCAAACTCAGTTTATATCATCACTTAAACTCAGTTAATAAAGTAAAGGTCAAGGTCATGTGTCAAACTGGGTCAACCAATGAAATCAATGATATGAATCATAAGGATTATGAATGAATCATCAAATAGATATTACTTGTAATTAAAACTAACAACCACATCCAACAATAGTTCTTATGAATACAAACAGAAATTATCCATTGTCAAATAATATGCTACTCAAAACATGTGGTTCAATGAATCAAAGACAACAAATTATAAACATGGGGAAAACTCAAATATATTTACATACTGATTTATATGAAAGTGAAAGTAGAATGGTCCAGTTACATGTTGCATGCTCAACAATAAATCAAAAACAGCAAAACATGCACAAATGTTGTAAAAAACTCAGGCAGACCTAGGATTCTGGATTCAGTTAAATTTTGATCTTGATCCGATAAAACAACCCACGGTACATATATAAATACATGTTTACTACAGTAATTATAACTTAGGTAACACATTTTATGGGCCATTTTTGAGCCTGCAATTTTTAATTGAAAAAATGTGAGAGACCAGCAATCATACTTGGTATATTTGTCCATGGTGTCTCTTCCAGAAGTATAAAAAGAGAAACAATTATTTAGTGAGGTTGGATATTGCAATTTTAAGTAAACTATTATTTTTATTCACTTATGTGTTCTCTAACTCCTATTAACATCCATATCTGATGTGCCTCAAGCTGGCAACTCAGGCGTTTGTGTGCCTCTGAACAATTTTCCATTTTTATTACATTATTTCTCAAGACCAATCGTCCATTCTTTTTTGTGATCAACTTCTACAATTTTTAATTGCTCAATGTCTTAAGTTATTATATGAGTCAAACGCTGCTCCCATTAATAAAACATGTCAAAAAATTTAGCCAATTAACTGTACAGTATCATATTTTCACATACAGTAAAACTTCAAATATGAAACCATCATAAAAGCAGTCGTAATAATGAAGTGGTCTCATTATCAAGTTGAATTATAGATGAGATATTGGAAGCTAGTCTGAAAATAGGTGGTCATTATAATAAGGTTTCAGCCCTGGTTCCAAGAATTAGTGGTCATTTATAACAAGGTGGTCTTGATATTGAGGTGGTTACTGTATGAGGTTTTACTGTATTTGTACTCCTACAGGATGGTCTTTTCCAGTCAGGTTCTTGTTCAAATATATCACTGTTTTGTACAGATCAAAGTTAAACAACCTTTAAGTGCAGCCATTAAATGCATAGAATTTATATTATGGATTAGAATAGTAGCATATTTCTACATGTAACATATTGCATGCAAGGCTAGACAATTCAACTGTAATAAATACAGTGCAAACTCTCCAAAGCAATACCTTTTGGGAGAAGCAAAATTATGTTGTTGTAGTTGTGAGGTTGTTGCTCTTTTGAGGTTAAAGTAATAGTTAAATTGTACTGTGGGAACAAATCATGTTGTTGTTGAAGGGAGGTTGTTGCTCAAAAGAGGGGTCTCTCTGGAGAGGTTGCACTGTATAACATATAGAATACATCACCATACTTAAAAAATATAAACCCACTATTCAATAGTTGAAACAAACGAAATACACAGTGAATGACCACAATACTTACAGTCTGACTTTTAAAGCCTTGAAGGTTAGAAAAATGTTGGTCTCTATTAGAATTTTTGATATTTATTTTATGCCAAGATATCAACTTGTTGATTTTATTCTAACATATTTACACCACCAATTGCATTCATTATAATTTATGTGAGAAGCCTCTGATAAATTAATTTTAGGAGGATACACCACATAAACACCTTCAGATTGTTCTTTAGTTTAAATTAATTGTTGTAAGGTAGTTGAAGGATTATGCCTATGATCAGCCCTAATTTGTGTGATATTAACCCACCATTTATAGCACTTAAAATATTTTCTGAGGATATGTCAGCTAACTGACCTCTAGCTTCAACTTCAAATGCTAAATTTCATACAGATTTCATACTATTCTTTGGTTAACTAGATTTTCCATTTTGTCCAGCACCAACACTGCTTACTAGAATGTTTTGATACTTATAGAGTTGTTGCCTTGACTGTTCCCAATCCACCCATATCACCCAACCTTGATTTGACCTTGACCTCTGTGGTGTTTTGTTATGTTTTACATTAAAACACTTATATTAGAACTCTAACACAGAGATGGTTTTATACAAATTTATTCCTCAGCGACAATTTATTCAATTTTATTTCACTAGAATTTTTATGTGAAATCGATTCTTTGGCAACAGGTAGTTTGGTTTTTAAGCTACGTCCCATTAGCATTTGTGCTGGTGATAATCCAATACC
Source organism: Lutraria rhynchaena (assembly GCA_008271625.1). Taxonomy (NCBI): domain Eukaryota; kingdom Metazoa; phylum Mollusca; class Bivalvia; order Venerida; family Mactridae; genus Lutraria; species Lutraria rhynchaena. Next base: position 380,026 of record VIBL01000109.1, on the reverse strand, counting down.
TTCAATTGGCGTATTTCTATAATTCAGCATAGCTAAATAAGGATCTTTTGCTTTTTTCAACAGATTTTTCACTGTTCTAACTGTCCTCTCAATTTGTCCATGAGATTGATAATGGTATGGACTCGATGTGATATGTTTGATTCCATAGTCATTGATGAATTCACGGAATTCATAACTTGTGAATTGCCTAGCATTGTCACTTACAATTTCATCAGGTAGTCCGTATTTTGTAATGTATGATTTTACATACCCAATTACATGTTTGCTGGTTAGATTATCCGGTCTTGAAATTTCCGGCCATTTAGAGAAATAGTCAACTGAAATAAGGTATTGTCAACCTTTTAACTCAAATATGTCAATGCTTATTCTAGCACACGGTCTGTCCGGTAATACCATCTTGATCATTTGTTCTTTTGGATGGTTTGCTTGGTTCTGTGTACAAATTACACATTTACCTATTTTTTCTCCAATCTCGCTGTTAATACTAGGCCAAAATATGCTTTCTCTTGCAGGTGTTTTTGATTTTACTATTTCCAAATGAACATGAACGTGAACATAATCCAACATTTTATTTCTGAGTATTTTCGGAATAATCAGTTTATTTCCTTTCATTAACACATTGTCAACCAATAATATTTCATTTCTATAATTCCAGTACATTTTAATTTCATCTGGAACACTGCTGCGATTTTCTGGCCATCCATTTATCAGCATGTCTTTTAAAAGATTCATTTCTCTGTCATTGTCAGTTGCTTTTCTTATCTGTTTACATTGTTCATGAAACATTGCAATATACTCCTCTACACCAGCAATTTTATATTCTTCCGTGAGTAATTGTTCCGATTGTTTATTTAAGTAATTTCTTGACAATGTGTCAGCGAGGAACATAGTTTTTCCTGGTTTGAAAGTAACATTCAGATCATATTCATACAATTCCAGCAGCATTCTTTGCAGTCTGATTGGATTTTCATGCAGCCCGCGTCTCAAGATAGTTGTTAGCGGCTTGTGATCTGATTCAACTGTCACCCTCTGTCCATATATATATTGTCTAAATTTTCTTACACTAAATAAAAATTGCAAGTGTTTCCTTTTCTATCTGGGAGTAGCGCTGCTGAGTTGTGGTCAATGCTTGTGATGCATAAGCAACAGGTTTACCATCTTGCACAAATGCTGCACCTACAGCTTTAGAACTGCTGTCAACAGTAAGAGGCACAGACTTCTTGTAATCAAAATATTGCAACACTGGCACATTTGTCACCAAAGTTTTTGAGCTCTTCAAAACTCTGTTGTTTATATCCCCATTCAAAAGCAACATCCTTTTTTTATTAGTACTCTAAGATCTGCAGATTTGCTTGACAGATTAGGTAGAAACTTTGCCAGATATTGTATAAATCCTAAAAATGTCATCAGCTCCTTGTTAGTTGGTGCACTCATTTGTTCTACAGCTCTGACTTTATACGGTACTTCAGTATTTCTAAACTGACATTTATTTTTATTGAATTTTAAATTATTCTGTTTTGCCCGTTTTAACCCATCTCTAGACGATCATTGTGCTCTTCTAGTGTTCTCCCTGACACTAATATGTCATCCGTAATGACTTCAACACCATCAATGTCTTCAAACATCTCAGTCATGACTGACTGCATTACTTCAGGTGCAGAATGTACTCCATAGGGAAAATGTAAATATCTAAACCGACCGTATGGTGTGTTGAATATGCACAGCTTTGAGCTATCTTCGTCCAGTTCAATCTGCCAGAACGATGAAGTAGCATCCAATTTGCTAAAATACTGTGCTCCTGGCATTTTCGAAATAACTTCCTCCACGGTTTTCAGTGGATAGTGCTGCCGTTTCACTGCTCTATTCAGATATTTCGGATCAAGTCATATCCGAACACTGCCATCTGGTTTCAGAGCAGTAACCATACTGTTGACCCAATCAGTAGATTGATTTTCATGAACTATGATTTTTTTACATTCCATTCGTTTCATTTCTGCTTTTACCTTGTCTTGCAGCTTCAATGGAACTTTCCTTGGTGGATGTACTAACAGGTTGAACATTACGATCAACTTGTATTTGATGTTTGCCTGGTAACCTTCATATGCCATCAAACACGTCCTCATATTTCAATGTAATGTCCTGGTCAATGCATTCTTTTTTATTCATACACAACTTTTTTATTAGTCCTAATCGTTTACAAGTATCACCACCTAAGATTGTCTGTCTCTTTTCTCCAACACTTGAAATTTTACCATCTCCGATTTGTTGTTGATGGAACATTGCAAGTTGATACATCCTTTTGGTTTAATAGAATGTCCACTATAAGACCTTAACATCACTTGTGATTCATTCAGATTTGTCTTGACTTTCAACTTTTTCAGAATTTTTGTACTAATGACATTACATTTTGCTCCTGTGTCCACCAAAGCAGGAATAATTTGATTATTAACCTGACAGTCAATAATCCACTCACTATTCATAGCCTTTATATCATTATACAAAGCACTTAAATAGTAATTTTCATTTTCACTATCTGTATCTGTATCTACTACATATACTTTCTTTTTTCCCATTTTATTTCTGCACATCTTGGAGAAGTGATTTGCTTTACCACATTTATGGCAGTCTTTACCATAGACTGAGTATTTTTTCGGTACATGTTTTCTTCCACATCTGGTGCATTTATCTTTTATGTCGGCGTTCATGTGTTTCTTCTTTTGCCTTTTGTCCTTTATGGCATTCAAAGAAGCTTCAGTTGTGCTTGTCATCGACTTCACTTGCTGTTCAGATGTTTCTGAGGCTCTGCAAATATCAATTGCTGTCTGCAGTGTAAGTTCAGGTTCTCTTAACAACCTTAAACGTACAGTTTCTTCATGGACACCACACACTATTCTATCCCTGATTAAGGAATCTCGTAAATCTCCGAATTCACATGAACTAGACAACCTTTTCAACTCTGTGACATATGTGTCTATGCTTTTAGATTTCTTTTGCACCCTTTATATAAGCAACATTCTGTCTTGGATTACAATATCTCTCAAATTTTGTCAATATTGTTTCTGTTATAATATTGTCCCCATGTCTATCACCAGCTTCATGCCAGCTAAATGTATTATACACTTCCAAGGCATCAGGTCCAATTATTGTCAACAAGATGATGCTTTAATTTCATCATCTTTCTCGTTCAACCCAATTGCAACCATATAGAGTTCAAACTGTTGTTTAAATCTTTGGAAATTTTCTTTTAAATTCCCATCCAAAGGTAATCTTTCTGGTGTTCGTAGATTCTTAGCCATGTTAAACTATAAATAATTAATTACTAATTACCACTAATGCATAAGTCTACTGTCACCAACTTCTGACACCATGTGGTGTTTTGTTATGTTATACATTAAAACACTTATATTAGAACTCTAACACAGAGATGGTTTTATAAAAGTTTATTCCTCAGCATCAATTTATTCAATGATCTAAAACTACTATCAAAAAGGCTACTATACATACAGGTAACTGATAAGCCAAGTGGCATAGATTTAACTCAGTACACAACAACCTCTACCAGATTTGGCCTTTTTATGTTTTAAATGGCTACTTCTTGGTTAACTAGATTTTACTAATTCCTCTATCACCAAAACCACTTACTAGAATGCTTTGATGCTTATACAGTTGTTGTCTTGGACCATTCTCAATCCACCCATATTACTCATTTTGGCCTTGACTTCTGCCAGATTTGGACTTGTAATGTTTTAAATGGGGCTATTTCTTGGTTAACTAGATTTTACCTTTTCATATAGCACCATCTCTGCTTACTAGAACATTTTGATACTTAAACAGTTGTTGCTTTGGAACATAGCAATTCACCCATATTAACCAACGTCAATTTTATTTGATTTGCATCATTTCTTTCTTGCATATCTTAACCACATGCTATACCTATTATTTTGAGATATAACACATCAGTATTGTTCGTGTGATTAATGTTGTAAAATATTCTTAAAACTCAACAATTACATATGCGGATTAATTAATTTATTTGGAACTATAATTCTGAAAGCAAATGTGTAAAACCCTGAACCCGGACATGTACAATTACAATGTTGAGGCTTCTAATTTGTACTAATTAATTTTTGTATACTGTGAATGTTAAATGCTGTTCACGACACACAAGGAGAGACGGAATTTATATGAAAGAGAAAATGTAAGATATTTCTCGAGACCATGTGTTTAACTATATTACCTAAGAGTACAGTTTCGTACATTTTAACTTTACAAATTTTGTTGAGAGGTTGTTGCCTTTAGAGAGGTTAGATTAATAGTTAAAATTATACTGGGAAGAAATCATGCTGTTGTTGAAGGGAGGTTGTTGCTCAAGCAAGGGCCAATCTGGAGAGGTTGCACTGTATTGCAAAAGATTTTTTCTTTCATTTTATGACTTTTTGTGGGTAGTGTCTGTTATAAATTTTTTCTAAGTTGTAATTTTTAATGATGTTGATTCATAGCACTACAAATTTTAGGCTACTTAGACATAGCATGAATACACATTAGCGAATGCAGGATTTATATCCTTAAATGAGAAACAATGAAACTATTGCGACATAAACTTTTAATGGTTACAGTCATAAAAGAATTTTGAATTTCAATATTTACTGAAGAACAATCATTCTGGTGAAAACCTAGGCTAGCCTGAAACATGAATGTTTTTTACTTACCTTGATCAACTGTTATTTTATATCAATTATTGAAATATAACAATAAGTATATGTTTAAACAAAACCACTGCTGATAGTATTTTGCTTATAAAATATATAATTTTTGTCTGATTTCATTAATTCAAGTAGCAAAAACGGGAGTCTTTTACCAATTCTACCAATTTATGCATTATTTCTTACTGCAATTAAGAGCATTTAGTATTTTAAATAATATTTTTTCAAGTGTGGTTGCATAACACTAAAAAATGGCCATTTTGGGAGCATATTTTTGTGTTCTAGAAATATGAGAATGAATATTCTAAATCTTAATGCTGTTCTGGTGGTGGATGTGTGGTGTAGCTGCTAACTATAGAATGTGAATCAAGATGCTTATAAATATCCAGATGTTGCTGACGATCGCTGTTCTTTAGATGTTGTGGATTGAACACAAAGTTCTCTGTATCTTCAATATGATTCATTTATCAACAACAAAAACAACAGTTTTAGAGTTCCTAATTATTAAAATTAACACCAAAAATCAAAATAAGAACACAAAGTGTCAGTCCGAAATATTTTAAGATAAACACAAAGTTAATTTGCCATTACATAGATAGTACCTTAAAACAATGGTTAAAATAGTAGAAGATAAAAATAATATCATTGGGGTGATTCGAAATGATGCTATACATATCTTAATAAGTATTAGAGTGATAGTTTAATTAAACTCTACTTTGAAAGAAAATGTCAAATTGTAATATTATACTGGTTATTTTGTTTGGTGCAGTAAGTAAATACGTGCACTTATCTACTTACTGTACCAATGATTTTTCCATAAAATATTTAATGTATTGTGCAAGAACAAAACATATATGCACATATCCACTTATAGCACAATAGTTTTTTTGTTACAAGATAAGCTATTTGGTGCAATAGAGTAATATATGTACTGATCAAGATCAAAGAATGAGATCAAGGTAGTAAGGAGCATCTTATTGTCATTTGTGACATCAGAGTTTAAAGGTCATGATTCTTCGATCTTCAGTCTTCACTTAATGCTGCAGGATCCGCAGTTTACAGTATTTCCAGAATGATTTGAAGCATTACTTTGTATAAGATTCACAAAACTGGTAAGCTTTATTTGTGTCATAGTTATGACACCGCCATAGCTACACTGAGGCACAAGCCTTGGTTAAAATCCGGGCAGGTAATGGGGGGAAAATGTCAGGTTTTGTTAAAATAAAATTTCTGAGAAAGCATGCCCCCCGACCCCCCATAGATTGCCTTGGTTCAAATATGGGTCTGGCTATAGCACTGTATGATTATTTAACTGATGAATAAATATAAAATTTATACATAAACATAATATTGTATTTAACTTGTTTATTTACAGTCAAACCTTCGAACAAAGGCCACCCTTGGGAAAGACAAATGTGGCCTTTATTGACAGATGGCCTTTTTTCGGAGGATAGTTTGTTCTAAATAACTGGAGTAAGTTTTCAAAGGATGTCCTTTATTCATAGGATGGTCTTTATTTGGAGATGGCTGCAAACACAGACATGATTGTATGTTGAGTTTTCATTAAAATAAAAGGCATTTCTTTAAAAAGACTGAACATTTTGGATAAAACAAGATAAGTGAAGCAGGCAATTTCATTTTTAAATCATCAATTTTTTTAATGTTTATGAAAAGCATTATGTCTTAAGAAATGATTAAGACCATACCAAACTGATTCTATGTTTAGCATCATTGGGTGGGTAGGTTTACGAGGGTTTTGACCAAGAAAAAAAATAGTGGAAACTATCAAACTAACATTTTTACAGACATTCAAAAAGTAATAAAAAAACTATGATTAGATTACCAAGTGTCCACCAGCATTGCATGGGTGCCAAAATTTTGGTATCCAAGAAATCTTTATCTTAGTATATTCAAAATGACCTATTTGTGTTTAATGTAGTATTATGATTGTAGTAAATCACTGTAGATAGGTTTAATAGACACGGTCGGTTTGGATAATGTTTTTAGGGTTTAAGGTCAGGGTCAAAAGTCTGATGGTCATGAATAATGTTTTAGCTCCCCTGAGCCCTTAGGAAGTTTATTAAGACATTGTAGTATCTGTCTTTCAATGATGTTCATGTTTCTAGATTTAAAATATGTAATAAAATCATCTGTATAGAGGATTGTACTGTACTCCAGGATTAATAGCTTTATGTTATTAATTTTAATACTAAATAAAGTGACCGACAGGATACAGCCCAGCGGTACACCCATTTCTTGTCCATGTGGATCTGACAGACTGTTACCAACACAGATTCAAAATAAACAATCATTTATAAAAGCAATAAAAAGTGGAAGGATGCCTCTGAAGCCAAACCCATGATGATCTTAAGCCATGTTTTAATGCCATATCATATGCACTTTCAAGGTTGAAGAATACAGCCGTTTACCATTCTTTCTAGCATTTTACATATACAACTGGTGAGAGTTATTGGGTGATATTTGCAGCCTACAACAAACGGGCAGGCACAGTGGGGGGGGGTCTTACCCTTCTGTAGTGCGACAGCTGGGGAATTCTAACCCCCCACCCAGCTGGGGGCCAGGACTTTTCTATATTACATCAATGGCACAGTAAAAATATACAAATGTTTAAATTTTAAACTAATATTAAAGATTGGCTAGCCAGGCAGTTACCTATCTTACTTTTCTGAAAATTCTGAGGGACTAATACATTTGTATATCACATTCTTGAGATAAACATTGAAATATTTTTATGATGCATATTTTTTCATTTTTTTTTCTTTTTGTTATTGTACAATTAGTAAAATTATTATAAAATTAGAAAAATACATGTCACATGTTATTAAGGATAACCTGGGCATGTTTGGTGTCAAAGTCAATGTCTAAAAATGCAGATTTCAATTCTTTAGAATATATTTTAATACAATGATTTTAATTAACTTGTCTATATTTTTTAGGAAATATTTACCTTAAATTGTTGTAAAACTAATATAAGGTATTAAAATTTGACAACTTCTCTAAAATTAATAACTACTGTAAACTGATGGATTGTTTTTATCACCTCTTTGTTTGTATGGCTTGGATAATAAGTTAGGGATGTCTAAATACATTTATGTCTGATTACTTATCAATTTATAGATTTTATAAGAAGGAAGTTTTAATTTAAAACTGAGTAAAACTACATACGTTTGTAAAACAACAAAGTCTTTTAAATTGTTTGCATTTTTGTTAATCTGTTAATAAATTGTGCTATTTTAGAAATAAACCACACCTCCCATAAGAAGGCTCTATTTAAGGGAAGTTTTGTTTAAAAAGATACACAGAAAAAATGGAACAAAAAGGATATAGTTTGATTTAAATTCATTTGTCTTTGTTGCAACATAATATTCCATTTTGTCTTTGTGACACTTGTATATTTTACTTAATAAGTTAGTTACTGTGAATGACAAATTTTGTTTAGAGTAAGATGTTTGCAAGAATAAAAAAGATCGATGCTCATAATCATAAATAACAATAAAGATACCCAAAATAATGGAAGAAACCGCCTTAGCCTTTACTGATTTTGCTTCCTACTGTTTGACTAACATTCTTCTCTTACAAAATTGCCTGACTTTTCCCTGACTTTTGCTTATTTTCCCTGACCAATTTCAAAGTTCCCTGACTTTTCCCTGACCTTGAAAAAAATATTTTTTCCCTGACTTTTCAGTGTGTTATTGTGTTTCTTTATTCAAAGAAATATTGATAAATACAGTAAAACTGGATGATTTTAAGTCCCAACTTTTCTTTTTGATAATCGATTGTTCTCTGAAAACTGGAATTCTCAGAAAGCCAGATGTTTGGATCAGTCTGGTAAGGGTCCAGTTTTCAGGGGTTATACTGTAACATGATTGTGTCCAATAAGGTCGTTGATGGATAGTTGCACAGCTGGTGCAAATTAGTTTGAATGTTTGTGTAAAACAGTTACATTTTTATATCAAGATTCTGTGAAAGCTCCGAACATAAGCTAACAAGAGAATGTAGGTTGATGAAATAAAAGTTTGTCTGATTTATTATACTATACAGATTTTTTTCTCTTACTGGGAATAAACTATATCTGCATTTGGGATTCAAGGGTGTCCTTTGTTCACAGGTTTGACTGTACCTAATACACTCTAATAAAAGCTCCTATGGAGGTAAAAATTCACAATTTTTCTTCAATGAGTGATTTATTGTTGGAATGACATTTAAATACATTGAAGACGTTAAAAGAATTTGTAAAGCCTCCATGGTGAATCAAGATTTACCTGCTTTTTTTCAAAAACAGGCATTTGTGTTAATTAGAGGTAGGGCATTTAATAGCTTGTATTCAGAAATTGCATCAAAGGCAGTTCTTTTTGTAGTGAGTTTATTCAGAATAAAATAAAGAAGGGACCAGCTAATCTTACATCATTGACAGCTCATATCCGTCGGTCCTAAAATTAAGAGATGAAACAAGGAGACAAACCCATAGACTTTGATAGCCATACATTGTGGCAGTAAAAATTAAATTCTCAGAGGTCTGTTTGCCCTAAAAAATTAATGAAGGTTTTTCAAAGAATGGCTTATTCAGAAGGTGGCCTTTATTCTGAGGCGACTTTAAACACAGGTTTGACTGTAACAAATTTGTACTCTAAGTGCTGAGTATATTGATTATAGTTAGTGCGACTGTCATGATCTGTAACTGACCAGCATGGTACAGCTCCATCGATATGGTCTGTTAATTAGACTTAATTAAAAACAATTCTGTCCAAATCATTGATAATTTGGTTATCTTTGATATTAGAAAGGTGAATACCAATCAATAAATAGTTTGATTAATTTTATCCGAATAGTAAACTTATCCAATAATATTCAAATCAGCTCTCAAAATTCACATTTTCGGGCATGTAAAAACCATATAGTTAATTTTGTTTCTTTTTCTTTTCACCTTTCAGCATCCTTGATCAATCTTGTAATGAAACCTGTCAAAAGATGAAATAATCTTGTCATAACATTATCTCAAAATAATTATTTATTAAAAATCATTCCAACAAATTTTCATTATATAATTATTCATACTATTATAGACAGAAATCGGTAGGTGAGGCATGACGATAGGTTGGGGATTGTTCTACTCTTTAAAATAGGGTAAAGTAATACAATGACTAAGTACTTGTCTAAACATAACTTTAATCTCAATTAAAATGGACAAATAACTGGTATTTATATATTGCGGACACTACAGAAACATTCCAAAATGCCACTCGCCCTACGGAATGGACTTAACTGATCTTTGACCATTTACAGGTTGTGGCCAGACTATTATAATTAAGAAAACCTTCCAGTAAATAATGCTAATTTAGAAATTGATATAGCTGAAACAGTTTTACAGTAAACTAATTTGAGATGTTGTCAAATTTGGCTAGAATACTGTCCTAAGTAGCATATTTCATCAAAAACATCTTGTTGAAAATACTTTGCTTGTGAAATTCTAGTAAAATATGAAAAATGTATTTTACATTTTAGTTTGACATTTTTTTTCAAATTTGGCCATGAAATTTTTTTAAGTAACATTTTTTTATAAAAAAAGAAAACATTTAGAAAAAATGTAAAAGGGGACCCCATCAAAAGCTATTCAACCTGCGACAGATATCTTTTGATACTGTGGTATCATTTTTGTTGCGCGAATTTAAGGCCGCGCTAATAAAAGACCATCCAGAAAGAAGTGACTATCCGAAATTTTCACAGTCCAAATACTATGTCACTTAAGTTGTGTATCTACTTCCGGCTATGTTACTACCAATTTGCAAAGAGTGATGATTTTTCAAGAATTAACAGGGAAACGAGACATATGGGTGTGCTTCACTACCTTTAACAATAATCTATAGTGTATTGTAGCTAATTTTGTAAAAAAGATAAAACAATCTTGAAAGGGTAGGCTATTTTAATGACTGTTTATATGTATGTCTAATTTTTTAACTGGTCATAATTACACTATTTCACTAATACTTAGTTAAAAAAGGGTATCTAATTTTTTTTTATTTAACATTTAACTATTTTTAATTTACACAATTCAGGTGGGATTAATAGCTTTTTTTCTTTCATAGCTATTCTAGTATTTAAAATTAAAATCTGGCTACTAATTTTTTGTTTTTCTGTTTTGTCAGGTCAGATGTAAGAGTATATCATGTAATTGTTGTAATAGTATATTAACTACCAGCCTGATATTCATTTAACTTGGGTATAATGTAATTAAAGATTAATTTTGGCCCAGTTGGATACCATAATAAATCAGTACTTTCCGATATGTGGTTTGCATTCTCTTTTACAACATTTATACGAGAATGCAAACTCTTGAGTGATTCTGATGTAAGGTTTGCTTCATCTAGAAATCAGAAACACTTGTTCTTTACGGCCAGCCACATTTATATGAGTTTGATGAAGACTTTGATACATAACGGAGAGTATGATGGTTTCAAAAATAACCCCCAGAACCAAAATTGTAATTACTTAATAATATGTATCTAAAAAAGAGAGTATGAATTATACAGGACTGGTAGCTATAAAACTGTTATTCACTTTCTGTGTAGTAATTAAGGTAGAAGCTGAAAGGGGTTTATAAATACATTTAATGCTCAAAGATTGTGCAAACTTGACACTGTTTTTAGTCAGGGAAAAATGGTTTTGGTCTGGGAAAAGTCAGGATATTTTGGTTGCTCTTCTTTATGGGAACCCTGGTTATATTGAATATTCTGAGCAAATGATGGAATTGATTGCTAGGTTTTGCGGCATCTGATATCATTTCATGTATAAATATTACACAGCACTTCCTAAAAAATTTATTTTTGCATTTTATATGCAATTATGGTCATTTCTATTTGTTATTATTGTATATAAAATATTTGATTGTTTATTAACATATGGAATTACTTATAAATATTCCTATTACTAACATCTAGAATTGGTCCCAGGTTACGTATATGTACGAGGATAGTTCTTGTCACTGTCACATCTCCATTGATCGACGAAGCATCAAGGTGTATTGATCATTTCCCTTTATATTTGTATAAATTATACTTTTTATACTTTTCTTTTAAATTTACTTTTTAACTTTTTCTTTAAAATTTGCCTTTTAAACTTTTCTTTAGAATTTGTTTTTTAATCATTTTTATTTTCTTAAAAATTTGTTTTTTAATCGTTTTTATTTTCTTTAAAATTTCCTTTTAAATGTTTTTATTTTATTTTCTTTAAAATTTGCTTTTTAAACGTTTTTATTTTCTTTAAAATTTCCTTTTAAACATTTTTATTTTCTTTAAAATTTCCTTTTAAATGTACATATTCAGAAAAGCAAGGTTGACCTCTGGCATGGCTTAAAAACCTGTAAGTAACCTTGTCTTTTCCTTTTTAAAATTTCCTTTTAAACATTTTTATTTTCTTTAAATTTCCTTTTAAATGTATATATTTAGAAAAGCAAGGTAGACCTCTGGCATGGCGTAAAAACCTGTAAGTAACCTTGTCTTTTCTTTTTTAAATTTCCTTTTAAATGTATATATTTAGAAAGGCAATGTAGACCTCTGGCATGGCTTAAAAACCTGTAAGTTACCTTGTCCTTTCTTTTTAAAATTTCCTTTTAAATGTACATATTCAGAAAAGCAAGGTAGACCTCTGGCATGGCTTAAAAACCTGTAAGTTACCTTGTCTTTTCTTTTTAAAATTTCCTTTTAAACATTTTTATTTTCTTTAAAATTTCCTTTTAAATGTATATATTTAGAAAGGCAAGGTAGACCTCTGGCATGGCTTAAAAACCTGTAAGTAACCTTGTCTTTTCTTTTTAAAATTTCCTTTTAAACATTTTTATTTAGAAAAGCAAAGGTAAAAATTTTATTTTATGATATATTTGATTTATTTTACCCACATTCCTTTGGGAATTTTAGCTATATGTACGAAATATGATCAATACACCTTTTTGACGCTTCGTGTCTTAATCAGAGTGTAAGAGTGACAAGAAATATGCCCGTGCTTAATGCAATGACGCAATTATTTTGATGATATCTGGCTAAAGAATCAAATCAATCTCACTGGATTGCAGTTTGAAATTTCTTTTTTAATAATACATTATCATTCGAAGTGTAGAAAGAAATTCTATCAAAAACGATTAATAAATCTTCTTGATGCTTTGTAATTGAGTACATATACAGAAGCAACAAGAAATTAGTTTGTATGTATGTTAGTTCTATAAATATAATTAAGTTATTAATTGATCACAACTTTTATTATGAAAATGTAATTCTTTATTATAAATATTGATTTAACCAAATTATTATTATAATTAAATTAAGGCTTCTTGTCGCTTCTTTTCTTCTTCTGAGACCCAAAAGAGTAGAGAGAAAGCAAAATAGATCATATCCGCGGACTTTTCTCTTACAAATTCTACTTTATCTCTTCTAATAGTTTGAATCATTTTAATTAATCATCTGAATATATTGTTTGTGACGAGAAACAGCCACATGTGTTTATAAATCTCTCATAAATCGGGTAAAATAAACATGAAATTAGGTAAGATGTATCTAATTACAAAACTGAATATGTTAAATACAATAATAACAAATTGAAATGACCATAATTGCATTTAAATTTATTGTTAAAAATTTAATTTATTTGTCATATAAAATTTGTTTTTATTCTGAGCCAAACAATTATCAGAATAAAAATGAATCTTTTGTGCCCAGTTTCATTTTTCTGCTAGATGAAACTATACACAGCAGAAGAATTATCAGAGGCCCCTCTGCTTACTTTTTTTATGTTGTGAATGGTGTTTTACTTTAATCAGACTGATTATACCTACAGTCTAACCTGTATTTGGAGTCACCTCCGAATAAATACCACTCTGTGACCATTCTTCTGACAGTAAAGGCCACATTTTGTCTTTCGTCAGGGTAGCCTTTGTTCACAGGTTTGACTGTATTTTGAATTCACCATATTCATGATTCTTTTAACTTGAGGTTTCTACTTGATCAATTAATACATTCATACTGTAATTAAAACTTTGTGCTAAATTGACAATGCTAGAATGAAGTTTTGTTTGGAAAAATTTTATTACCATCATACTGTCCTGAATACCGGACATAAGGTTGTCCATTCTTTGACTTGTGGTAGAAATGTTTGTGCTAAGATGGTCCTCATGTTCAGACAATATCTTAGTCATATCTACTACTAATTTAATTAACCTATTCATCTGCTTAGCTAAAATATTTACATCCTCCATAGTAGCTATCCCAAATTATCTCTTTGACAGAGAAAAAATGAAAGGAAGTAAAAAATGTTGACTTTGTGATCTATGATTTTCTATAATGACTTAGTGAATGGTTCTAGTTGTTTCTATAAGCTTCACTCCAGTTTCAGTACAAATACTATTTAATTGTTTTATTATGTTTTGATTAATACATGATTCCTGTTCATTGTCACGTGATGGCAACAATGGACCATTCAGGACATCTTCAGTTTCCTATGTATGACACCAGTAGTCTCTTGCAAGAACAACCCTATTACTGTGCAACCTCTCCGGAGCAGCTCTCTTGAGCAACAACCTCCCCCCTACAATGGCATGAATTTTCCCCACTGTAAGTTTTAATTGTTAATTTAACCTCTCTAGAGCAACAACTTCTCAACAACAACATAATTTTGCTTCTCCTAAAGGGTGTTGCATTAGAGAGGTTGCGCTGTATCATGTTGAAAAATAACCATTATTCAATACTCATATCAGTCAAGCACCTCCATATTTAGTGTAGGTTTCTAATTATTTTTAGTGACATCCTTACCTCACTCTCATACTTCCATTCTTTGTAATTATCTGACCATTAAATTCTGTAATGTTGTTTCCCCCTTTGGGACTAGTATAAATAATGCTTACCTTATCTTGAGACTGAGCACACCTGGTTTGTGGTAATGTATCCACAACTGTTGGAGGAACATTTTTACAAATTACATTGTCCTGCTCTGTGGCAGTATTGGGGTCTTGGCCTTTTGGTCATGGCTTTGTTTTGATTTTAATGTAAAGTAATGTTTAAATTATATCAATCAATTCTTTCTAGTAAAAAACATTAATTTGTGTAATAAGTTAGTATATTGTTTCTAGTAATGATTAGTCTTAATCAGCTTTGTCCTCACCAACACCACCGTAACATACCCTCATCACCAACATCATAATCATCATCACCACCAACTCCATCATTATAATCATCATCAACAACACCGCCATCATCATTATGTTTCTAGTAAGGATTAATCTTTATCAGCTTTGTCCTCACCAACACCACCATTACCTACCCTCATCACCAACATCATCATTATCATCACCACCAACACCATCATTATAATCATCATCATCATCACCGCCATCGTCATCATTTTTCTAGTAATGATTAATTTTTATAAGCTTTGTCCTCACCAGCACCACTATGATATACCCTCATCACCCACATCATCATCATCACCACCAACACCATCATTATACTCATCATCATCATCATCATCGCCATCATCATGTTTCTGGTAATGATTAATCTTAATCAGTTTTGTCCTCACCAACACCACCATAACATACCCTTTTGTTATTATTATATCTTCCTAAGTGATCACATAGAATATCAACACAATCTTTTGATAAATTTAACAAATACTGCTTAATTTTACTGTGCTAATCTGGATTTTAAAGTAAAAAGGCAGGATTATTGTGTGTAAAACTGAGCTTAGAACAGATTTACTGTAAAAATCTAAATGGTACGTTCAATTGTGAGTACATCGTTTAAATGCATGATATTAAATATGTATGATAATTATATGTTATAGAAAGTTAGATGTTTTAGGATTACACAGAGAGTTAAATACTGTGACTGTTTAATGAATATATTGGATGAGATGAACATTTTTATTTGCTGTGTATATTTTGATGGTCTCTTTGACTTGTACTTAAATCTGTGACTGAGTACTTTTATCACTGCTTTTTATAATCTCTCTGCATAAATATGACCCATGAGAATTCTGTGTTCATGTTGTCTTTTAACAAAACTTTTTAAGGCTAATTGTATTTCCTTATGAATATTAGGGTCTTTTACGAATTGAACTTTGCATTTTTTTTCCCACTTATTTACAATGTATATGTTGAACAGCTAAAATTGCATGTATGACATTGATAATGAATGTGTAAATGGTGGTTCATTATTTTATTATTTAATATTTTATTGAAAGATTTTTTGTATTTTAATAATAACTTAGATTTCTGTTTGAATATAATTGTGAGATTTTCTGCAATTTGATTATACAAATAGGGCACCAATAAAAGGGCCACGTAGCAATGCAGTCCAAAAACAACCAAATGTGTTCAGTTTGGGAGTGTGTATTCCCCAGCCTTAGTGCAGGGAAATAAGAAAAAATGAGTTTCAGAAACCCAATTATATTTAGCAAATACCCAATTCAAAATGACATGATGAAGTGATACCCAATTCACTGAGAAAGCTTATCTGTTGCTCTGGCAAGGTATAGAAGAGTTTGATCATCATTTACTTGCTACATTTTTCATAAACTGCTGATGTTTTTTTTTCAATTTTTTAGTTTATGTGATAATTTATAATATGTAAATAATTTAGTAGTGATTTGTAACTTTATTTTCTGTCACACTTTTGTCAGTTTGGAGATCAAGCTGTTTTGATATGTTTTTATCCTAGCTTTTTTACATAATCAGATCCAAATTATGTTGAGTTATCTCCCCTTGAAACCAGGATTGCTTTTTCTTAGTGCTTGTATCTTATCTTTGTAAGCCTTATTTTCTGCCTTTTTTTTCTCTTTTAGTTCTTGTAATTTCACTTGATATTTTGCGTCACTCTTAAGTTTCTCAAGGTATTTTCTTACTCTGTCTCATGAAGATTCTTTTGGTTTAGGGTCATTGTTTTTGGCATTTGGTGATAAGCATCTAGACCTTAATGCTCTTTGAATGTCAGACAATGTCATATTTAACTTTTCCATGATAGTGTAAGATACAATTGTTCATATATTATCTGTAAGAAAAAAATAAAACCCATCAGTTTTTAGAATTACATATTTTACTGGAGTGTAACAGTCTTTCCACTGTGTCCCCAGTGCTCACTATCAGAGCAGGGAACGTGAGTTTATAATACAGTGCAAACGAGTTTAAACTGGTAGATATCCGTTTTACTTTTTAAACATATAAATTCGGTCTGCAATATAACAAATAAAAATAACTTTAAATCAGAAATAAATATTTCAGTCAATAATTACGGTGAGTAATTTAGTTAGAACTTAAGTAGTATAAAATTATTAGTAGTAGTAGTAGTATTTTTACACAAGTATTTCAGTATTAAATTTACACAATTTTCCCAGCATTATTGATAATAATTATAATTAATATGTACTAAGCTATGTAAAATGTGTTTAAAGATGAAAGGAAATTACAAAAAAAAGAAGTTTAAAATTTACCTACAGGTTTCTATCAGACAAAACCTACAAAAACATCTGCATCTTACTAAAGTGAATTTGGAAGTGGCGTGGCGGTAAAAAAATCAGATTACTCAAGTGTATATGAAATTTATGTTGTGAAATTTGCTAATAAGGGTTAATTGAAATAAAAGTGAATCATTGGTTATCGGTCCTGATTAATGTGATTTATTGATGATACTTTACTAAGGATATAACCACTAACAGATCTACCTACTATATGAATTTCCTACGACAACTGCCTTTGTAAAAAAATGCTGATTATTGATGTAAACTTGATTAGCTCTTCTAACATTAATTCCAGAGTGATGTTATATAAATGTATATTTAAGAATATCAATGAAAATAAAATAGTTTGACATCACAAAATTGAATTCTAGTGTTACACTCCTGTTTTCACGTACGATCACACGTGACAAACATTTGACTCCTGAAAACAAGACTCTCTTCTCTGATGACAACCATGGGGCGTGCTCTCTTGAAAAATAGCGATAATCAATATGCTTGTTAAATACATTTGAGAAATTGGTTTGGGTAAAAAGTGTTACACTCCTGTTAAACATGGGTTGTGGTAAATATGAAATAACCATGTGAATTTTATGACAGGCACATAAATGAAGACTATAGTTAAAACAGCCAAACATGTTAGTTAACTAGTTTCTAGCATATAATTGTAGATAATGTTTGTATTTCATGCAAAATCAAGGTCAATCCTAGGTATGCCTTATTTTCAAGAAAAATTTGCCAATAAGTCATGTTAAACTAATTCTTACATTAAAAAGATGGTACAAATACGTTAACTGTTGACCTTAGATATGCATTTTTTACTGGTAAAAGATTAAACACTTTATTTGGTGGTTTTGTAAGACAGTGCAACCTTTCTAGAGTGGCCCTCTCTTGAGCGACAACCTCTCTTCAACAACAGCATGCTTTTTCCCCGCTGTACAACTTGACTATTTATATAACCTCTCTAGAGTGGCAACCTCAACAACGACATAATTTTGCATCTCCCAAAGGGTGTTGCTTAGGAGAGGTTGCACTGTAATGCATTCCTGAAAAATGACTTTAAAAAAAATTCACACAAAAAGTGTTAACACTCCTGTTTTTTTGGCATGTTTTTATTGCACCATTCGCAAATGGTTTATTCAACATAAAAAATATTTCACTATAAAGTTAACAGTATAGAAATACAAATTTTAGAATTTAAATTTTCTATAAATATTGTGTCATTTTGTAATTTGAAGTAAAATTTGAAAAAAAAAACCTAACTTTTTTAAACTACCCAACTACAGACCTGTTTCAATTTTAAGCATTGTGTCTAAAATTTTTGAGAGAGTTTCTGTGAACAACATTATTCTGTGTTCGGATGTATATGAGAAACTTGACTTCCCGAAAACACAGGAAGACGTTAACGCAGCAATTAAAAAACTTAAGACGCAGAAAGCTTATGGTGTAGACTGTATTCTTAACAAATATTTTATAGAATGTGGCACTATACTTACTCCATATTTATGTGACATTTTTAATCTGATTTTTTTCCTGATATTTGGACAATGGACATAATAATACGTCTATATAAAAAAGGCGACTAAAACAATGTTAGCAATTACAGGGGGATAACTCTCCTTAGTTGCTTGTCCAAACTTTTTACAACAATTTTGAATGAAAGAATAATGTCTTATTGTGAAAGTGTAATTATATATTTGATACCCAATTTGGTTTTCGAAAGGGTCAGTCTACTATTAATGCAATATTTGCATTAACATCAATTGTGCAACACTTCTTGAATAATAATAGTCGTCTTTATATGGCCTTTATCGATCTTAAAAAACGTTTTGACAGCATATATCGAAACGTATTGTGGTATAAACTTTTTAAACTAGCATTTACAGAAGACAGAATTTTTTTAATATTCTGTGGGTTTACGGCAAGGAGAGGTCCTGTCACCAGTTTTAGTGTCACTATTTTTAGAAGATCTTAAAATGTATTTGTAAGGAAATACCAATTTAGGAATTTGTATTGACGATATTGTTTTGATGGTTCTGCTTTTTGCCAATGACATAGTACTGTTAGGAAAGTCACCTGAATATT
This sequence comes from Lutraria rhynchaena, assembly GCA_008271625.1. Lineage (NCBI taxonomy): Eukaryota > Metazoa > Mollusca > Bivalvia > Venerida > Mactridae > Lutraria > Lutraria rhynchaena. The sequence continues at coordinate 360,725 of VIBL01000109.1, read as the reverse complement.
AACAAGGAAGTTTGGATTTACTTTTTGCTTATTGCAATACTTGGGGTTTAGAAGTCAATTGCGACAAAACAAAGGTAATGGTTTTTAGAAAACGAGGGAGGATACGTTTAAATAAAAGATGGTTATATGTGGGCGAGGAGGTACAAACGGTCGATACTTTCAACTGTTTAGGAACTGTTTTTTAATACTCTGGAAGTTTTACTTTAATAACCATCATTTGACTGGTAAAGCCCTTAAAGCACTTAATGTTTTATTATTTAATTGCACATTAAAACCTAGATTGTTATGTCAATTGTTTGATGCATTTGTCGGTTCCATTCTTCATTATTCTGCAGAAATATGGGAGTTTTCGAAATCGAAAGACATTGAGCGTATTCATTTAAAGTTCCTGAAACGTATTTTGAACATTAGAAAAAGTACATGTGCAGCAGGTGTTTACGGTAAATTAGCGCGATATCCACTCTATATAAGTTGTTTTAATAGCATTATTAAATACTGGTGTAAACTCTTACAGTCTGATAACAATATATTAGTTACACTTTATAACTGTAGTCTAAATGATTGCAACTTTGGATGCAAAAATTGGGTATCTAATGTAAAGTCTTTAATTGGTAACTATGTTTTTTTCTGTGTGTTTAATGATCCAAGTAGTATTTGTCTAAAATCATTTTCTGCAATTTTTAAGCAACGCGTAATCAATACTTTTATTCAAGAATGGATAGGAAATATTGATCAAAGTTCTGCGCTTACAGAATACAGGCATTTTAAAAATACATTTTAGAGTTCTAGTGAAAATTCTGTGATACCAGTTAAATGGATGGACTCCACACATTATAAGCAGAAGATGGCTTTTACTTAATGATAAGCATTGAATCAGATATGTCATGTTGTTGAAAGATGTGTAGTATCTTTTATCAGTGTTTAAGTTAAATAAATTCCCCCAGTTTTACAGGTTAATTGGTTTTATCTTTGTATTAAAATGGAAAATAGCTTAATTCTGGGGGGTCAATGCATGGAATGCTATGATGTAAAGACCATGCGATCATATTGAACCAACTGATCATGGTTATTAACTATGAGCTGTGCTGTAATGATATTAATTTCCACATTCTTTGCTTATCAACAAAACTTCATTGAATTAATTCTGTGATAAAATGAAATTTTAGGAGTTAATTGCTCTGACTCAACTTTTGTGTTGGTATGTGAAATCTCTCCTGGGTAATTGATATTCACGAAGTTTATCCCAAAATTTTCTGCATTCATGTTTGCTTTTATGGTAAATCGAATTTTTTAATTTATGAACATGATGATATGCAATTCTGAACCTAATTTAGGCCATGACCGTGGTACAGTGGTTAGTGCACTTGTAACCTAGCAACTTGAGTTCAAATCCTGTTCCTGGTAGGTCATACTCTTCTATGAAAATTGACAAAATGTTGATTTTCCTCCATATAAGGAGGAGTTGCTGGCTCCTTGTGGAAGGGCAAGTCAGTACTGGTTAATATACAATCCAGGAAAACTGGTTAGGTGAACCAGTTGCCTTATATAACTGAAATTTTGTTGAAGAATGTTATTAAACCCAGTGAAAGAAATGTGAAATGTTCAGCACAAGTCCTTTTCACCCACCCTTCTCTTGTGGGATGATCAGCACAAGTCCTTTTAAGCTGCCCCTTTCTTTTGGGATGTTCAGCGCTAGTCCTTTTTACTCGCCCCTCTTGTGGGATGTTCAGCACAAGTCCTTTTTACTCTCCCCTTCTTGTGGGATGTTCAGCACAAGTCCTTTTTACTTGCCCCTCTTTTGTGGAATGTTCAGCACAAGTCCTTATTAGCTGCCCCTCTCTTGGGGGATGTTCAGCTCAAGTCCTTTTTACTCGCCCCTCTTTTGTGGGATGTTCAGCACAAGTCCTTTTTGGCTGCCCCTCTCTTGTAGGATGTTCAGCACAAGTCCTTTTTACTCTCCCCTTCTTGTGGGATGTTCAGCACAAGTCCTTTTTAGCAACCCCTCTTTTGTGGGATGTTCAGCACAAGTCCTTTTTACTCTCCCCTTCTTGTGGGATGTTCAGCACAAGTCCTTTTTACTCGCCCCTCTTTTGTGGGATGTTCAGCAAAAGTCCTTTTCACCCGCCTCTCTTGTGGGATGTTCAGCACAAGTCCTTTTAAGCTGCCCCTCTCTTGTGGGATGTTCAGCACAAGTCCTTTTTAGCTGCCCCTCTCTTGTGGGATGTTCAGCACAAGTCCTTTTTAGCTACCCCTCTTTTGTGGGATGTTCAGCACAAGTCCTTTTTAGCTGCCCCTCTCTTGGGGGATGTTCAGCTCAAGTCCTTTTTACTCGCCCCTCTTTTATGGGATGTTCAGCACAAGTCCTTTTTTAGCTACCCCTCTTTTGTGGGATGTTCAGCACAAGTCCTTTTTAGCTGCCCCTCTCTTGGGGGATGTTCAGCTCAAGTCCTTTTTACTCGCCCCTCTTTTGTGGGATGTTCAGCACAAGTCCTTTTTGGCTGCCCCTCTCTGGTAGGATGTTCAGCACAAATCCTTTTTACACTCCCCTTCTTGTGGGATGTTCAGCACAAGTCCTTTTTACTCGCCCCTCTTTTGTGGGATGTTCAGCAAAAGTCCTTTTCACCCGCCTCTCTTGTGGGATGTTCAGCACAAGTCCTTTTAAGCTGCCCTCTCTTGTGGGATGTTCAGCACAAGTCCTTTTTAGCTGCCCCTCTCTTGTGGGATGTTTAGTACAAGTCCTTTTTAGCTGCCCCTCTCATGTAGGATGTTCAGCACAAGTCCTTTTTACTTTCCCCTTCTTGTGGGATGTTCAGCACAAGTCCTTTTTACTCGCCCCTCTTTTGTGGGATGTTCAGCACAAGTCCTTTTTGGCTTCCACTCTCTTGTAGGATGTTCAGCACAAGTCCTTTTTACTCACCCCTCTCTTGTGGGATGTTCAGCACAAGTCTTTTTTATCTGCCTCTTTCTTGTAGGATGTTGAGATGATTGCAGTGCTTTCTCTTATTGTAATTGGCATATTTCAACTATGTGAAAAATTATATGATATAATCATAAGTCAAATAACCAATACAGTTCTTTCCTTAGTGAAAAGGCTTTAACAACATGTCAACCTCTTTAGGAAAACACCGACATAATATATAACATGTAAATCCCTGATAATGAGGCCATCTTTCTGACCCAAAAAATTGGTTGTAATAATTAGGTGGTCTCATTATCAAGTCGAATGATAGGGGAGTTATTTAAAGCAGGTTTGAAATTAAGGTAAGTCCTGGGTAATGGGCAATATCAAGAACCTAAAATTGCACACTGTATTGTTATATTGTATCATATTGTGCATCTAAATCCAAAATATTGAAAAAAAATACTACATTGTTTAATGCCTATAAGCACTTTTGTAAATACCCATTTTCAACTATTTAGTGTCTTATTTTACACAATACTCTATCTTTTCTTAAAAAAGAATAAATCAATGTTTCTATTCATATATATATACAGTCAACTCTCATTATGACGAATTTTTCGAGCCCGAAAAAATACTTCGTCTTAACGAAAAATCGACATAAACGTCAGTCGAATATTGCCAAAATCAGCCATTTTGTCCATCACTAGAATCACTAGTTCATGATAATTGGCATGTGTTGTAAGAATTACATATTTGTGATTGTAACTTAATGCATGATGAGTTATATAATGTATACATCAAATACATAACAAGAATTTATTGAGTTTTTGTTTTTTATTTACCATGCGTAAAAACAGTAACAACAGTAATAACAAATACACATGTTTACATATAAAACATAGATCAAACATACAGATATACAACAGAAAGCACATTTATTCATATAAGCACATAAAGCAACAAATGAATAGGCACAGGTATGAAAACAATTCACTGTCACAGCATATACATGATGTAAAGGTCTCACTTTTTCTCGAAGAAGTCAAGGATATGGGTTTGTGTTTTGGTACACACACTGTTTAGATGTTTTTTTTGTGATGAAGATGTCAATACATTCTAAACAGTTCATTATACAATCATCGTTGGTAAAATATCCAAGATATGGCCTTAAATCTTCTATTGATTTACATTTGGTTCCCGATCATCATCACTACTTGACTCATCGTTGTCAGCTGATTGTTTGTTTATAAGATCTTTTATTATGTCATTCGTTTCTATTGGGGGGCATAGACGGGAATATTTAAATCAACATTAACATAATCATCCATAGATGAGTTGTCCGACAACACTCATCAATTTTGACAAATGAATGTCATCATCAGGGTCCTCAGAGTCAGTAACGGGTTGAGAATCTATACTGGTTGGTACTGAGAACCCTGCATGTCTATAACAGTTTGTAATTATCACAAGTCCATCGTGGACATTTACACAAAAATCAGTGCCTCCATCAATAGAGCGAATTTTTCTGGCAATCAAATTTTTTCTATAATGAATTTTGAAAGTTCTGTATCACCCCCTGATCCATTGGTTGTGTCAAGCTAGTTGTGTTAGGAGGTGGAAACACAAGTTTAACAGCTCTTAACATTGTTACGTCTGGATGTGCTGGACAGTTGTCCACAATAAGCACAATTTGTCTATTTTTTCTAGACATTTTCTCATCTAGATGCCTAACCCACTCCGCTAATATATGGGAAGTCATCCAGGCTTTCTTGTTAGCGTTGTATTCGGTCGGGAGCTTTTTTACATTTTTGAGACATCTAGGTTTCAATGACTTCCCAGTAACCAGGAGTGGTAGTTTTTCTGTGCCTGACATGTTGGCAAAGACCAATACAGTTAAGCGTTCTTACTCGCCTTGCCCCCATGACATTTGACGTCTTTAAATTCCAAGGTTTTGTCAGGCATTTTGTCTTCAAAATTAGTTCACCATAAAGAAAAATTTGAGAGCAAAATTCTTCTTAACTGACAGAATTTTATATACTTTAAGAACGAAAAATTCGAGACTTAATAAATACTTCGTACGTAGCATTTAGTGTGAGTATGCCTAAGTTTGGCTGACGACATGTAAACAACACAAAGTGTATTAATACAACTAATGATTTTAATCAACTTTTTGGGGAATTTTGGGGAGAAATTGATAAAATAATGTTATTTCAATGAAACTTTCTGAGATTTGACTTATGGAATGTAAATTTCATTTCTATGGCAAAAACAAAACATAAGTTGGCTTTAACAGATGTAAACACTGGCTAGAGTAAATACCGTGAGATTAGTGATGACGCAAGTTTAATGATGGCGAGTATAATATATGTAAAAATAAAACACTTTTACCGTCTGTTTTTTTTTTCAGACAAATCGAAAAACAAGTCTACCCTGTTAAAATTTCTTCATACAAATGTTCATGAAAATGTGTGTAAATTCAGAAAACAATGCTTTTTTTAACACCTTCAAGTATTTTATGGGATTTTTTAAGGTTTTGATGAAGCTATAGCAACAAACAAGTAGTTTTTTGAGGCCATTTCTGACCATGTTTGCCCAATAAAAAAATAAGTCTTAAAACTTAAAATGTTAAATATTTTTTAATTGCAGAAATGTCATAACAATAAGCAAACACAACTTTATCAGTCGAAATTTACATATTTAATGTTAAGCTACATTTTGGTTGCCATGGCAGCAAAAATATGTGAAAACTTGTGAAAAATTGTGAGTCTTTTGCAGAAACTGCATCTAAATTCAGTTTTTTTTTCTCTTTGGAACTGAAAAAATCCAGTTTGTTTATTTCTATATGACGACAACTAAACAACAAGTTAAGTAATACAAAAAACTGTTTGACATTACATAGTGTACATGTGTAAACCAAAGTAGAGCCGCGGCCGTGGTCCAGTAGTTAGTGCGCTGGACTTGCAGCCCAGAGATCTGGGTTCTAATCCCAGTCGCGGCAGGTCATACCCTTCCATGAAAATTTGACAAAAATGTCAATTTTCCTCCATATGTGGAGAAGTTGTTCTGGTTAGTATACAGTCCAGGAAAACTGGTAAGGTGAACCAGTTGCTGTATATAACTGAAAAATTGTTGAAAAAAGGCATTACACCCCAATACAACAACCAAAGTAGAATTGTGCACAAGTCATATCATAAGCACAATGTTATATATAATGGTACAAAAATATAGATATATTCATTGTAGATATAGTACGATGACATTATACACCGTATGAAGACGTTTACCTTTTAATGTATAGTTTAAAAGTACACAGTGATGGTTTAAACATAAAAAAGGCATGTTATACATTTATCATACAATTCTTTGTTGCTCTTTTCAGCTATGTTAAGGTTAATCTAAAAAAAAATCTATCCTCGTAGTTTTAAAAGACAATTCAAAAATTTTGTTGATAGTGTGCATTCAGCTTTTTTATTCGAAAAATCTTACAATGACATTTAATTCGTCAATGAGTAATATTAAGATTGAGTGATGATTTTTAGTTCACCTGAGCAAGTAGTGCTCGGTGAGCTATAGTTATCAGCCAGTCTACTTCGGTGTCCAGCATCCACACCTGGGGGTTGTTAATGCTCTAGTGGTTACACTTTTGAGCGAATCTTCATTAGATCTGGTCAGAATGATCAGCTCAATGATATGTTGGAGAAGTTCGAAAATGGGTAATCTGGGGTCATAAACTAGGTCACCAGGTCAAATCATTGGAAAACATTGTTAACGATAGAAAAAACTTTAATCATCTTCTCATGAACCAATGGATGGATCATCACCAATGTTGGTTTGTAGCATCCTTATACGATCCTCTCTTAAGTTTTCTCAAATAAATTTGGTCGGCCCCTTTAGGGTCCACCAGAGCTAAAAATAGAAATACCTTAAAACAACTTTTTCTCATGATGCTACAGATGGATTATTACCAAACTTGGTTTTTAGCATCTTTAGATAGTGTCTTATCAGATTTGCTGAAATAAAAATGGTTGGCCCCTATTAGGGGCCACTAGAGCTAAAAATAGAAATACCTTTAAACGTCTTCTCCTCAAGAACCAATGGATGGATCATCACCAAACTTGGTCTGTAGCATCATTAGATGGTCCTCTCTCAAGTTTACTCAAATGAAATTGGTTGGCCTCTTTTAGGGGCAACTAGAGCTAAAAACTATAAATAAGTAAGTAATAAAAGTACAAAGAAAGTGACTGAGACTGGCCAGTTAACGTCACTTTCTTTGTACTTTTATTACTATAAATTTATAGAGAACTTATATGCGGTAGATTGTCCTGTTCAATGTATTTTTTGTTATGTAATTGATAGTGGACAATCTACCGCAGCTCTAGGTTTTTATTTTACAATTTATTAACATACATACACACGTAAACATTAGAATAGATATATATATATACACACATGTACAAATACAGAAATATGGTATTACTTTCACAATGTCTATAATGTCTATAAGTGTGTCACTTCTTGCTCATACACCAAGTTATAGAAAGAACTATCTGTCCAATCGGTGTCTGTATCTGTGGAGTCTTCGGACGATATGGTTATGATGTCCTGATCTTGCGTCTTCTGTCGTTTAGGAGTTGGCGAAGGGCCGAACATCTCGTCTAGTGCGGTCTGCAGGTTTTCTGTGGTGAAGAGTCTCTTCTTGGGTGGCTTCTTTGGCGTTTCGGGTATTTCAATGTTCTCTCTAGGGTGAAGTGTGGAGGACTCTGATATGTCGGACAATTGCATGTTTTCAATGTAAGATGGTTCGTTCTTGTTCATGGTGACCACGTGGACGTCGGAGGACTCCGATATGTCGGACAATTGCAGCATTTCAATGTAAGGTGATTCCTTCTGTTCGGGAGTGGTAGGAGATATGTCCATGTATTGGGTTGTGTGCAGTTGGTCCTAGGGTTCTTCGAGACAGCCACCCGGACCCATATGTTCGACTTGGGAGGGGTGGTCTACGGTGCATCCATAGCAACTTGTGGTCTGGCATGCGGCGTCCGACGTCTGTTTGAGTGTTGTCTGGGTGTCTGTGTCTTTGGTTTCGGTCGTAGTCTGTGACGATTGGTCTTTGGTGTCGACGAACGTGTAGGTCTGTGTTGGGGTTGCGTATGTTTGAATTTCTCTACGTTCATGAAACTGTCGTATTTGCCCTGGTCCATGAGGCGCATCACGTCCTGTAGATACCTCGGGTTTGGTGTACCCTTTCGGCTGTGCTCTCTAGCCACGTTGGAGGGGACGAGGTTGGAAAACATGAAACATCTGTTCTTGAACATTTCTCTGTCGTTGGTGACATATTTCCATATGTTAGTGTTAGTCGTGACGATCACTGGTTTTCTTAGCATCATAGTACTGGGCTTGTTTTTTATGTTCACTTGGGTAACCTCGCCCCCGAGAACGTTCTTGTAAAGATCAGACTTCGCCTTAGGCTCGATGGTGAGCTCGTTAATTACGATTATCGGGGAGTAAACACATTCTCCAAAGGGGAACTCCTTCGCCGTAGTCACATATCCCACTATGGTATCAATGGGTATTATCATCTTGGTGAAGAATGTCTTCCCCGCTTTGCTGGCTCTGTGCAGGTAGAGTGTGTTTTTTTTGTTGTCACTCATCTTCAGGACGGTGTATATGGACTCGAGTAAAGTGTTCGGGTTCACGTGCTGTTCCATGGCCCAGTAGTAAACATAATGTTGCGTGTCCGTCCAGCTCATGTAGGTGTTGTTAGGATAATCGTCTGGATTGAACTGCATGAACCAGGTGTAATAGTTCTGTAATTGGTTTTGCAGCGTGTACTCCTCTTTGGCACTGGGGTATAATGGGTTCCACTGATGGCTCCTGTAGAGCTGTATGTATCTGTCTGCATGGGTTGTGCCACGTGTGAGCTTGTACAAGTCGTCCTTTTCGCTTGTTTTGAAGTGGTGCTGACCATGCTATAGGTATTTTCCTATGTCGATGTCGTCTAGGTCTCTGGTATTCCAGGAGCTCGTTGTGTTTCTGTAAAAGTCAAGATCCGGGAGTGAAGTGGAGATTTGGATTTGTCACTTGGGTATTTGCACTAGGTCTGGGGCCACCTGCACGACGTTTTTAACCTCGTTGTCGTCCGTGATCTTGAGTCTCACGGGCAGTACGGGATTGCCATTTGGATCGAGTAAATCTCCGTGTTTGTTTCGTCTGAATCGATTGTTTGCGGGAAGTTTGTCTATTTCGTCCACCGTCATATCTTGCGCTTATCGCTTGTAGGCTATGGGTGTGCTCGTTCTTATTCCATGTTCGTCTGGCGTCTGCAAGCTCCATTCCAGGTCGTTCGAAAGGGTGGTGGCAGTGTAGCCTTTGTTCATGTAGTCCGAGGCGAGGACGGTGAGGTTTTTGTACTGCATGTTGTCCTCTTCGGGTTGTTCTTGCATTTCGACGTTTTCATGCCATTGTACGCGAATCCGACGCCTTTCATCGTTAGGAGTCTGGGGTTGTTCCACGTGTGGTGATTCGGCGGTACCATGACCTTGGTCCAAGGGTTTATTCTGTTCAGTTGCTCCGCTCTTCCCCTGAACGGCAGACAGTTGAATCCCAAGTCGGGATTGGTCTGGAACTCCAATGTCGTGGAGTACGTGACTCTTATTTGCGCGGTGATGTTTATCGCTCCGGCGCTCGCGTGGTAATCGTGTATTTTTAACATGAGCGGTTTGCTCTCGTCCAGGAAGTTGTGGTTGATGTACGTCTCCGTGTTGGCCTCTATGTATCCGGTTTTCGTAGGACAGGCTCTGGGTAAGAAGTTGTTGCTGTTCATGTCTTTGGTCTGATTTGTCGTGTTGTATTTTCCTATCTGGTACCATCTGCACTTTGCGCTGTCGTACGTGCTGGCGTAGGAGAACGACATTCCGGGGGAGAGTCTGCTGACCTCTAGCATGCCATGCAGCTCATCAAAGTCCAGGTTTAGGTCCTGCGAGTTCATCTCGTCTAGTACGGAGGCCGTGAATTTGGGTCCCAGGTTTATGTGCACTCTAGGGAGCATGCCTTCGTCTTGGGATTCGGGTATCGCTCGGTGGTAGTGCTTGTTGGTTTTGTATATGTCCACTCCAGTGGTGACCGGCTCTATGGCGTACTCCTTGAAATATCTGTTCGGATCCGTGTATATGTACAACGGAGGGTTCTGCACGAGTAAAAAGTTAAATTATTACTACCTTAAAATGACTTTTTCTCATGATTCTTTGGATGGATTGTTACCAAATTTGGTTTTTAGCATCTTTAGATAGTGTTCTATAAGATTTGCTGAAATAAAAATGGTTGGCCCCAATTACGGGCCGTTAGAGCTAAACATAGAAATACCTTAAGATGACTTCTTTTCATGAACCAGTGCTGGATCATCACCAAATTTGGTCTGTGGCATCCTACAGTCATCACGAATATTCTTTTGTAGTATCCTTTGATGGTCCTTTATCAAGTTTATTATTGTTCCCCATTATTTGTCTACAAGTGTACCGTTATTACCTTTTTAGTAATAAGTTAATTAATATTTATTCTGGTGAGTGAGGCAGGGCCGTCATGGCCCTCTTGTTTATATTTAGTTATAAGCCTGAGTGGTTTCCAAAATTATAAATGATATTAAGTGCATTTTTAACATCATTTTTGTGTTGAAGGAACAATGTAGTATCATTCCCTAACTGACATATTTTGATTTGATTATCAGTATTTTCGGAAGCGATTTTTATTCCTTCTATGGCAGTTGAGTTTCTAATTTCGGTCGTGAGAATTTCTGCAACTATAACAAACAGTAGTGCAGATAGTGGACAGCCTTGACGGATACCACGTGATAAGGAAAACGGGTTGAACATCCAACTGTTATTAACAGCTATTGAAGTGATATTTGTATATAATACCTCTGTCCATCGTATAAATGTTTTTTTAAAGCCAAATTTCTTTAAGACTTAAAAATAAAGGACTATTCGACAGTGTCAAATGCTTTTTTAAAATCGAGAAATAAAAATATGCATTCTGTATCAAGTAAATTGGCATAATCTATTACATCTTGGATCATTCGGATGTTGAAGCCAATAAATCTGTTTTTATAAAGCCTTGTTGTTCATGACTTATTATTTTAGATAGGTTATTTTGTAATCGTTTCGCTAATATATGTGCTAAAATTTTATAATCAGTGTTCAATAATGATATTGGATGCCAATTATCTAAATTCTCAGGATCAGATTTCTTAAATAATAAAAAAGAATACCTTGTCTTTGAATAACGGAGAGTTCACCTTTTTGAAAGCTTTTGTTGAATGAATTTTTAATCAGTTTGCAATTTTGTACCCAAATTTTTGGTAGAATTCTACTGTCAAGCCATCAGAGCCAGGGCCCAGTTTCACAAACAATCTTAGGTTATTACTTATTATGTTATTCAAGTTACAGCTCAAGTCAGATAAACGACTCAGTTGAGTGAAAACATCTAAAAGCGTTTCACGGAAAGACTTATGTTAAAACTCAGCTGAGTGGAAAGAAATAACTTAAATCTTATTATTTTTCATGATGTAAGCTACCATATCTGGTAACTCTTCAGCACGCACGCCATCAAAAGGTTAAAAAAGAGAAAAAGTCTGCAAACCGCTGTCAAATCGTTCTTGTCTGCTGAACACAACTAACCAAACTAATTGGCAGAGTACAATTACAAATGTAAAAAAAGAAGGAAAACAAAATTCAAATTTGTTTCCAATTTTTGTTACTTTACATCTTCTATCCATATATTATCTTCATTTAATTATATTATATACCATAATATTATCATTATGTAATATATATATTAATAAATTTTATGTAATATATATACCACTGGCGGATTAAGGGGGGGGGGGCGGATCCAGCATGTACTCCCTCTAAAATCTGGCATTCATAAGTAAAAAATGTCAGTTATGTGCTGATTGTTCCCATATTCTACTTTATATAGACTTACCCCCCCCCCCCTTACGCTCCCCTAACCAATCATCCTGTATCCGCCCTATATATATATTTTTATCTTTGATTTTTTTATTTATATTCCAGAAACAGCAGATTCTTGAACAAATTATATTATACATAGAATAGAATGAAATTGACTACCGAGTCACTTTTTTATATTTATACATTTTTGTTCTGAACTGCTGAAATTTCTGCAACAAATGTAATGTTAGCTTCATGTATTAACTTTGAAATTTAAATTTTACTAAAGGTATTTACAAGTGTGACATTTCACAAATGCACATCTTTTTTATCTCTTTTTTCACCATTTTGTGCATGCTATAACATGTTAATTTCAATTTAACAATTGTTAAATTTTTATTTATCATGTTTTACACTTTTTAGCCTGTAATTTTATCTTATTACCAATTCTAATATGACCATTTTTTTTTAATGAATTAACCCTTTACCTCATAGCCCCCTAGTCCATTTATCTACTGTAAACTGATAAGAGATCAGATCAACTGATAATCTATAACCAATACAAGACTAGTCCAAATGTGTGCACTGTCTGCATAGAGGTTTTTGGAAAATTTTACTATTTTGATACCTGTCCATTTCATCACTGATTTAGTCCCCTAAATGTTGATTGTATCAAATTTTATTAAGAACAAAAAATGTTGGGAATTAAACAACCTTTCTTTTGGTGGCAATTATGTAATTGTCGGGTTAATATTAGAGGAGTTACTAGGGGGTTAAAAGTGACATAAATGTTTTTGTGGTTTTTTTTTACTGTTGTCTTATATTACTGCTTTAAAGAAGGAAAAGAATGATGCAAAATAAGTGGCTCCAAAAACATCTCTACAACAAGCTCCAGCATGATCATTCTCTACTCTGAGTAGAAATTTGATGTAGCTGCCTTGCTGTCTCAAATTAACAGACTCAACTCAAGGTTTTAGCACAATGATGAGTCATTAAATATTTTGTGAAATGCAACTCAAATTATCACTCAACTTAAGTCATAACATGAGTACACTAATAAGTTTAAGTCGTTACAACAGTCTTAAGATTTTTTGTGAAACCGGGGCCAGGGCTTTTGTTTAGTTTCTTATCAAAAATCGCTTGTTTTGTTTCTGATTGTTTTATTAGACCTTTGCATATGTTTGCTTCATAATCGGATAGTATGTGTTTTAATTGAACATAATTTAAGTATAATTCAGTATCAATTTCTTCTGATGAGCCCGTGTAAAGCCGGTCCCGTTCGTAGTACTGAACAATTTCCTTTAGTATCAAGTCATCTCTTGTGATCATTTGGTCATTTATTTTTGAAGAACTAATTAATTTTCTATATTGTCGAGATTTTTCAAGATTTATGAAATATTTAGAATTTTTTTCACCCTCAAGAATTTGAATTCTAGACCTTATTTGAACACCTCTTGATTTGAAATCTAATTTCATCTTCTAAATCATTTATTATATTTTGATTATTGTTAGTACTTGGTAAAGAGCAAATGTGTTTTAACTTCTTTTCTAAATCAAGTAATTTATTGCGCCTATCTTGTGATTTTTGTTTAGCGAATGCTATAGTTTTGGACTTTATTTCGATTTTGCAAATTTCCATTTTATCTCAGCGTTTTCTATATTTTAGTTGGTACATGAGTCAATAACTTTGCAAATTAAATCTAAATAGTGTTCATGGTCTGAATGGGTGTTATTAAGTTTCCAATAGCCTGGTCCTCTTATTTTTGGGTTATTTCAATTTTAAAGCCATGTGATCAGTAAAATTAATACACGCTGGTCCGATATCTGTAGAATTAACCTGTGTCAGTAAGTTTGAATCTATGAACCAAAAATCAATTCTACTTCTCTCGATTGAGTTTTTCCTTTTCCATGTTCTATTAATTGACAAGGTTTCGTTTATCCCCTAAACCTTGACAGTTCAGTGAAATGTATTATTTCTTTTGTATCAGACGTGTATCATGGTAAATTTTACAATTTTGATAATCAGTGTTCTTAAAGCATTATACAGTCATGGTTTTCGTCATGAAATAATGATCCATACGTAGGCAAATATAGTTAATCATAAATACATCCATGGGTAGATGTAGCGTATACATAATTTTCAGGTATAATTGTATGAATGATAGTGAGTAGCATGTATGTCTGACAGCGGGAATACATCCCATCTAGGGGTGTGCAATGTGCCGGTTATTGCGATATATTTTCTGATGATATAATATTGCGATATGATTTTTAAATACTGGTATTTCAATTGCATGATTTAGATCAATAAATGATGTCCGAAAACATTAATTTGTTTAAGATTAGCATACAAAGAAAGAAAGAAAGAAAATCTAGTGAACATATTAGTTTTCTCTACCTCATTTCCGGTCCAGCTAAAAATGAAATGTGGATCTAATTATGAAAATCAGCTCTTTACCTGTCTTATCTAATAAAGTTTTACACTAGAAATGCATAGCATTTTAAATTTGATACGTGTCCTTTTCATCAAGTGTTCTATCTGGCTAATGGTAGCAACTTCACAAACAAATTTCCGTGACTAAGTGGATATTTGAAGTTGTATTTGTCGTTCGTTTTAGTAGGTTCCGTCTAAGGAAATAAACTGATAAAAAGACTTGCAGCACCATAAGAAACTAAAACCTACTGTCTTTAATTGTTTATAACACTTAATGTGTTTCTAAAATTTAAAAAAAAATATAAAATTTTCTATAATAATTTGCTTTATATTTTATTTAAGAACAGCATAGAAGTACTGGTTAGAACATGTGGGGACACAAACATAAAACAGGAATAGCTATATTCAGTGTTCAAACATTTTATTTCCAGGATTTCTATATGGTCACAATATATTGCAAGATATCACAATATTTAATAAAATATCGCAATATATCACAATACCATTTTGCCTGGCAATACTCAGGCCCTGTCCCATTGGACAAAAACATGCATTGAACATGCATAAACATGTATATGATTTGATTAAAATAAAAAGCAAAATACAAAAAGAAGTGGAAAGAGAATTATGGTTAAACATACATATGTGTGTGTATGAAAGTGTTCTGAGAGGAAATAAAACATGAGGTAAACATAAATACATGCAAAATATGTAAAGTAATTGCAGTGTTTTACAATACACGATCTTGTATGTGAAAATAAAATTGTGGTTAAACAAGAATACATGTGGAGCATGTATTTCAATAGAGTTATGTGTATTGGGATTATGAAAAAAAAGTCACATGTTCTACAGTCTGTTTCTCAGTGGTAATAATTCTACACTGTGTAGGTGTATGAAAAAACACATGAATGAAAACATCACATTGAATAGTAAGTAAATAACGTTCTGCAAGCAATATTGTTGTAACTACTGAATTAGGATCGAATATACTATTTCGAGTTATAGTAAAACTATGTATCTGATTATACTAGTTTTGGCATGAGTTAATTATTTACGTGACATCTTAATGCCTGTAACTCGAGAGTACAAATTACAATCACATATTCGTGAATCAAAGGTCCATTGTCCAATGCCATTAGTTGACTGACTTAAAGCACATATGAGTCATTTCCTAGGTTGTTTAGTATTTGTTGTCCTCTCATAAAGATCATCAACTGGGGTTGGGGGAGAGTGCACTGGTGGGTGCCCATGCTTGCGTTTATCTGGAGTGTCCTTTGCATTTGCGTTGATTGATGACATTTTAATGAAGTTATTGATTGTCTGTTGAAGTGATCCGGAATGTGAACAAGATCGGCCAGTTTTTGGATTTAGACTGGCACTCCGGGCCCGTTGTTACTTTGGGTTGGGTTGAGAGCATGTTTGTTTCTTCACTGGGTTGTATTCTGCATCAATACTATTTGCAGATTCTGATGTGATATTGTCACCTTGACGTAACAATCCAGGGTTGGACAATCTAGTTGCTCATGACCTGGTTTCTCACATTTACATTTACGACACACCCAGTCGTTTTCTTACATATTAAACTTGTGACCAGTTTGTAAACACTTAGACCACTTTTCTGGCCTGCATGTAAAACTCAAGCTTGAAAAACCCGAAACCATGAAGTTAGGTAGAGGCTCTGTAAGGGATCTTGCTTTTACAGTTAGAAGTCTATCTCCCGTTTCACAATTTGTGAGTTTGCCATTTATACATAATTTCTCCGACATACTGTTAATGACATCGGTGCCACATAGTGTGTGTGCTCTCTGGTAATCATTTCATCGTCAGCATACAGTGGAATGTTCTTGACCCTTACATGTATTACATCTTCTCCGTCAGGACGCTGGGGATTTGTATTTAGAACACAGATATGTTACCCCATAAGTGCACCCCTTTGGCCATGAATTTAGCTTTATCATCCAAATTGTCTACATATACTCTCCAAAGCCCCCTGACTGTTTGTAGCCCTGTTATTTGGGAGCTATTGATTCTGTCAGATAATGCCATGAACAGTTCAGTATGTGTGACCCATTATTTTACTTGATTTTAGACAGAAGTCTTGGGTATCAAATTTGAATACTTACTGTTAATGGAATCCTTATTCCTTTTATTATTATTCTGTATACGCAAATATCACTTATGTATATGTACTATAACAGCACAATTTTACGAAATTTTATGGTTTGTCGCAATGACCGCTACCGTAGCTTATGGACTGCTATTTGTATATCCACATACATGTACAGGTATATAGGTGCATTTAAATAACAGCAAATAATTCAAAACAGGTAATAATACACAGACATAACATAAACTACCCAGAAGTCTGTTGCATATGGGATAATCTTAGATCTTAATCTGCATTACAAAATATTACCACCCACTGTTATAGAACTCCAGATTAAATGCAGCAGATACTAACAGCAATTAATGACACTAGGTATATATTGGTGTCCCACTGATTCAGACACCATAAAACTGATAAGTGATCTGTCTACAGCTTGGTATGTTCATAGGGTTAATACCGGTCCTTACTGTTTCTGTTTTTTTTTTACCCAGTCTCTCTTTCAGTACAATATGAATATCAATTATTTCTTAAGTATAGCTACGTAGTAATGACAATTTGTGCTTATAAGTATTACTTGTCACATTCCAAATACGATATGTAATGCTCCTTGATGTCTGTAACTAACTTTATTAATGTTAAATAAGCTACAGATAAATATATATCATCTTTTTAGCTCACCAGAACCGAAGTTTCAGGGTGAGCTGTTAGGATGGGTAGGTGGATGCTCCGTCGTCCATCGTCTGGCGTCAATGATGGTCTTCTCCTCAGAAACTACCAGTCGGATTTACTTCAAATTTGCTGTGCAGAAACCTTTTGATGCTCTAATTGCAATTTGCTCATATTATACCAGTTGAACCCTTTTAGGGGTCACTAGAGCTAAAAATAGAAAAACCTTTAATCATCTTCTTCTCATGAACCAATAGATGGATCATCACCAAACTTGGTCGGTAGCATCCTTATATGGACTTTTATCAGATTTGCTCAAATACAAATGGTTGGCACCTTTTTCTCATGTTTCTATGAATGGATTATTACCAAATTTGGTTTTTAGCATCTTTAGATAGTGTTCTATCAGATTTGCTCATATGAAAATGGTTGGCCCCAATTAGGGGCTACTTGAGCTAAAAATAGAAATATATTTAAACGTGCTTCTTCTCATGAACCAATGGATGGATCATCACCAAACTTGGTCTGTAGATGGTCCTTTCTCAAATTTGCTCAAATGAATTTGGTCAGGCCTTTTAGGGGCCGCTAGAGCTAAAAATAGAAATACCTTAAAATGACTTTTTCTCATGTTTGTATGGATGGATTATTACCAAACTTGGTTTTTAGCATCTTTAGATAGTGTTCTATCAGATCTGCTAAAATGAAAATGGTTGGCCCCTATTAGGGGTCGCTAGAGCGTAAAATAGAAATACCTTTAAACGTCTTCTTCTCATGAACCAATCGATGGATCATTACCAAACTTGGTCTGTGGCAATCTTAGATGGTCTCTCTCAAATTTGCTCAAATAAATTTGGTCAGCCCCTTTTAGGGGCCACTAGAGCTAAAAATAGAAATACCTTAAAATGACATTTTCTCTTGATTCTATCGATGAATTGTTACCAAACATGGTTTTAAGCATCTTTAGATAGTGTTCTGTCAAATTTGCTGAAATAAAAATGGTTGGCCCCAATTAGGGGCCGCTAGGGCTAAACATTGAAATACCTTTAAGTTACCTCTTTTCGTGAACCAGTGGTTGGATCATCACCAAATTTGGTCTGTGGCATCCTTCAGTCATCACGAATATTCTTTTTGTAGTATCCTTTGATGATCCTTTATCAAGTTTATTATTGTTCTTATTTTTTGCCCACAAGTGTACCTTTTTTACCTTTTTAGTAACAAGTTAATTAATATTTATTCTGGTGAGCAATGCAGGGCCATCATGGCCCTCTTGTTTTAAAGGTTCTTTCCGTACAAACTGCCATTTTGGTTTTTTTTTTAAATTGTGTGACAAGGGAATCTTTATTAGGGGTTAAAAACATCAAATGGGAAATCAATGGAATAACCCCATACTGTAACTCTCACAAGTATGTCTGTCCGTCTGTCTTTTTGTCTGTCCGTCTGTCTGTATTCACAATCTTTTGTGCGCTTCTCATGAATGGCTCATTTGATTTTTAGATAACTACCAAGATACTATGCATTAGGTCATCTTGCGCTTATTGTAAAAAAAATTCAGATTTATATTTTCATGGTGTTATGTAATGATGCTGGCCATAATGACGATCGTCATTATAATGATATTGAGGCTGACATTATGATAATGACGACAGCAATGATGATGATTACATTAATTATAATCGTTGTGATGAGCGTGATTTAAGTGTAGATGCTGCTTCAGATGATCTCCGTAATTATAGTTACAATAGTCGTTATATAAAGATTTTGATGATAAAAAAAATGGTCGACATGATAAGAATGATAATTGTGGCGGTGGTGATGATGATGATGGTAATGGTTGTCATGCCATTTGTGATTATTTTATGATTTAAATCTCCATAATTTTCTATCAAAACGTATGTGACATATATGTTTCAAGTTTTTACAGTGAAATAGAGCAGATGAATATATCATATAAGACATATGTCATTTTTACAGTCGAGTATGTTACACATGTGTTACATATTCGATTTGTGACAGATAAGGCTCAACTGTGGCCTGCTATTTGTTGGCCATATCTTTGACCTTCACCCCAGCACTAACGCGGCACAACTAAAAGAATTGGCTAACAAAATATCCAAATTTAGGGGTCCCAGATATATGACCTTAAATTCTATCTTCAGTTTTCTTCACCTCATTTTTTACACAACCAAATACATTTTTTATGCAATGTCTCAAAGTCTTCCTTATGACAGTGCCAACATCCGGCTTACATAGTTTTCCCCACAGCTCGGGTTTTAGCCCCGATAACCAAACTCCTTCTCTCACACTACCTCAGAAATTGTACCTGGCACAAATTAGTTGCATTGCAACAGCTGTCACACGAATAACGTTTATTTGTCACATTTAGCGAGGCAAGCAGGCATTCAGTACAATGTCTAATGAATGTAAATATTATTACTTTCTTACGACTTTCATGAATAACTAGACTAACAAAATCTTGATTTAGCATTACTTATATAAATGATGAAAATTCTAAAATTAATGTAATATATTAGATGCAGGTTTTTTTAGACTAAGTATGATGAAGGAATTATCATTATTGTTTTTAACACCTTTATCTGAGCATTTCAAAATAAAACTGAGCCCAGGTAGGTTTTGATTACAAACACAGTACATGGTAGATATCACTTGCTATTTCTGTCTGTAAATATTTATATAGATTATAATAAGATAAAATGGAATTACCCACCATCACTTGGGGCTCAAATCATTTTCGCTGTAAAAATATGTACATGTATGTACACCTTCTAAAGGATGCTTTTGCTCCATGGGGGTCCCAGTTACCTAAACGAGGTCCCAAATGATAGCCAAAACCTATACCTACACGACCATGTGTCATATAGGTATGCACTATGACCTTTTGGCTCGAACCGGCACCAAAACCTCTCACAAGCATCCAATTACTCATACATGCAGTTTTTATACATAAAATCCTGTATGCACACATTAAGCATGCTATGACCCCCACAAATGTCCCAGGTACCCAGAAACTGCCTCAAACGATGATCAATACCTATACCTACACAACTTTGTGACATATAGGAATGCCCCATAACTTTGGGATTCGAACCAGGTCCAAAATCCCGCACAAACATCCATTTTCTCATATTTTCCATATAAAAAATGTGTATGCAGACCTTCTTAAGCATGCTTGTGACCTCCATGGGTTCACATTACTCAAATATAGTCTTAAATGGTAGCCAATACCAATACCTTCACCGCCCGACATCAGGTATTAGTTAGGATCAAGTCATTTGGGCCCAAACCAGATGGAAAACATATATGGGCTAGTTAAAAAAAAGGCAAGTGAAATGCGAAAAATGTTGAAAAATAAATTTCATAAAACATGAGCGTGGGTCATAAATTTATGTCGTATAGTTATTCAAGTTTTCAAAATCATTCAGGTACTAATCTTTCATAACATATTATCATTTTTTCAAAGCTTTATTGTTCAATAACAAGCAAAAAAGGGAAACTGACAGCCAGATCTATTTACCCTTTTACAAACACTTGTATGTTATTTTAGTGATTTAATAGTTGATTCCTGTTCGAATATATGTTTAGGTATTCAAAATAAGTGCTTAAGAGCTATAAATATATTACTAAATTGGAAAATTTCAAATATTCACAATGTTTTACTTCAAGATTTCACTTCTACAGTGGTTTAAATTCATTGTATGGATACAACAGTACATAAAAATATTAGAATCACAAATTGTGGTTGCTTGAAGGATGTTAATTAACAACGAAGCAAACTTTTTATAAATTCTTACATAAAACCTTGATGGAACATGATCAAAATGTGCTCCTGAATTTCATAAAAAAATGTCACACTCCTGACACAGGAAATATTCTGTGTTAAATCAAAATCAAACATGAATATTAACTAACAATCAAAATCAAGTTAACAATCTGACAACTGACAACAACAAATAAAACATTTTCAACAATTGTAACTTCAAAAAGACATAATTAATTAATAATAAATTATTAATTTGCCATATTTAAACCAACAACACAGAAACTCGGACTTGGGACCAATTCTATAAGTACTCTATAAATTTATAGTAATAAAAGTAAAAAGAAAGTGACATTAACTGGCCAGTCTCAGTCACTTTCTTTTTACTTTTATTACTGTAAATTTATAGAGTACTTATATGCGGTAGATTGTCCTGTTCAATAAGTTTTTTGTTGTGTAATTGATAGTGGACAATCTACTGCTGATGTGAATTTAATTACAATTTTATAACATATACATACATGTAAACATTTTAAAATAGACATACATATTTGTACATATACACATATACACAAGTAGAAATACACAATTTTGACAATGTCTATAAGTGTGTGACTTCCTGCTCGTACACAATGTTGTAAAAGGAACTGTCCGTCCAATCCGTTTCGGTGTCGGATGATTTTGGGGAAGATATGATTATGGTGTCTTCTTGTTGAGTCTTCTGTCTCTTGGGCGTCGGAGATGGGCCGAACATCTCGTCCAGTGCCGATTGTAGGTTGTCTTTACTGAACAGTCTCTTCTTCGGGGGTTTCTTTGGTGTTTTCGGAGCTTGGGTGTTGTTGGTCTGTTGGAGTGTGTCGTTGACGCTGATCATTTGCACGTCGGAGGGTTCCGATATGTCCGACAGTTGGAGTTGTTCAATGTAGGAGGGCTGCTTTGCAGAGACCATGTGTACATCGGAATCCTCGGATATGTTGGAGAGTTGGAGTGTTTGTATGTAGGCTGGTTGCTTGAGTTTGGGTGTGGCTGGGGATATGTCCATGTATTGCGTGGTATCAAACTTGTCTTGTGTTTCTTCAAGACAGCCTCCTGGACCCATGTGTTCTACTTGCGAGGGGTGATCCACGGTGCAACCATAGCAGGTGGTTGTTTGGCAAGCGGCGTCCGTTGTTTTTCTTGAAGTCGTCTGGGTGTCTGCTTCTTTCGTTTCTGTGTTGGTCTGGCAAGATTGGTCTCTGGTGTCTACGAAGTCGTAAGTGTCTTGGGGTTGGGCAGGTTTGTATTCTTCGACATTCATGAAGCTGTCATATTTTCCTTTGTCCATCAGGCGCATCACGTCCTGAAGGTATCTGGGGTTTGGAGTTCCCTTTTCACTGTACTCTTTGGCGACGTTGGAGGGGATGAGGTTTTGGAACATAAAGCACCTGTTTTTGAACATCTCTCTATCGTTTGTAACATATTTCCAAATGTTAGTGTTCGTGGTCACTATCACCGGTTTACATAGCATCATGGTGCTAGGCTTGTTCTTAATGTTCACCTGAGTGACCTCCCCTCCTAGAACGTTCTTGTAAAGGTCCGACTTGGCTTTGGACTCGATGGTTAGCTCGTTGATCATTATTTTGGGTGAATATACGTATTCGCCAAAAGGGAACTCCTTGGCGGTCGTCACATATCCGGCAATGGTGTCGATTGGTATGATCAGTTTCGTGAAGAAGGTCTTTCCAGCATTACTGGCACCATGAAGGTACAACGTGTTCTTTTTGTTGTCACTGATTTTCAACACCGTGTAGATGGACTCTAGCAGTGTGTTTGGGTTGATGTGCTGCTCCATGGCCCAATAATAGATGTAACGTTGGGTGTCTGTCCACGTCATATACGAGTTGAATATACCTGTCTGCGTGACTGGTGCCCCGTGTCAGTTTGTAGAGGTCATCTTTCTCGCTAGTATTGAAATGGTGCATTATTTTTATCAGATCTTGGATGTCCTCGTAGAGTTTGTTCGGTCTTGTCTTCGAGTTGTCGTTTGGTTCTTGCGTCTTTTGTAGGGGCGTCTGGTCTTGATCGTGTTGCGGCGGTATGATGCGCATTATGTCTGCGTTGTTGGATCCCAGGTATGTTCTGGGGTTTCTGGTCATGTATTCTGAGAATGCCTGTATTTTGTTGATCTTTTGGCTCGTCACTGTAATGTTCTTTTTGATGAGCGCGTGTAGTAGCTTCTTATACGGGTATGTCTCCGAGACGTGTTTCTGGGAGAGAGTCAATATATGTAAATGTTTGCTATGATACTTGCATCCATGGTCGGTTGTTCCATCGTGGTAGGTGAGTGCGGACTCTGTGCCGTTGATGAAGCACTTGATGGCGTAGCATATGTCTTTGTGTAGCTGGGACAGTGAGTTGTAGGTCTAAATGGGAGTTGTCCACTTTTCTATGAGGGCGTGTTGGAGGTCGCCGTGTTTCTTGGGAACGTATCTAGTTGTTTTCATGTGGCCATCAGGCATTTTTATCAGATGCCCTTTCTCATCTTCATCTAAGATGTTTGGTGTGAAGCATGTGGTGGTTAGGGTGTCTGGTAGGTCGCTTTTCAAGACTGTGTAATACATGTCTGAAATTAGGTCACCGCCGACTCTGTTCTGTTCAGGTAGCATTTGATAGCATTACAGATGTCTTTATGTAGTTGAGACAAGCTGTTGTATGTTTCTATGGGTGTAGTCCATTCTTCTATTAAAGTATGCTGAAGGTCGCCGTGTTTGTTTGGGATGTACCTTGTCGTTTTCATATGACCGTCAGGCATTTTTATCGGAGCGCCCTTGTCATCTTCTTCTAATACGTTGTGCGTGAAACATACTCAAGTTAAAGTTTCTGGGAGATCGCTCACAAGTACGGTGTAATACATGTCTGAAATTATAAAATATCACCATGGTTAAGCAGTGTGTAGCCGGTGTGTCTAATTCCGTCCTCTAGGTCTTCCGTGTTGTTAGTGATTTCTATGTGATTGTCCATCGAGGTCTGTTTTAGTGCGTCGTAAGTCTGTTGTATTGAGTTGACAGTGTCTGATATGTTTTTTACTGATTGTGTTACGTGATCTATTGAGGATGTTATGCTGTTTATTGCGGACGCCGCGTGGAATGCCATTTTAGCGTAGTCTGTTAGTTTGCTGGTGGTCTCTTCGCTGAGTTTGTAGGCGTTGGTTGCTATGGTTGTGGCGGAGGCTATGTTGGAGACGGCGTTAGTTATCGTCGTGAATATGCTGGTGCCGTCTTTCTTGGTCTGTAGCTTTTCCAAGATGGGATCTACCCTCTTTGTGTAATTGGCGTAGTTGGTTCTCAGTTTGCTCAGGTTGGCGTTCATGTTGTTCACTTTCGTGGTGAGTTTTTTCATGTTTTCGTTGTTGGTGGAAGAAGGTGTTGTCGTGCTGAGATTCTGTTCCAGCACTTGTAGCGACGAGGATAACTGCGCTAGTTGTTCGTTTAAGCTCTGTATTTGAGTGGAGTTTCGCTGTTGCTGTATGGTGCCCTGTCTGAGTAGTCTGACATTGTCCGTTACGGTCTGGAGAATGTGAGTGTTGTTGATGGTCTGGACGTTGAGTCTCTTCACGGAGGCAGTGTTGGTTGTGGTCTGAGTTGACGTTTTGTTCTGTTTCAGCTGTAGGGTCTGTATTTGTTTTTTAATCTTGTCAATGTCCAGTTCGTTGTCCGGTTTGGTGTTCTTTGTTCCAAAGACTGCCAGCATTGCCCAGTGTTCGTCGTCTCTGCTGTCCTCGTAAGAGATGTGTGCCGTGTGAGTTCCGTCGCTGTGCACTCTCATTAGCTGTGTCATTGGTTTGAAGCGAAAGACGCACTGGTTGTCTGTGTGGTGGATCAGGCTGCTGGCTTGAAACTGTAACTGGTAATAGTGGTAGATGGCGTTCAGGTCCTTGGATTCCGTCAGTTGGTATCTGCCCCAGGTGTACTGTAGCGGAGGGTTTTCTCTGCTGTATCCTATGTTTGCGGTGATGTCTAGGTCGTCACGCTGCTGTATTTCTTCAGTGTAACCTCCCGGCCATCCCATTAGGTCGAATTGGTAGTTAGGATCTGCGCCAGGTAGCATTTGAAGAAATGTAAACTTTGTAGGGTCTGGTTTAGAGCATCCAAGTTGTGCTCCATATAGACGTTGTTCTGTTCTGAGTAGTACAATCTTGTATGAATTTGTCGTAGTGCCGTCAATGTCTGAGTAAGGCTCTTTGTACCACTGGCTAACATAAGCAATGACCTGAGTAGCTGTAACTGATTCAGTAATCTGTAGTAGTGGTCTGTCGGGATGTTTGTCTCCCGATGTAGATGGGTCGTAGTCCGTATGAGTGCTCCAAACGGGATCTTTGACGTATTTGTACAGTCCATTTTCTATTTTGCTTTGACCATAGAGTAAGCCGAATTCTGGTTGATAAATGCTGACCATGTTATGGGTATTTCCCTATGTCGATGTCGTCTAGGTCTCCGGTGTTCCAGGAGCTGGTTGTGTTTCTGTAAAAGTCAAGATCCGGGAGTGAGGTGGAGAATTGCAATTGTCTATCTGGTATCTGCACTAGGTCTGGCGCTACTTGAACGACGTTTTTGACCTCGTCCTCAGTGATCTTGAGTCTAGCGGGCAACACCAGATTGCCCTTAGGGTCTACCAAGTCTCTGTTTTCGTTTCTCTTGAATCTCTGAGTTGGGGGAAGTTTGTCTATTTCCTCAGCGGTCATCTCACTGGATTTTCGCTTGTAGGCAATGGGCGTGCTAGTTCTTATTCTGTGTTCGTCGGGCGTTTGAAGGCTCCACTCCAGGTCACTCTTTAGAGTTGTTGTAGCATCGTAGGCTTTGTTCATGTACTCGGAAGCCAGGACGGTGATGTTTTTGTACTGCGGGTTGTCCTCTTCCGGTTGGTGTTGCATTTCGGCGTTGTTGTTTTCTGCGACCGTTTTCATGCCCTTGTACGCGAATCCCGACGCCTTTCATGGTGAGTAGTCTGGGGTTGTTCCACGTGTGGTGATTGGGAGGTACCATCACTCTGGTCCAGGGGTTTATTCTGTTCAGTTGCTCAGCTCTTCCTCTGAACGGAAGACAGTTGAATCCCAAGTCAGACCAAAATTTGTTTGTATATCTTAAAGAAATGTAATAATAAATATTTCATTCAATATAATGAATGGTGTTGACAATGAAAGTTACCAATGCATTGAGCTAAGGAGCTTTCCCTAAAAATATGCATTTTCTGTCACACTCCTGACATATCTGATACATTTTTCAATCCAAGATCATACATTAATATATAATGTACTTTGGCAGTCTAATTATAGTTAACAATTCTCAACAAGTTCTCAACAATGAATTAAACATTTTTAACAACTTTTTAACTTCATAACAACATAATTGACTATATTTACACTGCACAGTATGGAGACATGGAAGTTATTTATTTCTAGTGAATCTTGGGCTTAAAAATAATGTTATTAACTTTGTTTTGAGCCTATTTTGAATTCTGAATCCAAGATACTAAATGTTGTTTCCATAAAAGTTCCAACTGGCAAAAATTAAGAAGCTTTCTCTGAATATGGTATTATCTGTCACACTCCTGACATTCACATGTATGCCATATGCTCATTAACTGTTCATTGGTGTCACTGATGATCTTTACTCATGATCAAAACATGACACATGCTTCCAGGAAAAGACATCGATATATATGCTGTAATTGACAGTATTTTGCTATAATTTTATACATTAAGTGTCACACTCCTGACCAAATTAAGTCACTTTTTTTCAAGGGGTGTGGAAAAATATTCACAATAAAAGTGATTTTAATGATATAACTGGGACTAGATACATGCTACTTAATAAAGTGTTATAAAATTCCTTTAATGGCAAACTGTTAAAGGACCTGTAACCTTATGCAGAAAAATATACATTTTCTGCCAGCTTACATTAATTTTTTACATACAACTCAGTTAGTTAAAGCACTAGATGTTAAATTTCAGCATTAGATGAAGCCCAAGAAATACAGCTTTTACTGAAATAAGATGACATTGTGTCTGTCATTCAGCATTTTTAGATTAGATTGTCTGAACAAACAGGATCTTTAAAATGGTCACACTTTTTTGTCACACTCCTGACATTTTTGGCCCATTATTATAGTATAATTTTTAAACCGATGGTTCAATTTTGACGAAACTTCACAAAATGTTAGAAAACACTAGGAGACACCTCTGGAAAACAAGGAGAAGATACTACACTTTGTTACATATGTTTCATTTTTGAAAAACTGCAACTAGCCATTGTTTTTAACAAGCCCATATTCAAATCAGTCAAATGTTTACATTTTTAAGTTCGAACCTCTTTCGACAACACTCTTAGGTGTGCTGTGATCTCAGGTGTGTCCTAAGTTCTGATCTTAATCGATAACCATGTCTCATACCTACCAGACCATGTATCAAACTGGCATGCACCAGGTCTTTGGGGCTCGCACCAGTTTGAAAAACCTCTAACAAACCTTCAAAATACTGATGTTTTATAAATTCATGCCATGACCTATACCAAACATCATATAGGCATGTACCTGGTCCAAGAGCTCAACCAGGGTAGAAAATGCCTGACCAACCTTCAAAATACTGAGGTTTTAGATGTTTTAGCTGGTCAACATTCTTAGATGTGCCGTGATCCGCAAGGGTATCCGAGTTACTCAGTTATTGTCTTAAATGATATCCGGCACCATACCTACACAACCTGGTATCATATGTGTATGTAAATGGTCCCTGGGACTTGAACTGCACCAGAAACCTCTTACAAACCTTCAAAATGGTGTAATTTCAGTCTAAAAATGGTTTTTGTCAACAGTCTTAGGCATGTTATGACTTCCAGGGGTCTCCCAGCCACTCAGTTATGGCCTCACACGATAGCCAGTACTCATACCTGCACTACTGATATTATATTGGTACCTGGACCTAGGTGCTCGAACCAACCCTAAAACCCATGACAAACCTTGAAAATGATAGCCAGTATCCATACACACTGTATCATATGGGAGTGTGTCTGCATGTTGGGAAGCGAACTGGTTCGAAAACAGGCTAAAATAGTGAAATATCTGCACAAAAACCAGACAGGATGTGATGTTCTAGGACATGCTGCAACCTCTCAGGGTGTGCTAGTTCTATCGAAAATTATCTTTACAGATGGTCAGGACCTGTCCCTACATGACCATAAATCATACAGGTATATACCTGGCACCTGGGGCTTGAACTGAACAGGCAATCTCTTAAAATTGGCATTTTTCTCGAAAATATATTTATCATACTGGACCTCCCATGTATGGACTCCTGTGACCTCATAAAGACTTGGTTGTGGTTGTTGTTGGATAGGTAATGCATAATGCATTTGTGTACATCCCTTTTTATGAATTGGTATTACATGATATTATATAATTTATCTTCCTCAGTCCATTATTCAGGGAAATAACCTATATCAAATAATTTACTAAATAATCTATAATTGTAAGGTAAAAATCTGTATATTAGGTGTATACCGGTGATTGTGTCTCATCAAAAGTTATCTGTCTGTTTGATGATGTGCTTGCTTGATTATTTTTGCTTATATCATTTGATTTACAATTGTGCAATAATTTTGTACGATGACAGTGCTACCTCGTCACTGTCTTGTGTTTCATTTCGTCAACATAGGATTCACAGCAGGGTTTATTATCATATCAGTAATTTATAGCTGAACACTATTTAATTCGATTATGCTCAGTTTCTTCCTTCCTTGTATTTCTGCAGGTCCTGACTTGAAATATAGAGACACATTACAAATGTGACATTTTCTCATCGTACAGTATTCAAATGTTCTTATTTCGTTATCTGTCATCACCTCTCAAACTGTAGTTTTTGACATGATAATTCCCAATTAGTTGCAAACTGAATATATAATTCAACTACATGTTACTCAATCCCCATAAATGCAAACAATAAGCGATCAAATAGTTTTATACCAGTAACTTATATCCTTTCATATCTGTGGATATGAACCATATTGTTCCCTCTCTTAATTGTGTTTATGTATTTGGCCAAATTAGGCCTACGTTATTTCTGTCAAAATATGTACACCGATCTGGTAAACAAACATGCCTTATTGTGCAGACCATTTCTAAGTATTCCATGTATCATATAAACACATTACTAGCAAAAAGAAATGATAAAATGTTTTTAAACAGAAAAGTCATATTTGATCATATGAAAGAAACATATATCTATAAATGTTAATATTTAGTATTCATATGGTTGGAATCATATATTTCTGAATAAAAATTGTTATTGATGAAAATTTTGCATATTAGCTTTGTGAAAATTTAACAAACAATTTTGGCATTGTTTTTTTAAGACACTATTTAAAGTTAAGTTTTAAGTTTTATATTTCAAAAATGAGTCTGTATATTCTAAATGTAAATTAATAAAGAAATATTTTTGCTGTAATTAACTCTAATTAAGCCTGGATGTAGGATGTGTTAAATTCAATTTGAATTAGTGTGAAAAAAAACTCAATAATTTTCCGTTGACAAAATCATTGACCGTGATGTGGTATGTCTTTAAAATGAACACATTAAGATATTATATATATATATTCTATTGTGGTATGAATTGATAAATGATGATTTACTGACAATGATTATGGTGCCTTTCTCGCTATTTAGTGATGTTAATAAGTAATGCACAATTTAGTAGTCATATATATTCATTTATTAACCAATATGGGATATGTGGAATATATAAATATGTGAAAAACAACACGTCAAATATTTTCAACAGTATTTATTGATATAAAAATATAATATTCATAATGGAATGAGCAGATTATATTAAGACGACAAACGAAATGAACGTAAGACAGTACAATATTTACATAAGACAAACGATGAGATGACAAATGAATCGACAAATAAATACATGCACATACACACTACACACTAAATACATGGGATAAGTTTTTAAGTAACTTTTCCGTTGATATGCCCCCCATACTGTACTTATCCCACACCTTAAATGTTCTACCTTGAATGTATCTTGTGCATTTTCTTGGACAACTTATTGGTGCTTACTAGTTTCTGTTGGGTCTTCACCAGAGTGGCCTCCTGGTGCAGAAGCTGAACCAAGACGTAAAATGGGGGAAGGTGGACAGTCCTGGTATTTAGTCTCCTTTGCCAACCTGAAAATATATAGAAGAAAATATAGAAATATTATCTAAATCAGAGATCCTTAATGAAAATATAACTACTCCAGTATGGTGCACTGAAAATATAACATCAAGTATATCATTAATGATGTAACATAAGAAAAAAATAACTTCTCTGCTGCAGTTAAAGCTCTAAATGAACAAGCTCTTTGTGCCTACCACAATTTGCTTTTTTATTCAATAAAGATGGAAGGATGGATGGATGGATGGACAGACGGACGGACGGACGGACGGATTTTATTTAGAAAATAAGACAACATGTCCAACATTTAACATATTACAAAAAACACAAATTAACATTTCAAATTATATGGCTATATCAAATACATTTCTTTACTAATACATGTGTAATTTTATCATTATTAAACAGGATTGAAACATATGTTGTAATTATGTCATAATATCATATATTATACATAAGTATTATTATTTAATAGCACAAAAAATGTAATTACATACGGTAGGGAGGAGGTGTTTATTTGACATAACATTCTCTACGTTTTAAGCTTTTGTAAATATATTTGGATAGGTTTAGTATAATTCCTTGGTTTTGAGAAGACATAAGTTCAGTAAATTTTAGGGTATTAGGCCTTTTCCAATAGTATTGTTTGATAATAATTATGTTCTTTTCTAATATCAGAATAAAGGGGACATTCTAATTTGAAATGAAATTCATCTTCTAGGGTATTACATAATTGACATTTTCTTTGAGATTGTGGTGTTTTAACTGGCTTTGCCCATCTACCTAATTCGATTTCTAATCTATGGCTTGAAGTTCTTAATCTACATAAAGCTATTTGATATTTTCTAACTTAAATACAGTCTAAGTAAGCTTTAAACTCAAAGTTTGAAAAAAGCTTATAAGTGCATGCCCTTGAAGAGTCATTTAGTTCTCCATTCCATATTTGAATAAAGTTGTCCTTAATACGCAGATTAAAAATTCTTAAAAATTGTGGTACATTTCTGACACCTTGAAATAACCATACATCATTTAAACCTAATGTTTCTTGTATTCGTTTAACATTAGCTACCCAATTAATTTTATCAAGATGTAAATTAAAATCATTTAACTTCATATCATATACACATTTTCTGTACTTATTATTTGAAGTATTGACAATTTTTAACCAGTATCAAATTACTTGTGTTATTCTACTACATTTCAGTGGTAACCTTCCCAATTCACCATATTTGAAATTGTTTGTGCTTGCATTCTACATCCTAAGAGTTGTTTACAGAATTTGAGATGAATTTTTTCGATTAATTTGGTGTCTGAAAATCCCCAAATTTCTGCACCATAATTTAGAACTAATTTGTCAAAAAGCTCTAGTTTATGACTAACAGAAAGTTCAGCAAATTTTGACAAGTAACATTTCATTTTGTTCACTGCTTTCATAGCTTGACCGCTTAAAGTTTCGAAGGTTTTTGTAAATGACCCATTCGTAGTAAAAACTGTTCCCTGGTATGTGAATTTCACAACTAATTCGAGCGTTTTTCCATCATAAATAAAATTGTAGTTTAGATTATTTGAAGAGCCTTTTTTAAAAATCATTACCTTAGTTTTTTGTATATTTACTATTAGTTTCCATCTATTACAAATAAGTGCTGAGAATATTTAAACCTTTCTGAAGTTCTTTGCTATAATCAGCAAGTATAACTATGTCATCAGCGTAAAGTAATAGAAATAATTTTAACATCCCAATGTCAATACCTTCAAAGCCATTTAAAATCATGTATTCTTCTAAGTTGTGTACATACATCGAAAATATAGGTGACAAACAATCCCCAGGTAAACTTTGATTTGAAAACAATATTAGCTCTTTTTGATAAAATGATAGTCCCAATTATTTCATACGGGTCAGAGATGTGGGGTATATATAATTTCAAAGAGGTTGATAAACTACATGTTAAGTGTTGTAAGAAATTGTTTGGAGTTATTAACCAGACACTGAACATGGCAGTATACAGTGAATTGGGAAGGTTTCCGCTATTGATTATTTGTAAATTACAATCCATTAAATTTTGGTTAAAACTCATGAAGAACTGTGACTCCTCCCTAGGCTTTTTGCCTAAGAATGAATGAATGAATCAATGAATGAATGAATGAATTTTATTTCAAAACAACATTGAACAGTATCGACTTAGCCTGGGTTCGGGTACCGGATTTAAAGACACGTGCCTTGAGTTTGACTGGAAATAAATACCACCCTGTCCAGACTGGGACTGTCTGCATTAAATAGAAAGTTAAGGAAACCTTTACCTTTATAATTATGCTGAGAGCGCTGAGGCTCAACAACCTTATTACTTTGCATGTGTCACCGGCCACATGTATTTGCGGTCTCGTGGGTTAAAAAAAAAAGACAAGGTCAATGTCTTCAGTGTCAATTACGTGTATTATGAAAATAATTCCATCGAACCAAAGAAAATGGAACATTTAGACAATTCATTCTGCTGAAGTTTGGAATAAATTTCAACAATAAATTGGCAGATGTTTTCTCTATAACGTTGCAGTGAAGACTGGTGTAATGGGCGGTAAAATAAATCGTGCACAGGATAGTCACGTGATGTTTGTAGTTAGTCATGCGTTGATGTTAGGTTAAATGAAACTAAATGTAAATGTATAGACTACTAAATATTACTAGCTACTTTTAAAGCTACATATAGACTACGATGGAAAACTGAACCTACGACACATGCAATTACAAATTACACTTTAACCTATGTACTAGTACTTTCAAGCATTCTGTTTTAAAAACAGGTCTATTAGTTTTCATGTTTTATGTTTGCAATTTTTAAAATGACAAGCTACATGAATAACAACTTATAACATTGAAATAATAATAACGAAATGCCAATTTTCCAGAGAACATTTCCCTTTTATAAGATTAATTGTGATTGGATGATATTGCCTCAAAATGGCCGAACATATAATTTATTGGCCCCAAGTCATTATGTCTGTGTAGTGCCGAAAAGTGTACATTGTATGAATTACTGTATACATTAACGCTGTTGTAAGTTTTTCTTATATAATATGAAATTGAATCATGATATCTTCGAGCGTGTCAAATTTAAGTAATGACATCTTCTGAAAGCACACATCAACAGTAAAGAAAGATGTATTCTGTACACAAACAGCTTTTCTTCCGGCCAGTAATTGAACTCTTATCTCTGGATTTTTATTTCTGTTTTACTGATAAATCTTATTCGTACCTTAAAAAGTCATTACCACGGTTTAGTGGATTTAGCTTTAGTGGATTTAGCGCCATTTATTCCAGCCAAATTTTGACACTTGTCACTTTCACATCGCATATTTTAGTGTATAACACATTATACGTGTAGATCTCTTGTGAAAGTTAACAATATATTCAAAGATAGAATTATTGAATATTATTATTTAAAATTTCTGGCATGATCTGGATTTGGACCCGTATTGAACAAAAATAAGTACATGCCATACAGGCGGTTATCTGTAGTATAATTATAATGAGTCTATAACCTTTAGTTTTCTTTTTATTATCTTGATAGTTATATACTTATTATCTTCTGTGAATCATATCTAAAACTAAATATTATGCGCTTCTTAGATGAATAAAAAAAACATTTGTGGTTTTATACAATTGTTTCTGAAATTGGCCACATTTCCAAACAGTATATATTTTCCACCTATTTCAGGAAAACTCCCCTCTATCAGTCAAAAGAAAAGTAATGACAGATGAGAGTGAATTGCATGAAGGATGTGGCCATAACTGAGCTGGTCATTAATGCATTCATTGACATATTGAAACTGAAAGAGAGGATATTAAATTTTCTTTGTAATTTTGATAATGAGGGTGTTACACAATATAAGCATTAAATTAAAGATGTTTACTGTTTCTAATTTCCCCTAATTCACCCTCTAACACATTTTCCTTCTCCTTGGTATGTGTTGTTGACTGTAGGTGATGGTGTGTGTTGTCGACTGTAATTTTATGGTATGTATTGCTGACTGTAGGTGATGGTATGTGTTGTTGACTGTAGATGATGGTGTGTGTTGTTGACTGTAATTTTATGGTATGTATTGCTGACTGCAGGTGATGGTATGTGTTGTTGGTATGTATTGTTGACTGTAGGTGATGGTGTGTGTTGTTGACTGTAATTTATGATATGTGTTGTTGACTGTAGGTGATGGTGTGTGTTGTTGACTGTAATTTATGATATGTGTTGTTGACTGTTGGTGATGATGTGTGTTGTTGACTGTAGTTTTAAATGGTATGTGTTGTTGACTGTAGGTGATGGTATGTGTTGTTGACTGTAGGTGATGGTATGTGTTGTTGACTGTAATTTATGATATGTGTTGTTGACTGTAGGTGATGGTGTGTGTTGTTGACTGTAGTTTTAAATGGTATGTGTTGTTGACTGTAGGTGATGGTATGTGTTGTTGTCTGTAGTTAATAGTAAGTGTTGTTGACTGTAATTTATGATATGTGTTGTTGACTGTAATTTATGATATGTGTTGTTGACTGTAATTTATGATATGTGTTGTTGACTGTAATTTATGATATGTGTTGTTGACTGTAGGTGATGGTATGTGTTGTTGACTGTAGGTGATGGTGTGTGTTGTTGACTGTAATTTATGATATGTGTTGTTGACTGTAATTTATGATATGTGTTGTTGACTGTAATTTATGATATGTGTTGTTGACTGTAATTTATGGTATGTGTTGTTGACTGTAATTTGATTATGTGTTGTTGACTGTAGGTGATGATGTGTGTTGTTGAATGTGATTTATCATATGTCTTGTGGACAGTTATTTATTGTAAGTGTTGTTGACTGTAGTTTTAAATGGTATGTCTTGTTGACTTTAATTATATGGTATGTCTTGTTGACTGTAGGTGATGATGTGTGTTGTTGAATGTGATTTATCATATGTCTTGTTGACTTTTATTTATTGTAAGTGTTGACTGTAGTTTTAAATGGTATGTGTTGTTGTCTGTAGTTAATGGTATGTGTTGTTGTCTGTAATTTTATGGTATGTGTTGTTGACTGTAGGTGATGGTGTGTGTTGTTGTCTGTAGTTAATGGTATGTGTTGTTGACTGTAGTTAATGGTGTGCGTTATTGACTGTAGGTAATGGTGTGTTGTTGACTGTAGTAAATGGTATGTGCTGTTGACTGTAGTTGATGTTAGTTGATGTTGACTGTAGCTAACATTATTTGATGTTGTTAGTAAATGGCATTATTTGATGTTAGCTGATATTGATGTCATTAGAGTGTCAACATTACGTGATGTTTTTACAATGATTGTCGTCAGGCGTCCATAATGTTAATGATTAGAAAATGGCAACAATTAAATTTGAAAAGAAAATTTCAGTTCTACATGAGAAGTCTATTGAGATGATACATGAACAAAAAAAAAATGGAATTGGTACCATGTAATGACTCCAACCAAAGATCATGATGCTGTCCCTTTCTCGAGTCAAGTTTTCGATTTGAAATTCTATATTTGGATATGTTTTGGGTGTCAAATTGTAACTGTAACTTGGTGATTTAATTAAAACGATTATACATGCATCAACCTATCTGTAATTCACTGTACTGGTACATAAGTACTGAAGATGACAGTTACAGCAAAGATTGAGTGGATATTGTCTTCATGTTAATCAGTCTTATGGTAGATAAAAAAAGGCAGATGAATATTTTCACCTCGTAAGAAATATGTGATGAGTTTATGGGGTAAAATCTGTATTCATGGTGTTTGACCTTTATATAAGATCAGTAAATAACGATCAAGGATGTGATGTGTTGTGATGTGTATCCACTAATATTCATTCCATAATTAAACAATACAGCTTTGTACATGAAATTTCTCTACGAGTGAATCAAAACAAAAATGGTATTTACAGTTTTCTTGTGACAAGGAATGAATAACAAGTCGTATTTTTATAATTGTATCCATGACAACATGATTACAATTGATTAATGGTTTCAGATTGGTTTGAAATTACACAAATCAAATATTGGTATGATGTAATGATTGAAGATAGACATTATGAAACAGGTGAAAGTTGCTAAGTCTCTTATCATTCTTAAATTTAAAACATGTACTAAAGTTTATATAAATTGTATTGTTAGTTGAATACATGAGCAGATCTTTGTGGAGCATAATAAAATCTGAAGCAGACACTTCCATCTGAAGTAGCAGACTAGTCTACTATCGTGGAAATCAAATCAGCCATTGGAAGACTGAGTGTCATGTAATATACATCATGTGTGTATATACATATCTATGTGAATCTATTTTTTTCATTTTATATTGTAAACTGTACAAAATAAACTTTTTATCTGTAAAAAGGTAAGCCTCTGTTTGGTATACTTCAACACACAAATATATTACTCTAGTATCATCCTACTAGAGTGAATCTATCACCAGAGATGAATAATTTATGTTGGGGGGGCACTGTACAATCTGTTTAAGATGCTAGCAAGCTATTCAATGAGCTTACAGAAGGTCGGTGGTTCAACTTGGGTGTATGTTTGTTGTCTTCCTCGGACATTAAATCAGGAAGTCACCAAATGACCTGGCTGTTAGTGCGACGTTAATCTCCAGTGAAAAAAACTACCTGTCAGAATTTAATGCAACTTCATATTCATTAGTATTGTAACAGTGTTATATATATTATTTATGTGTTTATAGTAGTTTGTACGTCGGTCTGCCTGATTAGCTCAGTTGGTAGAGCAGTTTACTTGCAAACATAAGGTCGCGGGTTCGAGCCCTGCATCTAGAACTTTATTTTCTGCCTCCTATTACATCGGTGCCATGAGTGTGTGGCTAGCGTTGGAATCCTAGAGCTATGGTGAAGCAAAGGTTAGCTTAAAGAATCTGTGGTTGTCACTTAATAATTGGTTAAAGGAAGGAGGAATGTAACAGTGTTGCATATATATGTGTTTATAGTAGTTCGTCTCCCCCATTAGCTCAGTTGGTAGAGCAGCTGACTTGTAAGCAGAAGGTCGCCGGTTTGAGCCCCGCATTGGGAACTTTATTTTCTGCCTCCTATTACACGGTGCCGTGAGTGTGTGGCTAGCCTTGGAATCCTAGAGCTAGGATGAAGCAAAGGCTGGGTTAGTTTAAAGAACTTGTGGTTGTCGCTTATTAATTAATTAAAGGAAGGAGGAATGTAACAGTGTGGTATATATAATTTATGTGTTGATAGTAGTTTGTATGTCCGTCTGCCCGATTTGCTCAGTTGGTAGAGCAGCAGACTTGCAAGCAGAAGGTCGTGGGTTCGAGCCCCGCATCGGGAACTTTATTTTCTGCCTCCTATTACAGTATTTCCGATTTTAGCTACAGTAAAACCTGTGAACAAGGGCAACCTTGGGAAAGACAAAATATGCCCTTTATTGACAGATGGCTTTTATTCTGAGGTCAGTTTGTTCTAAATAATCAGTGACGGGTTTTCAAAGAATGACCTTTACTAATTAGGTGGTCTTTATTCGGAGGTGACCACTAACACTAGTTTGACTGTACATGTATATATTTTTATCTATATACAGTCCACTCTTGTTATGTCGATTTTTCGGGCCCGAAAAAATACTTCGTCTTAACTAAAATTCGACAAACTTAATACGTGCACATTAAAACCTCAAATAGCGTCCATTTCAATATTACGACCACCTTATTATAACGACTACTTATTTTGGGATTAGCTTCCAATACCTCTATTACAACCAAATTTGTGTCCCTAAGATGGTATCATAATTGAGGTTTTACTGTATTGATAAAATGCATGTATCGCAAATACCGAGCAAGTTCATTTTCTTCTCTTATTGAGTTACATGATTTACTATGATTTATGACAAGGTCTGTGTGACATCATAGAAAGTAATTTGAGTGACACACCAGTAAGCCAAAGAAGGCTGGGTAATGTATTTGTGTGAGCCATTATGTTATCAACAACATCCATTTTCTATCAACACATTTTGTGAACTCAGGATAAAAACGTTCTTCACGAATCTTTGTGTATTCATTAAAGCGAACACTTTTTTACTCTAAATATCGAACATTCTTTCTTTTGTTCTGTTTTTAATACCTTGAATAAACCAAATTAAAAATAGCCCCACACACATAATTTGTAAACATTGATATAATAATACAGCTCTGAATCAAGGGAAATAACTATGACATTTTGTATAAAGTGCCTGCTTGGATCGTCACCCTTTAAAGATTTACAGGTGATCCCTGTTATGGGGAACTCACTTAAGACGAATTTTTCGTTATGTCGAAAGCATAAAAAAATCCCGATTTTTCTGCTTAATAATAAAATGCAAGTACGTAAAGTAGCGAGTTTTGTAGGGCAGATTATTTCAATGAGTGTTGTTTTATGTCATATAGCTCAAATTATGACACGGTTGCTTAGTATTGACGTTGTTACAGCCCAAACTTGGAATTCTTGCATTGAGTTGTTGGAAAATAGCAAAATTCAACTTTTATTCTTGGAGAAGAATTTATGTAAGCTAAATAATAAGAGATTGCCAGTCTCTCATAAATGTAGCCATATAGTGTACTCTGATGTGAGCGGTTCTGATATGAAATTCAAACCTATACTGGGGTAGTGCACGGAACTTGGGGAACTTGCAAAGGGGTTAAATTGTCAACTTGGCGGGAACTGTGCGGTTTATCGTGAGTTAGATTCTTTGGAAAATGCCTTAAGAAATCAAAGGTTTAGTGGTTAGTATCTGCTGTGAGTTTGAAGCTCACCAGGACCTGCCAAATTGGTTTTATGCCTCATATTTAAGGGATTATGAAGAATTCAGTATCTAGCTACTAATCTGACTGCAATCCACAACCTGATAAGGAGGAAGGGCTTAGCTTCCTTGCTATGCTATTAAACTATGTGGATGTTTCATAAATATTGGTCATTAAAATTTGTGCAAGCATGTAGCTTTTATGTTTCAATTCAGGTTAGTTATATATTGGGTACTCTTTTATTCATAATCCTTGTATGTCATACAAAAAGGCCTCCTTGTTAATCAATACATCTAGGCAAGAAAAGTAAAGAATGAATAATTAGTTTTTAATTGGTGAAGAAATTATAAAATGTCTTTGTTTATTAATTAACACTAATCCCTTTTGTATAAACTTGACCAATTTTTATAAAAGATGTGTAGCTGCATCAGTTGTATGAACTTAATGATGTTTCTTAATTTTTTCACCTATGGATGGGGCTATACTTGTTCCAAGGTCTATCTATGGAGACATGGCTTCCTATAGATGCTGACATGCTTATCATTAGACATTGGCTTCTCAACTCCAATTTATCATCACCAGAAAGTCATATGGCTCAACAAGT
Organism: Lutraria rhynchaena; assembly: GCA_008271625.1. Lineage (NCBI taxonomy): Eukaryota > Metazoa > Mollusca > Bivalvia > Venerida > Mactridae > Lutraria > Lutraria rhynchaena. The sequence goes on along the minus strand of VIBL01000109.1, from coordinate 321,340 downwards.
ATTGAGTAGCATGAACTGGGGATGCTCAGCAAGGGTATGTGAGATTTGTTTAGTATCTCGTTTTTTTGAAACTCTGGGTGCTCACTATGCATGATAATAATAATAATTTTATTTGGCAAGCATACGCAACATGGCAAATTAAAACAAAATGAATAGATAAATAAATACAATACAATAACAGCTGTGAAATTCATCAGTCGAAAAAATCATAGTATTACTTAAAAAGAATTTACGTTTATGCATATTCAAATAATGAAAACCATACAATGCACACCAATACCAGGGATAACACAAAAAAGAGGAAAGGATTCCTCTTATTTCCATTAATGTCCATTAGTTATCAATAGTTGAGGGTCAAAAATGAACCTTGGCTGATAATAATTTGAAGTCAACAAAATTTCCTACTTATGTTTTAGTAAATTTGACTCTTCAGTATAAATTCTCAAGAGTCAGAAGCTTCATTTTACTAATTTTAAGAGTCAAAATGCCATTTTAAGGGTCGAATGAGAGCCCTGGAATTTGCATGGAATCTTTCAGATTGAGAAATACCAAATTTAGGAAATTTGTAACAGGGAAGAATATAAAAGTAACATCATTAGTATTATACTGGATCTATCTAGAAAATACAAAAATAAGAAAATCAAGGTTTATGTGTTTCTTTGCAGCATGTTGTTTTCTTTCCAAATTAACTAATTACAACTGAATTACAACTTACATAAAGAGCATTAATCCTATCATGCTGTCTTATTTGTCATACAAAAACATTTGTTACAAATATCAAGTCATGAAACAGGAACATGTAGTTAGATGCCAGTTGAACTACACATCTTTGTTACAGAAATATGTCCAAATGAAACTTGATTTTTCAAAGTGATATAATGTGGTTGTTTTGAAAACTTACACCCCGCCACTACGATGCTTTGGGAATCATTACAGTACTACAAAATGTGCTTGTATCACAATTTGTCGACAGGCTTTAGGACAGTGAGTGAGTTGATGATGATGGCTTGATCATTTTATCAATGTGTGAGATATGATGACATTTTTCAGGGGGACAGGTTGATGGTACCAGGGTATATGCATAAACAAGTTGCTGTTCTTGTTGTAGAAGCTTATCAAAAGTTCATCTTTGGTAAACATATTGGATCTATGATCATGGGTGGAGTGAAACAGGTATGTCTTGTGTCAGGAAGTGGTAACCTAAATACAGTTATCATCATAATGTATTTTTTGTTAAAGTTTTAATAAAATTTTAATAAAGATTCAATATAAGGATTTCACTAAATATTAAAATTTTTCCATTGAATATGAACATTATCTTGTTGGTGCCTGGTAGATTGTAAAATCTTTAAGATATTAATATGTTGAGTACCAATTTTTTTTTCTTTTATAGATATCAATGAATAGTAAACAATGCTGTATATTATTGTGTATTTTTATTTGATGAACTCATTCTGAATAAAAATACTGTAATCAACTTACATGATTTGCTTTTGATAAAAATTAATGTGTCCGAGCCATGGGTGGCTTGTATTTATTTTACGTACAAGATTTCATTGAAAAACAGTATTTTACATTGTTCACCAATTATATATATATCACAAAATATGTTTGATATGCACAGTATTGTTTATGTATTAACCTACATGTTGGTTCTTATGGTAGGTTTCTGCTGCAGTTCAGCAATCATTGACAGCAGAACTAGGGTTCTACACATGGTGCTGGGATTTGTTACAAAAGTTATCCATACATCATGGTAGATTGCCTTGTGATGATAGATTATCAGCTGGTGGTGCTCATGAAGAACCTAATGTCAATTCCTAATGCCTATTCTACCATTGTGTAAGGCTATTAAAGAGAAGAACCCCGCTGCTTGCTATATCACTTTACTCCTTACCATGTATGGTCATAGGTATGTTTTAAAGTCATATATTTTCCTGTCATTCTCTGACATCAGAGCCTTGCATATGTGTTTGATTAATGCGAAGTTCCTTATATGTAAGGTATGCTGAGTTTAAATGGAAATGTTTGGGTTTTGCTTTGCAGTAAATGAAGGTAAATATGATTGATGTAGGTTTATATTCCTCATTATGCTGGTAAAAGCCTTCATGTCTTCAACCTACCCTTTGAATGTTGCTGTAGTCCATATATTAATATCATGTTCAGATGCCCTCTTCTTTTATCTTCAGTATTATCCTTATAAAATAAGCAATATTTACATTTTTTACAGCATTCAAGACTTCCTGTTAGAAGATGTACCATTGCTGTAGATACTATCCGCTCAGGAGCTCTTCAAACCAATAATTAGTGCCATATTTTACAACATTTCCATATTATAGAGAATCAGAAGCATATTATAGATAGCATGAGGTATGTGACCTTTCACCCAACAAATGCATTGGAAACAAAGTATTCAGTATTCAATACTATTGTGGTTCTATCATAATATCCAGGATTTACCAAATATATGATGTACCTGTTACTGTTATGTTAGTATAAAGTTTAATCCACATTTCATAGATTCCGTTTTTTATGTGTCATTATTAATAATACAGCATATATAGTGTTATCTAAATCCATGTATGTGTGTCTATCTCATAATTAATAACACAGCATTTATAGTGTTATCTAAATCCATGTATGTGTGTCTATCTCATAATTAATAACACAGCATTTATAGTGTTATCTAAATCCATGTATGTGTGTCTATCTCATAGTTAATAATACGGCATATATTGTGTTATCTAAATCCATGTATGTGTGTCTATCTCATAATTAATAATACAGCATATATTGTGTTATCTAAATCCATGTATGTGTGTCTATCTCATAATTGATAATACAGCATATATAGTGTTATCTAAATCCATGTATGTGTGTCTATCTCATAATGTTGTCATCAGTAATTGGTTTAGGAAAAAAAATATGCACTTATGACATGAATGTAAGAACCATATTGTTTGTTCAAAGGTCAACTCATAGTTCACAAATACCAGCATCCATATTTCACATTTTCTGTGTCATCCCATTAAATATTGGGGGCAATTATTCCATATGTCTAGTGTTTCTCTAATTTCGTCTCAGTTCTTGCATAAATGTGATGATACATACTGTTTTTATCAAAACTAACAGATCTATTTTGAATGTGTACAGTATTCTAAAGAAGTTAATGCTTATAATATCAATTATACTTAGTGTACTATTAATTGTTGTTCTGTTTTAGATTGGAGTGTTGATGGCCATTCTACAAGCAGATGAATCATACTTCATAGCTGTAAAAAGGTTATTGTCATACAACTTTCCTGGACCAATTACAAAACTCTTAATATCCATGATTCAGGTATACAACTGTCTCTTCATTCTTATATTCTTAGCCGCGGCCGTTGTCCAGTGGTTAGTGCGCTGGACTTGGAACCGGGAGATCCTGGTTCGAATCCCAGCCGCGGCAGGTCATACCCTTCCATGAAAATTTGACAAAAATGTCGATTTCCCTCCACATGTGGAGAAGTTGCCGGCTGCTTGTGGAAGGGTAAGTTAGTACTGGTTGGTATATAGTCTTGGAAAACTGGTTAGGTGAATCAGTCACCGTATATAACTGAAAAATTGTTGACAAATGGTGTTAAACCCAGTGAAACAAACAAACAAAACAAACTTATATTTTTAGATCAATCTATCAAGTTTTCATTAAGTCATACAAGGAGCTGACTCTTCATCTTTGTTGTACAGAGAATATTTCTGTTTTCCATCTATTCTTTTACAATTGTAATGTTAGGAATTAGTGTTGAACTGATTTTAATGTTGTTATAACATTGAAAAGGTAAAAATTGTATTTTATTTATTGTTGTCATAAACTTTTTGCCGACTACAAATTAGCTTACATTACATGAACAAATTCTTTCATTAAATGTAAATGTTACCTCAAGTTAATTGACAAATCAGTAAACATTTGACTGAATTTAGTTAAATTTAGACCAATGTTTGAATTTATTGCTAATGATCATGTTTTGCTGGATTTGTTTAAATGAAAAGTGGACTTACATTGTACCAATGTGCACACTGGATATGCATATTTGGTTTCCATGTTGAATTTAGAGTCAGATTGAAGTTACAAGTGGAACATCTGATGAAGCCATGTGTATGATTGTAGGACTATGTGTACAAATACTGTTAAAGATTCCAAAATAGTACTAAGATAGATAATATTGTGACCATCGTTCTGTTATTTCTTGTTTATGAAGTGCTGATTCGCTGGATGATTGATTTTGCTGAGTTTTAAACACTTTTACTCTGTTATGTCATATATTGTCAGGTTGATAGGTTAATGTAATGCTATCAATCTACTTGTGGGAAAATTTGTGAAAAAAAAACACGCTGCTTACGCTTACATAATACTACAGTAATACTTTCTCATGGAGGGTTTTCTTTCTGTTGATATTGTTTGTTGACTGATTTGTTTTCTAGTTATTTGAATGATTTGTATTTCCATCAGTTTCCTAGGACATCAGCAATTTGTCCATATTATTCCATATGAAATGTATACCAGAAGTTTCTATTATTTCTATGCTTATATACAATGTTGTTGCTCTGTGTAAATTCATATTATGAAATAAAATAACAACAATGAGCAAGAAGAGCAACATCACATTCATAAAGATGGTATATTTTTTAAAAAATGGCGCAAAATAATACAAAGATGATGCAGCAGATTCATTTTATGCTTGCAGGAATATCGACAAGAGCAGATAGGTCAGGGTGTAATGTCTTCCATAGTGGACAGGGTGACCTCTGGTGTCACCTTGACAAATCATCCTGCGGAGAATTTTCCTGGTTAACATATGTGATATTGACTTTGGAAGGAAATTATGAGACTGATTCTAAATTGTGGTCTGGTTTACAAGAGGAGATGCTGATGAATGAAAGACAGGGAGCTGATTCTTGTTTGAAGGTGGGCAGATATTTTCTTTACTACACTCTGCAAAATAGTTCACATTTAAACTTCATAGTATATGTTAGATATATATTTAAGCCATATCACTTTGTTTTAGCTGATGAAACAAGTTTCTACTGACATTTTCTGAGCACTTGTTAACAGGTTTTAGAGTTTCAGAAGAAACAAAAATGCATTACTTCTCTCAAGAATGAAACTATGGTTATTTATTTGATTTCAGAGAATGTTTGTGGCTGCCATGTTTTACCTCAATTTTCATCAATTAGATATTTGATTTAAAAGCTGATCTCTTTGATCAGAATTTATCACCTGAGAGCGACATTAAATCGTAATACTGGCCATTATTCGAACTTTGTACAAATGTATAACATATTATTCTTTAATTACAGAAGTTTATAATGAGATTAAAACTTGACCAAGCACCAACTTTTGCTCGACTGAACATCTTCAGATGGGGTCAGCAAGCTATGGAAATGCCAATGGATCATCCTGATCACGGCGTTGACATGGCAACAATTCTTTGTTCTGTTTCTAGGAAGATTACACGTTATCCAATCAAAGTAAGCTGTTACAACACTGATAAAATTTCTGTCTCGTCAGCAAAATTGTTTATTAGGAAGCCAAACATGAAAATTTGTTGGCATGTTAATCACTAACATACTTTTTATCACATTTTCACTCATACAAGTTTCAATTGTTGTTATGCACTCTTAGACTGAAAATACTTCAATTACTGTGTTTTTATTTATTTTTGCTGTTACTGGTTTTATCAGTATCTGTACACTCAAAAGGATAAACTGAAGGTAACAGAACCATTCTTATTACTTTCATGAGAAATATGGAGCCCTTTATTTATTTATTTTATTATTTTTGTGTTTTATATTATTTTTATAGTCAGGTAAATAAACAAATTAAATTGATTATGACTGATATCTGCTTATGTTGTTGTATCAAGTCGACTACAAAATTTAAAATGATATGTGCATTTTCACAGTATTTTTTTATATTGCAGTATTCCACAGAGAGCTAGTGTAAGTGAGAGATTCTTGTCAGGGTTTGGTTACTGAAAAGATGAAAAAAAACTGTGTCAGACTGCTGATTATTTCACTGCACTGTGTGGAAAAGAGACTGATGGTATTTTACTTTGATACTTTTTTTATAATTATCTAATAACATGATTTGTTAAGAACAAATCAAGCTTTCAGGCATTTGCCACGCTATACATTTTGCTTAGGTTAGTTTTATGTTCAAGAGCATAAGCGTTGAAAGAAAATAATTTATAATGTAACCTTGTTCCCTTTGAATGTCTGTCTAAATATTTACATGGTGTTACTACAAACATTTACAAAACACAACATGGAGCACTGATTTGTAAATAGCTGTATACAAAAACCTGTTCATTAGTGTCTATGGTTTAGTGTGCCTTAAGTATATACTTTCTAATGTAAGGCATGGAAATTATGTTATTCTTTGTATTCATATTCAGTAGATCAAACAGATGACAGTGATAATAGTGGATCAAATAGATGACTGTGATAATAGTGGATCAAATAGATGACTGTGATAATAGTGGATCAAATAGATGACTGTGATAATAGTGGATCAAATAGATGACTGTGATAATAGTGGATCAAATAGATGACTGTGATAATAGTGGATCAAACAGATGACTGTGATAATAGTGGATCAAATAGATGACTGTGATAATAGTGGATCAAATAGATGACTGTGATAATAGTGATCAAATAGATGACTGTGATAATAGTGGATCAAATAGATGACTGTGATAATAGTGGATCAAATAGATGACTGTGATAATAGTGGATCAAATAGATGACTGTGATAATAGTGGATCAAATAGATGACTGTGATAATAGTGGATCAAATAGATGACTGTGATAATAGTGGATCAAATAGATGACTGTGATAATAGTGGATCAAACAGATGACTGTGATAATAGTGGATCAAATAGATGACTGTGATAATAGTGGATCTAGGAAGGAATTGTGTTACAAATTATCTAAATTATACCAGACCATGCAGTGGAAGAACCATTACTTCGTGATGCTACGTTATACTTACCATCATTACCTTCACAATATCTGTCTGATAGATTGCTGGCAATATTTCATAATAGGAAGGTTAGTATTCAGTTTTGTGTTTTATGAATCTTTCTATCACACTCTGTAAATGTCTAAAACTTAATATTTACAGTAATTACAAATTCCTGTCTGTTTGATTGGATGTGTGAATGAAAGTCATTCAGTCATAAATTCTTTTTTATACTGAAGGGAACAAGTTTTAGATTGACAGGGCTAGTGGCATTCATTTTTTTCACTAGGTTTAACTTTTTCAACAATTTTTCACTTATGTATGGCTGCAGGTTCACCTAACCCGTTTTCCTGTAATCTAACCAGAACTAACTTACTTTCCACAAGAACCAGCAACTTCTCAATATTTTTGTCGAATAGAAAAATATGACCTGCCTTGACTGGAATTGAACCCGGATGACTGGGTACAAGTCCAGTACACTAACCACTGGACCATGGGCACAGCTCTGGCATTCATTAATGATCATTTTGTTGATCATCTGTATGTGTGAAAATATGGTACAGCTACATTGAAACTTGTTTATATCTACTGCATGACTGATGATATTGATAGTCTACCATATACATTGTATTAGATAGTCTACCATATACATTGTATTAGATACTCTACCATATACATTGTATTAGATACTCTACCATATACATTGTATTAGATACTCTACCATATACATTGTATTAGATACTCTATCACATACATTGTATTAGATACTCTACCACATACATTGTATTAGATACTCTACCACATACATTGTATTAGATACCCTACCATATACATTGTATTAGATACCCTACCATATACATTGTATTAGATACCCTACCATATACATTGTATTAGATACTCTACCATATACATTGTATTAGATACTCTACCATATACATTGTATTAGATACCCTACCATATACATTGTATTAGATACTCTACCACACACATTATATTTGATAATCTAAGTCTGTGTTGCATTACATATTCATTGCACTGAAATCCATTACACACTTAAATTTTACTTTTTATTGTAATCATTATCAAATGAAAATAGTTTGCAGATTACAAAAATAAATAATAAATCTTAGTTTAGTTTTTTCAACAGCTCCTTAAATAAAATCAGTGTTACTGTAATTTTTCTATGGCCGAGTGAAAGTTGCGTGGTTTAATACTGTGTAAAGGAAGTTTTTTTACTCATTGAAGAAAGGTTACAGTAATGTCATTTTTTGGAACTCTATCTGTTTTACCTATTAATTAACGTTGTTTTCACTTGTCTATAAATTTAATTTGTCTTTTATTTATTTATAGGAACCTTGGTTTGAATTTATTGATTTCTACACAGTGAAGACTGGTATTCAATCTGATGTCTCAGACTGGTTACAGAACTCTACATTGGACCAGAAATGGAGAATATCAAATATCAAAAGAAACCAAACAGCTCCATCTACAGGTAAGATTTCATCCTCTGATTGACTTAGCACCTGCATTTTTGTTTAGTTATTAGTGCTTTCTGATCTAGTTGAAACCAATTGAAAACTGTTGAAAGAAGTTCTTTCATGCTTTAATGTCATGTTTCAAGTCGAATTATATGACTCAAATGAATTTTATTTCGTGTCTTTAATTAATTTCTGAAATCAGGTGAAAACATCATTATTTGATATGATCATGTTTATATGGACTCATTGTGTTTCTTCACAGGTGCTGATCATATATTGACACAATTGTTGAGATGGGAGACTCAGTTACCACCACCTTATCCTATGAAGGCTTCTGTATCTGAGATAAGTTTTGTTATTTTAGAAGACCAGGGTGCCATCTTACATATGTTGCAGTCAGATCTAAATATACTCAAAGATTATGCTGGGTAAGTGGAGATCCAAGTATTTTGATGTTTTACTGCTACATGTAAAAATTTGATGTAAAGAATGTATTATACCTTGAGTAACTTATGTCAAATACGTTTAATTTACAATTAAATGTTTGCTTGTGCGATTTTAGTCTATCAGATAGCTCGAATTTAAGATTCACTATGGACATGAAGTTTTAAACAGAAATGAGGCGATTATCATTGAGCTGAACATGTTTGTTTGTATTTGTCTGACTTTCTTCATATATATAGTATTTATATTTTGTGTTATTCAAATGGATCTATCCACCAGTGACCATGTTACATGATGTTAGTACTGATATAAATATTTGAAAATGGAGACAGAGGTAAAAAATAAATGTATGGACATTTTAAGTATTTGTCAATCTGATGCTAATCAATATTTTATTTCAGAAAATTTTGTACAAGACTTCAACATCATAAAACAGTGGATGATGATTTTATTGAACTTGTTCCAAAGTTGTATAAGAATGTTAGTGAACAAGTAAGACATATTTGCCTTGTACTTAATTATTTTTTATAATTACATTATTTGGCATCATGATTAGAGACACCTTTTATAATATTTTTCAAATTATATATGTTCTTTAAAAGAAGTACAGAGTCATTATTAAATTTTTAATAATTTCATTTCTAGCAATAGAGTTATTACTTTCATTGTCTAACATAATTCAATGCTTTACCTGGAAACAAATTTAATGAACACATAAGTTTTAGGTAGAATTTACTTTGTATTGAATTATGGGTAAATTTAATGAACATGTGACTTTTAGGTAGAATTTACTTTGTATTGAATTATGGGTAAATTTAATGAAGGCGTGAGTTTTAGGTAGAATTTACCCTGTATTGAATTATGGGTAAATTAAATGGACACATGAGTTTCAGGTAGAATTTACCTTGTATTGAATTATTGGTAAATTAAATGAACATGTGACTTTAGGTAGAATTCATATTTTCTTTCCTGGTGTTAACTTTTTATTCATTATTTGTCTTTATTGATTAGTACAGTTTAACCTATAAACTTCTATTTTTCAGGTAAATGTACAGTTGAAATGTACGTGCATGGTGAATTCATTCCATAAGTGTTCCAAACCTTCTTCACAAACCATACATGTGAGGTTGATTTATCTACTAGTATATTTATACCCCTGCAAACCCTGGTTGTTGGTTGGTTGAACGGTCAGTTGGTTGGTCAGTTGTGCAATCTGTCCCCATTTTGGGGGGGGGGTATTTTATCATAATTCAGTGATAGGTCTATCTAGTCTAGTCATGTTTGATTTTTTACATGGTATATTTCTGCTCCTGTCTATCATTGCCGCAGAACAGTGAATTAAAACACGGTTCTCTTTCAATTGTATTTATTTCTATGTTTATCAAGTCAAAGATGCTGAGTGATTCTATTGAACTACAAGTTATAAGGAAGCCTATGAAATTAGTAGCATTTTTTAAGAATGAAAAAAAAAATAAAAGAAACTGCTTGCTCCTCATGGAAAAAGTGTTGGAAAAGGATGGCTGATATCATTTTGATTGTACAAACAACTGGTTATTCAAACACTGCCCTGATAGTTAATTATCCTCAATATTAAAATTTAAAGAAACGGTTGAGGTTGTATTCATCTTTATGGTAAACCATGTAGTGATAAAGTTGTTTGGTTCGATGTGTTACACTATCGTCAGTAAACCATGGTAGTGATAAAGTTGTTTGGTACAAGTTATTAAACTATCGTCAGTAAACGATGGTAGTGATAAAGTTGTTTGGTACGAGGTGTTACACTATCGTCAGTAAACCATGTAGTGATAAAGTTGTTCGGTAGTGAAAAGATTTGGAATTATTACAGTTGTATGTGCTTACCCTTTAGATTATAACAGAGTGATAAAAAATTGTTTTATTTCTATTTTCAGTTTATTGTTGTTGTTGTTGTGGTGGTGGTAGTAGTATTGTGATTGTTGTTCAGCTGAATAAATGTACGAAATAACTCAAGCCATGTGACAAGGTACAATGGTTTTGCAGCAAGATATTTAGCATGTGGTATGAATATCATTTTCCGCATTATCCCACTTTCTAGAATTAAGCTATTCCTGACTTTGCACCTCACAAGTGATCAAATGATTGACCCTAACTAGCTCATCCATAACATTGTCTTTTAGGTACAACCAAATTGTTTGAACTCAAGCTTTTTGCTCCAACCAACTTGTACAGGCACCATCTTTTAGCTACAACTAATTGGTCCGAACACAATATTTTAGCTACAATCAGCTGGTTCTAACACCAACTTTTAGCTACAACAAAATGGTCCTAAAAATAGCTTTTTGCTCCAACCGAGCCATTTTAAAAATAGTCTCATAGTTGAGCAGTCATTCATCTGGTCGACAAAATTGTTGTGAGCTGGGCACAAAATGTAAAGTTTCATTTCAAAATGTTGAAATTATTTTTCTATTTCGCTCTTGAAGATGGTATTGATGAATAGTGTTGAACATTAGTGCAAGCCTCACTAATTCAAAGAATCTTACAGCATTTATTATCCATTCAGTAGAGGGTGATATTATATTGATGTAATTAGTTATATGTGTCATCTGTACCCAGCAGATACAGATTAATAGAAATGTGATAAAGTGCTATTTCAGATTTTCATTCATTTCCAGGCCATTTGATACATCCACACTTATTTGTTATCGGCCATGCTATGGTAGATTTGATTTCTTAGGTGCTATTTTGTAATAAAATGACTTCAATGAAACCCTCTTAGAACTAGTGAGAATCAGAATTTTGATGACTTCAAATTTCATAAACCTTGCTACTCAGTCATGTTTATAAATAGATATAAACTGTTCCTGGTTACAGAATTACATTTTTATGGAAATTATGTAACCTCCATTTTACTTGTTTGTCCCAATTCTGCTGCTGGTATGATGTTCATTTAAAGCAGCTTGGCTTAATAAGCTTGTTGTGGATTTTAAACCACTCTGACTTTCATTATCTCATATCCTGCCATTCGTTCAGTAATGAAAACGATCACAAATGTTTGCAAACTGCACAAGAGTTTGCGTTATTTAATGATAAGTTTGCCACGAGTGTTTTGTCCAATCGCGAACGTATTCTTGACATAGCTAGGCGAACCAAAATGGCAGACAGGTAAATATTGTTCTTAATATATGTTTACTTTAGCATTTTAAAGATTAATTATGCATTTTTCTGTGTATTATATGTGCGGTATAGTGTAGGTATCAACTCTAGATTAATGTAGCATAATAAAAATACTACTAAGCCCCAAAATCTGACAATATAACTGTAAACGTAACTCGCATTAATTTTGAATTTGACATTTCAAATTTGGCTGGTTTTTTTTCAAAGAATATTTATCACTGAATGTGTTTAGGGCCATCTCCTATTGTCATAGAAAGCATGTATTATGTTTTAGTGGTTGATATGCATGTAAATATATAGCATTATGACTCAAAAAGCTCATTGCGAGTCTGTCCTGTGCTGGCAGTGGGTTATTTCTTGTTCGTCATTACTGACAAGTACACAAAGTCATGTTTATGATGTCCTATTTTGTATTTTCAGCAACAAGATTGTCAATGTTGGTTACTGGAGGGACTTGACATTATCATTTCTTCATGGAAGTTCTGGTACAGTTACTGTGGATCTTTCAACCTATAGATCTGCTTTAGAAGAAAAAGGTATTCTACTATTTGATCCACTATCAGTGGTATTCATTTGTCTGTAATCATATAATTGCTGAATGTACTACAGATCTCATGCAGAAATGCATTTCCTTACTGGAGATGTGATTAAACTCTGTAAAACAAACATCATATCCAGAATATTCTTCAAGGGAGAATTTCTTAGTTTTAACTTACACAACTACACATAGCTCCACCCAAACATCGAGCTTATATTATTTGTGTACTACGTCAAAATTTTGTTGCACTAGAAACATTGACAAACACTGATATTAAATGATATGATATGAGTTTTATTTACAAATTCAGTAGGCCGTTGGCCCATGTAAACATATGTACAAAATACAATTTCATGAACATAGATGCAACAGTCGGTTGCTGGTAGTTACAATAATTAACAAGTAATAGTTATGACAGCTATTAACAAAGCTTGGAAAAAGAAGATATATACATGAAAAAAAACACAGGAAGACAAACACTTTCAGCGGAGAAGGTGAACATTTTTTACAAGAGTTTAAACTGCAGATGACATTAAATATGATATAAATATAGCATTGAAATGTATATAGATGCACATATAAATATGTGTAGAATATTTATAAAGAATCATAATTATGCAAATGTCGTGTTGATTAAGACATTCGTTTATAGTTGTAATACATGTATACAAATGAGCATGCAAAAATACATTAAAACAAATATAAACAACTTTCATTTGATATGCATTGATTGACTGATATTATATAAGCCAGTATATTGGTTCTGATCAATTATTGAACATTGATAATTTTCAATTTGGAATCAAATTTTGCTGTGACAAAGTTTGTTTCAGATAATTATTATCTAGATTATTATTTGTTCTTACGAAATTGTAAGCACTTAAACTTAGTCTGTGCTTTATTTCAGATCAGTCGGTCATTGATGAGATTATAAAAAACTTCATGGAAATACAAAAGCAGGGTGAAGGTGTGTGTATTGATTATTTGTCTGTTGAACAGGTAGTGAGTCTATTTGGACTCCTTTCAACTTTCAAACTGGTCAACTGGTACCTGAACTTTAAATGCATTTCTTTTCATTTTTTGCAGTCCAAATATATATATATATGTAACAGGTCTGATAAAAAGTTTGTTCTTGTATCCTACTTGCATCCTACTGTCATGGACACTTCGGGCCATTTTGCTACAATGTTTATTATTTTGAATCTTGCGTCACACACTATCAGTGGTAATACATTATGTTTATGTTATACATAGAACTTATTGTGACAAGTTATATACTTTTACAATAATTTTGATGAAGGGCACAACAATGACATATATATGTCACCAATACTACAAATTTACTAGAATTGTCATAGAAATATCATTTCCTAAGAATTAGACTAGAATATGCATTAATGGCAGAGAACCATTAGTATGCATACAACATTACACAATGTATCTGGCAAAATATGGAGATACGCTTCGATTTCTAGATAACAAAGACAATCAAAATATAGTAAGACATGAAGACATAGGAAAACCTCTATGATGACATAAAAACACAATCCTTTAAGATGTACTGAATGCTTCTTGTTGTGTGGATGTCTTAACTTAGCAATATTAACGTAGCCATATTTGATTCTTAACTACAAGCCCGGATCCAGTGGGACAATATGCCCCCCCACCCCCCACAGTTAAGAAAGTATGGATACAGGCCTGACTTGTTTAGTGATGGTGAAAAAATAACATACTATGTACTCTTAGTCTGATCATGTGAACACCCATTGTATAAATATACGTTAACCCGATCCCTAAAAAACACAGGGCACTCTGACATAAGCATTAAAATGCTTCAAATGTTGCAGACAACGATGGAAGTTGGCCATTTTTAAATCTGTAATAAATACTTAAATCAACCAATAAGCTGTATTAACTTAATGCATTTAAGTAGTTTACTAAATGGCTTATTAAGTTGCTTAATTTCGTGGAATGCTCTCTTGATAAGCTACTTAACTTAAGTCATTTGTTAAATAAATAAGCATAGTTAAGTAAAATAACGGATTTAAGTATTTTCATGGAATCGGGGCCAAGTTATGCTTTCTGTTGTATGATATTACTATGTGTATGTATAGGTTATGTTTTCTGTTGTATGATATTACTATGTGTATATATATAGGTTATGTTTTCTGTTGTATGATATTACTGTGTGTGTATATATAGGTTATGTTTTCTGTTGTATGATATTACTATGTGTATATATATAGGTTATGTTTTCTGTTGTATGATATTACTATGTGTATGTATAGGTTATGTTTTCTGTTGTATGATATTAATATATGTATATATAGGTTATGTTTTCTGTTGTATGATAATAATATATGTATATATTATGTGTCTAGTAGATGCAATAATTAAGAACAACTTGTAATTCATTCTATGTGCTTAGAACTGTTGTTAGAAATAAATGTGTTTTCATGTAGAATTAGTCTGAAAATTAGTGGTTGTTATAATGAGATAGTCTTGAGGTGGTTGCAAAGTAAGATTTCACTGTATGTATAAATTGTAATTGGGTTTATGGTATAGCCAAGAAATATTGCATATCTTTTTATGGTAAAAATGTCCTACACCTGAACGTGAAATGTAGTAATAAAATAACTTTAAACCAGAAATTTGTATATTTGTAATAATTAATGAAGTGATATCTGTAAACTTGTAGTAAAACATGACTCTCTAAATATGACAGAATCCCTGTAGAATATCATATCAGGGTTATTTATTTCCTCTTACTGTAATAATTATTAAGTTTTACATTATATAATGTATGTAGATAGTTCAATAAAAGTTCACTTTTTTATTGTGAAATCAAAACAAAACTGGGATGATTAACTTGATTTTGTAAAAATGAATTATGGTTGGGCACTTTCTTTATGAACCATGCCCGTGACGAAATCACGATACTATGCAAAACTGTAGGTATTATATAATTATTATTCAATGCAAATTTCATGTGACTTCTATAATTTTAAAGCACTACTGGAATGTTACAGACAAAACATTATTATGTGATTTGCTGTGGTTAAAGCTGCAAGTCTATGATGGTACATATGTATGTAAACTTGACGAAAGTTTTGTAGCAAGACTGTAGATTTTGTAACATTGTCACAAAGACATTACCAAGAAAATTGCAGACTTGTTCGTCTTAATGAAAATAAAATAATAAAAATCGTAACGTTTCTTGACTTTGTTGTTCTGCTTTTAACAATTATCAAATGAATACTATGCTCCTAAAAAAGTCATTTAGAGGAATACTTTGTTTGCCCTTTACCAACCCCAGATTTTGAGAGAGGGTCGATTGGTCAGAAGTATATTTTGATTTATTCACTTTTTTTACCTAAAGTCAGATAAATTGCGGAAATATCTTACTTGCGAAAATATGAAAATAAAAAAAAATATGTTTTAAATTTCGGCAATAAATTTTTTTTTGTGTTGGCAGGTTTTTTTTACGGTCAGTCGGTAAAGGACAAACAATTTGATTTTAATTTAAGCCTAATAGTTGACTATTGAGGGACATTAAAGAACTGCTATTTTTGTGGATTAATTTATTTTATGACATTTAATTGATTCATTAAAGCTCAGATTTTTACCTGCATAACCAGGTATTTCCTGATGGTATGAATTCACTTTTTTGTCTAGCGTTTGTGAGTCATAATTAATAAAAGTTTAAATATTTGATTAAAAACTAAAAGATAAGAATTGATGAAGATTTAGTGATTGTTAACTATAAGATAATTGAAAGTTAAAGATTGTTCGTGATTCTGATGATGATAACCATTCAAGTTTCTGTATAAAGTCACATGATAATTTGTTAAGTGTCACATGTGGACTACAAATATTTCTTAGATATTTATTTAAAATTTAATTTTTTTTTTACATTTTTCTTGCATTTAAGTTTTCAACCAAATTGTGTTAGCAAGAAGCCTTAGAAAAAACTTTGGTTGGTAAACACCTTTGTATGAAAATGAGTTACGATTCATTCCAAAATATTTTCATACTTTGGATTTTCCTATTAGAAACTTTGGTGTCTGCACATATAATAGGGTCGGTTAGGTAACTATGATCAAGACTTCTTTTCTTCTGCCCATGTGGTCAGCTTTTGTTTTGACTGGAGGTCTTACCTGAGGATGGATGTTTTTTATGGTTCTTTCAGTTTCAAGATGAGTGTAATCATAAAATGTTTGCTCTGTTCTAAAAAGATAATCTTGCATTAATGAAACTGTTTTAATTTGTTCTTGTACATCTTGGATATATCTCCTTAACCTTCTTTCTAAACTTAGGATAAGTTTCATTATATATATATATATATATATATATAGATAGATAGATAGATAGATAGATAGATAGATAGATAGATAGATAGATAGATAGATAGATAGATAGATAGATAGATAGATAGATAGATAGATAGATAGATAGATAGATAGATAGATAGATAGATATGTATGAAGGTCACTATAGTTATTTAAATAGTAATCAGTTTTAGTTATCAAACATGTATGAATTTCGAGTCAAATTATATAGGTCATAGTTTACATTACATGTACATTATTTATATTTATAATAAGATAAAAAATCAGATTTTGTTTTTGAAATTTTATGGCTGATATTTAGTTTGAGAATAATGTGTTTTACAATAATTTCATGCTTTGAACTGGTCATGTGATGTATATTAGCATTTGAGAACTAGTTTTTAATACATTTTCACTGTATCTAATTTGTTGCCATAGTGACCATTTCTTAATTGTGTATAAAACTATTTCAACTACTTGTTTTTTATTTGTCTTATCTGCATTGAATATAGGTGTCTTGAAAACATTTCATGTTGACTTGATAGTCAGTTTCTTATGTTACAATCAATTACATAAAATTGAATTTTGATGTATTATTCTTATATATGCTGATAAGCAATGTAATATCTCTTTTGATGTTAACAAAAATAATTGAATCTTGTTAAAATAAATGAGCAACTGTGCAGTGTAAAAGTATCTGCATATTATAATCTTACAACCAGGACTAATATTTACTGTACTGTAAACAACAATGGGATCAATTTTATGGTTCAAAATGCATTCTTTTGTAGTAAGGTGTTTTTCAAATGTGTTTCCATGGCAACCATGTTCATTTTACTCATAATTGTTTAATGAGATTTTATTCCACTAATTTTTGTTATTATTGGAGCGTTAATGAATTCCAATTCAAATATTTAACTATATTAAGTAAAAAGATATTGCTTGGAAAAAATATGTAAACAGGCTATATTTGCAATACACATATACAAATTATAATGTTAATTAAACGTACAAAACCCATTCGATTTCAGTCATAAAATTGTCTTGGTGATAATATTTTTTAGGTATTGAACGAATTGAGGGGATTTTTAGTAGTTCATGTTATATATGCTGTTTTTGTGTGTTGTTTTAAAATTTGTTGCCATGGCAACCATTAAATATGTATGTATCCTTAAATCGTTTGACAAATTGTTAAATGTATGTTCTGTTTTCATGGATATTTGATTAATTGAAATGTTTAATAGTGACCTTGATTGTGAGTGAACTTTTTATGTTGCAATAAATTTAATCAAATCTCAGTTTTTGTGTATTATTCTTTAACATAGTCCTTTTGACTAAAATTGAGTTATTTCCGCTAAAAATGTGATTTCGTGACTGAAACTTCGGATTTTGATTCCTGATATATTGTACTATCAGAAAATGATAATAACTCAATTTCATCCAGGGACCCCCTAAAACTTCTGAACATTCATTTGATAAAATTCAACAAAAATAAAACAATTTATGATTTTACTTGGTTTTTGAGAGAGTCATTTTAAGTTAGGAAAAACGCTTTGGATAAATCTTAACTGTTTTTTTATTTTGTTTGAATCTGTTTCGTAGAAATGTATGTATATCATATTGCAAATTTGCTGAAGGCATTGTAATGCCATTTGTTTTGCCTTATAAAGAAAGAACGAACGGACGGACGGACGAATGAAGTTAATTTGTTATCAATTGATGTTTCATCATCTGTTATATGCTCAGTAAAACCTCGATAATAAAACCACCATAAGGACCAAAATATCGGGTCGTAATATTGGGATGGTCTCATTATTAAGTTGAATTATTGATTAGATATTGAAAACCGGTCAAAACATATGTTGTCATTACAGTGATGTGGTCGTAATATTGAGATCGCTCTTTGAGGTTTAACTGTAGTTAGAACTTTCAGTCGTATCTTTGGTAATTAGTTTTATGCTTGACTTGGAACAAGGCTTTTTTCCTAGTCGATACATTTCCCCGAACTGTCCGCGTGCTTGAAAATCGCTCACCGAGCGAAACGTCCCGGGCATGGACCCTGAACCGGACGCAGATCAGAGGTATGGAATTTATCCAACCTATTCTTTGTTCATCGAAGGTTCACGGTGATCACGGAATACCGACCTAACTCATGATACGAACTATTATTTTAGTTTAGAACTGGTGTTCAGTGTTCTGTATATTTCAACTTGATAATGAGATAACCTCAATATTTAGTCTATTTTATCCAGAGGTGGTCCTTGCATCGCGGTTTTATTGTAAATATGAAATACGTACAATTAAACTTTCGTATCTACAGCATGTATACAAAACTTTATTGGATCAAACAACAAAAAATATTAATGTTGTTCAGCATTCTTAGGTACTGTATCTATATAGAAGTCATTAAAAATCAAATTTATACGACTCGGTAAATAATTACAGTGTGTAGCGCGCCATTCGATTGAATTCGCGTGTCTTGTGAACATTTTGAATAATATTTTAAGGCGGTTTGATTCATTGAAAATCCTTCGTTAGAAACACTTGATATGTGACTTACAATTCAAATTAAGATACAATTTGGACAATATGTACAAGTCTAAGAAATAAAGTTTCTGTTCTGTTCTGTTCTGTGCTGTTCTAAAATATTCTGTTCTGTTCTGTTCTTATCTAGCCACGGCCTTCGACCAATTGTTAATGCGCTGGATTGGAACCCGGAGATCCGGGTTCGAATCTCGGTCGCGGCAGGTCATGCTTTTCTATGAAAAATTGACAAAAATGTTGATTTGCCTCCATATGCGGAGAAGGTGTCGGCTCCTTGTGGAAGGGTAAGTTAGTACTTCACTGAAAATTTGTTGAAAAACGGCATTTTACCCCAGTGACAATATGTTACATATAAATATGTTCTGGTCTGTTCTATTTTTTCCTGTTCTAAAAATGTTCTGTTCTGTTCTATAATGTTCTGTTCTGTTCTACTTTGTCCTGTTCTGTTCTATACTGTTTTGATCTGTTCGGATCTGTTCTGTTCTGTATGTTTATCCGTTGATTGTTCTCGTGTAAATCATTGGCTATCAAATATCCGAACGAATGCATGTTTATAAGTATAGTATGCATTGTCTTTGAGATGCTGAGACAAGGGGATACAGTGTGCAATTAATAATAAATTGTATTTTTAACTTTTAGAATTATTTACTTATTCGATTAATATTATGTGTAAATATTTGAGACTTCTTTCAACATTGTACAAACACCATTTAATACTCTATCTTTTGTTAAAATCATACGTAATTATCGAACTCACATATTTTCTCGTATTTGCTTATCTAAAACGACTAAATGGTGAACTCAAATGTCTATTTGACGTCATAAGAGTTAATTTTAGTAACACTCATTTTTAACACAATGACATCGAACATAGAAGGAAACATCAAATTATCACTTTTTTAATCTATCTATAGTTAAAATGTTAGTTGTGACAAACAAACTCACTTCTTACTCGTGTCATTGACTGGAATTTTAATGACTTCGTGACGCACATTGATAATAATTTGAGTTAAAAGTATTTTTTTGATAATACATCAATTATGTTAAAATATAATATGTTATATTCAAGTTCACTTTCTTTATCGTGTTTCACGAATTTCCATGATTTCATGACGTACATTGGTTTGTATTACGTCAATGGAGGTAACTGGGGTAATGGGTATTATTAACTGTATGAAGAAAGTTTTTGTAGTATATTTGAATGGCCTATTATATATGCTAAATCATCAATTGTTTATGGATTTCCGCTTTTTGTAATCTCTTGTCGCTTCTTAATCTTTATAATTATTCAATACATTAATTATATACCCAAAATATTAAATAATTCTTTTACAAGACATTGATAGATTTAGATTTATTTGTTCAGTTATTGAAACTGAAAATTTTGCCCTTATAATAAACATTGTGTTATGACATTTTAACTACGTTGAATAAATGTCATATTTAAAATTCATCAGTGTTTTATATATTGAAGTGTTGATAGTACATGTCTCTATCAGGTTGCATTTACCGCTTGACATGAGACATCATTCACACGCACATAGTACCAAGTCTGAGATTTTGTGTCAATAATATCTGTAAAGCCACAGGAGTTATCTCCCTTTATAATATGGTCTGTTACAAGTCAGCATGTAACCTGGTTGCCGAAACTAATTTTTATAAAATGGTATTAGTATTTTATTACGAAAGAACCATGCTTCATAAACATTGCTGTGAAATATTACACAAAAATAATTTCAACGAATTATTTTTTCATTTAACGCTTTTTCGCTCAACTTCGTACCAGTAGCCTGGGTCTTTTAGCGACTTTTCCAGCTTTCACGGTGGATGAAGACCCAAGGCGTACACTATGACAGCTTTGTCGAGCCGTATATATCACAAACCGAATATGTAACACAAATGAAAAATTCGACCTAATACAACACACGCGTCATGTATTCGTATATGATACATAAAATGTGAAGTATTCGTCTTGCTTAAGATTTTGTATGCACACTTAAACGAATACTAGTATATCACACTCGAATGACGCATAAAATATAAAATGACAACGACTGTATCACATTCGTCATCAGTTTTTGAAAGAAAAACGAAACATTTTAACAGTCACATTTTATTGAACATCTTATTCATGCCTCAAAGATTTTATCTGACCAAATCTTTATCATCCTCGTCATTATCATCTTAATCATAATCATCCCCACCATCACCACGACCTTCATTACGATAATTATAAAGAACACCATTATCATCAACACCACAACGACCGTCATCACGATCATCTTCAGCGTCGTCATTTTCATCATCGTAATCACAACAATTACACGATCACCACCATCATCGTCATCATCACAGCGAGAAGCATGATAATATTAATTATTATATTCATTCTTTTTCTGAAAGAAATCTCTCGATTTTGTATAATTTTATTCCCCGCCAAATGAAGTTGTAAGTTTATTTACTGGTTTCAGTCCGTCAGTCTGTCCGCCTGTCAGTCCTTCCGTCCAAACAGACGGTACATTAGGGGAGTAGAGTTTGAGTACAAATTGACATTATTAGCTTCAATCAGTACAAACTGCCATCATGGCATTAATTTTTATTTGAGGCGTTAGAAAATGTCTGATGTGGGGATAAAAATATCAAAGGCAAATCAACGGAACTAACCCCATACTGTAGATCTCGTCAGTTCGTTCGTCCGTCCGTTAATCTGTCTTACTTTTTGTCCGTCCGTCCATCTGTTTTTTTTCCCCGTCCGTCTATATACACAATCTTGTGTGCGCTTCTGCTCATGAATGGCTCGTTTGAAATTTAGATAATTTTACTAAAATGCATTAGGTCATCTTCCGCATATTGTACAAGTACTCGAATCTATTTTTATGTAAGAGTTTTATATTTTCGAGTTATGTAAAGAGGCTGGTCATAATGATGATTTTCATATAATGATACTGAGGCTGACCATTATAATGATGATGATGGTGATGACGACAACGATGATGATGATTACATTAATTATAATTGTAGTGATGAGCGTGATTATATGCATGCTGCTTCAGATGACCTCCGTAATCATAGTTATCATGGTCCTGATCATGATGATGATAAAAATAATTATGGACGCCATGATAATAATGATAATTGTGGTGGTGGTTATGATGATGATAACAATGATGATGATGTGATGGTTGTCACGCCGCTGCACATTGTGATGATGATGGCCGTTATAATAATTGCAATAATTAATAATCATATTGTTGATGATGGTGATGATGAACAGAAGTATCGCGATGATAATGATTAATTGATGATGATGATGATTGCGATGATGTTTGTGATTATATTATAATTTGAAGTTCCATGATTTTCTATCTAAACGTATGCGACATTTTAAGTTTTGACTGTGATATTGAGTCGACGATTATGTCACATAAGACATATGTCGTTTTTACGGTCGGGTATGTCACACACGTGTTACATTTTGTGACATATATGGCTCAGCAGTTTCTTCACTTGTGAAATTTGTCAATTTTGGAACATGTCAAATTTGGAATTGGAACTTACAACGGTTAGGGGTTTGTGATTACTTCAGAGACCATAGCCACTCGACTACGGAGGCCCACTATGATATTTTAATGCATGGTTGTACAAACAAATGAAACAACACTGTATCTCCTACTTAAGTGCATTAATATAAAATCATGTTCTATTATTCACAATTAAACATTGACATTAATGGTTATATTCATAATATTCAACAATGTATATTGGTATAAAATGTTGATGAATCTGTGAGTGCACTGTTTCATGAAGACTCCATAATGTCCTTAATGTAAAAATACTCCCTTAAACCAATAATTGACTGTGGCCGTGGTCCAGTGGTAAGTTCTCTGGACTTGTAACTCGGTGATCCGGGTTCGAATCCTAGTCACGGCGGGTCATACCCTACTGAATGAAAGTCAAAGACTATAACCACGAGACTACGGAGGTCCCTAATTTATTTGTCTTGTCTCCATCTCACTAATAAATAAGCAGATACAATAATAATTATGACGCCGGTAGAATATGAATCTAGCGGAATATTACATCAATCTTTTCATATCAGTTTACGACAAAAAGTTACTATAATTCGAGCAGATCAAATTCTGGATATTCACTGAGGAAGCTTTCAGAAATCGGGGCAAAATACCCGGAAAAGTAAAAACAATACATTGATATGACTTTTCATCAAGTTTTGATTTGTCTTTTTTTGTTCTCTAACAATCATGAATCCAAATCTAGTACATGTCATAACAATGACACTAGAGTTAATAGTCGGTACATACTCGTACTTTTGCAGATATTCTAAATGTGCATGGAAGTTTACATAAAATGTAGTGATTATCTCCCTTATACCAACATGTTCAATTCGTCATATTCACGAAAAACAAGTACACTGAACATCCTTTGAAAATGTCAATCTGCCCGTGATTTCCTGTTTAAAATAGTCCGCCTAACTTACCTTATTTGTAATTAACAAAACATTGCTTTACTTTAGGACATTTAAGCAAAAGATCGATTTTAAGACATTCTTCTCCACTAGTGTATCTATCATCCATTTATCGAAATTCTCAGCATTATTTATGTAAAGTTGATTAATGACTCCCAATGATGTTATACAACAAAGGATGAGAATCTATCTCCATGATTTGTATTGCCTTACATTCATGTTACATTGTACATTTGTAACAAATATATACATGTACTAATATATAAAACTACATGTATATTTCAGGATCAGCATTAAGTACTACGTATTTAATGACTGGCGACAACTCCATTGATAATACACAATTACACGTGCTCAAGTTGAATCATAATTTACCTCTCTCGGTAGTTGCTGCCCTGATTCGGATCCGCAACATCCGGTCCAGGAGTCCGGTTCAGGTACCTCGTTCAGGCGTCCGGTTCAGGAATCCAGTGTTTTTCTATTCGGTTGGTGCAAAAGTTGTGTTTTAGTATTAAATATGTGTTAAATGTGTGCTTTAAGTGTTTTTGTAATCGTGTGTTATGTGTGGAATTAATAGGTGCGTTTGTACATAATAGTACTGGAGTAATGTGTTTTAATTCATAAAATTGGATTTTATACAACATCAACATTTGAACTCAAGGTAGGCGAGGATAATATCGACCTTGCACCGTAACATTCACTATTCACGTTATTGGTAATTTATCACAGTGAATTAACAACAGTAAAACCTCTCTTAGCTCTATACTACTTCAACATTGAGACCACCTCTTGTAAAAAAACAATTAATGATGGTCCTAATGTTTAAGTTTTACTTGTACATGTATTCAATACAAAGAGGAACAGTCATTATGTTGTAAAATTTCGAATTCTATTAAATGAACTGTTGAATGCGCCGACTTACGTACATATTTATATCCAAAGCGTAATAACAACAAATGCGGCTTTCTTTTTGTAATGATAGTATATTCAAAATAATGTACTGTCTTTATAGCGACTCATTTTACAGCCTATTTTGAAACAAAGGATAAGAAATTTCAATTTAGATAAATTGAATAGAACAACCGAATTTCCGTAAACTAGATGGACAGCTTCCTCACGTGTGAAATTTGTCTGGTCGAAGGTTGGATTCCAACTCACAGCGTGAAGGGCTAATGATTACCAGAGACCATAACCACTCGACCACGGAAGCTCCTACAGTTAAACTTTAACTATTAATTGTTGTTAAGTTGATGAAGCATCATGAATGTATACTGTTTATTATTTAAATACTAAAATATAAATTTTGATATTATGTTATGTCTCTTAAGTCATATACGTATTAATACATGTAACAAAATTGATATCCTCTTTTTAGCTAAATTCCACTTAGTGTCTGTCGGATAAGGCATTTTGATTTTATTTCCGATTTAGTCTTAAGATGTCCAACTACCACCGGAAACTTACAACATATCCGCTTGTCCTAATGAGGTTAGTATTCTAGATATATTCCTACAACATTTTTATTCAGGCCTAAAAAAAGTTATTTTCCGGTTTCATGCCTAAAAATATGGGTCGGTAGGTAGGGATTTTTTTACATATATTGACAATACTGTACGGGAATATGTGCGCCGTATTATTAATGAGTTGTGAAAATTACAATATATCACTACGATTCGGACGCTGTAAAAAAATATGTGTCGGTAAGTAGAATATTGGATCGGTCGGGTAACCGGAAAGAAAACTTTTCAGGCCTTAATGTTATCAATTGTTTATAAACTTTTAATTAACATTTTCCTTATCACCGAGGTTTTACTGTATAATCAATGCAAAAAAGGAAATCGCTTGCAAAAATCAAATTAAATAAATTATCATTGGAATATATCAATTTATTTACAAACAAACCAAAATATACGTACGTTTCTTTTTTTGTATTGGATACGTACTATGAATATTGAGTTGCATTCAATGAAATTATGGTTGCAAACATTTTCATTTTCTTGATGTATTATTAATTTGATTTCCCCATTGAAAAGAATAACCAAATAAAATTGAACAAAAAAGTTAATCTCATTATACAGTATAACTCCTGAAGACCGGACCTCTTCCGGACTGGGCTAAAAGTCCGGTTTTCTGAAAACTCGTGCGATTTTCGGAGAATTCCGGTTTTCAGGGAGTCCTATATCAAGCTAGAAAATGAAAGTCTCATTATGTTATAAACAATATATACCCCGAATCTTATCAAATTAAGAACTAGCGAACAAAGTATTACCGGGGACTGATATGTCATGCTGTAATTTTGATCATTTCATGTCACGAGCACTATCTTTAATAAAGTTTTTAGTTGTTATCGTAGAAGATTCTTACATAGAATTAAAGTTGTACACTTGGTAAGGTATGAAGATTCGGACAATTCGTGTTAATTTATGTTTTTTTTGTTTGTTCAGTGAACAACTGAGGGGAGTTTCTGTATCTGTCTTTTGATTCCATAATGACAGAATGTCTGATAGGCGACAGTTGTTGAAATATGAGTGACAGTGTAATTGTATTTCGGAATTTCACAGATGTTCAAAATAATTGTGACAGATGTTGATTTTCATACGCAATGTTGATATATTGTATAGTTTTGAATATGTTAGATCTATATTCAGAGTTACAACTATGTGAAGTGCAATGAAGAACGTTCACATTTCCATATTCTCACGTTTAATTCTTTGGTACTGATAGACAGACACACTAAAGCTGAAGAACATTCTGCTTCATTTCTCAAAATGAATTCTGTTAGGAAAGTAGCATTCCATCAGCAGTCATTGAATAAAACATGAAAATCTTCCTTGATCTATATTTCTTTAGAATTCTTTATAAGTTGGAATTTTGCAGAAAGTATGATTTTATCAGAAAGGATTATTATTGATGGGTAATGGGTTACATACAATTATTATTATTTTGAGTACTCACTGAGCGAGTGAGTGAGTAAATGAACGAATGAGTGAGTGAGTGAACGAGTGTGTAGACGAGCGAGTCACTGAGTGATTGACTGACTAACTGGGTGACTGACTGAGTGACCGTCTAACTGAATGACTGACTGACAGAGTGAGTGAGTAAGTGATTGACTAATTGAGTGAGGGAGGGAGCGAGCGAGCGAGCGGCTGACTGACTGACTGACTAGTTTTCATTGAAGTACTATGAGGACATGTATTGATTTACATAATATAAATATATTACCAAGCCCACTGGGCATATAAGCCACAATCAGATGACAATTAAAGAAAATCACGTGATTTGCCATATGAAAAAATGTGATAAACAAACACGAAAATTGCGATTTTTACTGCGGTACAGTAATTCAATGTTGATAATAAATATAGTTTATATTAGTTAATGTTAGATTTGGAACAATGGCATTCATTTGGCGGGTTTTACTGTATTTTAGAAATATTTAGGTAGGGAGAATTTAAAGTAGCATCAAAGCGCGTGAAAAAAATGTTCGTTTGATTTGAATTGCATTGACAGGTAAGCGTGTATTCGAATTGATCAATCTGATTTCTATAGCCTCATATCTTGTTTTGGACTTCTGTAACAAGTACATTACATTACATCGAATCTTTGTTCGCTCGATTTTTCAAGCACCGAGATCAGTATTCTAGAGGTACCTTGTTAATGCCATCGGCGCTGAGGCATACAGATCCCTAATAACCAAACTATGAGCGGACAGTGTTGTGTTTTCTAGTTTCGTAAATAAATATTTGCTAGTTATCTGCTGCTTGTTGTTCATGGTTACAGGTTTACCTATAACTGAACATCAAAAACCTGTTGTGAACAGATTATAACTGTATATTCAGTACGGATATCATAGAACACTCCAGTATAAGTCGTATATACGTGTTCATATCTTGTAACACAGAACATTACAACATATAAACTTTCACAATACACATCGTTATACATGTGTACTAGTAAGGACATATCTTAGTTTTTAGACTTTAACTACATTTATTTTTGTTTATTGGTGTGTTTACTGTATAAACGTTGTTTAAATATAACATATATGACATAGCAATATGATATTGTATGTATTGTGACACTATACTGCATCTTGTAAATATCGTTAATATCTGATGTCACTTTACCGCTTGAATATCACTATCAACAGGGAGAAAACTATTTCACATTGCTTTCAAGCTTCTTCGATTAAACCAGTCACTGCTGTTTAAAACTCAAAGACAATGTATACATAACAAAAAAAATGTACTGATAATGACACTGATAAGCCGCGAGCATGGTACAGTGGTAAGTGCGCTGGACTTGTAACCCGGTGATCCGGGTTCGCATCAAGGTCACGCCAGGTCATTACCTTCTAGGAAAATTTGACAAAAATGTCGATTTTCCTCCATATGTGAAGAAGTTGCCGGCTCCTTGTGGAAGGGAAGGTTAGTACTGGTTGGTATACAGTCCAGGAAAACTGGTTAGGTGAACCGGTCGCCGTATATAACTGAAAAATTGTTGAAAAACGGCGTTAAACCCCAATACAACCAACAACCAACCAAGGATCCAAGAAACTGAAATTTTTAAAGATCGATGTAGGCCTCGATTGATGTAAACCCAAATAGGCCGTTTACCATATCAGATCTTTTTGAGAAGGGTAGGTCTTGAGCATGTTTAAGGCACACATGGTGTAACGATTCTAGCTGATGTCTGATGTTGCTTATTGTTGTCGAGTTCCAGAGTTCACTACCGTAGAGAGCTCGTGGGTGTACACATGTCTTGTATATGTTTGCTACTATTAGGGGATTTATGCCAGTGTAACTTGATAGCAGACTCGTGGTCGATCTGATTGATTGTATAACAGCGTCAATGACGCAGGGTGGTGTTCCTTTACATGACAGAGTTATCCCAAGGTGAACGTATTCGGTCTTTTCTTCATATAGTGTTGGTGTTGGGTTTGTATACGTGATTCATAGTCCATTGTCATAGTCGCACATTTGATCGGGTTATAACAGTATCTCCATTTATTCGCGTATGTTCTGCAAATGTTGACTTGTTGTTGAAGACCGTTTCTTGTTGTTGAAAGTAGGACCACGTCGTCGGCCCGCGTAGGAGCATTCAATGAAAGCTCTCCTATATGAAGGTCATACTTGGAATATTCAATTTCGTAGAGAAGGTTATTCAGGAAGATTGTGTAAAAAGGGCGCTAGAATGCTTCCTTGTCTGGTCCCCTGATCTGTCTTGTAAGCTCGGAGAACTGCCCGTTATACAACATACGACTTGTTGAGTTACGTAGTATGTTATTGATGATTAGAAGAGATTTGTCGTTGATTCCTATGTGGCACAGTTTGTAGATTAGACCCGTGATCCAAACTTTATCAAATGCTGACTTCGCGTCAAAAAAAACAAGCATGTAAGGGGCTTCTTCGTTCACTGCGAAAGTTCCTTGATTCCTGTAGTAAGAACGAAATCATTTTACAACTTTTTCCAGTTTGAAAGCCGTATTGAATTTTGTTGATGGTATCGTGTTGAATGCCATTCTGTATTCTGTTAAGCAGTATTTTTTCGAAGTAGTGTAATATTAACAATTTGATACTTATAAAATTATAAATACGTAGCTATAATATAACAAAGTTATGTACAAAATGAAATTTATTTCATCAATTGGACTTAGTAACATTTCAGCGTATACATGTTAATAAATAAAAATATGCATTCAGTTTAATTGCCACTACTTCAGTTTATGTCAACCTCGCAAAAATGTCTGAAGGAGGTTTAGTCCACTTTGTAAAATATATGAGAGGGGTGGTATCCACTTACACATACATGAGCAGAGGGAGGGAGGTTTCCGAAGATAAGTTGTCATAAAATAAGATGATGTGAAAATCTCGCCATGATGTAAAATCATGACTTGACGTCTAACAGTTAGATAACAAACCGATATAAACACATAAATTCACGTACGCATTATGTAGGTAAGATGACTTAGTCTACACGGACATGATATATTTTCAGATAAAGTCGCAATAACTTATGTCGAAATGATTAATTTATGTAGTCAGGCAATACAGTTAATTATATTTTATAATCATGATAAGTCGACTTAAATACATCGATATTGTCACATCATCGGGGTGTACCATGTAAGCTTCCGTTGTAGATTTCATGGTAACTTTGTTCAGTTTTTGCGTTTGATATCCGTTAAAGCAATTCGTGTTATAAGTTAACACGTCCTTATATCTTTTCTACATATTTTAAATATAATTAGTACAAGAAAATAAAAGACAATATACAATTCTGTCAACAATCCACTGAGTGAATGAAAAAGTTAATGTACAGTAGTCATTCCGACAAATAACATTGTTTGCAGAAAAGATATTTCTCATAAAAATCCATGATTATTATACATTATTTGTTTCTGATCACATAATTAACAATCTAGTAATTAAATTGCAAAGTTAGAAATAGAGAAAAAACGGATATCTGAAAGCTAAGACGTAAGTGAATAAATATGACAATGTGACAATATTATGCGCTTCAATACGTTTACGAAATCTGTAACATGTTTCGGATTATTCTGTTTTAAATGCTTCTATGAAGATGAAACATAGGATTAATCGTTAAACAGTGTATCACTGTGAAAGGTTCTGTTTATTTAAATAATTTTAAATGGTCTTTGTGGAGTTTAGTAATATCAACAACAACAACAATTTTATTCAGATGTTCACCGACCCGCAACTATGAATGATATACAGTTTAGATTGTTATTGTTTTGAGAAGAGAAAGTTATGAAACATTTATACCATTTTAATACTAAAAAACGTAGATGTCAGACTTCGTTGTCATGACGACCGGTCTCGATAGTGAGATCGTTAAATATAGCATTTAAATTGACATTATGTGTTCTTAAGCTAGAAAAATACATTCACGCGCGGATTTGGGGGGCGTAGCTTGTGTGCGCCCCCTTCTAAAATCTTGCAAGCATAAGGTCATGCCAAATCGTATCTATGCTTAGCGCCCGCGGACGGAAAGCTTTCGATCACCTGAGTCAAATAAAAAAACATATCATAATATTGAATATTTGATCATTTGAAATATCTTTATTGGACCATTACATGCTGGGACGATTTGCTATGCATCAATATGCCTTCTAGTCGTCAAAATCGATCAATATTATACTTTTGTTTTGATTTAGGAAATGATACATATTTATTCTCACTGAGTGACTGTTTGAACTTTTGACAGAAGCTAATTTTTTGCGACAATTAAGTAGGAAATTTGTGTTGTTTTTTTTCTGAGGCACTTCTTTGTTTTTTCCGGATAGCTAGATAGGTTTTTAAACCTCGATGTTACGCTAAACATAGACGCGATTTGGTATGGCCTAAGAAAAAAAAAGTTAGTTATATGCTGATTGTGTCCATATTCTACATTAACATCTAGACTCTACGCCCCCTAACCAAATATCCTGTATCCGCCCCTGGAATTGCATGTCAGGTAGCGTTCTGAATTTAGGAGGGTATGCAATTTTGATAAAGATGAAATCTGCTGGAGGAATCTATATCATTACTTCAGTTCTGTTCAATCATCTACCTTTTGTTTGAACAATTATGGAAATTGTTTAGAGTTACCTGAATCTTGTTTTACATAATTCATCCACCTAAACCCTATAATGAAGGAGTACTGCCCTTGTGTGACTAGCTCATTTTATACGGCTTATATCATCAGGGTCTTTTTTTCTTTCTTCAATACAGGCCGATATTCGATGATTTCCCAAATGCAAAAAAAACTCTTTTCTCCCAATGTGGAGAAGTGCCGGTCAGTCGTTGTTTATTGATGTATCTTGAAAGTATGTCTTACCTTTTCCCAATTTGGCTGAAAATCGTCCTTGAATTTCCCAGAATGAAAGGCTCTGATCATCATGTTGGTTTTAACATAACACAACGATATCTATGGTGGATATATGGAACATAATGATTTGAGCTTAGTGAGAGTCTACCACATTCAGAAAGGTCCATATTATCATTTTGCGTCGTGATAAACCTAGGGAAATCATACAAAACGCGTGTGGATGGCTTCTATTTGCCGATCAGGCCTCAATATCATGACGAAAGTTTAAATATTTGTCTTTACGATCAACATATCCAGATTTTCTAATGATATGCATAATCGCTTTCATAGGTGTATCCAGGATTTCTAGTTAGGGGGGAGCTTAACAAGTAGGCTGACGGTCCAGGGGGCGGTAGGGACCCGATGGATCCAGGGCTTTGCACTGGCCTGGGACCGGAGGCCCCCGGAAGCTCCTGAGTTTTGGTCATTTCTAAGGTATTCAGGCACTTGTCCAGAACCTCACCTCCTGCTGCTGCTCTGCTAAAAAAATTGTCAACGTCTTCTGACGATCCGGTGCATCCATTGTTGTTTTGACAGTTCTTTGACGATGTTTTGTAAAGTATCTAGATCAATCATATAATTTTCTAAGCAGCCGTTGGATCATGTTTCGACGTGCGAGGTTAAAATCTTAAAAACTGAGAAGGAATTGTTTGTGAATTGTACGTTATGTCATTGTGTTACTGTAATTGTAACTTAATGCACCCCCCCCTACTGGATCCGCCTATGGCTTTTTCAGCTTGTTTCTTTTCTAGGTTGCTTTCTCTCGAGTCCATGATAATTTTGGACTAAAAGCTATCCCTATGTATCTATTAGTCGACTCAGCCTTAATTGATATACCACAATAGAACCATTTTCCGTGACTTCGCAGTGGACCGACATTTCTAAATACTAGGATTTTGGTTTTGTCAACGTTAACTTGCATACCGGTATGTTAGCAATATTGATCAATAACATCAAATCGTTTTTGTAATTTGATAGCCGTTTCGGCACAATTTGCTTTATCATCCGCGAACATTTCCGGTATTTCATTTAATACAAAAAATCCGGAACCATATATTTCAAATAATAAATCGGATAGATCATCATCAATAAATAGAGAGAATAATACTGGGCTGCTCATATAGAATGGTATTTCTTAAAAATGAGATAAAAAGAATGCTACAATTAGAATTAATGTGTAGAATGTCACTTTAGTGACTCCGTACAATATAGTGGTCTTGCGACAAAGAAACGCATCGTTAATGGCAATTCTTCATCTGCGATGAATTTCAATTCGAAATAGATCAGTTGAATGACAATCGAGAAAGACACCACAAATTGTGGAATGTGTCAATAATGAGTCAACCGACGGTTGTTTTAAAATTGTCATTTTAGGATTATTTAGTTCCACGAGTTGATACATTATGCCAATCTGTTTTATTATTTTGTTAAGAGTCCAAAAAAAGTATACTGACTGTCAAAATCAGAATCAGAAGTGTTAGATTTATAGGTTCTGAGTTTAAACTGATCAGTTGACTGTTCTTTTTTATATGTTTAACATGATGTTTCTGTTCAAGTCGAGATTTTTTTTTCAAAATGATTTTGTACTTTTAATAGGTAGCTAGTTTTGGTAAAATGAGGCTGACGCTTAACAAAATAAAAAACAACAGAATGGCCTTACATATTGTATTTTGTGCCTCATCATAAATGCCGGTCATCGCTTGGTTGTCTATTTACACAACTCTATTTTAAAGCAAACAGTCAGTATTTCTCTATTGTAACATAACAAATGTGTTCTTGTTTTCTTTAAGTTTTACACTGAATTATTTGACATTTGAAAATTATCAAGAAATCAAAACAAATGTTTCCGAAGACGAATATTGATACAGAATTATAGAATCTTCATAACACAGGTAGAAATATAAATTGTTGTGTTAAAGTATCGATACTCTTAACACTGTACATAATGACAGATCTATGAATATAGATAAGAAAAGTATTTCTAGAAAATAACACATACAAATCATCCCACCTTCACTAAAATACTACACAATATGTGTTACATATTTTTAATGTGATCAAATAAAACCAACTGGAATTCTCCTGTGATATCAAATTTGTGTTTGTTAAAGTCGTTATGTATATATGCTCTGTTAATTTAAAATTGCAACATTTTAGTAGCGATTATTTTTTAAAGCATGAACTTTGCCATATACTGTAGGATGCAATTCAAATGATGTTGATTATCAATATTCATGGTCTATTAATATCTTCAAGCAAAGAAATGTTGCGGATCATTGACAAAATGTGTCTTGTATGATAATACACTGTACTAGTGGATCATTGACAAAATGGATCTTGTATAATAATACACTGTACTAGGGGATCATTGACAAAATGTGTCTTGTATGATAATACACTGTACTAGTGAATCATTAACAAAATGGATCTTGTATGATAATACACTGTACTACTATTAGTGGATCATTGACAAAATGTGTCTTGTATGATAATACACTGTACTAGTGAATCATTAACAAAATGGATCTTGTATGATAATACACTGTACTACTATTAGTGGATCATTGACAAAATGTGTCTTGTATGATAATACACTGTACTACTATTAGTGGATCATTGACAAAATGTGTCTTGTATGATAGTACACTGTACTAGGGGATCATTGACAAAATGTGTCTTGTATGATAATACACTGTACTAGTGGATCATTGACAAAATGTGTCTTGTATGATAATACACTGTACTAGTGGATCATTGACAAAATGTGTCTTGTATGATAATACACTGTACTAGTGGATAACTGACAAAATGTATCTTGTATGATAATACACTGTACTAGGGGATCATTGACAAAATGTGTCTTGTATGATAATACACTGTACTAGTGGATCATTGACAAAATGTGTCTTGTATGATAATACACTGTACTAGGGGATCATTGACAAAATGTGTCTTGTATGATAATACACTGTACTGGGGGATCATTGACAAAATGTATCTTGTATGATAATACACTGTACTATGTTTCATGTTACACGGTTTATACTTGTTTGCTTTTTGTTTTATTTAAATGCGCGCTACATGACCGCTAGTTGTCGATGTACCATAAAACACCATTAAACATTAAACTGTACTATGTTTGTACATGTGCCGTGTTCTAGTTAACATTAAAATGTACATGTATTTGTTCTGTTATAACTACTGCTTGTTGCGCTTTTAAAGCATGTCGACCGGCCTTCATGTTATTTATCGTATTTATTAACCAGCTCATGTAGTACTACTTATAATACAGTAAAACCCCTGAAAACCGGACTCTCTAAAAACCGGAATATTCTGAATACCGGATGATTTCTCAAGTCTCAATTTTTCTCTTCGACCATCAACAGTTCTCTAAAATCGGAATTCTCAGAAAACCGGACTTTTGGCCCAGTCCGGAAAGTAGCCGGTTTTCAGGGGTTTACTGTATTATCAGAACTTACGCTGACTGTAACATTTTAAACGAAACTCAGACAATGGACTTTTAAGTGTAGCTTTACTATCAATGACTGAATGGATTTTGGGGAAAACACTCATGAGATATTGAATTATCTAAATTGAGAAAAAATATTTATTCGTATAAACGCATGATTGATTTTGTACCAGATTTGTCCCATGGTCCCAGGCAATTATTGTACTTTTTTGTATTGTAGCAATGCAACTTTAGAAAGTAACTTAACTATTGGCGTGTGTTATTCAACGTTACTAGTTTGAAAAAAATGTCTACTCTAGTGCATACATGGGCATAAGCATTTTGAGAACCGGTCTCAAATCAACAGCATTTGATTGGTATGTTTTAAAAACTTTGCCCAGTAGACTAATTGATGCATTGTACAACGTGACTGGCCACCAGCCTTAGTTGTATCTTGAAATAATTTGCAATAGAAATAATATAAATTTACAGTACGATGTGACTTCTTCTTTTACCAATGTGCAAGACTATGTATTATGTTGCTCGTCGGCTTATTTCTACAACCGCGTAACTCAGTTTTGGCAATATTGAGATTTTGGTATCAAGTTTTACGTCTCGATGAACTCTTTACGATAATCATACTTACCTGCCTGTAGATCTATCCTAAATAGGGTTAATCCCAATTCCACAAACCCGTAACTTGCTTAAAGTTATTGCAGTTCAAAACTTCAAACGCGATTTTCTCAAAATGGGAAAAAATAACATACGGGTTTGTAGAAATAACCCGACGTACTGTTTCAGTAGTAAAAACTGTAAGCATTTTGGTGACTGAAGGGATCCTGGTCCGTCTTAGCAATATGTATGGCTACTTGAACGTAAAGACCCTTGATTATCTATAGATATGGGTGATTATTTCTCGGAATATTCCGTTTTTGAGACCCTTATCTTTATACCAGACTTTATCTGAAAGCAGTGATCGTTTCCAAGCAACGGGACAATTCGAAACAAACGAAGATTAATATACAGTATCACAAAATGTGACCAATATAGAACACCCTCGGTATTAAGACCAAAAAAAATAGTTTTGTATTGAAATCGTCTCATCATCACTTTGTAAACTATGAGGTGGTTATGATAGTGAAATTGTCCTTTGATTTTACTGTTTGTGTATTTGTTGTAGACAATGTCGCTAGATTTAATATAACACGATAGACCCAAAGAACGTCTGTAACAATTTTGGAGCATTTCTTTTAAATCAAGTCTGCAAAATTGTCTATTTTCATTGTGCATACAAAACTTGCATAATTAATCATGAAATTATACTACAGTTCTATTTAGTTCCATACTGTAATAATAATAATAATAATAAGATTTTGCAAAAGTGAATTGAAACAAAGATAAGACGAATACACAAAAATGTTTTAAAATCGGATTTAAGAAAGAAAATAGAATTACCTATGATTTGTGAAAAATCGACTGTTGTCCGAACGTAAGTCTTAACGTACACACGGTTGTATCTCCATATGTATGATAAGAGTGAAATTAGGAGAATTAAAGCATCATCAATATCTGCCTTATCTAACTGATTTGAAAGATCAGACGATATAAATACATGTAATGTTTACGTTCATTTAAAATCACGCGGTTCGAAGTAAAGCACGAAACATTTGTCTTCCCGTAACGTATACGTTATATGGTAATAGATATTGGTCAGTTTTGTATGCACGTGATGTTCGTGAATATTTTGGTTATGTACAAATTGTGAAATGAGTACAAGGGAATTCATTCTACCAGACAACTTCACACAAGCCATTTTCTGTTTGGGTACATGATATTGTCTTCTGTTAATAATTCTATTACATACGTGGTTCTAGATTTAAAAGAAACTACAAATTTCACTACAGTAAACTATAGATGATTCACATATTCTACTTTTCCTAAGTTTTTAGACATTGTAAAAAGGACTTGACATTTGATTAAGTGTGCCTTTAAATATACCAATTCAATTCAATTCAATTTATTGTGAAATGAAGGCCACCGGCCCATACACAAATACAACATATGTACATATAGACATATAGCATGAAGTGATATGGCAATATCAATAAATAACAACATTTCACAGTTAGAAGAAAATACATGTTACAAGTAACGAGACATAAAATTCTCTCTGATTTTGTAAGCATTATATATAAACATAGACACATTTCTAATAGTTTCCTTATGTGCACAAGACATCAAATAATAAAAACTTTGCCTAGAAACATTTTTAACATATTCATTTGGTAAGAATTGTACACGAATATCGTTATATAAAGGACAAATCATAACAAAATGAAATTCGTCTTCCAAGCAACCTTCACGATAAACACAAGAGCGAAATTCCCTTTGAATGTTATAATATCGTCCTTCCTCTACCATAAGGTTATGACAAGAACTACGAAAGGATGCTAAACATCTTCTATACTTATTGATATTAATATCAACAACATATTTTTCAACATGAAAATTAGGTTTAAAATTAACATAGTGTAACAATTTAGGATTATCGTGACATTTGGCTGACCACAACTGCATATACTGATCTTTAAGTCGCTCTACATATTTCCTTAAGAACACCTTTGGATTTTCAACTTCTTGCCTCTCCCATACATAACCAAACCCATTAACATAAAGATTATACTTAAGAGTAGAAACCCAATTTGTATGTCCAACATTGTCAAAATATCCAAGCATTTCATAACAAAGTCTGATGTACCTACTACGAGGAGTACATAACAAACGCAACCAATATTTTATGCATCGTTTAGATGCATATATATACATAGGTAATCTACCTGCATCACCCAATATAGCATCATTGCAAGCTTTCATACTGACATTGAAAAATCTTTTACAAGCATAAACTTATATACCAGTGACGTTTTTAGGTTCTTGCGATCCGACAGGTGCGTGGTTCCCGGGCGGCACTGACAAACGGGCTCAGGGTTTTCAGAGTTTCCATTTAGCAACTCAAATGTTTTATCTCTTTTTTTACCAGGGCTTGTCGATTTGCTTCCGTTTCTTATGTTTGCAGCGGTGAATTTGAATTGCAACATTGAACAAATTCAAATGTCTGTAGATATGTGTATATTTAAAATGTCAAACAAAACCAAGTGTACGTACATCTTAATATTTTTGTATTAATGCAGGAGTTTATTTGAAACATTTGATTTTGTGTTAAATACCAATTACGTTTTTCTTCTATATAGTAATTATTTTCACATCTGTTATTGTATATACGTATACCGTTACCTGGCTGCACTACTACTAAATAAACCGCTTGTCTGGTATTTCATTTGTTGGTTTGAGTTTTTTCTTTCGTATATATGAGTGTAGAAAAGAGTAGGCTCTTTTCCAACAGGTTAAGCAAGTGTCTGTGTAAGTTGTTTGTGTTTATTTCGGTGACAATATGAGACATAAACAGGAACAATAAAAATACTCAACGAAACTATCAACACTTGTCAACATGACATCGTTAAAATACAGTAAAACATGAGTCAATGACCACCTGTGAATAACGGTCATTGTTTGAGATATTGGATGTAAGGCCCTGGATAAAGTTATCTGTTAATATCAGCCATAATTCTTTCTACATCTGATCACAGTTCACATGCTAACCTTGTATAAGTTTAATTTTGTGTGAAATTATTACTTGCTAATATATTGTATATGTAACTGATCATATTTCTGCAGAGGTCTGCTCTCATAGTCAACAATCTGAATGAAATACTATAATATTTTTTCACATATACGTCTTTTAATCAAAACAGAATTTGACTTTTGCTATATATGTATATTGACTTTTCTTATCGCGATATAGATTCATAATTCATAGGTTAAACAAACGAATGTATGCATAAATAATTTCGCAAAATAATGCTAGTTCAACAGGGATGGATCAGACAACGCGTTTACTTTTATTTGTATGATATGTTAAAATTAGGACAATAATTCAGGAAATAAGTTGAAAGTTCATTTCCCATATTTACCAGAAATTCAATAAAGAAGGTGTTTCTTGTCTTGTTTGAATGCTTGAATGTGTATGTACCTAAATGCTGCTCTATGTTAGATTGTGTATGTACCTAAATGCTGCTCTGTGTTAGATTGTGTACGTACCTAAATGCTGCTCTATGTTAGATTGTGTATGTACCTAAATGCTGCTCTATGTTAGATTGTGTATGTACCTAACTGATGCTCTATGTTAGATTGTGTATGTACCTAACTGCCGCTCTGTTAGATTGTGTACACGTCAAGTAATGGTAATGTTTTCTTATCATTTCCATCCCAACTGCTCAGCGTGGTGTCCAATACATTCTTTTAAAATTATAATAAAGTAGTGAAATACGCGAACTTCAATCAATGAACGATAATTAAATCATTGTTATCATAATAAGTATACACAACTGTGATAATATTCATGAGTTGTGTTTTTAATCTTTAGCATACAAGCACAAAGTTACACATCCTACAAAGTCGTGTGGTTGTGAATCTGTGAAGTATTGTCTTATATTCGTAGTTAATAATTTCAAAACGCGTACGTGTCGTCCACGATTGTATAAACAGTTCAGTGATTATCCACGTCTTGTATGGAGACTGGTAGTGAAGTGTTCTTACTTTAGATAACACACGAGTTTTGATTTGAATATGGTTAACGTGAGTTGACCACGTTTGCAGTCTTCTTTTTCACGGGTGTCAGTCATTCAATACAGTAAATGTAACCTGTGTATTCATTTGTATTTATCATACATGGTAATTATGATTAAGATACTTCATTTCTGGCTATTT
The DNA here is from genome assembly GCA_008271625.1 of Lutraria rhynchaena. Lineage (NCBI taxonomy): Eukaryota > Metazoa > Mollusca > Bivalvia > Venerida > Mactridae > Lutraria > Lutraria rhynchaena. Next base: position 281,227 of record VIBL01000109.1, on the reverse strand, counting down.
AAACATACATTTATTACTTCAACAATATGCATGTATTCATATTAGTCATCATGCCGTTAAAATATATGAGTCTCGCGAATCGTACAACAGTGTCTGTTGATTTTTGTATTTAAGATGATAGGACTTGAAATGACTGAAACAGCTTAAACAGTAGCAATATAACACGTCAGTCAAACAACTTACAAAATGAAGAAACGTAACAACAATCGCATAACTTACATTTTATTTTACTGTACAATCATGTGAACTGTAAATAGCTAATTTTAGTTTCAATAAAAAACGTTCAAAACGGAGTTTTATAACGTTTGAACCGAGCAGAAATCGAGTGCTTTAACTTTTTAAAATATACGTTATAGCGCTAACGTCCAGTGGCAAGCTCTCATTTGTATCAAGAAAATACTACTGTATTTTGTAAAAAAGCATCGTGATCTACAGGCCACCATGACGGAAGATTCAATCAGTATAGCACTACACTGAACCCACAATAATAATACTGTACTGTTTCTAAACTTTTTGGTTCGCACGCTTACCGACAACTTCAGTGCAGTGTGCACGACTTATTGTTTTATCATACAAAATTCTGTCATAAAAGACATGATAATTTGCGGAATGTAGGTCTTCAGTTGTTATAGACGGTAATATTTAGATTTCTTTACCTATAAAAGAGCGCTATATAATGGTTCTACTGTATCAAGACACTGTGCTGAGGATTCCTGGCATTTTCTGATGAAATAGTGTAATTCTCATCCAACTTAAGCTTGTAATGAACTGTTCGTGCCGCGGCCGTGGTCCAGTGGTTAGTACGCTGGATTTGTCACCTGGAGATCCGGGTTCGAATCCCGGTCGCGGCAGGTCATACCCTTCTATGTGGAGAAGTTGCCGGCTCCTTGTGGAAGGGTAAGTTAGTACTGGTTAGTATACAGTCCAGGAAAACTGGTTTGGTGAACCGGTCGCCGTATACAACTGAAAAATAGTTGAAAAACGGCGCTAAACCTTAGTGAGAATAAGTCACATAAAAAATCCCAAATTGAACTGTTCCGTTTGAACCGAGTGTGGTTCAAGGGAGGTAATTATTCCGACAAATATCTTTGTAGATTTTCATAGAAAGCCCGGTCCTTAGGCATAATTGTTATACGTTGTTTCTGTTCCCATAATTAACAATCTATACATACTCTTTATTTCCATCCTAGTGTGATTTATACATGGAGTGAATATACTAAGACAATGTAGAATGTAAACATGCAAAAAAGAACAGTGTGACAAAAGTAAGGAAAAAATGAAACATTATAACGAAAATTACAAATGAATGAGGAATTGATAAATATTAGGCGAGAGTGTTTAAATAAATAACATTGCTGAAACTACACCAAGGACACGTAAAACAAAGTGTTGATAGTTATAAAAATCTGTGAGTTGTCATTGTAACATGACTGCAATGTAACTATAATAACGGTATTAATTGACAGATTAATATGGCGATTGTCAATTTAGCTACATGTATCAGTCAAATTTGTGAATGGGAAGAATTATGCACAGTCAAACCTGTGTTTGCGGCCACCTTCGAATAAATACCACCCTGTGAATAAAGGCCATTCCTTGAAACACCGTCACTGATTATTTAGAACAAACTGACCTCCATGGTATAAATCCCATCCGATTCGTTTGTCTTCAAATATAGAATAGTCGTAATATATAGTCAAACACTTTTTGGTTAAAACATTTGTTTTAGCGTGCATAATTTATGCAGGGATAAAAGTTTACGTTTGTCAATTAGTGCCATCATAGGGGGCTAGTCCAGTAGGCTCAAACACATGTCAGTTCTGGTTTTCACTGGCAGAACTTGGCACATTTATGCGGCGAGTCTCAAGAATAGTTCAGTTTTCGTAGTGTCTGTTGGCGTGAGTGTCGACTGCAGCTCGGCTCCATATAACACGGTTGGTACTTCGATTTTCTTTATAAGGTCTGTGGGATTATTAAAGTGTTGAGAGTCTCGTACAGTCAACACAGAGAATATCAATGACCTCCCCTGTCTTATCCTAGCGGTCACGACCGTGCTACATCTCATACCGGTATTTTGTGTTGGATTCCTGCGTGTTTTCTCGATTCTTTCCATTTTATCTCCTCATTATTTATATGCATGCTTAATTCTTGGATTGTCAAATATAATGTACGTACATTTGCTCTCATTTAGTGAATATTCTCATGTATTCGCGTAGTTCGCAGCTCTATTTATTTGTCTTTTCAGAGCACTATTGTTCCGTGACACAAGCAAGGTCGGCTAAGGTCGGGTTACCCGCATTCAGGTGTCCAACCTTGCATCACCCGATGTGTCCAGTGTTATAAGCAAGTTGTCTATAAATAGGGGGTACAACCTTGTCGAACCCCCTGACGGATCGGAAATGGTCGTGACCACACCTCGTTCACTATTACCACGTTTTGTATGTCTGTTAATGAGTCTGTATCATAGCCCTAAGCATTTTCCTGTTGATCCCGTAATTACAGAGTTTCAGGAACAGTCCATATTGGATCACATTATAGAAGGCACCAGAAGTGTCCACCATCGCCACGTGCGTCGCACTCTCGTATTCATGATTTGTTGCTACTGTCTCTTGTAGGTTGACTGATAGCCTAATGGTCCTTATGTCCTTTTGGTACGCTAGCTGTTGGTCATTTTGAAACTGTTTGTTGCGTACTTTTGACAATTTTTCTAGTCTTTGGTGAGTGATTTTCTGAAATCATTATATACAGCTGGCAAAAGTGTTACTTGTCGGGGACACTGACATTCAGTCTTTGACATTCTATCTTTGTATATTGGCACTATGATTCCTTGTATACAGTCTACCGGGACGTATAATTATGAATCATTTTACTGAATAGGACAAACACAAGTAGTTGATCAATGTTGTGTCCCCGTATATTAAGTGTTCATTCATTAGTTTCTCATGCCCAGATGTTTGGGTCTTTTTAAGTGCTTTACGTTACTTTCAAGTTCAAAATTAGTTATTTCTGAAATAAAATATCATCATCACTAGCGTCATTAGAGCGAAAAAATAATCTTCGACAGTATATAAATAGCTAGGGTCAAGAATCTGAAACTGGGTCATTGTAAAAACAACGTTATGTCTAGACATTGTATTATCATAAATTTCCTTTGATTGTTCTCTTTGAAGTGTGATTGACGTCAAAGCAGGGCAGGTAATGCGTGTTTTTACCTGAGTTGTCTTCTCTTTCGTGATGTAGAAAACAACATTGTTTATATTGTATTAACACGTGTATTGTTATTAAATACAGTGTATTGTTAGGCACTGACGTCATCAATATAATTGGTCAATTAAATGTAGATATGACAATGTTAATTTTCTGAAGAAACACGTATATGTCATGAAACACGAGAAAAATAGTGAATGTAAGCTCAGTTTCTATCAATATAATTAATGAATCACGTGAAAGAAGCCGGTGTTTGTTTATATACGTACGGTTGTAATTGTGGAATTTCATTGACGGATCTGTGTGTGTAGTTGTTGTAAAATCAAGTAACAGACGATACATCTTTCAGTTTGATAAATCGTACTATTCTACAGTCAGACTTGAGTTGCCAACCATTTTCGAATAAGAAGAATCATCCACATTAAACTTTAGTGGATTTTCGTTGTCTCATTACGACCAAATTTTAATATCAACTGCATGTCTTTATTGCAATTTATTTTCAATGCGTTTATTGATATTTAGTACTCTCTCTCTCTCTCCACCCGCTCGCTCGCTCGCTCGCTCGCTCGCTCTCTCTCTCTCTCTCTCTCTCTCTCTCTCTTGATGAACTGAATCTAATGTTGATGAAGTCATTACATCCTGTGTTCATTAGTAAGCTACAGTGACAGCTTGCACATTAAAGTGTTTATAACTTCCATATTAAGCGCATTTGATTCTGATATATTGAAAAACTTACATTGCATGTCCTGTGTCAAGTTGTGTAACGCGTAATCAGATTTTTTCGATTGGGCTTCGACGAAGCGGAGTTATGCCATCTGTTTTATTTTCACTTTGAATTGAAGATTTGGAGTTATTCCTTCAGGAGGATATAAATGCAGGATTGTCTTTCGAACATCAATCTTTATTTTGTTTCTGTTTGCCGATGACTCCAAATGTGATCAGCCACGCCAAAAGGATCCTTCAGGGTGGAAAAAACTCAAAAATGAGTTCTTTGGTGTAAATTGTACCTATATACATTTGGTGTCTGGAGAAAAGATGTTTTTTTTCGAAATATGTTATGTTTTCCCGGTGGAAAGTTATTTCTTCATTACCACACCCACATTCATAAGCTGGAAAAATTACAACAGAACTATATATGATATTTCCCGGCATGATTTGAATGTACAATTATATGTAATTGTGTTTTGTGGTACAGTACTATTACTAATTACATTAAACTGATCATGTTGTCATGATTTAGGTGGGAAAAACACAAAAGAACTGAATTACTTGTGAATAGAATGTACTGCTTAAAATGTCAGATATAAAATACAACATCATTACAAATATACATATTATAATATCAAGTATAAAGGCACTGTCAAGATTATTTTGTCATATTTCGGGCATTAGATGTCCATGTACATTTATCACAATGTCTGCTAAGATTTTCATACAAATACCACGATCTCTCCGCTGATAAGCCAGGAAGTAGAATGACATGTGGATAAATTGTTGGGTCAGGAAATTCCTGGTCAGCGTTTTGGAGCACACCTCAGCGGATGATGGATACTCTCTGAGATACTCTGAGCCCGGGTTTATATGTGTAAATCTAAAATGATGGTACTGACTCAGTTCAGGAATAACTTTAAAACAGCCACTGAAATACTGCTTCCAGCTGTATGATTTAACCATAAATCCATTGGTTGACAAAGTTCTTATCATCTGAGGAACATTTATATCTTTTGTGGTTGTGATTTAACAAAGTCTGCTAACTTAGCCATTGAATAAACAAAACTTCTATATCTCGTATTAACTAAATCAACACACCAATCTGGACCAAAACGAGTCTAGTAGGCTAACATACACGATATTTCACTGTCATCATTTAATCCATTCATGACTCGCCAACAAATGTACTGCATCAAATAGTTGTTCTTATTTTGTCCATCGCAATCGTCACATTAAAAATTTTGCTTTCTGATAAATGATTTAAGCAACTGATGCCTCATAAGCACCTCTACCTATGTTGTTGTTAAAGGGAGGTTTTTGCTCAAGAGAGGGCCGCTCTGGAGAGGTTCCACTCCATTTAAATATTGTAATTGAATGTATAGTCAACCTCCACTGGGAGTCCGGGATTATTTTAAATTAGAACTAAAATGGTGAGATTTGGAAGGATTTTTGTCAATATTTACATCTTAACTTTTCCAATTGATGTTTTGCACGTTCGTAAGTACATATCGATGGCTACGCCCCAGTGAAACAATTGTTAAGTAGCGATAAGAACTTTATCAAACTGTTATCTGAAAAAAAATAAACATTAAGATCATTGGTACAATAAATCAAAAGTTCATTCTCTACTTTTGTCTTGGTGAATGTTTTTAGTCCCCTACCGGTGTTCCGTCTGTCCGTCCGTCTGTCCGCTCAAAACTGGGTACCGCGATAACTCAGTAACTAAACAAACTAGTTTGGTGAAAGTCGGTATGTGTAAATTAGGTGGCAATGTGTAAGTCATGCACGTCATTTTGTTTTCTCCATCGCGAAAGAATTGTGGTTGCTATAGTAACAGAATTAGTAAAATGTGGCCAGAACATATGGATCCTGCGGTAATTCAATAACTAAACAACCTGGGATGTTGACAATTGGTATGTGAATATGTGGCAATGTGAACATTATGCACGTTATTTTGTTTTCTCCATTGCAAGAAAATTGTCGTTGCTATGGTAATGTAATTAGTAATAATGTGGCCAAAACTTCTGTATCCTGCGGTAACTCAATAACTAAACAACCTAGAACATACATGTTGCAAAATCTGGATACTGCAATAACAAACTTTTTTCAGGCCATGTGAATGAAATTCTGTATTGTTTATTTGATGGTGTTGTATTTAATACAAGTGTGACAGTTATACAGATTAATTACCATAATGAGTCGAGGCGGGACCGGTAGGGGACATTATGTGTTGCAGACAACACCAGTTACTTGTTGAATATGTTTTGTATACATGTGGATATTGTCATAGCATTATAATATTTATGTGAGTCATGATTACAATACAGCGTTATTTGTTTCGTACATTTGATGATTATAATTTTGTCTTTGACTGCAAAAATCAGGCCAGATGAGCAAAAAATGGCATTTTGATTTTTTCAATTTTTTTAAATAAACATCCTATCAAGGACATAACCTGAAATTTTCAACTCTCAATTCACAGACATTATGTATCCATGGCAACTTAAATAATACCACTGCCATCACGAAACATCATAAAATGACAAATCTTGAAATGTCAAGATTTCTTTGGACTTTAAATAAGCACATAACAAACTAATTTCTATGTTTCCTATTTATTTTTATACAGTGCTCCCTGCAAACAGCAACACTTGTTGGAACCAACCAACCAACCAACTAAACAAATGAATTAAAGAAGAGAGAATTTAAACTATTTATTCTGGACCTTCTGTTTAGAACTCTCTCCCTGAAGATAAACATAATACCCAAAGTTTATGTGCCTTCAAAAGCAAATATATTTCTTATGGAAAACTTATGTGCAATATTAAGCAGTGTCTTAATCATTAACACAATAAAACAATGACAGCAACAACAAAGTTAAAATATACACACACATATCTGAAGTACATAAAAACTGAGTATCAGAGATTACAGCTAGCCAAGTAAAATGTTTAAAATATTAATTCATGTTCCATGTCATATTTAGGTGTAATAAACTATTTGTCAGCAATGTCTGTTTATTCTGCTTTTCCACATAAAATTAATTCTTGATACATTAATTGAACAAGGCACTTTTTCTTTTCACCATCATAAAAACTTCATGTGTCTCATCATCAAGAATTGTCTCCCTTTAATCACTGCTGGTTTTGGATAAATTTCTTGTCTGCCTTCAATTGTATAACAAAATCTTTGATTAGTTCAAATAGGTACCCTTATCTGGTTGGCTCGATTTTGGGCTTTGTTAGTTCATTCAGCATAGCTGAAGAGTTAATCACTGTATTTTTTGCAACAAATTATACTTTACAGCTGGAGAATCAAACTCTGTTTTGCATGTCACTGCACCAAACTCAGACCTTACAAATGAAATCTCCTGATACTGAGATGGATGCTTCAGTGACTTAAAGTACAGTTGCAGAAACTGCCTCCAATCAAAGAACTGTACATCAATTCCCTCCTTCATGTTATTAAATTTCCTTTTTGGATTCTTAAGTTTAGCATCATCTGAAAATACAACATGATAAATTTAGTTTGTTTGTTTATTTGTGTTTTATAGTGCATTAACATGTAATGGTCATGTAGTGTGCATCAAAATGAAAAGGATAACATTGATAAGTTATAATGAGATAATGTAAAAATGAGATAATGTAAAAATAAGATAATGTAAAAACGAGAGTGGAGCAGATATGAATTAGTCAAAAATTGGATTGTTGCAGCAATAAGGGTGTGTAATAGTTTACAATGTTGAAAAGAGTAGATAAAAAGTTATCACAGTTTATTGTAAAGTCTGATTTCCTTCAAGCAGTTGATAATTGTTTCTGGTGAAACAGTTTTGAATAGGGTGTTCGTTAAATGATAATGACAAATTCTGCATCTAGATGACATTACCTCTTCTCGACGAACTTGACCAGTAAGAGGGGTGCCCTTTCGCCGAGGGCTGGCTTGACTGAATGAAGTTTGCTGTTATGTCAGCATTGGATAATAATTTTTGTGGTGTTGCATTAATACTTATGAAATAATTGAGATTTACAAGTATATCTGTTTGAGGTCATGGATTGTAACCAGTAAAATCAAAATTTGTTCAAACGGATACCTACTTCATGAAAAAATGAAAATTTAGCTCAAATATGGTGATTCGGAACAGATACACATCTAATGAAAGTTTAGTACTGAAAGTAACTCACTGTCTATCACAGCACTTGATGCTTTACATATTACTTTAGATTTTTTTGCTGAAGACACTGGTTTTGCTGCAAGTAGTTAAATGACAACATTTTCTAACCCGGGCACAATGATTATGAAGTTTTGGTGCAACTGAGTAAAACTGTATTTGACATAATTTCTTATTCTTGCTGTAAATTAAACTATAAAATTATAGATTCTGGTTCATATAATTTCGTTTCATTCAACCTGTGCTTACATTAAATTTATTACTCTGATAATTATCATTACTGGTAAGTTGAGCCAATTTCTGCTATTTTGATAATGTCAAAGTGTTGTCTACTTAGTAACATATAAATGGACTGACAAATAAATATTTCATTTTCAAATATTATATTATGAACTCACTTTGTTCTGAGGTAATTAAAATCTCAAAGTCATTCTCAGCATTGTCTGTTCATACTGAAAGAAATATTATAATAAGAAAAATTTTCGAGGAAAGATTTACTACACTGCTACTAATTTCACTTACATATTAATCTGATACACAAGTAATCAAGAAAAAATATGTGTGAAAATTCATCATCTTAGTGACAATACTTATGTCTGACAATGTTCAGATGTAATAACTGAGTGTTTGTTTCTCCTGCATGATGAATGGTGAATTAACTGGATGATAACCATAAATTTGAGAAAAACTAAGATTATTTCTACATCATCAGTACAAAGCTTTATACACAAAATAATAAATAACAGGTGATTTATCAGTGTTCAGCATCAAATGTTCAACATTTACTACTGATATATTTTATACAGTGAGAAAGGTCATTTAATATTACAACTTACCATCAGAGTCAAACCCTGTGATTAATCCAGAGACACATAGCCTTTCAGCTACAAGCTAGCGGAGTTTGCTCTGCTGGTGTACACTGTGGAACCATTGAACCACCACCAGTCTTATATATGTTTGATCTTGCCAGATTGAGTTTTGTCTTGGCTGAGATCATTACAAAATTATACAATCAGTCATCACGTCATGACAAGCAACTTACAGTTATGTAAACTGAAACTGGTTAATATCACAGTGCTGGTATGATTGATTTGTCTTCAACAACAATGTCTGTTATCCATGTGGAAATTGCAGACCGTTAGCACAAAACTTAGTATAATTAACCAGAACTACCTTACGTTTGAAAACTGAATTGTTGTTTACAGTATCAGGAAATGACAGACTTATCATGTTAGAAGACAGGCAGTTTCATCCTAAGTTACCCATTAATATATAGTAGCAAGTAATTACTGATAAAAGTCAGATGGTCCACAGATAACTTGTAAGGGAATACCATAATACAGACTGACAACTTGAGTGACTTGTATTATCATTTGATTTCCTGACAAATTAGAGTGACTGTTGTATTATCATTTGATTTCCTGACAAATTAGAGTGACTGTTGTATTGTCGTATCATTTGCAGACAATATACTACTTTACAAATAACAATGCAGCATAATGACTTACACCCGAAGTGGAATATGTGCACCCCCAGCTTTATATAACTTGGGGACAGTCTCCGAGTTCGAATCTCAATTCCATTCTCAAAGTATTATGGTTAGACAGATGGAGATGATTAATGTTTTAGTAAATATTCAGGTGAATTTTGCCGATGTAGTCATGTATAAATAATATCTTATTATAATTAAGTTCGAAACATTAGAAGCAAAGATATGAGATTTGAGCTAAGAGGCTGATCTCAAGTTTTGTAACCTTGGAGTCAGTACCTCTCTGCTTGATGCTGCAGAATTTCTTCTTTTAGACTGGAAACACTTTCTTGGAATTGAAAAATTGACTGGAAAATAAAAATTATCTGTTCTATATGTGCCAGTCACAAATGTTTCGTGTACAAATTAATTAATACAATCTGATCATATGACTTCATCATACCAATAGAAAGTCAGTTCAGTAAGCAGAAAAATATGCAACATTCCATTAATGAAATGAACATACTAAAATACCCCGATAGAAAGATGGTGAATTTTGATAAAGGGGATAAATGGAAAGTAAGGGAAGTAATTATCAATTGCTAAAGCTTCGCAAGTTCCAGGGGTTCCATAGGGGAACCAAAAATTGTCAATGATATTAAACTTGTTTTTAGACTTTGTGGAAGATTTCGAGTGCAGGTATCCATTGATGTCGTCCTATGCTAAGAAGTTCCCTATTTATTAATTGTGATAAATTTAGAGTGCTGTACAAAATTACCCGAACCCTCAAAGCATACACCAAAATATGTTGTACCTCTGGGAAGTCCTATCGTAAATTAGGCCTGTCTGCTGGCTATGATGTAGTGCACTTGCTGTGCAAACTGCCATGAGTAATGAAATGTATCTTTCACCATACTGGGATGATTGTCTGAAAATATAAAATACATTAATATGATAATTTTCCAGATGAATATGCTTGGGCCTAAATTTGTACTTCAGCATTACACAAGGCAATATTAGAATTATTGTCATATACCAGAATTATTTTGTTGCAGTATAGACGTAGTATACTAGAATTATTGTGTACACTTAAATTTAGCTTTACACTTAATTATCGATAAGACATGTGTCAACATCAATTTATAAAACATTCATGTTGTGATTCATCTTATAATTGGTGAGAAAAGTGTTGACATTACTGACACATATCTGTACTAGGTTTGATGATTGTAATGTGTGGACACAGATAATTCTATAGTCTTTGAAATGTTCACAAACTGACACTTCTAGAAGTTAGTTCTAGTGCTACATTTTTTATACATTTGGTGTACATCAAACACAGTTTTATCAGATGAACCATACATTTATGACACTAAATCTTCCTTATCAAGACATTTTGCAATGCCTACAATTTCTTCAAATCAATAAAAGTTGCAAAACAAAATAACCACTGCAGACAGAATGTCCATGAAAATGTTTTCATACATTCTCTAGGGAAGGTGTCATTTTACCATTTTCAAAGCAATACACCAAATGTTCACGCATTTCGGACACAGTATAATTGACATTGAAAAAATTTTGATAATAACAAAAAACACTGAGTTTGTAATAGCAAAAATTCCACAATCGTAAAAATCGTTGACGTCTGAGCCTTTTTCAAGTGTTCCAGATTTTTAGTTTTTCGTTGAAATGAGGAATATTCGTCGTTTCTTGAAGGCTATTAATATTAGGAAATTGTCTAATAATGCACTTAACCCGTTCGTGGAATTTTTCGGTCCTTTTCTTTACGATTCACAAATGCTAGTGGTACTGCTGGAGATTTTCTAACAAAAATGTTTTATACACATTAGTTGACCAGTAAGAAAAAGTTTCCACTGTCAAACTTTGTGTCCACAGACATAAACAGTGTTTCACTATTTTTATTGTCAATAAATTGATAAATAATAGATAAATCATCAATTAAATCTTTCATTCCTAAAACAATGGTCAATGAAGGATACAAATCTATTTGATGAACGAAATTCCTCGGTTGGAATGCAAAACGTAATGTGTTGTAAATAGAATCCTGTAAAAGTCTATTTTGTGATGCTTTGGCTGCGGCTAAATACATTTGATTTAAACGCATTGCTATACCTCCATAAAAATTCAGTTTACGGTTCGTTCTATTTATTTTTTCTAAGGGTTTTCTAGTTAGACAACGGCTGTCCGATACCGGGTTTTGCGATACTGGCGAATACCGGCATTAATTGAGCGATACTGGCATTTAGTACCCACCAAAACAGGCTACTTCCGGTATCTGGTCAAACCCCTTCCGGTCAGTAAGTTTTCATGCTTCACCAAGACGGAACATACATTCTAGGTTTGGTATTTTTGTACTTTGAGTTGTCATGGCTTCTGATTATGGTAATTATATTTGTTGTGTACTTAATTTTGTGAATGTTCACCTTAGGATATCTTGTATTTTTTAATTTGCGTGTTTGTACATGCTTAGTGTTATTATATTGGTAGGTGAGGTGCAAACCAGGTGTTGAAATTCCAGTACTTTTTCTGTAGTTGCTCGCACTGATATATCAGTTAGAATCAACACTTATTGCTATGCCACTACAGGGCGTGAAAATACTCCTTTCATTCAATGACGATGTGACAAACTAAAGAAAACAGTTAACAGTAAAATGTGCACGATTATTCAAACACCTTCTGGACCTTTTTGATCATCAAAAGAGCTGAATACAACCTAAGTTACCTCTCTGGAACATGGGATTCCATGATGACGTTTATGTTTTAATAACTCTTCAGGATTGCCAGTGAACAACTTTGATATTGACAATAAACTTAAGGTAATTTGTGCATTAAACCAGTGAGTTTTGTGCTCTGTTGGGAAAGGATCCAGGACCAGTCCAATTTGGAAAAAAATGTAAAATGTAATTACTGTGGGACAATTATTTTTTATGACGATTTAATAGATACAAGTTCACTGGGGCTTAATGTCACACCAACAGCCGACTTTTCCAGCTTTAATGGTTCAGGAGAGCCGCGGCCGTAGTCCCATGCTTAGTGTACTGGACTTGTAACTCGGTGATACGGGTTCGAATCCCGGTCATGGCAGGTCATATCCTTTTATGAAAATTTGACAAAAATGTCAATTTTCCTCCATATGTGGAGAAGTTGCCTGCTCCTTGTGGAAGGGTAAGTTAGTACCAGTAAGTGTGCATTACAGGAAAACTGATTAGGTGAACCGATGCCCGTATATAACTGAAAAATTGTTGTTAAACCTCAATGACAATAAGTTGCATGAAACAAAACAATGGTTCAGGAAGTCTCCAGGGGTACACCTATGTAGAACCACCAGCCTTTCATAAGCTAACTTGATAGCTTCCTCACAAGTGAAATTTGTCTGGTCCAGCTTGGGATTTGAACTCACAGCAGTGAGGTGCTTGTGATTACTAGTTAACCACTCAATCATGTAGGCCTCTCATATCCCAGCTCAAATCTCAATTTTGTGTCCAATATTTTTTTTTTTTTTTAATGATTATTTTAATGTAATTACATACAGATTAACATACCAGAATGTTTATTTATGCATATTACAAACTGTGACTGATACATTTTATGTGGAGATTAAAAATGAGATTTTAGTTAGGAGACTGGTCTCAAGTCTTATTACCTTAGACATTAGCGTTTCACCTCAATATTCCAATATTACAACACGCAGCATATTTAATATGGTTTTATTAATTCAATAAGATATTAACTTTGTCTTGATTGGCAATGATGATTTGAACTCATAAATGATAAATGAATGTTAAGTGTATAGTGTACAGTGCAACCTCTTGAAAGAAACATCATTTGGGGAAGCCAAATTGTTGTTGTTGTTGTGAGGTTGTTGATCTAGAGAGGTTAAATTAATTATTAAATTGTACAATCTACAGTGGAAAAAAATCATGCTGTTATTGAAGGGCCGCTCTGGAGAGATTGCACTTTATAATAAATTAATGGATTTGGTGCATTATTGGACATTGTGAAATAATTATTTTTCCACAACCAAGATGTTTTTTAATGTAATAGATAAAGCAGTGTTCCCACCATATAAAAACTTGTGTAAATCCCACAATAAAATCGGAAATCACGCAACATATTTTGATCTGGTCCGAGATCGCATGCGTACGAATATGATTAGGGAGGAATTGTATATTTTTGGAAGCACTCATTATGGTGTATGCGTATATGTATGTTTTTTTTTTTTTAAAAATGTCCTTACTCCCCAAAATACTTGTCTTATCCCCAGATTTCAGACCTAAGGGGTAAGCTTACGCTCAATTTCAGAAGTGAGTGAGGACACTGTATAGTGAAATTAGGATATAGTGAGGTGTTTGGGTCTGGAGTAATACATTTAAACTGTGATCTACTGTATGTAGTATCAGTTCTGTTGTGTATCATTATGTTCCTTGCGTCATCTGCTGAAACATGGACTTATATTTTGTAGGTGAAATAGATCAATGTCCTATCTCTGATGAAAAGATAGACTTGATTATTAAATGTATTGAAGGCAATTTTACTGATGAAGCTTTGGAAAGTTACACTGATTACCAGACTTGTAAGTTAGTAAATTATTGTATGTACTGTAGAGTCTCTTTAAATGACTACTTTAGTGTAACAACGGTTTTTGAAATACTTTTCAATATTTTGTATTGAAGTTTTTATTTGTATACATTAATACATAATAATTGCTTTCTTTAAACTAATTACATACGACAGTTTAATAAAAAAATGACACACATTAATGTATTGTGTACTTTTAATCAGTTATCATTTAACGGGGTTCTCATTTGACCCTTAAACAACATTTTGACTCTTGAAATTAGTAAAATAAAGCTTCTGACTCTTAAGAATTTGTACCAATAGAATTTTTTTTTACTCTAAGTTATCATCAGCAAAGGCTCATTTTTGACCCTCGGCTTTTGATGTGTGGTGCAAACCTGAGTAAACAATGATATATTAATGATAATTTAATAATGTTCATTTTTTTAAAATGGGTGTCCTAACTATAGATTTATATAATGGATTAACTTTCAGTGTTTACAATATCAATTTAAATATCAAGCTTATAGGTATGTGTTGAAATAAATCATTGTTTTGACAAGAAAGTTAGTGACTGCATGGAAACACACCTGTTTGTTTGAGACAAGATTGCAAGATTCGGTGTGTCTTCTAAATTTGTAAGGCTGTTTTTTATTGGTCAACTGAATCTTGTTTTGTATAAAACTTGAATATAACCTGGTAATTCATTGGATAACACATATGATATTGTCCTATCAGGTTCTCTTGACTAAAAGCGGGAAAAATCAGAGGCTAGTAGGCAAGCATGCTGGTCAGACATGGTTTTTGATTGAGAAGTTTTTTAAAAGATTTATAGCACAGAGTTTACAGGTAAGTGGACTTGTTACAATTAACTTTTAAGTGTCTTCTTATGTAAAGTTGTATTGAAAGTATGGTTGTTCTATTTCTGGTACAAGTGAAAAGTTTTGTTGCAAGTTTGAGCCCTGCATCAGGAACTTTATTTTCTGCCTCCTATTATAGTTATGTAAAATCGTGTAGTGATTGTAGGCCACTTTCAACAGCCTTGCTGTTTGGGATAAGTCTTTAGTTATGTTGTTGAGTGTATGCCTACAGTGCTAAGGGTCCTGGGTTCAATCCCCAGTTAGGACCATAGAATGTTTGCTCCTAATTTACCATAATGGTGTTAGAAGTGGGATTATTGCAGGAATTTTGAAATTGAACCACGACAAAATATCTCAAACCTGTCCTGTATTCATATTTTATTCATTTTTTCAGTTTATTTCTGATTTTATGACAAAATTAGAATATTGGATTAATGCAGGGAGGTTAATCTAACATTACTCTTAATAGTTGAGACATTTTAAGCTAGCTTTAGTGTAGTAGAAGCAGGATTCACCTACATCACATTGTGTGGTTGATTCTAACCAATTGTTCATGCAATCACAGTGTTTTTTAAAATGGTTTTGTGCAAAATAATAGTAACTTAACATATGCATCAATTTTATTGGTTGTTGTGATTGTAGTAGTATGGACCACCTTCAACAGCCTCATTGTTGGGTTAACTCTTGAGCAACATGGTTTAGTGTCTGTCTACAGTGCTAAGGGTCTTGGGTTCAATCCTCAATTAGGACAATGGATTTTCCTCGCTTCTAATTTACTATAATGTAATTGAATATCACTACTTAATCAGTAGGAATCAAAATGGTACAACATTAAATAGAATTATGAAAATTTTAAATATTATTTGTGTATCAATGATGAAGTAGTTTGGGTCTCTTCCTAGTAATCACTAGCCCCTCACAGTTCGAATCCAACCCATAAAAAAATTTTACATGGGAGGAAGCTGTCCAACTAGCTTATGGATCGTTGGCTGTTCTACCCAGGGGTACACATGCGGGTCTTCATCCACTTTTAAAGCTGGAGATGCTTTTAAATGTCCCTGGCTGCTGGTGTGACCCAGAAACAATACAAAGCTCAAGTTCAGAGAAGAAATGTCAACTATAGATTCTTAATTTGTTTTAATGACTATTGTTTAATTGATGTATTTAATAAATTGTTAATTCAATTTACATTATGCAATCCTGTATAAATGAAGCTTAGTGCTTCTTGAAATGTAAAATTGTACATATCAGGCCCCGAGGTTATAAAACTTGAGGACAGCCTCCAGGCTCATATCTCAATTCCATTCTCTATTATGGTTGAAAAGATAGAGCTGATTTAATATTTAAATACATATCAGGTCAATTATGCTGTCAGAATAATGTATCAATAATATTGTTATTGTCTAATATTAATTGCGAACATTAAAAGACAAGGTATGAGATTTGAGTTCAGAGACCAATCCCAAGTTTTTTAACCTTGGGCCCAGTACAAGTGTGTTTCAAGCACCCTAATTTTTAAAGAAAACTGACAACTTTCCCATGCAAAGTGAAGATGTTACATCAGAGACAAATAACATTGACAAGTTTTATAACCTCAGACCCTGTTCGGGAGTGATTGAAAAATGATAATAATAAATTATAATTGATAATACTTAACTAAGGCTGGTAGAGGTAATTGGTTATTGCTCTTAATAATGGTAATTAATAAGTAATGATGAAAACAATGGTAACCATTTAATATCGAAGTAACTGAAACCAAGTGTGATAGTAGTCTGATACAAAAGGAAATTTTTAAAAACTATAATTATTTCCTTGGATTTAATACCAAAGTTTGGGATATCCTCTACACAAATCACGTTTAGTTTTTTATGCCAGCAACATTTAATGATGTTTGGGCATTTAGTGATCACCTTGTCTGTCCGTCTATAATTAAATGTCATTCCACCCATATCATGAATGGATTTGGACTTACAAAACTGCTTACTAGAATACATTGATACTTACACAGTTGTTGCCTTAGACCATTCTGATTTTTTTAAATTCTTTACTTCTTTAACATTTGGCTTAAAATATATTTTGCATTATTCAAATTGTAAAATGTCTATTTTTCCTATGTAGTCTTAATAATTGTATATGTGATAAATTTGTGAGTCAATCTTCTGCATGATGTTCTGAGGTGGTAGTAGAGACACTTGATAGAGAAAGGACACTTGATGTAGTAAGGACACATGATATAGCAAGAACACTTGATGTAGTAGAGACATTTGACATAGTAAGGACACTTGATGTGGTAGGGACACTTGATATGTTAAGGACACTTGGTGTAGAAGAGACACTTGATGTAGTAGGGACACTTGATGAAATAAGGACACTTGATGTGGTAGGGATACTTGATGTGGTAGGGATACTTGATGTAGTAGGGATACTTGATGTAGTAGGGACACTTGATGTAGTAAGGACATTTGATATAGTAAGGGCACTTGATGTAGTAAGGACCCTTGATGTAGTAAGGACACTTGATGAAATAGGGACACTCAATGTAGTAAGGACACTTGAAGTAGTAGGGATACTTGATGTAGTAAGGACATTTGGTGCAGTGGAATAAAGCACACTGTATGTGGAGTCTATTATGGATTATTTTTTAACAGTAGGTTTATAGTCTGCTAATGTATATTTATTCTGAGATTTGGTAGGATATACTTCTTAAAGAAATGCTTGTGCCTGTCACTTGTTTACTTAAAATTTGTCCAGATTTACATGTGGTTTAGTCACAATGTAACAAAAAAAACTTCTCGAGCTGTTTGTAAATTTTTACATTTTTTCTGATTACAGGTTGATATTGACTCCATGAGATCTTGACTTTGACCATGTTCTTGAGGATCTCATGGGAAATGCTGGCTCTGTGGGAAGCTTGATGCACTGATCATATACTTGGCTCAAGCCACTGATGGTGTTGGCTCAGTTGAGGCTCTTAGTTACATGTATCTGGTATGATGTACATATCTCCCTTCACAGTAAGTGTTGTTGATACTACTGATCTGTACTTGTACAATGATTTAGTTAACATAGTTACGTTTGGCCACTTTGCATATTCAATAAAGTAAATCTTTTGATCACCTGTTTAAAAACAGATTAATACATATCTTCACCATCTGCCCCATGACTTGTGGACTTCAGATTTGACCTGTATTTTTGCTTTCATTATTGAGGTTACAATGTATATAATTGATAAACACATTTCACGAGGTCGTACCTTATGTAAGTTTTTTGTTCACAGAAATGTGTGTCAACTCCTGATGTGTCTGGGTTTCTTTGTAGACGCAAGCGATCAATGGTGGAAATAAAACTGTGATAGCTGCTTAGTAATTAAACTATAGACTTGGAAAAGGAATTTAAAGATTGTATACAGTAAAAACCCATTATATCGAAGTTCAAGGGACTTCGTAAAATTGTTTGTTATAAACAAACTTCAATATATAAATAATCAGACTAATTTGAAAACTGGTTTACTTCGGTGTGTTGTAAAAATTGTTTAATTGTGCTATTTTGTGTATAGGATAGGGACAAAACATGACATTTATAATTCTGATGTATTTAAAACATGCAACATTTACATAAAAAGACATAAATAAACAAAAAATTACAAACTTATTTCCATAAACTGATTTTATAATCGTGAGTATAAACACTGACATTTTTATGTAATTGTCATTAATTATCAATTTCGGAGTTCAGTACAAAAAGATCTGATCAGGTTTTTGTTGGAGGTAAAGGTGCAAAAGTTTCCTTTTAACTGGAAACTTAATTGGTTTGACATAAATGGTCACTGTATAGATGAAAATCGATGTTTGGGACCAAAAATACTCTTCAATATACAAAAATATCAAGACCAATGAATTCGAAATAAGTGCATGTATGTAAAAAGGATCAAATTAGGGACTTTATAATTATATAGATATAAGCGGGAATTCAATATAAGCGAGTTCGATATAATGACTTTCTACTGTATTTTATTTTTTTGTGAATCCATCACTGTTGTTTTGTGGTTTGTGTTTTGAGAGGTTGGATGCACGAACAGAAATACATCACTGTACAAAAAACAAACCCATCAACATGACTTCTACTCATGGGCAACGGTGACGGGCATGTCAAAGTAAGAACTGAAATCAAAGATGCCCTACTCATCACAAAAATTCTCTTCCATAGAAAACTTGTCTAAGAATACAAAAATAAAGGATTCTGAAGCACCAACAAAGAGACTAATGGTGCACATTAACCAGTTCAAGCACTGGGTTTGTATTCAAAGGCATTTTCCTATGATGGGAACTTTTGGTTGAGTTGGGCGTCTGATTCTTACTTCGACATGCCTGTCACTACTGCCTGTGAGTAGAAGTCATGTTGATGGGCTTGTTTTTTGTGCAGTGCTGCATTTCTGTATTGTTGTTTATTATGATGATATAGATATTTTTTACATGTTGCCTTTCCAGAGAATGTTTATTCTTGTCATTGTATATTGGAAAATAAACAAATACCATGCTTTGTTAGTTGGCATTTTTAAATACCTAAAATAAATTTAGGTGTGTCACTTGCTTATTAACACAATTCAAATAATATACATTGTTGGTAAACTGGTGACTGACCTAAAATTGTACAGATTTATTTACCTGAATATTTCATACTACACAAGTACAGCACACAAAAGAAAAACAGCATTTTTACTACACAGAAAATTCATACTAGTCATAGAAAAGCAAATGTATAATAAGTATTTACAAACTATAGTATTCCATACTATAATCAGAAAAGCAAGTTAAATACACAGGTAAAACATCAAACTGGTAAATATACTGAGACATGAAAAAAGCTGGAAGGAAATTTTGGATAAAAAAAAAAGAAAAAACGCCAAAATTCAAAGGGGAAAATTTTGATAAGTCGATAATCTGTTCTGGACTTTTCACATGCCACAAAATGTGAAAAAATGGGTTCTCCAGTTTTACAGCTGTACCTTTTTACAATAGCCATATTAAATACCCATATAATCTTGTATTACAATAAATCTCAAATTAAATTTCTTAATACATGAAACAAAAAGAACAACATAACTGGGGTTAAATGTACATTTTTAAAGATTCTGTAGCCTGTTTTCATAGACATATCTCAACAACAATGATGGCACTCAAGATATCTGAGTCTACAAACTGCCATCTTAACAATGATATGTCTTTGAAACAGGTTACACAGTGTGCCCATATAATGTGACTTAGGCAATGTGGCAAGCAAAGTTTATCAACAAGCCGCTCGATTCTAAGGCCAAAAGTGTGAACTACAAGCGCAATCTAATGTTTTTTTTTCTGCCTGTAGACATTAATCATGCTGAATCGTTAGACATCTTCAAGAAAAACTTGAAACGTACTGTTTTCAAAACTTCTATGAATTCTTTTAATTACAATCATCCCTTTAAAGGTGGTCATCATCTCTATTCTTTTTATTTCTGTATTTATTCTAAACAAATTTTCTAATTATATATTTTCAATTATTTTTATCTATTAATGTACATTACATTGCGCTTGTGGTTCACAGTTTTGGCCTTAGTCTGTGCTTTATTTAGTCACTATTTTATAATAAAATAAAGAATTTATGTGAAGTTGATAAGTTTGATAAACTTTGCTTGTCGTATTACCAAAAATATGACATCAAAGTCACATGGTATGGGCACACAGCTAAACATAATTTTTGGTGCTGACCATGAAAGAATGTAATGTCTGTAACCATTAAAGCTCTATGTTGTAATTGTTTTATTTTTCTCATTTCAAAAATATAATCCTACATTTTGCTAATGTGTAATCATGACTAAATTGGCCAAAATTTGTACAGCTATGAATTAATATCATTGAACATTATTGTTTAGAAAAGGTTACAGACACTACACAAAAAGGTATAAAAATGAAAGAAAAGTCTTTTGTAATACCATAGGAGGGAAATGGTGGATAAAAAATGATGTTCATGAAAAACTAACTTGATTTGTGTAGGGATACCCTAAACTTTGTAATCAACTCCAAGAAAATATGCTATCTAAAAATTCATTTCTTTGAGCAAGTGAGACTACTATCAGCACCAATACCATGTTTCAGCCTACATGTAACCTTTATAATAACTATCTGAGATACCACATTCATTTTGGGTAGTTTGAGGGTCAAATATAATAAAAAATAACACAAACACACAGATTTAAATTGTCTGAAATTCTCCAGCCTAACAGTAATATATCTGCTTTCATATTCATCTAGGTTATTCCTTCTCAACACAAAGAACCTGAAATCACAGAAAAATTAACAAACAGAGTGCAGTATACAATTAACTTTAATGCATGGTAATATTTTTAACAAGACATAGAAATTTCATGAAACCAGCTTTTCGAAAGCACCAGTTTATACTGATTCTGGCATGCTTACAAGTAGACATATTTTGAGATGGTATTTGGTGTTTTAGTAGTTTGCTCCACAAAATTTTATTACTATATATCAAGATGGTTGACCATATGCTATTTTGAATGTACCCAGATGTCACATACAAGAACCCATCATTTAAAGTTTGATCAAAATATGTGAAGAAATAACATAACAGTTTATTCTATAGCCTGACGGACCGAAAACCTGACTATTATATTGCTCTCAAATTTTCAATGCAGGGTCCTAATAAGTAATTTCTGAACACTAGTTAATTCTATCACCCATACAACAATACAAAGCAATAAGAAGAAGCAATGATTCTGCATGGTTAAAAACCATCCAGACATGAGGAGCTCTATCAGAGTGTTTTATTCTACAGAATTTAATAACAAATTGTTCAATAAATTTACACAGCCCTCTCAAATTACACTATTAACAATTAAATGATCCTTTGTAATCCAAAATAAATCCAAATAATTGTTTTATAATATGCACAAGTAGCCCTAATACATAATTGGAAGTTATATAATGTAAAAGTCCAATAAGCCGTTAAGGACAAGAAGCACACATAAGATTTTGTCTACAGACAGCTACAGTATGGGTTTACTCCCTCTGATTTTCCTTTCAAGATTTTAACCCCACATCAGACATTCTTTAACCACATGAGTAAAAATTAATCCCCTGATGGCAGTTTGTACAGAATGAACCTCATAATGTCAATTTGTACACTAATCCTAACCCACAAATGTATCTCTAGTCTGTAAGGATGGACAGACGCACAAACAATAAAAAAAGAAATTATGATTTAAAAAGACTTTATCAAGAGGTTTGTTGACCATTTAGTACTTACTTTTGTACACAGAATTATTAAAATGGTATTTTATTTGTCCCAACAAGCAACATTACCAAACAAACAGCCATCTTCATCAAGGCAAATGCTGATTCAGCAACACACCGATCATCAAAATGGACACCTGAAATTGACAAACCCCACAAAACAACATTATAAATCTACTCTACAAATATTTGAACAAATCACTGAAATCATTGAATATACATGAATCACAAATGACATTACATAAAATTCCAATTCTGTAACTTAAAATTTCACATAAAATATGTTTTCATATACAGAACAAATTTAGGAGAGACATTAATTCTTAATTACTCATATTGTCTAAATTAAAGCACATTATCTAAATTATAGCATTATTGTCTAAATTAAAGCATACTGTATAAATTAAAGCACATGAGAGATGACTATTGTTGAGAGATGACAGTTGTTGAGAGATGACCATTGTTAGAGATGACTATTGTTGAGAGATGACCATTGTTGAGAGATGACTATTGTTGAGAGATAACCATTGTTGAGAGATGACTATTGTTGAGAGATAACCATTGTTAGAGATAACCATTGTTGAGAGATAACCATTGTTAGAGATAACCATTGTTGAGAGATGACTATTGTTGAGAGATGACTATTGTTGAGAGATGACTATTGTTGAGAGATAACCATTGTTAGAGATAACCATTGTTGAGAGATAACCATTGTTGAGAGATGACTATTGTTGAGAGATAACCATTGTTGAGAGATGACTATTGTTGAGAGATAACCATTGTTGAGAGATGACTATTGTTGAGAGATAACCATTGTTGAGAGATGACTATTGTTGAGAGATGACTATTGTTGAGAGATGACCATTGTTGAGAGATGACTATTGTTGAGAGATAACCATTGTTGGGAGGTGACTATTCAGGGAGGTTTCAATGTATAACATTACTTTTGAGATGCTACAAATTCTAATTTATTTTCAGTTAAGCAAAGAAATTTCTATATGACTGATCACACACAGAACTTACCATTCTTTGCACATTGTTGGAACTGTTACTCTTATGTTAGAGTTGTCAAGGAAAATCAACGTCCAGGTCATAACCAGGCATTCCAGCATCAATACACACAATCATATCAGTCATCTTTCCTCAGTGTTTTCCAAACTCTTCTGATGTAAAATCACAATCCGGCTCTGAAATTTGTAAACTGATGATATAAGAGTGAAGTCACACAAACATACTGGAGTACACGTTTGAAGGATTTGTTATAGACTTAAAATACTAAGTTGAATAAAACATGTTGTTAGCATGGTCTCTCTGTATTGTGTCCTTTATAACAACTTTAAGCATTTAATTGTATATTAGGTAGTGTCTTGATAAACATAATAAAGATTGCCCAGTGTCTTATATGTGATATTTATCATCTGGGAAATAATTTACAATATGCCTAATTACCCTTGTTTAGCTTTCAAAATGATATGAGTCCATATCACATCTTGTCATGCAAAGGCAAGAACTTAATTATATAATTTGATACAATACAATATTTTGCCAATAATACCACAATACAGTAATTAAAATTACAACAATACATGGACACGCATCTTCAAGTATAACACAGGACAAAGAATGATAAAAATTGAATTTGCCGATTATATTTTGTAAGCAAATAATTAATTTTATAATTTACTCAAACTTATTTAATATCAGAATGAAGAAAAAAACAAACAATGTATCGGTGTACATGAAATATTCACACACTCCATAATTACATTTAACAGACCATAATTACATGTAATTATTATATTTAAATCTTTAATAATACGTAATCATCAGTGAAACCTGACTGATCAATCAATGTTTCACATTACAGTCAAACCTGTGTTTGTGGCCACCTCAGAATAAAGGACACCCTGCATCATTGATTAATAAGAACAAACTGACCTCCGAATAAAGGCCACCTGTCAATAAAGGTCATTTTTTGACTTTCCCAAAAGTTAACTACGAAAAACTGTCTGTAAAGCACAGCAAAATGCATTTTAGGTACTTTGAACCACGTGATATTTTTGGAGAGTTTGTTCTAAGATTTAAACTATAGGCCTGTTTGCTAGTTGTCACCATTTCACACCAAAATGAATAATGACTAATGTAGATAAAGTAACTTTGTCTGCCTAAATCTGATGATATGTATTGAATGTCAGTCAATGTTGCTTTTGCATAATATGGTATCATTTATTTCTGTTGGGTTCAATTTTCGTGGTTTTTAGTAAAAAATGGCTATTTAGTGGAGACGTAAATTCATGGATTTTGATTTTTTGAAAAAAATAGTTTGCCTTTTCATTCTCTGTCATTTTCTTCATAAAATAACCTCACTAGTGGAGTAAAAATACAAGTAATTGGCCCTCATTCGTCAAAAAGGGACCCAATCGAAAGTTATAAATATGTTTGTTTGTTTGTTTGTTTCACTGGGTTTGACGCCGTTTTTCAACAATTTTTCAGTTATATACGGCGACCGGTTCACCTAACCAGTTTTCCTGGACTATATACCAACCAGTACTAACTTACACTTCCACAAGGAGCCAGCAACTTCTCCGCAAGTGGAGGAAAATCGACATTTTTGTCAAATTTTCATGGAAGGGTATAACCTGCCGCGGCCGGGATTTTACATATGTGACAGATGTCCATTGATAATCTTGACTTTCAATTCAGATCAAACAGAAACCCCATTGGACAACTGGGGGACCACCAGATTCTCTTGGAATCAGATATACCACATTTCCCGTGAAAGGAACTTCAAGGACCTCTACTCCAGGGTTCCTGCGTTATGTGACCAAAGCCATTGCAATGCATCAGGAAGCCACTGTAGAGTATTTTGGAAGTTTCTTGGACAATAGAAAAGATCTGTACAGAAGCTGAGTGTGTGTTTACTGGACATACAGTTCAATCCATGAATTGTGATTACTGAAAACCTAACCTCATTTCTATGCCAAGATGAAAGATCCCAGGACTAATTGATATTGAGTGTAATTGTGATCATCTGGGATAGTGGACAGATCTCTTAATGCGATGAACTGTGATCATAGCCAGTCATCCAGGTGACATAACAGTGCAGTTTAGATGTCATGGTTATAACATTAATGTGGAATAACCTCCAAAAAGAACTGATAGTGACTTTGACCATACTACTCTCAAATGGACATTTCATATTCATTATGCGGAAGATTCATGGCTGCTCACTGGATGGGTATAAGCCTCCACCAAGATCAGATTTCAACTGTGGATTTGTGATTCAATGTTGATCTCTATACAGTTTACCAAGAAGCCCCTGTAGAAGTGGATTTTCAATTATCTGTTGCATACCAACTTCTTGGATGGTCATAACCTTCTGCCACAGAACGGTGGACACCTTATTTACTGTTTGTTGACTTAGTGGAAGATGGGACCTTTAGCAAATGTTAGCCTCTTTCAGGTGCATTGCTGAAGAGAAGCACCGTGATATCTGGTTGAGAAGATCCACGCATGACACTGGTCTGTTAATGTAGGCAAACATAATAATGATTGACCAATGTCTTATACGTGATATTTATCATTTGGAACATAAAATACGCCCTATATGGTATAGATCCAAATTTTGTAATTTCGGTTCCTAATCCGACATTAACAAGAATGACAACTTATCTTTGGAGTATGCTTTTCTCTCATTCTAACAACTTGCTTTTGCAACATAGAGTTATGTATTTAAATACTTATTCTGTGAAGTACAAACTAAATAATGTGTTTTAACGTTCATCAGTATGATTAAGTTGAAGGTGTATCATGCTAGTCAGTCATTAAATTATCGAAGAGAAATTGACAAGCTTATACTACCCAAAATTTGACAGGGTCACCTAATAGATGGTATATATTTTATAAGCTATTAATTTTTTATTGATTTTTAATTGTTATTATGAAACTTTTGTTGTGTGTTTTTTATTTTATTTTTAAGTATTGATTTATCACTGAAACGTGACACTGGCTGGATCTAGATTGGGGTGACTGTTTAAGGTTTTAGTGCATTCCTGTCAGAAGTGAAGTGATTTTAAAGCCAGCTGAAAGTGAAAGGAACTTTTCAATATCGTGCATGGTGCCCATTGGCGTTGATTACTGCCTGGCATTGTGTTCTCATGCTACTGATAAGCCTGCGGATGCTGCCTTGTGGGATTCGAACCCACTCCTCAAGGAGGGCTTGTTGTAGCTCCTGGATGATGGTAGGATTAGCAGAGCATGCAGATATTGCAACCTGAAGCATGTCCCAGACATGTTCTATGGGGTTGAGGTCTGAAGACCTTGAAGGCTAGTCCATCCTGACAATTGTTTCAGCTTGGCGGTACTCATTGGTCACTCTGGCTCTGTGAGGTCTGGCATTGTCGTCCATTAACTCCTTCAGACTGAATCCCGACTGAATGCGTGATTATATCTGATAAGCAAACGTCGAGTCCCGACTGAAGCCGTGTTTACAATTAGCGATCGTATGTTGAATCCAGACTCAAGGCGTGATAAACATGCTGCGTAAAAAACGGCTGTCATTGGTTTAAATTCGTGTTAAAACAGATTTTGTAGTAAATACAGCCAATCGTAACGATCCTTTTTCTAATGTTTACAAAATGATTTTCTACGTGAAATATAACAGCAAACTTAATTGATTGTTTTTTATGCACGTATGTCGTGGGTAATTCAATTTTGTTTATGGCCATAATTGAGTCGGATATCGAAATGGAGTTTGTTTTTCGACCGTTAGTGATTTAGACTTCAATCTTAAATTGGCAAACATAGAATATAGGAACAAGTCTGACATTTATTTGACTGAAACTGACGATTCTAACAAAGATATGCTATTTGTTTGCCTTATTGAAAACAAAATTTTCTGCAACCACAACATGCCGACAGTAATGCAGAGGTGGGTGGAGAATGAAAGACAAAATCATGTATTGTTGATTTCAGCGATTTTGATGACAATGCAGGAACAATTTGATTGAATTGAATTGTGTACGTTATATAGAATCATAAACATTAATCTGGAAGAAAATCAAGCGGTAGGATGTTCACATTCACCACTGTTTGCATGAGTTTCCCTTGCTAAAAATCTATCAAGGATATAAGACCTTATAGCCAAGACACAAATTTACAGCATCAGAATCCATACATATTGAATGACCTCAAATATGACCCTGACCTCGGTGCTAAAGACCATGGTCTTCTGATGGTAAATATTAGTACCAAATTATGTTAAAATCCATTCAAAAATTGGAAAGATATGGCTGAAACACGAAAATTCTATACATATTGAATAAATTTAAATATGACCTTGATCATCATGTTATGGGCCAGGGTCTTGTGCACAACACATTGTCCTCTGATGGTGAACATTTGTGCCAGGTTATTTCAAAATCCATTACAAAATTATAAAGTTATGGCTAGGACATGAAAAAGGGACAGATGGAAGGACGGAAAGCACATTTTACCAGATATTAGAATGTCAAAACTTTTAGGCTTTAATAAAACCAAACTTATACATACCATAGCTTAATAATTTCGAGTGCTATTCTGATACCAAGGTCACAACTGTAAATTTCTGGCTTTAATTTTTCTTAAATTTTTTTAATCCCCCAACCCCAAAAAAAACCAACAATATGATGGTTGAATGTTGTCAACAACACTGAATTAACAACAGTCTGGAATGTCAGGTTCAATTCAGAAATAATCATTGGTTTCTGGCTTAAAATTATTATAAATAATTTTGTTCCAGGCTGCAACAATGATGTTTTTTAATGTATTTGATAGTGTGCCTGTGTAGAAACTAAATATATCTATCCGGGTCAGGTGAGGATATAACAAGTTCAGACTATGCACGCAAAAATTCACAAACAGGTAAAAATGCCTGACTCATGATGTTAGTTCTTGATCTTTAGACCTTTTTGGTAATACTGTCCAGAGTCTGCATACACTTGTGCGCAGAACACTCAAAAATGATGAAAAGGTTGGGTACCGACATTGGGGATAATATAAAAGAGGTGCGCTCGCCGCCCAGGGCAGTAGAGAGTTGGCAGTTGACGCTAACCTTTTCCAGTGAATTCTATCAAACTATGTCTGCTGATTATTAGCGTTAAAATTTTAAAAATATCTTCGCCTAGGCTTATAATCAGGGATAGATATATTTCGTTCAATTTAAATTTGAAATCAGTTGTATTATTTAGTTGGTAACCTCGTTTTACGTTTAATTTATTGGACGATTAAACATCTGTAATATGGACAAGTGGAGTTGTTTTTGTATAATCACATACATCTTTCCCGCTGGACTTGAGCGTGTTTGATCGTAGAACAATAAACTAGGCATACGTACGATCGGTAAAATCCCAACACCCCAATTTGGAAAACCGAACCACGTACAATAGCTTTATATGGTTTCAATACTGTCAGCCAGCTATGTCCAGATAGATATCAATCATGAACTAATTGATGACTTTTCTACATCATTCATGTTTTAAGTGGATATAAACTCACAAAAAATCAGTTCATAAAACATGATTTACTTACCATCGAGGTCATAATATTTTCTTGATTCTAAATAGTTTTCTTGCTTAATCTGAAATATAAGTAGAGATACATTAAATAACAAGTAAGCAAGCAGTAAATCTTACTAAACAAATTTTAGACGGTTCTCTTTTGAACATATTAAATTCACACAAGGGTTGCGCATGCGTGAAGGGGTTGCGCATACACGAAGATCAAGTCACGTCTTTAGATACGATTATTGAAAACTCATGGTTTTCGTAATATTGCACTGCAGATCTGTATCATCTTAGTTGTATCAAAGACTGGTTTCTAAACAATAATTATATCAAAGACTGGATCCGAAATCTTAGTTGTAGCAGAGACTGGATCCCAAATCTTAGTTGTATCCAAGACTGGTTCCTACATCTTAGTTGTATCAAAGACTGGTTCCTATATCTTAGTTGTATCAAAGACTGGTTCCCAATTCTTAGTTGTATCAACTTGAGCACTGTTTTAATGCATACTGATTTCACAAAAGGACAGCAAAGTTAACTCAAAACTAGGAAAACTAGGAAAACTTCTACCTTACAATAAAACAACCCTCTGATGTTGTATCTTACATTCCCTACATTTAATCAATATCTGATTTTTAGTAAGTATATCATCTAGGATTTTATCTCCATTACAGTATGAAAGAAGCCTTCATTAACTAGAGCTCCATAGAGTTAAACCAATGCTCATCTGTTTTACAACATTCCTTTTAATAAGCAATTTTGATAAAAATTCTAAGTTAAAAGCGGGCATAACTCTAAAAATATAGCTTTCAGAATAATGCTCCTTGTCTTGAAACTGTGAATGGTCATGACAATTAAGTATTCAAAGTGTAGTGATGATATCTTTAAATGCATATGTAATGGATTACATTAAATTTGTTGCACAACAACGATTTTTATGATGCAGCAATCATAATAGCAACTTTTTCTTTGAAACAGACTAGCTAAAAACTAGGTTGCTATGGGTAATAATTAAGCCACAGGTCCATTTAATGCTGAACATGATCTTCATAGCATGTTCAACAGTCATAGAATAATGCTGAAAATTCAGCAGATGTCAAATCATACTCTTTGAGGATGCTTAGCACAGACGTCATGGTTATAATCATGTACATAGTAAACCATTAGCACACATTCAACCATTACAAATGACAACAATGATGTAAAATTGTTGTCAAGGTCAGTTCAAGGTTGGGTGATATGGGTGCACTGAGAATGGTCTAAGGTAACAACTGTGTAAGTAATAAAACATTCTAGTATGCAATGCTGGTTTTGTTAGTCCGAATCCGTTCAACGGGGCATAAAAATACAAATTACATCATGGATGATATTAGAGTATTCAACTGATTTAAACTGACCACACAAAATATTGATCATAAATTCCTTAGTACTAGTATTGAGATGACAATAATTCATCAATATCCTAACAATGAAATCAGCAGATAAGTATTCACCATTCAACAATAATTCAACAATAATTCAACAATACCGTTATAATGAAGAGATGAAAAACATATTGAAAATATCCAGAGCAAAGTGCAAAGTCCTATTTTAGAGAAGAATGCATAATAAAGCTGTAAAAACTAATATACCTTGGTCTACAATATAATATCATTACTTAGATATAAAATTGAGTAAAACTGTAAAGAGTAAAACTGTAAAATATCTACCTATCATGTGTCAGTGAGTTAACAACCTGCTGGAAAACTGGTTCTCCTAAAGTACTTGTGTTCACTTTTTTCAAAAAACATGAGAATTTCATGGCAAAAACCAATTGACGAAAGGAGTGACAGGAAAGCATTCAACCGTTTTAAACTGAACACAAAAAATTATTGTGTAGACAGAAGGATTAATAGTAAAAATACTAAATAACCCTTGTACAAAAAAATGACCAGTGTAAAATTTGATGTGTACAAGACCAAGGATAAAGAGTATGTTTAACTAAATGTATTTAAGATAAACAGAAACACAAGATATAATCCAGTGCTTTTTTCACATCTACGGGAAAGGTGGTGGGTCTTTAGTAAAGGTAAAATAGTGTGGTAAGAAAATAATGTGGTACGTGAGAAATTAATATCGTGAGAAAATAGTGTGTGAGGAAATAGTGTGGTTAGTCAGACATACAAAAAAACAGCCAAATTTGGCCCTTTAAACCCTAAGTGTGACCTTGACATTAAAGATATGTACCTGGGTTGTGTGTAAGACACACTGTCTCATCAAATAGAATAATTATGTCATGTTGTTTTAAAACCAATCAATGCTAAAAGAAGTTACGGTCTGGACATGGTAAAACATGGCAATATTTGCTCTTTAAACCCCCAAGTGTGACCTAGACCTCTTAAAATATGGTCAAGGGTCTTGTGCATGACACATCGTCTCATTAAGGAGAACAATTATGCCATGTGGTATTAAAACACATCAATGCTGAAAGGAGTTACGGTCTGGACTAGGTAAAACATGGCAATTTTTCCCTTTAAACCCGAAGTGTGACCCTGACCTTTGAGATATAGACCTCGGTCTTGTGCATGACACACCCTCTCACCATGTTGAACATTTGTGCCAAGTGATTTTAAAATCCATTGATGCATAGGGAAGTTATGATCCGGACAAAAAAATCATGCACACGCATGCACATACATGGAACTGCCATTTTGACAACTAAGTCAAGCTCACCACAAGTGGGCTCGACAAAAATAGTGTGGTAAGTGAGAAATTAGTATGGTGAGAAAATAAGAGTGGTAAGTGAGAAATAGTGTGGTGAGTGAAAAATAGGGTGGTAAGTGAGAAATTATTATGGTGAGAAAATAGAGCGGCAAGTGAGAAAATTGTGTGGTGAGTGGAAAATAGTGTGGTTAGTGAGAAAATATTATGGTAAGAAAATAGTGTTGTAAGTGAAAAATAGTGTGGTGAGTGGAAAATAGTGTGGTGAGTGAGAAAATAGTATGGTGAGAAATTTGTGTGGTGAGAAAAAATGACAAAGCATAAATACCCCCCAACATACAATCATCAAGGTTTTAAGTTTTTGGTCAATTTCATGATTTTTTACCAAAAATAAAATTGAACTGGACAGGAATGTTCATGTAGCTATAATTATATCTTATTGAGAAATAGTGCTGTTACATAAATACAGCTTATGGTAACTATGGTACATATACATAGTTTATGATTATGTAAGTAGCTGAGGCGGATCAAACATTTCCTACACAAAATTCATTATTTTGTGTAATATTTTAGTAATTCTACAACATGTACACATGTCAAACAAAATTTATACAGTTCAACCTGTGACTTAATAAGAAATAGGGCCTTTATGTACATCTGATTTATATACAGTATAACCCCTAAAATCCGGACTCCCTGAAGAACAGAATTCTCTGAAAGTCAGACAATTTTTTCAAGTCTCATTTTTTTCTCTTCTGTAATAATAGTTCTCTGAAAACCAGATTTCTCAGAAAACTAGACTTTTGTCCCAGCCCTGATGGGGTCCAGTTTTCAGAGGTTATACTGTATTTCATTTAAATCTGATTTTCAATTTCCTTCCAAGATATTCTGTAGATGTAGATATGTATTCTATGATACACTTGTAAACTAAACTTCCATCATCTATTTCATAACTCATATACATATTTTTTTTTTAATTTTCACCCTATGATATCTGATAGAAAATACACTTTAAATATGATTCATCCATATTGCTTTTATATGTTTAGTGCTTGATTTGCATAGTTTAACATAAAAATTAACTAAAAATTTCAATTAAAACGACTTGGTGGTGTGATAACATATATATTCTGATTAATGATTTATGTTTTTATTTTACATGTACATGGAACATAGTGAAAAGTCAAACACTACGATTCAGATTACTTTTGACTACATTAGATACCTTCATTACGTACAATGTACTGAGGTAAATACATGTGTAAGCTGAAACATTAAACAATTTTTGAACAATTAATGAGATAAAATTGTGCACAAAATAACAAAAGACTAACATCAGTCTCAATCATACATTGAAATAATCAACAGTCTCATGCTTAACCAACCAAACACACCCAGGAGACCTGGCACACATGAACTAGACATCCAAATACAACATTGAGCCCAATAATAGCCTTGACCTTTGAGGTACAGACATGGTTCTATGTGGTCATATTGGTGGAATAGTGGAGTGGTTTTATTTCCATACAAATGGCCATTGAACTTTAAAACAAATATTTTGCTCTTTTAAAACTCAGTTGTAATAGTGGGGAGGTCATAATTTTGGGATGGTCATAAATAGGGATTTTACTATATAACTGGCAGGCCAAAAGATAGATTGATTGTCAATGGGTCTCTTTGATTTTCACACCCTTGTATGACAATTATCAAATGAGAAGAAGGTAAAACATTCATATCTTGTCACTTTCAAATGACAACTGCATTGTCTAAATATACACTTATCATAATCAATTAAACCTCTGATGTCTTGTTTACAAGTGCCTGATCACCTGAACAGGTCAATCTCACCACATCAACTTACTGGGTAGTCAAAATGCCTTTAGGGTATCATTCGTCTGGAGGAATTAGTGTCCATTCTAGACAGATGTCATTTGTTCAGAGGTTTGCTATAGTGCAATGTTCTGGATTATTTCATAGTGTCCATGCACCTAAGATCGATCAAAGAAAACGTTCCTAGATGAATGACAAATGATCACAACAGCTGGATGTGGTTCTACATGATGAAGCAAACAAAACTGTATAAAAAATGTACAATAAAAACTTACATACGTTCATGTCCTATAGACAATCAATTCTTGTCTATGATTCTGTTCAATGATTCTTGTTCAGAAATTGACCTGAAATAACACAAAATTTACACATGCATGAAGAAAGACAAGCAACAGACAAGGACGATTTTACACACGTGGTCATTAATTTTGTTCCTCACTTACATACAAGCTTTAAATTATAGAACTTTGTTGTCAAAAACAACGAGCGTTTGTTCCAAATTGAATTTTATGAGATCAGAAAAGTTTGACACAGAGCTCAGAACTAGTGAGAACTTTGATCTGAGACCATCATAAACATGTGTATAACAGTCTCAGCTTTGATGAAGGGAATAGGAGCAGTGGCAGGATGGCAATTTGTTTAGCAGACTTTGCATGGTATATTATCAATGATTGTCTTGATGATTATTGCATTTAGCATGCGATTTGAGAATGCCTTAACCCATTTTTTCTAATTCAATCAATTTTTTACAATATTTACACAATGTCTTGTGTTTTTCTTCAGCCTAATTCATCATCCAATTATAGGTCATAGTCATTGTTGGGTTAAACACACACTCATCATGCAAATTTATCTTTTTTTATTAAATTAGCGATGAAAAAAGCGTGACACCTGCTCATTTAAAAAATAATAAAAAGATCTAACTGAGCTGACACTTTACTTATTCACTCGTATGTTTTTTTCGTTTAAGAGTATTTTTTTCTAGCATACCAAGCCATAAAATCCTAAATTCAACTCTTCATAGAACATGTGTTCCATGTACATCGCTAATTGCTAACAAGTACACCTAAATAATGCCTTTGTATTTCATCATATTCACATAGGATTGTCTACATTCTAAAAACAGACCATTCTAACCTCCACACAGAATTGTCGTTCCTCTCACATGTAGTGCACGAAAAGAATAACACCTCTGGTCAGAATTGGTCTATTTTTAAAATGTAAACAGAAAGCAGTACATTTGAAGGACAGGAAGCACTCAGTGACTTAGGGCCATTTGAGGTACAACCATCCTAATAGACACTACTCAGAATCTGTATGAATCTAATGTTTTCTGTTTGTATGTTGTATGAGACAGCAAAATATGAAAAATTAAAACAAGAGGGCCATGATGGCCCTGCATTGCTCACCAGAATAAACATTAATTAATTGTTACTAAAAAGGTAATAAAAGCACACTTGTGGGCAAATAAGGGGAAACAATAATAAACTCGATAAAGGACCATCAAAGCATACTACAAAGGAATATTTGTGATGACTGAAGGATGCCACAGACCAAATTTGGTAATGATCCAACCACTGGTTCATGAAAACAAGCCATTTTAAGGTACTTCTATTTTTAGCTCTAGCAGCCCCTAATTGGGGCCAACCATTTTTATTTCAGCAAATCTGATAGAACACTATCTAAAGATGCTAAAAACCAAGTTTGGTAATAATCCATCCATAGAATCATGAGAAAAAGTTGTTTTAAGTTATTTCTATATTTAGCTCTAGTGAGCCCTAAAAGGGGCCAACCAAATATATTTGAGCAAACTTAAGGGAGGACCATCTATGGATGCTACAAACCAAGTTTGGTGATGATCCATCCATTGTTTCATGAGAAGAAGATGATTAAAGGTTTTTCTATTTTTAGCTCTAGTGACCCCTAAAAGGGGCGAACTGGTATAATATGAGCAAATTGCAGTTAGAACATCAAAAGGCTTCTGCACAGCAAATTTGAAGTAAATCTGACCGGTAGTTTCTGAGGAGAAAACCATTGTTGACGCCAGACAACGTACGCCGGAGCAACCACCTACCCATCCTAATAGCTAATAAATATTGACAACAAACTAGGAAGATGCCACATTGTAATATGTCAGAGAGTTTCTCTCAGAATATTTCAAACATGACACAAAACATATAAACATGCCCAGAATAGCTAGCCACACACAGACTAAATGGCTGAAAACAGCAAGAAAAACAGGGTTGTTAGGTATTAAATAAACATTTAATGTTAGTTGTACAAAGCAATAGAATATGCATGTACAGTAAAGAAGTTCTTTTTCCTTGACCGTTCATTTCTTTACTTCAATATAATAGATATTGAGAAACATGGATATAACGAAGATTGTTTGGATCTTAATGAATTCACTATAACCATGTTCTACTGTAAGATATTAATGAAATACAGACATACATTATAAACTCTCTACAGATTTATCTGAATAAAGATATAGAATGCAAACTGGATATTTAATACAAACATAAGTTAACATGAGGTACAGTAATACCTCAACATTAAGACCACCTCTGGGACATGAAAACACTCCTAATATTGATATAGTCTCAATATCAAGTTAAAATATGGATTACATACTAAAAACTAGTCCAAACATTAGTGGTTATTATAATGAAGTGGTCACTATGTGAAGTTTAAGTACATATACATAAATTCAATGACAAACTTTTATTCATCAAATAAATACAACAGGGAGGGTCTCAATGGTCAACTGTTTATGATCTCTGACTAGTTATCACTTGCCCCTCGGTGGTTTGAGCTTGAATCAC
This sequence comes from Lutraria rhynchaena, assembly GCA_008271625.1. NCBI lineage: Eukaryota > Metazoa > Mollusca > Bivalvia > Venerida > Mactridae > Lutraria > Lutraria rhynchaena. The sequence continues at coordinate 245,055 of VIBL01000109.1, read as the reverse complement.
ACCTGGGATAAAATTTCACATAAGGAAGCTGTCAAGCAAGTTCACAGAAGGTTGTAGGTTCCACCTAGGTGTACGCCTGGGTTGCTCCACCACTGTCACAGTTGGAAAAGTCGCTAAATGACACCGGTGTGATGTTAAACCCCCAGAAAAATGACTGTGTTCTTATACAAGTACCCAGGGTATGAAGGTGCAAACAATTAAGCTAAACTTTACCATATAATACCATACTAAGCCACTAAATCTGGATGGACAAAGTTTATTTATATACAAGAATTTCAAGCAGTGTATTCACAATCCAAACATATTCACGAGGGTGAAAAATGGAAAATTTTGAAAACTGGAAAACTTGAGCTCATTGCTATGGAAGCAATAAAAACCAGTCTGCCCCCCCCCCCCAAAAAAAAAACAGAAATTGTGGCATGTGCACGAACTTTCAAGTATACACAAATTTTTACAGAGGTGAGAATACTCATTGACAGATAAAGAAGATAAAATGCAAGAAATCTTATATTACATTATGTGTTTACATTACTGTCTGACACATACCCTAAAAAATTATATTTCCCAACCGATGTCATAAAATGTTGTATTGCACATAAACAGATGAAAATTCTCACCTCTGTTACTCAAGAAAATATTTGAAATGTTGACATTGCAGTCTTTTAATGTTGAATGTTAAAACTCATGCAAACTACCAGTAAATAGATAAGTTGATAAACCAGAGTATTTCAAATTCAAGGAGTTAAGTTGTGCAAAATAAAACTAAAACTTAAAGCACATCAGGAGCCTAGAGTATACAGTGGTTTATCTTGATATTTATGACAATAAAAACTTTATAAAACACAATAAAACAAGCATGTACATTAACAATCTCATCTTAACTAAGTTGTCCTAATGAAATAAAGGTGAAAAACAACAGTATGTATAAATGATGGTAAGAAATCAATACATCAATACTATACAACATGAGTACACAAGATACAGCAGCACTTGTCATCACACCATGCATATAACAACACATGTAATATAATGTCACACACCTATACTGACAATATATTATTGCTACATATCTGTTATACTATCATAACAAAAATGCTACACTCAGCTGAAAGTTATCGGTAAACTGATATAACAATAGATACAAATTGTTTTATAACTTAAAATAATCAATATTTTTACGACTTAAAATGATCACTATTTGAACATTTACGAAACCAATCTCATTATACACATTCACTTCTCAAACTCCAATACAAATAATAAATTTCTATGTAAGTAAAAGCATGACACAGGATTTTGTATGTACACTAAATTTAACATTCATATTCATTTCATAGATTCAAACTCAAATCACAGACACATATCAAATCTAACAAATACACTCAAATCTAAGACACATATCAAATCTTAAACATAAACTCAAATCTATGACACATATAAAATCTTAAACATGCACTCGAATCTAAGACACATATCACATCTCAAACATAAACTCAAATCTCAGATACATATCATATCTCAAATATAAACTCAAATCTAAGACATATATCACATCTCAAACATACAGTCAAGTCTCAGACACATACCAAACATACACTCAAATCTCAACCACATATCACATATGAAACATACATTCAAATCTCAGACACATATCAAATCACAAACATACACTCAAATCTATGACACATATCACATCTCAAATATAAACTCATATCTATGACACATATCACATCTCAAACATACACTCAAATATCAGACACATATCATATCTCAAACATAAACTCAAAACAAATATTCACATTTAAATCTTGGATATTCACTCAAATCTCAAATTCAGGTTCCCAAAATAAAAACCAGATTAATTCTCATTCATTCACAATCATTTTACAGATCAACACTAAATTCTTATACATGCAAATCTAAAGTACACACTTAAAGAAAACTGACTTATTCTCATATCCAACATTAACCATAACTATAAAGATTCACATCACACTCTTAGATTTACTCTCAAGTTTTAGATATAAAAATCTCAGATTAACATTTGAATAATAGATTCCTTCATAAATAACAGATTGATTTCATGAGCTAAACTCAAAATTATACGTTTCAATTTTCACACAGATCTACAACCAAATCTGAAATATTCACTCAAATCTTAAATTCGAAAATGATTTCCAGGCAAATCTAAAATTCACACTCAAATCATAGGTTCCTACATTAATAACAGATTGATTCACAAACTAAACTCATGGTTATACATTTTCATTCATATCACAGATTCACACACAAACCTCTACAGGAAGTTTACAGAGAACACTCAGCTTACAGAAAGCAGTAGGATTAAGCCAATAATCAAACATGTACACTCAACATGACCTATGGGAATAAACTAAACTGGAATAAAAACATCACACACTGTCAACTATTGTTTGGTAAATGATACAACAAATACAGAATGTACAATATATAAACAATTAATTTTTTACCTTTTTCAGTTCTTCTTTCATCTGTGCTGCTTCAGCAGGATTATTGTATCTGAACATATTTATTTTATCCAGTAATATCACAGCACCTGTTACAATAATGTTAAATAATTAATTACCAATAACAAGTAGCAAACATAATGTAGTTAGTGATTATACCAATAGTCAGATTGTATTTGGTCACAACATCATTCAAACAAATTTGTTTAAAGCACTAGCCAAAACTATAAGTGGCTTACTGAAAATGTACTATTTACCACTAGCCCCAAAAACACAATTTGGAGAACGTTCACTGACCAGAAGAGAAATTTACTAACACCATACTTTGGGCCAGTGGATTAACATGAAGACTGTCACAATGTCTGCAGTCTTCATACAATGTTATAAATGGAATGTAAGATTAATCAAGTACTCTTTATACAACCCTCACATATCAGCTATATGCTGTATGATATGTTTGTAATATAGTAACATTCAATAGTCAAATTTCACAGTGTACTGTACATAAACAAAAAAATGTAGTAGCAGTAATTTAATAGAACATTTTTTTATGAATGATAATCCAATAATTTGATGCACTTAACCCTTTGTCTCATAAGCATATTTTGGACTCTATTAAATTCAAAGCTAATATACAAACATAAATATATTTAAGAAATTTCATTAATTTTTCTCTCACAGAATGGAAAACGTAAAAAATAAGCTATTGCTCATTACAAGAAATGTTTTTTTTGCCACAATGTTTTCAATAGTCATCTGCTCAAGATTTGGGGAATGTGGTATTATAAGACAAAGGGTTAATTGTTTTAACCCAATTATCTTCATGTTTCATATACATCAACAATATGATGTCTACTACGTGGTATGGATATATCTAAACTTGTACTATAACTAACCTTGTGTAAGTTTAGTTGGTTCAGACACTATGTTACCATTCACACAGCACAGAGCTTCCACATGTGGATGTAAGGTGACATTATTAGATAAGTTCTCTATCATACAATGTTCCTGTTCTACTTCTTCACCAGCAATCACTAAAATATAAATCATATTTTACACTTAGCAGTACATGACACATGATTTGTTTGTAAATAGTCAAATTAAAACAAAATGTTTTGTTTAATCTAAAAATCTCGCCAACTCCTGTACAGATATAGTAGAATGCGGTTATAGTGATTCCTTGGAACCAGAATATCTATTACTACATCTACATGCATATCTGCATATCAATCACATCAAAATATAAAAAGCACTATGAAATAAAAAAAAAATTCCTTCACTCTAACCTAATGCCAATAGCATTTTACTACACTTATATTAACATAAATTCAAACATTTATCTAGTTTCCCAATGTGTAATTTAATCCACTATCACATAATTAAATATGAAAATTAATTTTCAGAATGGAAATCTAGTTCTGTGTTAAGAGCTGCACATATATAAATCTCAATTATACACTCTCCTAACTGTTCATTTAAACAGTGCATAGTTATAGATCATTGTTACAACAGCAGAATAATATAAAACACTTACCTATATCTACAGGTGAGTCAGCATCAGACCTACCAACTCCTGTCTGTCCCTCCTAAAATACACATTCCATCAATAATAAAGATACACAGACTGCAATATGATAAAAAGTATGTCAGAAAATAAAATTACTTCATCCTATGACAAAGGTTAGTATATTTTGAGAGTACAATATATCACTATTAATTGTTTGTGTAAACATATGTTTAACCAGAGACATATAATAACAGAGATAAGCAGCTTCCCGACATCTCACTAAATCCCGCGTGCCTCACGATAACGCGAGAGCACACACCTGGCTATCGATTACTTAGGCGACATCCGGTACCGATTTCTGATCATGGTCAGCATCGGTTTAGCAGGCTTAAACTCGCTGTTTTACATAGGGCAAAAAAATAAATTCAGTGAGTAAATAATGAGGAATCTGCTTCAAATTTTAAAGAAACTTAAGTCAACAATCCCAAAAACGTTATTTAATAAGTTTCGTAAACATTATAGACGATTTAAACGCAAGGACAAACGGCCCGACAATGTCTTAATGTACATGTCCGACACGGCATGATGCGTTTTAATATAAAATATCATAAAATGTATATTTGTACTTTTCAAAAAATATTCTCTTTGTGGGTTGCAAATGCAAAATAATAGGGCCCTATCTGTATCAATTATCAGGTGATTATCACATGCAACCATCAATCGGTAATGCCGCTTTCAAATACATCTTCAAAAGATGACGATTAAAGCACCCGAATTTAATTGCCAATCATCTATTTTCATTGAATTGGAGCCCCTTTCACCCTTTTTAATTTCGTGAAAAACAATTTTGAGTATATTTTTCTTGTTGTCTTGTCTTATTTTCGCCACAATTTCATCACAAAGGTGACCTGTACACATGTTTTGCGTTTTTATAAATATCAAGTAAAAAACGGTGATCAGCTATGGCATCTTCTGATTTCATCTCTTGGGATGATGATGATTTGAATTTGGATTTACTGATCAAGAAAACAATGACATTAATAGTAGTAGTCAGGTTTTTGACTCTAAACCAGAACAAGCTGTTAATGTTTGCCTGGAGTGCAACAGACGTCTATGATCTATATCCGGTTTTCGTGGGCATGTCACCACGAAGCACGGACTTAACATAAAAGATAACTCAAATTTTCTTCTTTTTGCAGAATGGCACAATGATATTTCCAGTACTGGAACAAATTATTGAGTCGACGGTAGTTGAATAACATGGTTGACAAGGTGTTGTTTTTCTGCATGTAAATAAATGTCCGACTTGGTTCAGTTCCCTGACTGCGGTCAGGCAATCGGTAAAGCAGTATCAGCTTGTACTACCTTCACTTATACATGCATGTGCATACATTTATGGCTGTATTAAGATCTACAAATATGGGTGTGCATTTGATTTTGACCTTAATGGCTTTAGTGGCAGCGATGTGGTGTAGTCGCTTATTTGTGAACCGGAAAGGTTGTACAGTGCTGCTATTGGTAATGATCGTAGATCCTAATATAGACGACTGAACACAAAGTTCTATGTTTCATCAGTATAATTTATTTCTCAGTAACAATAGATATAATTTTCAATTCACTAAGTTTAAATCAAATAAATTCACAACGTTCAAATTTAAGTCCAATACATCACAATCAACACAGAGTTAAGCAGATGTCACATAGACAGTTTCCAAGTAGTTTCAAAGACAAAACGTACTTCTGTGTGTCATATAGACAATATCCTACAGCATAAATTCAATCTCTCTTCTCCCTTATCTTAAAACTAAGCTACCTTATATTTACAGGGACTTTCTGTGGAAGGTGTGGCTTATTAGTAGACTAAAAATATAATATCTTAATAACAAAATCACGCATTTTCATCAAACAAACAATTGAACAATATAAATACTTAGCGTAATAAAGGAAGTCTTAGACACTTAAGGGAGAAGATTCTCACAAGTATTTTACTTAACAATAGACTGACCAAACAAACATAATTAATTAATCACCTTCAAAAATACAAACAGCTTGAACATTTATTATTTCATTATTTCAGCCAACTTCAGTGCTTAAAACTACAGCAACGTTTAATTGTACAATAAATTGACATATGGTAAAGTAAACAAATTAATTAAACAAAAGATTCAACAACAATTTCAACAAATTTAGTTTCCTACTTTTTATGGGATTAACTATGAACAAAAAAAAAAACACTACAAAATTTCATAAAAAGATCAACACAAAAATACTCTAATATTTATGGCATAATAGTTTATTTAAATTATCATTTATGCCAGAGAAAAAAAATTTTAGATTCTCATCCCCGCCCGCCCCTATCCAACCCCCCCCCCCCCAAGGCTTTTTATTTGACAAAATATCAGGCTCGGAAAAAATGGACAGTAGTTGATAAAAACATGCATGGTTTTTATCCTCCACATTCAAGAATCAGTTTAAATGATAAACTGATTAATTCTGTGTTATTGTTTTTGCATTTGAAAAGGTTTCTGAGAAAAATTCAGAAAAATCCTGTCTGGGATAAATAAAAAATAAAATCCACCCACCCGCCTCAATTTTTTCTCAAAATCTGGATGAGAATCTAAATTTTTTTTTCTCTGGCCTAATCTAGAAATTTCAGACACAGTTCAATGCAATTCCTGTCAAAAATTCGCTACTCAAGTCTTTGACCAAAACAATGAAAACTAAATCAAATCAGCAGTCTGATGCATTAAATGAAAATGAACAAAAAGTGTTATTCTACATAGCTGGTTTTGCCATTCATGCACTTAAAAAGAAATACAGCAAAATTAAACAGGAAAAAGATAGGGAATTCAGCTTAAAAACAATGGACTCACTGACAATGAAATCATGTGAAGAAACTACCTGAAAAAGTATGCATCAATGCTTGACAAAAAAAACCGTGGTGGTCTGAAATATCCTTGTGAATTTTTTTTCTTCTAGTGAGTCAATTGATAAGGTAGTCAGAGAAAACACACAGCAGAAACTTTCTCAAAATGCTTTGAATAAATGTTCGCATAAAGAGAAAATAATGGAAGATTATATGGTGAAACATTATACTGAGAAAGGAAGTAGTTTTAGAGATACTCTCAAAGAGAAATGTTCCAATGTGTAGAAAAAACAGTATCCATATTGCACAGTATCTTAGTGACAGTGTTGCTTAGACAGTTCAGTACACGTCCACCTAACAAAAATATATGTACATCATGTATGTTTTACCTAGAAAACTTTAAACCTTATTGACATAGTATTCATAATACATTGTTTTTTACATGTAACCATAGCAACAGGAGAAAAATAAAAACAACAATGCTTATTGACAACATGTTCTTCATTGTATGTAACTTTGTTGATGCTGTCAGCTGATATCTAATTCATATTATTGGAAGGAATCTGCACAGAAATGTTTGTAATAATAAAATAAAACGTTTTAAAAATAATTTTGTATTCCTTCCTTTTTCTAACCCGGTTTCAAAATCAACCGAGATTTTATGCTGACACAATTCTGACCAAGTTTCATGAAGATCAGGCCAAACATACCACCTTTCAAAGTGTTTACAATGTTCTTCCATAATTTGACCTGGTCACCTAGATTTTGAAAACCCAGCTGACCCGGTTCCAAACTTATCTGCATTGGATATTGACAAACATGCTGACTAAGCTTCATGAAGATTGAGTTAAAATGTGGCCTCTTGAGAGTTAACAAACCAACTGTGGACAACAATTGGAAGTCAGACATTCAACTAACCTAAAAGCTCAATGCAAGCACTACATGTTCAGGTGAGCTGAAAACAGCAATTTTGTTGGCACATAAATTCATAGATTTTAATGGTGAGGAAATGGTAAAACTGCATTTCACTGGGACCTTAATTTGTTTACATGATAATCACGAAATCTACAAAAATTAGTGTCCAACAAATATTAATGGTTTAACAGAAACTATTCAAAATGATCCACATCTTATTTACAATATTTCAAAGAACAAATAATTATACAGCAACATAAGATCACAGAAATAGGTAATAACATCTAATTCTTTCATGAAGAAAGTACGCATTTCTCTGCCCTGTTCATTTGAACTTGAAAATTAATATGTATATAAGTAGCTCATTTATAGAAGTCTATATATAATCTGCTGACTACTAAGTACTATACAACACCGACACACTGATTGTCTCACAACCACTGACAAGGTTCCATACGCTTAATGGCAATTGTTTCATTAACGACGTTTAGGTAGTTTAGTGTGGTCAATCATTTGCTGCTGTTCTTGGACCTCCGTATTCCCCCTACGTGGAGCTAAAGCCTGTGCACCGACTGTTTGTATCTTTGTCAGGATATGGCGAACATCATTTACTGTTGGATTTTTGTTGCTGCCCCCTTTATGTCGGTAATGACCGAAGTGCTGCTCTAACACATCCTGATTGAAACAGCTTGTCAGTATAAAACTAGCACCTAAGTTTAACATGAATTTCACACATTCTGTTATTGAAAACACTGACATCTTTAAACCAGTTAGTGTCTGGTGACTCAAAAGCATACTTGCTTTTTCCTTATTGGTAAACTGTCCCTGGCGTTGCGCAACACTTTCAGACCATGTTTCAAAATACTGCAGGAAGTCCTCACACAGCCATATCAGGTTTGGATTTCTTTTGTTTCTACCCTCTTGCAGAGACCGAACATTTAGAATATCAAAAAAATTGTTCACAATTCTTATAAAGGACACTGTCTCGGACACACTGTCATCAAACAAATCCTCTAAAGCTATGGCTACTGTATCACTCTGAGCAGCCAGATTCACCTTCATGCATGAAAATGCATTGAGATCAATATGGTTCCTGTTCAATTTGGGACATGGGTTATACATGTTAAATTCACAGTGTTCCTCAAAGAGTCTCACAATATGTACCCAGGAAATAACTTTTCCATTTTTCCACAGACGAAGAGTATCTTTGTGTGAAAATGAGTTGCTGAAGCAATTTCGTGTTGTTTTGAGCAGATGTGGCACATCAGATATAAAATATATATTGTGACTCTGATCAAATGGGTTTTTAGTACAATACACACTACTGAAGCCCGGCAACTTATGAATATTGTAAAATTTTCTATTGGCAGAAGCTCCGTCAGAAGTAAAAAACAACACACGCAATTTTAAATGGACTTCAAGCAAAGACACAGCAGTCCACATAATCGGGTAAAGGAAGTCAGCAGTCACACTCTGAGTAGCAAAAGCAGCTAATGGAAATTTCAGAGATGTTGTAACTCCTCTCACCATTAGAACAAGAACAAACTTGGCAACATTTTCTCTCTCGAAAGGTTTTCCAAGTTCATAATCGAATTCCCCACCGCATCTAAATTACAATAGCCTATTAGTTCTCCTGAAATTTTATCATACACTAAGTCTTCTTTAATTCTTATTTCATCAAAAAGGATGCCAACATACTTTCTCCACTCTTCATTATGCATGTTTAATTTGTGCGCTTCGTCATTCAACATTTTCAACACATCTGCATTGAATCCAAGGACACTGCCTATATAATGTGAGTAGTCGAATAATGTCCTGTTGCTGGGAAGGCGAACAAAGCCTGCATCTCTGACAGTGTCATATGCCGTCTGAGATTTCGAATTATCATAGGATGCCAGCGCATACCATACTTCCCAGAGTCAATAGACTTTAACTGCTGCAACCAGAACAGGCATTGGAAGGAGTTGCTATCAGGAAATGACTTTTCAACATCTTTCTGACACAGTGACATTAAGTCTCTCATTTCACTATCTTGAATACTTCCAAGTTTTACACCCTCTGTTGCAATTTTTTTATTTAACTGTCTTTCCAGTTTTGCAACTTTTGTCTGTAAAGACGATATCCGGTCCTTTTGTTGTTGCAGCTTTTTCAGGAGTATTTCTCTTGGCATATCAGTGTCCCTATAATTTGAACTTGTGAAGTCCACATTTTTCTGGTATACTTTGTCCAATCGCTCCTGTCGAACTTGAGTATCTTGCGTGTTTTTGAGCAACACTGACATCTTACAAAGCGTGAATTATTGTCCACAAGGAGGTCACAGTCAGTGTTGCGAATTGTTGAAGAGTATTTCACGTCCCCTTCCATGGCACCAAAATTCTCCTCTCGGACTGCTGTAATTTCATTACCAGTATTGCTTGATAGGCCTACCCCAATTGGCACAAGAGACACAAGCAGCTCGTCATAATTGCCAACACACACTTTGTATCTAGATAAAATGTCTAACAGTTTCAGCACATCTGTTTTTGTGAAAAACACCTTTGGCACTCTATCCCACAGTGGGTGACTGTTTGATACACTCTTGTGCACGAAAACTGCAGCTTTGCTAGTGGCACTAGCTGTTACTTTGACTTTCACAGTGGTATTTTTTCCATCGTCATAGAACGACAAAATTTCTATACCTTCAAAGTGTCTATTCAGCACAAATGGTTTTGGAAGTTCATGTAGGTCATTTTTGAGTGATTGATGTTCTGTTGGCACATCAAAATTCCCACAGAAAGAATCAGTTTCAATGTCTTTTGGCAAATCAAAGTTCCCATCAACTTGAGTTTCTTTGCTTTCAGGACAACTGGACTTCATAAGAAAGTCAAGGTCACCATCTACCTGTGTTTCTTTGTCTTCTTGACAGCTGAACACTTCCTGGGAACTGTTACTGACAAAGCTATCACAGAAAGCTTCATTCATTACATCAGTGCCTGTACAAGAGTCATCTGCACTGTCATCTGGATTCTCACAGAACGCATTATTTAAATCCTCAACTGCAACAGTGTCATTACATCCCACTGTACCTGCTTCAATGAAACACGGCCTCTTATATTTCTTCTGCACCCCACAACTGGCCCTCCTGCGTCGTGGCATGTTGACAATCTACAATGTAAATAGTGGCAAAATTATAACAAGGGACATTACTTCAACAAGCATATAGGTAACATTACACTATACACTATAATTTTTAGGTTACCTTATACTAATTTTACAAATCAAATCAAAACCGAAATTTCAAATTGCAGTCCAAAAGCAACCAGTCCCTCCAAAATACCAATTTGTGCTTTGACATGCAGCTATTTCAACCTAACTGAAAATCTGGACAAGATTTTAGACCGTCCTTCCTGAACATTATCTGGTTCCTTACATTTAGTGGCTTGTAACCATAGTGCTGCATTTTAGCTGCTTTGTCCAAACATCTAGAAACCCAAGATTTCCAAAATAGACACAACCAGGAAACTAACAAAAGAAATTATTCTTTTTAACCCTTTACTTCATAACCCCGGGTTTTCACATGTCTACCAGATTTTCATAATCCCGGGTTTTCACGTGTCTATCGTATTTTCATAATCCCGGGTTTTCACATGTATGATTTTCAACCTAAGAAAAATCCATTTTCCCGAAACATCACCAATTTTTTATTATTACAATCATAAAATTCAATCCTTCATGAAGACAAGTTAAACTTGACACATTTACCAGACACTGTCTGGGTCACAATGACATTCTTGGAAAACTTACAGAGTCAATCACTGGCACTGAGCCAATTTTACCCTTCACACATTGAATAGTTAGTAATTATATTAAATATTGATTTTTGTAGCAAAAATGGCATTAAGTGGAGTAGGCAATAACAAATATTGTTGAGATTTCTTATTAATGAACTTTTGTTTTAAATGTTCAGATTCATACCTCATGATCAAATTTGACAGTATAGCATCCTATGATAAATACATTCGAATATGATGTTTTTCTTTATGAAGTCTTATATTTTATAAGTAATTGTTCTATAGTGAGATAATGATTTATAGTCATTCCTCAACATATTTATTAAATTATCTTTGATAAGACCGAGAGTCTTTAAACTGAAAAATCAAAATAAAACAGTTGATGTGTAAAAAAAAAACCACCAAATATGTGCCACTTTGTACTCCTAATATTTCCCTTAATATCTGCCCAACATAAAAACTTTCCACATTAGAAGAAAGAAAATTTAAACACCAACAAATTGGCGTAATTTAAAAGTCATAGAACTATTATTTAGTACCACAATTAGGTGGTGAAATGACCAGGTGTCAAATCTGTAAAACAGAAAAGAAAAAAATACACTTTGAAATTTTTATGCAATTTTTGTTCCTCTGCATTCCCCTTAATATGTATCCTACAATTCGGAATATTAAATGGAAGTGTTATTAGAAAAAAAGTATTTGGATAAAAAATAAAATGCAGTATGCTGTGAATGTATTTATCTGGTGAAAATGTTTATCCTTTGAAAATTGGATAAAGTGAAATAAGTTTTTTCGTGCTACAGATTTGGGCAAATAATACATTTTTTTACTGAATAAATGTCCCTGCAGCACAAAACAGTGAGTATTTTTCACACTGTAATTATACTACTTGCAGTTGAAATATCTTAATGAAATTATTGGCAGCTATAAAGCTAGCTTTAAACTTCCAGAAAATGTTTATCTTTTGAAATTTGGATGAAGTGCCTTGAAGTTTTTTGCGCTACAGATTTGGGCAAATTATACATTCTTTTACAGATCAAATGCACAGGCAACACAAAAAGTGGCAGTATTTTCACAAAACAAGTTAACTACTTATTGTTAAAATATCTTAATGAAATTTCAAGCAGCTATTAATCTCGCTTTAAGCTTCCAGAAAATGTTCAACTGCTGAAATTTGGATAATCCACCTTCAAGTTTTTCGCGCTACAAATTTGGGCATAAGAACAAACCGTCGGTGGCATCGTGGGTCCCAGTTACAGTTTTTCTGGTTTCAGGAATGCAAAAATCCTCATACCGGTAATTAAGTTTTAAAAAAGGTTGACTAGTCTCTCAAAAGCAACGATACACCCTCACGATAATCGTAAACATGAAAGCAAACATCGACTTCCGAAAATGATCATTCAGCGGCAACAATTAATTACCCCACCCACTGTATCATTACCTGTGAAAACACGCAGCATCTGGAGACTGACGGTCACAGTTTGTTTTTTCACATTCTGTTATTTCAGTACATCAATCAGAATATAACTGAAAATGTTTAATTCAGCAGGAATATGTTTTAAAGCGCAATATATTGTTCGTGAATTCCTCTCAAAATTTCGTACAAGATAACGTCCGATCTTTTTTTCCAAGCATCGCGCGAGCTCTCGCTGAGTCTCGGGCACACGCGCGATTTCAGGAAATCGATAGCGACAAAGAATAAGCTGCCAATCCCCGTAAATATAGGTCTCTGGTTTAACTGACTTGTCATTTCATTATATTTTACAGTTTTATGATTTAACATCTGTCATAAATTGCTAAGTAATTATAAAGAGACTATCCTTTCAATACAGAACAATTGTATGTATAAATATAATCAACAATTAAAATATATGAAGAATATTAATTGAACATTTTCATATAAAAAGTTAGACCATTATAATTCAATGGTAGATCTAAATAAAAACTAGTATGTGACTTGTAGTTAAATTTATTCTCTTCATTCAATATTAAATTCAACACTCTTGACTACAAATTCTGAAACAAGCTCAACCATGGTGATTCACTTTAGCATATGTCATGAGATCAGTCTGTTTGTAAGACTGAACATGTGTCTCCCTAAGTAAGCCTGTTCTGTTTTAATCGATTTTTAATCACTTTGCTCAATATTTTCATACTTTTATTTCTTTTCAAACTGACCATCTGACGCATGCCAAGTCTACATTCACAAAAGGGGATTGACTATAGAAAAGATAGATAAGTACCGGCAGTCAAGTTTGTCCCTAACACATTCAAAAGACTGAAAATTAAGAAACAAATCACAGAACATAATTATAGAAGAGTACAAACATGAGTGAATATAAAATTCTACCTTCAGATGGAAGAGTATTATTCCAGTACTCAGTATATCATCACCTATACCTATATCAGATGTGGTAAAGTAGAATCTAAAACAACACCAGCACCCTCCTTCCTAAGTGCCAGGGTACCTTGTTCCTATATCAGAGTATTATACAATATGTGAGAGTGTTGCATGTTAATGACAAACATAATATTATGTTTTATCAGTGAATAAAATATGCGCAATAGCTCAGATACACAGTATCTATATCAAATAATGCGTTACATTATTATCCAACTTGACTTATTTAAATAGAGTTACTTAATTTTATGCATCTGAATGAATATCTGTATTCATTTACTAATAAAACATAAGAACATACCTATAATTTTGATTCTAACCACAGAAATAATTAACAAACACATAAAGGTTTTACCAGTATCTAAAAAACTACTTTTTCACATGGCTTTAGGATATTGCTTTTAGCTGTACAGTAAACTTCATTCAAATTCAAATGTAATCCTACTATACCACAGAATGGTACAGAACAGATATAATATTGGTATATCTTAACATAATTACCTTCAGTATACTGGCTATATCCATCCATTTCTCATGCCATTCTTCAGTGAGAACTTTCATCTGAATACAACAGAAACATACTGAATTTTAATCAGATAATTTATAATGATGACACTGTATAAACATAAGCAAATCAAAGCCATAAGTTACTGATCAATTCATATTACTTCTCTGTATTAATTCAAATACAATTATTAAATAAAAATGCTGGTGATATCTTTCTAGAATAATTATTTTTCTGAGTGTAAACATCAATATTATAAAGACTCAAATGTGTGGGTGTATTTTTATGGCGAAATAAGCAAATCAAGACTATAGGTTACTAATCAATTAGTGTTACTTTGATATTGTACATAGTAAATTTCCAAGCACAAAGAAATAAACGATGTACAACAGCAACTGATTAAAATAACAGTAATTTATCTGATCTAATGAAATCAGTAAGATATACACACCCTGGCTTCACTCTCATGTAGTCTTTCCTTAACTTTAGGAACTGATATACTGTCCTAGAAGAAAATCATATACATTTAATAAAGTGCATACATTCCTTTAAAAATACATTTGAACGCAAAATATTAATTATTAAGAATATTCTTGTCAGCGTTTTACATCAAAACTGAAAAACAGAACATTCTTAGACGCAATAAATAAACAACAGATTTTCAGATGATCAGATCCCCAGTAAACTGTAGTGTTATAGACTTACAAAAAGGAAAAACAGCTTTCACAGTAAATGGTTTTGAAAATACTAAATTCCATAATAATAATATGTTATATGTACTTAATTGTGTTCAGTGTGTCAGGTACTTTCAAGGTAATTATCAGAAGTGCATGAACTTGATTGACTTAAAGTATACTGTAAAACAGATTCATATTACCACAAAATGCTTACCAATATTAATCATTAATCAAAATAGAAATATTCGGACATTACATAGATTATAAAATACAAGAATCCAAGGATAAAATGGCATTAAATATACAGTGTATGAATTTCAGAAGCATATTCAAAATCATAAGAAGTTCAATGTTTTCATACAAAGTACACTGAAACATCAAATTCTTGCCACATTAAATACTTACTATATCTCCTCCAGTCATTGTTTTCAATCCTTCTATCACCTCCCTTAACTCACAAATTATTTTCACATTCTTGTTCTGAAATAAAATAAGAAAAAGTAGTGATAAATGTAAATAAAATTAATGGAGAGCACCAAGCAATAATTTAATATTGTTGCTTACATTTATAGTTATGAAAAATCAAACATCACCACTTTTATTATACTGATTATTTGATAACTTGACTTCTGCAAACAGCAAAACTTTATGAAATCATTTGGTTTTAAGAATAAACATATATGATTAGAATGATACAATAAATCATTACTAATTCCTAAATATCAATACTTGGTTATCAATTTTCCTGAAAACTAAAGAGTAGTTTATATAAGGGTTGATCTACTAATAATATTCACCTCATTCACAGTAGGACGATTGATGATATTTTTAACTCTGTTAGCATATCTTAGAGCACTCAATGTCTCAGCATAATTTACATCAGCAGGTGATATGGCTGAAAAAAAATATTGTAAACAATCACTAAGAGATGAAATATGGAGGTCTTTGAAAGGTGAATAAACTACATTAAATGTCATGAACATCAATTCAGTGAAAAATGGCTGAGTGAATAGAACACAGTAGCTGTAAATAATGAAAAGATGTTTAAGCCATTCTTAACAACATGTTGGCAGGCTTCTTGAAAGTTGCCAGACTGTTGGACATAGCAGGCAAATTTCGAGCAGGTCCAATAACTTTTAAGCAAGTACCGGACCAGAAGTCCGGCAGTCAGGCACAATTTACAGCATTTATCATTTGTCTATAATATGTTCGGTCAGACAAATTTTCATTTGGTCAGACAGAAATTCTAACTTTGCCTAACCAAATGTCAGGCAAGTATTGCAGCAGTTTCAAGAAGCCTGTGTTGGTTTGCAAACTTTTATCAGTGGGTAAATAGACAGACATTTTTTTATTGAATCATTTTTTCGTTAACATGACATGCTTGTACTGTAACTAGGAAACTGGAATAAAGAACATAAATCTTTATTTGTAAAAAAACATGAAAAAAAATTGAGATGGGATTTATGAATGAGTTGGTTGTATTACTGCAAACCAACAATTGTTTAAGTCTGGCTTTATATTATATTTATAATAGCAAGGGAGCTTTAGACAATGTTTACTTCAACACAATATTACAATACATTCAAAATGAATAAATCTGTTAATGTAAAATATTTAAAACTTAGATCAAGTCCTACAAACATATTATTTGTGAAAGTCCTTTATACAAAGTTTCACCTACAAGTTCATGTTAAATGCACCCAATTGTATGAACTTGGTGTAACTTTTAGTACTGGATTATTCTAGATAAGTTTACCAAAAGTGTCTGATATTGGTTAATTTGTCAGGATCCCCCATCTATTTAACGTCTGAATTGTCAAGGCTGTCTAACGTTTAATACAACAAAGAAATCCATTTTGTTCCCAGTTAACTTTTGGTTAGCTTCTTAACCTACCTTCAAATTTAAACCAGTGATTAGATTTAACCAATGTTTATACAATTCAGTGCATAAGAAATGAATTTGAATATTTTATGCATATTGACAACTAACTTACTTGTAATCATAATAGTCCTGGAATTTCCTCCGGGGCTATCTTTCAGTAACCATGTAAGCACAGAATCTCTGTATGATATGAAGTTTCCTTTACCAGCCTTCATATCTTTATCTGATACATCAGCTGTCATAGAAACAGACACAAGTAAATATCATGATGTATGTACAAGCATATAAGTATCATATTATAATCTTAAAAAGAAAAAAAATAATCAAAAATCACAGTAGGTTTTAGGATCTCAGTGCTTTGCACAGTTAAATGCTACATATTTGTTGAACTAATCATGCACATAGAAAGAACACCATGTCCATATCGGCATTAAACATCAACAATTAGGGCTATAAAGATGAAAGAATTATTCAAAGTCAAACTTGATGTTAACAACACTGTTGTCTTAAGTACATTTTATCATTATTTTCTGTGCTGTTGTTGAATATGAAATACAGTAAAACATGTTTATGGTGAACTATGACATGGTGAAGAATCAGATACTGTGAAGTTATTACTGTTTCTAAAACATGCCCTTGTTCATTTCGATATTCTGAATGTCGTAATATATGGATATAATAAGTAATTATTCAGGTACAAAGGAGGTCCCTGTATTTGTTTTCAAATTGACCAACATGACCAATCATGAACTAGTGTATTAACTTTGTTACAATATTCAGGTAAGGACTGTATTTACCTGTTTGATGACTGTAGCAAGAGATACCAGAGATTTATTGATGCTTCCACATTCACATAACCTTTGACCTGTGGCACCAGTAGCTGTCGCTCATTCACTAATAAGGATGAAAGTTATATGATACATGTTTCAAGTATGAGTTGAACAAGTAGTCATTTACATCAGTCACAATAAAATGACCAAACTTTTAATATACGCTTTCAATAATTTTAAAATTCAACATCATTGTTTGAATAAACAAAGTTAAACATTAGTTTAAGGTATAAATTTAGATCCAAATATATTTTATGTAATTTAACTTCGACACAAAATCTAACCTGCCCGCTAGATCTACAAGATGTACTTTACAGTTCTTCTCACTGGGAATACCATCCTTTATTGTAGCCTGGGTAGATAATAAAATAAGTAGAGGACAGGTAGGTTACATTGTACTGTTTGGTCACTGAACATGACTCATAGAATTTTATCAAATGATACTTGAATACTTTCTTGCAACATTGGTTTGGTAACATTTTTTTTGAAAATTTATACACAAAGTTTTCTTATAACAAATGCAAGTTCTTTAATGGGTTAACATGGTACCAACAGCCAAGGTCATTTAGCAATTTTCCCTTTAATGGTGGAGGAAGACCTCAGGCATACACCTAGGTAGAAACATCTATCTTCTGTAAGCGAGCTGGACAGCTTCCTGACATGTGAAATTTGTCATGACGGATTTGAACAAATGCATTTTAACATTATCAATCCATTACTAAATGGAAGTTTCATCCAAATATTCTGCCAGAATGGATATAATGATAACAGATTAAACATAGCTGTAAAGCTGTATAACTATGGTGAAGATGGCATGAGATCTGCTACTGACATCATTCATATTTGTAGATGCTGTTGTCCTGAGAACAACCACAAGAGTTCGATAGGGATGTTTATTCTGTATAACTTTATGTAGTACAACATACAGGTTTTATGTGGCAGTAGTATTTGTACATTAAATCTCAATTGAGGTCATAGGTATTCAGTCAATATCATTTATTGATAAATTTTCAAAAAGATTTCAAATAAGGGTGAGTAGTTATGATTTTTTTGCATATTTCTCTACATTATGTTTGGTTCTAAAATGACAGATTTCTCCCATGAATTTAGAAATCTAAATGACACCTGTTTAAATGTAAGTAAGGTATGTACAGTGGAACCCCGCTAAACCGGACCCTCGCTAAACCGGACTCCTCACTAAACCGGACGATTTTCAAAGTCCCGACTTTTTCTCCATACAAAATACCTCGCTAAACCGGAACCTCACTATTCAGGATACCGGACGCCTTTTTCAGAAAATTTGAAGCTGACTGGTACAATTTCACCTCACTAAACCGGACGGTAATTTTGGAAGATGTCATAAATTACTTGTTTATTGGAGATTTAGTGTCACATGTGTTTTGATAGGAGACTGCTTCAGGGTCTGTGTACTAGGTGTCAGATGGATTATTGATGCTTATTGCCGAAAGGGTGGGCCCTGCATGATTGAACAAATTTATGAAAAATATATTAATTTTGTTGAAAGAATTATCATTATTATTACTATTTTGCGAGTTTTTAACATGAATTTGATTATCATGATAAGAGATGCTTATTTAGACAATGTACCTTTAATATAAAACATTACATTAATCTACAAATTAGAATAATTATTTACTGCCATCCTTACAGCCTGATCAAAGGCCCAGTTAATGGTGATAATCTTGTTTGTTACTCAATCATTTACTCATCATGGTCAATGATTGCTAATTGATTTTAATACTGTAACAGATAATTGATTTTGATAACAGATATGATGGGTGATTTATCAAAAGGATTAAGTGTAGGTGTCCTGTTTTGGGTGTAAATGGCTAATCAAAGACAAAGTTGTTTGATAACCATCTCATGGAGTTTAACTTGTCCAAACACAAAACCCGCCTAAACCGGACACCTCGCTAAACCGGACGTTTGGCCCAGTCCCAAGCCCGTCCGGTTTAGTGGGGTTCCACTGTAATTCCATGTCTCACCTAACAGAATTTCCTTTCTCCGTTAATGCTTCAATTTCAGAAAAGCTGTGAACAATATACTTGGATAAACCTGAAAAATAAATCATTCAAATAATAAAATTATCAAAAAACTTCTTAAAATACTACCAATATCATATCTGAAGTAAATATTGTCCAGTCTCAGCATACAGTAAAACAAACAAAAATGAGACCACCTTCGGGACCCAAAAAATTCAGTGGTCACATTATAAAGTTGATTTAAAGGGGAGTTATTGAAAGCTGGTATGAAAATATGAGATCTAGTAAATTTATAGCCATAAAACAAGGTGGTCATAATACTGATGTTGTTATTATAAGAGGTTTTACTGTACAAGGTGCAGCTACATTCAAGGACATTCTTAAAAGCAGAATAAGAGCAAGATTCGTGAAAGTGTATTGTTAACATGATTCAAACAATAAAAAAAAAATAAAATGTATATCTTTGGAAATTTTTAAAAATTCTTTTCACCATTTTCAACACTATCTCACTTATATACCAGTAGGCAATTAACCCAACAAATATTCTTGCATTTGGGACCAATACTAACCTTGTTCTCCACAAATAACGGTCAACTTCACCACATGAAAATTTTTAAACTACAAACATTGTTACTAGTGTTTTACCTTGTACATAGGAGCCTTCCTTTGCATGTTCTCTCACTCTGAGATTATGGACTTCATTATTTGCATTAGAGACTTTGAGTAAATCTCATACTTTTTCGTAGTAGATTTCCAGGTCACTGAAATATAATGATAATACATTGAAATAACTGACAAACCAAATTTAACAACAAAGTCATATTCTGAAAAACAATATCTTAGTATTAGTAAGAGATAAATCAAGACAAAAAGTAAAGTTAGGTGAAGTAAAAATGAAGTACATTTGAATACAAAATAAAACAAATTATATTTACAAGCAAATCTTAAGTATAGATTTGGTCATATTTTTTTTTAAGAAATACATCAAACTGCATTAACAGAAATAAATGAATTATGTACATATTGAAATATACATTGGAAATCACAGCTTATATGTATTTTAATAGAGACTAAATATCATATTACAGTATAAACTATGAATACACTCTATGTATCAATGGACAATTTTGTCAATAACTGTTTAAAATAAAAGATGACATCCAGCATTTCAGGTCCAGGTTAGAAAATCCATACATAAGTATATCACGCAGTCACAAAAATAGCTGCTCAGGATTATCAGAAAATGGACAACATAAGTTGCTGAGAGAGAGAGAGGCCGTAAGTAACAAAAGACAAATTCTTTTATTCATGATCTGTGACAACTGTAAGCAATGTTAGTAATGATAAATACAATTGCTATGAATATTAAAGATATATACAATAAAACAATTATGGACTTTTTATCAATAAAATATCATACCATGTGGAACAAAAATACCTATATTAGTGATAATGCAGATGAAAAGTCCATATTTGCATAATATAACACAGATACTCAGTCTAGAATCTTTTCAAAATAGTATCATCAACCTTGCCTGACTTCAGTTCTATAGCTTGTAGTTTCATCTGCCATTCTATGAAACAATTCCTGACAGATCATCCTATAAAAAACAAGATTAATATTCTACATAAAAATAAGTTTTTACAGATTTAGTTGTCTTTCCATATACATAAATTGATGACATAATACCAGGAATATACTACTGATTATTCAAATTTATAATTATATGAAGCTTGAAGTTGGCATAATTTTTGTTTTGAATTTTTTTTGCTCTGTTTTCCCTGAGCCCATCTGACCATAAGCAAACACACAAGCATTATATCCATCATATGCTGAGTCCACAACATCCACTCCAAGACAATTAGACACCTAAAATTCATACCAGTAAAATGTTGCCATAACAATCTGTTACTAAATACCAAATGCTCACTTATTCCAAAGATCCACAAATACATTCAAGCATACGATATGATTCCTGATTCAAATATACACACTATAAATAATAAAATAAAACATATTTTAAAACATCATAGAATAAGAAAACACATTGATTGCAAAACCCCATGGTAATTAGTCAGAATCTAGTACAGGCCAAAATCATATCTTATTGTATCAATACCTTTCAACAGAAAGGAGTAATATGCAATAATGATATCAAAATCAAATGTAAAGATACCATTTGTTGATCATGATACGATTCCTTGTATTCTTTATCTACTGTCCAGAATGAGAAATCAAATGTGAAGTCTTTAACCCTCATCGTTTCACGTGTAGATTCTGATACACCATCCAACACCATCAGCCATCTGATATACATGAACACAAATATGTAATATTTAGTTTTCCATGAACAAGACTGTATAGGACTAAGTCTATAAATTGTAATTGCTTACTGGTACATCAATATATTACAATACAAGTTTACTGGCACATTTATATATTGCAATACAAGCTTACTGGTACATCAATATATTGCAATACAAGTTTACTGGTACATTTATATATTGCAATACAAGCTTACTGGTACATCAATATATTGCAATACAAGTTTACTGGTACATTAATATATTGCAATACAAGCTTACTGGTACATCAATATATTGCAATACAAGTTTACTGGTACATCAACATATTGCAATACAAGTTTACTGGTACATTAATATATTGCAATACAAGTTTACTGGTACATCAATATATTGCAATACATATTTACAAGTACATCAATATATTGCAATACAAGTTTACTGGTACATCAATATATTGCAAAACAAGCAAAATAATCAGCAATGACACCTCAATACCATAACATATCAACTTTGTGTCACATGATCATGACAGTAAAAGCAAGGATGGTAAGTAATAATTTGCCAAACACAATCAATGGCTGATTACTAAACTATGGAGACTCCCCATATCAATCTCCCTTATAACAGAATCTTAATGTATACATATATATATAATCATATACTAATAGTAAATATTCAATTAGCATAAACTACTCTAAAAATATATTATATAATGGCGAAAAAAGGTTGCTAATATTTTTTCATTCACAAAACTTCTTTGACATTTGCAAGTGATTCGCTTGAACCTGAATCTCACTAATTTTCCTTACTTGTTAATTTAGTTTTTACTAATAAAATTTGTAAATATATTTCACTGCACTACATTTTAGATACACTAATATGGTGTTATAGTTTGATGATAATAAAGCAAACAGTAGTAAATGTCTTTTGTATACTTTCGAGAACTTTTGTCCTCCGGCAAATACAAAATTATTGAAAATAGCTTGGGCTATCAAAATTTGGGAGATCATGTACAAAAGATCATGTTCAAAAAGTTAATGTTGCGTACTGCTATTCCATAGGATTGCACATAAAATATGCAAATATTGAGCCATCATTTTCTAAGCATACTCATTTATGTTATAAAATTATCAGAAAGTAAATTAATAGTAAAGCAAAAAATGAGTGGTTGAAAAATAAATGTTTCAAGGATTCAAATTATAAATTTGGTTGAATTGGCACTTGACATTAAACTTCAATGCAGCTGACTCTATATGTGAAATAACGCAAACAGACATGAACATCTCTTGATAAATATCATTCAATACCACATTTCACTTGAAGACGAACTTTTTCAGTTTCACATGTAGAAGGACTGTATTCTGTGATTACAATGTACAAAAACGTATAAAGCTTTTAAATAGAACATACATATCAAATAAGAATTATATCAATAAAAGATTAAGAACAGCTTTTGCTGATAATATGTTTATGAATAGAAATGATAGCAAGAGAGCCAAAATGGCCCTTTTTGCTCATCTGAGTAAAGATTGCAACTGACCCTTTGATATAGAATGTGACCTCCAGAGTGTTCACAAGGTTTTTCTTTCATTTGACCCAGTGCCCTAGTTGTACACCTCACAAAGCCCCTTTTCAAACTTGTCGAAGATATCATCAAGACTAAGCCACTGACCAGTTTCATAACCCGTAGACCAAAAATGTGAACTAGAGTGTTCACAAGGTGAATGCGGATGCCACACGCCGCATGAATCACGCCACACGAATCACGCCACACAATGGCGGATGCTAGACATAGACCTATCAATATAGCTCACTCTGAGCACTTCATGTTCAGGTGAGCTAAAAACAACTCTGGTTTCTTCTTAATATTTTATACCAATACACTATGTAAGATATGGGGGGGTCTTCGCTTCCTGTACACCACTGAAAGGTGCTGAAAGGTTAGTGTACATTATGAAAAAGTCAGATTATTTATGAACTTCCGCGCTAAAGTCAAAGTTAGTAGTTAAGTCACATGGCGTAATAAAAAGAACTGAGTTGAGAAATAGGACATGCTGCCATTCGAAGGGTCGCGAAAATATATTGCAATGAATATTATAACCACTTATAAGGAATGACAGCTGAACAGAAGCTATAACTATTAAACATCAAGACTAAAAGAATAAAGGAAAACCAATTACCACGCTTATACAATCTCCAAAGGTCAGAAGCATGTCTTTCCCTTAGCGTGTTTCGACTTTCGCCATTTCTTGAAATGTAATTTTTCATAATCAAAGCACTGAAGGTACTGATGGGGAGGCTTTGTATAGAACTGTTGACAAAATTGTTTTTCGGACAGAACTACTGTTTCCTTAATTGTTCTTAAAGAGGATTGTAATTTTATCACACCAATATTTGGTACTGTCCATTCTGATATTTTATGACTGTTAATCGTTTCATACTCATTTCCCCAGAAAACATACATCAACATTCATGAATTTAGTATAATTAAGTATTCATAATTAAAATTCATAGTAAATATCCATGATTAGTATAATTGATTTATAAACATAATTAATGTGCAGTGATTATTAATATCAGTAATTTCTATAAAAATTATGTTGAGTTCTGATAGAACAGGCAGTAAATGTATTATTCCTATGGCAGATTTTTTTATAGAATGGAGTTTGTAAAAAGACTATTTGTCAACCAGATGAAAAACAATCTCTAAGTTTACTGAGATAAATTGTATGCAATTGCCCTTCATTAACTTTTATAATCATCAATGTTTGGTGCATGCATAGTTCTACGGAGTTTTACTTGAAAACAAACTTCTAAGGCAGAAAAACAAAATTCTCAAGATTTAAATTTTTCTAGCAATTAAGATGGGGCATTTTTACTGATTTTACAAAATAACTTCTGCCTTGAAACATAACTTATTAATTTTCTTAGGGAAAACAATTACTAGAGTCATACAAAATGGGAGAAATAGTGAACAAAGCTAAAAATCTGGCAGATGAAAGTGCCTATAAAATGACTACTGAATAAATTTAATAAGTCACATGTATGTATAAATATAAATTATCAAAGATAACTCTGTCTGATATTAAATGGTCAAAGTGGTGCAACCTGAGGTTCTGTTAATACTTATTATTGTTGAATAAGATGTTGTTCTATCTCGCGTTTTTGTTTCTCTTTGAGAAACATCCGAGTCTATCCGATCAGTCAGGATCTCACTGTTAAATTTGGAGTACAAGATTGCAGTCTACGTTCTTGCTGACGGATCTAGAGTAGATAACTGCAGTCCACAAACTGACTGATGATTCAGGAGTTCATATCTGCACGTCATGTCTCACTGGTATATCTGGATTTCATCCTTGCAGTCCAATGTTCTCACTTTATAAGGGGTACATTCCTGTAACACATGATTATCACGGGTATGTCTTTGTGGTGTGTCTTGTGTTGTTGTTCTTTTTGATGAATCTAGAGTTTGTCCTGTAAATATTAATACTCACTGACGAGTCTATAGTTCAGTGCTGCTAATTGTGAGCTTTCTTATTTATCAAAGATAACTATCTGATTGTAAATGGACAAAGTGGTGCAACCTGAGGTTCTTTTAATACTTATTATTGTTGGATAAGATGTTGTTCTATCTTGCATTTTGCTTCTCCTTGAATAAATGTGGAGTCCATCCAATCAGTCAGGATCTCACTGGTCTATAGTTCAGTACTGCTGACCACGAGCTTTCTTATTTATCAAGGATTGTATCTGATTGTCACTGGTCAAAGTGGTTCGATGGAAGGTTTATTTAATATTAATTATTGTTGAATCAGGAGTTGTTCTATCTCCACTACCATTTATTGTTGATGTTATGTCTTTGTTTGTTTTTATGTGACTTATTGTCACTGGCATTTTACACCGTTTTTCCACAATTTTTTAGTTATATACATCGACCAGTTCACCTAACCAGTTTTCCTGGACTGTATACTTACCAGTACTAACCCTTACACATGAAGCCGGCAACTTCTCCACATATGAGGAAAATCAACATTCTTGTCAAATTTTCATAGAAGGGTATGACAAATGTTCTGTTAATGTTGTTGTTGAATGTTGCAGTTCACA
Organism: Lutraria rhynchaena; assembly: GCA_008271625.1. Taxonomy (NCBI): domain Eukaryota; kingdom Metazoa; phylum Mollusca; class Bivalvia; order Venerida; family Mactridae; genus Lutraria; species Lutraria rhynchaena. The sequence goes on along the minus strand of VIBL01000109.1, from coordinate 218,805 downwards.
AATTGATTGATGATTTGGGAGTGCATTTCATGTCTCACTGACACATCTGGATTTCATTCTTGCAGCCCAATGTTCTCACCTTATAAGGAGTACATTCCTGTAACACTTGATTATCATGGGTATATCTTAGTGGTGTGTCTTGTTGTGTTGTTCTATTTGATGAATGTAGGGTTTGACGTGTAAATCTTGATACTTATTGATGAGTCTATAGTTCAGTACTGCTGACTACGATCTTTCTGATTTATCAAGGATTCTGTCTTGTTTGTTTGTTTGTATGTATGTTTGTATGTATGTATGTATGTATGTATGTATGTATGTATGTATGTATGTATGTATGTATGTGACATTGTCACTGGGGTTTAATGTCTTTTTGCACCTAACCAGTTTTCCTGGACTGTATACCAACCAGTACTAACTTATCCTTCCATAAGGAGCTGGCAACTTCTCCACACATGGAGGAAATCAACATCTTTGTCAAATTGTTGTCATAGAAGAATGTTGTATGAACTGAAGCAACTGCAACGGATATGAACCCAGATCTCAGGGTTACACATCCATTTGTCTGATTATATACTTATTGTTGTTGAATCATTGATTACTCCTTCACTATAACACTCTTTTGGTGCAGAATGGCTTCCTTTCTGATTATCCTCAATGGAACCTAAGTATGGAGGATATGAGATTGACATTCATTCCTTATTTAGCCATTGTGCTGTGATTAGTATTTGCCCACTAATTGAAACGCATTATCTAAATAATGTATGTTAATGACCGTTTCAGTAGCACCAGTCTCTAACCCAACTTTCTCCAACTCTAACTCAACATTCATGAACACTCACACTAAGGTTCCCCTAATGCATTAAGATTCCTTTTACTCACATTAAGGTTAATTCTCCTAACTCTCGCTATCTCTTTCATTATTACACTCTTGGTGCAGAATGGCTTCGTGTCTGATTATCCTCATTGGTAAGTATGGAGGATCTGAGTTTGACATTAATTGTTTATTTAGCCATTGTGGTTTGATTAGTATTCGCCCGCTGATCGAAACGCAATGTCTAAATAATGTATGTTAATGTCCGTCTTAGTAGCACCAGTCTCTAACACAACTGTCCCCAACTCTTGTTAAGGTTAGTTTAACACTAATGCACACTTTTTTTATTTTTCTAGATTTTTTCTTGTTTCCTAATTTTTTTATTTTTTGTTATTCTTTAATTTTTTCTTATTTTTTAAATTAATTTCTTACATTTCACCTTTCAGGATTTTTGTGTCTCTAAATGGTAATACAGTGGAATGAGCTGTCATCAAAGTGTAACCCATTCTGTTTGAGTAACTTATATAAAGGTGAGTATCATAATCATGGTATACAAAAGTACATTGTTATAATAAAGAACATATAAGGTATGTCAATAAGAATATTTTGAAATTGCCTTGTACACAAACGAAGTGAGGAAAATCCTCAGAAAATATATGTAAATAAATGCACCCTTTACTTAAGGCACATCATAGCTGATGGAACCTTGTTGATTGCTAATGAATTGATTCTGCTGTACATTTAAATTCCCATAATACCTTGTATGATAGTATCTTTTACAGACACGTTTTTCGAGTTTTTCCTGTCTTAACATATAGATTTCACTAGGCTGCATTTGTAAAATCTGGCATTTTGGCTGTGGATATGGAAGCAATTCAATTTATATCATTAAATATATCTTTTTGGGTTCAATCACTTTGCATGTGGTATGCACTGGTCAGTAGAACTTAGGCATACAACAATTGTGTTTTATTGCTTTGAAACACTGATGCATTCAGATTAAGCGATCGTTTGAAAGCATTTTCAATTAATTGAAACATTATCCAAGTTCTAGTCAGATTAATTATGATAGCTTTAATGAATTGATACTTTCTCCCTCATTTATTTTGATATAGAAGAAAATGAATGAACTTTTCATATCCCACATTCTGTACTGGTGTACTAAAACAGTATTATGTTTTAACTGATTACATTCATGTGTATTTCAGGATGTTCAAAGTTGTTTCACACCAAGCAGCATCTCTAGTTACAGAAAATAAACATTTGTTTGAGCAGAATAAATCTATGTCACAATGCACAGTATTTGACTCAGGTGTGTGGAGAGTGTGAACAAATATTCATGTTGATTAAAAAAAACTGATGAGTTTGGATACATCTATATTATGTTTTATTTGCAATTATTCATTCTAATTATAGGTTTATTAACAGAATTTTATATTCATTTCAAGGTTTTTATTTCTTTGTAAAGTAAAATCAATGATCATGATGTGTAGTACTTATTTTCATGACTTTTAACAGACCAGTCTGACTTAGAATTGCATGAATATAATAAAAAACCGTTAAATTTCTGTTTCAACATAACTTATTTCAGAATGGCTCTATGTGAGTTATTGTGATTACCAGCAGACCAGTAATTATTAGTACTTATTAATCACAATATGTAAATGTTTCATCAACTAAAATACAATTATTGACGTTAAGATGTAAGAAATATTGTTGATAAAAAATCTTACACATACTAATTATACACTCTACCAGAAGGGGTACATTAACAAGCATATTTTCAAGTTGTGAACCAGCAAACATCAGCTACCTTACAACATCAACGACCTAACAGCTAAAGCAACTTGTAAATATCGATTACATACCAACAACAGCGGTCTACATACTTCAGCTTCTTCTCAAAAATGGTAGCGTGCATACCACTGCAATAACCATCTCTAACCACTAGCAAATCCCAGTTACATCTCAACTACAGTAGCCTACATACCCCAGCCACCTCTCAACAACAGAAACCTGCACAAACTTGCATATCTCAGCTACCTATCAATTAAAGTAGCCTGTATACCTCAGCCACCTGTTAACAACAGTAACCTACATACCTCAGCCAAATCTCAACAACAACCATATCTCACCTACATAACCTTCAAATGTCAGCTACCTCTCAACTACAGAAGCCTGCATACCCCAACTAATTCCAAATAACAATCACCTCTCAACTAAAGTAGCCTGCCCACCTCAGCTTATTCCCAATAACAATCACCTTTCAAACTTGGTACACCTCAGCTGCTTTCCAGCAACAACCACTTTTCATTTACAGCTGCTGCAACTTGTAAACCCTTAACTGCTTCTCAACAACAAGCACTTTTCATTTACAGCCGCTGCAACTTGTAAACCCTTAACTGCTTCTCAACAACAAGCACTTTTCATTTACAGCCGCTGCAACTTGTAAACCCTTAACTGTTTCTCGACAACAAGCACTTTTCATTTACTGTAACTTATAAACCCTTAACTGCTTCTCAACAACAAGCACTTTTCATTAACTGTAACTTGTAAAACTCAACAACTTCCAAACAACAACCACCACACAACCAGAGTAGCCTGCAAACCTCAGCCTCTTTCCAACAACAGCTCCTTCTCAATTACAGAAGCCAGCAGATCTCAGTTACCTTCCAAAAAAACACCTTAACCATGACAACTTTCAAACCTCAGCTGCATGTCACAACAGCCATCTTTCAAATATGGTCAAGGAAGGCCACCCTTGGGAAAGACAAAATGTGGTCTTTATTGACAAGTGACCTTTATGCAGAGGTCAGTTTGCTCTAAATAATTAATGATGATTTTTCAAAGAATGGCCTTAATTCACAGGGTGATCTTTATTTGGAGGTGGCCACAAACACAGGTTAGAATGGTGACTTAAAAATGAAGATCTGCCCAGCAAATACATGACATTGTACAAACATTGAACAGACATTGAAGCATGATGGTTCAGGTTGAAAATGAAAGTTTTTTAGATGTCATTTTCTGACATCAGTACAATGTCATGTATACAGCACAAGTTTTATAACCCTGGGACCTGGTCAGATATTGATAAATAACTAAGTTACAATTATAGGACCAACCAGGCTAATGTCTGCATGGTTAATATTTCTGCACAACTGAACTCTGAACCGATATTCATTAGACAGGAAACAACATGAAGGCCCAGGTTATTTCATAAATAAATTCACAATTAAATTTCTAATTATATTAATTTCAAATATATGCTAAAAAAACGACTAATGGTTATTGTTCATACGCACATAATGTCTAAACAGAATTAACAAACCAGTAAGTGACTAATCCCACTGGCTTAAATTAAACGTACAGTGCGCTTGCAAGCGTCTCACAGTGCAAAGGAAATGATGTCTGATAAAAACTGTCAGAGGAGGAGTAAATAAAGTTCCCGATGCGGGACTCGAGCCCGCGACCTTCTGCTTGCAAGTCAGCAGCTCTACTAACTAAGCGTTACAAAAACAATGTATACTATTGTCTTAATTTGAAATGCTTTCTTTTGAACATTACATAAAATTATTTGTTTAAGTTCACAATATTCTATTCCTATGTCTATGACATGAATGAGGCTATGTTAAGAATAAGTTAAAATTTCCAGATACACTTTCATAAACTTAATTAACAATAATTATTCAGTTGTAATGGAAATATATACATATATATTTATATCTGGACCTAAGTATTTCCACAATTATTAATGAATAGTTGATAAAACTATCTCTTAATTTGAATAGTGTTTGAAATTTACAATTTGAAATGACTACGAATTTATACAACACAATTTTTATTTATTGTCTTTCAGACAGATCTAAATAAACTAACTGTTTATACCCAATCATCGTTACAGCCACTTTGAGTGAGAGTTCTTCACCAAGAGTAACTCGAGCCATACCAAAACCAAAATAAGAAACAAATGACAGTTGTGGAAGCTGTTACATGGCAGATGCTACATCTTACAAATAACTTGCTACAACATCAGTAAATATCCTTTTAAACTTTATCAACAAACCCAAGGAAATAATAGTTACACTTGAAACATAAGTGATTCTTATCTATGATTTGGTTGTTCCAGATGATGTTCAGGAAGATGCCAAATCAACATAAAGTCAGTCTTCATCACAGAACTGTTGTATTAAGGAAGTATAAAAACTGCCACCTGGAACAGTATTCTCTGTTAAAGCAAAGATAATTGGAGGTATCTTTTAGAAAATAATTAAGTACTTACCTGTAATTTCTTAAACTGAGTACTCTAATCAAACATGAATACATAATTGATATATCGTCTAAAGCCCAAGTCAAACATTTGACACCACTGATAAAATATCAATATCATATGAATACATGTACTTTAAGCAAATTTTATATAATTACAATACATGCAGTGGATGAATTCTTTAATAAATAAGTAGGAAAAAAGTAATATTGTTGAATTCCAGTTGTTGTAAAAATAAGTTTTAGTGTAATTCTGTACATTTGTACAATTTAAGATCACTGAAGCACTGACGGTTGCTACAAATTTGGAGACAAGTTGAATGTATACAACAGAATCCTGGATGATCACACAGGGACATTGGATTTTGCTTTGTGGTGATATCTTGTAGAAATACCAATGAATGTAGGAGATGTCTTCCTCTTCAAGAATGTAATCAAAAAATCTGGAGAAACCTGAAAATGGTTTGGGTTAAACAAACAACATTAGAGGTATTTCTTGGAGATTTTTAATAAGCTGTAATGCCAGCTGTAAAATTATAAGATATCTAGCTTATTCAATATTAACAGAAATTAATTTATTTTATTTTCTAATAGTGAAAGTTATAAAAAATAGTTAATGTTTGAACATTATTACACACCTATTTGAAAAATGGTACATATTATAGTTTCACCTGCCACAGTGGGCAAGTGGCATCCACTGTGATGTCCACTCTGTAACTTGAGTAATTTTTACCTACATTTATGAAATTTAGTCACAATGTTTATTGGCATAATGCGAAGGCCAAGTATGATAACAAGTCAATTCAGTTCAGGCAATTTGGAGTTATTGCCCTTTAAATGTCAAAATTTTGTAAAATTGCCCTTGTTCACTCTAAGTCATATCATTCTAACCCAAACAGCACTGAACTTTGGAATGTTGTATACAGGTATGATATTTAGGCCAAGCCAATTTTATCCAGGCAATTTTAAGTTATTATATTTTAACTGTCAAAATATTGTAAAATTGGCCTTATCTGCTCTCAAATTCATACAATTCTAATTCAAAAAGCACCAAACTTGGGAATGTTGTACACAGGCATAATATCTTGCCTGTGCAGTCAATTTGGAATTACTCTCTTTTAGTTGTCAAAATTTTCTCAAATTAGCCTTGTCTGCTCTCTAGTTAAAGACATTAGAAATTAGTATGTGTGGAATGTGACACCACACTGCCTGACTTGGGTCTCTTCCTTCCAGGTAGTTTTGGGCACTTTATGATGAACAGAGCACATTTAGCACATTAGTATAATTTGCCGCTATTTGTCGCTATTTTTCAAATTTTATTTTGATGATTTGTCTGTCAACTAACACCTTTTGGAACAGTGAATTTCATTTCCACTTTGTGTTGTAGAACCTCTATAGTCTACTGCAGATTGATAAAACATTATGCTTTATTATGGTTCAGAGTATTTTTTTTCAGTTCACATATAGAACTTGAAATTCAAGGTATTTATGTTAGTTAAAACGTGACTAATGTAAAGTGCATTTGTTTCAGATGCTAAATGCTGATGTTATTCAGGATGTTTTTATGACAGAGAAATTTTCTGAGGTAGGAGTTATTCAGGGAATGGAATCAATGGAGTCTTTTTATACAAGCCCTGCCCACCGTGTTTGAATATAAAGTCTCATTAAGGAAAACTTGTACATTGTTTATAAAACATCATACAATGATGAACAAAAATTCTCAACTGTCTGTAAAGTACTTACCTTGACAATGATGAAACACCTAAAGAACTCACATTGTTTGATGAACAAGTAAAACAAACACTTGCTGACACCACAATACCTTCAGATTTAGAGGATGTACAACTAACAAAACTGCTAGTTCAAGTTACATGTACCAAATCTCCAAAGAATGACAATACTGTATCTTCTTTCAAGATCTTCCAAACACACAAAACGCTTGTGTTTGAAGAATAACTTGTGTATAGACACACCATTTTGTGTATGTTTCATGTTGACACCCATATTTATTGTTGTTAATGCTGTTATGTTCATTATTAACATATAAAGTACTGATAAAAAATTAGATGTTCATCAAGGCCATTCCAATATTCTGGTATTTGTTTTAAAGAAAACATATACAATATTATGTATTTTTTGTGCAATATTCATTTATGTTTTTTTACTATTGGTAATATTTTCTTTCAAAAGTCATAGTTTATGCTTATGTACATTGTGTTACTTTAAACACTGAGATGTGTTTCAGTCACTTTTAAACCAGATTTCTGTCCTATTTTATGTATTTATTTACTGAATTTTTATGTAACTTTGTTAAGTTTGATTTTTTTTAAGTAGATGCAGTTTTTTTTACTGTTTATGTATTATTTAGATTTTTTGAACTCATATAGAGATACTATATCATTAGCCTTGTAAAGCCTGTTTCATTTTCACTTCTTTTTACAAGGAAAATGTATCTTAAAAGCTAATAATCATCTTACCAAATACAATGTCTTAAAAGAAAATGAAACTGAAGATTTTGAACTGCTTCAATTACTATGAAATATATATGAACCAGTCTTAGCATTCACATTGAGATTTACTTAGCAATTTGTTTATGTGTATTTTAATATCATAATAGTTCATTGGTTACAAAGGGAATTACTTTTTTATATACATTTTGTACTTAATTTAAATAATCATTTTGTCTCCCACCACTTTCTGCTATAGGACACAAATCTGTCAGATCTTCACCGAACTGTTAAATCAAAACGTTGGTTGTTATAATATCTTGGCCTAGTTCAACAACCAGCCACATCACCCGGTCCCTTGAATCATCCAGATTAGTTTTTTTGTCTTGCCCACTTTCTCAGTCAATCTCCATAAGATCTTCCCCAAATTTAATCATAATGCTTGTCTCCAAACTTTCTTGGCCTGTTTCCACACCAAGCCTTATTGTGCCAGGCACTTCAGCATTGTGACCCTTGAATTGTCCAAATTTGCCCTTTTTTGCCTTGTCTGCTTTCTTAGTCAGATGATTTTTATTCCCTCTTCATCATAATTTAATAAGAAATTTATTGATCATAACATCTTTGTTGAATTGAACAGCCAGTTACATTGCCCTAAGCACTTCAGGGCTATGGCCCTTCAGATATTAAAGTTAATGGCTAAATATGTCAGTCAAGTTTTCTATCCAACTTGTAGATGCCTTCATAGATTGTAGCCTTTAATTAATTATTCTATTCACCTCTAAAGTTGATGCATTGGTGGGAGGTATATGTTGTTTGTTCAGAAATATGTGATTATTTTATGTTTGACTTCAATTTTATGTTACGGTAATAGTACTTTATAATTTTACTGTTTTTCAAAGATAATAGTTGTGCTTGTTATGATGATACTTTGATAAGAAGTATTTGGTATTGTTTTGGGTTCAATGATTATTAAATACATCATAGTTTTGCTCTATTGAATATTCTTGCAATCATGCATTACCTTTTTATGATATCATATATCAATGGCAATAATTTTACTACTAAAATTGAAAAAAATAAAATTTGCAAAAAATGTTCTTATGCTACAACTTTTATCTGTATTTGATAAATTTATTGCTTACTAGCTTACTACAAAAAATGTCAACAATTAATATTCAATATTTGTGTATCATATTCACCATGTTCTTGTCTATTCATATATCTATCCAACAATTTTGTATGCAACAATTGGTATTTTGTAAATTGCTTGATCTTTACACTTGCATATTAGTAAAACTATTTACATTGTTTCATGTGTGTCTAGTATGATCTGCTGGATAATATTCAAATTTCTATGTTGACATATTTATATCATTTAATTTGGTCTTTTAACAGACTTGATGCTTTTAAAGAATCATGGTAGACTTCTTATATAAAAAGTAAGAAGTACATTAAGTTGATCTACCTTACTATAACAGGTAGTGGTATTACTTGATATCTTAAACTTGTTTATTATACTGCAATGTTTTATTGTGATATCAGTTTTATTATGATCTGTCTTTGAAAATAGAACCAATTACATAAATACTTGTACATACAAATTTAATATTAATGTATAAAAATCAAGTGTGTAGTTATTTTTTCTTTTTGATATATAAACGTTCTTGTAAAATACTTACACTGCTTGCTAATTTAATTTGTTATTAAAAAACAAAAAAATTAGAAAATAATTCTTAAGAGTTCCACAATTAAACCAAAAAATTTTAATTATTTTTTTTTTTTGAAATGATACTCAACTTCCCTTGTGGCTACATTATACATAGAATATTATACAACTGCCCACGTCTAAAGCAGATGGACTTATTGACACAGCATCAAATAGACAGATTTATATCTTTCGTAGTGCATTGTACAGGCACAAATTATGTCAAACAAATAACTTTATCATAACATTTTGAATGTAATACCTGTATATTAACTGATTGAATCTTTTAATTTAACATGTTGTTTTGTTTTGTACAATTACATATTTGTTTGTTAAGCATAATGCTTAATTAGAATTATACAAATAGATTTATCTTTTTAAAGATTCTTATTGTTTGTGAATGTTGCCCAATTGCAAATTCTGGGTAAATTTGTCATATCTCAGTACAAGTGTGTATAGACTTGAATACAATACATCAATAAAAAGATATTATAGTGAGTGTCATTCAGAACAAATCAATTCTTTTAACATCTCATACAGATAAACTAAGTTCATTCCCAGGTTCTCATAACAGAAAAATGCATTTAATCTTTTTTAAAGATTATCCCTGTTAACATTATCAAGAGTATGTGGCATTGTAAAAATACAGACATGATTAATTAAAATTAGTCAAATTCTTTGTAATGAAGGCACTTGATACTTACAAAACATGTGAAGTTTTGAGGCATACTGTTGAGGAACGTGGCTTGTATTTTCTCTGATTTGCAGTTTCTATGTTGCAAAGTACAGTCTCTGAATTCAGGGTAACTAAAATGTATTTATATAATAAGTAAGACTGTATTCTGTTTTGATTGTGCATATTAAATTGATCAAAGAAAAAAGATTTTGTTTGTTTATAGTGCAGGGATTCTTGCTTTAGGACCATTGTTTTAGTGTTTGGATCATTGTCTTAGTGTTAAAATCAGTGCCTTGGTGTTTTTTATGTGAAAAAAGTAAACAAAGAGAACAAGGATAACCTAAGAATATTTTCAGCTTTATTGGTCATACATTTATTAATTTCCTTATATAGTTTTGAGTTCCCTCCCTTTATCTGCTCATTGTTACATTTTCATTTATACTGATTTAATAGACTAAGTAAAATCATGAAATAATCACAAAAGACATGCCTGATTTTTAAGATTTTATTTCACACCCATTATAACAAAATCATAACATCTGTGTAATCACCAAAGAGATTTCAACAAAACATCAACAAATAATAATCCTAATTAAAAACAGATTTTTTTATCAACTAAAAATACAATTACAGTCGACTCTCGTTATCTAGACTCTTCATATGTCGATTTTCTGTTATCTCGACAAGATTTGTTAGGTCCCAAAATTATTCCTTCTTTATCAATAATAAAAATGGATGTTTATGTGGATCTTTTTATCATGACAATTCCGGTATGTCGACTTGAAAATCTAAGTCCCAAACTTCTAATTTGCTATATGATTTCACAGTTTATCTCGACTCGAGAAATTATCAGTAGCTACCGCATGAGGTGTGAATAACTCTACGCACTGATAATCACTCTCTACTAATTGGTGTCGCAAACTGACGCTATAAACGAGTGTCGTTAATTACTCAACGTTTGTTTTTTTACATACCCAAACTGAATAAACAAAAGTGTTTATGCAATTAAAATGTCATTTAATTCGTGTCAAAAATTGAACAATTTGACCAGATGTATAAATAGAGTTCTGATTTTCATTCTTTGATATTAATATCTCTAATGGAAGGAGAACGACTATGTCTTCTGAATTGTCACTGTCTGTGTGTTTATCTATATAATGTTGTAATATTGCACTTGTTTTACGTTTTAAAATGTATATTGAAATAAAAATATCAAATTGACTATGTGTCATGTTTTCAGTTTTAGTTGTTTTTAACCTTTTGCAGTTCTCACGAAGTGTAATTTTTCTAGTGTCCAAGCACTGCAGAGTAACCCCCCATTAAGTGTGCTATATAAAAGCCTATTCCGTAACAATAAGGTATTTACGACCAAAATAATGAATACAACTCACATGGAGCAAAATACCGAAACCATGTTCAATGTTAGTTTTTATCAAACAGCGAGGATATTATCTACGAGAGAAACAAAGGAATAATCCTATTGCTGAATTTTAGGAAAACAACAAAAATATCCCAACTACCCCAATTACTGATAACTCGACAAACTGATATCTCGACTTAATTCTGACGGTCCCGACGATATCGAGATAATGAGAGTCGACTGTATTTATGCTAAATCTGCAAACCTCCGAGCAACAACCACCACTCACCTACAGGAATTTGCAGATTTTGATATCAAGCAACTACCTCTATACTACAGTATATATATACTACTATATATCTCAGCTACCTCTCAACCAGAGTAGTCTATATACCTCTCTTAATTCCCAATAATAACCAACTCTCAACTACTCAAGCTTGCATACATCAATTCCAAATTACAACCACGTCTCAACCAGAGCAACTTCTAAAACTCAGCTAATTCACAACAAACATCTTTCAAATACAGTAGTCAGCAAATCTAAGCTATTTCTCAACTAGAGTGGCCTACATACCTCTGCTAATTCCCTAAAACAACCACCTGTCAAACACAGCAACCTGTAAGCCTCTACTGCTTCCCAGCAACAACTACAGTAACCTGCAAAAATCAGCTACCTTCCAACAACAATCTCTCAATTACAGTAATATACCAATCTCAGCTACCTTCCAATGACAACAACCTCTCAATTACAGTAATATTCCAATCTCAGTTACCTTCCAATGACAACAACCTCTCAATTACAGTAATATACCAATCTCAGCTACCTTCCAACAACAATCTCTCAATTACAGTAATATACCAATCTCAGTTACCTTCCAATGACAACAACCTCTCGATTACAGTAATATACCAATCTCAGTTACCTTCCAATGACAACAACCTCTTGATTACAGTAATATACCAATCTCAGCTGGAACCAGAACAACAACCACCTCTCAACTAAATTAACACACAAATCCCAGCTACCTTCCAACAACATTCACATTAACTACAGTAAACTGCAAACCACAGCTACCTGATCAACAAGCACCTCTAAATCATGACAACTTCCAAACCTCAGCTACCTGGCGCAAAGCCATCTTTCAACTACAGTAGGCTGCAAATCTACTATCACAACAAATGCCACTCAACCAGTGTAACACGCAAATCTCAGCTACCTCCCAATAACAACCACCTCTCCCTGATAACTTGCAAACTTCAGCAACCTGCCACAAAAGCATCTTTTAACTGCAGTAACCTGCTAACTAAACTATTGTTTTCAATATAAATTGTTTTCAGAAATGTGCAGTACAATATAAAACTGATATCACTAAGCAACTTCACCTGAAAATCTGAATATGACAAACATACAACATCACACAACATCACATAATTATCAGAATGTACCAATATCATGAAATAACTTCATATGAAGACATGGATATGACAAGCATACAACATCACACAACAACTAAGTATGAATATCAAAAGTTACCAACATACAATATCATGTACCAAGTTTACATGAAGACCAGAGTATAACAAACATACAATATCATGTAACATGTTTACATGAAGACCAGAGTATAACAAACATACAATATCATGTTACAACTTTACATGAAGACCAGAGTATAACAAACATACAATATCATGTAACAACTTTACATGAAGACCAGAGTATAACAAACATACAATATCATGTAACAAGTTTACATGAAGACCAGAGTATAACAAACATACAATATCATGTACCAAGTTTACATGAAAACCAGAGTATAACAAACATACAATATCATGTAACATGTTTACATGAAGACCAGAGTATAACAAACATACAATATCATGTACCAAGTTTACATGAAAACCAGAGTATAACAAACATACAATATCATGTAACATGTTTACATGAAGACCAGAGTATAACAAACATACAATATCATGTACCAAGTTTACATGAAAACCAGAGTATAACAAACATACAATATCATGTACCAAGTTTACATGAAGACCAGAGTATAACAAACATACAATATCATGTACCAAGTTTACATGAAGACCGGAGTATAACAAACATACAATATCATGTACCAAGTTTACATGAAGACCAGAGTATTACAAACATACAATATCATGTACCAAGTTTACATGAAGACCAGAGTATAACAAACATACAATATCATGTACCAAGTTTACATGAAGACCAGAGTATAACAAACATACAATATCATGTACCAAGTTTACATGAAGACCAGAGTATAACAAACATACAATATCATGTACATTTTGTAACAACTTTACATGAAGACCGAAGTATAACAAACATACAATGTCATGTAACAACTTTACATGAAGATCTGAATATAATAAATATCATATAAAAACTTCACATAAAGACCTGAATACAATAAATATCATACAAAAACTTCACATTAATATCTAAATATAACAATATCATATAATAACTTCACATTAATATCTAAATATAACAATATCATATAATAACTTCACATTAATATCTAAATATAACAATATCATATAATAACTTCACATTAATATCTAAATATAACAATATCATATAATAACTTCACATTAATATCTAAATATAACAATATCATATAATAACTTCACATTAATATCTAAATATAACTATATCATATAAAAACTTCACATTAAGATCTGAATATAAAAATATCACATAAAAACTTCACATTAATATCTGAATGTAATAAATATCATATAAAAACTTCACATTAATATCTAAATATAACAAATATCATATAATAACTTCACATTAACATCTGAATGTTGCAACTGAAAATATCAAATAAATATTAACATGAATAACTTAATGCATGTATAACAAATGGACAATATAATGTAAAAATATCACTTGAAGACCTAGAGTTGCAGTTTTGCAGAATTTTAAGATAATTAAGATCAACAGAGAAGCTAAGTTTATTGAGAGATGATTAAAAAACAAAAATATCTTTAAAAAGACAAATGGAGGTATTTACACAGTTGATACTAAAAGTATGATCAATGTTGTTCTACTTCATTATCTTTATGAAATTCCTGACGATATAAATAACTGAAGTCTTGTATTAACACATCAATAATGAGTAATTAATGTAGTAAAATTTTCTTACAAATTGACAATTTCACCTGATGGAAGAAGGATTTCCTCTGAATCATCAACACATCAATTTACACAACAATAAAATTATACCATAGAATGAGGAATTTCTTCTGAATAGTTCATTCATCATGCCAAGAAATATAGGTAAAACTGATAATAGACACTACACTTAAAAACAGCAACAATAGTTGGCATTAGAAACAGCTAAAGAAAATATACAGTTATGTTGTTAAATGTCATGTACCATGTATTGCCAAAATAGAAATAAATTTATCTACATTCAGAGCACAAAATCAAGTAACTTCAATACTTAGTTTTGAATGAGAAAAATGCTATAATAGTTACAATGAAATACATGTATCTGAAAATATCATATGAAATCCTTTATGATTATGTACATACTTATAGAGATGGTAATTCTTCATACAAGACAAAGGTTTAAATAACTGTTTTAGGAAGTCCATCCAATTTTAAAATCAGTCTGGTTTGGTTTGGTCAATCATTAATTGTGGAATATAATGTTCAGTTCTAGAACAGTTTGAAACTGTTTGTGCAATTTTCTCAAGTGATTCAGCAGTCAAATGACACTTTCTAACCTGAAATATAAGATGTACAACTCCTCAAAGTTCTAACATAGCAGCATTTTACACCGGTTCAAAGACATAGTCACATATATATATCAGAGTACTTGTTATCTAAAAAATATCATTAGATATGAACAACTTAAGTTACATAAAATTAATTAATTGATAATTATAAAGTCAATAACTACAGTGATTTATCATTAATTCACATCTTTTACATACACTAAGCAAAAATGAAATTCAGAAATCAGGCTATGAGCACTGTGATTAGGGCTATTTTCTTGGTGATATATAAACATAATAAAATTTAAATATTAACTTCTACAGAAGTTTATTGAAAGTATATGATGTACAAGAATACATCAATAATTTTACGTACACCAAAATTTTAAGTAAGTTAATAAATAAATGAGATAATGCATTCCATAATCCAAAGCACCAATCAGGACTGAATTTTGTGTGACTGGCTTCCATAAGACTGTACTCTAAAGTAGTATGCAGACCAATCATCATGTGCTACATGCCATAACTTGAATAAATACAAACACTTCATAATCATACATCAATGCGAATCAAATTCTTGACAATTTTGAACTTGATTAAAACATGCACTTGTAATTAGAACAATTTCAACACTTCTAATAATTTAATTGTGGTGGTTCCCAATTTGTATCAACTTAATGACATTTTATTGACACAAGCGTTTTCATTAAAAATAAAAAAGATTTTACAAAGCAGCTTACTATTAATCATAATTACCTTATTACTGTATCATCCTTATTGTGTCCACAATTATCCATAGAAGCATCACCTCCTTTTTAACATAAGCCAGATGTAAGAAATGATGATGTAACATGGAAATTACACGGATTGCACCTTTTACAACTGCATGACCATACTGTTTGTTAATAAGGTAGAAAATCAGGGAACCTAGAGAGAAATCAAATAAGCTTTGTAAGTTATATAAATATTCAGCATGTAAGTCATGAACATCGTCACTTTAATGTTTTCATTTGCATGTGGTTTGAAATATAAAGCCCCAACTTATAGTGCAAAATGGGGATAAAATCATAATATTTTCACCAAAATTCAATTTTTATGAATAAAGCTATCTTATGAAATTATGTTTACATTCAGGTTTCACTTCCGTGATAATCAAACCTGACTCGCGTAGACGCTTGAAATAACAAAATAAAGCATCTCTGTGATTTGGTGTAACTATACATACACTTGCTATTTGTGATTAAAAATACCATGAATTAAAGTCTGTATGCGACTCGCTGAAAAAACTCTTCAACTTTCAACAATCTCTTAAACTTTCAACATATTACAATTTAAATCTCTCAAATAAAAATGCACAAACATTGACTCTCAGTACCAGTCTGAAGCACTCATAATTGATTCCACTGATGCTCCTCTATAAAGAGCAAGAGAAGGTCCAAGTGCTTAAGTACTGTAAGATTTAACATTCAATTTTTTATTGTTTAAAGTTATTCTTAGATTTTCAACAATACAATTTGAAATTTCAGTCCTAGAAAAACTCTAGTTTCATCTTCACCAGTGCCTTCTGGTAATTTATGATAATGTTCTGTTTCTTGTTTTCTGGAAAAGCAGATAAAAAACTGTAGCATTGCCCGTCTTGCTTGGCTAAACCATGGAGAAGAAAAGTAATACCTTTACTTTGAATATTTAGAGAGCTTCCCCAAAGCAAAAAGACTGCGAATCGCTGCATCTCCTGAAAGATGAAATAGCAATCATAAATGATAAATAAGAAATGCTTAATTCAAAGGTTCAAAAGGGATTCCTTTTGCAGAGCTGATAAAACATTAAGCAAGTCCCATTTTGGACTAATTTGATTTTAAGCGGTCTGTAATTGAATACCCCTTTTAACATTTGAATAATAAATGGGTGTTGACCGACTTTGTGTCCTTGAATACAAGTTAAAACTGCCGACAACATGGATCTGTACTCATTAATTGTACTATATTGGAAACCTTTGTGATACAAATAAGCCACTAAATCAGTGATGTGCACTGCAGAGGTACAATAGGGATCAATTTGTTTTGTACTACACCAGTACTCTGTATATATTGGCATAATCTTTCTGTGTTCAAAAGTGGCCATAAGCAATGCCCTACCCTTTTGAGAAAACCCAACCTCTTGGGAGTTGTTTGTAGACAGGAGCCAGACAGTTAAATTAAAAATGTCTGGATTTGGATGCAGAATTTGAGTTTTTGGTTGTGTCAGCAAATTCGGAATTTGGGGCAGTTTTAGTGGTACAGCCATCACTAGATCCAAAAGATCTGGAAATCAATGTCTCCTCTGCCAAAATGGTGCTATTAGAATAATTTGACAATGGTATCAGGCAGGCAGGCAGGCAGGCAGGCCAGCTGGCCGGCTGGCCTATTATTTGCAATGCTTTCAACATAATTACAATAATAGTAACTATCACCGAGAATGAAACTAGTGCATTGTCAGGATTGTCCATTAAGTCTGAAGACTTATTTCCAATGGGCTCCTACTGATACTAGTATGAAACATAATATATATAATAGGTAGACTGAAATTAGACAAAAATCTGTAATATAGCGTTTGCAAATTCACAAATAAATCTAGGATAATGGGTTAAGACATGTGATAAACATAATACAATAAGAATACAAGAATTTAAAATCACATTAATAAAAGATAAGATCAGAGTGTTTAACATTGCACATCACATCATTTAATTGCCATATAAGTTTCAGGACTTTGGGAATTAGTCAAACTGGGGATATGCATAAGAAAACATGTTCTCCCAAGAAATGCTCCGAGCATTTATTGCATATGCTCGATTGCTTCGTAAACATGAGCAAAAAACTGGAGTTTGGTAATTGACCTGGGATGCAAATAGATCAAACAACAGACTGATTCAAAGTCCATTCTGTTGCTTTGATTTTGTGGCAGCTTAACTGTTCCACTAAACAATTTTGAACCCCTTGTAAATGAACTGCCTTGAGGTGAATGTTTTCTCCAGAGCTAATTGCCAAATATTCAAATTTCCATGTATAATTTGCTTGACCTGTTCCCCATGTTGGTTTATGTATTGTACCACTGTTGTGTTGTCTGTTTTTATCAACACAGACTTCACTTGAATTTTGGGTACAAAATGTTTTAGACAACAGTAAACAGCTTGTATTTCCAGTAGTCTGATATGCTGATTTGACTGTTCTTTGGTCCAGGTTCCTCATGTATAATTTTGATCCCCATACATAGTTTTCAAAGCATCTGTTGTGTCAATTCTCCCACTGACTGGAAAAGTGATCAACCCTTCATAATGTTGGCTGAATTTTGCCACCAATCTAGATGTGATTTCAGATGAACTGTAACTGGAATAATCATATTCAAAGGATGTTTTGCTGGTCTCCAAAAACTGAGGAGATGTAACTGAATTGGTCTCATGTGCAGATGAGCATTTGGAACCAATTCTATGCAAGAGGCCATCAATACTAGTAAATGCAGAAATTCTTTTGCACTTATCTGACCGGATTGTAAATTTTGCACAGCTAGCTTTATCTTTTCAAATCTCTCTAATGTTGGATATTCTAAAGCTTGACTGATATTGAACCAAGCTCCTATATGCACAAAATTTTGCTGTGGAATTAGACTGGACTTATTCTATTATGAACCCCAGTGAAACCAGCAGATTGGTACACTGATGATTTTGTACAAGATTTTGTTTGACTTGATTCATTATCAGACACTCATCTAAATATATTGCAAGACAAACATGCAGTGTTCTTCAATAGGCAAATATGTAAGCTTCATATAAATGGTGCGGAAGGAGAGCTTTTAAATTTTCATGTAAACCCTTTGAATCCCCCTGATTCTTGACAAACATATATTTCACACACTTCTGAATGTGGTTAATAACACTATCACTCAATTTCCTGTTCTTTGATTGTAAAACATACAAACATTTCCCAATATTTTTAACAACATTATTTTTGTCAAATCGTTTCTTCACTTTCATATTTAGGTCAGATTGAAGCCGAGCTATAAGAATATATCATATTTAGTTGTAATCAATAACAAGTAGTACTATATCTGATACTACAGTTGTCATCTTGGTGATTGTCAGTGATTGTCAGATAAAATCCTCTTGAATGCTCATCCATCAAGCAAGGAAATGTTTTCTTAGCACATGTTGTTTCTAGGAAGCAGACTCAAGATTGGTATATATAAGCATAACAATTGTTTTACTATTGGACTGAAATAAATTTGTACATCCTAGAACAGTAATAAGTTTATGTATTTCAAACAACTCTTTTATACCTTATCAAAGGTGACACATCAGGTAGTACACTGGAGCCATCATCAATGAAGTCTCCCATCAAGGCATGTGTTTGTTTACTCTCCTCCACTGTAACACCTCTGAAAAGCACAGACAGTTGTAATATATTTCTACATAATACATATATATATTATATATAAGTTGTCATATATTTCAACATAATATGTGTATATATATTATATAAGTTGTAATATATTTCTACATGATATATATGTTATATAAGTTGTAATATATTTCTACATAATATGTGTATATATATTATATAAGTTGTAATATATTTCTACTTGATATATATGTTATATAAGTTGTAATATATTTCTACATAATATGTATATATATTTATATTATATAAGTTGTAATATATTTCTACATGATATATATGTTATATAAGTTGTAATATATTTCTACATAATATGTATATATATATATATATATATTATATAAGTTGTTCATGTTAACTTAAAGAATTTGTAACACTTATAAAGAACTAAGTAAAAGAGTTTAGACTCAGTGCTTAAGTTTTATCAATATTACTAAAAACATGAAGCAAATGCAATCAGTATTCATGAATGGCATATCTCTAAAGTTTCCCATTAACACAATAAAGCATGCAGTTATCTTTATGAAAATTGACCACGCAAGTTTAATTTCATGAGCAAATGAAATAAAGAGACCTTTTCAAGGACGGTCCCATTTTATGCAGTTGAAATGAAAGTTGTAGCAATTGAAATGTAACTAAATCTAATAATAATTTAGATCATTTAACCACTTAAATGTTTCATCCTAAAATCAAGGGTGGTGCTAGCATAAAAAAGTGTGTCTACTAGTAGTAACCAAAATTCATTTTTTTAAAATGATTAATCTTATAAACAAATTTATATTAAACCATAATTTGCAAAATGACAAGATGAATACTGAAAAATAGGGTTTAACTAATTAGATGAGTAAAAATCATCTAGTAGGAAATAGTTATCACTTACAGCATTTCTAGGGCATAAGACATAGATATTTCAGCCACAGCTTCTATGTGCTTGCCCGCCCAATGTTCCATTATTTTTAAATTCTTGTGGTCAAAAGGTTTCAAATTCAAGGTTGAGAGAAAATTGTTAACCTTATCAGGACCACCAATACTGTCAATCATTTCTGAAAAAAGACATGGTAAAATCTACACATAATATATAAAAATGTAGCTATGATTAAAAGACTTCATTATACTTCTTTTCAATAAGTAACAATGCAAAAGATGAATGATATCGAAATATGCATACTATGTTTTTATTCATTTTTTAGCAATATTTTCGAAAACCTGCTGATAAAATCATGAAAGCATTGCAATATTGATTTTAAATTGGTACAAGAACATTGATCTAGTTGCATTGTCAGGGTAGCTCAGTTGGTAGAGCACTCACCCTATAAGCAATGTGATATCCTGTCGTGATTGCACAAACATCAACAGATTAATGTAAATATTAAATTACCTCTAAAGAAAAATCCAAATTTACAATAAAATTTTTCTTTATTCATCATAATTGTTAGCATACCTGTGCCAAGCTTTGTATTCACGAATATGAACGTTACTCTGTATTTTGCGTAAACGATGACAACGTCCGCGCTTATCACATATGTGATCCGCCATGTTTGCTTGGAAGAATGTAAACTGCAAGTCAAAATCCAAAATTATCACAGTTCAAAGGTTATGTGACTGATCTGATCATTTTATAATTCTTAATTTTCAGAAAACAATTACTTTAGAATGATTTTATAAAATACTATTTATTTTATCGACACTTTGCTTTTCATAGAGATTATATGCTAAATAGTTCCAAAATTACCTGTAACTTCACGAATAATGATACCCGGCTTACCTTAATTAATACAGAATGTTTAGTGTAATTACAAGTTTCGTAATCATATGTTAAATTGAAAGAAGAGGATGAATCCCAACACACAAAAGTTACTTACTACCAGTTTTGAAGGTATCTGCCCCTTGCAGAAGGCACTTCACCAAGGGGGTTGAGGTAAATTAATGCTTTGTTAGTAGGCATGATTACCTGAAATAAATAAACCGTTGTGATCAGTCTTCCAGCAAAAGTCCTAATCGTATCCGCATATACATCAGCAAAATTCATCAATCAACCTTAACTTTCTCATAAGACCTAGTTCTTTTGTTCCTTCATTTTGGCATTTTTTCTCCACATTGGAACCTTCACCTTTCCAGTAAGACATACAGCTGGCAATTGGTACAAGAGCATTGAAAACCATCATAAAGGCTGCTAATGAAGGGAAACCTGTGTAAAACATTACACTTTCATCACTCTGTAAGTCCTCAATTACTAAATCTGGAAGACCAGTTTGACTGCACTTGTCAACCATAGTTGGCTTCAGTTCTGGAGGTGGAGTGATTTTTTCACATTTGCACTCAGACACATGTTCCAGTTTTGAGGGCTCCATATCCATCCGGATATATTTTTCTACTAGATTAATTGTAGGTGCATCAATGTCGCCTGAAAAAGAAAACAATAAAATTTAGTTAACATAATTGTTATTGTGGATTAATTCTTTTTTTGTGTGTATACCAGTTATTCATAACAAGACATGCATTACTGACATTTTCAGTAATAATATTCCCATATATGTATAAATATAATACCAAAAAAAATTATTTTAAAAAAAATGAATTCTTCAGCCTTGAGATTTTTGTGTGAATATATATAAATATATTCAAAGTAAACAGTCTAACCTATATAATCATGCATATGAATTGAAGTGTTCAGACAGTGGTTTTCATCCAGAACCAGATTTCCTGTCCCGGCTTAACCAGGAATAAGTCTATCAACATCATTTGGCCCGCCTACCTCTGTTGGTTCTGTCTGGCTTGGTTCAGGTCATTTTACCACAGGAGTACAGATGGACTCATCACCTACCTGTAAAAATAGACAAATTTAAACATTTTACCAAAATAACAAATTAGTCCATTCAACAGCAATACCATGTTCTATCGATATGTTTAAGGATAACAGTGTACTTTCCATTAAGTTGTGTCAAGTTGTTCCAATTTGCTACAATTAGTGAATTTCTCCAATTTACACCACTGAATGTTAAATTAACATGTATATAACATGTCACACTGTCTTATAAATGTATTTTTTGACACCAAGATATACGCAGGAAATTGATTTGTTACGACAGTTGACTTCAAAAACAAACACTGACACTTAGCATGGGTAATATGGAAAAAACATGTGTGATTAGGAAATATTGATTATTTATAGAGTGTACTGACAGTGGAAAAGGAATGAGTAATGATCAGGGATTAATAGTTCCTTGTTTCCAGTAAAAAGACCAACGATGAAAGGCATAGTTTCAAAAGGGCTAATGACTCTACACAAAATAGGCCACAGCTGTGCATTTGTCCTTTTGTACAATGGAAGCCCATCAATATTAAATTGTACTGCAATAGACTATAGTTCATGACCATTAACAAATGAAGCACATTCAACTGCTTCCAACAGGGATGTCCCAAGACCAAAATGATAATAAAATCCACCCTCAATGTCAACTGTTTTACATCCAGTGTCTGTTCTCAACAGTGTCCTCGGATCTTTAAACAACAATGGGCGATACCGACGGAGCAAAGTCAAAAGCTCTCGTAAACCAGTATGAGTAACTTTATTTGCTGTAGCACAAGTAAGAAGTTCATACTCTAAAGAAGTATCAGTATTCAAATCATCATCAATATCACTGTCACTGCCAGACACATAGAGAGGATTTTCTGAAAATGCTTCTCCATTTGTATCACAAGATGGAGAATCTTTCTGTAGATCTAAATTATCTAATGAACGGATAGATGTTGACTATGGTCTTTAACAGATAAGAAAGAAATCTCATGGTTAATTGAAAGCTGTGATTCTTTATCTTGCTCAGAACAGTAAGAATCTGTAAACTTAGACAAATCTGGATGAAAATCTGACGATTCGTTAACTGAACTGCATGGTATTTGAATTACATTGGTAAATGGCACATATGTGCTGACATTTGAACGCACTTTTCTGTACGAATACCAATAATCAGCCTTCCATTTGTTAGATATAGCGATTCGAAAATTATTTGAATAAAAAATCTATATTTTTCTTTACGAAATCAATAATCAGCCTTTCTTTTGCTAGACATGGCGATACGAAAATTATTTGAATAAAAACCTATACTTTTCTGTACGAATACAAATAATCAGCCCTCTTTTGTTAGATATAGCTATTCGAAAATTATTTGAATAAAAAATCCATATCGCGAAAATATATGACAAATTATTTTCAATTGAAAAAACTCACCGGAACAACACATTCAATAATTCTTTATCACAAATTGACAATGATGCCAGATTTTAGTTTCTCAAAGTTAATTTATCCAAGAAAATAATATTAAAATTATTTTATGAACTATTACAACTTCCTTTTCGTTCCCCGCAAAGCTTCCAAAATGGCGCGCTCCTGCAGACGATCAATTGATGTAACGCGTGATTTAGGTAAGTAGAAACTAAGTCTAAATTATTTTTAAATCATCCATCTGATAGTGTTGAATAGCCCAAAAAAACATTACTTAAGGCAATCCTGGCACCAAAATTTTCATTTTTTTTTAAAAAAATATATATAAGACAATCCATTTTGTTCAAACGATAAAAGATTACCTCCCTTTACAATGTTACGTACTATATGTGTACCGTATGGGCAAACCCATGTACATTAGAGATTTTCATGTAACATATATAACGCGTTTTGTTTTCCTTTTATCAAAATTTTATGTAATGGGCCATAATGGGTTCAATTTATGGTCATTTGCATATGGGGTTTGTTTATATAGGTCACGTATGGGTACTATATGGGCAAACCTATGTGGGCTTGTCCATATATGGGACCCATATTTGCATGTTTGCTGGGATGGTGACATATGTATGCATACACTTTGCGATTAGTTTTCGAGGGAAAAATGTTTTATTTTCTTCCACTTGATAAATACGTGCACTTTCTCATGAAGAAATCTTATCATAAAAAGTTCTTGAATTTTTGTGAAAATGTCTTCTTTTTCATGAAAATCTGGTAGATTTTGCAAAAATATTCTGATTATCTTCTGCCGCGGAAATATGCCATCATAATATATCGATACCGATTTCCAGATATATTGATATCGTCGATATGCAAAAACTGAATCAAGGGCACCCCAAGGTTAAAAACTGAGCTAATACGTACATATATGTCTCCATAAAACGTGCCCATGGTGTGATGGACTACAGTTAGCCAATCAGGCAATTTGTTTGTTCATGTGAAATAGAACAAATAGTAAGAGCTTCTTGAAACTCGAAAATCTCGTGCGTTCGTTCTTAATTGCGAGCATATAAATTAAATTGTCTTCTCAACCCATTTCAGTACAGTTCATGGATAATCAAAGGTGAGACTTTAATTTTTATGTTGATATGTTACATTTAGGATGGAATTATTGCGTACTTAAAAACCTGTAACATTTCATAGTACGACTACAATTTAAAATCATTTTTTAAATCTGCAAAATAAAAAATAAGGTTCATAAATATTGAAACATGTGTGTGAAGATGTGTTGTGGTTGATAATTATATTTCAATCATTTTTAGCTGGTGTAAGGGTAGTCAATTGCGTATGACTCCTGAAAGTGCCGTAGGCTGTGATTTCAATTTTATTACATCCATTCCAACACATGAGATTGTGTTCAGTGCAACAATAGATGGATTAACTAATATTTGATCGGCCAATTGTGTAAGTTACTCAAATTTTTGATAATTTTCGCAGGTATGGTCACATGGTTAACAGGTAAAACATTCTTTAGTGAAGGAAAAGTTCTGGAAGGTAGACATCTTTTTTCCCTCGTTTATTCATTTTGTAAAATACTTGGTTTAATATTGTGAATTTTCAATCTTCGAATATTTGCAAATGTAGGGTAATGTGTATACAAGTATGTCTTCAGATTTACAAGTAATTCATTATTTTGATGAATATTTTTCTGTCACTGAAACATGTATATTCATACATGTATTTGCTCATAATATTTCTGCATGCATATTTTTTTCATTTGATATCACTTCTATTTTTTGTATTTTCTCTTTTAAAAAGTTTCCAGAACTTATTTTACAACATGAAAACGAACATTTCATTAATATAATCTAATTTATTATTGGACAATTTTCGATTAAATGTACATTGCCGGAACTGGTCGTTTTTGTCTTTAAATAATGCAAATGAATCTGTTTATTTTTTTCGTCGAAGGAATGTGGTGTAAGAACACACAACTACTGGTCTCCGGCTTCAATCTTCACTACCAAGATTAGAGCGAATGTATTACAGAACCAGTCAACGTGTTGGCGCGAAGACCATGGATGTGAGGTGTACCTGATGTAAGTGAACTTTACGTAATTATTTTCTTTTAGGCTAAAGTCAATTGTGATGCATTTGATGGCTTATTTCGTTTAAAGCATTTTCATTCGAAATGGGTTAGGAATAATTCAATGTTGGCATCTCTCTGTCTTACTTGTCAGTGCAGTAAAAAAATGGCCGCCATTTTATGGATCAGTTGTTCGCACGCTTAGCAATTCATTGCCACTGGTTCGAAAAACGCTTGTTTACTGTTTGTTGCCTGTACAAGTCGTTTACCTGAATGTGAAAATTTTATTTTCTTTGATGAATAATATGGACTTCTATGCTAAACGTTGTTAAAAGCAGAAATAATGGATTTAGCCTTTTTATTTTTCAAATTTTGAAAAACATGATTTGATTAAAATAGTTCTAATACTGCGAAAAGTTTCAAAGATTTTATCTTATATAAATGTACGAATCATTTTTTGTCATCATTTTTACCAGAATTTTTTGAGAATGTAAGTTACATTTAGACAGGAAGACCACCCCATCTTTTATAACCGCAGGGCTTACTGAATACATTTAAATATTTTGAATATATTTAGTGTTATAACATATGTCGCTCTCCTAATGTAGTAATTTTCGGGGATTGTCTATGTGTATATAAGTATTTTAATTGTTCAGTATTTATTTCAATTATATTGTGACATGTCCACAAATTCCTTGTATTTGTGTATATAATAGATACTTTGATAACTGGATGAGAATATTTAAAATGAATATTGGTTTATTGTGTGTCTCCTTACCTTATATGTATGTTGCAGTCATTTATAATACCAGACAAAGACGGATGGAATGTTTACTCTTTAATAGACAGAATTGGATTACTGATGTTTCTTTTATTGTCTTAAAATCTTTTACATGTTATAGAAAATGTTAGTGTTGAGAGATGACTCTTGATAAGATCTTAGATATACAGTCAAATCTGTGTTTGCGATCATCTCCAAATAAAGACCAGTCTGTGAATAAAGGCCATTCTTTTAAAACTATCACTGATTATTTAGAACAAATTGAAATCCAAATAAAGGCCACCCTTCAATAAAGGCCTCATTTTGTCTCGGGGCATTATAGCCACATAACTTCCCAATGGAAATATCCTTTTTTTCCAATTTCAAAAATAAATTCCAAACAGCGGCAAAAAATTGGTTAATAAATCGAGTAAAAATCTAATCCTTTACAAGTGCATTATTGGTTGTTACGGTATCAAATGGTACATGTATGGTACATATTCTTAGAAATTTAGAGATCATTTTAAGTGTCAGCCTTCTACATAATATTAAAATCAGTTCAATATGGTCATCACTGTCATGAATGTGTAAGTTGATGATTTTAATTGGTGTTTTGTATGATGATCAGAGTTAAAGATAATGGAGACTGTTTGTTGTTTAGTGTAATTGTGTTGTTTGTTTGAAGTGTTGATGACTATATTTATGATGATTTTAGTTTGTTAGTTTTAAGTTTAGAAAAGGACTTGATGGTTTTAAGTGGTGTTAACTTTGGTATAATGTCGGCCTTGTTTGGGGTTAAAGATAATGGAGACTGTTTGTTGTTAAGTGTTATTATGTTGCTTGTTATAAGTGTTGATGACTATATTCATGATGATTTTAATTTGTTAGTTTAGAAAAGGACTTGATGGTTTTAATTGGTGTTAACTTTGGTATGATGTCGGTATTGTTTTGGGTTAAAGATAATGGAGACTGTTGTTAAGTGTAATTGTGTTGTTTGTTTGAAGTGTTGATGACTATATTCATGATGATTTTAGTTTGTTAGTTTTAAATTTAGAAAAGGACTTGATGGTTTTAATTGATGTTAACTTTGGTATAATGTTGGCCTTGTTTGGGGTTAAAGATAATGGAGGCTGTTTGTTGTTAAGTGTTATTATGTTGCTTGTTATTAGTGTTGATGACTATATTCATGATGATTTTAATTTGTTAATTGTAAGTTTAGAAAAGGACTTGATGGTTTTAATTGGTGTTAACTTTGGTATGATGTCAGCATTGTTTGGGTTTAAAGATAATGGAGACTGTTTGTTGTTAAGTGTAATTATGTTGCCTGTTGATCACTTTATTCATAATAATTTTAACTTGTTAGTTATAAGTCTTGATGGTTTTAATTGGTATTAACTTGGGTATGATGTTGGTATTGTGTGATGTTCATGATAAAAGTTTGTTCAATTTTTGATAGATCGGATCATACTTTTAATCATCAAGTAGGTCTGAAGTCCGCGACCATCGATGATGTATGTAAAAAATCAATTATCATTCAATATAACCTATTTCTTCACTAGTTTTGGTAAACATACTTTTCAAACTGATGATAACTTAAACAATAACAGATCATCAGAGCTTGTGTTCTTCCATTTTCAGAACAAAGATGTCAACCCTCGTTGAAGGAACCCAACAACAGATGGAAGTTCAGCTCACGGATTGTTGATAAGGCCTTGGTCTCAATGGTCACCAAGGTCAGGATGAACTGTTTGGTGCACAGCAGAAACACGTAAGAATTGTTGCCCCTCAATATTTGTTCTTCAGTTAGTATTGTAACAAGCAAATGTGTTAAAAGTTGGATATGTAAAATAAAAATTATTATTTATTTAAAATCTGTTAGCAGAGTGTTATTTTAGATGGAAAAAAGATAGGATGCTTTTAGATTCAATGTAAAAATCATTATTCATTAGTAAGGCATCAAGGTCGACATGTTGAATGCCCCCTGGGCGCCAGTAGGTTTACCTACTGTGGGGGTGATTCAGCATCAGGCCTGCCAAGTTTTTTTTTGTTTTATAGTTAATTGATAAATAAAATAAATAAATAATGAATTATTCAAAATCAGTTTGCATAGTATTATTTTTGATGGTAAAAGGATAGGATGCTTTTAGATTCAATGTATATCAGGAATTAGTAGAAAATTGTTAAAAGCAGATTGTGTATTAATTCTAAAAGTTAGTTTAACATTTGACTTATCTGTTGGACTTATACTAACCGCCTTCTGTTTTGTTTTGTTTATTCTTCCCTCATTATGGTGACATGGCACCCTGTGCCATGGCATCATTATGAGATAATTCAGCATCACCACGAACGGATGGACCACAATGCCTTGGCCTCAATGGTCGCCAAGGTCAGGATGAACTGTTTGGTGCGCAGCAGAAACACGTAAGAATTGTTGCCACTCGATATTTGTTCTTTAGTTAGTGTTGGAACAAGCAAATGTGTTAAAGTTGGATTTGTAAAATAAAACTTATTATTTATTTATTCAAAATCTGATAGCAGAGAGTTATATTAAATGGTAAAAAGCTTTTAGATTCAATGTAAAAATCATTATTCATTAGTAAGGCATCAAGGTCGACATGTCGAATCCCTTCCGGCCGGGCTCCGGTAGGTTTTCCTACTGGGGTGGGGATTCAGCATTAGGCCTGCCAAGTTTTTTATTGTTTTATAGTTAATTGATAACTTAAATAAAAGAAATAAGTAATGAATTATTCAAAATCAGTTTTCAGATTGTTATTATAGATAGTAAAAGAATAGGATGCTTTTAGATTCAGTGTATATCAGGAATTAGTAGAAAATTGTTAAAAGCAGATTGTGTATTAATTCTAAAAGTTTGTTTTGCATTTGACTTATCTGTTGGACTTATACTAACCGCCTTCTGTTTTGTTTTGTTTATTCTTCCCTCATTATGGTGACATGGCACCCTGTGCCATGGCATCATTATGAGATAATTCAGCATCACCACAAATGGATAGACCACTACAGTACCTTGGTTTCAATGGTCACCAAGGTCGGACTCAAACGTACGGTGCTCAGCACCAAAACGTAAGTATTGTTGTTGATTTGTTCTTAGCATTTGTTGCTCGGTTGGTGTTGTTGGGTCGATGGTCTGTTGACATTTTTCTGTCGGTCAGTTGAGAGCTAAATCTAAATGATCAGTTTTACACTGGCGTTGATGCATTCCTAGTAATCCTATTTTTCATGATTGTTTTGTGCGTGAAAACCATTCTCGTCTGTTGGGGATTGACGAAGGTCTTTTTTTCTTATTTCAGCAGTCGGATGTGTTGACTTCAGAGCTGGGCCTTCAAAATGGTGACATTGCACAGTTTGTTGTGGAACCTATAGGAGATAACCCAGCATCAAGATCATCATTATTATGATGGAACTATAAACCTGAAGAGTCAGGAAGTCGGTGCCTATGCACCGCGAAGAAGTCTTTGGACTTCATATGAAGATCGGCACACGGATTGAGGGCAAGGCCTTGGTCTCAATAGTCACCAAGGTCAGGGTCAAGGGCATGGTGCTCAGCACCATAACGTAAGTATTGTTGTTGATTTGTTGTTAGCATTTGTAGTTCAGTTGGTGCTGTCAGGATAGTGGTCTGATGGCAATTTTTCTGTTGGTCAGTTCAGAACTAAATCTAAATGAGGCGTTCATGCATTCCTACTAATGGTAATTTCTCATCATTTTTGTACTTGAAAACTGATCTCTCCTGTTGGGGCATTGACACGGTTCTCTTCTTATTTCAGCGGTCGGATGTGTTGACTCCCGATCTGGGCCTTCAAAATGGTGACACGGCACAGTGTGTCGTGGAACCTATAGGAGATAACCCAGCATCAAGATCATCATCATTATGATGGAACTGGAACCTGCAGAGTCAGGAAGTCGGTGCTTATGCACCACGAAGAAGTCTTTGGACTTCATAAGGGAGATCGGCACACGGATTGAAGGCAAGGCCTTGGTTTCAGTGGTCGCCAAGGTCAGGGTCAAGGGCACGGTGCTCGACACCAAAATGTAAGTATTGGTTTTGTTGACATTCATACTCCAGTCAGTTCTGTGGGGTTAGTCGTCTGCTTGCTTCTGTTTTGTTTAGTTTGTCAATGTTTCAATTTATTTGATCTGTACATATTTTGTGGATATGGGGTATTCTCAGGAATTTGTATTGTCACCATTGTGTGTAAGATGAACATGCATATTGTATCCACCAGTTGTACATTGATGAGGGCCTTTTTTATTTGTTTCATCAGTTGGATGTGTAGTCTTCTAGATGTCGACCCTCATTGAGGGAACCCAGCAACAGATGGAAGTTCAGCTCACGGATTGTTGATAAGGCCTTGGTCTCAATGGTCGCCAAGGTCAGGATGAACTGTTTGGCGCACAGCAGAAACACGTAAGAATTGTTGCCACTCGATATTTGTTCTTTAATTAGTGTTGGAACAAGCAAATGTGTTAAAGTTGGATTTGTAAAATAAAATTATTTATTTATTCAAAATCTGTTAGCAGAGAGTTATATTAAATGGTAAAAAGATAGGATGCTTTTAGATTCAATGTAAAAATCATTATTCATTAGTAAGGCATCAAGGTCGACATGTCGAATCCCTTCCGGCCGGGCTCCGGTAGGTTTTCCTACTGGGGTGGGGATTCAGCATTAGGCCTGCCAAGTTTTTTATTGTTTTATAGTTAATTGATAACTTAAATAAAAGAAATAAGTAATGAATTATTCAAAATCAGTTTTCAGATTGTTATTATAGATAGTAAAAGAATAGGATGCTTTTAGATTCAGTGTATATCAGGAATTAGTAGAAAATTGTTAAAAGCAGATTGTGTATTAATTCTAAAAGTTTGTTTTACATTTGACTTATCTGTTGGACTTATACTAACCGCCTTCTGTTTTGTTTTGTTTATTCTTCCCTCATTATGGTGACATGGCACCCTGTGCCATGGCATCATTATGAGATAATTCAGCATCACCACAAATGGATAGACCACTACAGTACCTTGGTTTCAATGGTCACCAAGGTCGGACTCAAACGTACGGTGCTCAGCACCAAAACGTAAGTATTGTTGTTGATTTGTTCTTAGCATTTGTTGTTCGGTTGGTGTTGTTGGGTCGATGGTCTGTTGACATTTTTCTGTCGGTC
The DNA here is from genome assembly GCA_008271625.1 of Lutraria rhynchaena. Taxonomy (NCBI): domain Eukaryota; kingdom Metazoa; phylum Mollusca; class Bivalvia; order Venerida; family Mactridae; genus Lutraria; species Lutraria rhynchaena. The sequence goes on along the minus strand of VIBL01000109.1, from coordinate 187,103 downwards.
AGTTGAGAGCTAAATCTAAATGATCAGTTTTACACTGGCGTTAATGCATTCCTAGTAATCCTATTTTTCATGATTGTTTTGTGCGTGAAAACCATTCTTGTCTGTTGGGGATTGACGAAGGTCTTTTTTTCTTATTTCAGCAGTCGGATGTGTTGACTTCAGAGCTGGGCCTTCAAAATGGTGACATTGCACAGTTTGTTGTGGAACCTATCGGAGATAACCCAGCATCAAGATCATCATTATTATGATGGAACTATAAACCTGAAGAGTCAGGAAGTCGGTGCCTATGCACCGCGAAGAAGTCTTTGGACTTCATATGAAGATCGGCACACGGATTGAGGGCAAGGCCTTGGTCTCAATAGTCACCAAGGTCAGGGTCAAGGGCATGGTGCTCAGCACCATAACGTAAGTATTGTTGTTGATTTGTTGTTAGCATTTGTAGTTCAGTTGGTGCTGTCAGGATAGTGGTCTGTTGGCAATTTTTCTGTTGGTCAGTTCAGAACTAAATCTAAATGAGGCGTTCATGCATTCCTACTAATGGTAATTTCTCATCATTTTTGTACTTGAAAACTGATCTCTCCTGTTGGGGCATTGACACGGTTCTCTTCTTATTTCAGCGGTCGGATGTGTTGACTCCCGATCTGGGCCTTCAAAATGGTGACACGGCACAGTGTGTCGTGGAACCTATAGGAGATAACCCAGCATCAAGATCATCATCATTATGATGGAACTGGAACCTGCAGAGTCAGGAAGTCGGTGCTTATGCACCACGAAGAAGTCTTTGGACTTCATAAGGGAGATCGGCACACGGATTGAAGGCAAGGCCTTGGTTTCAGTGGTCGCCAAGGTCAGGGTCAAGGGCACGGTGCTCGACACCAAAACGTAAGTATTGGTTTTTGTTGACATTCACACTCCAGTCAGTTCTGTGGGGTTAGTCGTCTGCTTGCTTCTGTTTTGTTTAGTTTGTCAATGTTTCAATCTATTTGGTCTGTGCATATTTTGTGGATATGGGATATTCTCAGGAATTTGTATTATCACCATTGTGTGCAAGATGAACGTGCATATTGTATCCACTAGTTGTACATTGATTAGGGCCTTTTTTATTTGTTTCATCAGTTGGATGTGTAGTCTACTAGATGTCAACCCTCATTGAGGGAACCCAGCAACAGATGGAAGTTCAGCTCACGGATTGTTGGCAGGGCCTTGGTCTCAATGGTCGCCAAGGTCAGGATGAACTGTTTGGCGCACAGCAGAAACACGTAAGAATTGTTGCCACTCGATATTTGTTCTTTAATTAGTGTTGGAACAAGCAAATGTGTTAAAGTTGGATTTGTAAAATAAAATTATTTATTTATTCAAAATCTGTTAGCAGAGAGTTATATTAAATGGTAAAAAGATAGGATGCTTTTAGATTCAATGTAAAAATCATTATTCATTAGTAAGGCATCAAGGTCGACATGTCGAATCCCTTCCGGCCGGGCTCCGGTAGGTTTTCCTACTGGGGTGGGGATTCAGCATTAGGCCTGCCAAGTTTTTTATTGTTTTATAGTTAATTGATAACTTAAATAAAAGAAATAAGTAATGAATTATTCAAAATCAGTTTTCAGATTGTTATATAGGATGCTTTTAGATTCAGTGTATATCAGGAATTAGTAGAAAATTGTTAAAAGCAGATTGTGTATTAATTCTAAAAGTTTGTTTTACATTTGACTTATCTGTTGGACTTATACTAACCGCCTTCTGTTTTGTTTTGTTTATTCTTCCCTCATTATGGTGACATGGCACCCTGTGCCATGGCATCATTATGAGATAATTCAGCATCACCACAAATGGATAGACCACTACAGTACCTTGGTTTCAATGGTCACCAAGGTCGGACTCAAACGTACGGTGCTCAGCACCAAAACGTAAGTATTGTTGTTGATTTGTTCTTAGCATTTGTTGCTCGGTTGGTGTTGTTGGGTCGATGGTCTGTTGACATTTTTCTGTCGGTCAGTTGAGAGCTAAATCTAAATGATCAGTTTTACACTGGCGTTAATGCATTCCTAGTAATCCTATTTTTCATGATTGTTTTGTGCGTGAAAACCATTCTTGTCTGTTGGGGATTGACGAAGGTCTTTTTTTCTTATTTCAGCAGTCGGATGTGTTGACTTCAGAGCTGGGCCTTCAAAATGGTGACATTGCACAGTTTGTTGTGGAACCTATAGGAGATAACCCAGCATCAAGATCATCATTATTATGATGGAACTATAAACCTGAAGAGTCAGGAAGTCGGTGCCTATGCACCGCGAAGAAGTCTTTGGACTTCATATGAAGATCGGCACACGGATTGAGGGCAAGGCCTTGGTCTCAATAGTCACCAAGGTCAGGGTCAAGGGCATGGTGCTCAGCACCATAACGTAAGTATTGTTGTTGATTTGTTGTTAGCATTTGTAGTTCAGTTGGTGCTGTCAGGATAGTGGTCTGTTGGCAATTTTTCTGTTGGTCAGTTCAGAACTAAATCTAAATGAGGCGTTCATGCATTCCTACTAATGGTAATTTCTCATCATTTTTGTACTTGAAAACTGATCTCTCCTGTTGGGGCATTGACACGGTTCTCTTCTTATTTCAGCGGTCGGATGTGTTGACTCCCGATCTGGGCCTTCAAAATGGTGACACGGCACAGTGTGTCGTGGAACCTATAGGAGATAACCCAGCATCAAGATCATCATCATTATGATGGAACTGGAACCTGCAGAGTCAGGAAGTCGGTGCTTATGCACCACGAAGAAGTCTTTGGACTTCATAAGGGAGATCGGCACACGGATTGAAGGCAAGGCCTTGGTTTCAGTGGTCGCCAAGGTCAGGGTCAAGGGCACGGTGCTCGACACCAAAACGTAAGTATTGGTTTTGTTGACATTCATACTCCAGTCAGTTCTGTGGGGTTAGTCGTCTGCTTGCTTCTGTTTTGTTTAGTTTGTCAATGTTTCAATCTATTTGGTCTGTACATATTTTGTAGGTATGGGATATTCTCAAGAATTTGTATTATCACCATTGTGTGTAAGATGAACATGCATATTGTATCCACTAGTTGTACATTGATGAGGGCCTTTTTTATTTGTTTCATCAGTTGGATGTGTAGTCTACTAGATGTCAACCCTCATTGAGGGAACCCAGCAACAGATGGAAGTTCAGCTCACGGATTGTTGGTTAGGCCTTGGTCTCAATGGTCGCCAAGGTCAGGATGAACTGTTTGGCGCACAGCAGAAACACGTAAGAATTGTTGCCACTCGATATTTGTTCTTTAGTTAGTGTTGGAACAAGCAAATGTGTTTAAAGTTGGATTTGTAAAATAAAAATTATTATTTAACTATTCAAAATCTGTTTGCAGAGAGTTATATTAAATGTTAAAAAGATAGGATGCTTTTAGATTCAATGTATATCAGGAGTTAGTAGAAAATTGTAAAAAGCAGATTGTGTATTAATTCTAAATGTTAGTTTTACATTTGACTTATCTGTTGGACTTATACTAACCGCCTTCTGTTTTATTTTGTTTTGTTTTGTTTTGTTTATTCTTCCCTTGTTCTTCAGTTTGTATTGTACCTAGCCTGTGTATGAGAAGTGGATATGTAAAATAGTAATTTCCTCCTCATGTCAGTAGAATTGTTGATCATGCGAACTTGTATAAAGCGATTTTAAAAGCATTTATTTGGCTTTTTTTTGTTTTTTTTGAACACTCGTGCAAGTGGGATGATTATGTTATGTTCAGCAAAAATCATTATTAAGGCATCAGGGTCGCAACATGTCGATAGCCTCCTGGGCGCCAGTAGGTTTTCCTACTGTGGTGGTGATTCAGCATCAGACCTGCCAAGTTTTCTTAGGGTTTATAGTTGATTGATTACTTACTGACATAGCATTTTCTTCCTGCAATAAAACACAGAATTGATCTGATTATGCAGAATAAGAAATGAAACAAAATTTGCGATTACTGCATAATAAATTATTTAAAATCAGTTTGCCGAGTGTTATTTTAGATGGTAAAAGGATAGGATACTTTTAGAGTCAATGTATATCAGGAGTTAGTGGAAAATTGTGAAAAGCAGATTATGTATTAATTCTAAAAGTTAGTTTTACATTTGACTTATCTGTTGGACTTATACTAACCACCTTCTGTTTTGTTTCGTTTATTCTTCCCTCATTATGGTGACATGGCACCCTGTGCCATGGCATCATTATGAGATAACTCAGCATCACCACGAAGGAGCTGCGAACACAATGGACGACACCTGAGAATGATCGAGCAGAAGATGGCTTGATGGTAATCTATGGATAGATGATCCTGAGAATAACTGTAGAGATGATTGTTAGATTGGTATTAGTGGATTTGATAGCTGTTTGTTATGCTGTGCACACCAGTGTATGATATACGGTATGTTAGTTTCAATCTTATAGAAGTGTGTCTCACACTCAAATTACTTGAACATAATGATATGATGATAATTAGTTCATTTCTTTGCTCACTTTCTGTTATTATTCAATTAGGGAACCTCCATGGTCGAGTTGTTGTGATGTCTAAATAATAATCACTAACCCCTCTCTGCTTGGAGTTAAAATCCTACCCAGGAACAAATTTCACATGTGTAGAAGCTGTCCAGCTAGCTCATAGGCCAGTAATAGGCCAGTAATTCTACCCAGGTGTATGCCGAGGGTCTTCTGCACTGCTGAAGCTTGAAGTCGCCAAATGACCCTGGCTGTTGGTGTGATGTTAGTATCTAGGAACTTTTTATATCTTTGCAGAAGTATTGAATTTGCTGTCACCTTGCAGTTTTAAACAGTCTTTTACTTTATTATATTAAATATATCATTGAATTATTAGCTTATTGTTGTATTGATTCCTTGTTTGATTTCAGGATATGTATGCTAATTGGATCTGGACTTTAATCAGTTGTGAGCGATCAATGGTTCTGCAGGAAGTTTAACCCACTGACTATGTACATGACTAGTCTCCTAGCATCCAGGGCTTTGTGATTTTTATCTGAAAATGATATTTTGAGAAAGAAATAGGTTATTGATGTTTCTCAAATGTTTTGCAAGGATGAGGACCCACATCTAGGTGGTAGTACTGTTGGGACAGTACGCTCGAGTGTCGTTAGCGTTGACAAAGGGTTACAGGGTTCCAGAGTTTTTATTTCCTATTCGAAATCCAGGTTTTTTCTCTGGTTTTACCTGGGCGATTCGGCCACCGTTTGCTAAACATTTGATTAGTATAAGACAGAAATAGATACTTCTTGTAATTGTAAACATTTTTACTGTACAAAGAACAATAGTATTCTTACAAAATTTCATGGAAATCACATTCAACATTGTAAAAACTTGATGTATGTATGTGTGGTTGTTGTTCCTCTGATAGAAATGTCCCCTCTCAAAATGTAGATTGAATTTGTTTTTATTTCGAGTTTCATCAAGATGAGTATGGACTTGCTTTGATAGGCATTCAAATTGTTGAATTGTAAAAATTGTATACTCATGTAGGTCCTTGTTGTAATACCCTGTCTATTTATTTACATGTACTTAGTTATTATTAAAGTATTTTTTAATTTGTCATTGTATTCAAAATTTCAAACATGTGTTTAAATTTATGTTTAAATTTATGTTGTATACTTATTAATTTATGTTGTATACTTATTTTACCATCTATTATTTTGTTATATAAGTTTCTTAGCTTGCATTTGTTTAATTAAAATCTTACTTATAAAGCTCTGACATATTGTTACTTATATTTTCAAAGAACTATCTTGAAGAAACAATAATATCTAGTTAATATATAAGCTGTGTCCGAAGGCACTAACACAAAGAAAGAACATTAGTTTATAAAGTAGAGCAGTTAAGGGGACAATAAGAATGCTGTGAGATCATGGAGTAGTTCATAGTTGATACACAAATTCCAAGAACACAAAATAAATATGCAAAACAATTACCAAAGCTGACTAAAAGTTTTGCTTAAATAAATCGATACAACAATGATACAAAATAGTCTAAAGATAAAAAATGCAAGTTTCATGCATCAGAAGTAGACTTGTTATTAAAGATCTCGAGACAAGCCAATCCTGGACCCAAAGGTATAAAACTTGAGGTTGGTCTCTGATCTCAAATCTTAGTCTTAATGTTTCAAATGTATTGTGATACAAATTACAAACTTTGAAGACAGACTTACATATAGTATAGTGCTGATACAACTTGCCTGAATATAAGGACAGCCAAATTATATTTAATTCCAACAATGACATCAACTTTACCTTGAAATCTTCATTCATAGTAAGAAATACTCATTATGCTCATTAACCTCTTTATAACTACAGAATTTTGCTTCTCCCAAAGGGTGTTGCTGTGGAGAGGTTGCACTGTAATATCTATGTACTAAAACTGCGTTACGAAAACCTAGGAAATACGGGTTTATGCGAATGAGAACACTCGTACAGGTTGTAAAAAGGATGATAGAATATCGCTAACTGACAATAAGACAAAGAGACTATCAGATCAGACATCATGCGATCCTTTCGTCTTCTGTCTTCACGACCTGGAACAAAAATTGAAGGATCCTTGTACTGCAAAGTAATTGATGTTGTTGATATTAGCTCTGTACCTTCAGTGTGACTGACAATTATAAAAATTACATGTACCCCGTAAACTTGCTGGCCATCCTTTAGACATTTGGCACAGTATTTGTGGTAAAAAGTTAATGCGTGACTGTATGACAACAAATGTACTTTTTGAGAAAAGAAAATGATTCTAAAGGATTTTTTAAACTATTTTCTTGACTTTGACGGAGGCGTATGTGATTGATGATGATCAATAACTCTGGATAGAGATTGTAATAATTAATGAATAAATCGTGTATGCAATGGCAATTAATTATTTGTTAGTTGTTATACTAAAGTCTATACACAGTAGTTCCTGTAAAATTTGTTCTATTAACTATCACTGTCTTGTTTTTTACGATTATATATTTATAACACGATATTAAAATAATTATTGTGATCACATGCATGTAATGATTACATTATTATAAATGTCATAACATGGATATTCTCTTAGTTCAGCTCTGTTTGCCATCTCGGATGCAAAGTCGCCCTGATAATTTGGTAGTGAAAATGAAAAAATACACCTACTTCTCTATTTATTTTTTACATACAATGAAAATATTATTATATTTTACATTCATATAAGAATTAAATAAAACTTTGGTCGGACAAAATAATGCATTAAAAAAGCATTTCACTTTTTCTGGAAATTACGGAAAATTTCCGCATTTTCCGTGTTTTTCCGCGGATAACTGTCCGTTAGCAGTGACCCACTGGTTCCTGTAAACAGATGCCTGTTGATTCTGGTGCATTGCAACATGGATAGGGGACCAATTTATGGGTCAGACACACACAAATAATGGCTGCGTCCAGTGGTAAGCATTTTTCAATTGAAATGTGAGAAAAAAACAACACCATTCTTGTGATACTACAGAAATGGAAGCAAATATGTATATAGTTTAATTAGCATCACCCAATTTTATCTGACCACCTTTGATAATCAAATATTTATTGACTCCATAAGTGTCTATATTTCGGAAGTGTGATGTGTTCGGATATTGAATCAGACGTTTGATAGCAGCATTGTTAAAATTGTAAAATGGCCAACATGATCAAATGTATATATAATAATGTTCAAGCTTGTGTTAAAATGTCAAATAGTATGAAAATGTCCAGTTTCTTTGATGTAACAATAGGCCTTGAACAAGGTGAAACTTTCTTACCTGTACTATTCATATTATTTATTTATGACATAGTTCAAAATATTGATTTTGATACATTAACTGACAAAGATTATGATCTTTTATCCATTTATATTATTTTATTTGCTTATGATATAGTTAAAGTAATTATCTATTAGGCTTACTTGGGCCTCCGAGGTTTATGTTTACCTACTTGTAGAATTATAGCTTCTTACAGTGGGGATGGTTTTCACTCACTCGAGCCAGGCATTCGAATGATCATTCATGCCAGATCCCGTCAAGCGTTTCTTACTCTGAGATCTACCCAGATCATACGTCAACTTCCGATTTAGTGAATCAGCCAGCTATACCAATTCACTACATAGTTTTGTTCACCTCTGATCCTGTTAGTTTACAAACTCAGATTGATGCTGTATATAATTACTCAGAAAAGTGGGGACTTAAAGTCAATATTGATAAAACAAAAATTTGTGTTTTCGAAAAACAGAAAAAAGGTAGATATCCTGATTTTTTATTGATAATGAGAAAATTGACATTGTTGATAACTTTGTGTATCTCGGCATTAAATTTACGTACACTGGGAATATGGTTAATGCAATTAGAGCATTACAAGAACAAGCCCTTACGTCATACAATAATTTATTATGTATATTTGATAAATTACAAATGGATGTTAAAGTTATCTCCTTTTGATTCAATGATTGTTCCTATTTTAACATACAGTTGTGAGATATAGGGTATTTATAATTATAAAGATGTCGAGAACACCAAATTACAAGTTACATATACGTTTCTGTAAATATATTCTTTGAGTGAAAACGCAGACACCGAATTACACAGTTTTAAGTGAACTTGGGAGATTTCCATTGTCTGTAATTTGTAAAGAAAGATCTGTGAAATTTTGGTTGAAAATGATGAAAAATGATAATTCACCTGTATATTTAATGCACAATGATCTATGTACAAATGTTTATACATTTGTTGGGCAAGTAGAATGAATTCTTGTGTTGACCATCTTGGCTTTACTAATGTCAGATTAAATTTTGATAGAAATGTAAATTATTTTAATATAATAAAAATAAGATTAAGAGATCAATTTATCGAAGATTGGCATGACTGTATCAACTGAATGCCTAAATTAAATTTATTGTGGATATAAGACTGATTATTGCTTTGAAAAATATTTGAATGATATAAAAATGACTAATTGAGAAAACATTTAACTGCCATGCGATTATCATCACATTGTTTAGAAATTAAACAGGCAGATACAATAATGTTGAAAGACCATATAGATTATGTAGATTATGTTCACAAAATGTGATTGAATCTGAATACCATTTTATGTTATGCTGCCCACTGTATCAAAATATTTGACTAAAATACCTAGGCAGATGTTCTTGGCCTAGTTTACAAAAATTTGATAATTTGATGTCAAAAAAAGTAAAACTGACATGTTAAATATAGCAAGATTCATAAAAGAAGCATTATGCGTACGTGAAATTTCCTCCTTAGGAAACCGATAATTTGTCTTCTGATCGTTTAATATGTACTGTTGTGTTATGCTGTACTTTTTCTCTTAATTATGTGTATATTTTTCATTTATGTATGTATATTATCACTGTATATATATACGATTGTAAATTGCCAAAGGCAAATGCTTTTGTCAATCGCAAGTAAACTTGAAACTTGTTAAGCATGGTTAATTTTTACCACAATTGACGAGTATATGAAAGTCATTACATATCATAAGTTATAAGAATTAAATTTACAGATTATGTATGAATTTACACAATATAACTTGTGGTCGATTTCAGCATATTGGCTAGTTTTGACTGTATTGAGATTGTAGAAATGACCGCTTGCGAAAAAAATCTGTGATTTGCGAAAATTTTTTAATTTTTAATATCTCTGCCATTAGTAAGTGTATAGTGCTGAAATTGCACATGCTTGTAATGGACTCATAGAAATCAGAGGCACGAAAGATGTGTCCATGCTACGTTTACATTTGACTGTATTAGCTTTCTAGAAATGACAGTTTGCAATAAAATTTCCTCGTGCCTACACTTTTCGACCAATCTTTATCATTTACTTACTTTTTAATCGTAGATAGTACATCATTGGAATTTTACTGACAAGTAATTGGCAAGAAGAGAAGTCAGTGGTGTGGATGGATTTGGTATGGTATGGTTGCTTTTGGCTTTATTAAGATTCTAGAAATGACTGTTTGCTGCAGAATTTGCCTGCCTCAGCATTTTCCGACAAATGTTTGTTTTTCTTTCTTCCTTAAGCGTTGTACAGATCTGAAGCATTACTGACAAGTAGTTGGCATGTACAGAAACCAGTGGCCAGGTCGATTTTGGCATAGCATGGCTAGCTTTGACTGTATTGAGATTGTAGAAATGAGCGCTTATGAAAAAACCTCTGTGAGTTGTAGAAAATTTTAATTTTTAATATCTCTGCCATTAGTGAGAGTATAGCGCTGAAATTGCACATGCTAGTAATGGACATGCATAGAAATCAGGGGCATGAAATATGTGGCCATGCTACGTTTACATTTGACTTTATTAGCATTCTAGAAATGACAGTTTGCCATAAAATTTCCTCGTGCCTACACTTTTCGACCAATCTTTATCTTTTACTTACTCTTTAATCATAGATAGTACAGCATTGGAACTTTACTGACAAGTAATTGGCAAGAAGAGAAGTCAGTGGTGTGGATGGATTTGGTATGGTATGGTTGCTTTTGGCTTTATTAAGATTCTAGAAATGACTGTTTGTTGCAGAATTTGCCTGCCTCAGCATTTTCTGGCAATATTATTATATTGTAGGTCATTTCAATAATTTGTCTGGTCCGTTTTAATTTTCATTTTGATCAGTCCTCTGGTTGGGGCTTAAAACTTGAGATCTGTCTCTGGGTTCAAATCTCATGTCTTTTTAAAAGTTATCTGCCTTAATTATGACAAAACAATGAGGACAATAATGATACATTATTCTGACATAATCACTTACCTAAATATATATTTAACATTATACTGTTATATCTTTTCATCCTAAAAACATTGAAAATGAAATTGAGATTTCAGCTTGCAAGTTCTATAATCTCAGTCCAGTTAGAATTCATTGTCATTAACGTGCTCTGTTTATGAGTCATGTCGGGGCCTTTGGTCAGATGGATATGGTCTCTGACTGATAATAACTAGCCCCTCACCACTGTACCCACACAAATTTCACATTTAGGGAAGCTGACCAGCTAGCTTACTGAAAGTCAGCAGTTCTACCTTTGTGTATACCTGGGGTATTCCTCCATCATAAAAAGCTGGTAAAGTCACCATATGATCATGGTTGTTGGTGTAGGGTTGAACCCTGGTGAAAAAAAGAATTCTGTATTTCTGTGTTTTTCTACACATTTCTTGCAAGAATATCATTTTTGAACATGTCATTGTCTTATCCTGTATTTATTGTTATGGTGTTTACAACCTGTGTGTTCATCAACTGCCTGCCCCTTCCTCTCAAATTATTCATTGATAAAGTAAACTTCATATGTTGTTATCTGTTTGTCTTTGAAAAATATTTTTGCTAATATAATAATTAATTATCATTTATTTGTGGTCTTAAGTCTTGTGTTGTTATATTGTTACTATGAAAACCCAAAATTTGATGAGTTTTGGATTTATGGAGCCCTTTTCATCAACAAGTCAGATATTATGTGTATTACCTAACTAAACAGGCTCTTGTCTGTGACTGGTGAAATACTCTGTTGTGGTCTTTGGGTAGTGACTGACTGGATGCTAGGAGCTCCTGGGAGAATATGGGGCCCTTGTATGTCCTTACTGTGCATATAGGCACCATGGGGTCTTAACTGGGCATAGAAAGACCTGATGAATAAATTCCTTGGAACTTTACTTTTGAAGCGGTTTTGATGTTCACATGATTTTTATTGAGCAGGTGATTGAGTTCTTTGATATATTAATTTTGTACTGTATACTATACTGTATAATAGTCTTTACTCAACATTAACACCTGGCTGACAGATGTTGGTACATGGTATATCTATATGAACTTTTGTTTTGTCCAGGCCATAATTCTGCTATTTATTGAGGGACTTAGATACTGTTTGGCTTAAATGTTTACCTTTAATGAGACTGTGTGGTGTGTGAAATAACCACACACATAGCTTAAACCCCAAGGCAGAAGTTGATTAATGGGCTCAAAATGTTCATTTGGGAATCTTGATTACTAGGTTTGTTAGCTTTTATTTAATCTGATTGACAATGTTGAGTTATATGTTGAGAATTATGTCTTTCTGTGTCATTGTCTATAAACGACCCTCACCATCGCCATTGGTGACACTGCCTCAGGTTATTTGTATGTCTCAGACTGATTCTTGTGAGGATATGCTACTGTTGCCCCTTAGGAAATTCTTATATAGTTGACAATTATGATGAAACTTTGATTTAATCACATTTAGCATAACAATAATGACAATGACTGCATCTGGTGTGAAATGTTGTAATTAATCCTTGAAGTATTGAAAGCGAATGTCAATTCTCTGCATCAACATGCAATCGTTTATTACCTGTCTTGTGTATGACCTGTCTCATTTATTGTGTATGACCTGTCTTGTTTATTGTTTATGACCTGTATTGCTTATTGTGTATGACCTGTCTCATTTATTGTGTATGACCTGTCTCATTTATTGTGTATGACCTGTCTCATTCATTGTGTATGACCTGTCTTGTTTATTGTGTATGACCTGTATTGTTTATTACCTGTATTGTGTATGACCTGTCTTGTTTATTGTGTATGACCTGTCTTGTTTATTGTGTATGACCTGTCTTGTTTATTGTGTATGACCTGTCTTGTTTATTGTGTATGACCTGTATTGTTTATTGATTATGACCTGTATTGTTTATTGTGTATGACCTGTATTGTTTATTGTGTATGACCTGTATTGTTTATTGTGTATGACCTGTATTGTTTATTGTGTATGACCTGTATTGTTTATTGTGTATGACCTCTCTTGTTTATTGATATATAAAACATTTTATTTCCAGTCTTGGTCTTCTTGGAATAGTTCATAGATGAAGGAAAGAATTTACCTTGAAAATTCAATCCTTCAGATTGTTCAGTTTTTTTGTTGAACTGCAACTTTTTAGTAATGATGAAATATGTGTTTTATGGATTGAATTGTTTTTGTCTAGTATATTTGATGGCCTTCACACAATGTTATGTCTTTTGTGTTGTGTTTGAAGGAGACAATCTATGTTTATCATTTTTTTCTCTCTCGAATGGAGGCCAATTCTTATATGAAATTAATGGACATACATGTTCTATGTAAATAATACAAGAATAATAATATATTTTTCTTTTCCTTATATGTCCACTTGTGTTCTTTATCATTTTTGCAGTTGTGGCAACCTATGCATTTACATCATGTGATTCCATTCTTCTTGTTGATCTCTGATATTTTGTGGGATAATTTTGTGTAGAATTAGTTTTCTTACTTTTAGATGCGTGTAACCATAAATATGGCAAACAATTTAGATGTCTCTGACCTATACCAGAGTGATCTTCTGTATGTTTGCTATATTCTATAGTTACTCCAAGAATGTATTTGTTTGGAGGATTTTTATTTGATGTTTCTAAGGCTAATTGTATACCTCAGTTTGTAGTATTACTTTTATTTGATTGTATTTTCAGTGATCACTTTGTTTCTTTAAATGTAAATTTTGTTTCTACATGAATGATAAAAAATTATGATTGTGTTTTACGTATTAATTTATATCATAAATGCTATTTTTCTTAATTGAATTTAATGTTCAACTATCTTACCACTGTAAATGTTTCTATAGTATTTATCCCTGATACTGAAACTCGTCAATGACGAATTTTTTACTGTTAGCTTTACAAACTTCTTGTATCTTTTTTGTACACCTTTTAATTTGATTAGAATTATTGTAAGAATGTTCTCAAATTTTATGATTTAATTCACAGCGTTTTAAGTGGTATCAAAAGATCATGTTTAAATGGAATATTTTTGTGTCGTTCCAATTTAGTGACAGTATACCTGATATAGTATTTAGTCCGAGTGTAATTAAAGCAGATATTATTCTGTGTTTGTATTTTGTACATTTGTATTTTTTTTTTCTCATGAATTACATAACAGCTCATTTATATCATCTGGTTAGATTTGTTTAGTGTGTAAATCATTGAAATTATTCCCCTTTTATGTCATCAAAACTGAATCATTCCAGAGACTCTATTTTTTCATCAGTAGTTTATTAGTCAGTATATTTTTATCATTTGATGTCATTTTGTACTTAAATATCAATGTTGTTTTTACTAATGAAAATTATAGATATTTTGTGTGTCATGTTTGTATCAGATATGTTCTTTTTCTACCACATTTTTTTCACGCCGTTAAATCGTTGAAGAAATTTGCATCAGTGCACTTCCTGTATATTCATTTTATGTAAATGTAGAACACATTCATTGTCTGACCAAATAATTGTGCACAACCATTACCCAGAATTAGTGCTTACTCAATCTGTCATAGAGATGTTGTTTAATTTGGTACCACAACACCATATTTTCAAGTTGGTGAAATTTCTGTGCTGTTGTAAACAATTCTGATTTGTTGTCTTATCCAGGTCCAAGGTTATGAAATTTGAGATCAGTTTCAAGTTTCAAATCTCAATTCTATTCTCAACCTTCATCTGAAAAATTTATCAGATACGTTTGCTTGTTTCTAAACAAATATTTATTTTTATATTATTTCACAAAATTCTATTCAATTAGTGACATAATCATATTATGATATTGTTTATTAACTTGAGAACTCTGAAAACACTACTGTAAGATTTGAGCTGGGAGATCAATCTCAAGTTTTGTAGTTTTAGATTACTTTCCCTCCACCTGAGTTTTTCATCTTTCTTTAATAGCTGCATTCTCTAGCTATTTTGACATGTATTATTGTAGTTTTTTTATTAAATATATTCCCACACTTTTCTGATGTATTGTAAATCTGTGGTTTTGCAGTTTTGTTGTTAGTATTGAATTTAAGATGAAAATTCTTACGTCTTTTTGGGGTATTTAACAAATTGACCGCAACTTTTTGAAAAGTATGACTGCAGATATACAGGTCTCTTATTTTCTTGTATCAAATGATGTTGAACCTAGTTACTTTAAAGATCTTGTTTCTTTTTGGTTCGTATAATTTATTTATATATAGGAATTTCTAAATCTCCTTTATTTGTATTAATGGTTAAAGTATTTTTTGGAGTGCCTTCACAGTGCGGTTTAAATTCCATTTGTTTCTTATAAGATAAAAGGTACTCACTTATAAATAATTCCCTATCTTTCTTTGATATAATTCATTTCGACCACATTGTTGAAATCATATACCGTCATACTAACAGCGATGACGTTGTTAGAACGATCACATACTTGGTCTCACATTGTTAAATTGCCTGATTTAAATTGCAGTAACAGACATTTTAATAACGTACATTTTTTTCTGCTAATCACCACATTTGTTAAAAACATTTATTTGGACCACTAATTAATTTGATATCACGTTGATTACCACAAAACATGTAAATAATAAAAGGTACAAACCTTGACAGTTTTAAAAACAAAAAATGGGTGAGATCGCATCACATACATTTTGTTAACGTATGTTTACAAACTAGCTTGAAGAGTTACATTGAATTTCTATGTTGGATTTTGTGAACTGTGTATTTTTGTATAATTTTTTTGCAATGTGATACGGGATATTGCTATTAGAAGGTAAATATCATGTAGTGACAACATCTTCAAGTAGCATATATATAAAGCAGTAACGGACATTTTACAGAAACTGCTATTCAGGTGACACAAACATTGGGACAGTTATCATCACGAATATTTTACCTAAAACGAAGAGCAGAACTAATTATGCCAAAATGATAACCCTCACTAATATTCTGTGAAGTAAATCGCAGAAACTCTGTGTCATGTATAAATAAATAACTCTCATATTGTTTGCAAACAAAAAGCAACAGTAACGAACATTTGATTTTCGCATGCTCAGTGCTTAAATAATGTAATAAAATGGCCATGTACACGAGGCATATTGGTGTTGTTATGACATATGATTGTATCTAATGTTGGTATAGTTTCATCAAAGGTGACTGATCTTGAGCTGAAAAATAAACAACTTAGTGAGTTTGGTAAATTTGCAGTCTCAGTCTATGAGGAATAATCTCATATTTAGTAATATAGAAGAGGCCCCTCTAGAGGACAAAGAAGATTGTGAAAAAGTTCCTAGTTGAAAAAATGAAAATTGCAAAGGATTTTGTTTCTGATATGAAGTTTGTGCGAGTCCACAGAATTGGTGAGAGATGTGACAATAAAACTGGAAATATTGTGGCCAAATGTAGCCTATTTAAATACGTTGTACATAGATGGCAAAGCACAGAAATAGGGACACAGTGAGGTTGAATTACAGGTTGCTTCATGGAATGTGAATAGATCATCAGAATATAAAAAGTGTGACCAAGACTTTGTAAACATGATTTAATTTTTCTGTATGAAACATGGACAAGTAAGAATAGTGAAATTGATATATCAGGGTATATTTCATATAACTTCTATTGAAAATTTCAACATAGAAGGGCCAAAAGGTCTAGTGGTTGAGTAGCGCTTTACTATAGAGAAGAGCTAAGTGGTGATGTTGAGATTATTTGTAACCATTATGACACAATAATATAGATAAAACTTGATAAATCATTCTTCAATCAGTGTGATGATGTTATCTGTGGTGTTTATCTATGTGTGAAGAATCACCAGCTTATAATGTTTATAGCTTGGACCTATTTGAATTGATTCAAACTGATATTTATGAATTCGAAGGTAAAGGTAGTCTATTTCTTATCGGTGATTGGAACTCTAGAATTGGCACCAAAATGACTTTGTTGTATATACATGATACTATAAATAGTGAAATTGACGATAATCGGTATGTTCCAGATGAACCCCTGTATAGGGCCTCATTAGATGAAATTTGTAACACATTTGTCTATAGATTACTAGATTTGTGTAAATCTGCGGACATGTGGGTTGTAAATGGTAGGATAAATGATATTGATGGTAATTACACATACATTTCAGAACAAGGTGCATCTGTCATTGATTACCCATTAACAAGGGAAAGAAATTTTACACAAGTCAGTAGTTTTATTGTCCATGATTTAAATGAATGGAGTGACCATTGTCCGATTACGTTCAAGTTGAGATATAATCAGGTTATTTGTATAACTCGTGAAGAAAATGAAAAATTTGTTTTGTTGAAATGGGCACCAGAGCTTAAATTTGATTTTCAGGCTAAACTTACTGCAAAACTGCTTGAGTTAAATAATCTTTCAAATGATGTTAATTTGAATGATCGCACATCCATTGATAATGTCCTTAGTGGTTTTAATAAAATTGTTCTTGATGCTGCGAAGCCATTATTTTTAAAGGATGTTGAAATAACCAAAAAATATTAATTTATTGATAAATATCGTGTAAATAACAAAGAATGGTTTGATAGTGATTGTATTCAAGCAAAGAGGAAATACCATAGCGCTATGAATGCATTTAATACCAATAAATCTGTTACAAATAGAGAACAATTAATTCATTACAAAGATATTAACAAATAAATGGTTAAGAAGAAAAAACGAATTTTTAAATCAAAACAAATTGATCAGATAGAAAAGTTGCATTTTTCGAAACCAAACGAGTTTTGGAAATACTTTTAAAGAAGTCACAAGGAGAATAACGATATTTCAATTGATGACTTTTTTAAGCATTTTTCAGAACTAGGCAGTGCTATTTTTTGAGCCATGAACGATGAGTCGGAAAAGTTTGTTCATAATGCTGATTTTGATAATTTTTAAAATTGTGATGTTGAATTAGATAAGCCAATTGATACATCAGACATTATGGAAGCTATTAAAACATGTGAATAATTACAGAGGCATTACACTAATGAGTTGTTTATCGAAATTATTTACATCTGTAATCAACAATAGAACAATTAAATATTGTGATGAAAATTATATCTTGTCAGATGCGCAGTTTGGCTTTAGGAAAGGTTGATTGACGATTGATGCTTTATTTGTTCTAATGTCTATTGTACAAAAGTATATCAATGATAATAAGCGATTATACTGTGTTTTTGTAAATTCTAAAAAAGCATTTGATTGTATAAATGGAAACAATTTAAATTTAGTAAATTTTGCAAGAAAGTTTAAATGTCAAATTGAATATGTGTAATACTGCAGTTTATGGTGAATTAGGTTGCTATCCTTTATATATTACCCAGTACATCTGCATGATCAAGTATTGGTTTAAATGATTGAATATGGACAACTTAATTGTGCAGGAAATATACTACATATGTATATGTGTTTATCAGATTGCATCATTGGAAAAAAAATTGGTTGTCAATATTAAATGTTTGCTTTGAAATCATGGTTTTAATGATGTATAGGATTATCCTGAGTCAGTCAGTAGTAAACTGTTTTACCATTATTGAAGCCAAGAGTGACTGATAGTTTTTATCAATGTTAGTATAATAATAAGGAAAACAGCACTGTTTTGACATTATATAATTATGTTAAAGATGTATTTGGATACGAACCTAGAGTTCGAGTTTCTTCCCATTCCTTACATATACATACAGGAAGATATTTACATGAGACCTAATATGTATGAATTCATTGAATTACTTAAATCCGATCAAAAAGATGTTTTATTAAATCTATGCCTATGTATCAAAAGTGCTTGAACACATAGAACTAATTTAGAAATAATTGTACAGATATATCATGATTATATAAATTCATTGTCCATTATACATGTTCAAGCTGATCACTGAGACTAAATATTTCATTATGTTTTCTTATATTTTGTTTGTTTGATGACAATGTACTCAAGTCAAAATAAACTATCCATTCTGTTCTGTTCTGTTCAAAGTTAATTATAATCAGAATTCATTGAGTACTACAGAAATATTGAACTGCGGTCGTGGTCTAGTGGTTAGTGCGCTGGACTTGTAACCCGAAAATCCGGGGTTCGAATCCCGGTTGCGACAGGTCATACCCTTCTATGAAAATTTGATAAAACTGATTTTCCTCCACATGTGGAGAAGTAGCTGGCTCCTTGTGTTAAATCTGATTTAATTACCATTTGTGAATGATGATCCTAATTGTATCATTGGGGTTCAAGCACTTTTGGTCTCTGACTAGTAATCACTAGCCCCTCACTGCTGTGTTGCTTAGTTTAGCTTTCATTTGAATTCTATAAATTTGAAAAAAATGATAGCTTAGAAAGTGCACAAAACTCTATTCTGGAATTTATTTTGTTTGTATGAGAGCTGTGATCTAATATTAGACTGGTTTAGAGTTCATCTATTTTTTTTATTGTAGCATAGGACCATGATTCAGAATATGAATATGAAGGAAGTGATAATAAAGAGGAAGAAGAAAAGCCAGGAGAACCAAGGTTAGAGTTTATATATATTGTCAAACTATACGTTAGCGGGATGGTGCTATTATTTCATAGTTGCACCCCTAATTAGATGAACAAAGTCACCAAAGATTCGTGGTGAATCTTCCCTAATTGTCAAGGACAGGTGTTTGTTTGAATATTCACAGTTTTGCTCTTAAGTGTTTATACAAGAGCCTATGTATGTTTTGCAATTTTAGTAAAATTACAGTTTGTGGTTTGTACACATTCCTGAGTTGTCTCCTTTACAAAGACACTTTTGCATTTCTTAGCTCTAAGAGCTTTTCTTAATTTGATGTTTAATAGTGTTAAACATCTCATTTAGGCATGATTGTTCACTGAGTAGATTTTTTTTATGACTACTTGATTGATATCTGATATTATATTGTTTTAGAGGTATATTTTTTGTTATTACAACCACTTCAATATTACAACAACCTCAATATTACAACCACCATCTCAATATTACAACCACTTCAATATTACAACTATCTCAATATTACAACCATCTCAATATTACAACTACCTCAATATTACAACCACTTCAATATTACAACCACTTCAATATTACAACAACCTCAATATTACAACCACCATCTCAATATTACAACTATCTCAATATTACAACCATCTCAATATTACAACTATCTCAATATTACAACCATCTCAATATTACAACTATCTCAATATTACAACCATCTCAATATTACAACTATCTCAATATTACAACTACCTCAATATTACAACCGTCTCAATATTACAACTATCTCAATATTACAACCATCTCAATATTACAACCACTTCAATATTACAACTATCTCAATATTACAACCACTTCAATATTACAACTATCTCAATATTACAACCACTTCAATATTACAACTATCTCAATATTACAACCACTTCAATATTACAACTATCTCAATATTACAACCACTTCAATATTACAACTATCTCAATATTACAACCACTTCAATATTACAACTATCTCAATATTACAACCACTTCAATATTACAACTACCTCAATATTACAACCATTCCAATATTGCAACCACCTCTGTATTACAACTACCTCAATATTACAACTACCTCAATATTGCAACTACCTCTACATTACCACCAACTCAATAAATGACCACTTCTTATTACTTTTCTTTCAAACTTGCCTACATTTTTTAACTTCGTTATAAGACTACCTCAACTTGGCGACTTTCCTGTCTCAAAGGTGGTCTTAATATAGAGATTTCACTGTAGTTAATTTAGATGATGGTAAGTCTGAAAAATTGTTAAACTGGCTTGGTTTGTTAAATCACAAAGTTATACTGTTTCCTACCTGCAAGCACTAGTGACTAGGAGTCTGTGACTTAAGTTTTCTTTACAGCTCATTTAGTTTGAATGGTTAAGATCAGAATCTTCCAGCATATAAAAGTGCTTGATGATGTTATATCTATTTTTTATTATTTGTCTTATTTCAGCCACCTCCGAAACATGTGACGTCAGAGCAGGCGGCTAACAAACCAATGCTATCACGATTGATAGGTATGCTTCATTCTTATCTCCCCTTATGATTCTCAATGTTCATCTTGTTTACGGAATGTTTTTTTATAATTTTGTAACTATTTATTTTTATGGGAACTGACTTGTTTTTTGTATGCTTTTTTTGGCTTATTTGGTGTACCCATTTCCTTGTTAATTATCTTCCATTTTTTGTATGTTGAACCAACACGTATATTTGTCATAAGTCTTAATCAATTGGGTAAACTAATGAAGTGACACACAAGTGTGAATGTCGAAGGATACATGAAGTCCTAATTTATAAGGTATGGGAATTTATAAAGAGTGGGATATATTGGTCACTTGAACCCAGCAGGGTCCCCGGTTGGGTTCAGGAAAACTCCGTTGACCGAAGGTGGACTTGTATGAAAGTAATACAAACCCAACCCCAAAAACGGTGTCTGTCCTGGTCTAGATAATTTTGATTTGGTACATTGGTCGGTGTCAATGGAGCGTTGAACCTCTAACCAAATGTCACTTCAGTCTGGGTCCCCTAGACTCTAACTGACAAAAGTCGACCGTATGCAATGTGACTACTTCGTGTGATAGCAACCGTAGCAGCAACTGCAACAACAACAACAACAACAAACAACAACAACTTGCTGGTTTAGTTTGTCATACACGGTAGCAATACCAGCATATGGTGTCTTCGTTAACTATTTGATGTGAAACGTTGGTTATTGTCACCGGAGTGCCACACATCCGATCAAGCCTTTGCCAAGCCTGGGTCCCTTAGGCACTGATAGATACTTGATCGGAAGTCGGCCATATGCGTTGTGACTTAGTATAATAACAACAACTTGCTGGTTTAGTATGACACACATGGGAGCAATACCAGCGTACTTGTGTTTACATTCCAACAACACTGAAATAATTGGTGTTTCAGTATTGTGCAGACTTTACGACACCATTTATACAGACTGGGTGTTGCAATTTCGATAGCCAAGCACATATCGCAAGGATAGCCGAGAGTCATCAAGTACTGGGCGAAACCTGGGCCTAATATCCTTCGTACAACTGTGCATTTTCACAGGTATCTAACCGAACTGTACCATAATTATAAACAGCCAAAACGTTTAACTGCCTATTGCATCCCATTCCCTAGCAGGTGCATGACACAGAACAACAAATTACATGTGATTCTCAATATAATTTATGTCCACTCATCGATCAATAGAATTTCCTGCCACAATAAATTTGATAATTTATCCCCAAAATTCAAAGATGGAGAAGGTAAGCGCATGCTTCCTTTATGCAAAAAAGATAGAATTCAAAGCCTATTAAGTTTAAGTGTATGCCCTCATTACGGAAGAAGCTGTGTCCGGCAACAATGTCTGGTTGGATAACATAATGATCTCCAGACATTCTAGTTAAGAAACATCCCCTCTGGTTAAGGAGCCGTTTAAGTTCTATGGCCCTGTCTTTGATTGTACTGTGCCAATGTTGCCTCTGAATGATGTCCACCCAGACCAATGTAGTATGTGGGAATACTTCTCTTAAATAGGATAGTTCCGTTCTTATCAGATCTTTCAAGTCTAAATTGGCAATGGTTGTGAGGTCATTAACTCCTACATGCATAAAAATTTTCAGTGACATGGAGAATAGCACCTTAGACTCTATTTCCTTCCTGAATCCATGCCATCCGAGTCCTTGCACTCCTAGCCATGCTATAGAAGTGTCTAGGAGTTTTAGGTTGGCCTTCCCCGTTGACTTTGCATGGATTCTGGCGAAATACCGAATTGAATCTCCCAGTATCCATATATCAATTAAGTAAAGCATTTCAGTAAAGTGTGAATGGAACTCGATGTACAAATATAAAGACATATGGTATAATTAAGTTAACTGATCGGGTTTAAGAATGTAGATTTTGTAACAATCAGAAGACCATCTACCTAGTCTCATGATAGTTTCTTGCGTTGCAGCCTGCATTGCTAAATCTGTTGCACGGCCAATTCTGAAGTTGTGCAGCCTTATTTGAGCGTTTAAAACCGTAAGTACAGCTGAAAATTGCTGGGTTACAGGGGCCCAATTTCTATGAATGAATAATGGGCCATCAAGGTTCGGTCTGACAGTCAAATACTTTATCATTCCCGATACTGGACAGACCGAGTTATCTTCTTTGGGAATTTTAAAAGTAACCTGTTTGCCGAGTTGATTGGTTTTGAAATGGTGTAAAGTAATATAAATGTATCTATTATCTTTTACTATGATGTCCGACCTATTTTTGCCTGAAAAAGGTTGAGATGGGGAACTTGCAATGAGTTTGCTGATCCATAACAATCCAAAATAAGCCAGTGAAAACATAGCTCAAAAAAGTTTCATGTGACTTATTGTCACTGGGGTTTAAGACCGTTTTTCAACAATTTTTCGGTCATATATGGCGACCAGTTCACCTAACCAGTTTTTCTGGACTGTATACTAACCAGTACTAACTTACCCTTCCACAAGGAGCTGGCAACTTCTCCACATGTGGAGGAAAATAGACATTTTTGTCAAATTTTCATGGAAGTGTATGACCTGCCGCGACCAGGATGCGAACCCGGATCTCCCAGTTACAAGTTCAGTGCACTAACCACTGGGCCACGGCCGCAGCTGGCTTGAAAAAGTGAGGTTTTGTAATTATCATAGCAGTGTTTATGTAGGTCTTGTCTTATATTCCTCAAAATTGACAGAGTAAGGGGGCTTTGTTGTCCAAAGATGGTCGTTTTCTTTTATAGCAATAGCTTTTTTACCATGAAATTTTTGGAGAATGTCGTAAAACCCATGTAATTTATGAATGTAGTTAATTCCAGCTATGTAAGTTGATATTGTGTTTGCAGAGTTACCTTTCTCAAAATCGTATGCTATGAAGAGATCAATATGTTGAATAGACCCGGGTGCTGAGATTTCAAGGTTATATTTGGTGCGAAACTCTGTGAGTGCTTTAATTGCTGTCATGTATGTAGTGTGAGAATTTGTTGATATGCTTCCTCGAAGTAAATTTAAAGCCCTGATTCGAAGATTTTCCATAGATGCTTAGGTATCAGACAGAGGTGAAGGTCTGCTTCTGGTACTAGTTGGTGGAACTGTTTTTCCTGGAAACGAGACAATGAGCCACAAATTGCATTAGATGCAATTAAAACCCCATGATTTGCCACCTGCACTGTCTGAAAACCATGACTCAGGAACTCCCTGTATTTTCTTGTGTGGTATACTTCCCTGTAAGGAAAATGCTACAAGGCGCTAAGTAAATACTAGTAGTTTGTTCTTTTGTTTATTGACAATTCTTAGTTCTGAACAAAATATTTTGCCGAAATGTGCCGATTTAATAACTTAATAGTTGTTATATCAGCAAATGTATCCATAAAAAAGGAATGAAGGTGTAACAAAACTATCTCAGTCAAATGCTTATGGTATACATGTATTATGCAATTGACCATGAATTATATCATGAAATAATTTTCATACAATTTTGTTATAAATAAAGTTACATGGGAAACATTCAAGTTGAAACATTGTGCCATGTATTGTTTTGATGCTTTGAAATAAGTTATTAATACTGTGTTGGTAAATTGAACAAACATATCAGGCATCTCCAAAGAACAATACCACCATTATAATACTAACAAGAGGGGTAATAGAGACACAAAAGGAAAGAAATCTCTGTTCTTGATTATAGAGTGCAGGTGGAGTATGTGAAGTGTTATTTGTTATTATGACAACGCATTTGACAAGTGCTTTATGTGTAAATATGCATGTCAGACAAGGCATATAAATGATATGTATAATACATTCTAATGAACAAAAATGCATCATTAACACATTAAGGACATGTTTTTTCTGCGGGCCTCTGCGGGCCAATCCTAATATGACTTTTCTGTCATATTTCGCAGCATTTAGTGTCAGCATTATTTTAAATCATACGACATTGCTCAATTATGATGATAGGACATATCAGCTTATTCAAGGTGCCACGCAGCATTACCACACTGGTCAATTTGATGTCAATATTTTTAATCAATAAATTAATGTGAACATTTGATTTGTGTGTACATATTTAAAACAACAGTCTACACAAGTAATAAACTCGAAACAAGTTACATGTATATATTCATATTTATACTGCCTAAATACGCATGTGTAGCCAAATTACAGTTATTTGTAATGTAAAAGACATTCTGATAAGATTATTATGGTTTATCAAGCATTTTTTAAATATCCTTTTCAATACAGAATTTTACTAACGAAGCTTCACAACACCAATTTTCATGATGCAAGCCTGATATACATATGCCGTGGAACCATTTCACACTACATTTCTTGTTTGAACATTTTTTTAAATCATCTATGCAGTCTGGAAGTTTGCATGTACAATATAAGACTAATTTTGAAGTTTTAACATTTGCTGTTAGTATTTCTAGCATTTTTTTGTATTTTGGTGAGTGGTTGCATTTCTCCATTTTCAAAGCAATGAATGAGGTGCTTATGCATTTCTGGTACTCAAAATCTTGAATTAACATCAAACTTTAATTTGTTAAAACATAAATCAACCAGAAGGCAATGGCAAATACACCACAGTCCTAGGAATTATTTTGTTGTTGAACAATAGGAATCTTTACATTAAGACATGTTATATTGGTATCTCCATGTATTTGAGAAGGTTGAATTTTTATATAGTTTTTCAGTGTCCTATTTGATTTTAAACTGTCTAAAACATATACGTCACCAGATGAGTCTTTGAATAATACAACCCAATTGTTGTACCCATTAAAATGAATTTGAGCTGAAGGACTGGGTACATTTTTCATATTTGTCCACATTCCATCTCTGACTCAATTCAATGAAGCTAGGCACATTCCAGGTACTTTGCTGTCCATTACTCTTTAGTATGTCACTGGCGGCTTGCATATGTTTATCATTAAGCCACCGAGAATCTCGTTCAGTCAGGTCCCGGTAGTTCATGACGTCACATTTAAAATCAGAACTCTCTTCACCTCTACTGTCACTAATATTTACTATGTTTTCATCAATGTCATCACTGAATTTGATTATTTTTTTATAGGGAACACTTACTGACAATTTTAGATTTAAACTTGATTTATGTATTGTCGGCATCTCTTGCCCAAGTTTTGAATCTGAGGCTGGTCAAGCAGTTTTTTCAATTGATGGTTTAGGAGTATTTTTACTAGAGTCACTTATTGATGATGACTGAATATCAAAAACTGCTTTTTTGGTCTTTTTTTGTCCTGTTTTAATGGCAATTCTTGGTTGACTATTTTTAGATGGTGATCATATCATGATTAAATTACCGCATATTCCCTTATAAATGCCCCTCACCTAATAACCCCACCCCTTTTTGGACAAGAGAAATAAAAGTGATTTACCATGACATGCTATTTTAATCTGAGATGAACAATAGAAATTAGTAGAAAACACTTTTTAAATCTAAGGAATGACACAAACACATTTTCAAAAATGTAACGCCCCCAGGGGCATTTGTTAGGGAATATACGGTAGATTATCTAGACAATCCCCGATACTAATACAATCATTTTTTTATGTTCTTCCTTAATATCAATAAGTTCCATGCAAAATCTGCTAATTACATGTTGGAATTTATAATGATGTGACATGTGTGAACTCTGCCAATTAACAGAATATTATAGTTCATTCATGTCTCATAATATTATGTGCACGAAGATACAATACTATATACAAAACACATTTAAAAATTGCATATCTATTCATAATTGAATTATAAGAGACATTGTCTTATAAACAACTAAAAAAATCACCAAACTCTTTACGTCTACAATCTACTACAATTTATTTGTTCCATTTTATCTTTTGTTTTATACCATTCATATAAAATATTGAGACTGTCAAATAAATAATTCAGAAAAAACGTCAACATTATATATTTTCTTTCATGACCGTAAACTCATTCATTATTCTTAATGTGTCATAAGTTTTCTTATGGTAGTATGATACATTTCACAAGATTTTGTGTATATGTTACAGTAAAGTTGTCAAATCAGTTATTTTATTAAATAACTAGTAATACTGTGTTTGGAAAATGTGCAGAATCTACAATTTGTAATTGTTGTGCCAAACTGAGATTTTCCACATTTATTTGTCTGAATCCATTTTGCATTTTAGACCCAAAATCGATCAAATTTGAATGGGGCCCATTTTTGCAATTTTTACTCAAAGTTGGACATTGAAATTTTACAGTTTCAATATTTATGCCAATAAACTGGAAATGGCCTTATCTAAAGAGATTCTTTACTTGTTACATTTTATCTCTAGAAATGTGTTAAGATTTTATTCAATTTATTTCTGTGTTGTATTAGAATAGTATCAGAATATAATGGAAATTGCTCCGTCAATGAATTCATTATGTTGATTTTGTGTTACTGTTAATTATTGATGCCAAGTTTTTGCTTTAAAAGTGTGTTTTAATGATTTTTTGTTTTGATTTTAAAATTGTTTCATTAATTTCAATGAATATTGTCATATTATATTATCTATATGATGTATTTTCTTTTATTACAGAAAAGCCTTTTCCTTGCTGATGGATGAATACACACACAAGATGAACATTGAAGTCAGTTTCATTCATATGTTTAATGACAGTGAACCCATGTCCCCTTGCAACTTCCCGGAATCACTTGACATGGAGGAAGAGGACATGTTAGATAAAACGCAAGCGCTTGTTTTGTGATAATGCAGGTATTCTTCCATTTAAAATAAATTCCCCCCACAAACACCAACATTGTCAAATATTAAAATGATTTATAGTTTTTTACTGCTTATCATAAGTCAACATGGCTGACCAAATTTTACAATATACAGTTTGATGGATTAATTTCTGGATAATTAGCTTGTAAGTAGATTTTATGATTTAATATTGATGTTAATGACAGGAGATTGTTGTTTTTAATTAATTGCTGGATAGTTTTTCCGTAGTTTAATGTTTTTAGGTAATAATTTCATTTTTTTCATGACTGTGTATCACTGAAGGTCACAGGTTGTCCAAGGTCAGGCACTTGTTTCATTGTTATTTCTTTATTGAGATTGCAATGTTTTAGCTAAAAAATCTTCCTATCGTTTGTTTGTAAATATAAAACGTTGTATTGTATAATTCTTTGGTTATTTTCAGCTGTTCTATGTAAATGTCTAAAATAAGTACCATTTTTGGAGAATTGAACCCAATTTGTCCACAATGTATTTCAGATTTGCTGTTATAGAAACTTACCTGCGTGGAATACTCATATTTGCATACTATAATATATTGGTGTACTGTTTGAAATCCATAAAATTGTACTGAAGTTTGAAATTGTTGATATTAGGCTATGAAAATTATTAAATTTGAAGAAGTTTGTTATGTGTTTATTGTTGCAGTGTTTTGATGTCAATTTTCTATATACAATGGAACCCCTCTAAGCTGGTTGAGCCCAAGACTGGGTCATTTGGCCGGTTCAGAGGGGATGCCAGTTTAGAGGGGATTTTTGAATTATATAATAATGAAGTCGGGACCTGAACATTTGGCCAATTTAGAAGGGAAGCTGGTTTATAGAGGAACTGGTTTAGAGGGGTTCCACTGTATACTTAGTGAGCATGTTAGTAATATGTTGTTCATGGTGTGTAGTGAATTTCAGATATTGTAAGCTGGACAAGAATCAGATTGTGGCTTGAAATGATTTCCTGACCACACCTTTGATTTACTTCGCCGAATGAACCAAGAGATTTGATTATTGAACACAGTACAGTAAAACATGGTTATCGTGAACTTGATATGGTAAACAAGTACTTATTTCCATACGCACCCTTCTTAATTTCATTAATAATGGACATATCAGTAAATGTAGTAACTGTGCTAGTGTAATGAGACAGACAACTGGTACAGAATCTTAAGTTATTAAAAGTAAACAAGAAAATATTTGTGTTTCCACAGTCACTATTACCATGTTTTAATGTGTACATTTATTTTAAAAAACCTATCAACAGCAACCAGTGGCATTGATTTTATTGTCTAAAACATATATAAAACAATCGTAATATATTGGTTCTCAATATCCAAACATGAATCCTATAATCTGACTGATCTCTGTACTTGTTTTTTTGTTATTCTTAGTTATTTCATGAGAAAGAACAGAAAAAAAGTTGTAAAGTTCAAACAGTCAATGTAAAACCATTTAATGAACAAATGCTGCATGGCCACCAAACCAGGTTTTCAATCATTTTCCTATTTTTTAGTACAAGTGACCTTGACCCACAGAATCTATATAAAATCTGAAGCCAGGCCATATACAAGTATACAGTCACAAAGATCAGATTCTAGCTTATGTTGGAATATACACATTAAAAGTACAATATAATGCATAAAAACAATTATGTACATTATTAGGTCATCCTTGTAATAGAATTCAGTCATTTTATTTTTAGTTCAAACTTCTAAAAAATTTCAACTTACTGAATGATTGGAAATGATTAAAAAAGACATAATACTTTCAGTTTTCACATGTGTTATAAACAATAAATGTCCAGACGTAATGAAAATATTGGCAAGAAAAAAAATGACCAGAGACCATAAGGTATGGGATCAATAGAAAGGGTAATTTTTTTCCACATCATAAAGTCTTACACATTTTCATTATAAGTTTAGCATAAAATAACAGGTGTAAAGTTCACTATTCAAATTCAATTTGACTTAGTTTTACAACAGAATCAAGAGTTTCACCGAGATCAGGCAAGTATTCAATATTTGAACAGGTGTAAAAAATAAAAAAAAGACATAACAGATCATGTTAAAAATTGTTCTTAAGTTAAAAACTGAATTCTCACTTTAAACCTCAACTTCAAACATCAATTAACTTTAGTAAATTGGGGGCTAATAAACTAATCAGTGAACAGAAATATTATACTATACATAATTACAACTAAGAACCAGTCGACAGAAATAATATACTATACATAATTACAACTTAGAACCAGTCAACAGAAATATCATACTTTACATAATTACAACTAAGAACCAGTCAACAGAAATATCATACTTTACATAATTAAAACTAAGAACCAGTCAACAGAAATATACTTTACATAATTAAAACTAAGAACAAGTCAACAGAAATATTATACTATACACAATTAAAACTATTCTTTATGGGTCACATGTAAAAATCTATGAAAGTACTTGAAAGTAATTATCAGTTGTCTTCCCTGATAAAAAATGCAAATGGTGGACAAATTGACAGCATAAAGAATTTGCTCTTAAAATATAAAAAAAACATTAGCACTGAGGGAAAAAAGACAGTACAGTCCAGCATACCTGTATGCCTACTTCATGTTATATAAAAAATCAATCCATCATTACTGCATATCACAACTCATGAATAATTTGTTTTACAAATTTTATAAACATGGAGAAAAATTATCTTATTTAAAAGTCACTTTGACAAAAAAATTTCATGATGCAGACGAAAGGACAGATGTACAGAAAACACTATTCTAAATGAATAATATTAAATCAATAATTTAAGAATGTTGATATTTAAAATGGTACACAATAATGATATGTGAATCACTACTTAGATTATAGAAAATTATTTCATGAACCAAAAGGAAGCAAGAAAAATGAATGAAGAACATCATGAAGTATTTATGTGATCATTTAAATTACCATGGCAACAACCTTAACTAATTTAAACAAGTAACAACATTATAAAGGTAATAAAAAGCAGTCAGACAAGTTTGGCTAACTACAAATAATTAATATTACAATTACAGTAATATGGAGAGTACAATATGAAAATCTTATCCAGTACATCATAAATGAATACAACTTTAAGACTTATCTGGTTCATATTTGACATAAAAAATCAGGAGATAATGCATTTATGACATTATACTAATAAATCTGCCTTAACTTAGAGATGGTCATTGATTCAGCTTTAACTGTATATTATTGGCATAATTTTAAGTTTAAAAATCCTATCTTAGTCTAAATACATTCATAAAATGACAGGAAGGTATATATAGATATATACTGGTCATCATAAAAAAGTAATGATCATAAAAATTCTTCTATTTTGGCCTGAACTTGAAATTTTAATGGTATACAGCCATTTCATGGTCAATAATGGATAAGGATAAACCATATGATGAAATGTTTCAGCTATTTCCAGAATTAAATTCATTTCGATTATATGTGCTTTGTCTATTTTATTCTAACATCACTAACTGGTTACTTTCTTATGACGGCCAGTACATATATAACCAGAACCAGGCTGTATCTCCTGAGTGTTGTTGTGTTCGGAGTGGTCTTTCAACATACTGTAAGACTTGAAACAATAGTAGAGGTTCACAATGACAACTGCAAATAAAAAAAAACATACAATAACTATGACTCCGAATGAGTACAAAATTTTGGTAAGTACAAATGCACTATAATCATACTAAAGTGAAGTTATATATAGACTATTACATAATCACATTGTCTGAATTACAATTATAGTCAACCTAAACAAGCAGGCCAGATTGGTCCTATATTGCTCATCAACTAATGCTCATCAACCCAATGAAATAACAACTTCTTAAACAAAAGACACCAAGGGCAGATTGAACTATCTTGGTAGACAAGCTGCACACCAAACAGAAACCTTAAAACATCTTTGAAAAGATCTTTAAATGCTCCCTGCTTAAATCTAAAACAAATGATCCCATGGGCAGGATCAATTTTGATCCCAAGAACATAATTTGAGCAATCCTATTTGAGAACTGCTAGACGATTCCACACACAATTCATCTAAGTTAAATCCCACTCAGTTTTCACCAAGGAGTTTTTAATTTTAAAAGTCCATGTAAAACAAGTAACCCTCAGGGCAGGGCAAAATTTTGACCCAGGGTCATAATGTGAACAATCCTAATCAGACATGTAAAAATCCACTCATCCATTTATACTTGTAACAAAAAAGGAAGATTTCAAACTAGACTTACCACTGAATTGTGACTAAATACCCTCATAAAATGCAATAAGTGGACAAAGTGTAAGAGAGCCTAGAGTCAATACACAATAACTGTTTGTCGGGACAAAAAACAAACATGACACAATCCCTCATACCAATTCAAATGCTATACTTCATAATGCAATAAATAACTAAGGTCAAAGGGACATAATTTTGCCACGTATGGCAACTTCAGCATGAATGATATATATTGTGTACATCTATTCAACTACAATGCATACAAAAAAAATCCCTCAAAATAAAATGTTCCTCTTTCTAATGCAATAAATGACTGACATGAAGGGACATAATTCTACAAAGTATGAAAACTTCAACATTATCAATATGTTGTTTACGTCTTCAATGCAAACGCAAAACATATAGTAAGTTCACAAAAACAGTTAAAGAGAAATATTCATTACCAGCTTCTATATCATCTGGAGACAGACTGCATGAATATCCAACTTTCAAGGGGACATGATCCTACAACATGCAACTTTTGGCATCAATAATAATGCCATGCAAATCTTCCATCCAAATACAATGTATATAAAAAAAATTGAAAGTTTCCACGAATACTGTAAGAGAAATATTCACCACAAGTTTCTTTATCACATAGGGACAGAACACACAATTAACTTTCAAGGGGAAATAACTCTCCAACATACATGACCTGTGGCTTGAATAATAATGCTGTACAAATTTTCTATCCAACCGCAAAGTATATATAAAATTTTAAAAAGTTTGCACAAAAAACGTAAGAGAAATAATTATTCACCACTGGCTTCTATATCATTTGGGAACAGACTGCACAACTGACCAATCAAACAATAACCAGGGTGATTATACCCCCGAAAACTTCGTTTGTGAGGGTATAACAATTAGTCACAATACAGTACAAGCAACAATGGACATGGTAATCACAATAGATAACCACAAGTACTGTATACTCTGGTCAGCTAAAATCTCCAACAATCCTGATTTACAATAAGTACAGACACATTCTCAGTATGTTTCACACAGACCACAAGTGTGGTCAACTCAGATTCATAAAACAACACTTGTATTCAAAAGAGGCAATCATTTTTAAACAAGAAACAATCATTTATTAACAAGTTTATGAGTTTACTGATTATAATATAATTAAACTGAACAATGAATAACAAATTACAGGTCAGTATAGGTAACTCTGGTTATTATAGTTAAAAGTATTTATTTTAAGATTATCTCCCTCAATTAGCAATCAACACAACAAACAAATTCAGACTAAACAAGCAAAAATACAGCAGCTTACCAATGAGGTTTTCTTGTTTTTATACAAAATTCAACATTAAAAGTTTCACAATCATACCATGGTGGTTCCTTTGACAACACATCTATAATTAAAAACAGAAATATTTCCATTGACAACAGATCTTGAATCCTGACGTACAAAACAATGTATTCAGTTTATTTTAAACAATATGATCACACCTGATTTTATATAGAATTGTGCACACACAAGCCAGTATATTTTCTACAATATGACACAAGAAAAATTTGCAATGAAGAACTAGTAACTGTAGTAAAACACAGTTATAGTGAATTCCAACAGACCCGAATAATTACTTTCATTATATCCAAATTTCACTCTACCAATGACAATGAAATAATAATATGAGGGAAGATACTTTCAGTAGAATATATGAGTCAGCAAGTCAAAGGTGGCTAAATGTCTTGGAATGTCACATCCAAACTGCTCTATGCTCCCTAAACGAGCTATCATTTCAATTAAGCCCTGCATCAATATATACAAGGTAATAATAATCATCAGGGTGGCCACAGAAATTTTGAAATTTCCTGAAAATTTCCTGATTTTCCTTGACTGAAAAGTGATTTTCCCTGATGTTATCACGGAGTACCAGTTCAATGATAGCTGTGTCTGTATGGCTTCCAACCTCCCCATATAGCCATATCTTCACCACCTAACTCATTATTTATCCATATTTTGAATTGTAATACATTTTTTACATTTAAAGAAGTACCAGAAACATTTGCAGGCAAACATAAAAGTCTAATCTTGTGCAGTAACTATAACAAGTTCCATCTGGGAACAACTGCTGTAGGACAATAATTAGATACACATTCAGTGATATTAGAAGTACTTATGTAGCATAAAAACCAAACAATAATGTCCATTCAAGCAAGAAATCATTTGCTGTATTCTTATCTCCCAAAATATACTCACAAGTTTATAAACATGTTGCTATCTTTCTACATAACAAGAAGTTTATTTTTACAATTAAAATAACAAAGTAATAATTTAATAAAGAATACTGAAACACAAGACGGTATTACATCCAAGAGGATGTCTAATTCAAGCAGCAATTTGCAAGATAAATGGAGAAAATACAAATAAATCACAATCCACTAATAGCATTATGCATTAAGCCATAGCAGGAAGAACAGAAAGTGATAAAGTATACATGTACATGTATATTATGAGCGGAACATCAAACACAATTACATATTTATTATTGCTATGTCAGTTTAACTGACAAACTCTCACACCATCTGTCTACAAGCTTCAGTGGAACATGAGTAATAAAGCAGGGTTACTAACACTAGCAAGTTTAAAGGTTAGTTTCTAAGCAACTGGAATATGGCTATTATTGTGTTTCAATGAGCTAAGATTACAATGTTAATGTTGACTGTTTTGTGGGCTTAAAATACCCTGTATTATTTTTTAAGACCAGCTAGCTATCATTTGTAATTATCAAAATAAACATGAGTGATTTTTGCTACAACAAACAATATAATACATTTCTCATCTATCAACCCACTTGGTGCTAAAATTCAATGTCAGCAAAGGGCAAACAAAATGTTCCTTCATTAAGGTGAAAGCAATGTGAACACAGCCAAGTATACTAGCATGAATGGGCACAACAATATAGTAAATATATGTAAAGCAGAACAAGAGCCATGTACATGTTCTTTGTCATAAAATTATACTCCATCAATACAAAACATTCATGTAAGACAAGTACACAGAGGTTAACAGATATATACAGTTATTTTTGGTTAGAGCCTTAATGAACTCAGAGAGAGCTAGTAAAGAAATACTACCCACCCCCAAATACAACTAATGTTGTTGTTGGTCTAAAACACCATAATCACAAACAAAACACAACCACTTGGTTATGATTTTACAACAAGGTAGCTTTGCCTTACAACAATCTGAATCCAAATATTGGCACTGATGACTAAAACTCGCCATCACCAACATCAGAATTAAGTTTTAAGCTCTGAGACAAGGGTTACTCACTTCTATTATAGCTTCTATTCACTTAATTTTTTTTGAGTATTTTAATAATTTCATAGAATATATACTGATGAACAATACTACCACATGTAAATGGTATAACTTTAAACACATGAATTAACATTAACCTATAGATACACAGCACATAGCTTCATAATGTATGATATAGAAATAAAGCCTTTTAGTATAGAAACAGAAGCTACCAGTAGTCAAAATATTCCCTCATTATTTGAAATTCCCTGATAATTCTATGATTTTTTCAAAATTTTCATATTCTCTGACTCCCCTCCCCCCCCCGCAGGTAATTTTTTCAGCCAATTTTCCCAAATTTCCAGTGCGTGGCCAGTCTGATCATACTTCACCAATCTATGATATAAATATCTCCTTCTCAACTTCTCACTTTGTGAATTAATTGGATATTCTGCGCTTGGAGACTGTTCTCAAGTTTTATAACTTTGAGGCCTGTACCAGGACAGCTCTTATCTTTAATGAATTTTAATGTATAAAAATATCAACTTCACTTGTCCTCAGTTTAAGTGAATCATTTTTCACAAATTGAGTACTTACTTGTCAGTTTTACCACAGTCTGTAAGTAGAGATCAAACAAAGTTTAAATCATTCTTCTACATGGTCACACGTGTATAGTGCTGAAAAAGAAAAAAAATGTCTGACTTTACTAACCAGTCCTAAATGTAATATTTACATATGAAACTTACAGACAGGAAGAAACATCATAACATTTATCATAACATCAATGTATTAAAAATAATATTAGTGTGCTTATTATTGTTATTAACTGGAATTTTCCCTTCTATATCCTGAAAGAATATGAAAATAAAGAACATGGTTAACATGATAGTAGTAAAATATGGAAACTAAAATATGATGTTATTAAAATGATTATAAATATCAGTTATTTCTTTCTTGTAGTATGTGGCTTTATCCAATGTTATGGACAACTTAAATGAATTTCATATCTCAAAATCACATCTTACAAGCACATTCCAAATGTTTTTATACCAAAGGTAGCATATTCATTTTCAGATGTTAAACAGATCAAAATAAATGACTAATCATAAATAGAGTACTTACTTTGCAATGACTGCTTTAGGATTAATACTAGATTCTGTAAGTATTATCTTAACTCGGTTTAAACTAACATTCTTCACTGTTACATGTAAACCTGAAATAAACAAAAATGTCCTTCATTTGCAAGTCCAATATACTACATGTATATCAAAGTTGGTTACAGGATAAAATATCAGAACTTCAATATAATAAAAAATAATAAAGTGTGATGATTCTTTAACATTCTTTTTCTCCTTGATGCCCTGAAAAAATATGATAGGAAGAGAAAACATGGTTAAGAGAATACTGGTAAAATACAGAAACCATCAGATGATAGGTTGTTGAAGAGAAAATCGGAACTACAGTTTGAAACAAATAGATATGTTTTGATAAGGGATATCATTTATATTTTCATTTAGTATGTGGCTTTATGATAAAGCATGTACTCAAGTTTTATAAAATCTAGACCTGTACCAGGACGGCCCTAGTCTAATGAATTTTTATTGAATCAAAATATTATACACATTTTTCCCAAGTGTAAGTAAATTACTTGCCGTAAACTGAGAACTTACTTTGCATTGACTTTTTCATCATTAATACTAGATTCTGTAAGTAACATCTGAACAATGTTTAAATTACCACTCTTCACTGAAACATGTAGTGCTGAAATAAACAACAACAAAATACCCTTTACTTGTCTGTCCAATATACATAAAACTTGAAGATAGAGAAAACATGTTTTATCATAACTTATAGTGAAAAATAACAACAGTGAGATGATTATCTTTTGTTATGTAAACTGGAGATCTCTATATTGTCCTGAAAAATATGAAAGAAAGAGAAAACATGGTCAACATATGTAATGTTGGCAAAATGTAGAAACTAAAATTTAATGTTTTGTTACAAAAAAATCACAACTGTTTTTTTGAAACTCATAGACAATGTTTTTATGAAAAGTTTTAAAAGCAAAATCTGAAAGACATGAATTCGAAACAAACATACCTGATCATATACTTTAGGATCAAATTCCATCAAACATTGTACTACTAGATCCATATCCCAGACACACTGTGTGAAATGGTGTTTGACCATATCTGTACACTACAAAACATAACATGTTTAAAACAGTGGGACCTCTCTAATCAGGACCACTCTAACAAATTACTCCCTAAAAAGACCCCTTCTCATATAAGCCCCTCATACCCAGGCCTATCAAATTAGGCTCCTTATCTAGGTATCTCTACTGCAGAAGTAAGCTTAATTTCTCTAAACACACTCAAAATTATGACCATACAGCTATTGCAACTGATTTTTAACAGAATGGAATGTTTTGTTCTAAAGTTCAATGGCAATTTGTCTGGAAATATGACCACCCCACTATTCAACCAATACGACCACCTGTTTCGGACAAATTCATCATTTCAGACGTGTGTCAAAAACTATTTTTGGTCCTCTATGGTCAGAGCAATTTCGTCTTTATGTAGGTAATTGAATGACTTTCTTTGGTCACCTATGGCCACAGTAATTTCATCTTTACGTTGGTACATCAATGACTATTTTTGGTCGTCTATGGCCACAGCAATTTAGTCTTTAAGTTATGATGGGCCAATAATTATCTAAACTAACTGCGGTACATTTGACGCCTCACCACAATCCATGTATCCCGCAAGATTTCCTGACCTCAATAACAAATGTCTGAAAGCAGCTGCTCTTTGGAGTTCCAGATATTTCTGTCTGTCAGGATATCACTCTTTATGACTCAGGCATCTACTGATGCGAATCCAGTACAGTTGTTGCTTTGGACCATTCCCAGCGCCTAGTTGTTGAAATTAAGTAAAATAAGCTTGATATTAGAAACCCTTAAATTTCTTTAAACATGTATTTAGATGGTCTCCTAATAAAACTGAAATATCTAGTAATTACTGGTTGGTACAATGAGATAATCTTAATGTTGATGCGCTAGCTAATCAAGGTTTTACTGTACTGTTCACCTAACTGTCATATATTTGAAGTGTAGAGTGAATATTAAAAGTGAACAAAAATCAGTTATAAAATGTTTATTACTCTGCATTCTTAGAATATTTTTACATATAAATACAACTTAAATTGAACGAATAAAAATTACAAATCAAACTAGAACTATCACTAAAGATGATTAAATACCCCGCAGAGCCGTTTTTTAAAAGCTTAGTAACTTAGAACAAGCCATTTAGGAGAAGAGACACACACAAGATTTTGTCTACAGACAAATAAAAAAGGGCCATTATTCCATGAGAATAAATTCAAATAGTTTTTCTATAATATGGGCAAGAAGACCAAATGCCTAATATGCTGGTAAAGTTTTATAAACATTCAACAAGCCATTTCAGAGAAGCGCAAACAAGATTTCGTCTATAGACAGACAGACGGACAGACAGATGGACAACCTGAAACCAGTATACATATTATAAAATAATAATGCATATAACTCACACCAAACAAAATTTACACAAACAGCTGACAATATTACTCTGTTCCTCAGAAATCAAGATGATATAAACAATGTTTTAAAATAATATATGTTTTAAGCAATTACTCTGGCCTAAACTAAATACAAACAAAACACAGCTGTAGATTTTAAAACACTCAAACATGTAAATAACATAATATCAAAATAAACAAAACAGATACTATTGTAATTGGATACAAAATAACATACAAAAACTGATATGTTTTCAATTATGTTTTTACTTCTTGAACCATGTATTGCAACATATATTTGAAAAAAATCAAAGCCAAACAGAAATAACTTCAAATCTGATCATCAACAGTTTATGCTCACAATGGTTTGTTTGAGTATGGTTCGTTAGAACTAATTTAGACAAACCCATACAGGCTGTATAAAAAGCATCATATAAATAAAATATATAATAAAATTGAAAAGCAAAGCAATATGACATATATCTTGCAAATATAAAATACATAATAACGTAGTAATTAAAAGCACTTTTTACATGTATTTAAAATACAGAAAATTTCTACATTCAGTCGAGAGGAGAGAACATCAAGTTATTTTATTTTAGCTAAGTATTTTAACATTAGTGCTAAAGCAAAGCACTGACAACATTTGGAAACATTTCCTATTTGACTTTGAAATGGTGTTTGTTCAAAATTACAACAAGAACAAAACAAAAACTGTAATATCAATTGGCACAATCCAGTTTTGGAACATGAGAAATTTAACATTTAACCACAACTGATTTATGGTTAATTAATGATAAACATAATCCTGCCAAAATGTTGTCATTCCAGTGTCAGGTTAACAATATAGTGAAATAAACTTAGAAGCCTGTTATACAAATTGATCAAAATCAAAAACCAATTATATACTTATACATTTGACAAGTAATACTTATTACATTGGTTGCTATCAGCATTCAGTACAGTTGTCTCATTACACAAATACACATAAACAAGATCCAGTTTAATGGAAACTTGACAAATAATATGTAGAAGATGACAACAGTACAGCATAAGTATTTCAAATACTTTATATACTTGTATTCTACTAACATTTGATAGGGTCATCAAATGGCAAATTTGCAAATATGAAATATATCAAACATCAATTAGATTTCCACTGAATGAACTCCAGAGAATACTTATAAAATACAAAACTTGAAACAAAAACTCAATACAATTTGCAATCAACTCCAAGAATAATTGACTTAAGACTCTAACATAAAACTATCCAATATTATAAACTGACCTCAATCAAGAGCATAGGTACAAATTTAAGATAGAGCAATCAAAGAAAAATATCAATATTGGTACAAAAACCAGCCTTTGAAAATGAAACTGCCCACAAAAGCTATATTATTGAATGACAGGATATAAAAATGAATAAGGACTTCAACAAATCTTATATAATAGTGATATAAAAGAAAGAAAAAAAACATTCAAATTGGCAAAATATTCTTCACTAACTTTCAATCACATAATAATATAAAGGCAAATAAAATCTCATTCATTTATTATTTAAATATAAGTTGTCTCAAACAATTTTCACTAAGAACACATGTTCAGCTTTTATTTGAATGTTTCATTTCTACTTCAAAGAATGGCAATAATGATATTAAAGTTACACCATCAAACAGTTCTTAATAAACTATTTACAGTGACTTTTTTCAAAATTTTAAAAACTACCTTCACCTCACTAAAAGGGGGAATTATAGCATGCATGATAAATGATAACTAAGGGGAAAAATTTAGAGCACTTTAGGGGGAAATATAGACTTTTTAGGTTTGGGGAAAGTGCCTGTATTTTCCTAAAAAAAGCAAGAAAAAAACAATGATTCACAATATATTTTAAAAACACACTTTAAGTACTTCCAAATTGTACATCCAATATATTTAGGGTACAGAACACATTTATAGCGATTAATTAGATTTCCTCATAAGAAAACCATTAAATGTAAGACATAAATTGTAGCATACTGGGATCCAATAAATCAAATGACTGATCATATCAGGTGGCATATAAACTTCAAAATTCAAATTTCTGTTTCACTTCTTCACCTGACAAAAGAACAGAATGAATAAACAAAAAAATAATCATTTTTCAAATTCAGATACATCAATCATTATGATAACCTGTATAAGAAACACAGCTAGTTGATATAGTCTTACCAGGGTGAACAGACAGATAAATGTTCATAGTTATATATAATGGTATACATATGTCAGTGTGTCTTGTCTAATCTGTGTTAAGTCTAATAGGCTAAACATTAAGAATTTTGTGGTGAAAAATAGGACGAAAAACTGTACAGCATTGATAATTTTACTGTAAGTAATAAAATGAACATACACTTTTCTATTCCAAGTTCAATACAACAGAACAGTTTCCTCCATTCCGTTGCACTGAGTGTTGAGTGCACC
This sequence comes from Lutraria rhynchaena, assembly GCA_008271625.1. Lineage (NCBI taxonomy): Eukaryota > Metazoa > Mollusca > Bivalvia > Venerida > Mactridae > Lutraria > Lutraria rhynchaena. The sequence continues at coordinate 145,977 of VIBL01000109.1, read as the reverse complement.
TCAGTGTATGAAGCACCTGTAACCTGAAATGTTTGATCAACAATCATATAAGCTGCAAAAAATTTATTTTCTCAATAAGAAGTTCTAAATTTCCAACTCTCAACAACATCCATCAAACAGAATATCATATGCATAGCAATTGTATGAGAGTAAGCAGCAACTGAAAGACTGAAAAATATGTTCTTAATAGGACTGAGGAACAAGAACCGTCCAAATTACAGCTTACAAGTACAATTAATTGTTTAGTTCAAGAAACAGAAAATCAGAAATTCCTATATTGGATATGATAAAAAGGTCTTGACATAAAATTAAAGTTCAATATAAAACAGCTGTAAAGTTCACAACATATCAGCTTCATGCAAATTATGAATGAGACACGAGTATTGATAAAATGTTGAAAACAAAAACTTACTAATCATTTTTGTCATACCTGATAATATCACAAAACAAAAGTCTAGGCATAAGCAGCTTTGAGGACCTATGTACATTATATCTGTATTACTTGCTAAATGGACATTTGAACTGAGGATGAGATAGAATAAAGAGAAAACTACTGTACTCATACCTCTGTCATGATAACAGCCAATGTCTCTTTCACCAATACATTTTTAAAATACTTTTCATTAAGTCTGAAATAAAATTATGCAATAAAAACAAGATAACAGTAAGAAAAGTTGTTTGATATCCTAAGACTTTATTGATTTTTTACACTAATTATAAAACTAAATTATGTATAATGAATTTATGTCAAACATTCATGATTTAGTCAACAATTGGGTAAGTCTCTAAAATGCATACATATCAATAATACTTACATCTCATCCTTTTGAAATAACTCTTTCAAATATTTATTTGCAACTGATGAAACTTCCATCTGCAGAAAATCTATACTGAAAATGAAAATAATCACAGGTCATTGATATAATCAAACATTGCCATGTAATGTAAGAAGTCAAAACATGTATCCTCTATGGGATATAATGATATGATGTCAAAGTTACATTATACATCACGGACAAAAGGTATGAAACCATGCTATCTTTTCTTCCATACTATCACAAAAAATACTTTCACCAATAACCATGTCTGAAACTTCAGTACATAATCTTAGTATTTCTACATAATATGCAAGGTGTTCTTTTAATTGAAATTTACGATTCTCACCAACCTGTAATCATAACTGTTCATCATTTAACACTGAATATAGTAAACAACTTCTTGTAACATATACAAATGTCTTTGTAACTTGCATTACTCACATGGGCCTTTTAGCTCCCTGTAGTTGAGATAAATACACTACATAACACATGTAATAAACTAACATTGTCACATAACACATGTAATAAACTAACATTGTCACATTACACATGTAATAAACTAACACTGTCACATAACACATGTAATAAACTAACACTGTCACATAACACATGTAATAAACATTGTCACATAACACATGTAATAAACTAACATCATCACATAACACATGTAATTAACTAACATTGTCACATAACACATGTAATTAACTAACTTTGTCACATAACACATGTAATAAACTAACATTGCTACATACAAATCCATTTCCTTTTAGTTTACAGCAACACTTCAGAAAAAAGTACAAGTAAGAAAGCTTATGGACTAACCTTTTTTTTCATAAATGCAGATCTAATACTCTTTTCAACAGTAATAAGATCCTGAAAAAAGTTATATACAAACAAAAAGTCTACATCTACATACAAAATTTACTCTTCATAGGATATCTAAGAGAAAATACAAACTTCACATATTACTGATTGTACTTTATAATTTTAAACTCAAACTTATTTTCATTCCAGAATATGGTTTATAAAAGAAATTTCAAAAGATTGCATATAAATACATCGACTGGAAAAATAGTCAAAACCATATGAACTGTATATACCTTTCTAAAAATAATTAAAAATCTATATCAAATGAAACCAAGTCATTATATATGATACCATTTTCCTGAAGCAGTCTTACTTAACCATGTGTGTAAGGTCTCACAATTAAAAAGATTTGAAACACAAAATGAATAGATGAAAGGACTTCAAATCCATTACAAAATGGATTTATAGCTATTTCCATTCTAAAATATGTTACCTCTGTATAACAAATCATGTTGACAAAAATATATGTATGGATGAATCAATATGCTTACGATGAAATCTTAATTTCATAAAATGTCCAATAAATATAAAACATTATAATTCTAATAAATGCAAAGAACACATAATAAACACTTACAATTAAACACCAGTGACATCCTCCTTCATTAATAGCACCCATTATAGTGTAATATGTCATCAAAAATGCCTGAAATAATACAAATTATGGATGTTTTATTTGTTCCAGATAAAGGCTCCCATCAGTACACAAAACATGAAATCAATTGAGTTTTTGCAACATAAACATGTGGAATAATGACATTAAAAGATTGAATGTTTTACAAAATGCTGATATTTGTAAGAACTATAAGATGAATTTTGGTAAATACTTACCACTTCTTTTAGATTATAATGAATTTGTTCATGTCTCTCAAATATAGACGTCATCGTAATGCAGTTTATATGAAAAACTTGTTCATTGGTCTGATGTCCAACCATTACATGGAGGAAGCCATCAATAACCTTGAAATAAAAAAAGGATAACAAGTTAAATAAACACCACTTATGAACACAGCATATTATGTACAATGCATTTTCTAAATATGTGCTTTCATATGGTAACATATCATAACATACAGCATTACTATCAGTAAGATATTTCATTTTCAAGTCACAATCAGTATAATGTACAAGTGTTTTACAAAAGTGAGACATTAAGAAATCCTATCTTATAAATCATCTTCATAAGAACAGCATCATTGTTCTCACACATTATACCTCATCAGAAATCAAGTCCTTGTTGCATCTAATAGATTGGGTAGTTAACACGTAAGGCCCAATCAACCAAGTTGATATTTCATCAGACAGATTCCATATTCTTTTCACATCCGCAATGTACAAATAGAGATGGAAACATGGTGTCATCCTCAGCTAAGATTAAGTGCTGGATTGACATAACAAAACAAATTGATTTTATTCAAATGTCTGTTGTGATAAAGTCACATGGACTTAAACATGGAGTAAAAATACAAAACAGTTATGCATTCTGACTGTGCTACAAAAAACTGTGCTAAGAGTTGTCCTAACGAACATTAAAAATTACATTGTTCATGAATATTTTGCTACTCTGAAGCTATCAAACCTGAAGTAACAGTTGTCTACAGGGGCACTCACCATTACAGTATTCCATGTTGTTTTCTAGCAACCAATCCTCTAGCAAACATGCCTTGACATTGTCATCATTCATTTTTTACTTATCAACATCTTTTCTGTTGGAAATATTCCCATCTATTGTACAAAATAAAGTATCTGTTGTAAATAAATCAGTACAAAACTAATGATTTTAATTGTTTAAAGTAAGTACTCATATCTCAATTTCAGGAATTTACTTAATAAGTAAAACAGGGCTGAGCTGAATAAACTTGAATGTCTAAAACTTTTTGAGGTGACATCTCTTTGAATGGTCAATGACTTATGTTCCAAGTTTGATGTAAAATACGCATGAGTCAAAACATGGCAAATAATAAGAAAGCTGACAAAAGCAATAATTTCCTTTGTTGACAATAAAATTGTTTAGGCACAATGTATGAACAATCATAAAGCTTTTAATATACACATAAAATAATGTGATTGTCAAATATAAAATTGAAACCCTTACAGGGCTGACACTATTGATGTTGACATCATTTAAAGATAAATGGTTTTAAGGAAGAATTAAATCTGTTGTATTCATTGATTATTAAAGTACCTGTACAAATGTGCAGCTTAGAATGCATTCATTGAACAGAGGCTTTTACACCACACCTGTTTGCATACTTCTTCAATGTCTACCTTCTCCGCAGTGAAATAAGTTTTGTAGAAGGAACGCATTCTTTTTCTTGTGTTTCAACAATCAATCTCTAAATAGTCTTCATGATGATTTCAAGAACATCCCTGCTCGTTGTATTGTAAGTGATATTCTGCAATTTTTTAGCCCATCTCTGGCCCTAACTTCAAGCTTTGTGTCAACTGAGATATCTTCAAAATTACATAAACATTTTTACTATGAGAGAATATCAAATCCACAATTACAAACAGTTTGGTTAACTGAAAAAATCAAATACTCAACAATAAAGTAAGCATGTATTGGGAAATGTCTAAATGAATACATTAGCGAATTAATTGTCATTATCATTGCTACAAAGAACTATTATTGTGATTATTTCTTCAAAAAAATTATCAAATACAAGCAAGACAATTACCAGAAGCACCTATACTTTCAAAATTCATTATTTACCCAATTACTTGGAATGTCTCATTAAATCGATCATCTTACCCTCTGCCTTACGAATTCCAGAATCACAGTCATCATCTGTCTTTTCTTGGGGAACATCATCAACATGTTTATCAATAAAGGCACAGTCAAAGTCTAAAATAAATGAGTACAGACAAATACCTAGAAATCCCCAAATTAAGATTGTTAGCACACTCAAACACAAGAAAACATAAAAGGCTAGTCATAAGTAATGAATGGCTTTCATTTTAGCAGCCGGGGAAATGAGAAATAATGCAACTAAGGCTTTCCAGCATTATATTGAGAAACAATAGGAGAAAACTAGGATTGTGATAACAAAAAATGGGAATTATTCACAGTAAGTGTGTCACCTTGGCTACCTGTTTTAATATGATTACCACAAACATATACAATGGGACTTTTTAGCTGACAGTAACTGTGCTTCTGCTTCTCAGTCACTTGTGGGCATCACATATCATAGTCCAATCTTTTATCATCATCTGTCCCTAACTGAACCATGTACCAGTGACATCAAACCACACTGTAAGCAACACAGACTGTCAGTTTAAATCCTAATTAACTTACTATGCAATATATGCTCTTTAACACATGTAAAAACATTTTTGACTTTTCCCAAATATTACATAATGGATAAAAACTAGGAATGCTTGCATATTTCAAGAAAAATAGGAAAAACTATGAGCACTTTCAAAAACTAGGAAAAACTAAGAAGGGTAGGAAAAAACTAGGAACACAGGAAAGCCTGTAATACATATACAATAAGCATTATGCTGAATCAACATTACAACAACCTATGTCTGTTTATTTGCATTCATTGTCAAGAAATGAAAAATTAAAGAAGTGAATATGTATCATATAAATTCTTTGTCTACATAAAAAAGGTAGAATAAATTCTCTAGAAGATGTTTAAGAAATAGCACAATGGATAAATGCTGTAGCAAACACACAAAAATAAGCCATTTTGTCTGTTTTTTTTTAATAAAGCCATTAAAGCAATGTGTTATGAAATAAAGATTTATGAGGACAATGGTGATTTGAATCCCTTTGAGATAATCATCTGTCATACCTGCTTTATTGACTATAGTTTGACTATCCTGATGGTTGATATCATCACAAGATTAACAGCACTATCTAAATCTGTAATCAGTAAAAATAACTTGAATGTAGATAGTGAATACTCTAAAACCAGGAATAAGGTCACTCTTAAGAATTTTATAATAAGCTTCATTGTCAGCATTCATAATAACATGTTAACATCACTTTGAACTGCTTGTGCAAGGTATATTAAACTGTATGCATGAAATTGATGCTGTCATAATTTACAATGTAAATTGTAATATAGTACACTCTCATAAGCGCAAACCTGCATCAATTTTCTTACCTCAATGTTTTCCCAAATAATCCCTTGTCTATTTAAAATTCTGTCTGTTCATAATGTTGAAGTTTTTTTTGGAAGTCCCACTTAAATCTTTATTAACCTTTGTCATCTTTAATTAGTGTATAAACAAATTAATACAGAAATGCACAAGATAGTAAAACATGCCGCACTGAGTGGTTTATAACACTATGTACATATTTAGCACTTCAATTACCATATCACACAATTCAAAAGGAATGATCACATTAATAAATATCCAAAAAACAATGCAAAACAGTTCAGTGAAGCATGCAGTGTAAAATCCACAGGGATAGTTATAAACATTATCCAATTTTTCTTATCTTTCTTCCATAAATGCATTTGAATATTACTCTCAAGAAACAGATAGCAATTTTCAAAAACTTCAAAGTAATGTAAAATAACACAATGTATTTACATGACCCACAAAACTTTGTGCAAATGAGAGTGCACTGTATGATAAAAGCTATTACCATCAATTGTACAGTACATAGACTACATATAGAGAGGTTATATTAGCTTCAAGTCCATCTCCCCATTAATATTCATGGCAGCAAACATATGACAGCATGGAAGGTAATGTACATCCCAGTCATTACGATTACAAGACGGGAAACTCTTTTTGTCTCCTAAATTGACAATGTATGTCCTACAGGCAACAGTAACAGTGAAGACACCGTCTTCCTTCTCTTTTACATTACACCTGTAATACAGACAGAAGTACTGACAAGGTGTTTATGAACATACAACACAGATGACATATTATCTTAAAAAACATTTTTAGTCCAAATGGGTGAATGTGGTATTACACTTTAATGATTCAGAATGAATGTATCTTCACCTGAAATAAAAAAACCCTCAGAAGAAAAAAAGCTGAATGAGACATAAAAGTTTGTGTAATATGTACCTTTTTCATACAATCTCCAGTTAGTAACAATATTATGCAAGAAATGCAACATGCAAGGACAATGTACATTAGGATAAACCTAGAGCACAGTAAATAACACGAAGCATTCATACCTCCTGTATAAGTAAACAGAGCACTATCTAGACACTATCAAGCAAATACAGGAAAAATTATACTTGAACTTAAAATAAGCATGGTAAAAAGTTACCTTTTAATACATCTGGCCTCTTCAATTTTTTTCATACAATGCTTCACAAATTTCTTTGGGCGTTTCTGTAGAAGTTCTGGGACATCAGAAGAAAATTTGCGAAACTTTCCACTTCAAATCGTATCTAAATCCACATACCTGATGTATAGAGGTAATGTCAAGATTCAAATAGACACATTTACTTCCATTTATAGACTTGTTATATAGACTTGTTATATATCAACAATGTTCAATTATTCCAATACTGCGTATCTTGTCCAGGCAACCTAATGAAACAAACATGCTGGAAATCCAAAGAATGTTTTAGAATTTTTGAAGTACTTAGTACCTTTTATGTTAACTAAATACTTTATCAGTCCACATAACAAATATTTCTTAAATATTTTTATATGGAAATATGACAGATGGACAAAGATATTGTTAGAATGACAGATGAGCATGATATGTCACGCATGGAAACATGCAAAATGTACCCAAAGGAACTAGTAAGATAAAATTCATACAACCTTACATACCCACTGTACCATGCTGGAAAAAATTCTAAAAGACTGTTATTGGTCTTGCGATGAAGATAGCTGGTTTTGAATATTTTGTGCTGTGATTCCATTCCATTGTTGGTACTGGCAACTATGTTCATTTCTCCTCTTCTGAATGCCATTACCAAATGCTATACAAAATAAAGTCATGTTAAATAGCTTTAAAATTTCATAACATTGGCAATCACAATTCATGAAAATATATAAATGTATTTAGAAGAAACATTTTGGACTTCTTGTAAATCTGAATATCCATCTGAAGTATAATGTTTATGCAAATGTAATTACTTTGTGACTAATACTGAAATTAGCTTGAAGTATTTATTCCATTATCACAATCCTTTATATGCAGAAAACCTTCATGATGGCTTTACCCAACACTTAATTGAAAATACATGTATCAAAATAATGACAAACCAAACAATGTAAGTTCCTAGAGAGCAACAAAGCAACATGAGCACAATACATTCATTTTCAATTCATCAAACATCAACAGTGTTAACAATATTATTGTTAAGACAGCTATGATATCATTTCATAGTGCAGGAGTTTTATTTAACCAATCTAAATAATTTGTATTCTTTTGATACTGTATTTTAATTTGCTTTGTGTAGGATCATTGAGTAGTTTATTAATACATAATGTAACATGTTAGTTACCTTGAAAAACAGACTCAATAGCCGAAATTTCGCTCTCATCGAAGTCTGTCATGAAAAATGGGGGCGAGTAAACAAAGCATTCACGTTTCATGATTGAAAGTGCTTCTTCAATACTGGCAGTAGTTTCATCTTCAGTGATGAATGCTCCTACAATCTGATAGTCGACATTTGTTTTCACAGCCAGGAAAAACAAAGGCAAATTATATAATGTAGTTTTGTAGGTGGCATCTAAAAACACAGTGTAGGACCAGTATAGGAGTAGGCCTTTGTAGTCAATTTAAGCAATGACATTAAAAAATATATCTTCTTGTTTTTCGTTTAAATTCGTGTCTATTCAAGTTATTTGCTTACCTGAACAGACTTGTTGATTAGTTGGTCACTGTCTGCTTTCAGACATCAAAGCCTGAAATCTCCACTCTCTTCCATTAACTGATTTATCTACAAATAAATAAACACAAATTTGAATTCACAACCATGCCTGGGATGTACAAATCTGTTCATATAGAATAGTTATTAACAAGAAGATTATTTTGTTCTCAGAATCACTTTCTTTTCAAATGATCTTTCTTTTAGGTGTAAATACTTAGTTAGTTCAGTCCATAGAGCAAATGACAATTGGTCATAAAGGTCACATGTTCAAAACATAAACATAACACAGGCTTCTATGAGATATTGGGAAAGAATACATCACAATATTTTCATATAACATCAAACTAATTAAACAATGGAATTTACATTGAAAGAATGAGTGGATAAAGTTGATACTGAAATTATAGAAATAAACATGGAGCACTGGTAGGTCAAGTCACTAAGTCATACATTGATATAATTATATGCAAAAAAGGATAAAACCATACAACAACACAAACCAAGACATCAGTGTGGCCCTGAATGGTCCAGTGGTTATGGTCAAGTAATAACCTGCCTCTCACCATTGTGAGTTTGAATCCCACCCAGGACCAGACAATGTCACATGTGAGGAACCTATCCAGCTAGCTTACAAAATGTCAGTGGTTTCTACTCAGATGAATGCCTGGAGTCTCTTTCCACTGTTAAACCTAGAAAAGTCACTTAATAATCCTGGCTGTTGGTGTGACGTTAAAGCCCAGAGAAAAAAAAAGATATCAATCATATGAGAAAAATGTACAACTCAAATTTAATCAAGTCCATCTGCATATAATGAACTATAGCACCAATTGTGGCAATACATGCTCTACATAGTTTCTGTGATTTCATGAATTTCTGTAATAATTTTATACAATGCTGTGTTTATAGTTTTAATTTGATATTAACCTTTATCTACAATGTTTGTATAAAGTATTCAGTTGCTTAGTACCAATGAAAATCAGCTGTAGTTGAGCAAACATTGTCATTTTTTGTATTTTGAGCAAACATTGAATAATATTTGTACAGCACATCCCCAGGCTCCTACTCTTGCCAGGTCATCTGACAACTTAAACCTCTTTTGATTTGTATATGCGGTTCCTGAGGGTCCGTTGGTTTGTAGGGTGAGGCAGTGTCACATATTGACTTAACATACTGGCACAGCTGTACTCTAATCAAGCCAGGATCTGTATTGCCTTCTTCAATAAGTTGTAGAATTTTGCACAAGAGCCTTTTGTCTACAGGCTCCATTATAAGCTTGAATGAATGAATGAATGAATGAATGAATGAATGAATGAATGAATGAATTAATGAATTAATTAATTAATTAAACAACTTGATCTAAACAAAAAAAATGAAAATATTAGGTCTGTGACTGACTCTGTGCCATGCATAACAATGATATTGATACCTTGGGAAGTCAAAATTGATAATATATCAATGTATTAACAGATTTATAGATCTTAGATAAACAAGCTAATCATGCAGATTTCCTCATGTTTTGTATATTTTGTACTTTTCAGTATACAAGTACATTAAGTAGTTCTATGTACTTCAGAAGGAAGAATCACAAAAAATTATTTTCCTATATAAGTACTTCCATTACAAGAATATTAAACAAGACAGTCTCTTTAAATACTACTAAAAATATTTTTTCCAGATAAAAATGCAACATGTACAAAACTTTCAAACAAAATTTTCGATTTTTCAGTGTATATAAATTAATAGGCAGAAAAAACTCTGATATATTGACATCACTTGAATTGATGAAAACCAGGAAATCATTGAGACATGTGTGACTACAATAATGCACAAATATGGAGAGCTAAGTATATACACAAACTGATAGCTTATACCATGTAGAGATGTCCCTTTATGTACTCAATTGAAAAAAAAATCAGTACAGGTTAGAAAGTCAAGAAGTTGTGACAAAATGAACACAAGTGTGCTGCTGAAATCATTATTAAACAGCACAAAACAAAATGCAAAACAAAACTTTTGTCAGTGAGGTAGATATGTATGTGAAACTTTCAAATAGACCAACTACAACAGTGAAAAAGTACATACTTGATCAGGACATACACTGTGCCCAGTATGATCAGAAGTTGATGGCAGAGAAACGATTATTATTCTATCAAAACTAATCTTTTCTCCCACCATCAACCGACATAAGAGATCTTCTTCTATTACTCCTTTACGTATCTGATCATCCTCCTCTACCTGAAACCACCATAGCAAATGTATGAGCATTTCAATTTCAATTTTATTAGATAAAAGTAACATCTTTGTATATTCACCATGCTTAATTCAAATCCCAATAATCTAAATTTATAAAATTACATTAAGAAATAACACAGGATCATTTTTACATTTAAGTTATTTCATGGCAAAATTTACCGTGTATGATGGGAATCTGCAAACTTCTCGAAAAACACAATGAGCAGGACAGTCAAACTTCTCGAAAAACACAATGAGCAGGACAGTCAAACTTCTCGAAAAACACAATGAGCAGGACAGTCAAACTTCTCGAAAAACACAACGAGCTGGACAGTCAAACTTCTTGAAAAACACAATGAGCAGGACAGTCAAACTTCTCGAAAAACACAACGAGCAGGACAGTCAAACTTCTCGAAAAACACAATGAGCAAGACAGTCAAACTTCTCGAAAAACACAACAAGCTGGACAGTCAAACTTCTCGAAAAACACAATGAGCAGGACAGTCAAACTTCTTGGAATCTGATAATAAAAACTTCTTCCCCTTACATAATGAGTGATCATTGTCAGTCTGAAAAATAAAACAGAACTTCCAGTTTCAGGTATTATATACAAAATTTTAAAACAGCTGGGAATTAAACATCTTCCAATGTTTGTAGTAAGACAACATATCATTTATTAATTCTAAAGATACAAAGATCATCAATGACAATTAATGGAACAATGATAGTTCACAAATTCAGATCGGCAACAATGTGACTTATTGACCAATATTATTACTGGTATCTATATATATAAACTATCCCTTGCTTGAAAGTTAAAAAGACCAGACCTGTTAATGTACATGTATTTTTCAATTCCTTTATGAATAGAAATTGGCTTCCAAGTGTACACTACTTATATTATATGAGCCAGCTGAATAGAAAAAAGGCTACTTGAATGACACGATGTTTAAGTCCAGCTGCACCTATCAAACAATTTGGATAAGCTGCATCTATCAAACAATTTGGATAAGCTGCATCTATCAAACAATTTGGATAATTAAACTATTTGGAAAACGATAGGAATACCCGTAAGTTACCCTCAACTATCTCTGCATTATGAAGCTAAATTTACAGGAAAAATAGGTCTGCATGTTTGGTTAATTTCTTCTTTTTTATGCTATTGCAATTTTTTTACAAAGGTACATGAACATTCAATGAACATACAATCATTTAATTCATCTCATAGGCTGGGAGCATTGTGGACAAAATCAGGATGCTAGGAACAAAAATTTTTCTACCTATGCGACACTATGTTTTCGCCATTCTAGTGTGATCAGAGTAACATGTGGATATACAGATGTTCTTGAAATTTAAAGGGACGTAACTCTAACGATACGGATACAAGAGTGAATGTTAGTGGTGTTTAACCTGTCATCTATGGCCAGTCATTTATCATGTGTATGGAAAAGAGTCAAATCCAAAAGCTCGTGCAGTCAAACTAAAAGATCTGTATTCTACTTCTGTATAGCTGCGGTCCGTGTTTTGGTTTACCTAAGTTACACAGAGCTGTTGATGCAAACAATGAATCTATAGCTTGTTTCCTTATAAGAAGGAATGGTAAATTTTTGCATTTATGTAGTGTTCTGATTTCTGAAGATCATCCTTCATTTGAAACTTTCATGGTTCAGCCAAACTGTACATGTGTTACACCTGGGACTGTTCACCATTACATGATTGATCTGGGACCCTGCCATCAATTTGTTTTAATTTTGGGTCCAATGATGTGTGTAATGTAACATTTTTTGTAAACATGGATTTCCAATCACCATATACATGCTCTGTGTGTTGCAGGAAATTCTGTTAAGAGGAGAACTAGGGGACCAAAATATCAGAAAGTAAATTTAAAAATTCTGTTGAAGTTAGTCATACTCAATAATATCAATTATCTATTATATATCATAATATCAATCTACCAATTTTTATTATGATTGTATTATTATTATTATTATCGTTATACATTCTTAGTGTAGTGTTGTGTTCAGCATTTTAAAAGCTTTGTGGAATTTCTGTCTTGTTTTCTTTCTGGTATTTGTTATACATGTATGTTACACATGAAGTTATTCTTGAATCGTTATATACTAGATTATGTGTTTATTTTCAGATTGACAGTCAGGACAGCAATGATAGTTTCATTCCTGAAACACCTAAAGCTAAAGACTTCAAGAATCCAGGATTTATTGTACATCCTGATGGATACTGTAAAGCTGTCCTGACAGAAAAACCAAAAGATGAAGTTGCTTTTGAACCAATGGTGCAGAATACAGATACATTTGTTTATTGTTGTGGTAATGATGATACAATTTTCCACAACAAAAATCCAGGTTCTCACACTGTTGATTTGTCAAACAACAACTCCAAACTGAAAGAAAGAAACAGTAACAGAAGATTCTGGAATATCAGATGATGACTATGATAAAGCGGTCATAGAAACCAGTGTTACTCATGATGTAAGTACATCATGTGGAAGAGATAATTATGAATGTGATATGAAAAATGTATTTCGGAAAGTTTCAACTATGGATATTGATGTTGATGTTGATGATCATGTAAAAAACATTTCAATTAAGCTCCGATCAGTTCCAAAATCAGCTGATCATTTTTCATGTTCTGACTGTACTAATAGTTTCTGTACTGTAGATGATGAATTGAGCATTCCTGATTACATGAAATCACATAATAATGAAAATCAAAATTCGCCTACCATGTCTGATGAATATGTTCATTTGGCAGTACAATATGAGGATACCATTCTAGCTTCAGACCAAATATCAGATTCCTACATCAATTCACCTGTACACCATGGTGGTGATCCTTCAAATTCTGACCATATACCTGATTCATATGTCAAGTCACCTGTACAGTATGGTGGTGATCCTTCAAATTCTGACCATATACCTGATTCATATGTCAAGCTACCTGTACACCATTGTGGTGATATTTCTGCTACAAATTTGTCCACTTCTGATAAGCAACCTATTGATCTCGCTATGAGTAATCACAGTTGGCAATAAATCACCATGCAGAATTATGGCTGATGCTTCAGATTTCAGACCTGGTTCTGTGAATGTGGCAAGAAATAGTTCAGAAGGCAGCAACATAAAACTACATAATTTGGACTCTGGATTAAGTAGTCTGGAATGCTGAACAGCTTAACTTAGTGCAAAACCCCTTGTATAACTTATGAGGGTGAACATTAACTCATTTGATATGACTGATGTGTGCGTTCGATAGTGTCTTCCGACTGTTTATAATTATCACAAATGTAACATGAGTAAATGACATGCAATGACATTTTTGTAAGACTTGTAATTTTATTGCCAAATTTTAATTATTGCTTTTTTTATTTATGACTCATACTTTAGTTGGTTGGTTGTATTGGGGTTTAACACCGTTTTTGAACAATTTTTCAGTTACATACGGCGACTGGTTCACCTAACCAGTTTTCCTGGACTGTATACTAACCAGTACTAACTTGCCCTTCCACGAGGAGCCGGCAACTTCTCCACATATGGAGGAAAATCAATATTTTTGTCGAATTTTCATGGAAGGGTACATACTTTAGTATTCATTTCCTCTTTGTATATATGTGTCATGGTATATTGTTGTTTTTTTTATACATTCAAACCTGTGTTTGCAGCCACATCCAAATAAAGACCAATCTTTAAAAAAAAAAATCCTTGATTATTTAGAACAAACTGACTTCCAAATACAGGCCAAATTGTGTCTTTCCCAAGGGTGGCCTATGTTCACAGGTTTGACTATGTTTTTTACTGTTAGATGCATGTTTATTCTTTATTACTAGTGCTAGTTCCAGATTTATTATTCTTGTTTCTTTACACTATACATGTATATGTAGTGTTATACATATAGCTGTTGAAATGATAGAAGTATCCTAGTTTTTAGATGACATTTTTATGACAGTCTGTTACATATTTTTAATGGAGTAGTTTTGTGATTTATGCTAAACAATTTTGTGTTGTTTTTTTTTGATAACATTATTATGACTGTTTCATGTATTTTACTGAAGTAATTTTATGATTATGCTTGATTATGTGTATTATCATTTATATTTTTACTATAGTCCTTTACGTGAATGTCTTATTTGTTACATATTATAGTTGTTGAATTTATTTCTTCCTAGGAGGCATAATTTGTTTGAGCATTTTCATTACTGGTAGGCGCATATTTTCTTCTATATCCATTCTTACAAGTATTAATTACTTACATCCTAAGTTTGTGTTCTTATTTTGTTTTCATTCTTTCATTCACTGGTGTTTTAATAGTTTTCATTTTATGATACCTCATGTGTTTAATATGTTGCTGATTTTGATGGTATCTTGAAAAGTACATGTATATGTTTTTGCTTCTTATTTTTGCTCAAGCTTAATTCTAATTGGTCAAATATGGGTTATATTGTGATAATATCGTCTTCGGCATCCCAGTTGATGCTGTTGTGTTATATCTTGTATGGTGTTGTCATGGTGATTTTTGGGGAGGTTTGGATTTTTTGTACATGGTTATTCTGGGTGTCCTTCTATGTTGTCAAACAATCACACCATGAGTACATGTTACTTCATTTATCATTCATAAATGTTTCACTCACCTCTTGTTATGTTGTTATTATCATTAATTTCTACATTTGGTGACCAGACTTTTCTTAAAAAATGATCATGAGTGCTTGCATCAACATTTCAGTAAAATGCTGGAATACTGTAATCTTTAAATACAAAAAAAACATATTGTAGCTCTTGTGGAGATGTCATTTATTAGAATTTAGAATTAGAATCACTGTATGCTCAAACATATCTCTTATATGAATGTTAGAAGGTAAATGAGGACATCAGCTAATGGATATCTGCCATATAAAGTGCAGTTATCAACAAAACACTACAAAACAAATGAGATAATTATTGGTATGCACATGTTTTATGTTTACTGAACTTGTATAATTATACATTTGTAATTGTGTGTTGTAACATGATTATTTGATGATCCTTTTGGAACACGTCCATAAATAAAATAACTACAGCAAATGTATACATATTTGTACAAAGGACTGACTAGCTTTTCGTTTTTATGTGACATATTGTCACTGAGGTTAAACACCATTTTTCAACAATTTTTCAGTTATACACGGCGACCGGTTCATATTAACCAGTACTAACTTACCCTTCCACAAGGAGCCGGCAACCTCTCCACATATGGAGAGAATCAGCATTTTTTTAAAAATTTTCATGGAAGGGTATGACCACGCAATAACCACTGGACCACGGCCACGGCATTGAGTTTTTTGACTTTGTTACTCATAATATACATTGTTTTTACATAACCTTTATAATCAGTAAAATTCTTATATCTATACACAATGAAACACGGTTATAGTGAATTCAGATATACCAAAGAATCTGGTACAGTGAAGTACTTATTTTCCCCTGACACCATTACATAATCATATAGATTTCATTTAAGCTCTTCTTGATTATTTCCCTTTCTCTCTTAAGAGCAAAAAGCTTTTATTTAATATTTATTTTAGACCCCCATGTCAAGTGAATAGTAATATTAGTCATTACAAGTCCTCGCCACTGTGAGTTAGAATCCTGCGTGGAACCATGGAAATTCACATGCTAGGAAGCTGTATAGAAGATTGGCGATTCTACCTAGGTGTTTATCTTCCTGCAAATAACTCTTGCTGTTGATGAGGTGATAAACCCCAGTGAAAAATTAGAATTATCAGTGACCACTTGTGAATTGCGGCCATTCGCGAACACCTCTGTGATAAACTTTTATTGTTATAATAGATCAAATAAACCTTTGACTGAAGACTAATTGTGTATAAAGGCCATATTTCTTCTTCCACTTTGGTGACCTAAAAGGTTTGACTGTAATGTAATTGGCAGTTTTCATGAGGTAAATTTTGTCATTGAGATGATATGTAAAAAAACAGCATTTACATTTTATTAAGGTTTGATTCCATACCCGTAGACAAATAGAACTGTTCAATGACATTTATTTGACATTGTATGATAACAACAGATCTGCACAGTTTGCAACGTCTTCTGCAAGCATGAGACAATGCATTGAATTATCAATAAACATTCTTGGACTACAATTTGAAGGCAGTATTGAATTAAGTTCATTCAATAAATGCTGAAAGTAATAAGACTTCATATATCCCCTTGTCCGGTGCCAATATATTAAGGGAAATAATCAGTGGTTGAACCAGATACAATTGTTTGAATGCATGAATACAAGTTTTTATATGTTACAAGAGATTATTAAGAGGAATCAATTTTTGCACATACATGTAATATTTTAACTCTTTCAGTGCCATATTTCTGACATGATGCGTTTCTTACTTGTGCTCACCCTGTCCTCCACAAGTAACTGCAAACTTCTCCGCATGAATGGTTTGAATTAGTGGTGGATAACGTTATGTCTATGACCAAAGACTTAAAACAACATTTCAACTTTTTAATAAGTTCTTTAATGTGTATATAAGTTCTGTATTATCTTAAAACCAAATGTTTTAACTGCATTATTTAAATTTTAATGTAATAAATGTCAAACCAGTTTGCAATATGTATACTGTAGTACTTGTACCAACCAACTATACAACACATCAACCTTATTGTACAAGTATGGGGTCCAATTTCATGAATGTTGATCAATCTTATATACAGGATGGAATTTTACTTCATTTTTATTTGTGATGATATTAGTGACTTCAAATTATTCAAGGTTTGTGTAAAGTCATAATGTGAAAGTCTTTGTTCTAATAAAACAATGAGTAAGTAAATAATTGTTCTTGTAGTTTGACATTATGAAATTGAGCCCAGATCTTCAATCCAGGAGTGGAGATTACCATCCAATACAAATACAGGTCTTGCAGACATTCTGAGAATTTATCACATTTGTGAAGTGTTTCTCTCAAGTGATGCATGTTAATGTTTGGACTCATGTTTATATCATATTGTATTAGAGTGATAAAACTGGTCTCCATAAGTGCCCAATCCTGATATTGGATAAGTTCAGACAGATCATATTATTACTCTACCAAAGAAATCAGAAGAATATAGAAGTCAATACAATTACAATAACTGTATTTTAGACAATTGAGATTAAGTACTATCATAAATTTAAAATATAAAGTTAAATCCATAGTTTGTCAGTGAAATAATCTATACTGAGCATATCCAATATGTTTCCCTGCTGAATTCATCTCTGTATTTTGAACCACACAAATATATTTGCTCACTCCCATTAAGTTAGTGAGGTACAACATTTTTATATGCAAAAGAATGTTGCTTGAATATTGCCTACAAGAACTTTGCCGACCAATTAATTAATTGGTCAGGAGACTACACATTTACACCTATGTGGTTTGACTGTTTATAAGTTTTCCTAGTGATCTCCTTGGATGACAAATATTTCACTTTATAGAAAGTATACAAAATACAAACATACATAAATATATGCCCTTTATTAAGTAATCATATACATGTATAATGAAGAAATACAGGCATATTATCTCAATTAATTCAATGTAATGCTTATTTATCCTATTCATGTAATTCTAAGACAGGCTAGTCTGTTTAACAAGTCATGAAAATAAGTGCCACTCAGAACTGTCGTTGATTTTACTTCACACATTAAAAAGAAATAAAATCCTTGAAATGAATATAAAATTCTGTAAATAAAAATCTAATAAGAATAAATAATTGCACATGTAACACATTATAGATGTATCCAAACTCATCAGTTACTGAATTTATTTAATCAATTTGAATACTTGTTCACACTCCCAATACACTGGAGCTATATACTGTGCACTGTGACATAGATTTATTCTGCTCAAAGGAATGTTTATTTTCTGTAACTAGAGATGCTGCTTGGTGTGAAACAACTTTGAACATCCTGAAATACACATGAATATAATCAGTTAAAACATAAAACGTAATAGGACTGTTCTGGTATACCAGTATATTGAAGCATGAGGAATATCGAAAGTTCATTCGTTTTCTTTTATTTCAAAATAAATGTGGAAGAAAGCATTAATTCATTAAAAAATTGTCTTGTACGTTAGAGTGAAAATAATTAATCTGATCATAACTTGGTTAACATTTCAATTAATTGAATATAGTTTTAAACACTCACTTAATCTGAATGCATCAATTAGTCTTTCAAAGTACCGGTAATAAAACACAAGTTTTGCATGGCTAAGTTCTACTCAGCAGCGCATATCACATGCAGAGTGAGTAAACCCCAAAATAAGTATTTAAACACAATAAATTAAACTGCTTCCATATCCACAACCAACATATCTGATTTGAGTAGTTACAAAAAACAAAAATTAAAACATTAGACGGACATAAGTACAGTCTACAGATCAGTGATATTAACTGTTGAGACATTAAGGAAAAACTTGAAAAGTGTGTCTGTAAAACAAGGATTTGCAGGCCAACAAGTGATTCCTACATTCCTATTATTTTTTAGAATTTTTGTGTACTTATAAAAGCCTTCAGTACTTCTTGTATTCTCCTGTATTTTGTAAAATATTCCTATACTTTTGGCCAATACAGATAAAATATTGACTTGAGGCTGCTCTATATATTTTTATTCAGAGCTTAAAGCTGCCCTTTAACTTCTTAAGCATCCCCATCTTGCAAAAATATTGCTCTACCTTTTGGACACATCTGATGAATATTAAGCTAAACTTTAATACTGAAGGAAATAACATCATTAATTTAGTTTTCAGTGTTTCAAATGATAAGCGCAGTATATTATGTATATGTTGCTTATAAATTGTTTAAAAAAAAATATTTCAGGTGTCCACTTTTCATGACCATAGTGTTGGTGCAGCATATTTGCAATGAGATGTTGTATAGAAATTGGTTAAGAAGAACACTATTTAATCACTATATCTAGACAGTCAATGTAAGTAAATTATTTTTTACATGTTGTTGGGGCAAACATTCCTTTAATTTTCCTATATTTTGGTCAAAACTCAGTTACGGATTGGAGTTAGAATTAGTTTGTATCAACACAGTATCTGAACAAAGATATTATCATACAAGGCATTCATGGGAATATATGAAATTCATACAATCTACATCAGAATTAATTCATTAGCAATCAACAAGCTTCCATGATGTGCTTAAAGCAAAGGATGCATTAAAAATTATCACTGGTACATATATATTTTCACAGGATTTCCCTCGCTTATTATCAGCGCATGAAAAAATCTTTATCATATATTATTTATTATAACAATGTACTTGTGTATACCATGATTATGATACTCACTTTTAGATATGTTACTCCAATAAAATGGGTTACACTTTGATGGCAGCTCATTACACTGTATAACCAATCAGAGAAACGAAGATCTTATCACTGAAAAGAAAAAAAGTAAAAAAAGTACATTAACAAAAATAACAAAATAACAATAATAATAAAATAAAAATAAACAATACAACAAAAAATTTTAACAATAATAATAATTAATCAAATGATAATAATAAAATAAACAATACAATGAAAACAATAATAAAGAAAAAATGATGATAATGATAATAATAATAGAATAAATAATACTAATACAATAAAAATAAACAATACAATAAAAAAAACAATAATAAAGCAAAAAATGAAAATAATAATTAAATAAATAATAATAATAATACAATAAAAATAAACAAAACTATAAAAAACAATAATAAAGCAAAAAATGATAATAATTATAATAATTAAATAAATAATACTAATACAATAAAAATAAACAAAACAATAAAAAACAATAATAAAGCAAAAAATGAAAATAATTATAATAATTAAATAAATAATACTAATACAATAAAAATAAACAAAACAATAAAAAACAATAATAAAGCAAAAAATGAAAATAATAATTAAATAAATAATAATAATAATACAATACAAATAAACAAAACTATAAAAAACAATAATAAAGCAAAAAATGAAAATAATAAAGTGTTAGAGACTGGTGCTATTGAGATTCTGCACCAAAAGAGTGTTTTAGTGAAAGAGTTGAGACAAGGAAAAAAGCAAAAAAATGACAAAGAACAACAACATAGATTCAGCAACAATTCAATTCAACATTCATTTGATTCAAAAATGATTTTCCTCCATATGTGGGGAAGTTGCCACCTCCTTGTAGAAGGGTAGTTTAGTATTGGTTAGTATACAGTTCAGGAAAACTGGTTAGATGAACGGGCCACCGTATTTAACTGAATATCACATAAAAACATACAAATAAGTATTAATAGAACCTTCCGTTGTACCACCTTGTCCACTGACACTCATACAAGATCCTTGATAAATCAGGAAGCCGTTAGTCAGCAGTATTGAACTATAGACTTGTCCATGAGTAGCAAGATTTACAGGACAAACTCTAGCTTCATGAAGAAGAACAACACTACAAGACACAGCACAAAGTCATACCCAGATATATCAGTGAGACATGAAATACAGATATGAACTCCTGAATCATCAATCAGTTTGTGGACTGCGGTTATGTACCCTAGATTCATCAGCAAGAACATGGGCTGCAAACAAGAACTCCAAATTTACCAGCGAGATCATGACTGAAGTGCCATAGAACAACACCTGATACAACAACAATAAGCATAAACAGAACCTTTGTACCATCTTGTCCATTGACAATCAGACGGAATCCATGATAAGTCAGTACTGGTTAGTTTACAGTCAAGGAAATCTGGTTAGGTCAAAGGGCTGCCGTATTTAATTGAATACCGCAGTGAGATCACGATCGAATGGATGGACACCATAGTGAAATAGAACAACACCTGATTCAACACCAATTGGTATTAACAGAACAATCCTTGCATCACTTTGACAACTGACAATCCAATAGAATCCTTGATAATGTTGGCACTGGTTAACGTACAGTCCAGGAAAACTGGTTTGGTGAACGGGCCACCGTATTCAACTGAATTTCACATAGAAACAATCAAAACAAGTATTAACAGAACCTTAATAGAACCTTCCTAATGACTCTAAGAAATCATACTTACAACATACAGTAGAGTTCATTTACTGGAATCTTCTCTTTATTGTCTAGCATTGACAATCTGGATTGGCCTGGAGCATCATTGATTGGCTATAGCTGTCAATTGGTCATCTTGATTCTTCTGTCAGTGATGGGAACAATTCAAGACAGACCTCCTCATCTGTTGAAATAATAACATGTGGTTGTTGTAAAAATATTGAATAATGAAGTCAACATTGCATAATGAAATCTACATTCACATACATAGCTATGTTTTTGTTTTTTTCATTGTTTATATTATCTGGGACAAATTGGTCCCAGTTTTTTCCCCAAGATAATTAAAAAAGTTAAATAAATCAAATAAAATTAACTGACTCATTATGTAAAGTAAGTCAAAATTAAATAGTTTAAAATAAGGTAGCTAAAATATAACCATAAAATAAGACATAAAAATAAACGGTAAAAGAATAAAAGTTTGAAGAATAAAAGTTTTAAAGAATAAAAAGAATAAAAGTTTATAAGCATAAAAGTTTAAATGAGTAAAATATTCATGCTTATTCAAACAAACTGGACACACAATAAAGTACAAAAATGGACGCATTTATCTACTTTTACAGCGAGCAGCCAGTTGTGCAGCCATCTTAAAATTCCGTTTCCAATGGTAACGATAGCGCGGACTATTTCCCGGTATACGGAACTGAAATTCCGGAATATTTCTCGGTAAAAAATGCGGTCGGGGTTAAAAATTAACGGTCGGTCGGGGAACCAGAAACGAGAATATTTTTTTTTCAGTCTTAGTAACAAGAGCGTTCAGTTACCATTCATCACATGTACATTTGATAAAAAGACAATGTTATTCCACATTGCTGATCAATTCTACAAATTCTGGTAAGTGTATTTCAATACCAAAGAGATTGGTGAACCATTGCATGATTTTCCTAATGCTTACACATAAAAAAATTTAAGGTCTACAGAGCCACGCAAACTGATACGATATCAAAGTATTATGCTGTGATTTGTATATTTTTAAATTGTAATTTATCACAAGAACAGACACTTACATACAACTTAGTAAGACTACTAAAATGAAATTAATATGCTAGTATGTCTTTTAATGATATTGTTTTTATTATTTTCACAACCCATGACCTCTTATGTTTTGTTCCATCAAGTATCTTAATTAAGGCATTTACAATTGAATTATGCAAATATGTAAAATCAAGTTGCCTAGCTTTTGAACATTAATTTTGAGGAAATAATAATTTGTAAATGAACTTACGTCGCATTAGATGCAGAAGTCCTCACAATTATCCAAACACACATAACAAAGATATTTTGGCATTTTGATTGATCACAAATAAGATATTTGCAAAAGTGAAATTACTTCATCATTTCGAAGAATTTGTATTCGCCAAAGGGCATTTACACCTTTTATATTGTCCAAATGTTCAGTCAGTTTTCTGAGTTACTCATGAAGGACCATAACAGCCACCCTAGAAACAAAAAATATTCCATTAGAATTACATTACTGAATTAAGTGCAAATCTCAATGATACTACAGCCTGCAATATTCCTACAGTTCATGTTGTACATGGTCATTTACTTAATATTACACGTTTAATATCATCAAATAAACAAGAAATATGATGTACTCTTAAAATAAGTTCAAGAAAAGAGACAGCATTCATATTTACACTTTTTACCACGGGCACTGGAAGTTAATGTAAATATATAGTAGGTGCATGTATATTTACATTAACTTCCAGTGCCCGTGCTTTTTACATTATCTGTAAAATACACGTTGTGATAGCACAACAAAACATAAATTCACATTGTTATGAAAGCAAAATTCTTATTGAATCAATTAATTGAATTATACTTACAAACGCCAATTCCAAAATCAAACAATGTCCAACACGTCCAAAAAACATGACGTTCATCGTTCGCGTTGTATCCCCAGGGGGCTAGCTAGTGTATTTTAATAATATTTATAGTAAGCATGCGTTGTCATTTCTGTACCTGTTGTTTTAAGTTGTATTTAGTATGGTAATTCTGATGAATTTGGTGTTGCGAGGTCGCGTTCGACTAAACGATATTGACGATTTTTCGAAGGAAAAAGATTAAATACCTGCATCATTGGTTTGAATTTGACAAAGTGCTTATTGGTTATGTGTAGTATAATGTATTAGCTATCTGTAGACACCAGTTATTAGAAAATTGAGCGATTCCTAAAAAAGTTACCTAGTTTTAAACAAACTTGGTGCAGAAACTGCCATTTCGGAAGTTGTAACCATTGTATGTGTATATATATGATATGCGTGTTTTTGGTCCGTGTGGCCATTTTTGGCCTAGTACGCCATTATACTCCATCCCTTCAACGTGCTAGCCCCCTGTGGTTGTATCTATCATGTGATGACAGGTGTGTGTATAACCACCTGAAAAATACACGTGATCTGGCAGAATTCTCTCAAACTCACAAAGCCAGTCCACCCTACGTGTCACTATGTACAATACAATGTTTTCATTACACCGTGTCACAGGGTGTAATCCGATACTGCCTGAATCAATCCGCTACTGCCGTAATGTGTGACTTACGAAATTCGGCATTTAAACTATGAAGATGAAGGAGTATAAAAATTTAATTTACACCATCAGAAAGGTCACAAAATTTGCTTTTAATCGGTATATATTTCAATAATTCACGCGCTCTATCGACGGCGTATGCAGTGAAAGTTTCATTAGCAATCCGCTACTGCCTGACTGACTGTACACAATTTTGGATTTTTATTCTTAAGCGGGGTAGTGAAAAGGCAGAGAAAAGAGTGTTTGTACAGTTTATTATTAACGTCAAAGTTTATACGGCAATTGATTCGCATGACGTCAACAGATACTTTCGAATTACAATCAAATCTTCACCAAGTCAAATTGGCCCCAAAAAATTATTGTAAGAAATTTGAAAAAGAAAATGCGACAACATCATTTATACAAATATTTTATTATTTAGTCATTACTTCATGGAAATTCATGTTTAAATAACATCAGTAAACAACAGAGCAGAATAAAGAGTATGTATCAGTACAGTACAATAAATGGGTCACTGAAACACGTAAAACTTGCCATTATAATTTATCCACCGAAATCCATTTGAAGATCGAATGTTAATTTGTCAAAAACTTTGCTCACAGAGCGCCCGAGCGTTTCAATTCACTAATTCGAGTCCTAAATTTCATTTTCTGCTCGCGAAACACTTGGTTTGTAAAAAGTGGAGATTTTCTGCAGAAGGCCGCTAGCTGATATCTCGATGGACAAATTAAATGTGGAAATTGGACAATGACATGAGTCGGCCAGTATTTGTTTTTCATTAAGTTATGTAAGATGCGACAAATAAACCGATATCGTTTACACAGTTTACATTATACGTGTGTCAACTGAGACCCCCAAGAGCTGTACACATAATGTTAACTGTAGCCTGATAATTGTCAAAACGTATTCAGTATTTAATACACTACAAGTGCATAATTTTGTAAAAGATACGTGTTTATGATGTAATAATTGACAATGAAAAGATCAAAATTTAATTTCTGCAAATCACCATTACATATCCCATGCTTGAAAAATTGGGGCCTGTATCGTTCGATAGGCAGATCGCTGAAGTCTCCGAGTAGGAAATGATACCAGATTGACTGAATTATGTGAACAAACTTCGCGTTTTCTCTTTGATCTCTGAACATTGTTAAATCTATCTTTTTTAGTTACAAATGATGGGACCCTAATATAAATCTGGTCAATACAGTTCTATTTTTTCATTCGAAATCAAATCAACAATGCTTAGTTATAACATAGTAATAACCCAGCAAACATGCATGTATGGGTCCCATATCCATGGCTAAATCCGGACAAATCCGGGGTTTGCCCATACGGTGCCCATGTGGGACCCATATATTACGTAACATTGTAAAGGGACGTAATCTATTATCGTTTGGACAAAATGGATTGTCTTGTATTTTAAAAAATAAAATTTTTGGTGCCACGATTGCCTTAAGTAATGTTTTTGTGATTATTCAACACAATCAGATGGATGATTTAAGAAAATAATTTAGAGTTAGTTTCTACTAATCTAAATCACGTGTTACATCGATCGATCGTCTGCAGGAGCGCGCCATTTTGGAAGCTTGCGGGGAACGAAAAGGTGGTTATAATATTTCATAAGATCATTTTAATATCATTTTCTTGAATAAATTAACTTTGAGAAACTAAAATCTGGCACCATTGTCACTTTGTTGTAAAGAATGATCGAATGTGTTTTTCCGGTGGTTTTTCTCAATTGATTTTCATTTGTCATATATTTTCGCGATACTGATTTTTTATTCAAATAATTTTCGAATCGCTTTGTCTAACAAATGAAAGGCTGATTATTGGTATTCGTACAGAAAAGTGCGTTCAAATGTCCAGCAACACCTATCTGCTATTTACCAATGGAGTGATTTGGATGGAATTCAAATGCCATGCAGTTCTGTAAACAAATCAATTTTCATCCAGATTTGTCTAAATTTACATATTCTTACTGTACTGACAGTCCATACGAAAGGATTCAAAATCTATCAGCTGGACAAAGACAGAAAATCTGTCTGCCCGGCAGAAAATTTGTCGGTCCGAAAAGTTCTAATATATTGTTTACAAAAGAAATACGCATATTTTTATGCCATGTATTATCATGCTTACAAGAAAAAGCAACCCTTTAACATCTTATTGTACTGACAGGTAAATTATTACTTATCAGCGTTTTTCCTAAAACACACAAATAATACACTTTCTTCTACATTCTTATTCTCCTTCCTATAGTTTCATTACAACTCAAAGTAGACTGACGTTTTTTTAGAATCAGGACCAACCCAGAAACAGCAAAATAATTTATAAATTTTATTTGTCCCACAACAGGATTTAAAACAAGACCAGATCTAATATGAACAAAGATCCAAAAATAATCTAAATGGCCGAATTTTGCCAGTAAAACTATTGTTGCCTTAAAATGGTTTATTAATTATAATTACTGCAAAAAATAAGTGACCATATGATGCATGAGTAGGGTTTTGTACAGAAATGGGAAAAGTATAATTCTGGACCATACCGTCTATGACACACATATCTAAATGGCTGCATCGTGAGTTACACTGTCCGGTGTCGTAGTAAACAAACACAGAGATAAATATACCGGCAAAAAGCGGAACACAGTTTTCGATAGTCTTTCTAGCAAATTTTAATGTTGAAATAAAAATACATCTTTGGATACCTCATTATTTTGCTGGTCAGCAGGACCAACATGTATGATTATATTATATATTACATATAGAACATATATAATAAAAATTACTGGTCCTTCATGATTTTTATCGGCAAGGACCGACGGACCGACATATTTTGTATAGACTGCACTGAGCAAGATAAAGAGACACAGCTTTCAATTAACCATGAAAATTCTTTTTTATTCTGTTATAGACCGTAGTCCACATCTACCTATTTCATTAGATAATTTAGATCTACAGAAAGATTCTCCATCTTGTGATACAAAGGAAGAAACATTTTCAGAAAATCCTCAATGTGTCTGACAGTGACAGTGATATTGATGATTTGAATACTGATACTTCTTTAGAGTATGAACTTCATACTTGATCTACAGCAAATGAGGTTACTCATACTGGTTTACGAGAGCTTTTGACTTTGCTTTGTCGGTATTGCCCATTGTCGTCTAAAGATCCGAGGACACTGTAAAACTCCTGATTATGCAGGCTGGTCTTGATATTAAAAATAGTAGGAGGCCTAGTAAATGGAGCAAAAACTGGTTTTAAAAAGGTGTGTTTTGTGCCTATATTTATGTAAACATATTTTATTTTAGATCTTAAATTAATGAAAAAACCTGTTGTACAGCACGAGACATGAGAATATTCATGCTTCTTGAAGTCAGTGTTTCATTTTGAATCCAAAATGTATGGGTCCCAGGGACGCACATTTTCAAAATCTGCATCCAGAGCAAAATCTATGCGTCCGGGACATGGGACGCTAGGCAAAATGAAACACTGTAAAGTCATGAATGAGATTCTGAAAATAACAAATGGCTTCTACGATGGCTCCTTTCTCAACGTATGGGCTGCTGCACCCCCCCCCCCGAGCTGCTAGAGGGAGTGGTTTTTTCCTAAAAACAGTGGAGGAGATGGAAGCATTCAATACAAAGTTGGATGATGAAACTGCAGCTTTATCTACTGTGAGTGTATTTTGAAGTGATGTTATATCATCTTGTTTTGCCTCTTGCCGGAGGTCGTTTGAATTTTATTTATCCAGATTTTTGACTGTATCATTTAAATGTTGCTTGTTAGCAGTTGTGTGAGAGAACCACTAAAATTCCTGTAGATAAGAATGTTGATATATTTGAAATATGCAGAAATTTGACAAAACATGTTTAATTTATATGACAGTGTTCAATATTAACAGAAAATAGCGCTTGCAAAATTTTGTGGGCTTGACAAAAAACAACTTGTATGAACACTTGTACATCCAAATTCTGACATAAAAATATTGTTATTAGTCCCCTACCATTGTTCATACAAGAGGGGGCTATCCCTCCGTCTGTCTGTCCCCTTTTTTGGCAGAAAAAAAAATTGATTTTATAAATACACATTAATAGTTTTAGTCAAGGCACAACTGGTAGTGGACACCTGTGTTGCAAACAACTCCTTGTTAAACTTGCATTTTTGTAGGTGAAATATCTAGCTGACCTTGGTGGCCATGATATACAGGACACTGTTGCTTGAACAATGAGCACAATAATGGACACCAACTTAGCCCAACAGTACAACTTTAAGGGCTTAAAAGGAAAAAGAACGGTTTGAGGGCCTCAAGATCAGAGGCATTATTTTTCGTAAGTTGATGTGATATTACTCTTGAAAGCCTTTATTTAATATTTACTGGAGTCTTTTTTCTCTGAAAATGGAATAATTCCAAATGTAACTTGTATTTCCAAATATTCAGCTTTAATAGGTAAAAAGTCTTCATATAAAAGTATTCATTTGAAGCTCACCAATGTCTGATGTTTGAACATGGATCCAATATGCATGGGTCTGTATGTCATTTGAATATCACAAAGTGACCCATACAATGCCCAGATGTCAGATTTGGGACCCATATAGGGCCCATATAACCCCCAGATGCTAGTCAAGGGACCCATACTGGGCCTGTATAACCCCCAGATGTTAGACAAGGGACCAATACTGGGCCCATATAGCAAGCCCACATGGGTCCCTTACATTGCCCGGTTGTAAATATTTTTAAGTCATGCCTTTGTAAGATTCATCGATTCATGAATAAATTTGACAGTTTTAAAGAGATTTTTTATTAGTGGATGACATTAAAGAAATAAATTTATTTTTGAGTGCTTGGTAAGATAATGTACAATAAATTAAAGTACATGCTCTATCGATTATCGAAGAACACATTAATTGCCATTAAAATCAACAGATAACACAATTTAGTTTGTCAAGAGGTTTGATTCCTGGTGGAATATTCAAATTTACTTCCACTTTTTCCTGACATTTTCATGAAGTCTTATTTAGACTTCATGCTTTGCTACTTACAGAAGATCATTGTTTTGCCAGCTCTTGCATGCAATAATTATTCATTGCTCAAAGCAGTAATCTTAGTATACTACAGAATAGATAATTTGCTTTTGTAAATGCAAGAGTTCAATTTATAAATAGAACATAGGAATGTCTCAAAAGCTGACAGCTCCCACATTACAGAAGTTATATCAGATGCTCTTTCTGAATGTTTTGGGGATGCTTGGAAGAAAAAATTGGTACACAAGGAGCCTCAGTAATACTAGCTTGCACAACCGGTGTTGTACAGAAGATGAGGGAGCTTACAGACAAACCTCATATCTATGCAATTCACTGCTCGGCACATAGGTATTATTTACTTAAGTAAACAAGTATAAACCCAGCCTGCAAACTCTGTTCATTGAATAGACCAAATTATGTAAATTTATTAAAAAATGTGTCAATTAGATTTTGTGTAACATTTATTAATTTTAAAGGTAGCTAAAGTTTAGACAATTTTTAACATGATCTTAAATATCCAAATACTTTATAATTCAGTTACTTTGTCATCACTTTTAATTTACACAGTGACATTTTAACATATATGACCAAGTGTTTTCTGCTATCAATAGATTGAAGCTCGTTTACAAAGATGCAGTGAAAAAGCTTCCAAGTAAGACACACAACAAATGTGAAGCCCTGCTCTTGAATCTTTATCTCTTTTGCTAGTAAGCATTATCTTATTAATGTACAGTGATTCTGTCAATCTAAGTTTTAAAAAATACTGTCATTACTCATCATTCAGTTGTTAAATTATTGTAAAGACAGATATCTATCAATTTTGGACTACTTTATGAATATTTTTATAATCACTTCAGATAAAAAGGAATTATTAGAATATATGTTACATGTAAATACAATTTCCATTCTCAGGTTCAGCCCACCAAACAGAGCAAACCTTACAGAGTCGTTTAAATCTATAGGAGTTTCTCCAAGGGTACCTACACACATTGGTGGAACAAGGTGGCTGCCTCACACTAAGTTGGCTTTGATTTCTTTATAGCTATGAAGCCATAACACAGCACCTAGAACAGGTATTAATTCTGAACCTTAAGTATAAATTCATGCATACAGTATGTGTTTTTGTAAAGAAATCCGAGAACTTTCAGTAACAAGTCATTTTATAACAAAAATTAGAAAACAAATCATTAGTGTAAATTCTTGTAATTTGTTATATTAATTTAGTTTAAATAAAAAAACAAAACAAAAAAACAGGGAATAAAGCTTATTTACATGAAAATAAGGACTAACTTTTTTTTACTTTCTGGTTACAGAATCCATCTGATCCCTCCCACAGAAAAGACTCGGCAGCCAACGGGAAACATTTTCTAAGAGTCATGAAGTGTAAGAACACGATGTTTTGGATGCATTTTCTTCTAGATGTAATATGCTTAAGTATGGCATCTGAGGCTATACAAGAAGAAAATGCAAACCTTGCCGACATTTGGAATGAAATTAAGAACGGGTACCACTCTCTGCAATATTTGTAACTATATGCAGATCTTTGACTTGGACGTTATTCATAAAAATGTATATATGCCTCATTTTGACTAATGTCAGATGGTAAACCTTTTTGAAACTAATTTCCAATCTTCAGATGAGTTTGAGGATGAAGATATACAGTCTGTTTTGGCATTATGTAAGTCAGATCTTCAAGAAGCTAACGTTGAAGTTGATACTGTAGAACATGAAAGGTCCAGACTGAAAACGGAGTTGTACAACAGGTATAGCCAATGTTAATGTAGCTATTTATTGCCATTTATTAAGTATTGACTTAATACTTTCAGCCAGGAAATCAAGTATTATCAATATAATTTAATTTCAAAGAAAGGACCTTATTTTGAATTAAATTTCCTACTTTAATTTTCTGTTGTAACCAGTTTTGACAATCATGTTTAGACTGTATGTACATACTCTATACTATATTGTAGAATGAAGATGTTGATAAGTGACTGGCGCTCCAAACTTCAGGATGATCATTTGACAGACCTTATGCTAGTCTGTATTGAAACAGATGACATTTCCAGCTATGACACTGAGCCTGCTGCCCACCTATGGAATTCATGTGCCCTAAGAGCAAGGCCTTATCATAATTAGGAAAAAATCAAAGGTAATCCAACATATTTTGATTTCTTAACATACTTTACTACTAAAAGGGTAACTTTTATACACATCTTGTCATCATATGCATGGTATGTAAATTCAAAATAAGTTTTTCTAGTCAATAATTGTTTTCGTGTCTACAGCACTCAAATATTATTTCTCTAAGAAAGAAACTGCATAAGTAAAACTGATTTTCAAAACTCTATACCTTATTTAGTATTTTTCAAAATCTGTTTAACCCTTGCCATTAACCTTTGCCATACTGGAACTGAGTTCTTAGGGGCTTGGCCACCAGTATAGAGCCCGGCCATCCTGCACATCCGTGATATCTGTCCAGGCACTATACCGTTGGCTGCTCAAATTTGCATTTTCATCTTGATATTACTAATTTATAAAATGGACTGCTGTAATATCAAATTTGGACGTGTCCATTTTTAAAACTCAGTAGGTTAAGGGTGAAGTCAGTGTATTGATGCCTAAGTCCTGGATTTCAGAGCTGTGACAATGTTCTCAGAACTGAACCATGTGATGAAATCATACAGCATCTTAGTCCAGTAGATTATGACATCAATAATATTGTTCAGTCATTGAGACTGCTATTGTCTTGTGTGTAATGATTAATCATTATGGGGAAAAATAAAACCAGAAATACTTTGAAATTCTGTACTTGTTTATTAGACATATACATGTAACACAGTACATATAATAAAAATCATAAATGTGGGATCCTAAACTTGGGGAGGAATCTCTGGTTTGAAAGCTGAAGATTCCTTCAGGATCCCTAGTGAAAAATGTTATGGTTGAATCCTGATGCATTATCAGTTTTTACATACATGCACATCAAACTGCACTGTAACTGTATGGTTATTGTCACTGATCAGCAAAACATTTACTTCATCACCTGGTAATAGATAGTCTAAAAATTCACAGTTTTTTTGTAATGAAATTGTCACTTCCACTATAAAGATGCGACACAAACCTGATGAATTTGTTTGGTGCAATGGCAGTTAAAAACTTTGCTGTATTGTGATTATTATATGTAAGTTTGTGCCTTAGCTTTCAATGAAAATGGCCTCTGAATAAATATATCCGAACAATAATAATACAGGTAGTCTTAGGGAATGAAGTCATACAAGAAACACGGAGAGTCCTTATAGTTTCTCTTGGTAGCCAAACAACACATGCAGATAAATGCTCTGCCATTATGTCAATCCATGTATGGAAAATACTGCTTGCTAATTGGTGTGATTTGTCAAATCTCCTTGCAATGTCTCTGAAAGAAAGCGCTAATCTAAGGCGCACTAGCACTGACAAAATCTGATCAGACACGCTTAACTTATATGGCAAGCTTTTACCATACTGAGACAGGGTAGTTATCAACATCATAAACACTGATAAGCTCAGTCCTGTGAAAAACCTTGAATCAGTGTCGGTTTTAATGTTGTCTATAGTAAATTCAGGTACTGTGTGTTTTGTTGATGCATTTCTTGTTTTTCCCTGTACCAATAGTTATGATCAAGTTCAACAATATCTATGGTTTGAGTGCTTCTGTCAACTAATTTAGGTTAAACAGAATTTTTAGACTGTTCAGGGTATATCTGGCAGCAAACTGAATCACACTGGTCATTTAATGGACCAGATGTGATGAAATTTTCATCAAGATGATTAAGAGGAGTTGCTATTAACTTCTCTTCATTGATACTTTCAAGATGATTTGTGTTTATATCTGGTTTGACTGGTGTATTAAGGGACAATGTTCTTCAAACTAATGGTCTTCTACCAGGAGTTGGCGCATTTGTTGAATATCCCATATTTAGTGTTTGCACTGGATTTTCCTTCGAAGGACGTCCATCATTGAAGTGTACTGAACAAACCTGCAAAAAGATAACAATGACACAGACAGTTTATTTATATGAATAACAATTACATCGGGAAAGGATATAAAATAAAATAACTCATTTCTCAAGCTTGATAGAATCAGTTTAATGGTGCCACTTTTTAAAGGATGGTTTCCAATTAAACTTAATAAAGCAAGTTAAAGGAAGCCTTTTTCATTGCCTAATGTTTAATTACAAGTTTGACTGTTTCTGTTGTTTGCTATAATGTTGCAGTCTTCTGAAGATATAGTGTTTTCATTGTTTTATGCGTGTCAGATGGCTGTGTGATTTTACTGTTAATGTGGGTCAGTACTTACTATGATAATCATACTTGTATCACAGATTTTATTGGTTCCGAATGTTGTCTGGTTTTTTTTTTGGGGGGGGGGGTAAGGGGTATTCAAGTTCTGGGATTTAGATTGGGGCATATTGCATCATTGTGGTATTAATTTAATGCAATCCTCATTTCAGCTTCTTATGAACATCTGTTGCAAAAAATGAATCATTAGATACAAAGATTAATAATTGAATAATTAACTTTTCTCATTGCATTATACTGTGACAATCTAGCTGATGTTAACTTACCATTATTCAAATTGCCAATCAAAAAGGGGCATTGTGTTATGAATATCTGGCATATTTGTCAATAATGGATGGTTGTTATGATATATAACTAATAGTCTCATAATAAGGCTTGTATTGAAAGTAAAACAATTCTTGTCGAATTTAGAGTTGATTATTGCTTCAGCTGTCAGTCACCCTACTGCCATGCTTGAATATTTATGGTTTATGCCTCCATAAATTGATTTACTATCCTTGCATGTCAAACTGCATATGATTTTGTCTCTGAGTTAGACAGAGCTTCAAATACTGCCATCATAAATTTGTTTGTAATCTTATTTTCTGCGATTTCTTTTGAATTTCACTGCATATCAATGATCACCCTGGACTAAAGTCTTTGCAGAAGAAATAAAATTGTAAATGATATTTGAAATTTATTGTTTTATTCTTAGAATGAATTCTGTGGTAACCATGGTAACATTATGCCTATTTGGAAATATGAAGTTAGTTTGTTTCCATGGAAACTTAATATGCACATAACTGAGTGCCATTATTTCATGCACATGCAATAAACAGAAATGTTTCCTGAAGCTTGTGCCGACAAATGGGCTGGGCTGCCATAAGAAAATTGATTCGCAGCATTTTTTTCCAACATTAGTATAATTGCTAAGATTTTTTTATTTGCATGGACATACTAGTCCTACGATCATCTGTTGACTGTGGAAGCAATTCAGTGTTTACATTCATGTGTGCTCAGTGGCTTCATCAGAAAATTAATTTCCTGCTAATTGAAATATTGAGTGGATTTTTTGTTCCAAGTTCCTGTTGTAAGGAAAAGTACCTGTGGTTGGTTTTTACAGATGCAAATTGTTATGTGATTTGTCTCATGGTTATACATATTTCTGTGATTTCTTCCTTCAGAATGAATATTTCCTTGTTAAAATCACACCTTTTCACTGATAAATTATTCAAGAAAATAATCCCATTTTTACCTAATTAGTGGGTACCTACTACTAGTGCTAGCTTGCAATTTGAACTGATGAAAACATTAAGTGACTTCAATCTACCAGCAAATACTGGAAAAGTAGGAAGATATATCCTCATTAATTGAAGCACTACTGCTCTGACAGAATATAAATATGGTTGATTGCATTTAGAATCATCATTTTACTCTAAATTGAAACAATCCGTTCTTACTGACACAAGCTTCAAGCTTGCATGCTAATGCATTTATATCAGACCCTGTGTTTTAGTTAAATATTTAAATAGTATTCTTCTTTAAAGCCTTTCAATTTCAAGACTTTCTCTGTGAGTAAATTTTAAGGTCTTTTGATCTGGAGTTTTGACTTTTACCTCTCTTAGACACATTCTAAAAATATTGCCACCTGGTCAGTGTATCAATTTCTTGCTACGATCAGAAGAGCTTTGGGTCTACAGAGTATTTGGTCAGCAGGGTGTTTGGTCAACAGAGTGTTTGGTATACAGCATTTGGTATACAGTGTTTGGTATACAGTGTTTGGTCTACAGAGTGTTTGGTATGCAGTGTTTGGTCTACTGAGTGTTTGGTATACAGTGCTTGATCAACAGAGTGTTTGGTCTACAAAGTGTTTGATCAACAGAGTGTTTGGTCTACAGAGTGTTTGGTATACAGAGTGTTTGGTCCACTGAGCATTTTGTTTATTAGTTCAAACATTGTTCTATGTAACTATTTGATTAGAGGCTTTCTGTTGTAAGTCATTTGTCATCCATCTCAGATCATTCATGTGATAAAGTTGCTCCTTGAGAACATGGTTTGTTCTGGTACAGAATCCAAGAAGAATAGTAAGGTTTACTTCTCACTAGTATGCATCTTAAATACTGTTGAACCAAAAAGATTTGTTTTAAATATTCATTTTTTGGTTAAAAAGTAGGTGAAAAAAGTCAAATAAAGTCAATTATTTACATGACTAAAATACCAAGTATTGTTGACATGGAATGTAAAACTCAGAACTTAAAAATCAGAGCAGTGGGACAAAAAACCTTGTAATTTAAAACTGCATCCTACATTTACTGATTTAAGTCCATGCATGATCTTCTTTGCTTTTTTTACTAAATCAATGTTTATACAAACAAAAAAAGATTGAGTACATGTATTAACAAAAATTTTCTGTACCTGATATACTGACATTAAATTTGATTTGTGAGAGACCTAATTTTCGATGCAGAATCCTAAACTGAGATATGCTTGAATAATGCTATGTCACATGTTGAACCCTATGCTTGCTTCCCATTCCTAATTATCTTTCCTGAAGTAAGAACTAATAATATCAAAAAAACTGATGAAGTTACAATAGAAACTGCAGAAAAATGACTGCGCTGTGCTGATAAGCTGCTAAACTTCTTTCCACCATTAACTTACAGTTACCTGATCTGACAGTAATGGGCATGTGACTTGCAACATAATTATTTTGAAAACTAGGGTGCTTTTCTGGAATATTCTTGGTTTTATTTTGTGAAAAAAGGCCTCTTCAAGTTTGAGAAGTTATCAACCTTCAAAAAAGTATCAGGATATGATTTTCACATAATTTGAGGTATGGGTGTATGCTTCCCCCATCTTGTTCACACTCCTTTGACTTGTTGAAATCTTCAATAATTTTTTTTTGTTTCTTGCGGAGCTGACTTCTTGTACACAGTATAGTGGTTATGTAACTTATTAACCTTCTGATTAGAAAACTCACAAGATAAAAAAGTTACAAAAATTCAAAGTTTGAATTTCATTATGACTGTCTAGAGTTCTGTTTATAATTACTTTTGAGTACTTAATTTTGTTTGATTGAAATAATTGATAGATTGAGATAATACTATGTTGTTCTACCTCATTCATACTTAAACAAACTGACAATACGATTGATGGTACTTTGGAAAATTAGATTAACTGGCAGAAATTATATTCTTGGAGTTTATTATATATATTCTGGATGTTTTGTCATTGGAAGACATATTCTGATGTTGACTATGAAGAATGAGGTATTGAATGTTACACCATCCCTTGTGGTTCTGTAAAGCCTTGATATTATTTAGTCCATCTTTGTCCAGGGGACGAATAGATTTATCTGAAAATTGAGCTGGTCTCATTATCAAGTTAAAATATGGTAGAAATATTGAAATCCTGTCTAGAAATGAGTGGTCTTTACAATTAGGTGGTTTTGAAATTGAGGTGGTCACTAAATGAGGTTTTGCTGTAACTTAAAACTGATAAGTGATCCAGTGGTTAGCACGCTGGACTTGTAACCCGGAGATCTAGGTTTGAATCCCGGTCACAGCATGTCATACCCTTCTATGAAAATTTGACAAAAATGTTGATTTTCCTCCATATGTGGAGAAGTTGCCAGCTCCTTGTGGAAGGGTAAGTTAATATTGGTTAATATACAGTCCAGGAAAACTGGTTAGGTGAACCGGTCACCGTACATAACTGAAAAATTGTTGAAAAATGGCATTAAATCCCAGAGAAATATATCACATAAAAACAAACAAAAAATAAGTCTGATATACCTGGTATGATATGTTGGACTTAAGACTTTAGATGGTTTAGTTTCTGTCTGGTCCTTTACATATACTTGTAATTTTCACAAAGCTCACATTGGGAATCAAACTCAGTGTTGCTCGTAGATTGATTGACAAACCTATGTTTGGATGATTTAGTGCTTACCTGATGAAGTTTGGAGAGAATGAATTAGAAATTCGATAACTGATGAATACACAGCGTTTTCCTGAAGTTTCCTACAATTATGGCTATTAACTCTCATTTAAAACTTAAAATGTATCATTTATCTCATTCTGGGGATTGAATTCTTACATGAAGTCCCTGATTCAGTTTGTTTCATCTATTTTAAAGAATTTATTGGTATTACCTAATGCTCCTTAATTAACACCACTCCCCACCCATAAAAAACACCCACCTTCAAATTGCATTCAGTGTGTCCATAAATTGTTGAAACAGAGATATTGACAAATTGAAAAAAATCTGTGTATTGTAATATACCCAGGGGTATTTATCAGGGATTATACGATATCTACAAAAAGGACTGTTTATTGATTTATGTATTTTCTATTTTTTTAGAGTTGTTTCATAATGCTGATATCATATTAAGAAACATATCTCTTTCTATACTGATTTATTTTCTTTTTTCAGCTACAACTAAGAGTATTCCCATCTTCATCACTGTCAACTATATCTCCACCAACAACAAGAAGTTCTCTGACTGATTGTTCCAAAATATCACTATGGATGAAAAATCGATGATAACTGATGATACTGTTGTGTAAGTACACCCATATATTGTGATAATAGTTCATACATTCATTCAGAATTAAATGGAAATGTCGTTATATGGTTTAGATGTCAACCAATGGATAAAATGTTGACTGGTGGATTAGGTGTCAGTAGCTTGAGTAGGTGTCGACAGCTTTCTTGTCAAGCTACACGTAGGTCAAGATTGTTCATCCTTTCATGATAAGACACTGTCAGTGTAAGGTTTTCCCGGAAGTGCAAGGAGTGGTTTTAATCATTAGTGCTTTTATCCTCATATGGAATTAGTTCAAATCTGATAAATGTGGGCAGAAATTAATTATATGTATTTTTTATTTTCATTTTTTATTTTATTCTTCACAAATATAAACGAATGAAACATATGAACAATGAATACGCACAATATTTTATGTAGTAGATTACATCATCCGCATTAGCGTAACATACTAAGAGTCAAACTCAAATACATTCAAATACAAGAAACATGTAAGAGATAATTACAATTATACAGACAAATGAAAATGATTATTCAATTTAAAAGAGCAATAATTGAGCTTTAACAATTTACTTGCTCATATTCTATGATTTTTTAAGTATCATAACTTCTGGGTATATTTCAAGTTTTTGTTTTGTGTTTTTGTTTTATGATCTTTATACAAAGAAACACAGGCATTCACAATGTTCTGTGATAAACAAGAAATAAACCACAAAGTAAATACACAAAGCATTTCAATAAGACAGAATATGAATAAATGTGATGTCAGTATATCTAATAGCAATCTTTGAGCATGATTATGGCTCACAAAAGCACATAAAGAAAAATATTTAGTTGCAAATCAAAAATAAATTGCAATCAGCATACATAAACTAAATGGATTAATGAAAGGATAAGCACTAAATGTTAACTTATAGTATACCAGGTG
This sequence comes from Lutraria rhynchaena, assembly GCA_008271625.1. NCBI lineage: Eukaryota > Metazoa > Mollusca > Bivalvia > Venerida > Mactridae > Lutraria > Lutraria rhynchaena. The sequence goes on along the minus strand of VIBL01000109.1, from coordinate 106,785 downwards.
ACTAAACGTCAGATATACATTTTTTTTAAATGTATTGTTGAAAAAAGTCATCCACTTAAAACACTAACAAGATAAAACATTAATCGAGAGATTGGCATCTTTATTTGTACAACGTCCCATGTTCATGTTCAATGGATAAATGCGGTGGACAAATTGTTTTTGACTAATTACAAAGATTTACATAATGTTGTAATATAGCAGAACATGTTTAGTTTGTTCATTTATCTATGGATAAAAAATATTATCAAGATTCAAGACTTCAAATAGTACCATAAAAAAAAATCTTGTACACATTTTCAGAATGTTGTTTTATTCTTTTTTTGTATTTCATTTTTTCAGCACAGATTTGTGATTTAAACTTGCAGATAAAAAAGTTTGACTCATTTTTTCTCGTAGTATTTAATTAGTATGGATAGTTCGCTTTTATAAAGATTCCAAACATTGACGTGTTTGTTTTACTTTTACTGATGAAGTATGCTTTGTAAATACAGAAACCTAATAATGTTAAAAATACATTGAAATAGTTGTACTTAGAGCAATTAACTTTATATCCAACTAAAATGGTTTTTAAACATTTAATTTTTTTGTTAATGTTGCATTTGTCAAAAACCTTCTGTAGTTTAGTCCAGATGTCTTGTACTGTTGTTCAGTCTATAAATACATGTACATAATTTTCAACTGTGTGACATATAGAGCAATTCTTTGAATCTATCATCCTCCATCTAAATCTTATATCTTTACACATTTGAATTGTTTAAGTTATCAGGTAAAGAATGGATGAATTTATATGCCTGCCTGCCTGCCGCCTGCCTGCCTGCTTTAAAAGTTTAAAAACGGATAAAAACATGTCACTTAATATTCAAGGGGAGAGCAAAGACTGCTTAAACCCCTTAAGTTCTGGCTGCATTACCATTACAGCTGGGAGGTTGTTGCACATCACCACAGCACTTTGAAAAAAAGAAAATTTGTAATAGTTGGCAGTGGTGTATATTTGGTGGTAGGATAGGGGGTGCATGTGACGTGTGATCCTCATGGGGCTCTCAACATAATGATGGTACTGGTACGGCAACTAAACCATGGAAATTTTATAAAACATAATATGTTTAGCATCATGTCATTTGTCTTGTTGGGTCTTCCAACCAAGTTCCTGTTGCATGGAGGTGACACTGTCGTAGGGAGAGTAATTATGTTTCACCCGACGGACGGCTCTTTGTTGCACATTTTCAATATTTTGTATATTGTGTAAAGTGTTAGGAGACCATTCAGACAAAGCATATTCAACCTGAGGTCTAACTATGGTTTTCTAAACAGTATGACCTTATTGTTATATTTTATATATCTGTTACCCAAATAATGTCTTTTCTTATGTCATAAAACGAAATCGGTTCTTTAGGTTGAGTTTTGTAGTTCGTAATTGTCCATAGATTTAGAATATTCTTATAAAATTCAGGTAAGGATGTAACGTTAAGGCTTTTAACTTTGTCTTAATTGAAATTAAACACAAGAAAATCTGGTCCATATTTGTCAAAGAAGTATCTTGGGAAAGCTTTCCAATGGGGAGCTTTTTTTATCTGACAATGATTTAATCCATTTTAGCTTTAATGAAGTTATGTATGTTTCTACATCTATCATGTCAATGCCACCACTGAGTTTGTTACTTATAAGTGTTGATCGTTTTATCTTTTCTTCAGTTTTATTCCATAAAAATCGGTAAATGAGGGTATTGAGTTTTTGAATGATTTTGCTTGGCACTATAAGCGAGTGAAAGGCTTACGTAAATTTTGGAATTAGAAGGGTTTTTATAATAAGACCTTTACCAAATATAATTAAATTTCTCTTAGACCAGTTATGAGGACTTTACACTTTTCAATTTTAGTTTCACAATTTAGTTTCCTCATTCTTCTTTGTCGTGGCCAAAATAGATTCTGAGAGCTTTGACTGGTTTGTTTGTCCATGAAATATTTCCCGACTGTTCTTATCTTTTCCTATCCAGATAGCTTTAGTTTTATTTTTGCTTAATTCTAGGCCAGGATATGAACCAAAAACTCCAGTTACGTGTAGTGCATTTGTTATGTTTTTTTTTGGACTGAGAAATAAAGTAGTATCATTGGGTAGTTGTGAAATTTTTATGTTTTCATTACACTCATTACATTTTATTGTAATACCTTTTATATTGTTTGAGTCATGTGTATTAATTGCCATGATTTCTACTATTATTATAAATAGAAGAGCTGATATAGGGCAACCTTGACGTACCCTGCGTTCCGGTTGAATGGTTTTGATGCCCAACCATTATTCAAAATGTAGGTTTGCGTGTTACTGTGAAGCATTTTAATCCAGTGAATGAAATCATTTTTAAAACCAAAATGTTCTAAAGTTTCATATAAAAAGTTATTTTCTACGGAGCTTCAAAGGCTTTTCGAAAGTCAAGAAAGACAATTGCACCATTTATTTGTAAGTGTTTAGCATAGTCAATGATATCTTGAATTTGTCTTATATTATGTCCAATGAATCTCTCTTTAATATAGCCTTGATGATTGGGACTATTTTATGTATTACCTTTTGAAGTCGATTGGCTAATACTTTAGCAGCAATTTTATAATCTACGTTAAGAAGGCCAATTGGCTGCCAATTTTCTAAATTAGTTGGATCATATTTTTTTATAAAGTAAAGAAAGGATACCATATTGTTGAGAGCATGTCAACTGATTCTGATTAAATCCATCATTCAGAACATCTATGAGAATGTATTTTAATGAATTCAAAAAAGTTTTGTAAAATTCAGCCATAAGACCATCTAGTCCTAGGCTTTTATTCGTTTTCATAGATTTTAATGCTATTTCTCATTCCTCACTTGTAAAGAGACCTTCACATAAGTCTGCATCTTCTGATGAGAGTTTACGTTCACATTTGATATTTTTTAGATAATTATGTATTTTGGATTTACTTATGTTTTTTTATGTGTACAGTTCAGAATAGAATTTCACGTCTTTGTTGAAAATATTCTCAATCTTTGAGAACGTTTTGTTATTTCTGATAATTTTATTTAAGGATTTTCTCGTTTGATTTGCTTTTTCCATGTTGACAAAATATTCTTTGTTTTTTTCTTCTTGTTCGATGTATTGCACTTTAGATCTTATTTCAGCACCTCGTGCTATGATATCGTAAAGTTCGTTTAGTTTTGATTTGAGTTTCGTTTTGAGTTCTATGTTTGATACGCTATCTGTGGTATTAATATACTTCAGATGATTTTCTAAAGCTTTGATTTCACTGTATCGTTGTTACTTTTTTGTTTTGCATAACTAGTTGATTTGTCTTTGTTTTCGTTTTATAACAGCTTTATCATGAAGTTTGTTTTGATATACCATTTTTGGTTTTTAACGTTTGTATGAGGTCTGTTATCAACTTAACATTGATGGGATCGTTGAAGTAAGAATTGTTGAATTATTTGTTTATAAATTAACTAGACAGTAGGGATTTGATTCAACAATTATGTTAATTAAGAAGAATCACCCATTAATGTCTTGTGTAAAGCTGATTATATCACATATTAAGTTTTTCTTAAGGAAAATTGAACATCCCTTGCTTAAGTTGTTACTGTATAAGTTAAATAATTGCCATTCATCGAACTCAGCTTTTATAAGGGGAAATAATTCAGGTGTGAAATGAGTTTTTCAATAGTTATTAAACTTAAGTTTTACAAATATAATGTTGTTATTTACTTTAGACATTAGTAATTTCATATATGTTTCACATGTGACTGTTTTAGGGTCATATTTCTTGTGAATTACATAAGACTGTTGATCCATGTGGATGCTTTTAAATCATTCCAAAGCTGTTTTAAATATTGTTGTTCTCAGTTTCCCTGTGTTTAGACTTGGTTTCTTTTGTTTTGCAGGAGGTGGTCTGTTGTCTTTATTTTGTTTTGGAAATTACTCGTAGTGGCTACTCCTTGGAATCATAATAAGAAAACATTGTGAACGTCAATATCTGGTCTTTTGAAGTTGCATTGCTGTTTCTTATATGCTGTATTTGTATTGCGAAAATCAACATACTGCTTTGTGTCTTAGTCGGCATACTGGTAATATCTGCACTGTTTGTTCTCTCTATTTATGTAAAACAAAAATATGATGATATTCAGCGTTGTACAAAATCTATTCAGGAGTGTTTTTTTCCTGAGTCTTCAGTTCTGGTGTATCTTTATGGCTTCTGCTTCTGAACAAAATGTTTGCTTTTGAAATTATCAATTTTGATTCAACTCTCCTTGAATTCCTTTCATCTTGTATTGAATCATTTTTGAAGTATGAAATAAGTCCGTGAGCAGATAAGTCCTCTGAATAAGTTCAAACATGGACTTACCAGTTCATTTCATTAAATCTGTCTGAAACAGTATGTGTTTTGAAGAATTTTTGTTTCTATGTGATTTCTTTGAATAATTTTCATAGCTCAATCTCTGTCTGCTATTTACTTTCTTTTTTTCTTTTTTCTCAGAAATCCGAAGTCTGTGTTCTTTTTACATGGTGATTGTTCCAGTTGTGAGATGGAGTTTAGACTAATAGATATTGTGTCTGAGTTATGTCAAAGTGCTGGAAGCCTTTTTAAAGTATGATGCAGGTATTTGATTTTTTCTGTTACAGACAGCAATTTCTTAAAGCTGTTATTTAATTCATTGTTCAGACATTAATTGTAAACTAAGTTATAATTTGTTTACTTGTTTATCATTACAATTTTATTAGTTTATGCGTTGCCTAATGTTAGTTTAATCAATCATATCATCCATCTGTCTTTGCATACATCATTTTGTGTATTGTTCTAATCAGTGGTATAAATATTTGTCCAATCACTAAAGAGATAATTTATTGTCTAACAATTTGTTAAATAAATGTAATGGTTCTTTACCTGTGAAATGTAAGAATCTTCATTTAATTTCATAATGCCTATATTTGATGATGAGTCATAAAACATCACAATGACACAGTGTGACGTAACTCTTGTAGATGCTGTTTCTGATTTATATTGTATTCTAGCATAAAATTTATCATAAATTGATGTACTGAGTACATTATCATAAATATATTAAAGCTGATTTTTACTTGTTAGGTTAGTGACTTTTTTGAATATATTGTACTGTTGATAAAATAATTTTGGTATTTACTCTGATATTCTAGCAGGATTAATTTTATTGCAAAAAAAGTAGATGTAACAATACTCATATTTATTGTTTCTTATATTCTTGAAGTAATCAAAACTGTAATTGTAATTAATTTTTATTTATTATAATGAAATTGAAACTATTAAGTTAGAAGAACCTAAAAGTGAGTTAGGTGAACCTTTGTGTGAGTTAGAAGAACCTAATGTGAGATATGGGCATCCAAGAGTGAGTAGTGGGGAACGTTAGTGTGAATTAGGGGAACTTTAGTTAGATTCCTGTAACTAACACTAATGTTTCCTTACTCACACTTAGTTTCCCCTAACTCACACTTTGTGCAGAATGGCATCATGTCTGAAAATCCTCATTGGTACCTGATATGGAGGATCTGAGTTTAGCATTGAAAACTTAATGCCTACTGATCAAAAAGCAATATATAAGTATTGTGTTAATACCATTCCCAAAAGCACCAGTGTCTACACAATTTCCCTAATACTTTCTTCGCTATATTAACTCTCACTAAAGTTTGCTGAACTCACATTTAGGATCCTCTAGCTCACATTTAGGCTCCTGTTCTTCATATTTATGTTCCCATCACTCACACTAAGGTTCTTCTAGCTCACATTTAGTTTCCTCTGACTCACATAATGAGGATATGAATTTGGTATTGATGCCTTATTTACTAATTGTACTTCTGTTTTTTTTTTTGTTGCAGATTGATATAAATAGTAATAGTCAAGTCATTTTTACTTTTTATGATTTAGAATAATACAAACATGGATTAAGTTAGTTCCATTTTTAGCAACTATGAACATTATGTATTACCTGTGAGGATAATATTTTTTTTTCAAATGTCAAATCAATCTTATCAGTCTAACTTATTACAGTTTATTATTACTCATGTAAAGGCTGTTTCTTTTTAAGTGTAGGTGATTTTGACCACCAATAGGCCAGTAATAAGATTATTAATAGTACTCATAACAATCATGGTGTTCAAGTTTATTTCAATCAAAATACTGGTCTCCATCTTATCCTGAATTTGTTGATCTTGGATATACAGTAAGGTAAATCAGAGGAAAACTGGCTTTTTAACCCTATAGTTTCTTTTGTTCATCACAAAACTGCTTTAATTACAGTCTACTTTTTAGCTTGATTACTTTCTTGTGTAAGTTTTGCTGTATAAGTTAAATGGCTGAGTTGTTTTAAATGCATGTAGTATCTTATCATTTTCAATTGTACTTATATGTTTTATATGTAATTATTTAATAAAGTTTGTAGATTTTTGCATGAGTTTGTATTTTGTACACTTGTATTAAATTGCACAAAATTTCATTCATGAAGATCACTAGCAAAACCAAAATGCCTATCAACAATGAAAATTATAAATTTTATATTCTCCTGAATTACTTAAATCACTTCTTCCAAACATCTACTAGATCTGTACTGATATTGGATAATAATCTCCACAGCTGGTTTGAAAAGATCTGAGCTCAGTTTCACAATGTTAAACTACAATATCAATTTTTCCGTGACTCACCAAGACAAGTACAAAGATTTGCACATTATGATTTTACACAAATTCCTTATCCCACTCCATACATTGACATTATTAGACATAATTAAGTTCTGTCATCACCAATGAAAATTATGCGTAAAAAATTTCCATTATTAACATGAAAAATTGATGCAGGAAATTGGACACTATGTGTCCAGTAAAATTGATGTGCTGTGTTGATTGGTACAATTTGGCAGTTACATACAATAAAACTGAAATACTGCAATTAAAATGTGGTTTTTAAGATTACTTATAAACACATTAAAGAACATACTTAAAAAAGTTTAAACACTGTTAATGTCTATTATTACAAGTTAGATTTAAATTACTATTTGCCAAAGATGATGTTACATCTATAAGTTAGATGATAAAAATGCATGATCAAGAGTACCTGTACTATGATAATTTCACAGGTTAATCCATGTCTTATAAGGCCTGAGTACAGCCACTGTGCTCAAATCTCAACTTCTTTCTTGTTCATGATTCTTGTAATAACATACAATTACAGACCACAAAGTGATTAATATCTTCATTTTTTATTACTAAGAATTCGAAATATTATCAGAAAATGAGATCTAAGATTAGAGACCAATCTCAAATTTTATAACTTTGAATGTCAAAATCATTTGTCATCTACTTCTTATTAACACAACATATTGGAAGTTGTCAGTTGCTTACTGAATGAGGGAAATCCAGATACATTACTTTCAGACATTCTAAGCTAACAATAATACTACAATATTACATACCTATAAATATGAAATTGAAGAACAAAACATTTCCAGTTATTTTTTAAGTTTATTTGAATATAAAGATTTGAGATCAATGACGCAATATTTAAAAAAGATAACAGATATTTCAGCATATTTAGAAAGTGGCACTGAAACATGATAAATTGTTTAACACTCTAACAGTCTCAATGTGAACTACCAGGCAAGCATAGAATTAGCATCATTTGAAAGAAGAATACTTGATAAATTCAGAAAATAGAATGTCATGCATAATACTCTCATGGTTCAATGTTGTTTATATGAGTTCTGAGATTAAATAGTAACATTTACAGAACTTGTGGAGTTACTGAAGAATCCTTTTTTTCTTATTGTGCAGTATACACACTCTCAACAACTGTTCTAATTGGTCGTCCTATGTTTTCACATATGTTAAAAAAGAAGGATTTCACCTCATATTTGCTCAATACTATCTTCTATAAGAAATTAATCAATTAAATAAAATCTTACTTAAGATTCATAGGTAATGACAAGACGAATTCTGAGTGATGGTACTAACAAATTATTTCTTTAAGTTCATCATTTCTTTTTAAAATTTGCATCAGCCTCATGTTTCTGAGATATCATGGATATGTTAAGTACAGCTCAGTTAAGTTCAAATGATTATTTATTATGAGGATAATGATGGAGATGATGACAAAGTTTGTGCCACCTATCTGTCAGTATCTACCCAAATCTTGGCTGAGCATATAATCTGTATATCACAAATACTACGTTCTGCTACAGACCTATTCAGAAAGAAAAGATCTTATATGAATACATACTATGCATTTTTAAAGTTTTAAGAGTACAGTCTTTAATTCCTTCAAGTCTGACAAATATTTTTCTGTTGTTTCATCCAAAGATTTATTATACATGTACAGTGTAGGTCATGGTTTTGTCTGACACTTTGCTTCAGCTAAAGTGAAAATAGCCAAATATCTTACAATAGATACATGTACTTCCTGTATCTTAAGATTAGTTAAAGTATTTTATTTAATCTATTATATTTTATCAAATATTTTCTTAAATATCATGCGCATTATTTTTGATACTATTAACACCTGGACTACACATATATATACATATATTGTGGATAAAGAACAAAATAAATTAAACAATTTCATGTGACAGCAACAACAGCAACTCCTAATGTAAATGTGATTTTTCAAATTAAGTGATATGATCAGTTTAGATGAAGTTTGATTGTGTTATAATTCCTTTCTCATATCAATATCTGTTTTGGAATTCCTCACAGTATCATTGATGTCCTTGGAGATGAAGACTGGTTGATAATTGCTCCTTATGGTATCTGTTGTTAATTTTTGCTACTGCTGCTGCAGCTGCTCATGTTTGTTGAACTTATGGGAAAGTAACACTTAATGTTATGACTGCATATTATTTAATTTTGTCTGCTGCTGATGATGATTTGACTTGGGTGTTATGATTCATTGCTATTTTTGTTGCTCCTATTGATGCTGTTGTTGCTTCAGCAGATTATGATGATGAGATTTGATGTTTCAGCATAAATTATTTTTGATTGCTGTTATTGGAGTTTGTTTTGTGGATTGTTTTACTTTAGTTCAATTTGCTTTTGTTGTTGTTGCTGCTGCTTTTGTTGCTACTGTGCACATTTATCATAGTTGATTGTTATTGTTGTTGTTATTATAGTTGTTTGTGTTGTTGCTTCTGGTGCTGGCGATGATAATTATTATGTTTGTTATTTGCAGTTAAGCTGCTGCTGCTGCTGCTGATGATGATGATGAAAATACTAATGATGAAGATACCTATGATTATGATTAGGTTTATCACTTTGAGTATGTTTATAATAGCTTCCATGAATGCCGAGTCAATATCAACTCCTTAGAATATTCTGTAATCCACTGGTATTAGTTTTTAAAATAATTGTGTAGAATAGAAGAATTGATTTGATTCACCTTGAAGGACCGGGCCAATTAAAATTGTTCACTTTCATTGGAAAATGAATTGGTAAATAGTGTAATAATGACATTAATAGGTGTTAAAGTCTTTAAAAATCCTTACATCCATCAGGAATGACTCATGTATGATATTTTGTGTAAGTCAACATGTATTCTGTGATTTTTTTTATTGAAAACGTCTGTATGACACACATTGTGATACATTGAGTCAAGTGCCTTGGAAGAAATCAACTGTTTCAGATGTTGCTCATTTTCCATGTATTCATGAATAAAAATACAGAAAAAAATCTGTTACAGAATGTGACCCCCATTCAAGGTAATTTTGAGTTATTTTGGATAAAACTTATTACAATTTTACCACTAAAGGCCGTTACTACTGCCAGTGACAATAATATAGGACAAATGCTTGTAAATTCAGTAAATAGTTTTATTTATGATGATATTTTATTGAATAGAAAAAAAGTCAAGAAAACAAAAAAGATTTTACATTGATACCATATTAAATATAAAAAATAAAACAAATGAAAAGAATATGAGTTGTTCAAATTTAGATAAATAAAGTCTCCATTTCTCACTTTGTTCTTTAGAGTTATTCATTGAGCCAATCTGTTAAACTTGAAAAAAAATACACTTTGACTTAAATCTTACTAATAAATGATATACTAAGACTGATCTTCTCATCCTCTTATAAACAAAGATACAGAACAATTTATCATGTTTAAACAGTAAAAAATAAAAATGGTAAATCAAATATGCTTCGAGCCGGATACCCCAACCCTAACTCAATTCGGATTGAGGGGTGAGGTAGGGAGAATCCAAAGCTCAGACCAGCGAAACGGGTCTCTCCACCCCCTGGCTTGATGTTAAATGCAATACATGAATCCATACCATTTATGCATGCAGTATAAATCTCTTAACTTATTACACATATGACAAGATATCTTATTCACAACGTAATTGTATTTCATTTACAATCTTGCTTAATGGCGTTTAATTGACAATAGGAAATTTTCTGAGCTTCAGCATCACTTCTTAATTCTAGAAATTTATTAAGAATGCAAATAAATTCATCGAATATATACAATTTCTGCAAAAACATGTAAATGAAATTTTGTACTTAAATTGTCATTGTTTTGTTTTTATGAATACCTGTAACATGTAGAATAGAGTTAACATGTAATAAATGAAGAATGAAATTTGATTAATGACAATTATATTAACATGTCATATGTTAACATGTCAGTGTCCACGCTTGCGATTGTAGTATCAATTTGTGTATATATGTTTCTATTTGCTTTTTTGCGTAACTGTTGCGTGTTTTGCAGAAATAAATACGCTGAAAGTATAAATGTTCCAATCCCGCACATAACATAGCACAACACACCGACGATCGCTCTTAAATGTAAACACAGTCATCGAATTTCTCCGCTGATTTATAAATCGAAGTTCGTGTATATCAAACAATTTAACCAAGTCCATTGAACTTTGATATAAAGAGTGTCAATTGCATAACCATCTTTCCGTAAAATTCACATGACCATCTTCCGTTATGTCCGCGTATTACCGATTATTATAATCTGCCCATAGTATCCACATTGTGCCATCTTCTCATAGTATCCACATTGTGCCATCTTCCTGTAGTATCCTCAGTTGACCTCGCAAAACAGAAAACACAATAGCAGTTAGAATGTGATCAAAGCAGCCAGCAATCCGGGTTCGACTCCCGGTCGCGGCAGGTCATACCCTTCTATGAAAAGTTGACAAAAATGTCAATTTTCCTCCATATGTGGGGAAGTTGTCGGCTGTTTGTAGAAGGGGAAGTTAGTACTGGTTTGTATACAATCCATCAATACATCCATCCAAATTGCAATGAAGCCAATATATTCAATGATGCATTATTACACATGCTCAGTCTACCTTAAAATGTGACACTTCCTGAAATATTGATACAAAACTAGGCAACCATCAAGTAAACCATAATTTCAAACCTGTTCCATCACAATATTCATTCTTAGTGGAAGTGTCCAAAAACAGTTTAACCAAGATTCCTTACTCACCACCTCCTGCAGAGCACAACCATGCTTTACATACCAATGCTATGGTCCAACTTGCTCCTAAATACACGGCCAGCGAAGTACTTGTACCCGGTAAGAGGGCCTACGTCACAAATTGGGATACAGAAGGGAATTAACCAACAAGTAGAAAAAACAAAAAATCCAATTGAGCGTAAGGAACCAATGTAATACACACCTATATAGTGCACTACAGGGGAAACAGACCCACAGAAAATCCACAGGCAGACAGATCTGGATTGTGATTAAAGCAATGAATATTCATAGTAAGGCCTTTCATGACAAAAGATGAAGAATAGTGATATGAATGTATGTGTCGGTGAGTGTAAAAATACCTCTTTTACAAACTAAGGATACATTTTCACTAACTTGAGATTGATTTGTGAACACAAGAATTTATGGACAAGAAAGGAAGAATACAAACACTGACGTTTCTAATGTGCTGGCTGTGGTTACCAAGGATATCCACATATCATCATCTTCCCACAGTATCCACATTGTGCCATCTTCTCATAGTATCCACATTGTGCCATCTTCCTGTAGTATCCTCAGTTGACCTCGCAAAACAGAAAACATAATAGCAGTTAGAATGTGATCAAAAACAGCAATCCGGGTTCGAATCCCGGTCGCGGCAGGTCATACCCTTCTATGAAAATTTGACAAAAATGTCAATTTTCCTCCATATGTGGGGAAGTTGTCGGCTGTTTGTAGAAGGGAAGTTAGTACTGGTTTGTATACAATCCATCAATACATCCATCCAAATTGCAATGAAGCCAATATATTCAATGATGCATTATTACACATGCTCAGTCTACCTTAAAATGTGACACTTCCTGAAATATTGATACGAAACTAGGCAACCATCAAGTAAACCATAATTTCAAACCTGTTCCATCACAATATTCATTCTTAGTGGAAGTGTCCAAAAACAGTTTAACCAAGATTCCTTACTTACGACCTCCTGCAGAGCACAACCATGCTTTACATACCAATGCTATGGTCCAACTTGCTCCTAAATACACGGCCAGCGAAGTACTTGTACCCGGTAAGAGGGCCTACGTCACAAATTGGGATACAGAAGGGAATTAACCAACAAGTAGAAAAAACAAAAAATCCAATTGAGCGTAAGGAACCAATGTAATACACACCTATATAGTGCACTACAGGGGAAACAGACCCACAGAAAATCCACAGGCAGACAGATCTGGATTGTGATTAAAGCAATGAATATTCATAGTAAGGCCTTTCATGACAAAGATGAAGAATAGTGATATGAATGTATGTGTCGGTGAGTGTAAAAATACCTCTTTTACAAACGAAGGATACAAAGTAACGGCACCAGCCTTTTCCTACTCTCCTATTCAATTCATAGTGGCTTCAGTTCACATATTCTACACCACTTTCACCAAACAGAGCGTCTAAAAGCCACCTATCCTTTAACCATTTGTTACACTCTGCAAACTGATGTGAAAAGTTATTATGCAGACAACGCAAATTTCATTCCACATTTTGTCTGCATAATCAGACCCATTCATTGATTCTTTTTGTGCAGGAAGAAGGTGATATGCCAGTCTATTGAACGAGTTAAATATAAAACGAGTTAAATATAAACCTAATGAAAACCTGGCAGGCCTGATGCTGAATCACCTCCCCAGTAAGAAAACCTACCGTCGCCCGGAAGGCATTCAACATGGTGCAGCCCTTAAGCCATTCTTATTGTTTTCACTGGACATAACACAATCATCCCACTTGCATGAGTGTTCAGACAAATACTTTAGCCAAATGTTGACTCTTAGACGGTGTCGAGATCGGGAGGATAAGTTTATGTTAACCTAGCCATACTTAAAATGAATGAATGGAGAGATTACTTTCCTTGTCTGCAAATCAGCATCCATCTCATACATTTTCATTAACTTGAGATTGATTTGTGAACACAAGAATTTATGGACAAGAAAGAAAGAATACAAACACTGACGTTTCTAATGTGCTGGCTGTGGTTACCAAGGATATCCACATATCATCATCTTCCCACAGTATCCACATTGTGCCATCTTCTCATAGTATCCACATTGTGCCATCTTCCTGTAGTATCCTCAGTTGACCTCGCAAAACAGAAAACACAATAGCAGTTAGAATGTGATCAAAAACAGCAATCCGGGTTCGACTCCCGGTCGCGGCAGGTCATACCCTTCTATGAAAAGTTGACAAAAATGTCAATTTTCCTCCATATGTGGGAAGTTGTCGGCTGTTTGTAGAAGGGGAAGTTAGTACTGGTTTGTATACAATCCATCAATACATCCATCCAAATTGCAATGAAGCCAATATATTCAATGATGCATTATTACACATGCTCAGTCTACCTTAAAATGTGACACTTCCTGAAATATTGATACAAAACTAGGCAACCATCAAGTAAACCATAATTTCAAACCTGTTCCATCACAATATTCATTCTTAGTGGAAGTGTCCAAAAACAGTTTAACCAAGGTTCCTTACTCACCACCTCCTGCAGAGCACAACCATGCTTTACATACCAATGCTATGGTCCAACTTGCTCCTAAATACACGGCCAGCGAAGTACTTGTACCCGGTAAGAGGGCCTACGTCACAAATTGGGATACAGAAGGGAATTAACCAACAAGTAGAAAAAACAAAAAATCCAATTGAGCGTAAGGAACCAATGTAATACACACCTATATAGTGCACTACAGGGGAAACAGACCCACAGAAAATCCACAGGCAGACAGATCTGGATTGTGATTAAAGCAATGAATATTCATAGTAAGGCCTTTCATGACAAAAGATGAAGAATAGTGATATGAATGTATGTGTCGGTGAGTGTAAAAATACCTCTTTTACAAACTAAGGATACATTTTCACTAACTTGAGATTGATTTGTGAACACAGGAATTTATGGACAAGAAAGGAAGAATACAAACACTGACGTTTCTAATGTGCTGGCTGTGGTTACCAAGGATATCCACATATCATCATCTTCCCACAGTATCCACATTGTGCCATCTTCTCATAGTATCCACATTGTGCCATCTTCCTGTAGTATCCTCAGTTGACCTCGCAAAACAGAAAACACAATAGCAGTTAGAATGTGATCAAAACAGCCAGCAATCCGGGTTCGACTCCCGGTCGCGGCAGGTCATACCCTTCTATGAAAAGTTGACAAAAATGTCAATTTTCCTCCATATGTGGGGAAGTTGTCGGCTGTTTGTAGAAGGGGAAGTTAGTACTGGTTTGTATACAATCCATCAATACATCCATCCAAATTGCAATGAAGCCAATATATTCAATGATGCATTATTACACATGCTCAGTCTACCTTAAAATGTGACACTTCCTGAAATATTGATACAAAACTAGGCAACCATCAAGTAAACCATAATTTCAAACCTGTTCCATCACAATATTCATTCTTAGTGGAAGTGTCCAAAAACAGTTTAACCAAGATTCCTTACTCACCACCTCCTGCAGAGCACAACCATGCTTTACATACCAATGCTATGGTCCAACTTGCTCCTAAATACACGGCCAGCGAAGTACTTGTACCCGGTAAGAGGGCCTACGTCACAAATTGGGATACAGAAGGGAATTAACCAACAAGTAGAAAAAACAAAAAATCCAATTGAGCGTAAGGAACCAATGTAATACACACCTATATAGTGCACTACAGGGGAAACAGACCCACAGAAAATCCACAGGCAGACAGATCTGGATTGTGATTAAAGCAATGAATATTCATAGTAAGGCCTTTCATGACAAAGATGAAGAATAGTGATATGAATGTATGTGTCGGTGAGTGTAAAAATACCTCTTTTACAAACGAAGGATACAAAGTAACGGCACCAGCCTTTTCCTACTCTCCTATTCAATTCATAGTGGCTTCAGTTCACATATTCTACACCACTTTCACCAAACAGAGCGTCTAAAAGCCACCTATCCTTTAACCATTTGTTACACTCTGCAAACTGATGTGAAAAGTTATTATGCAGACAACGCAAATTTCATTCCACATTTTGTCTGCATAATCAGACCCATTGATTGATTCTTTTTGTGCAGGAAGAAGGTGATATGCCAGTCTATTGAACGAGTTAAATATAAATCGAGTTAAATATAAACCTAATGAAAACCTGGCAGGCCTGATGCTGAATCACCTCCCCAGTAAGAAAACCTACCGTCGCCCGGAAGGCATTCAACATGGTGCAGCCCTTAAGCCATTCTTATTGTTTTCACTGGACATAACACAATCATCCCACTTGCACGAGTGTTCAGACAAATACTTTAGCCAAATGTTGACTCTTAGACGGTGTCGAGATCGGGAGGATAAGTTTATGTTAACCTAGCCATACTTAAAATGAATGAATGGAGAGATTACTTTCCTTGTCTGCAAATCAGCATCCATCTCATACATTTTCATTAACTTGAGATTGATTTGTGAACACAAGAATTTATGGACAAGAAAGAAAGAATACAAACACTGACGTTTCTAATGTGCTGGCTGTGGTTACCAAGGATATCCACATATCATCATCTTCCCACAGTATCCACATTGTGCCATCTTCTCATAGTATCCACATTGTGCCATCTTCCTGTAGTATCCTCAGTTGACCTCGCAAAACAGAAAACACAATAGCAGTTAGAATGTGATCAAAAACAGCAATCCGGGTTCGACTCCCGGTCGCGGCAGGTCATACCCTTCTATGAAAAGTTGACAAAAATGTCAATTTTCCTCCATATGTGGGGAAGTTGTCGGCTGTTTGTAGAAGGGGAAGTTAGTACTGGTTTGTATACAATCCATCAATACATCCATCCAAATTGCAATGAAGCCAATATATTCAATGATGCATTATTACACATGCTCAGTCTACCTTAAAATGTGACACTTCCTGAAATATTGATACAAAACTAGGCAACCATCAAGTAAACCATAATTTCAAACCTGTTCCATCACAATATTCATTCTTAGTGGAAGTGTCCAAAAACAGTTTAACCAAGATTCCTTACTCACCACCTCCTGCAGAGCACAACCATGCTTTACATACCAATGCTATGGTCCAACTTGCTCCTAAATACACGGCCAGCGAAGTACTTGTACCCGGTAAGAGGGCCTACGTCACAAATTGGGATACAGAAGGGAATTAACCAACAAGTAGAAAAAACAAAAAATCCAATTGAGCGTAAGGAACCAATGTAATACACACCTATATAGTGCACTACAGGGGAAACAGACCCACAGAAAATCCACAGGCAGACAGATCTGGATTGTGATTAAAGCAATGAATATTCATAGTAAGGCCTTTCATGACAAAAGATGAAGAATAGTGATATGAATGTATGTGTCGGTGAGTGTAAAAATACCTCTTTTACAAACTAAGGATACATTTTCACTAACTTGAGATTGATTTGTGAACACAGGAATTTATGGACAAGAAAGGAAGAATACAAACACTGACGTTTCTAATGTGCTGGCTGTGGTTACCAAGGATATCCACATATCATCATCTTCCCACAGTATCCACATTGTGCCATCTTCTCATAGTATCCACATTGTGCCATCTTCCTGTAGTATCCTCAGTTGACCTCGCAAAACAGAAAACACAATAGCAGTTAGAATGTGATCAAAAACAGCAATCCGGGTTCGACTCCCGGTCGCGGCAGGTCATACCCTTCTATGAAAATTTGACAAAAATGTCAATTTTCCTCCATATGTGGGGAAGTTGTCGGCTGTTTGTAGAAGGGAAGTTAGTACTGGTTTGTATACAATCCATCAATACATCCATCCAAATTGCAATGAAGCCAATATATTCAATGATGCATTATTACACATGCTCAGTCTACCTTAAAATGTGACACTTCCTGAAATATTGATACAAAACTAGGCAACCATCAAGTAAACCATAATTTCAAACCTGTTCCATCACAATATTCATTCTTAGTGGAAGTGTCCAAAAACAGTTTAACCAAGATTCCTTACTCACCACCTCCTGCAGAGCACAACCATGCTTTACATACCAATGCTATGGTCCAACTTGCTCCTAAATACACGGCCAGCGAAGTACTTGTACCCGGTAAGAGGGCCTACGTCACAAATTGGGATACAGAAGGGAATTAACCAACAAGTAGAAAAAACAAAAATCCAATTGAGCGTAAGGAACCAATGTAATACACACCTATATAGTGCACTACAGGGGAAACAGACCCACAGAAAATCCACAGGCAGACAGATCTGGATTGTGATTAAAGCAATGAATATTCATAGTAAGGCCTTTCATGACAAAGATGAAGAATAGTGATATGAATGTATGTGTCGGTGAGTGTAAAAATACCTCTTTTACAAACGAAGGATACAAAGTAACGGCACCAGCCTTTTCCTACTCTCCTATTCAATTCATAGTGGCTTCAGTTCACATATTCTACACCACTTTCACCAAACAGAGCGTCTAAAAGCCACCTATCCTTTAACCATTTGTTACACTCTGCAAACTGATGTGAAAAGTTATTATGCAGACAACGCAAATTTCATTCCACATTTTGTCTGCATAATCAGACCCATTGATTGATTCTTTTTGTGCAGGAAGAAGGTGATATGCCAGTCTATTGAACGAGTTAAATATAAATCGAGTTAAATATAAACCTAATGAAAACCTGGCAGGCCTGATGCTGAATCACCTCCCCAGTAAGAAAACCTACCGTCGCCCGGAAGGCATTCAACATGGTGCAGCCCTTAAGCCATTCTTATTGTTTTCACTGGACATAACACAATCATCCCACTTGCACGAGTGTTCAGACAAATACTTTAGCCAAATGTTGACTCTTAGACGGTGTCGAGATCGGGAGGATAAGTTTATGTTAACCTAGCCATACTTAAAATGAATGAATGGAGAGATTACTTTCCTTGTCTGCAAATCAGCATCCATCTCATACATTTTCATTAACTTGAGATTGATTTGTGAACACAAGAATTTATGGACAAGAAAGAAAGAATACAAACACTGACGTTTCTAATGTGCTGGCTGTGGTTACCAAGGATATCCACATATCATCATCTTCCCACAGTATCCACATTGTGCCATCTTCTCATAGTATCCACATTGTACCATCTTCCTGTAGTATCCTCAGTTGACCTCGCAAAACAGAAAACACAATAGCAGTTAGAATGTGATCAAAAACAGCAATCCGGGTTCGACTCCCGGTCGCGGCAGGTCATACCCTTCTATGAAAAGTTGACAAAAATGTCAATTTTCCTCCATATGTGGGAAGTTGTCGGCTGTTTGTAGAAGGGGAAGTTAGTACTGGTTTGTATACAATCCATCAATACATCCATCCAAATTGCAATGAAGCCAATATATTCAATGATGCATTATTACACATGCTCAGTCTACCTTAAAATGTGACACTTCCTGAAATATTGATACAAAACTAGGCAACCATCAAGTAAACCATAATTTCAAACCTGTTCCATCACAATATTCATTCTTAGTGGAAGTGTCCAAAAACAGTTTAACCAAGGTTCCTTACTCACCACCTCCTGCAGAGCACAACCATGCTTTACATACCAATGCTATGGTCCAACTTGCTCCTAAATACACGGCCAGCGAAGTACTTGTACCCGGTAAGAGGGCCTACGTCACAAATTGGGATACAGAAGGGAATTAACCAACAAGTAGAAAAAACAAAAAATCCAATTGAGCGTAAGGAACCAATGTAACACACACCTATATAGTGCACTACAGGGGAAACAGACCCACAGAAAATCCACAGGCAGACAGATCTAGATTGTGATTAAAGCAATGAATATTCATAGTAAGGCCTTTCATGACAAAAGATGAAGAATAGTGATATGAATGTATGTGTCGGTGAGTGTAAAAATACCTCTTTTACAAACTAAGGATACATTTTCACTAACTTGAGATTGATTTGTGAACACAAGAATTTATGGACAAGAAAGGAAGAATACAAACACTGACGTTTCTAATGTGCTGGCTGTGGTTACCAAGGATATCCACATATCATCATCTTCCCACAGTATCCACATTGTGCCATCTTCTCATAGTATCCACATTGTGCCATCTTCCTGTAGTATCCTCAGTTGACCTCGCTAAATAGAAAACATAATAGCAATTAGAATGTGATTAAAAGCAGGATAAATAACATTTTCATTAACTTGTAAATACGTTTGCAGGAACATTCATCCATCCAACAGATAAATATTCAAATTGTGTGTAAGGTACCTATGTAGCATACATCTATGTAGTGTACCACAGGGGCAACAGACTAAGAAAAAAACACAGGCTGACAGATTCGTATTGAGATTAAATTAGTGAATATTCTTACGAAGTCATTTCATGACAAAAGATAAAGAATGCACATATTTGTAAATTAGAGATAGAAAATTTCTAACATTCGTAAGGTGCTGGTAATTAGGGTCATCCACATATCACCATCTTCCCATAGTATCCACATTATGCCATTTTCCCATAGTATCCACATCGTGCCATCTTCCCATAGTATTCACATCGTGCCATCTTCCCATAGTATTCACATCGTGCCATCTTCCCATAGTATCCACATCGTGCCATCTTCCCATAGTATTCACATCGTGCCATCTTCCCATAGTATTCACATCGTGCCATCTTCCCATAGTATCCACATCGTGCCATCTTCCCATAGTATCCACATTGCGCCACCATTTGACTTCAGAAAGAAGTGAAAGGCAATTAGAATATGAAGTAGACAGAATAAGTACACATTTTTCATTACTTAAGATCTGTGTTAGTGAGCTCATTAATTTATAAAACTTTCGATAAAATCAATTATTCAATGTGCATTATGACACATGTTCTATCCTAAGATTAAAGCCATGAATTTTTAAAGTAAGGCATTTTATGACAAAAGATGAGGAATAGATATATTAATATGTGCAATAGTGTTGCAAGTGTTTGTGTGTGTAATGTATATGTAAGCATGTGAATCACGGATGGTACTTATAAATAAACGCTAACATAGATACAAAATTTAACTCAAACTTGTGAAGCTTCCAACTATTTGCATTATCGTATTACTTGACCTTTTCAGGAAAATAATCAATGGAGGAAGATAAACAGACGCACATTCTCAATGGAAATACAAGTATTATAGTGCAGGTTTAATTGAAATTTGCCCAAGAATTCTTGTATTTTAAAATCATTGGTACCGGTCAATGTGGTAAAAATTAAACTCTGTCTAAGAGAGAGAACACCGAAGAACATGTTCGCCGGGTGGAAAAAGATAAACATCATACATCGAGCACATTGAAATACATATACATACCATAAGAACTTATTGTGTTTTTCCATGTTAAAGCTTCTTTGGGTGGACCAAACCATCATCATCCTTTAATGAAAATGTAACAAGTATTTAGACAGGCGTGTCACAAAAATCAGCGAATTAACTAATTCTTGCAAATAAATAATTAAAAAAAAACATATTGCAATAAAATTTTTACCATTCTTTAGATAAATTAATGAGAACTTAATTGAGGTCTTTCAATTTTTAGATTAAAATCAACCATTATATTACCATTTTCCTGGAAAATGATCAGAGGAACCTAGAGACACGATAACTTATTTTACTGGATAAACCCTGAATTATTAACAGAATGTAAGATGCAGAGAGATATAATTCTGTTAAAATGGTGTGAAATTACAAGCACATTCACAAATACACTACGAGCATGTATACAAATTACAATCATTTAAATTAATATCAACAGTTGTTTCAATAATTGAAAAATATATTTATGAAATAAAGCAAAGAATAAGATATCCGGAATAAATATTACATACCTCATTATTTAAATAATTAATGTATATTTCCCTAATAATACAGAGTCTTTACCGTTCACTATCGCGACTGCCCGCGAAAATTTTAGCATAATTCACTCAAAACTAACCACGCCCGCGAATATCTGAATGTAATAACTAATACGTGATATCATTGGTTAAACCTCTTTTTTCTTAATCCCTTTATTGTTACAATGCAACGTACACCCAGAAACCCGCTTTACGTAGAAATCAATCCTTCTGATTACATGTGTGTAAACACATTAGCAATAACAACAACAAGTATGTTCGTGTAAACGACTCTGTAATTACAATATTTAAACTGACGACCAAAACTTTTTGCACAATGGTTAAAATATTTTTAACGAAATGTCTTTTTACCACAGTTAAATATAAAGTAATTTCATTCTAAATTCAAGAAATTAATTTACCAGATACAAACAATAACAGCCTTACCCTATGAGAGTCCATTGACTGTATCGAAAAGTAAGGAGATGACACAGTAATTAACGCACGAAAATTTCGTGAATCAGGAAATACTACTTCATAGTCAGGCTTGATTGACTTAACTCAGGCCGAAGTATTTTTACAGTGGTCGCGGGTGTAGTTTGTTCCACTAACCACGCTCGCTTATTTCATTCAAGTGGTTTTAACGTTTCGGCGGGCCGCGATCGCGGTTCAGTTGTTAGTGCGTTGGATTTGTAGCCCGGCGATCCGGGTTCAAATCCCGGTCGCGGCAGGTCGTACAATTCTATGAAAATTTGACAAAAATGTCGATTTCCCTCCATACGTGGAGAAATTACCGGCTCCTTGATGAAGGGTAAGTTAGTACTGGTTAGTATATAGTTAGTCCAGGAAAACTGGTTAGGTGAACCGATCGCTGTATTTAACTGAACAATTGTTGAAAAATGGCATCAAAAACTTAGTGACAATGTCACATAAAAACAAACAATCAGCTTGACAAAGTGGCTCTGGCCAATGTGAACTCTTGGATCCAGACGATCCATACCTAATGCACATCTTACAATTGTATTCCGAGTCATCTGCAGCTTAAGTTCTTGATTCAAGCTGTTATACCAAATTGAAGAACCATAATCAAAATGTCACTAGATCAGAGCCATAGATGGTAACGTTTTACAGAGAAAATTGACACACCTACTTTTCCTACACAAGTGGGAATTTTTATCTTGTATTTTGAAAATATTTAAGCAATTACAGTCATTTCCATTCATTATTTTTAAAATTAGATACACTTTACTAAATTTCGTGAATATCTTGAATGGATATTTCGCCAGGTGTAAAATAACGAAGGGTATGGGCTATTTAATTGACTTGAATTTCCTATTTAGAAACGTATTTTATCGTTTCTCTTCACCCATAATGTGATAAAGTCCAATATATAAAGGTATTAGAAAGAAAGTCCCGATTTTCTCTCTATATAATCTTGGGTAAGACAATCTCTGAATACCGTACTCTCTAAATTCCGGAAACCGGACGATCTTTCCGCATCACAGACTTTATACTGTTCTTTATTTTGTCATGAATGTCGGACACCGACATTTTCAAGGTGTCAAAATTTCATTGAGGGTCCACATTATTATTGAAACAACATGATTTTTGCCCCCCCCCCCCAACTAACAAACGCGTCAAGCATCTATTGTTTACTTTAAGTGGTCATGTGTAATAATAGCTAAAGCGTAAACTATTAACCAATCATTGGTATCAAGATTGTCTAAAATTTTAAGTTTATTTATTTCTTAATACTCTTAATCAGATATATTAAATTTTGAAACGTAAAGCATTTTGATGAGTTTGCAAAATACTAACGATTTAATGTTATTCACTATTCACTACAATTACTATGTACATTTTCACGCACGCACGCACATATCATTGATATTTTGAAAACCTCTCTGAATACTGGAACTCTCTGAAATCCGGACTTTTGACCCGGTCCGGAGGTATAATGAGTATAATGGCGTATTAGGCCTAAAATGGCCACACGTATATCATATAATAT
This sequence comes from Lutraria rhynchaena, assembly GCA_008271625.1. Classification (NCBI taxonomy): domain Eukaryota; kingdom Metazoa; phylum Mollusca; class Bivalvia; order Venerida; family Mactridae; genus Lutraria; species Lutraria rhynchaena. Next base: position 83,450 of record VIBL01000109.1, on the reverse strand, counting down.
ATATACATATACAAGGGTTACAACTTCCGAAATGACAGCTTCTGTATCAAGTTTGTTTAAAACTTATATTGACGATATTGACATTTACATAGTAAATGTATAATAAACATGACTGCTGCCTGAAATTTCCTCTTTAGTGTGTTTTAGCATGAAACATGTTTCTAAAATATTTTGACAGTTCGAAGAAATTCTATTGTAAACAAAAAGATAGCAACAGTAACTAAGGAGAAATCCCATAATGCCATGCGATACATGTATACGATATGGCTGCCGACGTAAATGTGCGAATTGACAACTACTAAGTAAACAGGATTACTATTCAACAAACGATAGTAGTAAGTGATTTCTTATCTGTATACAGTCTAAAAATGACCTTTATTTGGATTTTAAAGTGAAAATGCATGACATTCCGTAATAACAAAAGTACATAGGTTTAAATACGTGAAAGATAAAATTAGGTCGTTACTGTGGGTTCATGTGTACTAAATGCATCGGCTGCTAAATACTGGGTTATTACAATATATACATGTATTTATATGTTGGATGTATCATTGTACAGTATGTTTGACATTCAATCGTTTATAAAAAAGATAATGTTACGATTTACCAATTGGTGCAAAACAAATCCATTGGGTAGCATTTTGTCCTTCTTTCTAACCACACGTTGATTGAAACCCCATGCTCATTAATTTTGTTAACTAGGTCATTCGTATGGTACACCTTTCGTCGGGTTATTTCTACAAACCCGTATGTCATTTTCCCATTTTGAGAAAATCGCATTTGAAGTTTTGAACTGCAATAGCTTTAAGCGAATTAAAGGTATGTGGAATTGGGATTATCCCTACTTAGGATAGATATACAAGCAGGTATGATCATTGTAAAGAGCTCATCTAGACGAAAGAAATGATACCAAAATCTCAATATTGCCAAAAATTGAGTTACGGGGTTGTAGAAATAAGCCGACGCTTTTGCTGCAATACACATAATCTATCATCAAACTGTTTACAATCAATCATCAAATTATCCAGCAGTACATTCCTTAGTTCTACAATGTAATGACTCGAGCTTTAAACCAAAATATGTTCGCTGTGACAGTATGAATGAGAGATGTGACTGATTTTGAGAAGTTGCTCTGAGGATGATGATCGATTTAAGAAATTTCCATTTAAGTTTGCAATGCACAAACTAGAAACCAAGCCAGCTACATTGCAAGTGAACTTACTCAAGTTGTATCAAGCTGTAACACAATATGTAGATATGCCCTTATTAAGATTGATACATCAATTTGTGACTATGATAGGAAATGTGTAGGAGACTCTTATAGTACTGAAACAAGGACATTCATCCGTGGATTGGATAAGGACCCACAGAAAGCAGGATTCTAAGGGATCATTGTCTAGTGCTGAGACAGTTCATTCTGAAGCTTCTAGATCTGGCCTTGGTATCGGTAAAGATGAACAAGGATTGTCATCATCTAAGGTAAAATTCATATCTTTTAAACATTTTCCTATGGTGTTCACTCACTAATCTAAATGGACAACTTGAATCTAGCTCACAAATCTAATAAATTCACTGATTACAGGCTGATTACATTTGCGTTTCAATTCCTGCCATAATTGTGATTTCTTTACATCAGATTGAGTTAATTTAACTATGTGCTTGACTACACTGTCTTTGACTGGCAACCTTTAACTATTAACTTACTCGAAATAATTGCTAGCGTTTGATACTGGCTGCATAAATAAAAAAAGTTATGAAGTAAATAAAAATTGGCTGTTTGTTAGTCATTTTTCTAAGCTGTATTCTTTCTTTATTCAATCAAACTTGCTGAGAAATACCTTTTATACTTGTTGACAAATTTGGTATCAGAACCACGCCCACAAGACACACTTAAACAGAGCAGCAGAAACAAACCATCCACATCATCATTTAAATTTCTATTTGACACTATAAGACCTGAGAGGTTAAGTTTTTCTCCTTCATTGAAGAGGACCGATCTCAGATTCACAAAAGATAGTAAGAGAGTAACGAAAATGGACTCAAAGTGTCCAGGAACTCGATCTGAAGTGTTGACACCACCACGCTCCTTGAATCTTAGTGATTCTGTACAAATTGATATGGGAGATACTTAGTCACTTGCGGTAATGGAGAAAACTATCATTGATAAGATTAAAGAAGGTACACCGAGATGTTAGCTAGAGGACCTTGTATCATTTGATAGAACTTTACTCCACTATGCCGGAGACAAAGACGTTGGGTAAGAAAAGTAGCAGACATCAGTTACCTGTTATAGAAGAGGAACCTTCTGAGAAAGCTAACACTAGTACTTCATCTAGGAGTGTGAAAACAAGGATTGATCTTGCTGCTGAAGAAGAGGCTGCCTTAGGTAAGGGTTCTTTTATACCACTTTGTAAGAGTGGCTTAATGCTATTTAGTAGCTGGGTGGGTCATAATAATATTATGTAGGTGGAGCCTGATTATTTGCAGGTTGTGCCTTATTTTAATAATTTGTTGGTTGTGTCTAGTATTGGAAATGAAATATAAGAGGAGACTTATTATGAGAAAGAGGTGTATGTTGTTCCAGTCTTTATTTTCTAGCAAAATATCACATTCTGTGTACAAGCTAAAGGAAGATTGGTTGAGGTCAAGGCCACAGACCAGTCCTTCCTGCTCAAAACAAGTGCTTTGCTTGATAGTTTTGATGACACATTTTTTAGTAATTATTTAGTGTCTTACTTTAGTAAATATATTTTTTCAGGTACTGTGACAAGTAGTAGTGGTGAATATGAGAACACACCATTAGCTAGATCTACTTTTAGTCAAACCAGATTCAAGCAAAGTAAGTATTCTGAATATTTTTTATATTTTTGTTACGAGCATATGTGGCATATACACTATGAACTGTACTATACATTAGTCAGACTAGTATGAAAGAAACTGTATGCATGTAGAGGAGTTGGTTGTTGTTGGACACTATGTTAGGACACTGAAAATAGAGAAAGCAATAAATCTATGGATAGAACCATAACTTTGTATTTTTTATCAAATACGCAACAGCGTGAAATACAAAGTGATGTAAAAGATAAGTTAAGATATATTGAATGGCTCAGAGTGTGATAAAAGTAAACTTTGAGGCTAATGGATAATTTCAATGTTTGTAGTTATGCCAGAATATTATTGTTTCCTACCATTTATTCTACCTTTCTGAATCATGAGGTTTCTTTAGCTTGAAGTACCAAAGTTTAATATCTCTTCTTAATTCAATTATTATAACAATTTCTGCAGATCCTTTTTTATGTTTTTCTTTAGCATTATTCCAGGTATATACATTGATGACAGTATACCATTGGTCGTGTTCAGGATTGCTAGGGTGGAGAAAGTCCTTTGTGGAATAAAACTTGAAGCTGAGATGAGAAATGTTCATGCTACCTGTACTGTTAAAGAGAAAGTCAAAAGTTTTCTACAAAGAAAATCTTCAGAATCTTCATTTACAGCTCATGTAGGGCACACAATGCTTGTGTTACTGGAAGGTCCTTGTTTACAGTAAGTATTTGTTTATACTGATTTATTTTAGCTTGATTGTGAAGCAAGCAAGTTTGCTTATATTATCACACTTGAGTCCGCTACACCAGTACTGCTATCCCAGAAAAGTGGTATTGTGAAGTTCATGAACGAAACCCGTCAAAGCCGGGATTCGAACTCAGGACCTTCGGATCAGAGATCGGACACTCCACCTCTAGGCCACAATGCCTCCCCACAGTAAGTATCGTATAGTTTGACTACATAGTTACACCTGGCTGTCTTGAATATTCATAGAAATTCATGATTTATTGTCAGTGAAATGCACTAAAACCACTTTAAGTATCATGAGCACACTTCACAAGGAAGGCATCTGGGTGTAAAAATCATGTTGGATAGTAATGAGTGTGAAGTCATGACTATAACATAAACCTACGTTGTTGCGCTGTACTTGTAGCTTTATTTTCCATACATATTCTTTTAGTGATCTGCATTGTAATTTAAGTTACAAGATACACAAAACATTAATGAAAGAAAAACCATTCAAATTTCTTGTTATTACATGTTTGGTTAATATCATACAGTTGTATGTTGTATGAAAGAGGTTAGTGGTGCGATACCTTGGATGGATGATTTTACTGTAAAATTTTTGTTTCAATGTTTCATTTTTGCATCTTTTATTTCACACTTAGAACTATTGTCACTGTAAATGTGGGTCAATCCCAAGCACTGCATACAACTGTAAAAAGAAGAGGCAAGGACCAAAGGACCATAACTCTGCTTTAGTATCTATCAGAGAAATAGAAGTTGATATACCACAACACCTTGTGGTTTTACATGGTATGTTGACATGGGGTCAACTCAGTTGTCAAGTACCTTACAGGAAATCCGCAGATCAAAATCAAGGACCATGTATGGTTTTCCGAATACTTTGTTGTAGATAAATACATCATAACTTTATTATTGTTTTTTAGGAATATAATTGATTCTTGTCTGTTTCTTATGGTTTGTTTTGGAAAATTGTGAATTTTATAAAACTGTCTTAAGCGTAATGCAAGCAGTTGAATTGAAATAATTTAGGATCAAAGTGTTTTTGTTACCATCTTTCATTAAAAAGTATCTTATGATTGTTGCAATGATGTAGATTTTATTTAAATGCATTTTAGTTGGAATTTTGACAACGTGGACTTTGGAACGCTAGATTCTAAGAGTTCAGGTGCTGAGATGCTCCGCCCATCAACCCTGCCATGCCCAGAGAGAATTATAGAATCTAAGAAATCTATGACGCTCCACATACACCTTAAAGCTATTCTACAAGGTATTACTATTGGTGCTTCTCTCTTACCATCACTTAGAGCTCAACACAAGGTTTGCAGTGTTCTCATGTTTTGATCAATTTTTTTAAATTGCAATTGTAGAAGTTTGAAGTTGAAAAAGTAACTTGTCTTCTCATTCTTAAACTTAGTTTACATTTTACATAGAGCTTATATTTTATATAGAACTTATATTTTATACAGAGTTTATATTTTACACATTTGAAACTTGGAAAGAAATATTTTGGACCTTAACCATAAAGCTACTAACACTGGTTTGGTTGCATTTGCAATCCTTTTGTATAGTCTATATTACTGATCAATGGCTTAGATATATTCCATTTCCTGCACTATCTACCTGAATGGTAAGCCTAGTTTTTACTTGAAACTAGTATTTGGTTCCATTTCTTTCTAATTAGGAGACTTTAACTTCAGACAAGAGCTCCTTAATATCTGTATTTTCTGTATTCTTCTGTCACTAGTTCAGTCAACTTCTTTACTTTATGAAAGATTCAAAGTTTTAAAATACAGTGTACTATAATATGGTATTTATGCTGCAAAAATTTATGCCAAACCTACATTCTTTTCAACTTTACACTTTACAAGCGTTCATTATTTAAAAAAGTATATTCCTGTGTTACATTGGACATAGCTTTATATAGTTTTCTGTTAGTTACTGAAGTTTATTATTCCTCTAGACTGGTCCAATCACTATCAGTGGTATTACTGTGAAGAAAGTAAGATTTACTTTAGATCTGCCTCATCATACCTTGAGTTTCAAATCTAAGGTGAGTAATTTTGTATTTTAGCAGGTAATAACAAGCTGATATTGAGGGGATACTGTACATTGTATGTGACTAGGCATACTAAATATTCTCTAATAAACTGCCCAGGGATGATTATATTTTACACATTATTTTCATGTGTTTAAGTTAATGTTGAAACATTATTTGGACGTATTGGATATAACCTGAAGGATTATTTTAGCATTCAGGCACAAAAAGATTCCATGCTTCACATTTTTATATGATTGCTTACCATTTGCATTTTGGCTTGGATTCTGTATGTGATGGCTCTCTTACTAGTGAATGTTTGTTTTGCTATGGTTTTTTTTTACTTTCTACTTTTTATGAACATAATATAGCATGCAGATGTAGGTTTGTGAATGGTTTCAATCTTATGTTACTATGCTTTAATGTTGCATTGTTTGGATGATATTTCTTCAATAGAATGCTTAATTCATTGTAATAATGCTTTACCCTTCATGATGATTGCTTTGTAGGCTTTGAATTTGAAGTAGTAAAGTAGTGAGACAATTTAACTATTAAACAGGTGCTTCCATACAAAATTATTGCTTTTTGTCTAGTCCATTCACAAAAATTTTGGCTTAAACTGATAAATTCCATTCTTTTCGAAGAGTTATAAAATTTCTATGTTTTTACAAGCTGAGATAAGAATTCTCTATATGGTTTCAGAAACTACTTCACTTGTTGAGCTTTCTATCAACTGTTGTTCCTGCTAAAAGTGATTTTATGAAATTACAGTTTTCTAACAAGATTGTGTCACGATATTGCCTATTGTACGTACTATTGCCTATTGTATGTAAATTTAATTGGGGGGGGGGGGGCGTCCGCAGACTTGGACCGATTGAGATTTCAAAATTTTCCATGCCCTGGTGTGTAGGACTTAATGGCAATCTAAGGTTCTTTTGAGAGTATTTGAAATCTAATTTAATGCATTCTTAGTGGGTTCTATGAGTCTTCTTGATTTAAATGGGATATTATAACCCTGTGCTCATCCTATTTGTAAAATTTATATCTCACTATACTTGTTAGTATCTGTATAGTAACTTGATTAATGAAAGTCAGTTCAATGCACATTTTTTAGAGACAGATGTAGTTCAAGAAAATTCAGTATGCTCAAAATGTTATGACTTCAGACATCATATTCATAGTTGGTTAATTAGCAAACAATTGAGTTTTATTATACTTTATATTTTCGTGTGATGCTGATGTGGTTAGATGACAGAACTATAAAATACTCACATTTACATTCTTTCTAAATATGTAGGATTGCTTTTCAATCTCCTAATATGAAATAATTCAAATCTGTTTGTTAGCTGAATTGTTTGTTATAACTAAATATTATGTATGTCTTGGATTGCTGTAATATTCTTTCATACATAACAATATAATCAACCAATCTATCTTACATATTATGCCATCAATTCATCGATTTATTAAAATATTGAATATTGGTTGATGGTGAAAGATGTTTATCTGTTCATGTGATCCATTTTCAAGCTGATTCATGTTTGTTTTTTTTTCTTTTTTCTGTCTTATGTCTTTGTATATAAATTATACAAAACACCAAAATCTTGTTATATATGCAATATATGATTGGAAGACTATAATGCTATAAGTTATAATGTTAACATTTGTTGTCAATATCACTGAAGACCTTACTTTGTTATTCTTAATGCACAGAGTGAGGGTATAAGATATATTGTATGATATACCAGAAGTATTGCATCATTATTACTATAAGTATTAGCTTATTGGCTTATATCCTAATGACTGTATTGTATCAGTCATCATAAATATTCAAATAAGCCATTTTGATGATTTCTTACTTTGAAATTCGAAGTAATAAATTTTCAATGTCCATCAAATAATATGGTGGTTGGATGGCTGTAATTGTTGTTGTTAAAATGTCTTCTTGTTTTTACATTAATTGATGTCTACACTTAATTCAAGTCGCTATATGTATTTTAACACATTTGTTGTCAAAGAAACTGAATTTTTTATCTTATATTTAATAAAATTGTGATTACCATGTTTGCTGTATACAAAGTTACTGATTCATTCTGGAATGCTGTTTCAAAGACTTGTTTGAATATTTATAAATGTCAGGCATAGTTTTAGCTGACAATACCAAATTAATAAATGTTTTATCAGAGCTCAGGAGAAATGAAATTATTTCAAGCTTGTAAGAATTCAATAAATTACTTTGTAAAAGATAAATGAATAACAATAAGAAATAGGATGTATATAGGTACTGAGGTTAGTTTAGAAAAATTAAATGTGAAGGCTACTGTCACAGAACAGATATAAATATTTTAAGTTCTATTGTAGGTGAAAACCATGGAAACTTCTGTCCCATCATCAGCAAGTATAGATCTACCACCTATACATGTATATGCTGACAATATACATTACTGTGCACTGATCACCGAGGATCTTACTGAAGGGCTTATGATTAAGGTATTATATCATGGTTTCTTTTTATAATTTCCATGATTTTTCATAGTTTCTATGATTTTTCATGATTTCTTTGAATTTTCATAATTTACATGATTTTTTATAATTTATATTTTTCATAATTTCTAAATTTTTACATAATATGTACATTTTTCAATAGTGCCTCCAAATGTTCATAAAGGATTATCTGAATTTTGATAATTTTTCATTTTTTAGAGATGAGATTAGATTGAACTTTCCAAAGTTTGTTCATGAACATGGACTTTCTTGTACATGTATATTGTTGAATTCCTTTTTGTGGTTTGTAGTGTAAAAGAATATTTATGAAGTATTTATATAATTCTCGGTTAATCATGTACTTACACTTGATACGTTTATATATTGGTAATTTCATATGGCTATAAATGATGTAACATTTAATGCCTAATAAATATTATGTTAAAAACAAAATTAGCTGTCACTACCTGGAAGTAATTGATTTGAATGCTGCAATTTTCTTTATCATAAACTCTTATAAGACTTTTGGAATGTTTCTTTTAAAAACATAAGATTTAGGCATACAAATGCTATACTTTAGTCTCACAAAAACAAAAACATTAAATACAAAACAGAAGTGATTATTTAGAATGGTCATAGTTAAATTAATACAGCTTACTGAATATTCTCTTAAAGTGTCACAGCCACTTTACATTTTTACAGATTTAAAAATTTTGATATTACAGGGTATACAGATTACTGCTACCACACCAACAGCTAGTGCTGTAAGGATGGAGAATGAGGCTATAGATATTGAAGTATCCAATAGAGTACAGATGGCTGAATCTAATCCATGTGTCAGTGAGTGTGCACTGTCAAACATGAGTTAATAGAAAGTAAAAGCAGATTTCAATGAAATATTTCATTTTATTTATGCTTTGTTAGAAAGTAGCTAAAATGGTATTTTGTACAATTAGATGTTTAGTGTATTTTTCATCTATTGGATTATAAGTATATTGTCTATTACAGTGTTTGAAGATGATCATAAAGTATTCATAAAGGCTCAGGTAGATTTATGTCTATCACTCTGACAGCTGACTAAGGTATGTTTACCTAAGTTTGTGTCTGAACAATTGACCTATGGTGAGACTGTATTTTGCCAATTATCTTTTATTATCTGACCTGTGTCTTATATCTGCTCATTGTTACTAGTATGAAGTGTGACATTAAAACATATTTTATTGATTGTTAATGCAGTGACAAGGGTACCTTTTAGACCATAGTGAAATTTTTCAGACATGCATATGAATGACCGCACTAAAAAATTTGTATGCACCTGTTTGATGACCTGTTTAGTCTGTCCTAGATTGTTGACAAGGTCATGTTGCTATGGAAATTATCCATTACTTGCAGGTAACATCTGTTCTGACATTGTTCATTCTGTTATTCCAGAACCCAATGTTTGAAGAAGCTGATCTTGAATTCCAAACCATGGCTTTCTTTAAAACAAAGATATCTGTGAGAAATGAATTACAGGTAAGTATGACATCTCATTGTGTTAAATTTGTGTAAAAAATTGACATATATAGTTCCAAGTTTTGAGATAAGTGAAGATGATAAGTGCATGTAGATATCTTGTATGTACAGTATCATGTAGATTTCTTGTATGTACAGTATCATGTAGATTTCTTGTATGTACAGTATCATGTAGATTTCTTGTATGTACAGTATCATGTAGATATCTTGTATGTACAGTATCATGTAGATTTCTTGTATGTACAGTACCATGTGGTATCTTGTATGTACAGTATCATGTAGATATCTTGTATGTACAGTATCATGTAGATTTCTTGTATGTACAGTATCAGGTAGATTTCTTGTATGTACAGTATCATGTAGATTTCTTGTATGTACAGTATCATGTAGATTTCTTGTATGTACAGTATGAACAGTATCATGTAGATATCTTGTATGCACAGTATCATGTAGATTTCTTGTATGTACAGTATGTACAGTATCATGTAGATTTCTTGTATGTACAGTATCATGTAGATATCTTGTATGTACAGTATCATGTAGATATCTTGTATGTACAGTATCATGTAGATATCTTGTATGTACAGTATCATGTAGATATCTTGTATGTACAGTATCATGTAGATTTCTTGTATGTACAGTATCATGTAGATAACTTGTATGTGCAGTATCATGAAGATTTCTTGTATGTACAGTATCATGTAGATTTCTTGTATGTACAGTATCAGAGAGAATGTAATCCTCTTTGAAGATCAGTTCAGTGATTTTTGATATGATTTTGTTAGTGAGGGCTGTCTTCTTAACAGCTAGAGGTGGATTCTGTATTAATTGATTACTGCAGCAAGTTACATAAGCTTATACAGTCAACCATGTGCTAAAGACCACCTGTGAACAGAAGTCACCTTGGCATGAAGATTTGTAGTTTTATCTTTTTTAACAAACATTTGTAGTTTATTTCAACCTCTGAATTAAGGCCATCTTCAATGAAGGCTCATCTTTACTCTTTCAAAACATGTCTTCATGGACAGAACTGATTGTATTTGTGAAATTTTTATGAATTTTGTTCTCAAAAGAAAATGTTTTACATGCAAATTAAAGTTGGTACTGTTTTGATCCTTGTAGGATGAGATGACACCCTGAGTGTCCACAGATCAGAAAGCACTTTTCATCAATTTGTCCAGACCTATTGTACTAGCACAACCATAAGCATTTGATGAAGGTAACATTGTCACTGAACATAAAATCTAGTATTGATATATAACAAGTTATCAGTAGTCTCCCTCCACTTTGAGTTAGAAGATACAGAGTGCTACCAGACAAGTTATAGACAGATTACCACAGATAACAACAAGTACACCTCAAGTATTGAGTACATTATTCCTACAGTTAACTGTGGACGATATTGGACTATGTCTTCCTATAACACCATTCAACTCATTTGTAAGTGCTTTAATTCTGTCTAAAATATTCAGTATTTTTTATTAATTTGCATAAAAACGCAGTACAATGTACATGATAAACTTGTATTAGTCAGCTCGATGGTCATAACTTGTTTGACTTTAAATCAATCACATGTATCTGTCACCTTGTGTTCTATGCTGAAATGTTCTGTTTTATAATTTCATAAACTTTTCATTTTATGAATCAGGCCTAGTGTGCTTGATTTTCATAAAACTTTTTTATTTAATGGAAATATTTTTAAATATTTGATCTCTCTTGGTTAGTGTTTAGATGTGTTTTCTAACTTTTGTTAATACTTGTAAGTACTGGACATTGGTTGTGTTATGTTGTATATGAAACCTTTTAATCTTTTTCATCAGATACCCAGTAGGATTACAGACAATGAGCCAGTAGCCACTGTTGTTCTTACATAGAGAGTACTCAAATATGTGCTTGTTCCTCTGGTTCCCTTGTCAGTAAAGGAAAATTTTCAGGCTTTTGTTTGAGAATAGCAGAAGATTTTGAGACCAGTTTAGATGACTGGAAACCAAACCAAGATGACGCTCAGGAGATGAATGCATGCGTGGTACCTGAAAGAACTTATGAAGTGTGTTCACAAACTATCAACCATCAATGTACTGGTAATAGACTATTTTATTCATTGTATTGTAATTTTCATGTAATACAGGTTCATTGGTGATGTTGAATTTATCCTTTTTGACTCTAGTTATACTCATACTCTTATAATGTGTATGAAAGTTTTTGTGTACAAAATGTTTTATATGGACACCAAACATTGGTCTTTCTGTAATGGCTTGTGCAAAAAAGATGGTGGCAGTGTTTAAATGTCTCTGTGTTCTAGCTTTGATTGTATGGTAAATATGTTGTTAAATGTATCATTGCATTATTAAGAATTGACTGGTTAAATCTGTTTTGTTAACTGACAGATCCAAACAGCAATACCAAAAGGATTCTAAACATTAAATTGGAAATACAAGGTATTGATGTACATTTGGATACAAATCTTGGTAAGAGGTTGTCTGCCCTTGGTAGTACTCTAACTTTACTGACAGGAGAGGAAGATGTAGAATTCCTATTAGACAACATGGATGAAAGATTGGATGTGTCTCTTGAAGATATGACAGAGTTTCCTGTTAGTATAATTTTATATTAACAACATGTTGTTATTTTTTTTTTCAAATTGAACTGTAATCTTTTTAGCAGTCATTAAAGCTTAAGTTATTAACGTTTGAAATGAGGCCACCTTTAAACCATGACCACTCCTTGGTACATTTTTTTAAATAAATGACCAAGTTAACTTTTGAATAGAGGTCAGTTATACAAAGAGACCATATTTCTTCTCTTGCTTCAATGCCTTTTGTTCCCAGCTATTGATTGTCTCTATTGTTAATGTCCTAACGTGGTGACAAAATAACACATGAACTTTTACTACCTAATTTTTTGTTCAAATTTCAGTTCAACTGTATTTTCAATATTTCATTTTTTTGCTTCAGGGAATAGGGATATTGTATCAAGCTGGTGAAATACTGGTAGATGTCCGTCTTATGAACAATGTGCTGTATAACATCAGTCCTAGAATGCTTTTCTTACAATATTATATTACACAAATAGAGATGGTATTTTGATTTTATGATTTTGAAAATACACTTACTGAATAAACACTGCAATTTTCATTTTGTTGTGTTTCTATAGCAACATTTGGAGTATGCAAGAAGAGCCAGTGTTGTTGCTGAAACTTTACCTAAGTTTGTGTTTGATACAAGATTAGGTCCAAGGAAGAGAGCTAGACTATTTGAAAAAGAAATGAACGAGCAAGTTAAGATTGTTCAAGGTTGAGGTTAGTTTCATTTAACAGGCCTGTGATTTTTCTGTGGATTTCCATGAATAGGATGATCTTGTGGGCAATTTTTGTTAAACTTGTAAATCCACTGCTAAAGTCTTAGGGGCATGGGGGTAAGTTCATTCTCTAATGTTCATTTAACAGAAGTTTATGATTGCAGTCACCAGTAGTATTACTGGTACTCCTATCTGTCTAATTATTCCATGTTTACAACACATTCTGGGTGTTATTCTGTGCCATGATTTCCAAGCACACCCCTGATCTAGAACTACTCAACACTTGCTTATGATATTCTTCATATTTGTTTACAAAATCACAAAAATCTGGAAGATTGTGAATGGTTTAGTGTTTATGACCTGGACTGTAGTTTGTTATTTAATCTGGAAGATTGTGAATGGTTTAGTGTTTATGAACTGGACTGTAGTTTGTTATTTAATCTGGAAGATTGTGAATGGTTTAGTGTTTATGAACTGGACTGTAATTTGTGATTTAAGTGACTGTACTTTTCATTGAAGAGATTAGTATGACTTTGGTGGTTATTATCGCTAATTAATGTTTCTGTTTAAATGTATCATAAACTTTTAAATTCATCCAGGCTACATTTTTGTTGTCCTTTTTCTTGCAGAGAACTTGGAGCGAGCCAGTCTACTATAGAAATTGAAACTAGAAAACTCGAGGAGTTAAAAGGTATCATATTGAATGACTTCAAGAGGGAAGTGCTTTGGAGAATAAAGAAACAGAGTGACAAGGTTTTTAACTTTTTTATTCTTTTCATCTGTTTCTTCCTTAAAATTAATTGACAAAATAATCGTTTAAAAATCTCTTTAAAAGATAGCTGATTACATGCTGTATTTTTGGTTTATTGATTTGGTCATTCCGTTATAAAAGTGTATTAACTATCTAAATTCGTACTTCTGTAATGACTTACAAGGTCAAGGTCATATGGTGGTCGTGCAGAGGAGAAGCACAGAGTAAGGTAATATTGACAAGGTTTTAACACTGGTTTATATATTGTTGATCTTGTTAGGTGTTGTTTTTCAGCATGTAATTTCATGAATTATGGATTTAATGATCTTATGTTAATTTTTTTGGACTACTGTCCTACATGTTGTAAACTTGATTTTTTTAACAATAGAGTATCAATTAATTAAAAAATGGTTACTTGAAAATAAACAGAACTAATTTACTGTTTTCAAACATTGATATTAGAAAGACCCACTCCTCCATTCCCGTCATTATAATGCTTGTGGCATCAGTCCCCATTATTTGTGTGTATCATTGTTTTTACTATGCTATGACTCTTGTTGTGTTTAGAGAATAGTTTCCAGTTTATTGTTATGTTTTCATTTTTTCTTCAACAAATAACTTGTGGTAAGATTAGCATGTTCACTCTGCATCAGTTCTTATTTCATATGTTCTCATGTTTTGTTGTTTTGTACCTTTATTGTATAACTATTACACTTTTTTATCTGTGATGTATCAATGTATAGTCTATTAAAAATGATTTAAACATGTCTGGCTGTTTGATGAGTATTCTTATATGGCTGTTTTTGAATATTCTTTGCGTCCCCTATGGTTGAGTGGTAAAAAAGTGAAAATCCTCGTATGGCTGTTGCATGTATATTCTTCAGGGTGCTTACTAGATGTCAGAAGTTGAGGGTCAAAATTGTCTCTTGATTGATAATAATTTGAAGAGTCAACAAATTTCTTACTAGTGTTTTGGTAAATTTAACCCTTTGGTACAAATTCCCCAGAGTCAGAATCTTTATTTTGCTATTTCTAGTGTGAAAATGTCATTTTTAGGGTCAACCGAGGGCCTTGTTCTTGTATGTCTGATTGCATACTTCACATTTTTTTTGGTACATGGATAATCCTTATTGCTACATGTACATCTAAATATTCTTCAAGCTTATGCTTAGGTGATCTGAACATTTGTATTGAAAAATTGTGTTCTGAAACTTTTAAATCATTCTTTAGGCTTACTGCCTCATTATGCTGAATTATTATTCTTTTATCACATAATTATTTCATGTGAAATAAAAAGATAATGAAGAAAACATGTTTATTTGTGTCGTGGTGATGGAGACTGGGGATGCTGGTACATTATAACAGACAATAGCTTGTTGTGAAATAGCTTTTATTGTAGAAAGCTGTAACAAATAGCAAACAAGGTTATGAATGCTAAACAACTGGTTAAAAACGGTTTATATTGCAGAATGCCATACCAATAATTGTAAAACAAAGTTATGGAAAATAGTATTTTTTAAAACTATCTGGGCTGAAAAAGTGCCCATACAAACATGCAAGGAGACAATATCAAAGTAAGTATATGAGATAACAACATACATGGAGACAATATCAAAGTATGTGAAATAACAACATACATGGAGACAATATCAAAGTAAGTATATGAGATAACAACATACATGGAGACAATATCAAAGTAAGTATATGAAATAACAACATACATGGAGACAATATCAAAGTATGTATATGAAATAACAACATACATGGAGACAATATCAAAGTATGTGAAATAACAACATACATGGAGACAATATCAAAGTATGTGAAATAACAACATACATGGAGACAATATCAAAGTAAGTATATGAGATAACAACATACATGGAGACAATATCAAAGTAAGTATATGAAATAACAACATACATGGAGACAATATCAAAGTAAGTATATGAAATAACAACATACATGGAGACAATATCAAAGTAAGTATATGAAATAACAACATACATGGAGACAATATCAAAGTAAGTATATGAGATAACAACATACATGGAGACAATATCAAAGTATGTGAAATAACAACATACATGGAGACAATATCAAAGTATGTGAGATAACAACATACATGGAGACAATATCAAAGTATGTGAAATAACAACATACATGGAGACAGTATCAAAGTATGTGAAATAACAACATACATGGAGACAGTATCAAAGTATGTGAAATAGCAACATACATGGAGACAATATCAAAGTATGTGAAATAACACAAAGTGAAGAAAAAAAATAAGAAAAGAAATTATCTTGATGAAGTACATAAATACATGGCATGCCCCGAGCGGAGGAGGAGAGGAGGAGGTGGTAACATGAAAATATCGGAGATAGATATGTTAAACGTTGCAAAAAAAAGTATGTGAGCCAGATTTCTTTGTCTCCAAATAACAATGCTATGCACATGCGTAAAGTTAGCATGGGGTCAGCTGATGACTTTGGCGACTATCAGAAATAAAGTACCAGAATGGGAACAGTCTTCCCGTTCTTGTTAAAACTGCGACCCGACATGTGAAGAGGAAGGGCATCACACAGCTCCAAAATAAAACTTTTTATATACATATAAAATACATTTATTCACTATATTTGACAGACTTAAAGTCTTAATCTAATTTCGTTGTTCATGTTATTAAGACTTGGTGAATATTAACTGAAGTGCATGTGTTACTTGTATTTTTTTCTTTTATTCTGAGTGTATCTAATGTGCCGACTTAATTGATTTTTTTCCTCTTCCACTACAATGATACTGTAATTCATTTATTTATATTCAGGCTTGGTTAATCCTGGTGATTCATTTACTGTTTTTCTGTGGAGAGATTAGTTAGAATTTATATCATTTTTTGTAACTTATAATCTTATTCAGTTTAGTTAATGTTGCTTTATCAGGATCAAGATTGAAATAAAAACTGAACAACTTCGTGACTAATGTTGATTTGTATATTTTTGCAAGAATGACTACTGCTTTCAGTCGTTTAAGTCACACAGGGGTCATCTCCCCTATATATCAACAAGTAAGCTGAAAGTTTATGTGTTATGTTCTAAATGAAATTAAAGTATTTAGTGAACCAAACTTGCTTCATTAGTGGAATACAAAAACAGAAATACTGCAGCTAAAATAAGTTACATTTTATCAAATGCATTTTTATCAGAATTTAGTGGAATGTATTCTGGTTTTAATCATTGCAGTGTCTGTGTTTGATTGTAAATGAATTAAGATCTCTTATTATGACTGTATTACTTGAAATATTTTACCTACTTTACTTAATGTTGATTTACTTGTACTGAATGAATATACAGTATAATCTCTATATAAAGACCCCCTGTGGAACCTGTAAAACCATAGTTTATTTAGATGACTGATTAACAAGTTTAAATGTACAGAAAATATTGATAACTGGGCTGAAAATCAATTTCCATTGTAGTGAGGTGGTTATTATATTTAGGTGACCACTAATCAAGGGTTTTGTGTGTATGTATTATAATATCATTTGTGCTGTATTAACTGGGGTGAGGGTTGAGTGTCATAGTAATCTAGCATATGTATCTAGGTTTACTGAAAATACTGTTGCAGAAAATATTGTATTTTTATAATTTCTTTTAAGATAAATTCAAAATGTATAATGTCGATCATAATTTATTTATTCTTTTCTAAATTCATTGATAGATCAATTTCAGTAGATTTTCAATTTCTTTACAATAAATTTTTGGTGTTTAATCTATTGTCTATAGATTCTTTCTTATTTGATGTTTTTAGAGAAAGATTATCAGCAGTTTTCTTGACTTCAGAGGACTTGAAGAAAAGAAGGGAGTTGTTTTATAGTAAGTGAAGTTATTATTCATCAGAAATTATATTGTCATGTTATCTGCAGTTAATTTTGTGAGAAAAATAATAAATAATTTTGATATGAGGTAGAAGTTTTAAGTTGAGATTCTTTTGTGTGTAAAAGATACTATTTTTTCTGAAACAAAACTGAGGGATTGAAAATTAAATTCAGGCAAGTTAAGATATTTTTGATAAACTCATCTATTTATCCTATTCCAGTTATAACTATCTACTTTCTTAAGGATTTTGAATTAAGTTTTATGATGCTATTTGTAGATTGAAGAGTTCAGGTTGTCTGGTTGTCATAACTGAGAGATGTTACAACAGTAAATATGACCATGTTAGAGGGTGGAATGAGCTCAGTGTTGTATTTGTGAAATGTCAGTTGGTTGGTGTATCAAGTATTATTATTTTACCAGTTACATGTACCATGGAAGCTAGTACTAAAACATTTATAGGTGAACATTTTAGAAGTTCATAGTGTAAAATACAATAAATTGATAAATTATTCATCTTCAGTATAATTTAGTCAACACAATAATGGTGTCTTATTAACCTGGGTTTTCTTGATCCATCTACTGGTATCTATGGAATAAATGTCTTATCAAGACTCACTTGGTGAAATTAATCATTATATGTACTGACTGAGGTTGATGAAGTTAGTATGAATATTTTTGTTGATGTTTCATATTGAATTAAAATTTCAGGGTTATAGGTAAATATATCACTCTATGCAAATAGATATGTTTTTATATACACGTATAGCATATTTAGTAAGTATTTTTCAGTCTTGTTAGTGCAAATTCATAGTTCATTGTTTCAATCCATTTCAGGATTTGATGTCAGGATTGCTTTAATGGTTGATCTTATTGAATTTGAAGATTAAGACTAGAACTTGTGTGTACTGAATATGGACAGGATGTCATTTATGAATTGTTCAGCTACTGTGATTAATGATTAACAAAGGCTTGTTAATTTGACTTCTTCCAAATAGTTATCTCTGCAGTTTTTGAAAAATGTTCTGTGATGAGAAGAACAGAATTTTTGTGGTATCTGGCATCTGTTTTACGACAGGTGGCATGCTGGAGAATTGATTCTTTATTGATCTTGAAGTTGCAATAATTCATGCTTTATAAATACCATTAACTGAGAAAATCAGATGCAGTGATAAGGACAGTTCTATAATCACTTATATATGGTGGTTGTATTTCACTTTCTTTGTTTATTCTTATTATCAATGTTATTGTTTTTCAAATTTATTTTTATTGTAAAAGATTTTGTAAGACAGTATTATTGATAATTGAACTCAACTCAGGGTCAGCAATATGTATGGGATCCATATGGATCCTTGGTGGATTTCATTCTGGGCTTTGCAACCAGGAAAGTGCAACCTAGCTGGGTCCCATGTGGGCAGCACATATTGGCTAATCATGAACCCCATATAGGGCACATGTAACAAACTATACTTTGAGCACAGATTTTGACCGTAATTGACCAATCAGCGTCCAGGAAATTTTGGGCCATACCAGTTGTCTCTGTACACCAGAGTCAACGGGTACCAGTTTAGCATATTTACACAAGGGAGGGAACTCAAAAAGAGAACTATGTAAGGGAGATAATAATTGTGCGACCAATAATGCTGAAAAAAAGATTGTTAGGTCATCCTTTGATCTCTTTATTTTTTCATACAAGAAATTCATGTGCATGATAAATCACATGACAGTGTTTACCAAAAATGTGTTGATACAGGACCAAATCAATGAAGCAGAACCTAGTCAGGATTAGTTGTCTATAGGTGTTTGTTTAGGACCAAGTATTGATAAGAGTCTTAACTAATATATGTCACAATGCTTCCTTCTTTCTTGATTTTTTTACATAAAGGTGTTGTAAACATACATTTTCATAAATACTGAATAAATAGACTTGGGAAAATAATGAAAAAGGCATGGATGAGTTATATATTTTATTCTACAACCTTTCATAATACAATCATAAAATCCATGTAATCACCAGAGAGATTTCAACAAAACATCAATAAAAATTATTATAAATAAAAACACATTGTTTTATCAAAATACAATTACTGAAATTAAAATAATAAGAAATAATGTTGATAAAAATCCTACTCATACAAATTATACACAACCAGACAGGATGCTCCTTCACTAGCATGCTTTCAAGTTATAAACTGCACACTGCAGATATCTCCTAACAACAACTGCTACTCTCAGCAACTTGCATATCTCATGCAACCATCTCCAAACTACAGTCGCCAACATATCTCAGCTACCTCTCAACCAATATAACCTGCAGACTAGTAACTAATTTTTAACAACAATCACAATTCAACTACAGGCCACATACAAATCTCAGCCTCTCAATTACTGTAGTCTGCATATCACAGTTAATTCCAAATAACAACCGCCTCTCAACTACAAATGCCTGCATATAACAACCATCTCTCAACTACAAAAGCCTGCATAATGCAGCTTATTCCAAATAACAACCACTGCTCAACTATACAAGCCTGCAAATAACAACCATCGCTACAAAAGCCTGCATACTACAGCTAATTCTAAATAACAACCACCTCTGAACTATAAAAGCCTGAATACCACAGCTAATTCTAAATAACAACCACCTCTCAAATATAAAAGCCTGCATACTGCAGCTAATTCTAAATAACAACCACCTCTGAACTATAAAAGCCTGCATACTGCAGCTAATTCTAAATAACAACCACATTCAAAGTACAAAAGCCTGCATACTACAGCTAATTCCAAAATAACAACAACCTCTCAATCACAATAACTTCTAATCTTCACTACTTCCCTGCAACAACTACCTTTCATCTACAATAACCTGCAAATCTCAGCTACCTCCCAACCACAACTGCCTCTCATCTAAAGGAGACTGCAAATCTCAGCTACCTTTCAATGACAACAACTTCTCAACTACAGTAGGCTGAAAATCTCAGCTACCTTCCAACAACAACCACCTCTTAACTGCAGTAATCTGCAAACTAAACCAATGGTTTTAATGGTTGACTGCTAAAGAGGGTTAGCACAGTACTAATATTATCGTCATATTTAATCAAACACCATGTGTGAAAATGTATAGTTTTCAGAAAAGTCAAATCATAAAAAACTTCATGCGAAAATCTGAATATGACAACATACATCACATAACTAACCACGAATATAACACACAAACATACAACATCACATAACTAAACATGGATATCAGAATATGACATACATACAACATCACATAATTAAACATGGATATCAGAATATAACATACGTACAATATCACAAAGCTAAACATGAATATCAGAATATGACATACATACAATATCACGTAACTAAACATGAATATCAGAATATAACATACATACAATATCACATAATTAAACATGAATATCAGAATATGTCATACATACAATATCACATAATTAAACATGAATATCAGAATATAACATACATACAATATCACATAATTAAACATGAATATCAGAATATGACATACATACAATATCACATAACTAAACATGAATATCAGAATATAACATACATACAATATCACATAATTAAACATGAATATCAGAATATAACATACATACAATATCACATAATTAAACATGAATATCAGAATATAACATACATACAATATCACATAATTAAACATGAATATCAGAATATGACAAACATACAATATGACATAATTAAACATGGATATCAGAATATAACATACATACAATATCACAAAGCTAAACATGAATATCAGAATATAACATACATACAATATCACATAATTAAACATGAATATCAGAATATAACATACATACAATATCACATAATTAAACATGAATATCAGAATATGACAAACATACAATATGACATAATTAAACATGGATATCAGAATATAACATACATACAATATCACAAAGCTAAACATGAATATCAGAATATAACATACATACAATATCATATAATTAAATATGAATATCAGAATATAACAAACATACAACATCATGTAACAACTTCACATGAAGATTGGAGAATAACAAATGTATGAATCGTATAACAAAATGAAAATCAGAATTTAAGAAACATACATAGTCACATAAATAATAATTCAGTTATACATTGTTGTTACACACTAGCTAAGGGGAAATGTTCTGTTGTGTTGTAGTATAATATATTTATCACATGAAAATAATTTCTAATGTAAATAATGAACGACAAAAACATAACCAGCTTAAAAAATGAAATTCTTATAGAACTTCAAACAACGAAGCTAAACTGCTGCCCTTCAAAATGCTTGTCTCCATAGTTTAAGGTGATTGTTCTCCCCAAATACAGATACAAACACAGGTATTCCTCTTTCAAGTGGAAAACAGGCTCTTTTTATCATCAACACAAAAAGGGCAACAATATACTTATCTGACCAAA
Source organism: Lutraria rhynchaena (assembly GCA_008271625.1). NCBI lineage: Eukaryota > Metazoa > Mollusca > Bivalvia > Venerida > Mactridae > Lutraria > Lutraria rhynchaena. Next base: position 61,468 of record VIBL01000109.1, on the reverse strand, counting down.
ATGTTCACAAAGAACAAAACATGCAAAAAGTTTGGAATCTGAACATTTTAGCACAGAATCTGTCCAAAATGTTCATACACAAATACTTTAACAAAATTACAATAACCGACATGGAATAAAACATACAAAAAAGTTTGGACATCACACCATTTTAGATCATAATCTCTTCAAAATGTTTAAAGTTTGTGTCATGTAACTGCAAACAAACATTTTTTAAAGATGGTCCAGATGCATAAGTTTAAGAAGCACACATTTATGATATTTATAGAAGACAAGAAAGATAAACAGTAATCTTCAAATAGTCCAGTAATTCCTGTGCTACAATTTTTTGTTAAGGATTTCAGGATGTCAATAGCTGATCCACAATGTTGTATAAACCCTTTAAGAAATTCTATATCTTGTAATTGCACGATCAGAACTGCACATGCTCATGTTTCCAATTCAGCCACAACATGACAAATTTGATTGGACATGCTGTTACTATCATCAGCCAATGGGAGAGTATGTTGTATAGCACAGATGTTATCATCATGTGGCAGCAAGATTGTTTGCATGACTGTGACAATAGCATGAGTCATAGATGACTGTATGCTGCTAAATATCTGAAATATTAAATACACATCTTAACTAATAATTCAACAATGACAAGAATATTAATTGCACTATTATATAAACTTGAACAATTTCAAGAAAATATATTAATGAAAACATGTAAATGCTTATTGTCAATAGTAATGGTAACAATTGAAAACACGCAATCAAACAAGAATACCAATCAACACAGTACAAACATACATACATACACATACATTCATACAACACAACACAACACAACACAACACAACACAACACAACACAACACAATACAATAAATACATACATACATACAAGATCATCTGACTATTCATAAAAATCATGAGAAAAATGTATAATGGAATATATGTTCAAATTATAACTGTAAAATAAAAAATTGTGAGTAGACATTTGTAATTTAATGAGTTTCTTGTGACCAGAGGAATGCTTTGAATTCCATAATAGCCTGAATTGTGTTTTCAATAATAAGCATCAATTAAAAGCCAAATAAAAGTCCAAATTATAGTTATACTGTATACTCATTGTAGAATCGTTGTCCATGTTACTGTTAAGCTAGGTGGGATTCAAACTCACAGTTGTGAAGGTCTATTGATTATAAGTTAAGCAACCACTGTCAAATTATATGCCACACCATCATACATACCCTATTTCTGTATGGAACCACTCAATGAAATGGTACTTGTATGAATCATCATATCTTGGTGAATACATCCCATCTTCATCATTGTCTAACTTTATGGTGACCAAACTTGTTTACCACTTAGCCATTAGAATTCTCTATTTCACCATTAATCTAAACAACACATTATTAATACAGATAAATGTGTGGGTAAAATCAGCTAACTGAATGAGACATGTGTAAAACAACTCAATATAAAACCACCTTTAAGGCTAATCTGTCATGATACTGAGAGTCTGAGATATTTATTCTAGTTGAGTTAGAATTTTACATAAAACAGTGAATTTCAGTAGGTATAGTAATGGAATGGCTTTTTTGCACAGCTAGGAGAATAAATATCAAGGTCTAAAACTACATATGGATACCAGTTGTAAAATGCAGCCTCACCATTAGCTTAATTCATGAATGAAATAACCAAACAGGTGTTTCAGTTTAAACACCAGTATTAGAGTTCAGTTTTATTACCCTGTTCATTTTAAGGCCCAAGTAAGGATATGAAATTGAGCTCACCTCTACAACCAGGTGTAATAATCTCTTGGAAGCCATCAAGTACACATAATGTAGCCTTTACCTGTCAAGCCATAGACACCAGCTGATGACTGACACCTTGGGGAGCCCAGACTTTTGACACAGTTCAATAACACAGGTAATCCAGTCATCACATTGGTCAGTACCTGATAATGTATTAAATTACAGAAAATGTATTGGTGTTAAAAAATATCATATGTCTCCTTTCAAGAATTGATTATTTAATCCACAAATTCAGTGGTATAGGTATCAGGTTAGAGTTGAACACCTCTTTCAATAGTCTGATGCTTAAGACTTATGAGTTTAAAAGTTACACCTCAGAAAATATGTGGATGAACAAGAAGAATGATACCAATCTGTCACAGAGGACACAAACTGACTGAGCTCATAGATCAAATAAGTTTTACTTTAATCATAGATTCAAATGTCATCAAAATGCTAAGCAGCAGTTTTAGGTGTTCAAATGAGGTCAATAATACAATCTTATAAACCTTCAACACTGATTACATAAATATCAAGTTGATCATATTTACTAAATACCAAAGAAACAATACTTTATTTAAATCATAATTTATGTAAAATATTAGTGAATACAGATCAACAGAGGTAAAGAAACATCATACAAACCATTATTCTTTGCATTCATAACAATGTACATGATGTCAGCTTGTAACTAACCCTTTGTACAGCATCAGTCCAAGATTTCTCAGAGTTCATTAGGTTGATGTTACTGTTCACAAGAAAATACAACAATTCAATCAGCAGCCACATGATCACAGATAAACAGTCACAGTGGATCAGTTCTACATGTAAAAAGTAGAATACTTCAAACAAATTACATCACAACATTTTCTATCAATCAGTATGCAATTATATGAATACTTTGAATTATATTAAGTCAAACTTTGATATTAAGACCACCTGAGGGAATTTTCAAAGCATGTATGTTTAAAAGCAAAAATATTTAATGTTTAAAAGCAAAAATAAAGCAAGTTTAAGATGACAAAGGCGTACATTAACACTTATTTGCTTATGGAATGCAAACAGGATGAACAATATTGCAATGAGGAATGAATTACAATGGTGAAATGTTACGACTTTTTAAGATAGGCGTGTATAGAATACTGAATTATATACAATATGTCAGTATCATACATCAGTATATATACCTTTAACTTCTTGCAAGGTTTTCAAGAATATACCCTAAGACAAATTTAAGATAGCATTTTTGTACTTGTTGTTAAGGTGAATAAATTTTTGTACAGCATTAAAAACTATTAAAAAATACCTGGCTAATTCAGTATTCTTCTCTCTACAGATAACCTCTGTTTCAGTTTTCTTCTTCTCACTAGTAGTAACTTCAGATGAGAGAGATAGAGTTGACAGTCCCCTAGAGTAACAAGTCCTATCTGAGCCCACTTAGCTGCTTTCTTAAGTGCAGAAAGGGCATCCTGAGTGACCACATTAGCCTTATGGTTCTATACAACAGAGAAAAATGTATTTTTGAGCTTTCACTCCTGTTTTCAACATTCTGTGATATATTTGCAGGCAGATAACCATATCAGTTCTTTCTGGATTCCGTACCAATACATGCCTAGTCTGTGGCAAGTCACAGCATTACCTATACATTAAAGCATATTTTATGTACAACATTAGAATTCAAATGTGCAGTTAGTTTGAGTTCAACTCTCATTTTCAACTGAATATAAAGTCAGAAAATGCCAACACAAGACATAAGTCCTTTTAAAGTACAGAAGAATTTGATAGTGAGACCATCTTTGGGACAAAAAATCAGTCTTTCTATGGAGGTGGTCTCATTTTTAAGTTGAAAAATACTGGAAAACCAGTCCAAAAATAAAACATTATGTGCTTATTACAATGAGATGATAGTAACCATGATGTTTAGGGAGGTTCTACTGCAATTATTGCAAGACAATATTTTCCATCCTAGGTTCATTCCTTTGAAGTCTGATTGAAATTGGCTGATCGGTTTCAGTTTTCATCTAAAACAATTGTTGATGATGCACAGCACACAATGATGGACAGGGTGAACACTTAAAAGCTCACTATGAGCACTTTGTGCTTGGATAAGCTAAAAAGTTATGAATAAAGAAAGTCCACATTTTTTCTAGGGATTACAATCTTACCTCAGTAAGCATTGTATTATTTCATGTTAAAATTGTTCCGCACTCTCTTGTGTATGAATACTGACAACAAGCCATTCTGTAACACGGACTCCTCTACACTATCTTTCTGCTAGTTTGAATCAGAACCCATGGAAGTTTGATGACATCACCTAAAACATATTAGAAATAAAGCAAAAGACAATAATAAGAAAGGACATCATTTAAGCATTTAAAACTAATAAAAGAAGTCTCTATTTCATTCTTCATTCTCGCAATAATGAGACATTTACACTCTCAGGTTGACAACTGCATACTTAACTTTTACATATATACGCGATTAACATTTGTAGACGATTTTTGCAACGTCCATATAAGGCAATATCACAAAAATAGCCGAAGATTAAAAGGAGGAGCCAATTTTCGGGATCTGAAAATGAAGAGAGGTAACTCTAACGATATCAATGTGGAAAGTACAGAAAGATTTATTTCATAAAACATTTGTTTACCACACATAAGAACTGCATTCATTGACTTCAAATATTCTACAATTTTGTTTCAATGTATTCTAGCCTAAGATATTCAAGTAATGCACAGGTGGTAAGATTTTGTTGTACCGAAAGTGAGTGGACAATTACGTTTATTTACGATGGTGTAGCGGGCGGGGAATAGGCGGAGCTTATTTATCTACCATTCAAACATGTAAAGCTGGATTATGCTGTGCCAAATCATGATGGTCAAAAATGCAAAGTGGCGCAGGTTAAGTAAGAAAGCGTTTTGTTCTGCTGGTGTACACACAAACACTGAATATCCTACGTGTCAGGATGGACACTTGGTATTGCCACTCATATAAACCAGTGAATGTTTTATAGTGTAACAATATGGAAGGGTATATCCGCCAGGACATTCATGCTTCCAAATGACATTGTTATGTTAATTAATTGCATACACATTCAGAAACATGACAACTGCATTTTACTTTCGGACATTCATTGCTCAAGCAGTTCATCTTGCTTGTTTCTTAATGTTAATGAAATAATCATTTCATGAGTGTCATTTCTTCTTGTATGTGATTGAGTAGTGCGTTCAACATGTTTGTTGCTGACATCAATATTGAAATGTTTATTCTTACAATTCCTAATTAATAACCTTGTGGCTCTTAATTAATAATTTCTTAACTATTATTTATAATACAATTTTTAAATAAATAAAATAACAACACAAACACAAAAATTTAAACCTGGTAGTGCGTTTTATCATTGCAGGGAACCAATAAGAATATCAAATTCTAGCGCAAATTACTATACTTGAGAGATCACTCTCCACAACCAATTCAGCTGTTGGGTAGTTTCCATGGATTAAATGGTGAGACAGTAAAAACTTACTGGTCTTATTCTGCATTTGTCAAGAAACAGAGTGTTCAGTTTTAAACTTCAAACAGACAGTTATGGAGCCAAGGTAATTTTACAGCCTCGTCTAAGACATTTTCCATTCGTTTTTATTCAACATTATTGGCTTTTCTGTTTGTATACAATGTGTGGCGGTAACCAAAATACAAAAATGTATTTATGAAATTATAGTAGTACAGTAGAACAGGCCATGTTAGCAACAGAAGTTGCAATATTATGATGTCCGGTCTTAGCCAGGACTCCACTACTTTATTCATTTAATAGACAAATTTCAGTTGTTACATTTAAATATCTAATTTAACCTGTGTAGATTTATAAGTGATTTTAGTTCATGTAGAATGACCAGGTCTGACTGGGGACTGAACCCCGGACCTCTTAATCTGATGACCAGCACCCTAACCACTGCACTAAAGTGTTAACCTATCAGTACAGTGGTATATTGTGCTGTTATATTTTAGACAGTCACTACCCTCCTCCCCCTCTTCTTCTTGAGGAGTCATGCATTGGCCCAACATTACCATCGTCTAGCACTCACCCCTGGGTGCCCTGGCCCGTACTAAATTCTAACTTGCTGCAGGAGTAATGAAGCACATTCTTACAGACCTACCTAGATAGATATTTCAACCTTGATCTTGCATCTATCCTAAGGTTGAAAATTAATTGATGTTGCACCTTGGTATGATCCCAAAATGTAAATGTATTTTTAAAATCTATCAAGTTGTCTTGGAGGAGATATAGGATTTAGAGAGACAATAACAATATTGCAGTCACATTGCCCTTCATCATCTATCATCTTTGAAATTCTGAATAAAGATTTGTATGCTGACTTAATTTACTGAAAATTATATTTTTGTGGTAATTATTTTTCATAGTTAAGCATCAGACAGCTGTTATTAAACTTGAAATTCTGCATGCTTACACAATATTAAATTTGGCTTAACAAAAACCTTATCAGCTTATTAATTGTTGACTAAATGTGACTGATTTAACAGCTGCGTAGTATGCAATGATACTCAAACATAGAATAAGACATATATCCCCACAGCTGATTGTAGTACCGACTTAGTCTCAGTACAACTTCAACTGTTCAAGACATGTGTTTGGGAAAATGATTCAGTTGAATTCTGAAATGTTGAAACATTCAAAGATAATAAAATGGGGAAATCCACGCAGTTTTATTTAAATTTTCACGCTACTGAAGCGCTAAAATCAACTGTCCGAATAGGGGTCCTATTCCGAAACTGGCAGTGTTTTACATAATGTAATTTAAACTTTATTGTAATCCATATACAGTGATAACATTTCATTTCCAGGCAAGGTTCAAACAATACCGTTACAAAGACATTAAGTGGTTTTATAACTTACCAAACAGCATTCGTGATCTATGGTAAAACGCTCTTGGTCGCAAGATCCGAGAAAATCTTCTGGACTTTTTTTACTAGTACACCGTGAATATTTTATGAATTTTACGGAAATCGCCGGAATGTCTGGTTCCTGGCTATCGATGAATGCGATATTACAAATGGTAAAGGCTCATTGCAGCGAAGAGCCTCCATATATAACTGATTACACATTTATTGCATCGACCATGTCGAATATGGGTGGAGGACTTACAAGTTGTGGGCTCTGAATACATTAATATGACAACCCACACAGATCGTGTTAATTACAACTGATGACAATGGTGTATTAACCAATAGTGGACTACTAAAACAAGGGGTATTATCACAGAGAATCCGTTGTTATTCAGTGTACAGTAGCATCATCTTAGAGCTGCGGCTTTTCAAATATTAAGTGAAAATTTACCACACACACGCACAAACGCACGCACACACACACTTAGTGCAAAACCGAAAAACAAGGGCCTAAATTTTGTTTCCGCATCAATGTTGCAGAATTTTAGACATTTTCAAACACTTGAAAATATGAAAGTTCCAGAAATAACTATTAAACCACTATTAAACAAGTGATCCTTGCTCAAATCCCGCTAGCGACAGGTCATACCCTTCTATGATAATTTGATAAAAATGTCGATTTTCCTCCGTATGTGGGAAGTTGCAGGCGCCTTGTGGAAAAATAAGTACATATTAGATAGTATACAGTCCGGGAAAACTGGTGAGGTGTACCGGCCGCCGTATGTAACTGAAATACAATTATTGAGACATGGCGTTAAGCCCAGCGAAAAAAAAATGTTAATCAACTGCTGTGAACTAGATATACCTATTATGTCTCTCGTATTAATATGAATGGGTGGAGGGAGGGACGGACGGACGGACGAATTAACGGACGGTCGAACGGAAGGATGGATGGATAGATTTGTATATTTTGTCCTGTGTATGTATTATTTCAACAAAATTCTATCGTCTAGTAGTTAGAAAGACGCAATTGAGTGATATTGTTTTAAACATTTATAGACATGAATTAATCAATAGCGCATCCGTGTGGTTTGTCCCTTTAGAGCAACTATCCCATAGCATTCTTCATACATGTACTTTAAAACGAACTGCTTTTCTGGTCAGTCTTCCCCTATACCTAGACTATTGCGCAATTAAGATCACATTTTCAAAGTACCACAGATTGTCCTATCAGTGGGGCTCTACCGCGCATGAGATTCAGACATGAAATGCATTGTTGTACTAAAAACACGCGAATAGAAGTAATTACAGATATACATGTATACAGATAATATATAGATATTCATGGTATGGTAAATAATAACCATGAATGCTCAACGTGCACATTCGTGTATTACAAAAATATACAGCAGATGACTGACTACAATCTGCCTCGTGTCCGTAAATTCGAATCATAGTCGCTACATGTTGCCTGTGACAATTTGGTTGCAGAAAACAAACAGCGGTACAGAATCCAGGAAATCAGATCAGGCTATCTGCTCGACAATATATAACTGAATTATTGATGAAACACGCAAAAACGACTTATAGTGGAAAATACTTACTAGTATTCATTTGTCATGTCTTCCATTTGTATTGCTATTTTATATTGGAAATCGATCACCGCATATCAAAAGTTTTGCAAATCAATACATAAAACTATGTAAATCAAGTGAAGTATTCAAATTTATGCCAGGATTGTGATTCACTGTGTGCCTTGTAGTTTCGACAATAGCGACCTTCATTATCCTTATTGTAAATAATGCCAGTACATTTGTAGTTTTTGCTTCCTGGTATGGTCAAAAGATAACTAGTATCAATGAACGTAAATTTGATTGCAGAGCAGCCTGCAATACTCCGTATTACTTTCATACATGTTATTGAACAACTTGTAAGGTCGCATAATATATACATGTATCGATATTTTAAGTTAGTTTCACCGTCATGTTTATTAATCAAGGACTCCAAAGTAGAAATTTTGAACTCTACTATTTCCATGAACCTTATTAACTTGTCATAACGAGACAATTTCTACTGGTCAAGTTTGGATTTTCGACGCATATGAGTCTCCACACAAGTATAACGGTCCATCTAAAGGTCAATGGGAAAACGATCCATGGCGACATTCGTACATGGTTAAAAGTTTTCCGGAATTTTGCGGAACCTCCGGGTTTTCCCGGATCCGGTCCCTACTGTTTTTTATTGTTGTCGCAGCACCCAGGGTAAGATTTCCATTTTTTTGAAAATTTTCAACTTTTACCCATGTTCTTATAATTGAACATTGACTTGTAATATATTTAATACAGATATACATCTGCCTTATGGAGTTATAAAAAGAAAGCCATTGTCTAAAAATAAAATTTATACTTTAATTGCTACCTAAAAATGATAGTGCACTCGATACTTCGTAGAAAAAGTACGTGAAAATTGTAATTACGACATTATAATGTTTATGTGTCTGGTGGAAACAAAACAGAGGAATTAGCCATGTTCCCGAATGAAATGAAACTCTTGAATTAAATTACAAATATTTAATTTTTTTTTGCCCTATCAATCTTAATTAAACAATGCCATGCATGAAAATTTACTCTGTAAGAGTCATGATGTTATAACGAACTATTATCAAGATGAATGCATGAACATCGTTTAACACGAGTCTTTGTGTTTATTTTTCATGCATAAAAAGTATGAGCGTAGAAACGCAAATTAGAATTTTATTGAGTATCGAATTTCAAATGCAAGCATTTTATGCTAAATGAATTCAATAAATCCCCCGAGTCTCGTGCCCGATATCTCAATCAACTGTCATGTTACATACTCACCGAGCTAACAGGACTGGCTTCATGCTAAATACAATAATAGTAGACGACGGCCATAGGGCTATTCTCATCGTCAACGTGGACAACATAAGGTGACTATTGTGAGAACGAAACTCAACATCCCATTACTCTTCTATCAATATATTCAAGGTACTGTTGGTTTGAGTAAAATAATAAGTTCTACCAGACATCCATTTCGTTTTGTTTTTATCTAAGAAAACTTCTTAAAGTTAGGAAACCCCGCACCTTGACCTAACTTTTTAGACAAAATTCTTCGATCTAAGAATTTTTCTTATATCTATTTTCACCCTTAGACAAAAATCCTCATAATGTTAGCGTAAAATGGCGAAAGCTAAAATAATTTCGATATTGTTAGATATTTTTTCTTATTAAGTTTGTGAATACGGGCTTTGGTCCTGAAGTTATTAAGTTTAAGAACAGTCTCTGAGCTCAAATCTCAATTCCATTCTCAAAATATTATGGTTGAAAGATGGAGAAGACTAATATTTCGATACATATTCAAGCCAATCATGCTGTCAGAATAATGTGTCATTATTGTCTGATCATTATCAACTTTGTACATTAAAAGACAAGATATGAGATTTGAGCTCGGTGGCCAATCTCAAGTTTTATAACTTAGGATCCTGTTCTGTTCTGGTCTGTTCTGTTCTGTTCTGTGTATGCATCTTCATTGTTCTCGTGTAAATCATTGACTATAAAATAGCTGAACGAATTGCATATTCATAATTGTTATATATAGACGTAATTATCGTGCTCACCTTTATTCTCGTATTTACGTAAATATCAGTTGCGACAAACAACTCATGGCAAACTTTTTGCCCGTGTCAGTCAAGGGATTTCAATGATTTCGTGACGCACACTGGTAAACATGACGTTATTGAGATAATTTGAGTTTTTTTTTCAATTTTAATACATTGAACAATATATCAATTACCACATTTTAATCCATCCATTCATAAATTGTATTATATGATAATTTGAGTTCACTTTCTTTTTCGAGTTACACGAATGTCCACGTTTGCTTGACGCACATTGGTATGCATTACGTCAATGGAAGTAATTGGAGGTAACGAGTAATATTAACTATACAAAGAATATTTTGTGGTATGTTTGAATGACCTATTTAATATGCTAAATCATTAATTGTTCATCGATTACCGCCTTTTGTAATCTCTTTGTGTTTATTTAATCTTTATACGCATTCAATGCAGTGATTATCTTATATACCCAAATTATTAAATACTTTTTTTTTACAAGAAATTGATAAATTAAGATTTATTTGTTCATTTATTTATTAAACCGAAAATTCTTGCCATTTATCTTGTAAAAGTTGACTATTTTCTACTCCATAATAAAACATGATGTCTGCGTTATAGCATTTTAAAATACATTGAATAAATGCCATATTTAAAATTTATCAATTTGTATAGATTAAAGAATTGATATTACACGTCTCTATTATTATATATACAGTTTAGCATGAAACACCATTCACGCACTCAAAAAAAACTCAGATTTTTTGTGTCATTTATAAGGGGAGGAATCGTGGTCTAGAGGCAGATCGTCCGACCTCTGTCCCGAAGGTCCTGAGTTCGTGAACTTCACCATTTCATTTTTCGGACGCAGTACTGGTGTAGTGTCCCTGAAACGGACCCGAGCGTGATTAATATAAGCAAAATCGAGCTAAAATGAATTAGTATAAACTCACAACTATAACAATTGTCAATAAAACTACTGGAGTTATCTCCCTTTATACACAAGGTCGTTTACAAGTTAGCATTTAACTTAGTAGCCCAAACTCGTTTTTATGAAATTGCGCAGTATTGTATTACTAAAGAACCATGCTTCAGAAATATTGCTATGAAATTTTAAATTAAGTTGAACGAATTATATTTTTTTTCACCGTAACTTAATGCTGTACCAGTAGCCAGGGTCTTTTAGCTTTAGGGACTTATTTTAGCTTTAATGGTAGAGGAAGACATAAAGCGTACACCTGTGCAAAACTACCGATCTCCCGTAAGCTAGCTGGACATCTTCATTAAAATAAGATACGGTCTTAGCAAAGAACCACAAGTCTTTCTTCCAATATGCTTGCGAGGAGCAGGTGATAGAAAATTTTGAACTTTTATTGTTCTAATACTTTAAGAACAAGAAATTCGTGTACATCATTTAATGATCTATTATAAGCTTATATATTCAGGATCACTAGACATTAGGCATGGTAAACGTTTTATTATTCAGGACAAACCATTTTATAAATTACCAATCAAGGATAGGGTTTAATATTTATATTTATATTCATGTAGAAATGTGAATTAAACTTGCATGAATTTTGATTCAATTGGCAGCTGCTGCAGCAATGTGTGTATTTGGAGTCAACGCACTTTTTACCATGAATACCTGTCGATCAACATTATAGTACATTCTGACCTGTATTTGCAGCAATTTCTGAATAAAGGCCACCCTGTGATCATTCTTTGAAAAACATCATTGATTATTTAGAACAAACTGTGGGACCTCCAAATAAAGGCCCCCTATCAATAAAGGACACATTTGTCTTTCCCAAGGGAGGCCTTTGTTCACAAGTTTGACTGTACCATAATTATGTTCTCGTAATCTCGTACTTAATTCCAATACGATATATTTATTATAAAAAAGAAACACTATTCAAATTTATGATCTTACTTATAGATAGTGTATGGTAAATAAGTACCAATTTGTCGGGGTGTCACTATATCATCAAAAGTTTAGATTGACAGAATTTCAGTCGTCTCTGACGTCACGTGAAATAGTCGGCGTTTGTTTATATACGGACGGTTGTAACTGTGGAATTTCATTGATGAATCTGTGCGTGTGGTTGTAGTAAAATCAAGTAACAGACGATATATCTTCCAATTTGATAAATCGTACTATTCTACTGTCAAACTTGAGTTGTCGACCATTTTCAGTAAATCACAAGACACGGGAAGAAGTCATTAATTTTTTTAAAGAAAATATTAACAGTAAATTTTGTTCGTCATACCGGTATACGGCGAATCAGGTGGATTTCCATTATATATTCCAAAATATCTGAGAATAACAAAGTACTGTCAAGCAGACAGACGCCTGTGCGCCTAGTTGTAGCCCTTTCTCTTAAGTAACCTTCGGGACAACAATAATCTGTCTACAACGGACTTTGACGTTGTCTGAAAACAATTTATTAATTGGTTCTTCTCTTTGTTTATTGTGTTGACTATGTATCCTTGTAATGTGTCAGCTGCATTTAAGCAATGTACTGACTGTCTACTGTATTCGCACTGACAAATAGCCACTAATACAGATATGACTTACTACTATGATATAAACCTTTTACCTATATTGCCATGTAATATAATCATTCAATGTTATTTTGTTTCTGTGTATATGTATATGTATATGTATACCAGTATGTATTTTGTAAATTTCACCTTCGGCCTGAATTTGTCGATTTGTTAATAAAAAACTGAAACTGAATCTCTAGAACTGCTACCTCTGAACTACAAACATTTACATTGCCTGCATGTCACTTAGACGGGGAATATTGTTATCAAATAACTTAATCTTCATATGAAGATTACTTGTAGGGTAAAAATAATTATGTTGCGAATGTCTTAAAATTGTTGTCAGAATAGGTTTTTTGTACATAATGTTTTTATCATCCCTGCTTTTGTAAAAAAAGTCAGTTTCTAAATGACTTTAAATGAATGGTTTAATAGAAAAACAACAGCGTCCCAACTTTTACTGCAAAATTTACCAAAGATAAATTTGATTTCTTGCGGTATTTAGATATTTTACCCCACAATGACGCTATCATAATCGTATCAGAATATTCACTCACCAATTACGAGTCCAAACTGGTTGGTATGGAATTAATTACAACTCTATAACTACAAACATTTTATTGCATTACAACAAAGTTACATGTTTTATAGCAAATATTATGTCACCTACAAAAATTTTACATTAAAAGTTGTAAGTCACGAATTAAACGTTTGATTGGGATAAATACGCGTGTTGTTCTCAGCAATCTGCCGTCGGGAAGAACTTTACGAGCGGATGCCAGTGGCCAGATAACGCATCGCGAAAACCAAAAACAACAACATCAGTATATGAAAACCCAGGTACGAAACACTATTCAATAGGAAATACACCGCCCTAATGACTATATTAAGTTGGCTCACTTAAATGTTTGTTGGAGTAATGACTATAATGATCCAAGATCTGCTTTGTTATCATCAGTTAATGATGATATTGTGTCCGTTTGTGAAACACATATATCGGATCAGGATGTTATTAATGTAGCAAGATGCACGTGGTTCGGATATAACCGATCGAAAATACACCGTCGAGCCCCTAAAGCATCTGGGGGTGTCTTATGGTAAAGAACTGGATTTTAAGGACTTTGAGGTATCAATTATGAATAAATCAGTTGATGGTATATTAGCCGTAAAAGTTGTGAATAAACAAAGTGAATATGAATTTATTACGCACTCCTGCGTTTTGCCATTTGCTAGCTGATGGTATATTAGGCGTAAAATTCGTGAATAAACAAAGTGAATATAAATTTATTACGCACTCTTGCTATTAGCCACCAGAAAATTCCACAAGAGGCAGAGACGCTCAAAGCTATTTTGCACATATATTGGCTCAGCTGTACATGCAAAGTGACTGTGATAGGATTATTGTATCTGGAGACTTCAATGTGCATAAACTGGATGTCGCAATCATATGCTTAAAGGAGATTTACTTATGGTAAAAACACTTATGGATAATACAGGTCAGCATTCAAAGTTAAAAGATGACAAGATATTAATAGAGTATGAAACACATTTTCGTTAATAAAGTGTTTACCAGTGAAAAAAGAGAAACATAATTTCTTTTAATTATGTATTTATTTAAAAAAAAACAAGTATGTTGAAGGTAGAATTAAAATGTAATAGTATGTGTTTTAGGTAAACCAGGTCGAGTAAACTCGGGACGAATCAAATTAAAAGGAACATCATATCAGTCTGCATCATCCAGATGTTTGGTATACAGATGCAAAGGTCTGGATGATGCAGACGAACATCATGGCAAATTCACCGAATTCACTTGCAAGCGATATTAAAATTTACGCGTACTCATGCAAAGTGAAGATATTTATTACTGCTCTGGTGAATTTATGTTTGTTTCTGTTAAAAATATTAAGAACCACTTTTGAGAAAAGAATGTAGACTCTACTGTACTAGTTGTATGTGTAGTACAAAACCATGATCAGCGGAATGCTCAGTGAGTAAATTTCCCACTCTTAATTCATTTTCTCATTTGAATTAGACCTTTCATGCCAGTTTAATAATATTTACTTCATATTAATGTATAGAATGTACAGTATTTACTACACAAACATACTGCCGACTTGTTCAACTGCTCTAAAAATCGCGAAAACTGGTGACATTAATGTTTGCGGGTCTGGGACCATTACATCTTTATCTCAGGTTGAGTTCAAGTTCATTGTTGATTACAAACTGGGCTTTTATATTTTACTTTTTTTGATAAAATTGCTGTTATACATTGTATGTTACAACTGATGCAATACCTCAAAGAACAGTAGAAGCTACTATCAAAACATCTAAGTTGACTAAACCAGAATGATTAGAGCAGTTTAATAGAAGTACAGGACATTTTATCTTGCATTTTTTTACTTTATTTGGCTAGAGACATCTTTAACAGTATACTCAAGAGCCTTTTCACCTTATTGAGAACAAGTCTTATACCAATCATATTGGGAAATTTAGTGTTGTGAAAAGTGCCAAATTGGGGATTTTCATGCTGCAAAATAAGGTAAATTGGGAATTTTATGTAAGGCAAATAAATTACATTATTTGCAAGTCATGTGAATCAATCTGCTTCCAGGTTAACTAGGTTACCTCTATCAGGGACCTTTTTCCTTCTATTATAAAATATTATAAAATACAGGGCTGCCGACAGAGAAAATGAAAAAAAGAGGAAAATTGATTCTGTCATAACTTTTTCACTGTGCAAGATAGGTGAATGAAATTCTATGGTGTTGTATTTAATACACGTATGTGTGACAGTTATACAGATAAATTACCATGTTGAGTCAAGGCGGACAACACCAGTTACTTGTTTTTCATGGCTGCTTCTTGTTTCAAATTTATGTATGTTTTGTTTTAATGCTATTGAAATATATATTTATTCTATCTATGATACAAGAATGACAATTCATTTAATTTAACATGACTTAATAACTTTTCAAAATTTGTATGACAATAATCATTTTTTTAAGATATCATACATTGATTTTTCTAATAAATTATTCTACTAGTAATTGGTACCTGGCTCATTTTATAGACCAGAGGGTCAGATTTGGAAACTAATAAAGAACTCCCTCTGAACAGGTGTTGACCTCCTTCAAATCTGATATTAACTGACTTAACTACATCATTTAAGAAGTCTATTCTGGTTCTTTTTAGCACATCTTCCAAATGTACCCTCACCCTTTGCTATAAGTTGCTTCATGTGTGGCCTAATGCTAAGTTATACCAACTAATTGAGACATTAGGCATCATGCACAAGCTTTAGCAGATATGATAAGGACTTAGATATGCATGTTAATGTTATATTTGTTAGAAGCAGTATAAACAGGGTAAAATTGTATGTTATTAAAATAGCAGTATACATAACTTAAGATTATATGTTAGCAAGCAATATGCACGTTGTAAGATTATACATTAGATAAGAAAGTTCAAACAGTATATATGGGGTTAGATTATGTATTATTGTCCAGAAGACAAAGGTTACAAATATTAGTACAACAAAACATTGTGTAAATAACTTAAAAGTCATCCCCAACTATCTAAAACAGGAACTTCTATGCACTTGGACTGATAAAGCAATTCAGGCCCAGTCTGTTCACATTTTCATCTATATGTACATGTACATGTGTGTAACTTCCTTTCTTTGTATTTTTTAAGGTTGAATTCACTGACTGACATACCATATATCCACCATACATGCATTCTTGTCTTGAATGGCCTCAGATATCATACTTAAACACACCATCACATTTAGGAAGAAGTGAAGCCGAACTCTAACATTTGAATCAAGTAAAAACTTTAGAAAGGGCTTTCACTTTGCTGCAGAATCTTTCTAATGGGCAGGATTTTGTGGATTTTTGATCTGAATATAAAATGGATATCATTTAATATTGCTGATACAGTAGTAATTTTGAAAGCCAATAATTCTATTTACTGATATTAAGCTATTGATGTTTCTGTTAACAATTAGCTTGCTTTTTACAATATGTTTAAATTTTCTAATACCCTTTTTATTTATAATCATGTACAGTTCTATTAATGTTACAGATTTAATATGCAATATTCAATTATTATTTACCTGCTGTAAGTCCTGGACAATTGCACCATAGCTGTGCAGAATATTCTTTATGGCTAGATGGGTATGGGGCAACCACCTGGTACCGCCCATTCTGGTTGGAGTCTGGTGAAATTCCAAGGGTGTTGAAAGATGCCATTGGGTTAGCTCTGTTGATTGGGCTGTATCTGTTGAATTTAGTGTACAATATAAATGATCAAAAGTAATTTGTTACAATAAAGCTGATGTCAGTATATACAGCTGAATATATATATTTATCACGTAACCTGCGGTCTTGGAGTGCCGTAAATCCATGCCGGAAATTTCATTCGGCACTGTATAGGTCATACTATAGTCTGTTTCATTTTCTGTGGTCGTTTTTACAGTTATGTGATAAATAGAATCTTACATTTGTGCTCATCCTTTACCATTTTTATTAAACTTGTTGACAAAAACAGCTCAACTTATTTAGTCAACTTGTTTAATAAAAATGGTAAGGAATGACAAGCTCTTATCTGTAATTATAAATGCTTGACAATAAATGTGATACATGTATGTTTTATTCAGTTCATAATGTGATTTGTCGGGATATCATATTAACTAGAATTTAATGTAAAATGTTATGTTGATCAAAAGTAATTTTAGCTCGCCTGAGCGTGTAGTGCTTGAGCTATAATCATCAGTCAGTCTACTACAGTGTCTTTCGTCCATCGTCCACACCTGGGGGTTGTTAATGCTCTATTGGTCAAACTTTTGAGCGAATCTTCATCAGAATTGGTCAGAATGAATTTACCAGAATGTTTGTCTCAATGACATCTTGGACATGTTCGAACATTGGTCATCTGGGGTCAAATACTAGGTCACCAGGTGAAATAGAATTGAAAATTTGTTAACACTACAGAAATCACAGATTTGATTGGATCTTCATGAAACTTTGTCAGAATGTTTGTATTAATAATCTGTTTAATTTGACGAATATGGGTTATCTAAGGTCAAAAACTAGGTCACTAGGTCAGCACACAAGAAAACCTTGTTAATGCTCTAGAGGTTGCAATTTCGATTGAAACTTCATCAAACTTAGTCAGACGTTTTTTTTAAATAATATCTTGGACAAGTTGGAACATGGGTTATCTGGGGTCCAACAACTAGGTCACCAGGTCAAATCATAGGTAAACCTTGTTAACGCTCTAGGGGTCACATTTTTGATTGGATCTTCAGTAAACCTTGTCAAAATGTTTGTCTTAATAATATCTTGGACAGGTTTGAATATGGGTTATATGGGGTCAAAAACTAGGTCACCAGGTCAAATCTTTGGAAAACCTTGTTAACACTCCAGGGGTTGCAGTTTTGATTGGAGATTCACTTAACCTTGTCAAAATAATTGCTTTTATAATATCTTAGTTAAGGTTGAACATGAGTCATCTGGGATTAAAAACTAGGTCGCCAAGTCAAATCGTAGAAAATGCTTGTTAACACTCTAGGGGTCACAGTTCTGACTGGAGGTTCACCAATCCTTGTCAAAATGCTTTTCTTAATAACATCTTGGACAGGTTTGAATATGGGTTATCTGGGGTCAAAAACTAGGTCACCAGTTCAAATCTTTGGAAAACCTTGTTAACCCTGTAGAGGTCGCAGTTTTGATTGGATCCTCCTCAAACTTTGTCAGAATGTTTGTATTAATGAAATCATGAAGTGTTTTGAACATCTGTTAACTCAGGTTAAAACCTAGGTCACCAGGTCAAATCCCTGGAAAACTATAGAAGTCGTAATTTTTACTCAGGTGAGCGAAAAAGGGCCATTTTGGCTCTATTATTTATGTTTGTGATCATGAAAAAACCAAATGATCAAAACAAGCCAGTATTTTTTTACACAGGGAGTTAAATATTTATTTTTTTTACCATTGTGCAGATCAGTGAATTGCATGAATGAATAGTTTCTCAGTCAGCTCCCGCATCTTTTGTATAACACCTCAGTGACCCTTCTTCTGGCCATTTATGACACTAGCACCATCTGTCCCCATTGCAATAAGCTGCCATTTGTCTTGAAATTGGTCGGATAAAATGTTTCCAATTGATCGACTAATGTTAGCATTATTAGTATTATATAAGACCACAACTAGAATACTGCTCAATAATATGGCACCTTTGGCAGAAACATCTAACCTATAAAGTTGAAAGTGTACAAAGAGCTGTGGCTAGATATGTTTGCAATAATTTTGATTTCCAAAGTAGTGTCACACAAATGTTACATAATCTTGGCTGGCCCTCCCTTGAAAGCCTGAGACTCCATTCCTCTCTTATACTTCTGTACAAAGTCCAGAACAACCTTGTTCATGTTTATCATAAACACCTCATCCCAACTAGAAATTTGAACTTCCTGATCCCCCCAGTCCCGTACCCAGTATCACCTTAGCTCCTATTTCCCCAGAATTATAAGGCATTGGAATAGTCTTCCATACCAGGTCAAATCCAGTCCCAGCCTAAATATCTTCAAGGAAAGGCTGGAGACAGCTCCTTTCTAGCTCCCTTTATGTTTTTAATCTTAACCTTGCACTCATTAATCTGTAAACTTTTATCTTTTAACTGAGCACTTTATACTTTCTAACACAGTTTTCCTGACAAGCGCCTCCCAGTTATAATCAGTATTGATTGATTGGGAGTATCATGTAGATGTAGATGTTGTTTGCTTTTGGAACATTTTGAACCCCAATGAGATGTGTATAGACTTGATGAATATCATTATTACATAACATTTATAATTGTTTACATCATAAATATTCATTGATTTGACTGTAATATAATACAGTGCTGAAGCTGTTACAATAACTTACGGTAGTTACAAGAACAATTTTTGGTACGGAAAACAGTAATTTTCAGTTCACCCTTAGTTCAATAAATACCTCTATTTATCAAATGGTGTGTAAACTTTTAAAAATGAAGACAATATTTCCTTTTAGTGAAATGTTTCAAATGAATTATTATAATTTGAACTCAAACTACTAGTACCTCTTAGTTTAGTAAGTTTGAAAATATTCTCTAATTTACCTGTCCATCTATGCATTAGCACACCAGCACTATTTCAGCCTCTTTAGAAGAAACAACAGTTGAACCAATTGATATAACAGATATAGATTGGGCCCTGTTAATTATGTCATTATGTTCTTGTTTCCGTACACCAGCGATTACACTATCAAACTTAGTACAGTATTTATCAATATTGTTGGTCTGGCCATTATCATGTTCATTGGCTGTATCAAGCTGACACAATTCACATAATTGAAGTGTGCATTTCTAAATAACTGCATTAATGTTGTGAATACTGCACTGTTCAACTTTTGTTTTTCTCGTCTTGAGAAGATCCTGGTGAAGATAGTATAGCTTTATGTTTCAAGTTTTTACTTTGGTGTCCCTCTGAGGCACCATGCCTTTTCAAGGCTTGTACCTTAAAAATGCTACAGCCTGTAACAAATGACCCGAACTTGTCATATTGAATACAAAATTTACATTTCATTATATTGTCTGTGGTGTTAATATTCTAACCATTCAAATTCTGCCAACCAAGATGCTTTAAAAGTATATATCCATTTTTCTTTGTCATAATTAGATTGCACTGCAAGTCGCTCATCTCTTGCTTTTTGTTGTTTTATTGGAGACTGAGAGATTCCGCTGATTACTTCCACATAAATAAAATGTCATCGATAGACTCTCGTCTCTTGAACTAGCATACTACAGTAAAGTCCATCAGTAATTTTGATGCTGTGTTGACATAAAATACTTTGCTTGTGAAAGTTTAGAATAGGATTTGATGGTAAAATTACAAACAATTTTTTTTCTTTTTTTTCTGTGAAATACTGGAACCTATCTTTGCTTGAATATTTGGGATAAACAAATTAATATACATATCAAAATTTCAGGGATCCCAATGGAATCTGCATCAAAGAATCACAGGGATTCCTCCTGAGTTTTTGAGATCCTCGGAATCCCAGGACCCCGTTAGTGTAGAACCCTGTAATATAAACAATGTAAATGATTCAATAGCAATATTCAATGCATGTTGTGTTTTTTATCTCATAGATTGGTGTGCTTATTGTAATGCTAGTTGTAAAGTTTTATTGTATTGGTGTGCTTATTGTAATGCTAGTTGTAAAGTTTTATTAGCATTTTAACCTGTAATCTTTCCAACATTAGCCTTCTGTATGTACCCACTGGCTGTTAGTCACCCTCTGTAGCATGCTTATCTGCTTTGTAACATAGCTGCATGGTGAGTGGATGCTGTGCTTATTGATAAGGAATCCAGTGACAAAACTAAAGTGTTTTAGGTCTTATTCAAATTCTGTAAAATGAATATAATCAACTCAACTTTGAAGACTAAGTGTAGCAACAGTATTAAAGTATGGTATGCTTGGATTTCTTATCAGTAGAAGTAATATTTGGGTTTGGCCACCATTTGAAGCTAACCAGTATATAATTTCAGAATCTAAGTAATTGTTCTGGCAAAAAAGTGTTGGCAAAATCTAAATTTTACAGTGCTTTAACCATTTCAGCCACTAGCAGGCTCTGCAAGCACAATGCAACCTTGGGGTTCAGATGAGGAGAAGGTACTTTTAATAACTGTATATCATATCAAGCATTATATATCAAAGACAATTCTATGATGTGTATTTAAATGTATTTGAAATATTTCATTGATCTGATTAAGGTCGTATTAAATCACATTCTTACTATTGTATGTAGTTGAAAGAACAGTCTGTGCATACATGTATTGAGACATTAAGTGTTCACTAATCTTGCATGAAAATGCATCTATTCAAGTTATAAATACTAAACACATTCTTAATATTGTATATATTAACACAATTAAACAATTTACTTATGTTACCGAATACTATTGATTAGATTCAAATTGGACAAGCAGTAATTATTTTTGAAACAATAATGTTCTCCTGCTTAGCTCAATTATTGGGAGAGCGTTGGATTTGTAATCCGCGGGTCACTGGTTTGATCCTTGGGCAAGGCATAATTTCTCCATGTCAGTTGATCTCAGACACTGCGTCTAATGGTCATTTGTCTCTCAACGCTGATTCAGAAATCATGTGAGACTAGTAGATGGTCACTTGCTGAGAAATGGGTAATTACTGTGTAATAAAAAAGATTTTATGCCTTTTCATCTGTTTGTTGTTCTTCTTTTCAAGGTACCTATTAAAACGTTTTTTAACATCTGATGGAGGCATGCATACTTGTTGGAAAGAAGCTGTCTTGTTCATTATTGTAATTGTAATTTTTTTTTGTTCTCAGAATTACAGTGGAACCCCGCAAGCGTACCACCCCGTTTTTAAGTTAGCCACTTGAGTGGTAGAACGAGTGACATCAAGGATAGAATGAGTGGATTTTACATGGACAGGATGAGTGACCCTCAAAACATTTTTCACACACTGTACTTATTGTTTTGTAATGATTTCATTTACCTTGCATCTTTCATTGAATCTAGTTTGTTATTGATATTTAAGCCTTCATCTTAACGACCATTGCTTCACTGAGTTGTAATGAGCTTGATTTAGAAGACAAAATAAGGCTAATCAATGAGAGCAGATGTTGGTCAACAAGAACTCATGAAGATATTTATTCTAAGCAAATCACAAGTGAACAGGATTCTGGAAAGTAAATGTAAACATAAACTCCTTTAATAGGACCACCCTGGCAATGGGGACACTTCAAAAGTACCAATGGTGGTCCTATTATTAGTTGATAGAATTGAACAAATAATTAAAAGTAGTTGCAATAAGGCACCACTATTCACAGGCAAGTTATGATAAATGTACCAACTGTACTACTAGTCCTACAGAAAAAAATATTTGAAAACCTGTAAATTTCAGTGGTGAAATATCCTTTGGAGCTGAAGCGTTCACAGATAGTTACAGATTTGTGTGTGCAGAAAATTTTCTAAACAAAAAGTTGGATCAAATTCAGTCAGTTCCCTTTATTGATAGTTTGTCTGAATGTACTTTATGACACAAGATGGACATGAATAAATACACATGCTGCAATATCTAAGTATTCACCATTGATGAACTTTGTAACTGTTCCAGGAATGGGAAAAACATTCTGGTATCCTGTCAAATCTGCTACATTGACTCTAGACTCTAAATTTGGAACCTTGGAAAAGGCTTTATTCATCAAGTGTTCATCCTTTACCTATTGACATACATTGTATTCTGGAAGTGTGATATAAGTTATTGAAATGGCCAGATAGAGCTGATTTGGACAAAAAGTGACATTGAAACTTACTGATTTTATTGGTATGTTGATATAATTGAAGAGTTTCTTGGTAAAATTTATAGGCATTTGTTATGCTTTCTGTGCTGTATATTTTCTGTAATAATAGCAGAATAATCTTTAAAATGCTGGTTTAAAATCATAAATAGTGTTTGCAGTTTGTTTCATGTATTTTATCAATACTTTGACCCATTGTTTTAGATGAGAATTGTTTTAAATGAGATATTTTGATCACTTTAGATGAAATACTTTTTGTGGAGCATTAGAAATTCTTTCTTGTCATGAACTCTTCAAGAATCACTTGTCTGACACAGTTCATAAACTCAAACATTAAGGAGCATGAACATGAATGTTTTATTTCAGTGCATTGTCATTGTAGATTCTAGTTTTATTCTAACAGTTCTGTGAAGTTATTGTATGATATAGTACACTCTTATATTCTAATATTCACATGAAGTTTTGGTGTGATTTTGTACATTTTATCAATTCCAATATTCATGTGAATTTATTCACATTATTTCAATATTCATGTGAATTCATTATATGACTTTTTACATTTGTACTATTTATCTTCTCCAAAACACTACCCTCCCCCAACCTAAATTCAATCTAACTCACAGAACCATACAAAGATGGAGGACAAAATACAGTCTCCTGGAGGGTACAGCTTAGAACAGTCTGTTGTAAAGCTACTGGCCATTAAACTAGTTTTAAGGGCCCAACCTCACCCTTATTTGTATGTTTATTATACTTGGATTTACATGTGAAGTTTTTGCGCGATATTGTATGTTTGTTATATTCCAGCATCATGTTCAGATATTTTGTGGTATTGTATTTTTGTCATATTCTGATGTACCGGTACATTTACCTTCCAGCAATGTTTGAACAATATTACAATATTATGAATATTGTGCTAGCCATCTTAAGCAGCCAACTATTGAAAACATTATCTTGGTTTGTAGGTCACTGCACAGTTATACCTGTGTTTGCAGCCAACCCTGTAAATAAAGACCAACCTGTAAATAAAGGCCATTCTTTGAAAAACAGTCAGTGATTATTTAGAACAAACTGACCCTCAAATAAAAGCCATCTGTCAATAAAGGTCACATTTGGTCTTTCCCAAAGGTGGTCTTTGTTCACAAGGTTGACTTTATTTGAAAGATGGCTGTTTTGACAGGCTGCTGAGGATTGCAAGTTGTCATAGTTGAGAGGTGTTTTTTAAGGTAACTGCAATATATGAGATTTGCTGCCTACTGTAGTTGAGAAGGGGCTATAATTGGTAGGAAGCTGAGATTTGCTGGTTACTGTGGTTGAGTCGTAGTTGTTGTTAGGCTGTTGCTAAGGTAACAAGTTACAGTAGATGAGGCTTGTAGGCTACCATGGTGGCTGAGGTATACAGGCTACTGTAGATGAGAAGTAACTGAGATTTTCAAGTTAATGCAATCTACTGTAGTTGACAGATAGCTGAGATTTGATAGTTGCTGTTAGAGGTGTTTTTTTTAAGTGATATGCAGGCTACCATTGTTGAGAAGAAACTGAAATTTGTAGACTATGGTAGTTGGGATGTAGCTGATATTACAAGTTGATGTAGGCGAATGGTGGTTCATATTGCAAGGTAGCTGAAGTTTGCAGGTTCATAATTTTAAACTATGCTTGTTGATGCACCCCTTCTGATAGAGTGCATAATTAGTATGTGTAAGATTTTTTCTCTACAATATTTCTTATGTTTTAATATCAGTAATTGTAATTTTAGTTGATAAAACATTTACTTGTAGTTTTTATTAAGAATATTTGCTTAATGATTTTTGATGTATTGTAAAAACCTCAGACGTGATAATATGGATGTTATGATTGTGTTATTTGGAGGGTTGTAAAATAAAATCATTAAAGTCAGCCATGTCTTTTTTTCATTATTTCTCAAGTCCATTAATCCATTGTAAATGATGATGTATGTCTGAAAAACATTTATGTAAAAATCAAGGGGAAATGAAGAAATGTAACATGTACTTGTATGTTAACTCTCCCATGAATTCTACATTGATTATGTCCTGAATAATCACATAGTGGGTGAACACAAACATGAGATTTTCATGTTTCACAAAATTCTTGTGTGAAAAAGTAAACAAACAGAACAAAGACTGACCTAAAAATCTTATTTCAGCTTTATTGATTATTCATTGTATGACAAACTATTTTCAGAATGCAACCATTTTTCAACCAAAAAATGACAACAATCTATGTAAAGAATCACTCACACAGTTTAAAGTTGTGTGTAATCTATAACTCCTAATTAACAGTCTCCTCTTGCCGACAGTCAAAACAAAATTTCTGTCTATCAATAACAATATTTAACAAAAATCATTAATGCACAGATCTAGAAACAACATCCACTTGTTTACAGTGGACAGAATTATGTTTCTGACTCTAAACCAAAGACAAGAATGTCAGAACAAGCTCTGGCTTATCAGCACTTTGTAGTACAATTCATAAATAATTGTAAAACAATTCACTTGCTGCATCAGTATACACTACTTAACAAAAGCATGCAAACAATTTGTGCATAATTTATTATGATCTATGTATACAAGAAAACAAACCATTCAACTATAGTTCAAAATGAGATAAAATAAAGTCAGGTTATAATATATATAACAATACACTAGAATGCTATATTAATAATGCACAGCTGCAACTGTGGTCCAGTGTTTAGTGTGCTGGACTTATGTGACCTGGATTCAAATCTCAGTCACGGCAGGTTTTATCCTTCTATGAAAATTTGACAAAAATGTCAATTTTCCTCCATGTAGAGAAGTTGCTGGCTTCTTGTGGAGAATTAATTTAGTACTGGTTAGTATAGAGTACAGGAAAACTGGTTAGGTGAACCGGCCACTGTATATAACTGAAAAATTGTTAATAAATAGCATTAAGCCCAGTGAAAAAAATAACAATGCACCCCTTATTATCAGAATGGAAGTTTGTTGATTTTCTGTTACCACCCTTTATCTATTTCTGAGTAAGACATAACAAAAATATACCACTTGATAGAAAAGTTTGCAAAATTTATGATAATAATAATAAAACAGAAAAATAAGCAATATCGTACAGTGCAACCTCTCCAGAGGCCCTCTCTTGAGCAACATCCTCTCTTGAACAACAGCATGATTTTACCCACTGTACGATTTAACTGTTAATTTAACCTCTTCGGAGCAACCACCTCTTATCAACAACATAATTTTGCTTCTCCCAAAGGGTGTTGTTTTGGAGAGGTTGCACTGTATATACAGTAAACCCTCAATTTTAAGACCACCTTTGGGGCCAAATAATTCAGTTGTAATATTTAGTTGGTGTTATAATGAAGTTTTAATGTAGGGGGATATTAAAACCAATCTAAAGACAAGTAGTCGTTATGATGAGGTGGTCTTACTATTGGGGTGGTCATCAAGTGGAACACTAAAGTGTAGAACATTTTGATATTTGGTAAATAAATGAAAACAATAATGAGTAGCTTGTACAGATCATGTATTGATGTATCAATTTCACTACAGCTTCTTTCAAATACAGTCACATATGTACGTACATATGTAGACTATCTTTAGATGAAAGAGTGGTTTGTACTAAAGATGGTCTTAATTAAGTGCTTAAAATAAATTACAAATGGTTGAACAGGAAATAGAACTTTTGTCTTTACGGGTAGGTAGTCTCCATTCGCAGGTAAGTGGACATTCGCACCTGTTAGATTGTTTGGGAAAACAAACACTGCAATTTAACTGTGTAATACATAATATTATATTATTTTAACATACACTAGAAGTCGCATTGATTTTACATCACAACATCACAAATTTTTAAAAATACAAAATGTAATTTTATATTGTTCGCCAAAATTTAATTAGCAAAAATTAGTGGTATTAAATTTAATCAAAATAATAAAGGCTTCCATTTTACAGTGGATCTCCTTAAGTTGTTTTGCTGATGTGCTCATTTAAAAAAAACAACAGCTACGTCAATGCTATGTCTGTGAGAGCTTAACTATTCAGAAGTTAACAAGTCGACGCCTCACCCAAATTTATCATCCTTAATTATATTCGTACTGCAGATACACATCAGTGTAATTGTGTTAGATGACTTTAGAATTATGAGCCTCTACTTCTAATTGTTTGCCTCCTTTAAAAAGCTACTGTGTCGTATTTCTTAATTTATTCATGCCGCCTAAAGCTTTGCCACGTGCATTAAAAAAACTAGTACCAACGAACTTAATTACGTACATCTTAGTGCAGTTTCATCTCCGAAAAATAGGTGAATTATGCATTTAAATTTGCTCTTTGTTGAAAGAAGGATTTTCTTCAAGATATGATGAATTCGACATAAACGTGTTCTTATGTGTCCAGCTGTTTATGTATCAGTCAATCAAATTCTACACATAATAAGATGATACATAATTTCAGATTCACCTATGTACTTTGACACGCATATTGCTCGTGGAAAAGGAAATTTACGTGAAATGGAATAGCTTTTCATAAGGTGCTCCATATTGGCTAAATTCAGTCAGACATTTACATACACGGTGTTGTAATGGCTTTGCTCTTTTGTTATCTCACATATTATTTTTTGTCCAAATTTAAACTTTAAGAAGAAATGTTATATGCTAGAAACACGATTGTTTCTTTTTTATTTAATGTGATAAGTTGTACATCTTAACACGTTCGTATTACTTAATATAATTACTGTTATGCATTATAGGATATGAAATGAAAGTTCCTACATTAATACCTCAATAAGGAGATCATATTTGGGACCCGGAAAATCGGTTGTAATAATGAAATGACCTCATTATCAAGTTGAATTGACACCATAAAACTGTATTCACACATAACAGAGATATATTGCACGATATATAAATCATTTAATCGCATAGTATAATAAAACATTCTGATAGATGCTGGCTTTCATGACCTGTACAGAAGGCAGTCCTTGCGTTCCATATATTTATTGACAAGTGTGAACTTGTGTGCCAACACAGCAAGACCGGTTCTTCAAGATCAATTTATAGGGGTGTAGTGTCTTTGTGACAAAACGGATGACGGATATTTCTTGTATTTCTCTTGATATAAAGTAAGTTGAGGTTAGTTCCTACTTAGCATTTGTTCCACTTGATTTGTATTGATGAATATTGGTGCTTGGTAGTCATAGAACGTCAACAGACTTTGTTTTACAAAAAATAAGATAAAAATCATTTAAGTCTGGTGTTCATAAAAAGATTACTATCACGATATAGTTAATAACGGATAAGAGTATTTTGAAGCTTTTAAGTTCAACGGCACATACGCAATAGAGCACTAGCTTAATGCTTTGCTTCCGGTGTGGTTTATTTTTTATAAGAGAGGCTGTCCTTAAAATTGTTGGTTTACGGTTAGGACTCAAATTTTTAACAGTGGGTAGTGGTGTGCATTTTTTGTTAATATTATGGCCGTGTTCTCAATATAAAAAAACTTGAGTACAAAACAAAAAGATTTCTTTGTCAAAATCGCTAAAATTTTTGTGCCGGGGATTTTCGAATGACACTTCATAAATGTATACAATATGTGACAAAGGCAACTTTTGCAAACATTTGTCGATATAAAATGTATTCGTGAATAAAGGGGAACAGCATACTCTCCAAATGTCTTTCCCCTTGATGGACATTACTCATCGACGTGGTTATATCTTATCTATATTGAGTTCTCATGCAGTCATGGTATTTGTCAGTGTATGCTAGGGATAGAACCGAATATTCGAATGTTCGATTTTTGGCCGAATATTCTAATACAAGAAACCAATATTCATTTGAAAAATTGAATTTTAAGGAAGATATTTGACCTACAAATACGCAAATAGTCATAACACGCTGAAAGTAAAAAAGTACAGTACACATCGCTAGAACCTATATTGCAGAATGAAGTGTCAGTCAGCGATCACCAGTTAGCACCTCTATCTCGGCCTCTATGTCTGTTGTGATGATTGTATATTGTACTTAAAGTAACTTTTGTGATGATAAAGCGTTTTTATGAAAACAAAAAAGTATTGCTTGCATAATTTTGACCTAAGTGGTTAAATTAATATATGTTTAATGAAAATTATCTATTGTAGCGTTATTTGTTTTACATACATTTTAACACAACTTATAGAACTACAGCATAACTTTTATATTGCTAGTGTATTAAAACTGTAAGATTTAGTTAACTAAAACTATTGTTTCGATATTTCGTCGCAAGTGTACGAATAGTGTGCCCGGAGCAGTCAAATTGGCGTGCAACGTAATACGTTATTCACTATAGATCCTGCTCGGGGCAGCACACAGCCTCAATTCTCTGATTTCCAAGAAGACGCGGAATCATAAATTGTAATTTACCATACATACTATTCTGATTTTTTTCCATCTGTGCTGAGTTGCTAATGATAACTTTTCTTAAATCATTTCTGTGACGATATCCTTTTGTTCTGAATGCCCAATATTTTACGAATGGACGGCTCTCAATGTATAGCCGTCCGTTATTTTGTGTAATATTGGTGTGTAGGCGATATAGTAGAATGCAACTCTGAAAGAAACAAATGAATACGCAGGAATGACGGCTTGTATCGATGCGATACAGATTTGAATTACTATGTACACTACTCGTACTAGCGGAGCAGTGTGGATGAAAGGGAGTTGATTTAAAAGTACCCACCGTGCAGACTATTAAACATTCAATTCACACATTCTTTTATCAACTTATCTGATCATTACAATCCAAAGAAAATGAATCTTGCTACTTATTCATAGCCAATAACCTTCTTCGAGTCAAACACTCCATCATGTACAAATAGAAAATTCTCGATCCATATCTATTGTATAAAACCTTTAAGTGAAGACCTGTTGCTGCGCACGCGCTGCGTAAGAAAAACGTTTTATTTTTCGTTTGAATAAAAATAGTCAGCCAGCGATTTTGTAAACAATCGCAAAATCGTTATCCACGACAAAATCATGATTTACATTAATTTAGAAGCACTTACAAAAACATGCATACTAAGGCCAAAAATAGTTCCGTTTCGGGTCTCCGGCCTAAAAAAGAGCGTAAGTAAGTAGGAAAGTCTTTTTGTCTTCTTTTTTATAAGAATATAATATTTGCATGATTAAAAATTGCGGAAATGAAAGGCATGCTTTTACACTTGTGTATTGTTGTATACGAAACAGCTGTAAATATGAATACAAAAATGTATTAAACAAATATTTTTGAATAATTTTATTTATTCAGGACATTGATACCAGGCACCAACTTTTATTAAATACTAACCGTCACTGACACTGAAAATCAATGATATCCATGTTACTAACATAAACCCCTGCGCATTTCACGAAGCCTTTTGATTTGTACTGTTCTTGACGAAGATCCTAAAATAATCTGATCAGTTGAAAAACTATGTATGTATGTATGTATGTATGTCTCGGAAAGCTCTCTACAAGAAGTATTTACGTTAAAAAAAATTATTCGCTGATAGAGCTGTCCGAGATGTGACATCGGTGGTAATGCGTGAATTTTATTTATTTTTTTATGAAATATGATCCATTTCAGAAAGATTTATCGATATTATCACAGTTTCGCTTCATACATGTACTTGTCTTTACTGCATCGTGTCTGACTTCAGAAATTTGACTATTCTTCGTGTAGAAAATCTTATATTTCGAGATTTACATACATGTGAAGGTGGTAAAAGTATACTTTTCTGTTAGTGTGTGGACGTATCTACATGTTGCAATATAGATGAGTAAAATGCTTTGAACTGTGGTGCGATAGCAATGGCTCTAATGATATACGTTCGACAAATACAATTGTCGAAGTTGTTTCACTTCTATTATGCCATGAGTTCTACTTGATATACGTGACAAACCCCTTCGATATTATCATCATCCGTGGAAACTTCCGTTTCCACTTTGATTCTCTGGCCGATTTCTTTGGCCATTCGGCTGTATGTCATAGGGCGTTTTCTGTGAAGAATGTACATTACGAATGTCATTCACTGACTCGTTATGATTTTGACAACATTTTCACCACATGTCACCACTACGAATTACTAACACGCCATTTTTCAAACAGTTCATGGCTAACAAAGTTCTATTTTCTATGTAACGTTTATTCCTAGACATCATCATAAATATCAAACAGCAATTTTGTAATCTTACACACAAGCATTTGATAGATGACGTATTTCTTGGTCACATGAGTACTAAAACAAGTACATGTAGTTAATATTGTAAACAGATAAGAAAACAGAACTGTTTTGTTTGCCTGAAACAAGGATGAATAGTGTCATCAAATCATGCAATTTCGCAAATTAAAAAAGTAAAGGAACGATTTTTAAAAAGCGAGAAGGAAAACATATTGAAACAGTTGTAGAGTGGACCTAAGATTCAGTAAAAGAGAGAACTGTAAGAAACTTCATACGCAACGTTCTTACTCGAACTTAAGAAAAAAAATTCTTGAGTAGCAGAGTTGTTAACGTGTGGGAATTCTCTACGAGACATTGTTGTGACTGCACCTAGTGTAAACAAATTTAAAAATAGATTGGATAAAATCTGGGACCCCTTAGAACTGCAATACAATGACTGCAAACCTCAAATATCCGGAAGTGAAATAAACTTTAGGAATATGTCAATTAATGAAGAGTCTGGCGAAGAGGGATCTAATTCCTGAGCTGGAAAGTAATCTTAAGTAAGTAAACTATTTATTTTGCATCCGTGTACTTATCTCCTATTTATAATTAAGAGAGAGCGTTCATATACAAATATTTTAGTACTTCCACCCAGTTACTTATAATTGAATGATTTATTGATTTAATAATAGACCGCGATCGTGTTCCACTGGTTAGTGCGCTGGACTTGTTACCCGGGTTCAAATCTCGGTCGCGGCGGGTCATACCCTTCTATGAAATTTCACGAAAATGTCGAGTTTCTTCCGTATGTGAAGAGGTTGCATGCTCCTTTTGGAAGGGTAAGTTAGTATTGGTTAGTAAACTTTCCAGGAAAACTGGTTAGGTGAACCGGTCGCCGTAAACTGAAAAAAAAATGTTTTAAAAAAACGGTGTTAAACCTAGAGACAATGATTTGATAATATTTTCAGATTTAAAAAAAAAATCAGTAATCAACTAAATAATGGCAAAATTTAACAGCCTTGCAGTATGGACAAATGGATTGGCATAGATAAGTATATTTTTACTTCCTTATTCTCTATTACACATATGTAGACTGACTTACCCCTGACATATGTATAGATAAAATGATTTTGATTGGCTACAATTGGCTGACAATTACGTAATACATAGATTAAAAACGAAAACAAATATAAAATTATGGACACGACTCCCTTTAAAAGTACATATTGGTGAGACTTGATATCACCAAATAGCCCGTTACGCCACTTTAAAGTGTAATTCTTATTGTTAATTATGATCTCTCATTAATTATTGGTACATACTATTTGTTTTAATTACTAATACTAGTTCGTAATTGCTTGCGCTTTATACAAAGTTACTTGAACTTAATTGACTTAAACACTTAAGTTCCAGTGATTTGTTCTTAAATGTCAGTAATAAATTACGTAATTGCCAGCAATTAATCACTTGTGATTTGCTTTCTCCCATAGTTAACTAACTTGAATTTCAGAGCAAACAGCCTATCACAATATCTTGGATTGAGGCCTAGTAGTCTTATGTGTTTCCACCTATTTCCGAGTGGAAAGTATTATTTTCCGAAGTGCTGTTTCCCAAAGTGTATTACTATTGTACTAGTGAAAAGTGTTTATAGTGTTTGTGCTTTGTGTAAAGTGTTTATAGTGCTTTTGTTTAGTGTAAAGTGTTTAGTGTTAGTGCTGAGTTATTCTGCATAGTGTTTGTGCTTAATATGTTATATATTTGTGGAAAGAAAATACATTTGTGTCGGAAATAGTGGATATGGGATATAATATATTGGATTATTTTAGGATAAATTGATGAAATAGGTGGATTTTCTTGAACACTGCACTTAACTTTCACAATGGTAGGTCCCCACACATAATTTAACTTCACATGCACTATTTTTGTAGGATTAGGAAGATTTTTGTCTTAAATTTTTGAAAACTCAATTACATTTTTCAAATATCTAATTTATTTAAAGTATAGATTTAAGTTCGAAAAATAGCATAAACGATCAGTTTTAAGCTCCACGTAATAATTTCAATAAGTAGGACTTTTATGAACAAAATCATGTTCTCGAATTAAAGCAACATGCGCGATGAAGTGTATTAATGGTTTCCATAAAGGTCAATAAAGAGGATGATAATCGACCTCTTTTCTAAAAATAAATACTACATACGCGCCAGTGTGTTTTAAATTAGCATGTAAAGAATGAATTTACTGGGATGATTATGAAAATGTATGTTTCTATGACAAAAAAGGCATGAAGGGCTGTTTGAAATCATTTGAATGGAATAATTCAAAATGACGATCATGTTCTTATAGCAAAGAAAGTTCTTAAAGTTAAAAAAAT
Organism: Lutraria rhynchaena; assembly: GCA_008271625.1. Classification (NCBI taxonomy): domain Eukaryota; kingdom Metazoa; phylum Mollusca; class Bivalvia; order Venerida; family Mactridae; genus Lutraria; species Lutraria rhynchaena. Next base: position 27,703 of record VIBL01000109.1, on the reverse strand, counting down.
AACATATCAAAACAACACAGGGTAAAAAAATGCTGAAATTAGTTTTCCTAACCAAATTAAATACATTAAATAATCAATAAAGACGTACGGCACTTATAGCTCATTTCAACCATATTGATAAAAAAATAGGATGTTTTAGTGAAAACATGCCCAACAAATAATTATGCGTAGTTGTTAAACTTGAAATATTTAAAAAAATAACACACCCTTTTCAACAAAAGCGTCTGAAAAATAAATCAACACATACGTAGCGCGATGCATATAGGATTGTTGAACCTCGTTAATTCCGAAATTTCGATTGTTTTTCATTGAATTCTTGTATATAAGATAAATACAGGCCACACGCGGCTTGTACAGATTCATTCGAAAAACGCACAGTCAAAAGTCGCATTGTTTACCATTGACTAACATGCATAAATTATGACGTTTGTGTGATAAGCCTGTGAAACAAAGAGCACGCGTGTTGTTTACAAATTAGTCTTATCGAATAAGCTCATTAATTAAGGCATTTAGTCAAACGATTGTCTATGAAATCCGCGACCTTTGTACCTTTGATTGTCGTCATAGATTTTGACCATTTTGAAGCTTTATTCAACCGAAACATGATAAATAAATGAATATATAGGGTGGCCACGATATACACTAGTCGTCAAGAATGTTAGTTCCATCATTTCGAACTGTATAAAATGAATCTTGTATGCAAAATAAGTAAACATTGGCCGCGACATGTACATAGCTCTTTCAGTCTGATGTGTAAATAATCTATTGTGTTTTCAACAAAATGTAACCCGTGAAAAACGTACACATGACGTATATAGAATTCAATTTGAACTAAGATATTTATAATGCAATTCCTGTGTTTTAAGCAAAAAACGTCTAAAACTAAATGATTACTCATGTCGCCCATTACGTACGCTATTCTTGAAGAACTTTAATTGCTAAATTTCGATTGTTTTTCACTGAGTTTTTGTATAGAAGAAAAATACAGGCCACACGCGGCTTGTATACGTTCATTAAAAATATGCACACTCACATCGTGCATCGTTAAGCAGTAATTAACGTCTATAAATTAGGATGTTCGAGTGAAAACCATGCCAAGCAAACAAATAATTCATAAAAACCTTTGTGTGACGTTTTTGTGATAAGCATGTGCTACAATGATATATCATCATTTCAAGTTGATTCACTCATAATTCAACTATTATAACGTTCATTTTTGTCATTTCAATCTGATTTATTTATAATTTAGTGTGTTTTCAACAAAATATTGTCCGTAAAATATGCAAACTAACCCCGCGACTAATGTACCATTCAAATTGACCCTACATGTATATATTCTAGAACGTGTTTTTCGAACAAAAGCGTCTAAAAATAAATGACTACACGGGCGGCGCGATACATATAGGATTGTTGGACAACATTAATTCCGAAATTGTGATTGTTCTTTACTGACGTCTTGTATGTAAGTTAAATACAGGCCACCCGCGGAAACATTCATTTGAAGTTGCTTTTAGTAATTATAGAATAATAGTACAAATTGGTATTTTGAAAATGTAGTGTTGTGTATAAGGATAGCATTCTGTTGAAGCAAATACATAATTACGATGACATATATACAGAACCATGTGAATATATGCATGTGACTTTTTATATGATCTTATTTGTTAAAGCAATCAAATATTTTAGCTCAAAAATGTCAAACCCAAGAATTAGGGGTTCTAATTTAAGGGTGAAGTATTGTTTCCAATTATTATTGGTTCAATCATTTTCTGGTGTCAAATATTCTTTTTAGTCTACTTCATGCGAGGATTGTGAATTGTAGATTGGATGATAATTTTCAATTCTGATTACTGTGTATAACGCTTGGACAAATATCACAACCAAACTCAGACATAATACTTATTTTTCACCAGTTCATAATGAGTGAGATATTTGACTTCTCAAACATAGAGTCTTGAGAGTTGATAATAGATATAGCGACATTGAAACCAATAAAACAAGGCGAAGTTCTCAGTACAATATTTTGTCCAGCAGAAAATATTACTCCTAGACAATAGCTTGAATTCCATATGAATTATCTCTGATTGATGATATTATGTATGACAAGTGCAATTTTATATTTTAACTTTTGGTGTCATTTAAATTGTGTGCCTACATTTTGTGTTGATTTTGTGTCGTGAATGTAACAAATAGTAGCACTATATTTTGGTTAATAATAGGCAGCAAATTGTTCAATCAAAAACAATCAATCTACATTAGGAATGCTGCAGTGAATTCTAGTGGGTTGGTAATATGAAGGTATGGTATCTATTAGGTTTACTTATAGTAACACTGTGGTATATTTTATGTATCTGTTACATGAAAACAATTTCTTATGCAATAGTGAGCAACAAATTTTTCAAAACTGAAAATCTCCCTATGGATAAAAGTAAGATAAAAAGTTTAACACTGTAAAAGCCAAACATGGTGTTTTATTTCTTTCTGTAACATAAATCACATAACAATTTTGTTACAAGTTTGCTGTTAGACAGTCCATCTGCTAGATAGAGATTTTATTAGTGATCTCCAATGTAAATAGAAAATAAGTGCATTGATTGTAAAATAATATCATGTCCTTAATAAAATGCTTCAGAAGGAGGGATGTCCGGTGTAACTGTGCATGATAATGTATAAATGGGATGTCATATTACTATCTTAGGTTAAATCAAGTTAGAATATGAGGAAAAGCTAAGACTGTATACAATGCTGCTGTCCTTTCCTTTCTTAGGTAATAAACATGAATCTGAAATTAAAAAGCAGTAAATAACAGTATTGCTCACATTTATTAGTATGCATATGGCTAAATAGGTGACAAAGCACCTGCAGCTGAATTTGACATAGATAATACTTTGATACAAACAAGTATTTCAACTTTCTTCCCTGCAACATGACATTTAATTAAATGTTTAGTTCCAAATATAGACGCAGAAAAATAATATTTGAATGCATGGGTGTAATAATACACTGTGACAATTAACCTTAGATGAACATACAGCATCTATGCAAAATGGTATGATTTGTTTGACTAAATTTGATTTTAATGATGTTTAACTAAATTCACAAATGTACAGTCATATCAGTAATGGATGCTAACTATTACCTTCTGTTTGTTGTTTTTCCTTGTCCTAATGCTCTGTCTATGGAGGTGTTAGCTACATGGAGAGTCATTCATTTTATCTACCTTGATGACAGTATACAGGTGCAACATCCAATCTAGACTTCAATGGGTTGACTTGGCATTTCAATAACCCAGCACCTAATGCACCTGAAAGGAATTACTAAACATAAGCGAGAGAATTTCTATTTACATTGCTTGAATAAAATTCAAATCAATTGTAAAATATCATAAAGCCAACACAAATGGCATACTTTATTATTGTGGTGGTATAAATGTAGCAGTGTCTGATAGAGGTATTATTTTGTAAATACATTTACACACACAACAAACTAAGACTCCTAAATGGTTACATCTAAAAACAATATGAAAAAATCTTGTTAATGGCTTGTTAATTGATAACTGATGGGTTATAGAAACATTTCAGCTGTACTTATAAATACATGATACATCACTCAAATCACAAAAATACATTTTTGTGGATACACTTCATGGGGGAAAACTTTATTTTATTGTAATATGTTATTCATTTTATTGATTTGTTAGTATGAACACAAATATGATCTTACCAGCAGCAAATTTGGCATTTGCAACCAATATTTGATCAGGGTTTTCCAGATGGGATCTGAAAATTAAAACAAGAATGTCTGGAGATGACTAAATGAAACACAACGGTATAGCAATATAATATGTCATGTATAGAAAACTGATTTTTGAGGTAAAGGTTATATATATAGTAAAATCAAATTTAAATGTGATATGTGCTCATATCGTAATTCAATCTAGCAATCATCTGAAAGTCAATGTTACCAGTAAATGCGAATTAAATGAATACTTGCATTGTGGTATAAGCATTTGAAAGATAATATTACACTTTATATACTGTGGTCTCTTTCAATATTGTAAATAGCAAATTTAGGAATGTGTCCTTTAATTGTCCTTTTATAATTGAATGTTTTTGAGGATTTTGTCACACTTGTGACAAATACAATATTACATTATTTTTGACAAAAATAATGTTTTATGATAATTGTATTCATTTAAAATTGCAACATTGAACAGTGAACTGGTTAAATTGAGAAAATGACACCTTTTTAAGACTGATAAACAACATTAAATGTGCAAAATAACTTATACATTATAATTTTGAATTGACATCCTCGTGGTAGATATCTGAAGTGCACTAATAATATTCTACTCAATAAGGTGAATGAAGTGTGAATAGAATTTTCAATCAAAATGGACAATAAACTGTTGGCTTACAAGATCTTCTATCAACAGAATATTGTCACACTAGTGACAGAAATTGTAAATTTTAAACCTGTCTGAAACAAAAATAATTAGCACACAAACACATTTACATAGGTTAAATAGCAATTCTTAACATGAACATTTTTTAACTTTCAAACATACTCAGTTTTCTTTATTATGGATTATCAATAGTAATGTACACTAGTGTTATCTTTGATGCTGAATTGAAGCTAGGATGGTAGATGTGGATATTGTCAAAACATGCAACGAATTATTTAAGTGATACATTGGGAGATTTATATTTTTATGACTTACTGTTCTCTTGCAGTTTTACTGATTTATGTGTGTGTATATATATAGGTACTTGGATGTTGGTGATTAAAAATGTGCGACTTAACCGCCTCTTTGTACAGAAGTTTTTTTTCATTTAAGCAAGCATATAACAATAAGTATTGAAAAACAACAATTATTACATAAGAGAGCAACCATAACTAAATTTATAAATACAGAGGATTTCAAGTGAAACAGATGTGTTCCATGGGAAGATGAATTTTGATATTAGTTTAATATATAGTTTAGTATGTTTATTTTTTTCTTTGATACATGTATTGGTCATACTCTGAACTATTCTATCTCATTTCTTTAGTAGTGTTTCTTTTATTTAGATTTTGGGTATTTTTTTTCTTATTTTTCACATCCTATAGCCTTTCTAAATCATTCTTATTTTTAACATTACTGGTACTCAGTATTCCTGTGTATTTTCTTCTGAAATGACAATAACTACATTTTCTGAGTTTTTTTTATTCAATCCTAGCAGATTTTCTTTGGAATGGTATCTCAACTAAAAGCTTTTCTATTTTTACATTTTAATCTGCTGTGCAGAAATTTACAATTTTTATGCAGTTGATGCATCAATGAATTTTGTTTCACAAGTGTAGATTTTTTTGTATTAACCTGCAATGAGATTAGATCATTTACATTCATGAAAAAAATGCATTAGGTCTTTTTTCTAACAATCTATATAAATAGTGATAATTCAAAAATGCTGAGAATTTCTTATATTACATAAAATGTATTTAAAAATAAATGATTACACTTTCCACAATTTCAAAAAATACTCTTTTTAAATCATTTACAAAATTTCTATATATTTATATCCACAATTTATAAATACATTTAAAGCACAAGTACTTCTGATATTACATACATTGTCATTTGTACATGTGACCATTTGTTGAAACATTAATATGACTGAAATGTAGATGAAAAATGTATCACCCTTGTGACATCACTTATGATCACCTCCTGATCACCAGTGATGTAATACCAGACTGAAAATCCACTTATGACATTATGCATATCCATTTGTCTTAGAAATAACATGAGCCTTTTACAAATTATTATGCTTTAATTTGAAATGACACACTTGTGACAAACTCCAAACAAAAAGGAAAGGAATTTTCTATCTTAAAAACATAGTTACAGCAGTATATTTAGTGTTATGAGGCTCAGTAATTATCCAGTCTTCTAAATACATTAGATTAAAAGCACACACATATATATTTTATGTAAATTTCATGAGTTTAAATACATTTTATGTCAATTCTAATATGCATTATTCCGATATGGGACTTCTGATTTTTTTTATCATCAATAGTGCTTACATGGAGCTGTTTCATATCAATTAACGAGAATAAAGTGTTGTATATTTCAGATTTTTCTGATGTAAACACTCCTGAACATGGATGAAATCTTAAAATGATACAAAATCTTGAAAAATGTCACAAAAATACCAAACAAAGAAGAGCATCAAATGAGTACGAAATTCGAATTTAATTGAGTACGAAATGACCAAAATTTCTTTATCAAAATTATAAACTTACAAACAATGACAATAAAATATATATACTAATTATCATCCATTGCTTTTTTAATAATTTCTAATGCGGCTTTAACTTGTGCCATTAAGAAAACTTTAGGTTCTTACAGGAATACACAAGCAAAAGTTGCATTGAACGTCGCGTTAGGTTAGCATCCTTAGTTACAAGTTTTTTGTACTAGATATTTGGGGACCTTAACTGATTATTCATTAATTGTACTATGGATATTCTCCTATCGGTCACTTAAAGGTAATGATAAAATACAGTCTGATTTTATCGGTATTGTTAATTGCTTGTCATAAATCAAAGTTTAACGTAAATAAATTATGTTAAAGTTATATGCATGTACATATATACTTAAATAGATAATTAAACATAGTCACTTATTATATACACATATATCATTGGTCTTATGGAGTAATAAGGTATACACCCTGTTTATTTTTATTCCTAAGTGTTGAATTCAGTCTAATAATAATAATGCGGATAATCGCAATTCAATTTCTCACAAACTAAGGTATTGTCTATCTGACTGACGACAAAATAGTAGATTGGTAGATATGCAAGTAAACAGTACATATATCAATATATTTTTCATCACTGTTGTGGCATAGTGAGCAGAAGGTCAGTTAAATCTAGGAACATTCATTACATATTGTGTAGCTATGGTAGGCATTGAGCGTAGTCCCCAATGTTGTGTCGAGTAAAGCAACATGCCATATATTGCCCTGTAGTAAATCTGTGTGAATGTCGTGAAGTAATATAAAATCATCAGATGAGGGTCATTCTGTGCGTCCAGTTCGTTTGCTCAGGTTCCATTATGGCGCGTTCACAGATATGCCTTTGCTCTAATTTACCAGGAAACTGTACATTTAGAGGGATTTATCAGGATTTGTGTTTCAGATAATGTTTTTCAAGAATTCTATCGATATCAAGTTGGACGCATCAATGCGTAGATATACAGTTCAGTTGATTTTGACGCAGTCTGTACATAAAAGCTTGTTATACCATGGCAGTAGCGTAGGATGCTAATGTCAGATATATACCATGAACAAACATTTTCTTAAGTTGATTTATGTCTCAATTGTGGTGAAGCCAAGTAAGCCTCTTGATAGTAATCACTAGCCCCTCTCCACTGTGAGTTCGAATCCCATCTGGGACCAAATTTCACATAGGGAGAGAGTTATCCGGCTAGTTTACGGATAGCCGGAAGTTCTACCCATGTGTACACTTGGGGTCTATGTTGAAGCTATAAAAGTTGCCGAATGACACTGGCTGTTAATGCGACGTCAAAGCCCAGTGATAAATAAAAATTTGGAATTAAAACATAGCGCAAAATATATTATTAATTACAATACTATTACTAAAACCGACTTACTAGACTTGGTTTGCACGAACATTTAATATACTACATTCATTTGCTTAGAAACAGATCTGTACAAACGTACATGTCGTCTGCAACTAAACAACAGACAAAATAAACCCTGCGTTTAGCGAAGGGGAGAAAAGTCAACTTCTTCACTGTATTTGTTGTAAATACTTACCTCCCTTGTTATTTCAATATAAAATGTGGATGTTTAGATTTGGAGTATTTGTAATGTATCAAAATAATGAACACCATATCATTATGCATTGTCCTTAAAAACATAAACAATGCCTTGACAACATGATGACCATTTGTCTGAAATCTTCCACATTCTTCCAAGTAGCGATTTGAATAAAACTCGAATAAATTTCGCGTAATTGAACTGTAAAAGAATCAGACCCTAAAAAACGACCATCGGTAGTCACACAATGAACGATGTTGATAAGTATATTCATTTTGGAGCAATGTATGATAGCTTATGTTTGTTTGTTTTTATGCGACATTGTCACTGGCTTTTTGCACCGTTATTTCAGCAATATTTCTGTATAATAGTTATATACGGCGACCGGTTCACCGAACAAGTTTTCCTGGACTGTATACTAACCAGTACTAACCTACCCTTTCACAAGAAGCCGGCAACTTCTCCACATATGGAGGGAAATCGACAATTTTGTCAAAGTTTCATAGATTGATATGTCCTGTCGCGACCTGGATTTGAACCCGAATCTCCGGGTTACATGTCTAGCACACTGACCAGTGGACCATGGTCGCGGCTGACAGCATATGTGGTAAGAAATCTTTCAAGATCTGTACTATGTGAAACTGCCCGGAACTAATCTAAGCATGCATGTAGTGATTTCTATTCATTAAACATTTCTACTTGTAAGAATACATGTTATATTCCGAAAACTCGTCCGAACGAAATTGGAGATCATACTGAGAAAAATATCTTTTTTTTTATTTGGACCGAAATTATGCAACCCACAAAATGTAAAATAAAATGTTTCGTCCTCATAACTTGTGTTGGCAAAATGTGAATATACCCGGTTATTCTGCATTATAATGCTATTGGGGATATACTATGGTTACTTTTATTTGCATTAAATACTAATCACTTATATACACTGCATATAAAAATTAAAACATTTAAAAATAATGAAAATTATGAACGTATCAGTTTATTTATGCTGTGCATTTCTATTAGAAATACCTTTTAATTTCAGTTCGTCTGCTACTGACTGAATTGTTTCCGCTGCATAAAACGATGAACGAGACTTAAAACTTTGCAAGGACAAACACACCACGTTTTCTCATGTTTTCCGTGATAATTCAAATTCACCAAAATTAAGTTTTTATTACGATACAGCAAAACCGTGTATTACGCGGTCTTCATATCCTATTATAAAGGATCAAAATCAAAACATGTTTTCAATAATTATGCGACAATTTCGTAGTTTCATGTTCTTAATTCTAATCAAAACGCTACCTCCAAAATCATAATTAAATTCATAATGTAAAATAATGGGGCCTCTAAATATATGCCGAATTTAATGCTGATTGTCAAAAGTAGCCTTCGCGCAATGAATACTCAATAATTATTGGACTATTGCTTGCAGTGTTTTATTGTCTTAAAAGCAATTATATCATTCTCGTAAGATAGTCTTGTATTGCTGCAAGAGTTTCATATTCGTTTTCCTAATCTGTTCAGCAAATTCGTGTCACAACTTTATATATATTTATATAATGAATTATTTAAACAATAATATGAATATGATATATTTTCAAACAATGATGTCATTTTAGAATTAGTTGTTTTTCCAGTTCTATCAGTATTTTCAATAGATAACGTATTTTGATAATTACTTTTTATATGGTTATTTTTGTAGATGTACATGTATACTTTAATGTGTTGCTTTTTCGAAATGCATAAATAATTATCAAAGCAGAAACAAAACAATAATCTTGAATTTCACATATTTCATACTCATTAGGGTTGAGATCATGTTCTTATCTCTGAAATACTGAGAAATGGAAATGAAAGGTAGAATATCACTATATCACTAACAGAAAAATACAACTCCATGGAAACATGCTATGAAAATTCGAAAAGAAATACAAAATAAATACGAGGAAATCATCATTTATGATTCGTAATCTATTTGGGTTATTAGGTAATTAGGTTACTTTAACAAAGAGATAGAACAGAAGGTCTGGACAGTTGTCATTATTTTTAATGTTATACTGTAACATGAAATGTTCAGTTTGGGAGAATTTGTATGAACACAAAATTTACAAGAAACATGTGACGTTTGTAAATATTCGGTTTAACTGTGTGTTTTTATTAACGGAAACGGAAAATAAAATTTACGAATGCAAACAGTTGCCATGTCGTTTAAATATATGTTGAAAAATGATTAGAATTTAATAATACTTTGATGTTAAGGCAACAAAATTAATGCATGATTTCCACTGACATCTAAAAATACAGTAAAACTTGTGAGCAAAGGCCATCCTTTGGATAGACGAAAGTTGACCAATATTGACAGATGGCCCTTATTCGGAGGTCAGTGTTGTAAAAATAAATCACACTTTGTATTTCTCAGTGGTGGCCTTTTTGTTCACAGGTTTGACTAACATGTTCAAGCTGATAACATTAATCGGCTCAGACACTCTATTACTTACATAATGGACATTTTCCGGCTCATATCTATCACATAAAACCTGTAGGTGAAACACCTGTTGCTGAGCAAGTGCTACGTAAGGAAAGTGTTTTTCCACTTAAATGAAAAAAGTAGACCTGCGATTTAGGAAATCGTTATCCACGATAAAAGCATGATTTACATTACACTTACAACACTATCTGTGCTAACCAAAAAATATCAAACTATATGTATTTATTTTGAGTAAATGTACGTACCTCCTATTTCTGATTAATAACGAGCATTCACAAACAAGTATTTTAATACTTGTACCCAGTTACTTAAAATTGAATTATTTATTGATTTAAGAAAATTTTCAGGTTTCAAAAATCAATCACTAACGATAGTCATGACAGAAATTTAATAGCCTTATATATATATATATATATATATATATATATATATATATATATATATATATACTTAAAGTCACCCACTTCCTGGGTCTGTGTTGTAATAACCACTTATTGGGACCTACCAGAAATAACGGTGATACGAACATGAACTGCACCAAAAGTGTGTTTATTATCTGTACTTATGTCATGTATACCTATATACATCAGCAAATCATGGTAACATGGTCAATACTAACTACACTACTTTAATGGGTCCGTCCCAATATGTAATTGGGTCTTGGACCAAAACAGACCCAATATGTGTTTGTATAATGGGTAAATTTGATACAGTAAGACCTACTATGGCACAACATGCAACCATCAAGACACTGTTTTGTCCAAGCGTCTGAGACCATGGAGCGCGCAATTTATGCATATATTCAGTGCTCAAATGATACCATGGAGCTATTGCAATTCCATTGATCTAAATAGCGAGCCGAACTATGTACTTAGATTTCATGTTTGTACCAATTTACATGCCGTTGGTAATGACTTGATAGTCAATGAAAGAAATGCAAGTCGGACAAGCGACTTTTACCAAATTCTCATTGTCGTGGGGGGGTCAACATAACAGGCAAAAATATACATAATCATATACAAATACAACTCAAATAAATGTTGACATTATCATATCAACACCAAATTCTAGGTTCTGCAACATTTATCATAGTAAAATTGTGCTTGTTGATCTAATGACTGATATGTTACGTCTATACATGAAATATTGCAAATATATGTATGTGCACAAATAAATGCTTGGACAATTACATATCATAAAGAATGGTTCTTTTATACCAGCAAGTAGCCCTAACACACTATGTCAGAACCTGTTACTTCAAAGAACATGTGTATGGAACATCACGTGTCACAATGGTGAACGTGAACAAATTCAACTGAAAATCAGATGTTAAAATTGTTTCGCATGATTAGGTTTTCCCAGTAGGAATAATTGGGTCATGTTAATAGGTCTTTCACCTAATACTTGTCTATACAAGTATAAATATACAGTATCGGGTCATTCATTTTTGTTACATCGTTACATGCAAATAAATGGATCTGTACATATATTTTGTATCAAGTTATTGGATCATTCCGCCAATATTTGTCTGTATGAAGTATAAATTGTATTGGGTCATACATTTTGCTACATGCTAATAGATGGGGATGTACATATATTTTGTATCAAGTTATTGGGTCATTCCCCAAATATTTGTTTGTATATAAAGTATAAATAGTACTGGGTCAACCATTCTTGTTGCATTCTTATGTGCAAGTACCATTACACTATTTCATTGTGAAATTTCAACGATTTTATAAGAAAATGTAATGCAATATGCGTGTAAATCTGTGACAAATGATCTATAACTTTTAATGCACAAAATTGTCCAACATGAGGCACATGTACCTAATGATCAGACAACTACGATAGCACAAAATATACAAAAAAGAAAACATGAAATTGTTTCAGCAATTTTAATCATAAAAATGGCTACAGTGTTTTATATCATTAGTATCAAAACATTAACTTCATAATGATAAATAATCATAAAAATGGCTATAGTGTTTTATATCATTAGTATCAAAACATTAACTTCATAATGATAAATAATCATAAAAATGGCTATAGTGTTTTATATCATTAGTATCAAAACAGTAACTTCATAATGAACTGGAACTATCACTGAAGGTGATTAAATATCCACCGCAGAGCCCTTTGTTTTAAAAGCTTAATAACTTCAGCCATTTTGGAGAAGAGATGTGCACAAGATTGTCTACAGACAGCATTACTCTGTGAGAATAAATAAGAATGATTTTTCTAGAATATGTGCAAGGAGACCTAATGTCTTGGTAAAGTTTTACAAAAATCCATCCAGCCGTTTCAGAGAAGCGCACACAAGATTTCATCTACAGACAGACTGATGGACGGACGGACAGACAGACAGACGGACAACCTGAAACCAGTATACCCCCACAACTTTGTTGTGTGGGGCGGGGGGGGGGGGGTGAAAAAAACATCCATACATATGAATAGGCTCAAAAAATAGCATCATTTTTAAACAAAGATAAAAAGTTTATCCGAAGTACATAAGTTTGAATATAAAATCTGATATAAATTCTTGCTATTGAAATCTTTGAACAGCATGAATTTTGTTAATCAACAAGAAGACAGGATGCACTGATCAACACTTTAAGAACAACAAGTTTGATAAAAATCCTTTGAGAAATGTAGAAGTTGCACACAGAACAGTATTTCTCTATATAATACATATGCACAAAATAATCAAAGTGCCAAAAATGATCAAATTGTAAAACCATGATAACATGCGCTGGTTCATTTGATGACAATCGTTCTATGAAAGTTTGATCAAAATGCCTAAAGAAATGTAGGAGGAGCTACGCACAGACCAGTATTTCCCTATATATTACATATACACAAACTAGATGAAGAGCCATAAATAAACAAAAAAAACTAGAAATATGTCCATGGGACATGGAAGCCCCGCTAAATGACAGTGGACAAAGAATTGGTAAATGATAGTGGCACAATTCTTGCATGTGACACATCATCTTTATATGCTGATCAATTATACCAAATTATTTCAAAATCCCGAAAATGTCATGAGCCAGACACAAAGAAATTCTAGTGTCCACTGTGACCTTTGAGCATGCCGCATTATTCTTGCACCTGACCCATCAACTTAATATGCTGACCATTTATGTCGAGTTATTTCGTAATCTCACCATGCACTACAAAGTTATTAGCCAGCATTTAATACAAATTATTTTGAAATCCAATCATACATGACAAAGTTATGAGCTGGATGTGAACATCTATTTTATGTGCCCCAACACACACACGCGCACATGCATGGAAAAAGGATAAAAACTACATGCACAACTGCCATTTCATGGCAAGGGCATAAAAATGATCAAATCCTGGAAAACATCAAGAACAACAAGATGGAAACATGATAGAAACTAAACAAGTACCAAATAAGTTATTTTGGTTACTCAACAGTTGATACCTTTAACAGGTATCACACAAGGTCAACATGTTTTGAAAATGAAAAACATTAATATCGTTGTGGAACTTGATAAATGGGTCAGACAAATATCTGTATAGCAACAATATAACCATTGATCAAATATCCACTTGAAAAACTTACTGGAACAATATAAATTCTAAGTAACTAATATTCAAAGTCAAAAACATTTTAACAGATGTACAACAATATAACATGAATCTACAAAAAATACAAGTTGATCTAGTCATGAATCTACTATTTAAAAGAATTGTCTTTAACACTCGCATATTACTCAAATAAATCTGATTCAATGCGTTTATACACCAAAGCCATGCATGTCAAAATTAACCTAATTATTAAAGTACATACAATTAGGAACACTGAGTGAAATTGGTAAACATAATTCAATATTAGAACTGTTTGAAAAATAAGATAGGAACTGAAATTTTGGCATTTATTAACAAGAGCAAAAACTTGTTTTAATGTGTTACATGCCTAATGCCCAATATTATTATCTCAAAATGGAGCAAAGAGATTTAGAAAAAAATTATACTTTTCACAGGTTTCTATGACAGAAAATTATTAACTATGTGTTTTTTCAAAAAACATTGAAATTCCTTCAAGTTGTTATCCCTTTGAATTTGCATTGAAGTCTTTGGGCATATATTCACTCACCAGAGTAAAGACTACAACTTCTTTTATATCATCGCAACTACTTTCATATATATCAATGTTTAATAGGAGAGCTTAACAGAGGCCTAAAAATCATCAAGACAGACATCCTGAGCAACCTTCATCAAAGCTTGATAAAAATGTTGTCTCTTGAGTGTTAACAAAACTTTCTTGTGATTTGACCTAGTTTTTGACCCCACATTGCCCTTTATCAAACTCATCTGAGATATCATCAAGACTAAGTTGATAAATTTTCAAGACCCTTTGACCAAAAATGTGGCCTCTAAAGTGTTCACAAGGTTTTTCTTCTATTTGACCCTGTGACCTAGTTTTTGACCCCGCGTACCCTTTATCAAACTCTACCCAGATATCATCAAGGCTAAGACACTGACCAATTTTCAAGACCCTTTGACCAAAACTGTGGCCTCTGAAATGTTCACAAGGTTTTCCACCAATTTGACCCGGTGACCTAGTTTTTGACTCCACATAGCCCTTTATTGAATTCGTCCAAGATATCATTAAGCCTAAGCCACTGACCAATTATCAAGACCCTTTGACCAAAAATGTGACCTCTAAAGTGTTCACAAGGTTTTCTTTCTATTTGAACCTGTGACCTAGTTTTTGACCCCACATAGCCCTTTATCGATCATCATCAAGACTAAGCCACTGACCAATTTTCGAGACCTTTTGACCAAAAATGTGACCTGTAGAGTGTTCACAACATGAATGTTGACGCTGCACGACGCCGGACGCTGGACATAGACCAATCAATATAACTCACCTCGAGCACTTCGTGCTCAGGTGGGCTAAAAATATGTTGGGGTGTCTTACTTAGATTTTCCCAATTTCATATTATTTAATTTTGATCTTATTTGAGCCAGAGTTCTCGATGATAATTCCATGCATGTTTTCTTGGCCATAATCAAATCTGAGTTGTGAAGACGGATTCGCGTTCCATTTAAGTAATATTTAAATGATTTTCTCAAAAATTCTTCAGCAGTTTTACTCCAAGGTACCTTTCTGCTACGTTTACCTATAAAAGAAAAAATACATGAAACAACAGGATTTATATTCTTTGATTACAGTTCTTGAAATTAATTTTGGGCAAAAGCCAAACACAAGCAGGATTAACATAGTAAACAGCAAATCATACATTTGCTCTGCTTCATTAAGTGTAACCATTCCTTATACAGAGCACTGAATTTCTAAGGTTTAAAACCTTTTATCTTTGGGTTTTGTCAAATGATAAATGACTCCAAGTAAAACAATGCAAGTGACAATATGAATATTTGTCCAACAGATCTTCAAGGAAAAAAGGAATTGGGAGAGCACTGTTTCGGAGGTGAACCTAATTATTGTCAGTTCTTACTATAAGCCCCAAGATGATGATCCATGGTTTAAAGTACAAAAAAGATGATAACTCTTTATACAAAGTGTAATGGAGATTCCATGCAGTGACCCCTGGGTTGATGGCCTAGTGCATGAATAATAATACCATAAATTTGTTCCACTATTTCAGAATGTCTTTCACTACAAAGCACAAGCTTACAAGCAAATACAGTTTTCCTAGTTCTATAGCAAACATCTTACCCCAACTTGCATCAACTATCAGAGAGAATATGAAGTAAAAACAATGTCAAAATACTAAAAACATCATTATTGGTCCTTAAAAGCTCGAGACTGTTGAAAACAATTACTAAATTGACATGAGAAACAAATTGGGACCTGCCAAGGAACTTAGAAGTATTAAACTTACAAAATCTAACCTTTGTCCTCCTGGATTTTGGCAGGTGCCATGGACGTAGATTGAACTGTGCATTCAACGGAAGCATAACCTGTAGTTTACATCAACATACTGATTAAATAAATCCCCAAATTGCAGAACTTCAATACATTTTATATTTTGTATTCTATTTTGAGTAAGAATCAAGTTCAAGCATAAATAACAAGCTCAAAGAGAAAAATGAATGTATACCCTCTACAATATTCTGAAACTAGGTCCTTCAGGACCAATCAAGGCAAACGAGGCATAAAAAACTTCCTTGTTCCTACTAACCTGACCAGCCCTGCTTACTCAAGATTTTTCTGTCCCAGTATATATTTTTAGTCAATATCTTCATTTCATATGAATTATAGCTCAGAGCTAAAAAGTGCATAAATTAAAAAAAAGTTTTGCTGATCAAATGACCTAACGCTTTTGTGGATGTTAGTGAAATCAAGTATCTACAGTTTTCCTTATAAAAATTGCTGACTTGACTTTATTAAGCATGTCGCAGGAGAGTACTTAACATTAATAATAAACTATGTAATGAAGCAAGCTTTAAATATGAACAACTTACCATCAGATAATGTAGTATCTTCAACGCTGAAATCTTCCACAACTGGCTCACAATATTCTTGTTGATTAACAGTCATATCCACATCATCACCTAAGTAAACATTCAATGTTATTCCAATAGAATAAACAACAAGTGTTACTGAATGTAACGTATGTCCCCAAAGTTGCTACACATTTTTAGCATCACTTTCCATGACACTTTTCTCGTAACCCTCTAAATAGGTATTCATAAGACAAAGATTGGCTGCAAACGATACATTGGAACAGAATGTTATACACCAAATACAAACCAAATTCCATACATAATGGATGACCTCAAATATGACCTTGACTTTAGCACTTGAGGTCATGGTCGGATTTAAAAGTTTTGGACAAATAATTTAAAAATCTATTAAGGATATGAAACGTTATAGCCAAGACACAAATGTACAGTATCAGAATCCATACATAATGAAAGACTTTAAACATGACCATGACCTTGGCGCTAGAGACCATGGTCTTTGATGCGGCACATCGTTTTGATGGTAAACATCAATACGGGTCTGAGATGCAAAAATTCTACATATTCTGAATGACATTAAATATGACTTTGACCTTCGCGCTAAGGATCTTGTGTGCAACACATTGTCTTCTGTTGGTGAACATCAGCACCAAATAATTTCAAAATCCATTCAGAAATTGGAAAGTTCAGACTGAGACACAAAAATTCTATACATATTGAAGGACTTTGAATATGACCTTGATCTTGGCACTATGGCACTATTATTTTGCGCCAAGTTATTTCGAAATACATGCGGAAATTATAAAATTATGGCCGGGACATGAAAATGGGACGGACAGGCAGTGCGATAGCTATATGCCACCCTGTTGGGGGCATAAAAAATAATTACAAGGTTAAAATATGTACATATATAAGCATGGTTCCATTGACACAATACATTTTCATAAAATGGCAATGTTAAATGTGTAATGAACTTTGAATTCTGGATAAATTAATACTAATATCAATAAAATAGTGCTATAATGTATGTTTCTGAACTACAACAAGATAATGTTGAGTTACAAAGAAGATTACATTATACTACAAAACAAGAAATCTGAAAATACCTTTATCCTTATCTATATCATCTTCTTCACAAAACTGAGTAACATCTGGTAATTCTGAAAAAGGCATAAACAGAAATTGTCTTTATCTAATCAAGATATACTACATTACAAATTTTCATGCTACAGAGTTACTATACATGTAATGCATTTGATCATTAGCTTGAATGATGAAAATAGTTTGCTTGATTTAATTTGCCTCATATGTACCAAACATAAAGATTCAGAGTCATGATGAAAAAGATTCAACAACATTGTATACTAGTAGTTATAACCATCAACCACATAACCTCGATCGTTTTCATTCTAAAATGCTAATAGCAAACTGTCAATAAAAATGATGCAGAAATAAATATACTAATATAATAACCAGTCACAAAATTTATTATCAATCTTAAGTGCCATTTACTAAGGTGAAAACTACATGTTTCATTACCATCCACAGAGATATCAGTCAACTGTTTACCCTTCCATTTATTCACATAGCCATTATCAACAGCAATAAGAAGTTGAGACACCTAAGATAAACAAACAGTATAAAAAAGACAAAATCAGTTTGTAATTTTCGTTTTAATAATCAGCAAGTTCAAAAGAGTGAATTATGTTTTACTATTAAAACTAAATTCTAGATTTAGTTAACCCAGTATACATAACAAAAAATGTGCTCCCTAAAACTTTAGATGAGATAAAATTGACAGGTTGAATGAAATTAGCCAAAAGGTTTCAGATAATATATCACTTGAAACTAGTATGGACGACACATGTCACATGACTCACATCGATGGATGCAGGACAGGGCAATCAAATATACACAAAAGTATTCTTGACCTTTGGACCATGGAAAGTACTTAATATGACAAGCTTCATTTCATTTAAATATCAACATTCACTTTATTTATTTATTTGGATTTTTCATTCATTAATGGGCATTATGTGACAAAAAGTATGAAAATTCCTATTTAATGCTGCCAGCATAAATGATAAATACACAAGACATGATAATAAATAATGTGTTCTTAAATCATTCCAAGTATCTTAATTTAATTGCAAAAATTTATAATCCACAAGATTTGGTGGAGACAAAATTATATGATTATATGAATAAAACTTACAACCATAAGCTCCCTTGTTGCATGAGACAGACAATAATTTTGTTTGTGTGTCTGTACATCATGACCCAAATGTCTAGCTAAAGAATCTAGTTCACCATCAGACATATCTATTTATCCAAATGTGATATAGAAATTGTAAAAAGACTATATATGTACTTTTTTGACGCAAGACCCAACAGTATATTCTTATATACTGACCCAATAATTATTCAAATTCAATGACCCAATATTTATCCAAATGTGATATAGAAATTGTAAAAAGACTATATACATGTATTTACTTTTTTAATGCTAGACCCAAAAGTATATTCTTATATACTGAGTCAGGTTTGCGTTAACGCTTGCCAAAATCGCCAATTGGCAATTAAAATTTTCCACTGGCGCATATTTTCATCAGAAAGGCAGTTTCTGGTGATTAAAATTTTGGGCATATACAAATTTATATCATCACTAAAACTCTGCTGATTCGACACCACATGTCATAAATCTTTGTCAACTGTGCCTCAGTTATCTACATCCTTTGTATATTACACACAACTAGACCCCTTGTAAACAATAGGCTGTGGATGCCATGCTGTTTAATTACATGGCCTAAGCAGACAACGGTTTTCGAGTCTATTAGTAGACTAATTTGTGCTAATCAAGGTAAAAGGGCGAGATCTGAACAAACAATACCGATGCACCTTTTAATTGCAACTGCCATCAATTCATTTTATCGAGCTAATTGTAAAATGAACAAGTTTGGTCATTTCGAGTTATTCATTGCAGCTAAATATAACAAATTTGGATAAACGCTGTGTATCCAGTCTGATATTACCTGAACATTCATTAGTAGTTTTGTTTCAGTCTCAATCATTTATGATCGTTTTTTCAGTTTGATTGTCGGTATTGTCAATGTGTATAAGCAATAACCAGTATTGTAACATAGTCATTTAACGTTACTATCGTCAATATTTCAAGCACTATGACGATTAAATGACCTGAGTAAAATGTTATCTGACGGTGTGTCTAAAGTCCATCCGTGTGGAATGCGTCTTAAATTTAAAACTGTCAACAAAAGCCCTGATCACTTGCCACATATTGACAGAGGGAAAAATATGACAAAAGTATTCAACTATCATTGTGAAGTGTAAAGACAAAATTAATACTGTTTAACTAATCAACTTTCACAACTTTCAAATCAATAATAATTTTTGTCTCTTTTATCAAACACAATGATTTTAAAATGAATTTTAGATCTACTGAAAAAGTTTGCGCAAGTTCTTCAATAAAACAGGCCAAAGCGTCATTCAAATAAAACCACACATTACTCTTCATTACATTTTACAACAATGCTTCGCACAAAATATCACTAAGTATTCAACTATCATTGTGAAGAACTATGCAATAAAGACAAAATTAATACTGTTTACCATATCAACTTGCACAACTATTAAATCAATTATCAATTTTTATGTTTATGTTTACATATATTTTAGCAAACACATTTTTGGAATGATATTTACTGAAAAGATTGTGCAAATTCTTTAGCAAAAAAAAACTAAATAGATCTAATTCTACCATAAAAAGAGAACAACACAACTCTTTATCACATTTGACGATGACACTTAGGATCTTGCCTGCATTTATCCCCACCCAGCCCTTTTCCGCCTGCTAGAATAATCACTATAATGTCTTCTACAGTGAAGCTTATGAAAAATGAGACTTGTTTGAGGATATTGAGCAGCAAGATAATTGATGAAGCAGTACATGGATGGAGAAATCAGCTCAAATAAGTAGCTCCACCTATTTTTCTGAAGATGATAAAACTGATTCAAAGTTCTTTGAGCTTCCTTAAAACAAATTACAATTCATAGTACCAGTAAATGACATTGTTACAAAGGCAAATAACTTTGGCTAATGTTTTATTTTCCTTAGTGCCAACCTAGTATACTGACCCAATCATTATTCAAATTCAATGAACCAATATTTATCCATATGTGATATAGAAATTGTAAAAAGACTATATACATGTATGTACTTTTTTAATGCAAGACCCAACAGTATATTCTTATACACTGACCCAATAACTATTCAAATTCAATGACTAAATACTTATCTAAATACAAATAAAATAAACTAGAAGTTGCTAAATGGCAACATGTTGAGCCCGCTAAGGCACTAATTATCATCCTGAAAAGGGTTTCCATTGCTTTTTCAGGGAATGACCTTGACATTTTGAATGGGCCCACCAAGTTATGGTCTGGACAATGTCAGACATACTAAAACTTTGGCCCTTTAAACCCTCAGTGTGACTTTGACATTAAAGATATGGACCTGGGTCTTGCGCATGACACACCATCTCATCAAGGAAAACAATTAGGCCATGTTGTATTAAAACATCAATGCTGAAAGAATTTATAGTCTAAACAAGGTAAAACATGCCAATTGTTGCCCCTTAAACCCCAAATGTGATCTTGGCCTTTGAGGTGTGAACCTAGGTCTTGCGCATTACACATTGTCTCATCATAGGGAACAACTGTGCCATGTCATTTAAAAATTCATTGAGGCATAAGGAAGTTATGGTTCGGACAAAGTTGGACAGGTTAAGACACAGACTGACAGACACACAGACGCACATACATGTTTGCAGTCCCAGAACTTACTGGAAAATTTGTTCAATTCAGATTTCATTTTTAACCAGTTTGCCTTTTTATAGCAGTGGATTTTCCTTTGAGGTTGAGCGGGACAACCTCTATTTATGCTTAATTCATGGAAGATGATATCATGATCGGAATTTCCTAAGCTAGGGAGGGATTTGACATTAAATACCAGGGAGGGTAGATTAGTAAGGAATAAGTCTAGGACATTATTATTTCTTGTGAGAATTTTAACCATTTGCTCAAGATTGAGACTGACAATATTTTCAAGGAAGTTTTCATACAGGGCTTTGAATTTACAGGAGTTTTTGAGAGATTCTGATGACCAGTCTATGTCGGGCATAATAAAATCACCTGCAAGCCATATAATGCTGTTTTTTGGGACTTTCTGCAGGGACAACCCTAACTGAGATAGTGCATCTGGATCATTTTCATGGGGCTTGTAGAATGAACCGACATAGATATTTCGGGAACCGGGTATACTCAATTTGGCCCAACAGATATTACAATCTGTTTTGAGATCAGGCTGTTCCTGACTCAATAGGGTCCTTGTCACAGCTATCAGGACTCCTCCCCCTTGACTGTAAGTTCTATCATCCCTATAGACTGTGTAACCTAAACTGTCTGGGAATATCTCAGCAGTATGGATGTCAGATTTGAGCCAGGTTTCACTACAGCAGATTATATCAGGTTTTACCTGGTTGATCATCTGATGTAATTCGGGGACTTTATTTTTGATTGACCTACAATTTATGTTAAGGACAGTTATGCGTTGTTGTTTATTGATTAACACCTTTTTAGGTATTGTACTGGCTCTAGGTTTGGGATTTGGGGTAGGAACTTTTGATTTTGGGGTGGATGAGGCTTGAGGTAGGGGATGATGATCTAAGTTCCGGCCCGAGGTGCTAAGGAAAGACCCAACTTATTGAAGAGAAACATCATTTTCAATGGATTGGTTTGAAGACTCAAGGTGACAGTAGATATTTGTATTATTAAGAGAATCTAGGGAAACTCTTAGGGACATGGAATAATTACAACTACCGCAACATTGACAATACCAGCTTAATTGGGAGTTTGACAGTTTTTCATAAGTTGAATTACCTATCCCTTGGCAGTCTGTATGAAACCATCAATCACAGTGGTCACAAAGGATGGCTTTCTGGCTCCAAGATACCTCCTGATTGCACTTGCCACAGGGGTACTGGGGTGTGTTACACACTGGTCCAGTGTTTAGCTCAATGTCTGAAGAATGTTGGGCCAACAAACAGAACAAGTAGAGAAGACAATTTACATTTGTTGGGGTACCTTTTATCAGCTGTGTTTACAGAGGCAAAAATGCAAAGACTTTGCGATTTATGATTGACAAATGAGGACATTACCTTACTTCTGTTTAAAATTGTGCTAGAGTGGGCCTCAGATGGGTTTCTATTACAAAAATTGGCGACAAAAGTAATAAAAACTATCAAGGTGCAGATTTTACAAAAAACGGAATTCATAGTGTACCAGTAATCGGATAACCGGAAGTATGCGAATATCGTAACGGAAAGTTTTTTATAGGGTACGAAACCAATTTAAGCGTGAAAACAACTTACCTCGTGCGATGTTTTGGTCGTAGTCTTTTCTGCTGTTCAATATGATAGGTTTTAGCCTGAACTAAAACATGCCATGGTTATCATTTTGAGCTGCAAACAGCGAAATTGACATTTTGGTGATGATTGGTAAAACCCAAATGACGCATGCGCAAACGCGAACCATGAATATAGAAATATATACGAAACACGGTGTGTCCTTATTTTGGAAAAAATACGACCCAATGAAGGGGTTTAAGAGTGCATGTTCAAGAGACGTATTACACACGTTAGAATCATTTAGGAGTGTGGGTAAAAAAACTATTGGGTCTTGGCCCAATATTTAGGTAGGCCCTAATAAATTGTCAGATGACCCAACAATTCGAGGATAAGACTTGCGTGTGTCCCAATATGTTGGTGATTATAAAACTATATAAATATATATGTCCCAATATGTTGGTGATTATAAAACTATATATATATATATATATAAACCCATCTGAGGCCCACTCCAGCACAATTTTAAACAGAAGTAAGGTAATGTCCTCATTTGATGCAGACAATATTGAATGACGTCACCATTAACAATGATACACATCCGGTGAACGATCCGAATAAATGCCAGTCCGAGGCCGTTTTACAGGTATCACAGCCCAGCTAATCGAGTTTTACAGAAGCATCTCCACTCATTTCTCAAAGGCTTCGATATACAGTAAAGTTCCGCTATTAAGACCACTCAATGTTCTGACAAAAAGTGGTCTTAATAGCAAGTCGGTCTATAGGTGCACTGAGTATTTCATAAAGCTACCAACTACAGGTAAAAAAGGTGTTTGATTTTGTTGTTGTTGTTGTTGCATTATCTGTTACTGTGACATACACAGATTACATACAGAATACAAATAGTATACAGCTTTAAAGATTTCATTCATGTTAAAAAGTTTAATACAGCATAAAACAAAGAATATCCACAAAAAATAACACCAAAATACCATCTATATATATATATGTGTGTGCATTTATGAGTTAATAATGGCTATTTGAATTGTTAATAATTTCTCTAATGTATACACAGAACTTTCTGTTTTCCAAAGTGAAACTAAATAAAAACATGTCATGGCATAAATACATACATGTACAAACTTATATTTGTCACAAGTTTCATAAATAGCATCATATCATTTATATTCAGACACTATTCCGTGAAGTATGTACAAAATTTCACTTAAAAAACTGGTCAATTGTTGTTTGTTTTGATGCCCCTTTCTCCGCTACAATTTCCACATGCCATAAAGTAGTCGTACGCCGTAAATTAGTATGTCGTAAACGACAACAACAACAACTTAACACCTGCGGTCAGGTGTGAAATACATGCAGCCTGATAATCATCAACTTGTTCGTGGTCGCTATAGCGGGACCTAAAACAACAGTAATTTACAGATTGGGTCTAATAAAGTGGTCGTAATACGGAATAGCGAACCGGTCGTATTATTGGACCTTTTAATCATTGAAATAAGAAGGGAAAATTTTGGTACTTTAGAAAAGCGGTCATATTAGCGGGACGGTTGTATTAAACATACAAACGAAAGCCAAGTAACAAACTGTGAGATTTGTTTGCCATTCTATTGTTCAGAACTTTCCAAACTGGATCAGATAATCCTTGTCCTTTAATGTTTATGCAGTAACAATAGGTCAGTTTTCAAACAAAGGTATCAGTACTAAAAGAAGCTGATATAGAAGTTGCTGTTTCTGAATGATATTTCAATGATTTCAATCGATGAAAAGGAGCTTTCTCTTACTTGTAATGTATCTTGTAATGGCTGTAGCAATGTTTTGATTGCCCAATGCTTTGCTGTCTTTTTGCACCAGTCTAGTTATACTAGTTGGTTTGAAATGGAAAATTTATCAACCGTCTCACCATCTGTTTGATGGAAGATCCGCCTACTCTGCCGAGATATTCCACCTGAAATACAGCCATCATTACGCTAATGACATATACCTTGTTTTTCTAAATAGGTAATCATTGTGTGAAAATATTACTATAACAATAGATAGGTATCAAAATAGATCAGGTAAGAACTACAAATTATTGAATATTAAAATAAATTGGTTACAATGAACCAATCAGCAGTGAGGGGGCAGGTGATTTACAGTTAATTACCCAAACCGCTTGACTATAGATGCCCCCAAAGTTTTCTACACATACAACAGCATTTAAAATGAATTCAGGTTTTGCTACTACTTGAGTCCTGACATGACTGAAAAAGAAAGCCTGGTGAAAACTGTACTCATACCACCATTTTCTTTAAAGAAGTGTCTACTAACTGGTGCTTACTCTTTTTAACTTGTCATCTGATGTTATTGGTAAAATGATTCTATCAGGAATTTGACCCATCATTTCTTGCCTTAGTTCCTCCAGGAGGCGGAGCATCCTGATCTCTCTCTCTCTCTCTATCTCTCTGTTAAGAAATCAAACAGATAAGAAAACAAAACAAAAATACAAATAAGTAAAATTATTTGGGGATTTTAAAACTACACCTCTCAATACAGATTCTTACCAACGATAGATTTAACACAACATAATGCACATTAAGAGCAAAGAATTCAGATTTACTAATAAATGATTTTTGACTCATCATTAAATCAAAATAGAATCAGAATTATATGTTAATTGATCATCAGAAAATTAAGAAAAACTTCATCAGAATCTAAAGGTAGCACTGAGCTGTCCTGGTAAGTATCTATTGTAGGGGCATAACCATCATACAGAGACTGAGAACTAAGGGGACTTTCTACACTAAGGCTTGGGCTCGTAATATCAATAGAGTCAGAAAGGACTGAGTTGGCAAATTCATGCACACTTCATTACTGCTACTCCGAGTCTTTCAAAGGAATTCTATTTTGAGTGACCCTGTGCTACTGCAAAGAGCATCAATGTGTTTGTTGATACTTGTTAAAACATTTCATCGTAGATCAATAGGATGCCATAGTTGTCAAAAATTGATAAAAATAATGCATAACCTATGATAATGATCAAAGTATGGAACACAGAATCAACTGATCAAATGGCAGTTAAATATTATGATCACGAAAATGGATTACACAATAATACGACACAAAATAGAATATTTGTCATTCAACTTGCAAGACAATTAAGAACTGTTTTCTAATCTATAAATTTGGTCAAAGAGTACTAACTGAAAATTGTACAAAACTTCACTTTATATGTGATAAATCAGGGAAAACTACAGAACTGTAAGGGTTTTTAAACAAAAATTACAAAAAATTTATTTCCGTTGTTGTTTCAATACGCCATTCCATAGATTCTGACTCTGAGAAACAAACAGATTCAATTTGTCCTGATTTTGTCTGTTTTTAGTCATGGGAAAATTGGATGGGAGTGCTACATCTATGTATATGACACACCCAATTTTGGATATAAAAATATATGTCTCACACACAAATGATTACAATAACCTAAAGGAAAATATGGCAGAAAGGTGAACAATTTAGATCATGAAAAAAACACATCTCTGATGAAAATTTTGTTACCCTGAATTTTTGGTTCCCACTTCATGATGCAGTGAACCAATGTACAGAGAATCAATGGGAACTAGTTTAATAGATCTGTACGGTGAATTAAAGGGAAACTATCCAATAGAGAAGGGAGGCTACTTTCAAATTGCAGTAAGACGAAACCAGTTTTCAGACATGTTAAATTGTTCAAAACAACAAGAGAAAGACATAAGTGCAGTTTACCAATCAGTGACACCCGTATGTTAAAACATGCAGGAAAACTTGAACAGTGTCTCACTAAACAAAGGACTTGTTAAAAGAAGTTTGTACGGACTTAGTATCTGAACCAAGATACTAACTACCACGCCAGGAATCAATGGGTGTTTCTATGAGGTTCATGCAAAGTACAGCAAAATAAATTCTTTTGTAAAAAATGATTATGACACTCACCTTTTATACATTCTACTAAAAGAGAATGGTTCCAATTTGATGATCACTCATTGCACTGCATTATCAAACAGGGAAACGATGATCCTAAAAAAAATATATAAAAAAAATTAAAAATTCAGGAAACTAAAATTATCAAAAAATAATTATCAAAATAAAGTTAAATAATTATTCAAATAATAACAAAATAACCTACATCTAAAATGTACAATTCTTTACATTTTTGACAAAAATGTTGATTTTACTCCATATGAGAAGTTGCCAGCTCCTTGTAGAAGGGTAAATTAGTACTGGTTGGTATACAGTCCAGGTAAACTGGTTAGGTGAACCGGCGTTAAACCCCAGTGACGATATGTCACATAAAAACAAACAAATTACACATAAGTCAATAACAACTGAAATAAATAAGAAATAATAACAAATTATCCTATCAAAAAGTAAGACTTTAATTAAAAAACCATATCAAAATAACCTACACCTAAAAAATATTCTAATTTACTTAAGTGATATTAAACAGTAAAAAATATTAACTGATAAGA